>CM048751.1:338583773-340026898 GCA_026315105.1 Locusta migratoria | reverse complement strand
GATATGCCATCATCATTTTAAGATTCAAAATTTGTTCTGCACATGATCTACCCTTTCTGAAGCCTTCTTGGTACTCATCAATCTGTGGATTTAGTTTTATTTAAAATTTTCTAGTATTATCCACCGCGGCGTCGTAGACGCTGCACTTTTCGTTTCCAGGCTTTCACATGCAGTAGGCTGTTGAGTGTGTCGCTACAAGCGTGCACGAAATGAGCAGTATTTTCACTTTGGCTCGCCATCTGATCCGAGGACCTGATAAGGCAGTGGACGCTCGCACAGCCACCCAACCACCCAGCGTCCGCTCTCCGCTCCGCCCTTCTCTCCTGCCAGTGAATGTTTGCCATTGTGGTTCGGACAAAGCGCGCCACATCGCTTTCATCTCGTTCCTCTCCACACGAACCTAATTATTCCCCCCCCCCCCTCGTCGAATGACTTTCTTCTCGGCAACAGCACAATCATACTGTTCGTCTTTCCGTAAAAAAAAAGAGGAGTCGAAGACCTAAAAGGGAAATCTTAGAAAGTGAAAAACGACCCAGTAAAATGTAAACAGTTACCCAACTGCTGCTCCATATCCTTCATGTGGCAAGGCGAACGAAGATTACACACGATTACTGCAGGGAAGTCGTTAATCTGGCGAATTGTTAACCTTGTCAGGGAGGTTTTGTCCGTTTATGTAGCCGAAGCCGCTAACACGATGGCACTCGACTTGGAGGTAAGCAGGTTCGAATCTTGGTAGTGTATGGCATTGTTAGTGACAATATTTGGCCAGCAAGAGATGTAAAGTCCTCAATTACTATGCTTTCCGCCAGTGTCCTGCAAGTGAAAAACGACCCAGTAAAATATAAACAGTTACCCAACTGCTGCTCCATATCCTTCATTTGGCAAGGCGACCGAAGATTACACAATTGCAATATTTCCGCAGTCTCTCATGAAGTGACGGCATGCCACGTTTGACGCAGATGCATCCGTCGGATGTGGACGTCAGGTTCGCCGCCATCCTTGGTGCTTCTGAAGAAAAGCAGTTTGTGCGCCGGCACCGAAGGAGGGAGGAATCTTAGTGCTTAACGAAGCGTCGATATTGTGGTTATTAGAGACGGAGCAGACGCCAAATTGTTTGGTTAATGGGGAATAAAATCGGCCGTGCCAGTTGAAAGGAACCATCGCCACATTTGTCTGGAGTGGTTTATGAAAGTCACGGTAAAGGTAAATCTGGATGGCCAGAGGTGGATCTGAACAGCCGTCTTCCAGAATGCGACCTGGGAAAACATTTATGGAGACAACGGCGGTAGCTACACGCATATTACGACAGGCATAAGCATCTCAGAAACATGTAAACAACGAGAGAAGAAGACAGCATCCCGAGTCAGAAAGTGTTGCATTTGATTCTACATAATGTCTACACTCCATTCAAGGCACCTGCGAGACCTTGGGAATGCGTTTAAGACGATGAGAGGCAAAATCGTGGGGAAGTCTCAAACACCCGATTCAACACAATCTTTTCTCTCAAAAGGTTTTCATGCTGACGAAAGCTGTGTTTATGGTTATGACCTTGAAACTAAGCAATCATCATAATAGTAGAGTTCTTCACCGCGGCCCAAGAAAGCAAGTCACGGGTAACATTAAGTTCTTGTTTGATTATTTTATGACAATTATTATTATGAAGTACTATCTACGGAAATATAGAGAAATCATTGGCACATATGTACAACGGGATAATTTTAATAGAAAAAGAGGCACTACAAAAAGTATTTGAATGGTAGCTCCACATAACTAAGTGACAAATGGTACTTCTGAGAACGATTATCTACCACGTTGAGACGACAGTTCTCTAGTTAAGTTGTATCTCTGACGATCACGTGTAAACTTCACCAGGCCCACCTTTTTACAGTATTTGTGACTCTCTGTCTCTCCTATCTACAGGAGTCAGGGGAAGAACGAGCACACCTGAAGACGTCCAGAGCAGCTCTAGACGAAACGTTTCAAAACGTTCAAATGTTTGTACATCTGCCGGACTCAACTGCTCGGTTATTAATCCGTAGCTTACAAATTACTTAAACTAAGGCAAACTAACCGAAGGATAACTCAAACACCCATGCCCGAGTGGGGACTAGAACCCCCGACGGCGAACGGCCACGCGCACCGCATCATGGCGCCCCAGCGCGCACGGCTAATTCACCGAGGCGAAACGTTTAAGGCGGAGAAATTTCCTGGACCATCACCATAAACCCAACAGTTTTTACATGCATACACGGAATTTCGCCATTAAAGTCTTCATTGTGCGTTAGTAGTATCTGTTCTCTGCTGGTCAGACGATGAACAGAAAATTCTTAAGTGATGTTATAACACTTTTAAAGGAAGGCACGGGACAACGTCGACTCCAACGTAATACGTGAACGCATATAGCCTACAGTTTGATTTTATTTTTTCTGAATTCGAAGTCGGGACCTCTGCTTTTCGCGAGCAAGCGCTATTCCGACTAAGCCACCCTGGCACGTCTCACGGCCAATTTTCATAGCTTTACTTCCATAAGTACCTAGCCTCCTACCTTCCAAACTTCTTCGAAGAACTCCTGTGAATCTTGCAGGACTAGCATTCCCGGAAGAAAGTATATGGTGGACACAAGGCTTACCCATAGTCTAGGCAAAGTTTCCAGGATGTTTCTTTCAAGTTGCTGTGGAGTGTGCGCTGGTATGAAACTTCCTGGCAGATTAAAACTGTGTGCCGGATCGGGATTCGAACCCGGAACCTGTGACAGTAAAGCTAAGAGGACGGGTCATGAGGCGCGAAAGGTAAAGGTCCGAGGTTTGAATCCCGATATAGCACAGTGTTTTAATCTGGACTGTAGTTTCATATCAACTCACTCTCCGTTACGGACTGAAAATATCATTCAAAATGATAGTTGTTTCCCGCGCACTGATGTCACAATGGTTAATCATCATCATCGCCGCCACGTTAGAAATAAAGAGAGGAAGATGCGACACAGAGGAGATTGAAGCGCAATCGCTGAATGCAGTAAACGTAACAACAAATACTTCTAGAGTGAATTCCGAAACTGGCAGGAAATTTACTGAAAGCATTCGCTCCCAAAGTGACTACTTTTAAAGGTAGAGGTGTAGGTGTAACGTAATAATCTTAATCTCTATATATAAAAGGAAGTGTTCGATTGACTGACTGACTGATTGACTGACTGACTGACTCATCATCGCCCAGCCCAAACCACTGAAGATAGAAACTTGAAAATTGTGGAGGGTTTGATCTTACTCTGTAGGAGTCATTTAAGAAGCGAGTTTTCGATATTCCGTCCGTAAGGAGGTGAAATAGGAGATGAAACGTTTTTTGAAAATACGTAGCTATTTAGACAATTTTGAAACTAGAACTACAAAATTTCGGATTTTAATTCAGGGTTCGAATTTTAAAGACACGTGTTTCGGCATTTTTTTATTTTTTTTTTTTATTTTTTTTTAATTCGACAATCAAGGGGGTAAATAGGTGACGCAAAAAAATGATTTTCAAAAATATGTTGCTGTTAACTCAAACACTTAACAACTACGAAACTTCGGATATGGAATCTTGGTCAGGATTAAATTATATGGTTTTTAGTATTTTTGGAAATTCAACAAGTAAGAGGGTTAAATAGAGGATCAAAAATTCTTTTTGAAAACACGTTGCTATTTATATAATTTTGAAGCTAGAGCTGCAAAAATTGATATTGGTATAGTTGGTTAGACGTTAAAAAATATGTGTTTCGGTATTTATGGAAATTCAACCATCAACGGGGTTAAATTGGAGAGGGGGTGTTTTTCGAAAATATGTTGCTATTCAGGCAGTTTTGAAGTTAGAATTACAAATTTTCGGATTTGGATTCGTGGTTCGAATTTAAAAGACACGTGTTTCGGTATTTTTGGAAATTAGACTAATAAGGGGGTGAAATACGGAATGCAAAAACTGATTTTCAAAAATATGTTGCTGTTAACTCAAATTTCGAGCTACAAATACGAAACTTAGAATATGGACTCTTGATCATGATTAAAAGACACGTGTTTCGGTATTATTGGAAATTCAACAACTAAGGGGGTAAAAGATGAGATCAAAAATTCTTTTCGAAAACACATTGTTGTCAAGACAATTTTGAAGCTATAGCTACAAAAATTGGTATTTGTATTGTTCGTTATGATTTAAAAAATACGTGTTTCTGTATTTTTGGAAATTCAACCATCAAGGGGGTTAAATTGGAGACGGAGTGTTTTCCGAAAATCTGTTGCATTTAGGCAATTTTGAAGTTAGAACTACAAATTTTCGGATTTGGATTCGGTGTTCGAATTTAAAAGACACGTGTTTCGGTATTTTTGGTAATTAGACTAAGAAGGGGGTGAAAAACGGAATGCAAAAATTGATTTTCAAAAATATGGTGCTGTTAACTCAAATTTCAAGCTATAAATACGAAACTTAAGATATGGATTCTTCATCAGGATTAAAAAGAAGCAACTGGTGCAGACCAACCAGCCTACGCATGCGAAGCAGCGGGGGTTCAGCTAGTTTTATTATATTTCGATAGTTTTTTGATAACAACTCCTATAAGGCCTGCTGAGCCCCCGGTCGCCTACTTACGGCGCCTCACGCCAACGCCTCGCCTCTCCTGGTAGCGCAGGTGTGCTCGCGCAGTCCCCGCCAGCCAGCGTTCGGCAAATGGCAGCCGGCTTCTCTCGTTACGTCACCACAAAGCCGTGCGTGCGCCTGCATCTGCCACCGCCCGACACACGACTGCGATTTCGAGATGTCGGCGTGTAGAGGCAACGCTGCCGCCATCACTTGTGTCAAGGGCCAGGCAGATTCGCAGCTTCATTCTTAAGGGTCGATCGGCATCCCATTTATCTACGTCGACACTCGGTACGGTGTACGGCCGAGGGTTCAATATGTTTGTCAGTTAACTAGCTGTAAACTTGGTGTCGACTGGGTAGTTCTTTATTCCAGTCCTAAGTCAAGCCACCTCTCCTTCCCTTTTCTCCCCCCTGTTCACCTTCTCATTCCCTTTCTCTCTGCCCTCTCCCCTCTCACTCTCTGCCGGCCGCGGTGGCCGAGAGGACTGAGGCGCACTAGTCACGGTCTGCGCGGCCACTACGGTGGGGGGTTCGAATCCCCCCTCGGGCATGGATATTTCTGCCGTTCTTAGTATAAGGTAGTTCATAAGTAATTTGTAAGTTTAGGGACTGATGACCCCGTAGTTAAGTCCCATAAGCTGTACAAACATTTGAAACATCACTCTCTGAGGTTCGAACCATTATGATTTAATCGTAATTATTACAAAAATTGTTTAAAAGTACGAGTTTACGATTGGAGTGGTTCGGATTCCGATTTTCAGGTTCAAATAAAAAATTGGTCATTTGTTTTCTGTCGGCAAAACTCGTTTCCCTTTCATTTAGATAGTGTGACGTCATCGACAAAAATAAAGTGGTTATCAACAGCATCTTCGAACATGTTCTTGTGGAAATCACCGGTGTTGACAGAAACTTCTACGAACTCGAAAACTACGTAATACGGCATACAGGATGAATCCAGAAAGGCGCGCCATTTTGGAATCCAGCAGCAGCCAATGAAAATGCTGCATGTCAATTTACTTGTACCTTTCATAACCTGCACACTCACCGAAATATCTTAAGCTGCACTGTTTCTGTAAGTTAAGATTTTACGTTACCTTGTGGTTGTGTGCGATTTTCAATGATTCTATCTGATCTAATCTAATGATTCTACATAACTCTGCAAATCACCAAATTTAATATGTTCGGTTCTGAGGAAGAAAACAATTAGTTTTGTTTTACCCCTCCCCACCCATGCATATATTACTGCTGCACACATCAGAATGATGTAGTAATACGCTGCCCATATATCATTTTGTATTCACTTATTCTCCTTGGAACTCTTCAAATACCCCGGCCTCCCTCGCCGCTCATACATATTACGTCGTATTGCCGCGGTGGAGTAGCCGAGCGGTCTAAAGCGTCTCGCTGCAGAGCGCGCGGTTGCTCGCCGTGGAGATTCGAGTCCTGCCTGGGCCATGGCTGTGTGTTTCTCGTTAGGTTCGTTTACCTAGGTTTGTAAGCTACGGACTGATGACCACGCAGTTTGGTCCGATAGATTTACAAACATTTTTTACGTCGTATTAATATTTGCTATATTCAAAAGTTGGAAAAATCAAATGTTTGTTAAGCTTATGGGACTTAACTACGGGGTCATCAGTCCCTAAACTTACAAACTACTTATGAACTACTTACGAACTAGGACGGCACAAATATCCATGCCCGAGGGGGGATTCGAACCCCCGACCGTAGTGGCCGTGCTGACCGTGACTGGAGCGCCTCAGTCACCTCGGCCACCGCGGCCGGCTCAAAAGTTGGAATCTCTGTCTCTATTCATCTCTACATCACAAACTACAAACTTACAAACTACTTACATACTAGCTAATACTAAGGACGGCACAAATATCCATGCCCGAGCGGGGCATTCGTGCCCCCGACCGTAGTGGCCGTGCAGACCGTGACTGGAGCGCCTCAGTCTCCTCGACCACACGTTAATTGTGAATATGGTCTATAGACAATTAAGTAATTAACAGCTGCCTACGGCGCTCTTGGAGGAAGAGAGTGAGTTGAGTTTGGAAAGATTTGCCCTGCGAAATCAGTGTTGATTCTCTGTGTCTGTAATGGAAAACGGTTTGTCATTCTCTTATTTCACGTCTACTGGAAGTAAGTACGTTGCGGTTATTTGCCTCTCAACATCAATCACGGAGAGGGAAAGGAAAAGACGCGGGAGGGAAGCAGGTCGCGAAAGCTGAGTCTCGGATCTGGCATTAGGCAGGGGCGGCAGAGCAGCGCATCGTCCAGAAACCGAGCATTCGCACTCTTTTCACTGCGCAGTTTTACTCGCGTCGCTTTCGTTTGCGTTCCCACAAGGTGTGCGACTGGCGCCAGTGAAATGGCGAAAACAAAAGTGAGAAGAAGGTGCTGGGATATGGGGCGGGCTGTCTCGCTTTTGTCGGGCAATTAACGCAGCGGAGCGCCTAGCGGAGACCTTGTGGGGTAAGGAGGAGCGTGTGAAAGCAAAGCGCGCGCGTGTGTGGTCTTCCGACACGCGCGCGTGACTGCCGGCTTCACGTGGCCACAACCAATCAGTCACGAGCGGCTGGGCTTTCACTTAGAGCGCCGACGTCACGGGCTGCTTCTACCGTCACGTGCTCGATGCGGAAGGGTGCATCAGTGATGCGAGGAGAGATCAGATGAGTCAACTAGACCTACTGCAGACAGGAGGTTAGGGTTAACGTCCCGTAGACAGCGATGTCTTTAGACATGGAGCTGACTCTCGGATTGTTCTGATAGGCACGGGGAACGAACCGTCCAGGCATTTGAAATCAAAAAATGTTCAAATGTTTGTTAAGCTTATGGGACTTAACTACGGGGTCATCAGTCCCTAAACTTACAAACTACTTACGAACTGCCTTATAGTAAGGACGGCACAAATATCAATGCCCGAGGGGGGGGATTCGAACCCCCGACCGTAGTGGCCGTGCAGACCGTGACTGGAGCGCCTCAGTCCCCGCGGCCACCGCGGCCGGCCCGGTATTTGAGATTGAGAGAAATCACGGAACACCTAAACTGCACCGGGTCTGGGCCGTCGTCCAGAATGCCAGTCTCGTGTGTGCCGTCTGTCTCGGTCCGATGACGAGAAAACGGCGCTGTTAATACATTCAGTACGTCATCTTCAGGAAGGTGAACAAACAAAAACGCACAAGCTCATAATGTCCAATCCGCTCACGCTACCGTCCCAGGCATAAGGCATCCTACACCCCCCGCCCCCCTGTAGCTCCCTAAAACACTGTGACGCTAGAATCAGGTGGAACTGCAATCCTCATTAGGCTCTGAGCAAGCAACGCGTAATTACTGTAGGATTTATCATACGGGAGGTTAGTTTATTCATTACGACGATGAAATGAGTACATGTTTGAGCTATGATATCTGTACGTTTGAGTTGATCCTGGGGCGTCGTTTGGTGATTGATGTATCGACGCGCGTGAGGGTCTACCTGTCACTGCTCGGAATCTGCAATACAATGCAGCCCCACCATAGAAGTTACATAAAGAAGAACACCGTCAACACAGTTTTGTTGAGAGAACCTTCAGAGGAAAATCTGTTAAAGTAAAATCGTGATTAAGCGATTTTCAAAGTTAGTTTTGCCATGTAAATAACTCAAATAGTAAATACTAAATCCCCTGTTGTGTAAGAAGTTTGAGCTCGTAGCTAGAAGTAGTTACTACGAAGAAGTACGTGGTAATTTTGCAGGGGGTTGGCACACTTGTGACAAGACCCGGGCGAGCAGGTAGCAGGTGGTGTACAGCGACACCCACAACTTGTTACCCTGCCAGCAGTTGCTTTTGCTTTTTAAGTCGGGGTTGCAATATTTGTAGAGAGTGACTTGTTTAGACGACTTTGCGTTATCTTCGCCTCCATTAAGTTTATTTACACCATCTGAAATGGTCATTAGGCAATTTGTTTATTAAAATTCATGCCAACGCGCTTGACAATTTATTCGTCATTATAATTTTTGAGCGTAAGCCAGGAAAATTTTGCGTTGACATCAGTCTCGAAATATTTTTAAGCCTATTAGTAGCCCTGTTCGTCTCACTTTCGGATTTTTTTCTATTGTCATCGATATTCAAAATTACGTAGTTTGTCTTAGTATTCTAAGTCTATCTGTGATGCAGCGTCAAGGGTAACGGCAGCTATAGTCTCCGAGCTGATAGTCCATGCTGCTGCGAACGTCGTCGAACTGTTCTTGCAGATGGTTGTTGTCTTGCAAACGTCCCCATCTGTGTGACTCGGGGATCGAGACGTGGCTGCACGATCCGTTACAGCCCTATGCGGATAAGATGACAGGCATCTCGACTGCTAGTGATACGAGGCTGTTGGGATCCAGGACGGCGTTCCGTGTCGCGATACGATAAACCGCAATCGCGATAGGCTACAATCTGACCTTTATCAAAGTCGGAAACGTGACGGTACGCATTTCTCCTCGTTACACGAGGCATCACAACAACGTTTCGCCAGGCAACGCCGGTCATCTGCTGTTTGTGTATGAGAAATGCGTTGTATACTTTCATGTCAACACGTTGTAGGTGTCGCCACCGGCGCCAACGTTGTGTGAATGCTCTGAAAAGGTATTCATTTGAATATCACAGCATCCTCTTCCTGTCGGTTAAATTTCGCGTCTGTCACCCCGTTTACATGGGCTTCCAAAACCGGATTTCGTAAACCGATTTCCCAAATCCGCTTTTGGTTGGTCATGTAAACACTCCAAAATCGATTCTGGGAATCCACTTCTGCAAAGCGGTTTTCCAGTTCCACAATCGATTTTCGTGCTCGTGTAAACACAACAGTTTTTGAAGCGTTCTTGGATTGTCAGATTATATCTTCTTCTTAAGAATTTTCGACCCATGTGGACAGACTGACATTTTCTACCATGAAATAAAAGTATAAGTATTAGAGTGAACATGAATTTGTGTATTTAAGTAAAGAAAAATAGCGATTGATCCAACTAAATCAGGAACTGAATCAGCTGTTTTTCAGCCGCCATTTTAAGTGGGCTAGGAAATCCGATTCAGGCTGCGATATGTAAACAGGACAGTGAAAAACGGTTTACGAAAATCGGTTTTCGTCTTTCAGGAGATGTGTTGCATGTAAACGTAGTGTGTAGCACGTCTTCTTCGTGGTGCAGTAATTTTAATGGCCAGGAGTGTATGTAAGCCCTCTAGACCGTGTAAACGCACCGTTAAGTAACTGGTGTGTACGGTGTTGTTGCAGAGAGGCGTCGGTGTCGGGCAGGTGTTCAGTCAGACAATTACCGTCCCCGCGCCGGCTACCCACTGCTCGCCCGCCGCCGGCAGACGTAAACACGGAGCGCGCCTCTGCCCAAGGCCGCCAAGCACCGCCGCCTGCCCTGTGTGTAGCCAACTGCCGCGACCGGCGAGGCTCCGTCCACACAACGACGCGCGAATCCCGGCACGCAGTGGCGTCTCTTCCTGTCCGACAGCAGCCAAACACACGCACTGTATTTTTGCTTTGTTACCCCGTTCTTGGCTTAAGCCGGCCGCGGTGGCCGAGGGGACTGAGGCGCTCCAGTCACGGTCAGCACGGTCACTACGGTCGGGGGTTCGAATCCCCCCTCGGGCATGGATATTTGTGCCGTCCTAGTTCGTAAGTAGTTCATAAGTAGTTTGTAAGTTTAGGGACTGATGACCCCGTAGTTAAGTCCCATAAGCTTTACAAACATTTGAACATTTTCTTGGCTTAAACGGCCATTTCAGACCATATGTGCTTTTGTCAAAGAAGTTACATTGTTTTGCTACGATCTGTACTAGTGGTTACTCGTCAACACTCATCATTACATTTCAAGTAAAACGGCGTTTTGACTGTACTATGTAATATATTTAGCCAGGAGGGTCCCGTTTGTTTGAATAACTGAAGTATACGATACCATAGTTGGTCGTAGTATTGTAACCTAATATTCCATGTTTATATTACATAAGCATTTTATAGCGCTTCTGTCAAGTCATTTTAATCATCATCTGGATTACTAGGGTCTTCTAACAAAATTAATTAAATTATTGAAGCTTAATGTCGAACAATAACGGAAACATATTAACACTGCGCTGATTGTTGTTTACTTACGATCTTTTCTATTGTTTTGTCTTGATAGGAAATATTATTATTGCATTTGTCATACTATTGTGTATCTCCATGTAAAGCAAAATATGCGTATGTTTCATGAACAAATTGTTAAATATTTAAATGTTGTACTTCCGTGTTCTAGAAGGTTCTAGAAATACTAGCGTGTATTTATACGCGCGAACTAAGGGAGAATGAGAGGGAGTCTTATGGCAGTCTTAGTGGAGTAACATCTTAGTTAGTATGGAAGTGTGTTGTGAACCAGTCTTACTCTTGCATCACTTTTGTGCTTTATCAGGAATGGATAAATAAACATACTTAAAAAATGAAAGTGTCACAAATGTAGTTTTCTGAAAAACCCAAGAACCCGACGTCATAACATAATTTTGTAATGTGTTAATGGCAGGAGAGCAACGAGATCTACGAGCATTCTGTCATCATCATTTGTCAAGCTTAAGGGACTCAACTACGGGGTCATCAGTCCCTAAACTTACAAACTACTTATGAACTACTTTCGAACTAGGACGGCACAAATATCCATGCCCGAAGGGGGATTCGAACCCCCGACCGTAGTGGCCGTGCAGACCGTGACTGGAGCGCCTCAGTCTCCTCGGCCACCGCGGCCGGCTACGACCATTCTACCACTGAACATATATAACAGGTGATGTATAAAAAATGTGGCTTTAATAGATGTCCAGTGAAAAAGAAAACGCCACAACTATGATAGTGCTATTAAAAAGGTAGAAAAATTAAAGAATAATAAAAGCAGACTTCAAGAAGTCTTCCATAATTCTAAATCCAAAGACAGCAAGAGCAGACAAGTGAGAAAATTTCAAAACTATCAGTTTAATAAATCATTTAAAACACTTCATTCAGCCAAGATCGCTAAAAATTTATTTTCGTCCCTTAACCGGTTTCGGTGTGCTCAGTCACCATCTTCAGAAAGTCCAGTACAATCACTGCAAAAACGTATATAATGTCTACAAACTGCAAAGTTATTGTGGTATACAAATAAAATGACAGTTAACAAAACATGTACATTACCTTAGCGTCATATGTAAAAACAGAAACATAACCTAACACACGTAAACATCTTGTTAAGGTTTTTCATCACAGGGTGGTTCGTCATAATGAATAAAATGTGGTCTTGGCCCAAGCAAACACGAGACTGAACAGGAGAACATTGCACAACAGAGTTGCTACAGGTTGCCACTAGGTGGCAGTGGTGTCAAAACAAAACGATATGGATGCAAATTCAACTTCAAAGAGATAAAGTTTCTCATATTATGAGAAGACAGCTAAGTCACTGTGCAAGTAGCCTAATGTCTACATAGATTAGAAATACATAACTATAAATATAGATAAAGTAATATGTACACAGTTCCAAATACAGAAAAGCGTCCTACAGTGGAGTTGTAAAATACCTTTTTTTTATAATATCTAATATATATAAGATAATTCTTCAGTTTCTCCCGGCGTATTTGATAATCAAAATATCCACGGGTGGACTGCCGGTCTATAGTGCCCGTTGGACACTATAGACCGGCAGTCCACCCGTGGATATTTTGATTATATAAGTTAAGATAATAATTCTCATATTATGAGAAAAGAAGACAGTCGTTGCATGAATAGCTTAATGTCTACATAGAGCAGGAGGACACAAGTTATGTCTACAGATTAAAAACCAAGATCACTAATAATAAAAATGACATACAACTGCAGTTAAAGTTAAGTATAGGGTTCTATGCCCCAAGTCATTTGAAGATTTTAAAACTTTTCCCTTAGTTAAATAAGTGACACAAAGTCGACATTAACAGTAAAGGGTGAACCATATACAGATTATTAATTCCCTTGAAGAGTAAAAATATTTATATAAAACAAATGAGTAAGAACCTTAAAATAGATGATAAGAATATATAAAATATGCAAATGTACAGATGATCTGCCGTCTTAACATAAGTAAGCCGCGGTGGAGTAGCCGAGCGGTCTAAGACGCCTTGCCGCGGAGCGTGCGGTTGCTCGCCGTTGGAGGTTTGAGTCCTCCCTGGGGCATGGGTGTGTGTGTTGTCCTTAGATTAGTTTACCTTAGTGTAAGTAGTTTGTAAGTTACGGACAGATGACCACGCAGTTTGGTCCGATAGATTTACAAACATTTGAACATTTTTGTAACATAAGTAAAGCTAATGTAAAATATTTCTTAGTCAAATTACTATCTAGCTAACATCATTTTTATGGCACATATTGCAATTGTAGGCTGCACTTGAAAATGGCAGTTCCGCCGAAATAGACTTATTGTAGTTAATGACAAACTTATAGCAGCCATTTGGATAAAACAATTCACTAAAATGTAATATGACGAATCACGTTGCAAGCTCTACAATGCGAAAATTAAAGCACTTAGCTACTTAGTGATCTGTAAATGATAACCTCGCAGCCATGCAAAAATGTTCAAATGTTTTTAGAGCTTATGGGACTGAACTACGGGGCCATCAGTCCCTAAACTTACAAACTACTTATGAACTAGCTAACACTAAGGTCGGCACAAATGTCCATCCCCGAGAGGGGATTCGAAACCCCGAGCTTAGGGGCCGTGCAGACCGCGACTGGCTTGCCGCAGTCATACAAAAATAACTAGTTTCTCATTATTTCGATGGAAATCCAGCAAAATATTTCTTATAGGTGCAAGTTAGTAATTAACTAAGCTACCAAACTGCCGATGCACACGAATGTTCACTTAGAATCTGACATTCATTTGTTAACGGGATTCCGGGGTATTAAAACCGAAATAAAAAGACGATGAAATGTTGAATAAACGTAGAGGCCTGGCGTGTTTGACACCAGCAACGACTGTGTACCGTTTCTTTCAACGCCTGTGGAGAAATACGTCGTATTATATAAGCCGCCGTAGCGCCACAGGACTGGCGCGAAGAACTTGTGTAAACACCGGCCGTGACACACAGGGTACTTGTGGAATGTGCCGTGCCACTACACGGTTACGGTAAGTGGCTTTGGTCGAACCAACCTTGCGTGGGTTGGGTTTACAGTGCCCATTAGAAAGGCGAGAGGTTCCGTTTTTATAGCTGTACATGTATGGGTACACAGCCACTCATATAAGCGGAAGAAATATTACGAGAGTAATGCCACCGTGTAAGGACAATGGTAAGAATATACAAGAAGACATCAGAGGCTACTGAAAGAATACTGGCCCCGTTGCATGAGTAATTATGTAGAAAAGTGTGAGTACAGCGATACAGATACGACTCTTCAAACACTTCCAACGAGCCTTCTTACAAACTCATGACTTAAATTGGGAAAATTGGCTATCAAACATTTTTAGACACCCATACAGTCCGTCCGTCTCAGTATATGAAACCTATAAACGCTACAACCTGACACCTAGTCAACAAATATCAAGAAAAGTTACTACCACAAAAATTCAAATGTTTGTAAATCTATGTGACTTAAATACTTAAATATTACTGTTATCAGTCCCTAGGCTTACAAACTACTTAAACTAACCTAAGGACAACACACACACACACACACACACACACACTACTGCCTGAAGGAGGACTCGAACCTCCGATGGGGAGAAACTCGATCTCCGTAGAAGGGCGCCTTAGAGCGCTCAGCCATTCCACCGCGGCGTACTAACACAAATGAAAAACATACGAAGAACGGTTGCAATTCAAATTGATGAAAACTGAAACAAAACTCGGCAGCTTCTTAACTTTACACTGCTGTTTGTTAAAATGACTGTTCCACGCATTGTCCTCTCATTTGGTTGCAATTCTGCACTCTTCTTTCCAATGCGTTGCGAATTTTTTCAGACACCACAGGAGTGCAGGGATGTCCGCGCGGTCTGGGGCGTGGTCTCACGGATTGCGCGGCCGCTTCCGTCGGAGGAACGCGCCCCCCTCTCGGGCATTTGTGTGTGTGCGTGCGTGAGTGTTAGCGTTGTCCTTACTATAAGTTAAAGTAGTGCGTGAGTTTAGGGACCAATGGCTTCGGCAGTTTAATCCCTGATGAATATAAATAAGACACCACCGTATTAAGTTCTATTTTTTGACGCTACTGTGCAGTACGCTGCCTTAGGTCTTCAACAGGAGAGGTCTATACTCTTTTCTTGAGTTGACGCTAGACACAAAAATGCACAGGATTGCAGTAAAGTTATCTTAAAGGCCAGGATACAACAACGGATCAACCTATGAACTGTTTATCTGTATTGGTGCAGTAGATTGTCGTCGTCCGTTATCAGTAAATTACACCGGATGACTATCATGTATCTACCATATGTACCAAACGTGGCATATGGAAGACAGCCCTCATCAACAGGGCACTTGATATGAAATATTATATTTCAACCAAATTCGCAATGAGTGTTCCTCTTAGAAAACCCTGTATTTTGAAACCGTTACGAAACATTCTTTCTCTGGTATTCCCCACAAAACTATTAAAGCAAAAGAATTTATCGCTTACTACATTTTCACTGTTCAAATGTTCAAGTGTTTGTAAATCTATCAGACCAAACTGCGTGGCCATCAGTCCGTAGCTCACAAGCTACTTAACCTACGGTAAACTAACCTAAGGACAACACACACACACCCATGCTCAAGGGAGGACTCGAACCTCCGACGGCGAGCAACCGCGCACATTTTCAGTGTACACGCCGTTAAACGTCATCATCTGCCACGAATTTTTACCTATTGGTTACTAATAGTATGAATGAGCCGGCCGCAATGGCCGAGCGGTCTGCGGCGCGCCAGTCACAGTCTGCACGGCCGCTACGGTCGGGGGTTTGAATCCCCCCTCGGACATGGATGTTTGTGTCGTCTTTAGTATAAGGTAGTTCACAAGTAGTCTGTAAGTTTAGGGACTGATGACCCCGCAGTTAAGTTCCTTAAGCTTAACAAACATTTGAGCATTTTCGAACTATGAATGAACCTTCCAATAATATCACTGTACGGCACACAGTAAGAAGATATGATGTGACTGACAGACACGTCAAAAACTACCTTCTGCTTTCGCTGAAGTGTAGTAAAACTATAGCGTCAGAGGTGACGTCAGGTGAGGTATCGTCAGGCGTGCCCCAGGGGAGTGTGATAGGACCACTATTATTGTCTATCTATATAAATGATATGATGGACAGAGTAAGTTGTAATTTGCGGCTGTTTGCTAACAATGCTGTGGTGTATGGGAGGGTGTCGTCTTTAATTGACTGTAATAGCATACATGATGACTTAGACAAAATTTCTAGTTGGTGCGAAGAATGGCAGCTAGCTCTCAATGTAGAAAAATGTAAGGTGATGCGCATGAGTAGGAAAAACAATCCCATTATGTTCGAATACAGCATTAGTAGTGAGCTTCTTGATGCTGTCGCGTCGTTCAAATATCTAGGCGTAACTCTGCAGAGCGATATGTAATGGAACGAACATATAAGGACCTGTTGTGAGTAAGGCGGACAGCCAACTTCGGTTTATTGGGAGAATTTTGGGAAGATGTACTTCACCTGTAAAGGAGACCGCGTATAAAACGCTTGTACGACCACGTCTTGAGTATTGCTCATTTGTTTGGGACCCGCAGCAGATCAGTTAAAAGGAAGACATAGAGGTAGTTCAAAGGCGAGCAGCTAGGTTTGTTACGGTAGGTTCGACCAGTGCGCGAGTGTCACGGAAATCCTCCGGCAACTCAATTGGGGATCGTTGGAGGAAAGACGGCGTTCTTTTCGTGAATTTCTGTTGAGGAAATTTAGAGGGCCGGAATTTGAAGCTGAGTGTAGTACTATCTTGCTGCCGCCTACTTACATTTCGCGTGGTGATCGCAAAGACAAGATAAAAGAAATTAGGGCTCGTACGGAGGCATATAGGCATTATTATTCCTCGTTCTATTTGGGAGTGGAATAGGAAAGGAAATGCCTAGTAGTGGTACAGTGTACACTCCGCCAAGCACCCTACGGTGGATTGCGGAGTATGTATGTAGATGTAGAAAAAAACTTCTTTATATTTTGCAGACATTATCCACATAACTAACGCAGTTTATCCGCAAAATTATGGTACAACTCGTAGTTCAGGAGCTATAACGTCATAAACATAAAGATGTGAAAAAAACTAAATTTGCACTATGAATATTTAATTTACTATTTGATAATGTGAGCACTCAGAAGACGTTTGAAGCAGATGTATACTTAGTAATTCAATTTTTTGCGGAATCGGGGAATTTACTAGCATGATATCAGAAACGACTATAAAAACTAAATTAAGGTTGATTTATGAGGACAAGAAAGAAAATATGTGAACAAAAGAGCAATTAAGGATAACTGACAAGACCTGAGTGGAGTGATTGGGCAGGTGAAGGTACTTGGTTAGCAGCAGTGGAGCAGAAAATTGCGGGCGCTGCAAGAAGTGCGGATGGTCCTCAAGGCCCCACCGGCGCGGCGCCCGTTCTTCCAGCTGGGAGTCGCCGCTGGACATCCGAATCACCGAGTGAGTTCATCGTGCGACTGTAGTCTCACTGAAATTACTGCTAGGTGACAAACACGGCGGCTCACTGTTAATGTACTCCACAACGCGGAGCTGTGTTCCAAGAGGCCGCAGAGAGTTAATAGCGGCAATGCGAAAATCTCTGTCGGCATCAAATACTGACTGATTGACTATTGCAGCATAATACGCGTTTTATAGTTTCAATTTAATCCCATATTGTAACGTAACCACACGTGATGTAGGCCCTACTATGTATGTGACAAAACAGTAGAACTAATATAATGACTGCTTCCTACTATTATGACTGTTCCAAGGGAACAGATGTTGGCGGTGATCCGCACCAGAGATAAATATAACCACATTTATGCACATGAAGTGTTAAGTGCCATCGACAAGGGATCTCAAATCGATTCCATATTTCTGGATTTCAGGAAGGCTTTTGACACTGTACCCCACAAGCGGCTTCTTATGAAATTGGTGCTTATGAAATATCTCCCGAATTGTGCGATTGGATTCACGATTTCCTATCAGAAAGAACACAGTTCGTTGTAATTGACGGTAAGTCATCGAGTAAAACAGAAGTGATATCTGGCGTTCCACAGGGAAGCGTTATAGGTCCCCTACTCTTCCTCTTGTTTATAAACGATTTAGGAGACAATCTGAATAGCTCCCTCAGACTGTTCGCGGATGATGCTGTCGTTTATCGGTTAGTGAAGTCAATTGAGGATCAAAAGCAACTGCAAAGCGATGTAGACAAAATTTCTGCATGGTGCGAAAATTGGCAATTGACGGTAATAAAGGAAAGTGTGAAGTAATACGCATGACCACTAAAAGAAATCCGCTGAACTTTAATTACGCGATAAATCAGTCAAACCTTAAGGTCGTAGATTCTACCAAATACCTAGGAGTTACTATTACGAACAACTTAGACTGGAGAGAACACACAGAAAATATTGTGGGGAAGGTGAACCAAAGGTTACGTTTCATCGGCAGAACGCTTCGAAGATGCACCAGCTCCACCAAAGAGACTGCCTACATCACACTTGTGCGTCCTATTTAGGGAGACATGACCATCCCAATAAAATAAGAGAAATCAGATCGAAAACGGAACGATTTAGGTGTTCTTTCTTCCCGCGCGCTATTAGAGAATGGAACGGTAGAGAAAAGTTATGAAAGTGGTTAATGAACCCTCTGCCAGGTACTTGAATGTGATTTGCAGAGTATCTATGTAGATGTAGATGAATCTTCGCAAATCGCGAAATTTCCCGACGTCTGCTGCTCCTGTAAGATGGACAAACGACCTGCAACACATGAAAATTTGTGCCGGACCGGGACTCGAACCCGGGTCTCCAGCTTGTCGCGAGCGGTCGCCTTAACCACTCGGCCACCGGTGCTCGCTCCCCAGCCAGCCCCAAACTTCCATGTGTTGCACAGTGTAAACATTAACACCATGACAGGCTTACGGTGGTAGAACGGTGCCTCTCCCTCTTGCGGGACTCACACTATAACGTGTGCGAGCATGTGAGGCAAAGAGGCGAGTGCAACACACGGAAGTTTGGGTCTGGCCGGGGAGCGTGCCCGGGTGGCCGAGTGATTAAGGCGACCGCTTGCGTAAAGCGGGAGACCCGAGTTCGAGTCCCGGTCCGGCACAAATTTTAGTGTGTTGCAGATCGTTTGTCCATCTTACAAGAGCAGCAGACGTCGGAAAATTTCGCGATTTGAGAAGATTATATGTGGGCATGACTGTTTCGATCACGGTGATTAAATCTTACCTCTACGAGCAAATACAGTCAGAGAAATTTCATTTAACGATGTTTAAAAATGTTTGTATGTCTAAGGGACTTTTCCTTCTGGGGTTATCAGTCCCTAGGCTTACAAACTAATTAAACTAACTTAAATTAACTTACAGTAAGGCCAACACACACACACACACACACACACACACACACATACACACACACACACACACCCATGCCCGAGGGAGGACTCGAACCTCCGACGGTGAGCAACCGAGCGCTCGGTATTTAGGCGCCCTAAGGCGCTCGGCCACTCCACCTTGCTCATTTAACGACATATATGAAATATACGAGTGTTGGAACTTAAATAGTGGCAACATTGCTGTGGAGAGAGTATGCAATGCAATCTACTATTGTCGCTGAAAGCACACGATGTTGACACACCTACCTTACCTCCGAGTAAATGGACTCTCCCGTCCCATGTCACCGGCGTCCGCACAATCGTGGAAAACGTAGTTACTTGTAAGCGAGCGGTAACGGTGTCACTATGTTTTCGAAACAGGAACAACGGAGTTGGATCAAGATTGAATGTACCAGAGGCCGTACACTGTACAGCGTAACAGTGTCACCTAGGTCTTCAAGAGGCGTGCGGGTGGCACGTTGGGTAAAAGCCTTAATCGAAGGTCGGCAAACTGTTGGTAGACCTGCATCCGGGCAGGTCGTTCTAGCGTTTCTGAAGAGGAAGTGCATACTGTTGCTGCGTTAGTAGAAAGTGATCGTTGCCAGACGATTCGTGAGCTCGCCCATGAAACCGGATTAGCGGATACGACTGTGCTTCGCATCCTGAAGGAACGGCTGAGCATGCGAAATTCTGCATCACGATGGGATCCGCATGACTTGTGACTTTGATCTGATTCCGAAGATGAAGGATCCATTTCGTGGCATTCGCTTCAGAGCTGTTCCAGAGATTCGACAGGCAGTAGACCGCTCCATTCGCATCACCAACAGAACAGGCTGTACTAATGGTATAGTACGCCCTCCACATCGCTGGCAACGGATTCTAAACAACGCTGGTGACTAATTAAAAAGACAGTAACAGGTCCAAACATGTAACGCTTTTCTATTGGTTGTGAATAAATAGTTGCAATATTTAAGTTCCAATAACCAAATCGCCGCTGCAATATTTATATACTTTTAAGCAATGGTCATTTCCGCTACAAAGCCATCTTCAGATTATCTTCAACTGTATGATGCAAATTTCATGAGACATTATAATATAAAATGTCAAGACAAGTACATTTTTATGTAAAATTAGATTTTACACACTTTTTGTAACGAGCTTTTTCCAAATAATATCATTATTGTTACGCCACCTGGTCTTGTACAGTTTGAATATCCTGTTATTTATTGCTTTGATGACATTTACTGGTGTTTGTCAACGATATTTTATTGTTAGGACAGCTCGTTTATATCTATACCAACGACGTATTAATCATTCGAAAGTATAAAGGGAAACGCTCGTTACAAGAAGTATATAAAATAATTTTATATATAAATTATTATATCCCTTCATATTTATATTATAATCTCTTACTAAATTTGTACCAAACAATTGCAGATAACGTGATGATGACTTTAGTCGAAATGGCCGTTGTATAAAAATTTACAAATATAACAGCAGTGTTTTGGTTAAATATATTTCATATTATGACGTTAAATGCTATGTATAATATTGCAGGGCCCAAAGATTACAAACGAAGAAATTTCAGATAGAGTGCTAAAAGCAAACTGCAATTTCTCGCCATCATTGGTTGCCTGAAAATATCTTCACACTGGCTAGTGATTAGAAGAGCTGCCGTGTTACGAACCAGTTAGCAGTCCACAAACCTCCGGGGTCACACGAAGTGTACTGGCCTAGTTCAAGTAGGAGCAGCTTGAGGATTGGCCTTAAAGCTCGCACATGTCGCCCTATGGTTCATCTGTTTGGTCCGCTAAAAAAAAAAAAAAAAAAAAAAAAAACTTCTCAAAGAGAAGCGCTTCAAGCCGCGGTGGAGTAGCCGAGCGATCTAAAGCATCTCGCTGCGGAGCGCGCGGTTGCTGGCCTTGGAGGTTCGAGTCCTCCCTGGGGCATGGGCGTGTGTGATTGTCCGTAGGTTCGTTTGATTCATTTACCTACGTTTAAGTAGTTTGTAAGCTACGGACTGATGACCACGCAGATAGATTTACAGACTTTTGAACATTTGAAGCACTTCAACTCGGACGTCGAACTGGACACTGAATATTGGCTCTTGTCACAGCCATATGAATTCTGGGAACAGGGAAACCTTGATCTCATTAAACAGTGGGATCATTGTGCTCAAGCCTCTGGTCATTACTGGGGAACACGTATGTACGATATAATTCGTCAAAAAAATTGCAGAATAATATCACAATAAAGGAACGAAAAAAATCGAGATACAGCTAATACTCAGCGATAATAACATGTGGAAATTTCATTTCGTTAGAAAGCCAGCATGCAGATTCCCTACTAATTTCTCCGGAGTAAGCATACGGGTGCCTTTCTTAGAGGAGAAAGCAAATGCTAGGCCTCCACACTAAACTACGGGTAGAAACACAAACAAGGCTCGCGAAACAATGCCGCAAGTTGGATGGGAACTCTTTAAAGGGCTGGGAAAGCAGCATTCGCTTACTTTGTGCCGACTGCAAGCGAGCGTGTGATCTCGCTGTGGGTTAGCATCCGAACCGCCGCGGACGCGAAAGGCTAAACGAGCCAGCTGCAGCCAATTATGCAAACGTACAGTCAATGGGGCATGCAATTCTTTGCTACGTGGAAGGCAGCTTTTCTAAACTAACAAAGAGACTTTTTCCGAGAACGTAAGTGCTCACATGGAAAAGTGAGGTTATTTATTTCTTAGCAGTCGTCCTTGTAGTTGGAAAGTAAGAAATCTGTTAGCCTCCATCACGTCTTTTCTATCGCACTGTCTATGAAAACCTGCAAGAACTGCTTCGATTTGACAGACTCTTTGTTTTTATTTAACCATGTCTAAGCTTCATAAGTAATTAATTAACAGGCTACATATACTAGGTTACATATAAAAACTAAGTAGTTATTATACATTCACGGTTTTCACACATCACAAGTCATTATTGTCCATAGCAGGCTCATTTGTCTCTCCAGTGTTCGTCACACTTCGCTGCAGCGTCGCTGGACAACCACAGGTCTTGGAAAGTGCATGGGGCCGAAAAAGATGGTCATCTCAGCAAGTGTCTCATCGTTCGTTTTTCTCCACATTGGCAGGGCTCTTCTTCTGCGTATCCCCACGTGAACAGGTTATCCTATAACCTTCCCCTTCGACACCTAAGTCTGTTTAGGCTCTTTCAGAGTCTCCATTCCAGTTGTGATCCAGCCGGAAGTTTTTCTTTAAGATTCCAACATTGCAAGCAGTATTTTTTCAATTTCTGTTTACACATTGATTCCCTGGTTGTAGATTGACTGTCATTTAGTTGATATTCAAATTTAATGAAATCTTTCCTCGGTTTTAGTCTTTGTCACCACTGGCTAATGTCCGAACAGAGGATATCTTATATCCTCACAGTGTCTGCTTCTATAAGTCATGGCCAACGTTTTCCGTCTGATCTGTGGGGGAGATATTCCAGAACACGTAAAAAAAGGTAACGGTTTGTAGGCTTCAGACATCCCGTAATTAATGAATATCAATCGTTCAGTGCTGCATCTAGCTTGTGGGCGTGCGTCGATCTTCTCCATATGGTGTATGCATATTCAGCTGGAACAAAACATAAGGCCAAGGATGATAAACGTAGAACAAGGCGGATTAGCCGTGTGTACTGGAGCGCCGTGTTGCGCTACGAGTTCAAGTGTTTGTTAAGCTTAAGGGACTTAACTACGGGGTCATCAGTCCCTAAACTTACAAATTACTTATGGACTATCTACAACTAAGGACGGCACAAATATCCATGCCAGAGGGGGGATTTGCACCCCCGACCTTAGTGGCCGTGCAGACCGTGACTGAAGCGCCTCAGTCCCCTCGGCCACGCGCGGACGTCCGCCGTCGGGGGTTCGAATCCCCCCTCGGGCATGGATGTTTGTGCCGTCTTTAGTGTAATGTAGTTCATAGGTAGTTTGTAAGTTTAGGTACTGATGGCCCCGCAGTTAAGTCCCTTAAGCGTAACAAATATTTGAACACTTGATGAACGTAGAATTTCAGGATTTGCTCCCCAGTGTGAGTTAGTGAGTTCGCAGATTATACCGTTCCGTGTGTTGATGTTCGCTCTAGTTTTTCTGCATGTTTTTATAGGACAGTGTTCGATCTAACGTGACTCAGAGATAAACTGGGTTTGGGCAATGTTCAAGTTTAAATGAGTTCTATTCCAATTCTAATTCCCTGTTTACTTCCTTATTGTTCAGGTGAAATATACAAGGCTGCGTCTTTCCTGCATTTGGTCGATGGTGGTTCCCGTTGTAATATTCAGTAAGAACTTCTAGGACATCTGTTAGGTTTCCCTCTATGTGGATCATTGATCTAGATTGGCGGGCAATGGCTACATCATCAGCATAGATAAAACTTCTTGTATTTGGTCCAACTGGTTGGTCATTTGAATACAGGTTGAAAAGTATAGGGGACAAAACACTACCTTGTGGGGGCCCATTCGTCTGTTTTCTCCAGTGGCTTCTTTGCTCTTGAAATACCTCATAGTATCTTCTGTTGGAGATCAGTGGCCTCACAACTTCAGTAAGAGGATTGTTTCCCGTCATTTTGAAAAATTTTTCCAGGACGATTTTATGGTTTATCGTATCGTAAGTTGCTGACAGTTCGACAAACACCACACCAGTTTTTTCACCCTTCTGAAACCCGTCATCTATATATTGTGTTAGCTTGAGGAACTGACCAGTACAAGACTTTCCGGATCTAAAACCTGCATGTTGTGGAATGATTTGGCTGTATATTTGTTGTCCTATTTTTATTCAAGATAGTTTGAAATTTTATTCAAGATAAGACAGACTCTTAGTAAAAGAGGTGTTCAAAAAAGTGTCGACTACTTTGAGAGATAGTTCTCATCTAAAAAAGATCCCATAAACATGAGTCCAGAAACGTCTATCTTTTGAGGTAAACACTTCTCCAGTAAAAGCACTGCTCGCTCTTCAGTTTAGAGACAGACTACTCTGGTACAGTGAATTTCCCAGTTTCAAGTACCTGGGCTGTATTTTCTCACAGGATGGCAACATAGTGAAAGAACTGGAATCGAGGTGCAGCAAAGCTAATGCAGTGAGTGCTCAGCTAAGATCCACTCTCTTTTGCAAGAAGGAAGTTAGTAGCAAGACTAAGTTAGCAGTGCTCCGCTCTATGTTTCGACCAACTTTGTTCTGTGGGAGTGAAAGTTGGGTGGATACAGGTTACCATATTCATAAGGTAGACGTTACAGATATGAAAGTAGCAAGAATGATTGCAGGTACTAATAGATGGGAACAATGGCAGGAGGGTGTCCATAATGAGGAAATCAAAGAAAAACTTTGAATGAACACCATAGCTGAAGCAGTCAGAGCGAACAGATTGAGATGGTGGGGTCATGTCACACGGATGGGAGAAGCAAGGTTGCATAAGAGACTCATGAGCTCGGCAGCGGAGGGTAAGAGGAATCGAGGTAGACCAAAAAGAAAGTACTTAGATTCGGTGCAGAATGATTTTTAAGTAAAAGGCATAACATCAGACGAGGCAACAATGTTAGCATTGAATAAGGGATCGTGGAGGAATTTTATTAGAGGTACTTTGCTCCAGGCTGAAAGCCGAAAGGCATAATCAGTCTCTGATGATGATGATGAAAACGTCGGTGGTGTTTCGGCTAAGCCTGCCGTTTTGGTAATTCAATATTCCATCTACTAATACTAATCATCTGCGTTGTGTGCAAACTACGGAGAAGAAACAGCGTATTAGAAAAAAAGGAAAGCGATGAAAAATGAGTAAAGAACAACTTGTACTATTAGTTGCTACTGTGGCAGTTTAGAATAGTGCTTGGTTCTCTTTGAAACGTGATTGGCGGAATTAAGTGCAGTCGCTAAATAACAACTGCGCTGCCAAATAACGGAAGCCTGTCTAATCCACCTCCACTGCGCCTAGTAGAAACTCTGCGTGGTGTATATATTGAAGAAAGTACAGTTACGAACAGTAGCGTACTGTTCACTTCTATGAACTATACATTCGGTGCACAACAAGAAGCCACTGCAATTGTCGGGCTGACAATAGTTTTCTTCGGTTACTTCGACGCTGGAAGCTGACTAGTCACACTGGAGGCGCAGTGTAGCGTCGCATACACAATGCCGTGACGGCGGACAATGCGCTACACTGGTTCTTACCTAGAGGCGGCGCGGCGCCTAGGACTCACAGGGGCGTGGTCGAGACGCGCTCGGAATGGCCTTATTATTGCTGCGTTCGCTTACGACGTCCCTGCGGTTGTCGGCCTCTTGCTTCACTTTCGGCAGTGGACGACTCCGCAAACTTAATTTCAAGAACGGCCGTAATTCCGAAGAGTTGAGTTATTCATTTGTAGTGCCGGTACGGGAGTCGAACTCAGATCCCATCCTTTCGCAGACACTCCAAATCTCCGAATACAGCTCACAGACCTTACAGCTGCAACTTACAAGTCTCTCTTCCACACTGTTTGTAAAGTTTTCAAAGGTTCTGTAACTCAAGTTTTCGAGTTCTTATTCTTTCACCTGCGGTAACGCTTTCGAGTGTAAAAAAATGTAGAGTAGAACTGTTTTAGTCCACGAGTGACATCCTTGTTTAGTTAAGGGGCGAACTTAAAATTTCTGCGCTAGTTCTATTGAAACGAATATTTTCTTTCATATGGTAGCCATTTTCTTCCGTCTGTAACATACGTAAAAACAAACGCTAATCCATGAACATGAAACATGCCGGTTCCGGCACACAATTTTAATCTGCCAGGAAGTTTCATATCAGCGCACACTCCACTGCAGAGTGAAAGTTTCATTCTGGATCCATGAACAGGTCATAAAGCTTAAAGCAAAGTGTATGTTCAGTCAACAAACATTACAAATATGAAAATGGCTTGCACATACAACAAAATCATTTTATCATTCTCACTTCTCGATCACTGTTCCTATTCATGTATCATAATCTTTAGAATATGAGATGTTCTTGACTTGAAACAAAGAAGTGCAGCGCGGTGAGTGGCCGAGCGCTCTAAGGCGCCTTGTTGTGGAGTACGCGGTTGCTCGCCGTTGGGGATTCAAGTCCTCCTTCGGGCATATATGTGTTGTGTTGTGTGTGTGTGTGTGTGTGTGTCATCCTTAGCATAAGTTAGTTTAAGTTAATTTAAGTAGTTTGTGAACCTAGGGACTGAAAACCACAACAGTTAAGTCTCTTAAATTTAGACACATTTGAACATTTGAAGGAAGTTCAATATATATATATATTACTACAAACAGTGCAAGATGTCATCGCACAAACTCACTTTTCAAAGAGAGCTACAGACGTGAAACTTACTTTTGGCGTGCCCCAGGGGAGTGTTGTTTCTCACAGTTTATATATAAATGACGTCACAGATAACATCGGAAGTTCAATGAAGGTTTTGTCGCACGAAGGTGTAATATATTCACAGGAACGGGGTAGAGAAATGCAGGAAGATCCACTGCGTATCAATAAATGGTCGAGGGAATGGCAGTTACATGGAAAGAAACATTGTTTATTACACAACTACTCTATAGCAGAAAAATACTGGAAGCATGTAACTTGCATTAAATATCTTGGAGTATACGCAAAGGACAATATGAAATGAGACGATCATATAAAATCCATCGTGGCTAAGGCAGATGCCAGACAGATTAATGCCGCGGCGGAGTGGCCGAGCGCATTGAGGCGCTATGCTGCGATGCGTGAGACCGTTCCCCGTCGGAGGTTCCAATCCTCCCTCGGGCATGGATGTTTGTGCTGTCTTTAGTAAAGGTATTTTGTAAGTTTAGGGACTGATTACCCCGCAGTTAAGTCCCATAAGCTTAACAAACATTTGAACAGATTCATTGTACGGATCCTCGGGAAGTGTAGTCTGTCAATAAAGGAAGTTCAAAAATGTTCAAATGTTTGTAGAACTTATGGGCCTTAACTACGGGGTCATCAGTCCCTAAACTTACAAACTACTTACGAACTACCTTATACTACATGCCCGAGGGGGGATTCGAACCCCCGACCGTAGTGGCCGTGCAGACCGTGACTGGAGCGCCTCATTCCCCGCGGCCACCGCGGCCGGCTATAAAGGAAGTAGGTTACAAAACTCTTATTCGGTCATCAGTGTGGAATTCGTACCAGATACTTGTTTTATTTATGAAATGGTTTTATAACCGTTCCAGGTTCATCTTAAGACGGTGCGGGTGTTACAGGTTCATTTCAAGCGTGATGTTGGGTGCTGGCTTGTGACTGTATGGCAGGCTTTTACAAATAATTTCCATTTGTCAGTTTTTGTAGTGCTTAGAAGATGGTGCCACATCCCTGACTGCTGAAGTGGTGTTGCCACTGTAGAGTGATGTGGTACCATCCTCTAAGCACAAAGAAACCGGAGAAGTGGATATTATTTATAAAAACCCCATACAGTATCAAGCCAGCACTAAACACCATGATTGAAATGAACTTGTGACACATGCAGAGTCTAAAGTTGAATCTGAAAAGGTTCGAAAACCGATTCCTGAATAAAACAAGTGACATTTTAAATAAAGTGGATGGTTGCGTTATTCTTAAATTACTCGTATATTGAAATTAAAACTCACGGGTTCTAAAAACAACAGTAATGGATAATCTAAATAATATATATTTAGAGAGAGAAATCTAACGGAGAGCAGCACGCTTTGTTACTGGCTTCTTAGGAAGCACGAAAGCGTCGCAGATACGAACTCCAGTGTCAGGCGCTGCCAAAGAGACGCGGTACGGGCTTCCGTCAAACAGCGTATGTTTCTCTAGGAGTCTACCAATACACTGCTTCCTCCCACGAAGGTCGTGAGGGGGAATATCCCTGCGGTCAATGACATCTTGCTGCGGGGTGCGCGGTCGTTCCCCGTCGGAGGTTCGAGTTCTCCCTCGAACGTGAGTGTGTGTGTGTGTGTGTGTGTGTGTTTGTGTGTGTGTTGTCCTTTGTGTAAGTTAGTTTAAGTAGTTTGTAAGTCATATTCAAAGAATATATGACATCAACTGCACATGGGCATAGCTGAAAATATGTACCCAGACGGGATTCGAACCCGAGTCTCCCGCTCTCTATGCAGTTGCGCTGACCACTACACCACTGGGAACACAGTGATCACCGCACCTGCAAGAACTACCTAAGCACGACTCTCGTCAGACACAAATTACCAGCTCTAACCTGCCCACAGTACTTAAACTCGTAGTCACTATGTACTAAATTCCGTAAGAGTAAGGTCTCCAAACTTTGCCCACCCCTCCTCGCTAACGAAAGATCATTGCCCGTCACTGGCATATTATATACATACATGTGGCGTCTTCGAACCCGGGTCTTCCGGCTGGGTAAATATTTTCAGCTTTGCCCATGTGCAGTTGATGTCATATATTCTATGAATATGAAAGAATAACAACTGCATGATCAGAAGTGACGATTGTTCTTTCGGAATAGACGACACATGTATTTATAGTTTGTGTGTTTAGGGATTGATGACCAAAGTAGTTTCGTCCCATAAAATTGCAAACTCCTCATGATCTGCTGTATACCTCGCGAAGCGACCACAAGGAGAAGAACAGAGAGATTAGAGTCCACACGTAGGCATACAGGCAATTCAATCGTTTTTTTTTTTTTTTTTTTTTTTTTTTTTTTTTTTTTTTTTTTTTTTTTTTTTTTTTCCCTCGAACCATACGCAACTGGAATAGGAAAAGCAAGTTACGTTCGTACATACAGATGTAAATCGATTCTCATTACCGTGACAAGAAGCGGATGGCACGCAGAGAAAACTGTCGTTTGATGAAGTCGGAGCCGCTGCTTGTGACTGGTGAGCGTATGGTAATCCGCGCGAAGGTCATCGGCAGCGTATAATTGCAGCCATTAAGCAGGCGCTGGCGTAAATCACGGAGCTCAACCGCGCGCGTTATGCGCGGCAAGTAATGCCAACTTATGAGGCTTCAACACGTCTGCGTGAGAGCTGGATGAGGCGGTCGCGCACAGCTACTGCCGATCGCCGAACCCGGCGGGCCGCGGAGACCTGTCGGCGGCAGTTGGTAATCCGTGAAGGCGGCCGGGCGCGCGCAAAAACAGCGTCTGCACCTCTCAAGGCTGCCGCTGGTGGTCTGCCACAACCACAACCACCACGACCACAACCACCACCAGCTTCGGCCAGCACTCGCGGGTAATACCTCGCCGAGGCCGCCGGGACCTCCGCAGCCGCTAATCCTGTCGTATTGTTCTTGGTCCCTCCTCATCACCTTGATGCTTCAGCCACAAAAACGCGCCCCTCCCAGAAATGCGGGCTTATTATAGACGCGACGAGAGAGCGCCACGGATCGGTAATACGCCTGCGCAAATACTCTGCAAGCGACTGGCCGAGAGTACATCGTGCCATTATTCTCGGATTTCCTATCCTATGTAACTATGGACATTCGCCATCGTCAGTGTGTTCACTTTAATTTCTATCAAACAACATTTAAAGATTCTGCGCCCTTCCAGAATGAAATTTTCACTCTGTAACGGATTGTGCGCTGATATGAAACTTCCCTTGCAGATTCCAAAGACGATTTAAAATCGTTCATGAGGTGAGCAACCATTTTTAATGTATAATTATTTTTAACTCAATGCTGATTGGTTGCAAATTGGTTTAATTAATAACTTTATTACCGGTTTCGGGCGTCGCCCATCATCAGATACACTGTGAATGAAACAATCATGAGCACAAAAGGGTAGCTGCGTAAAAAAGTAGATGATATAAAAGGTTAACAAACAGCACAGTACACAAAATACCAACATCAACAGAACACACCTTTGGCGTACAAAGAAGAAAAGTGAAGACAGAGAAAACAATTACGTGACTGAGCACGTCATTGTGCTCACGACGAAGTAAACATTGGCGCCACCAGATGCTGTGCTATACATGCTGATAAATACAATTTTATTACAGCACTCCATCTGGTGGCTACGTGTATATTTGATTGTCACCTGTTTTTACTTTATGGCATGACAAGGGTAAGCCCTTTACTATATTGTATATGTTAATCTGTTTTTAAAAAGCTCTCTTTGTCATTTGGGCTTTTTCAATTTAGTCCTTTTTAATAAAATTGTATTTATCACCATGTATAGCACGCCATCTGGTGGCGCCAATGGTTACTTTGTCGTGAGCACAATGACGTGCTCAGTCACGTAATTGTTTTCTCTGTCTTCACTTGTCTTCTGTGTATGTCGAAGGTTTGTTCTGTTGATGTTGGTATTTTGTGTACTGTGCTGTTTGTTAACATTTTATATCATCTACTTTTTTATGCAGCTACCCTTTTGTGCTCATGATTGTTTGTTTCATTTCCTTGCAGACTAATACCAGAATGGTCGCGTGTCTCACTGCCTGGAATAGGCAACCCACGCACAACGGACGTTAACATTCTATTGTTAATTTTCATAAAATAAATGTTTCAGTTGCTAGTATTGAAATACTTACATGTTTTTCGTCGTTTTGGTTACTTATTCACCGGAACATCTAAAGTTAATTAAAGCTAACGGTCGAATGTTGACTACGTATCTCACAGGTACAATGCAACCACCAACGTTCCTTCTAGTGCCGCGACCATTGCATTGTAAAAATCCTTGCCTTTTGCGGGTATGGATCTACAGAGTGAGCTGTCCGTGCACCTCTCAAAGCCCGCCTTCAAAGCTTTAGTTACGCCAGTATGTCTTCACACAAGATGTCCTGCGAACCTTGCAGCATCAGCACTCCTCGAGGGTAGGATATTTTCGAGACATGCCTTAGCCACAAACTAGGGGATGTTTCCAGGATGAAATATATTGTTGAGACATGGCCTAGCCATAGACTAGGGAACGTTTCCGGAATGAAATTGTCACTCTAATACACGTTCACATTCACCCTGTAGTGAGAAATCCTTTACGTACATGAGAAACGAAGTTGGTTTTTCTGACCTAAAATATCAGGAAACTTACCAAAAAAACTATCTGGAAAATATCATTAAATAAAAGCCATAATAATGCTGTAAAAACATATTTAAAGACTTAGAAAATTCACGTGAGCTGTCTCTCTGTGATGTGTGAGGACCTTAACACGAAAAGTTAAAATGCTGTTTTTCGTGATTTACTGCAGTTAAGTTCATGGGCAGGTGACGAATATAAACAGGTTCGAAACTTCTCCTAAAATTATGATGATGGATTCTGAGACAAACAAAAGCATTTGTGTTAAGCATAATGAGCGGAAAGATGATGCAGTTTCCACATAAACCACTTTAAAAGTCAATATAGAAGATTGTATTAATGGTTCAAAAGCGCGAAATGTGGGAAACATTTCCTTCACTAAATATGTAATGGCAGGAATGCAATTAATTAAAATAACATATCTCACGATTGAAGCAGCAGAAAATTACGCAACGATGGTAGAAAATATCTTCGAATATATTTACAATATTCACCAGGCGCTATAAGTGCACTGTAGGATTCAAGAGGACATGATGAAAAGATAACAACAACCTCAAAATTTGTAACTCATGTGTATGGGGAAAGTGTTTATTTTTAGGTTAATGTAACAGCTTTCGAAAATATTAGATGGATATGTTATTTGTTGCAGACTTAATAAAGAGGCAACTGCGTGTTGGAATGGCGGGGTTGAAATGGAGAGAAATTCCACTGTATGTTATTAGTATAAACAGTACCATTTTCCTCACCAAGACACAAAGTGTAATAACGTGAACATAGGTACTACGTATATTTACTGTAATGTTAGTCCTTAACATTAAAGTATATCATTTTTAATTTTTCTCTGTTTTTCAAATGTTGGACTATAGATCTCACATTCTGCTGCCAACAATGATTTGTTAAATACTATCATTTACCTGCCGATAGCCTGGTTCGTGTGGCTCAATGTTCGCGTGCAAGTCTTTCAACTGGACGCGACTACAGCAACTTGCGTGACCCTAATCTACCCAAGGCATCCAATTGGGGAAAGGGTACGTACAGTTTAACGTGAAATGTGAACCACTTGCCTTTCCTGGCAAGAGGTGAAGGCTGGATTAAAAGTAGACCGAAAAATTACGTCGTGCGATCTGGACGCGAAATTCAGATTAGGTGTAAAGATTCTGTTGAAAGACTGCGATGCGGATCAATGACCTGATCTATAAAATGAGGAGGAAGAAGCAGTAAATGAATATGAAAAAGGAGACTTTATCCTAGGTACAGATGTAAATAAGGTTTCGGAAGAACTGAATAACAACAGTTGGTATTCCAGCGTGTTTCTTAAGAGTGCTTAAAAGAAACATACGAAAATTAGTTGACCATTCTTATCCACTTCATGTATAAAAAAGGGAAATGAACAGACGATTTTCTTATAATCATATTAGTCGCAATTCCAAAGACCAATGATTCCAAAGAAAAAAAAAGTGAGCACGATCAGCTAATATTGCAGGCAACAAAATTCCTCCTCAGAGTTCTGAATAGACTATGCGGTACGATGGAAGAAATATTTGAAGAAGAACAAAATGGATTCAGAACGACAAAGGGAACGTGAGATACCATTTGACTTCGAAGTACCATTACTGAAATTTGTATAAAAATGCACAAAGAAGTATATGCTGACTTTATAGATGTTGAAAATGTCTTTGAAACAGGGCAGTGGGATAATTTTATTAATATATGGAAGAGGAAGGAATCAAAGACTGAATGAAAATAGAAATGTTCAAATGTATGTAAATCTAAAAAAACTTAACTGCTGCAGTTATCATCCTTATGCTCATAAACAACTTAAACTAACTTTAACTTATGCTAACGACAACGCACACGCCCATGTCCGAGGGACGACTCGAACCTCCGATGGCGAGCAACCGCGCGCTCCGCAGTAAGGCGCCTTAGAGCGCTCGGCCACTACACCGAATGTAAATATTTATTACTTGAATCAGAAGGCAAGGGTAGGAATAGGTAACGAGACCTCTGAAGACAACAAGATTGGGAGAGGTGTCTCATTAGTTAGCATTTATGTTTGGGCGAGAAAGGGACGTTAATACAGGTAGGCAAAAAAGTGAATGAATAGGATTTGCAGATGAAATGATGATTCTAAAAAAAATATATATATATAAAAAAATATAAAAAATAAACTTAAAAAACAGGAATAGAAAAACATGGTTACAGGTTCAAATAAAAGAGAAGTGATCTTTACGTTGGTATCAGAGATCATAAAACACGTGAGAGCATTCAAATTGGATTTTGGAATATATGGGTTGCCAACTAGAACATCAAAGAATGGCTCTGGCGAAACTAGCACAAATGCTGATTTAAATCAAGAAGTAAGAAAACGAATAGTGGAATGCCTAACATGGAACGTGGTCTTGTATGGAGCAGAACCGTGAACAATGAGGAAGCAGGATGGGAGGAAAATTGAAGCATGTGAAACGTGGATATTGCGTGGAATGGACATCAGATGGACTGATAAAGACGGAGGAAGTACTGCGGAGAGTCGGAGAAGAACGGAAGATGTTGCTGCCAGTGAAGAATAGAAAACTAAATTTGATAGGCCACAACAGAGAACCTATTGCCTTCTCGATGAGGAGATTGAAGGAAGAGGGAAGAAGGGCAGAAGAAGATACCAAATGCTGGATGACGTCAGCAAACGACAAAGAGAGTACCAAAGAATGAAGAGGAAAGCGGAAGACAGAACAACATGGAGGGCTGCGAAAATCTGCCGCAAGACAGACAACCAAATAATGATAATTGGAATGCGATCGCTGGACCTCCAGCCTCGTCTTACAACTAGGCTACCAAACGCGACGTTTGCTACGTTCCCGAAAGTGTTATAGCCGGCCGCGGTGGCCAAGGGGATTGAGGCGCTCCAGTCACGGTCTGCTCGGCCACTACTGTCGGGGGTTCGAATGCCCCCTCGAGCATGGATATTTGTGCCGTCCTTAGTATTAGTCAGTTCATAAGTAGTTTGTAAGTTTAGGGACTGATAACCCCGTAGTTAAGTCCCATAAGCTATACAAACATTTGAATTTTTTTGAAAGTGTTATAAATTACTAGGTGTTTGGGGGTGTAAATAATGTTTGTGTACAAATAACTTACGTTTTGTTGTCTCTGCGCTGTCCTGCCTCAATGAAAACTATTTTACTTGGTGATTGTCCCGAAACCCAAAGCAACGGGTTACAAATTATTGAACGGATAAAAAAAATTAAATGTTTTTTTTGAATCTACTCATTAAAACCTATAATTTTAAAAATTTAACAATATAAGACAAGTATTACAGTCTGAAACTGTGTTATGTCTTGATACAGTGCAACCGATGGAACTGTTATTTGCTACAAAGTGCTTTCAGTTTTCTAACGAGAGTGACAGTAACTGACCCAACTTTCGGAATCCCAGAGTGCCTCAACAATTGGTCAGATCAGTTCTATTTCCTTTCTGGCTCTCTTGTTTGTTTGCTTTACTCCCGATTCGTGGGTCTGTCTTTTTATTTCGCGTTTCATCACTTAATGATAACCACACAAAAACAAGACACGGACAACTGTGCTAACACACGGTATGAATGCCTTCGTATAAACCGTGATTTAACGTCACATATACATGTATTATATCATATATATCAACTAGCTTTAAATGATCTTCTTACGACTTACGCGGAAACGAGCTCTCCCACGCTACAATTCAGGGTCGTTAATGGTTATGTACTGCCGCATAGACGATAATACCAATGTGACTGAGTAGCGCAGTGGTAAAGTGTTAGCTTCATAGCGTTGAATCCCGTCGTTTGCGGTAATTTAAATTTCTAAATCAAAATCGCTTTACTATTTTTATTAATCCAAATTTTTTAAAGTTATAATACCGTGTTACTTCTGTTTCATAGTAGTACTGACTTTTTCCATTTCCTCTTAATTATCACCCTATGATTCCTTTTTTCGTTTGGAATCTGCTTGTATCGTTAACAACCTCTAATTAAGTGCTGACTGTTTTGTAATACGGCAGCTTGTGTAATCACTAGCTAGTGTGAGGATATTTTCAGGTAACCAATGATAGCGAAACTACAGTTTGTTTTTACGGCTGTGCCTGAAATTTTTCTGCATGAGAAGTAAGTTTTAATAGCCGTGAACGAAGCGATCGTGATTGTAGTTCTACTGGAGATGACTGCCCGCCGTTTTGTCGAATACACGCTGCGTCCCGTGTAGTTAGCTTATGTCACGGAATTAAATCGAGAACCAAAAAACTCGTCTCATGCTTGGATTTCAGTCACTGATCGCTTAAAATTAGCTGCCATTAACTGTTGGCGGCCTCCTCCTACATTACCCTGCGTTAATGTTTCTCAACTTTTTTCAACACGCAACTCTGTTCCAACTAGAAATAGTTTGGTGACCTCCATCTCCTCCCAGAACCATAACACAACAATGTGTGTAATTTCAAAGGCAGCGAATTTAATTTCCTTCTTTTGATACAACTTTCTTGTAATAAAAAATTGCATTATTGTTCGTTCTAGGATAAATTTTAGTCCATTTTCTCAATGAAACACCTCCTATTATTACATGAATTCCGAAAGAAAAATATATGTTCCATAACGAGGTTTCGCATAGCATGTAAAACTCAGAAGCGAATTGTGCTGATTGAGTAAGGTACCCCTGTATAGTCAATTTGTAAACAATCGAATTTCTCCAAAATTACTAATTGTATCTTATAAATTTAGCAATCGCCTGATATCTGAAAACAGTTTTCAGGCCTTTCGTTTATTTATTGTTAACACGGTGTATTTATAAAGAAACAATCTTTGTTCTATTCAACTGATAATTGATGATGAACAAGGAATCGCGTAACCTTTATATATAAAGCAGAGTATCCGTATGTTTGTCTGTACGTATTACATACAAATCTACGATTTCGTTCCAACCTTATGAAATTTTGCACACCTAAGCTTCAATCCATGACGGTCGCAGTAAGTGTAAATTACGCGATAATTTTGCACATTTCCTGCTAAACGACTAGACCGATTTCAACCAAATTTGGTACACGGCGGAGTGGCCGAGCGCATTGAGGCGCTATGCTACGACACGCGAGGCCGTTCCCCGTCGGGGGCTCGAATCCTCCCTCGGGCATGGATGTTTGTGTTGTCTTTAGTATAAGTTAGTTTATAAGTAGTTTTTATGTTTAGGGACTGATGACCACCAGTTACGTCCCACAAACTTAACAAACATCTGAACAACCAAATTTGATACTCATCTTACCGTGAGGTACCATTTCTGTAATGGTAAGAACCACATACGACACATGGTACAGGAGATACAACGTCGTAAACAATAGGAGTTGCAAGAAACTGCCACATAATGCGACGAGACTTCATGAATACAGTATATGAGAACGAGATTACTTAGCGACTTGCAACAAACTCTGAACATGATTTCAAAGCTTTATTGAACTATTTCTCGCTGACAACCACAGCAAAATTATGAAAGGAAAGAAAATTTCTCGTTTACTACTTTTCCGCTGTTCATGAACTAAAACTCAACTGTTCAACTGTTTGTACAGCTTATGGGACTTAAATACGGGGTCATCAGTCCCTAAACATACAAACTACTTATGAACTAACTAATACTAAGGACGGCACAAATATCCATGCCCGAGGGGGGATTCGAACTCCCGACCGTAGTGGCCGTGCAGACCGTGACTGGAGCGCCTCAGTCCCCTCGGCCACCGCGGCCGGCGAACTAAAACTACGGCATTCCTTATGACGTTACAATTTATAATTTCTACACTGCAAATTGCGACTGCAGGAAATTTTACAGACAGTATACACACATATAGTTGAATGTACCTCCTAAATTGTATCACAGTACGATACGTAGTTCATGAGATATGAGAACATAAACAGTAAAGTTAATGGAAAACCGCCCCATCACGCACCAAGTTTTAATGTATTACTTATTTACTACTAACTGTATTCCCAAGAGAATTAACAGACATACAGCACTTATACAAATGAATATATAACTAGAAAATTTATACAATTGTAAAACATATTATTCAATAAATATGAGATCGTACGGCCGGCCGCGGTGGCCGAGGGGACTGAAGCGCTCCAGTCATGGTCTGCACGGCCACTACGGTCGGGAGTTCGAATCCCCCCTCGGGCATGGATATTTGTGCCGTCCTAGTTCGTAAGTAGTTCATAAGTAGTTTATAAGTTTAGGGACTGATGACCCCGTAGTTAAGTCCCATATACTATACAAACATTTTAACATTTTTGAGATCGTACGAATTTCATCTCATTTGTATTTTGACTACTATCTTTCTTTGTTTGGATACTGCACTTCTAATTTTGTAGATTATGTAAGACAGCGTTATTTCTTATATATTCTCTTATAAATATAACATGATTTTAGAAAGAAAAAAAAAGAGATGGACAGAGAGAGAAGGGACAGGAGAAGTACTAACTCAAGGCAGGAATAAATGAATACCCCGGGCAACGAAGGGTTTTCAAGTAGTTTTATATGAAGTTCAAACACACAGAGTCTTTAATGACTTTAGTTCATCATTTTAGCGCTAGATCGCAGGACTTACCACTGTAAAACGATATAACCACGAATACTGCCAAAACAATTCGCTTGCGTGTTTCATTTGTTAAGTGTTCTGGTGGAAAACGACCAGCGCACAGGGAAAGGCAAGCCGCTAAGTGTTAAGAATGCATCCTCTGGCATCGTCCCGGGAAAAGATGCCAACTTTATATGCAAGATAACGCGGCTCTTCACACGGCAATTAGCGAGCGCGTGTGGCTGTCAGAACGCTGTTACGGCTCTTAAAGCGCTCGCTTAGCGCACACAATGGACACTTCTGCTGTGTGAATTGTGTGCTTGGTGCCCGGCATGTGTGCAATTGCGCATACCACGGACATCATCACCTGGCAGCCATTTACTTTGTGTTACTAACGATGGCTAACAACTAGCTGACCGCAGTACAGTCCGACTGGCTGTGAATCAACTAATCTACTCACTTTGTAGCAACTTGGTTCTCTGAAAGTTGATAAAAAAAAAGCCCCAGAAATGTTCAAATAGGTTAAAAATTGATTTAAAATACACAGCTGCACCTTAAATTTTTAGTAATGACTGTCGATTTCGTCCCAAATCCAGCCATCTTCGGGTCTACAGTACAGAATAATAATAAATACATATGTAATTTGTGAACATGCACTATGTATTTTCTAAATTCAGTAGATAATGTACTTAATACATCACGTTCTGGCGTAAGATTTTTGGCCTACGAATTGATTATGTTCATTCTCATATGTCTAACGTTGTGTAACACTCACCTTGTTTTTTAAAACAACTATGGAAAAGTTAAACTACAAACTGTTATCATTATCAATGTTGAAATGTACTCGTAATACCTATTTAGAGTCGGAGGGCAAGAAAGGGACGCAGAGGTTGGGATGGGAGTAAGACAGGGTTCCAGCCTTTTGTTGTTCAATCTCAGCAATGAGCAAGCAGTGAAGGAATCCGTGGAGAAATTCGGAGAGAGAATTGAAGTTCAAGGAGAAGAAATAAAAACTTGGCCGTTTGCTGATGACGGTACTTTTGTCAGAGACTGCAAAGGATCTGGAAGAGCCATTAAATGGAATTAAGGAAAAATATAAGACGAACATTAATAAGAGTAAAACGAGGGTAATGGAGTGTAATGCCAGAAAATCAAGTGATGCTGAACGAATTAGATTAGGTAATGAGACAATAAAAGTAATAGAAGAGTTTTGCTATTTGGGTAGCAAAATAACTTCTGATGACCGAAGTAGAGAAGATATAAAATGCAGAATGGCTATGGGAAGAAAAGCGTTTCTAAAGAAGCGAAATTTGTTAACATCCAATATTAATTTAAATTTTAGGAAGTCCTTTCTGAAGGCATTTGGCTGGAGACGACAACAACAACAACTTTTATAGAAAATGTATTCAGTATATAATCTACTAAATTTATGAACACACAGTACATATAGACACATTACGTACTTGTTCTTCATCTGTCGAAGAGGCCCGAAGATGGGTTGATTTGGGTGGAAATCGATAGTCATTAATAAATATTTACGGTACAGGTGTCAATTTTAAATATTCAGTTTTTAATCTATTTAAAAGCTGTCGAGTCCACTTACACGAAACAATTCAAACGTCCAAATGTTTGTAAGGGACCAAACTGCTACGTGCATCGGTTTCTAGACTTACACATTACTCAAAATAACTTATGCTAAGAAAACACACACACGCGTCCTCCGACGAGGAGCGGCCGCGCAATCCGTGGCAAGGCGCCATAGATCGCGCAGATATACCCGCTCGTCAAAACATACTTAGGTATAATCAATAGCTCTTTGCCGTCTTTGGTCTCCATCGCATCACATAATCAATATCAAAATTTAAGCACTCGTTAACAAACACATTTGTTTGTTCTTTACGCCGCTTTTTCCTATATAGTTTGTATAGGACACCTGGCCGTGTTTTGTAACTGTAAATGATAGTCCAATTAAGAGCAAGCGAGTTTCGCTTTATTTCAAAGCATCTGCAGTTATTCATTTTTTATATTCACAGAATATATGACATCAACTGCGTATGGGCAAAGCTGAAAATGTAACCCATCCGGTATTTGAACCCGGGTCTCCTGCTTTCTAGGCAGTTGCCGGCATAGAAAAAATTTACAGTTGCAGAAGTCTAGTGGACAGCGTGGTGGGTTGCCACGCAGGGGAGCTCGGGTTCGACTCCCGACCCGCTCGGTGATTTTCTCCGCGCGAGGACTGGCTGTCGTGTCGTCGACCACATGTGCAACGGGCTAGTGATGACAGCACAGAGTTGGAACCCACGTCAGTAGCCTTCTGCCGTACTTTGGCAAAACTTCCAACAAGATTGGCGTAAAAACAATGTGAAATGTGTGTTTCGTCCACCATCTAAAATTAAGGCACTGTTGGGATCCGTTAAGGATGATCTCGGTTTGCGCAAGGCGTGTGTCTACCGTATCCTATGCAGCTGTGGCATGTCATATGTTGGTCAGCCTATTAGGACAGTTGAGGATCGTAGTGTTGAGCATAAACGTAACACATGTTTCAACAGCCAAACGAATCTGCTGTGGCCGAACACTCTCTTGACACAGGTCACCCTGTGGAATACAACAAAACGGAAATTTTGGCATGCTCTTCCAGCTACTGGGACTGTGTTATCAAGGAATCCATTGAAATAAAACTAGCTGACAACCTTATGAATAGGGACGGAGGATTTTGCTTCAATTCCGCATGGGATCCTGCTCTCTCACTTATCAAAAAAACAGAGGTACAAAACTAATTCGACCTCAGCCGTTGAGAACTGATGTTCATTATCGATATTCTGACCGTTTTCATCTTTGGTCGTGTCGGCGCTGTGTGCTTGCTTGCTCGGTGTGTGTTGTCTTTCCTGTTTACTCACTGAAAACCGAGATTTTAAAGATAGTTGCACATTGCAACTAGATCAAAACCAACTGCAGAACGATATAAATAAGATATCAGTATGGTGTAAAAATTGGCAATTAACTCTGAATAGTGGGAAGTCGTCCACATGAGTACGAAAAGAAATCCGTTAAACTTTGTTTACAAGATAAATCAATCAGACTTGAAAGTCGTAAACTCCACAAAATACCTAGAAATTACTATTACTTCAGACTGAAATTGGAAAGAACACGTAGATAATATCGTGGGAAAGGCGAACCAGAGACTGCGTTTTATTGGTAGAACCCTTAAAATATGCAACAGAACTACTAAAGAGACTGCACACTGTACGCTTGTCCGTCCATTTTTGGAGTATTGCTGCCCAGTGTGGGATCCTTATCAGGTGGGATTGACGGAGGACATGGAAAGAGTCCAGAAAAGGGCAGCTCGTTTCTTATTGTCACGATACTTGGGTGACAGCGTTACGGAAATGATACAGGATCTGGGATTGGAATCATTACAACAACGGCGCATATCGCTGCGGCGTGGGCTACTTGCGAAACTCCAATCGCCAACATTCTCCTCCGAATGCAAAAATATATTGTTGACTCCCACTTACATAGGTAAAAATGACCATCAGAATAAAATACGAGAAATCAGAGCTCGAACAGAGAGATTCAGGTGTTTTTTTCTTCCCGCGCGCTATTCGAGAATGGAATGGGAGATAAATAGTATAATGGTGGTTCTATGAACCCTCTGCCAGGCACTTAAATGTGATTTGCAAAGTATCCCATGTAGATGTAGATTGCTTCCTCACTGCAGTTTGGCCTTGCAAATGGCAGGATGGTCTCCTGCCGAAATATGGGCCGAATTTCATACCTGGCTGCATACCTGTAAGTTTTTCGAAACTACCGCTTCCCCTTCCAAGGGGTGGTTCTATGAACCCTCTGCCAGGCACTTAAATGTGATTTGCAGAGTATCCCATGTAGATGTAGATTGCTTCCTCACTGCAGTTTGGCCTTGCAAATGGCAGGGTGGCCCCCTGCCAAAATATCGGCCGAATTTCATACCTGGCTGCATACCTGTAAGTTTTTCGAAACTACCGCTTCCCATTCCAAGGGGTGGTTCTATGAACCCTCTGCCAGGCACTTAAATGTGATTTGCAGAGTATCCCATGTAGATGTAGATTGCTTCCTCACTGCAGTTTGGCCTTGCAAATGGCAGGGTGGCCCCCTGCCAAAATATCGGCCGAATTTCATACCTGGCTGCATACCTGTAAGTTTTTCGAAACTACCGCTTCCCCTTCCAACGTCTTCTTGAGAAGGTCCTCAGCTTCAGTGAGCATTAAATTAAGAGTGGAGCATAGTGGAATAGCCCAGGCTGGATGCTTAACCTCGCCTGCAGTTGTTAATCTCCCGGAATGGCGTGGGCTGGAGGCAGGCTTGTCAAGGGAGCTAGCAGGCAGGCAGGCAAGCCAGCAGGCAGGCCTGCCACCACGGAACGTCGCAGCCGCAGCCTCGACCCGGTTTCACAGACCTGGCCGCCTGCTAGCGAGGCGCACGCTCTTCGGCTGCAGCTGTTACCTTTTCTGTATGAATGGCGGGCTCTGTAGTTTGTGAAGCGACTTTCATCTCCACCTCGGGGCTCTAACCGTCCTTTTGTCGTCATCGACTAATATCGATATTAAGTCTTATTGAATCCACCATAGTAGGTGGAACCGGGACAGCGGGTGGTCAAGAGTCTGAAGGAACTGAGGTACCAACAGCCGTAAGTATAATGAAATATTTATTCTATTACAACCAGTTTCGGCATTCCACTATGCCATCTTCAGGTCCGTACATCGGAGCATGATATCCAAAAGTAGGGATACTAAAAACTGGATTCGTGGAATTCGTCTCTTAGTTGGAAACAACAACACCAACCGTGACAACTGTCATTTCTTGTATTTCACTGTGTTGTCACAGTTGCTGTTGTTGTTTCCAACTAAGAGACGAAATCCACGAATCCAGTTTTAGTATCCCTACTTTTGGATATCATGCTCCGGTGTAAGGATCTGAAGATGGCATAGTGAAATGCCAAAACTGGTTGATAGAATAAATATTTCATTATACTTACGGCTGTTGGTACCTCAGTTCCTTCAGAATATCGATATTGTTGCACTAAGGTCACAAATAGAAAATACTTTGGGTGTAATGTGACTCACGAGTATGACCGACACACTTAAATACGATGTCCAGCGCCCGTGTCGATGGAACCGATGTAAATGTCCTTCAGGCACGAATGCATGCATGTCTGAAGGACATATGCATTGGTTCCATCGACAAAACTGACTCTGCACATCCCATTTAAATGAGCCAGGGCAAGGCTTGCGACCATTGTGCAGGGTTATCCGCACGTGAAGAGAGGGTTCTGGTCCATGTCCTTCACAATTTTCACACGCCACCATTAAATTGTACAGCTGATGCTGATTCTCACGATTCCGAACATTTATTTTATTTCGCTCAGGTTAAATTTTGTGATTTTATCTGGAAAACACTGTACAAGAGAAACACAAATTCCAGTAGAATTCTACAAAACAGTGGCTATCCCAGTTCTGTTGTAGGGTAGTGTCAGATAGATGATAATTGGAGACATGAATTCAAGATCCAACCTCCTATAGCACGACCAAACCACAACGGACCAGATGGTCTAAGAACTATACACGTATAACAGTAGCGAGCCGCGTGTATTACGTGAACACTCTAAGGTACCGAATCCAATAACGACGAGAGTCCGAAGACTCTTACCCGGCTTTTACTCAGAAATCACATTTTAAAAATCAATTCCGACGCATTCACATTGCCCGTGGAAATCAGCGCACTCAAGTCAATAAACGTGACTGCAAACTTAAAAATGTTACTAATTAATCTCATTTTGAAACAAATGCACGATGAGCACAGTTTATGTTCCAGAATTTTTAGCTGCAAAAAATCTATGCAGTTACGGACTCCTGGTGAACCTGAAAGCCCAAGTGATGATACGTTGTATCAAGAGAGGTCATATTCCCACGCCAAGTGCCTAGGAATACACGATTCTACAGTAAAACAAACCCATAGCGTAATAACTGTTCATGATCGAATTCAGACAAAACCACACAAAAATGTAAAGCAAAAAATATTTCCTGTACAGTTCACCACTCGAGATGCCGAAAGCGAAACGCGTCTAGCCTGAATTAAACTAATTTTTACAGTTGCAAAAGACGGAAATGTAACCTATATAAACTGTACATAACAAAGTTATTTTCCTTTCTAGACAATCAAGAAAGAATATTGTTAAAGAAAAAGTGGCAAGTGACATGGAACACTATGCAGCGAAACATCTTCAGCAAACATATACAACTGGTAGCCAATTGTATATGCCGAAATATCCATCAACGAATAACTGCTAAACATCAATATGACATCGAAGTATTCATCATTTTCTTGATTTGCAGCTCTTCTTCCGTATTTGCAGTAAAAATTACTGGGTATGAGGTCCGCCTGATATGCAAAACACTGTTTTTATTTGACACCCAAAATAGTTTCAGCACCTCTGTGCCATCATCAGTGGGCTTTATATTTATTTCATGCTTAATTTACATTTTGTGGTTATGTGGGACCCTTTTTATATACTTATTAAGTGGTAGCGTTGTCATGGTTTCTTTTGTTATATACTTCTTCTTCCGCCCTGTTTCGCATGGCACACACGTAATACACATATTTTGTGGACTTTTTTAATTACAACCACTTTCCACTTTAAAAATTCGCCTGTTTACTTTGTTAAACTTCACACTACACACAGGTGTACTTACGATGGAATCAAGGTGTAGCTAAGCTAAAGCAATGAGTGCTCAGCTGTGATCTACTCTGTCCTGCAAGAAAGAAGCCAGTAGCTCCGAAGACTAAGTTAGGAGTGCATCGCACTGTCTCTCGACCAACTTTGTTCTATGGGAGTGAGAGCTGGTTGAGGTTGAGGTTACAGACATGAAAGTAGCAAGAATGATTGTAGGTACTAATAGATGGGAATAATGGCTGGAGGGAGTTAATAATGAGGAAATCGAAGAAAAACTGCGAATGAACACCATGATGAAGCAGTTAAAACGACAGGCTGAGGTCATGTTACATGCATGGGAGAAGCAAGGTTACCTAAGGACGTATAGGTTGGGCAGTAGAGGATAAGTGGAGTCGAGGTAGGCCAAGGAGAAAGTATTCAGATTAGGTGAAGGATTTTGAAGTCACAGGCTTAACATCAGACAAGGCATCAATATTAGCATTGAGTAGGGGATCATGGAGGAATTGTTAGGAGGACTATGTTCCAGTGAAGGGCATAATGGTGGTAATGATGTTGATGAGGAATCTCATTACTGCACGTGCGCACACTTGGAATGATTATCTATTGCTGCACCCGTTTTAAACACCGGCACTGATTGGAGGAATATGAGAATACAGGCAAGCTACACAATCGCGAGCAAGCGACACACAGTTGAGAGATTGATTCTTCAAATGATGAAATTTACGTAACGGTCAGAGATTTTGTTGCTAGGTGTCGCTAACTACATCGATTTGGCAATCGATAGCCGATTATGTAAGCATATTTCACGAGCTGCAGCGGCAGGCCTTGGCGGAAGTGTAATAGCGCTGCCATGTACGGAGAGCGGCTGGTGGCTGTTGGCGGGTGCGCCACGCTCTTGTCCCCTTTCACGTGCGGCCCTGAAGGGCGTCGCAGGGCCAAGGGCGTGCTGCCTCGAAAAGTCGCTACCCTACAAGGCGAAGCGGGTCACGGAAAGAAGACCAAAGTCTTCCGCGGCGGGACAACCGTGCCACGGGCACGTCAGCGGCGCAGCCTCCAGCTTCCAGCGCTAGGGGAACATCGAGCCTCGCGGCCGGCTGCTCACGCGCCGACACACGGAGCGTGTTTCTGAACGAGCACGGCCGACGCGCCGAGTCACCACCTCCTACATGAGAAAGCCTGCGCACCTGTCAGTCATGTCACGCGGATAGTCTGAGGCCGTCCTTCCCGGTAAAAAGAACTGCAGTTTAAAAATCGTGACGTAGTTGCTTTGAAATCTGATAATATAAGAGACAACAATATTTCCTCTTCGAAATGACATAATGGCTTTGTTTGTTTCTTATTTATAAGTACGTCTTTTAAATTGTTTCGAAATAAAATGATGTATATTCATTTGCATGGTCATCTTCTGCAGCAGATATGTCAGTTGATGTTTTTAGCAATCTTTAACTTAGTGCAGTTTAAGGGGGGAAGGCGTTAAAACCTTGACATTAGTCACATATTTACAGAAATGTTCCACGCAAGCTATGGTGAATAAAAATCACAAACAAACACACACACACACATCTTTACAGTAGTTAAACATATCTATATGATAGTTCAATACAAGCTGTGATGGAGGAAAATAGATAAAAGCACTTGAATTATGTAGGTATAAAAAACTTGTGTATTATGTATAGGCTACATGCATATATGAATATTTTGAATGATTATTTAGCAGAATATCTGAGAGACCCTTTTTCGTCGGTGTTTCAATGATTATTTCATTGTCAATAATTTAGGCTAAATCATACACATAAAACCGACTACATATGGTGAGAAAATTATACCATGTGATACAGTTTCGAAAGTACAGTCAACTATATGCGTGTGTACAGTTTGTAAAATTACCTGCGGCTACAATTTGTAGTGTACAAATTATAAATTGTAACGTCATACCGAATGCCGTATTTTTACTCCATAAACAGTGGAAAAGTAGTAAGCGAGAAATTTTTTTCCTTTCATTATTTTGCTATGGTTGTCAGCGAGAAAAAGTTTAATAAAGGTTTGAAATTATGTTTAAAGTTTGCTGTAAGTCGCTAAGTACTGTCATTCTCATACAGTGTATTTCGAAAGTCTCGCCGCATTATACGGCATTTTTTGCGATTTCTATTGGTTATGACGTAATATCTTGTGAACCATGTGCCGTATGTGATTCTTAACCATGCCGTAATTGTTACCTCACGCTAAGGAATGTGTGTACCAAATTTGGTTGAAATCGGTGCAATGGTTTAGGAGAAAATGAGCAGCATTGACGCAAAATGCAGCAGTTTTTCGCGAATCTCATTGTTTATCTTTATGAAGTCATACCTCGTGAACTATATATCTTATGTGATTCTTACACTTACGGCGACCGTCCTCATGGATTGAAGCTTACGTGTACAAAATTCCATAAAGATTGGAACAAAACTGTAGATTTGTATGCAACACGTACAAACATACGGACACACTGCTTTATATATTAGAAGATTCATTTTCCATTCGGTAGACGAAATTTTAAAAAAAATGTTCAAATGTTTGTAGAACTTATGGGACTTAACTACGGGGTCATCAGTCCCTAAGCTTACAAACTACTTACGTACTAGCTTACACTAAGGACGGCACAAATATCCATGCCCGAGGGGGCATTCGAACCCCCGACCGTAGTGGCCATGCAGACCGTGACTGGAGCTTCTCAGTCCCCTCGGCCACCGCGGCCGGCAGACGAAATAAAACCTTTCCGCATTTGATCGAGAGTCACGGTATGGACGAGAAGTCAGACATGATCACACTGCTGTTGGAAGTCAGGTTATTTTTTCCGAACTTAACGATAGTTGATGAAACATCCGAGCCGGCTGCGGTGGCCGAGGGGATTGAGGCGCTTCAGTCACGGTCTGCACGGCCACTACGGTCGGGGGTTCGAATCCCCTCTCGGGCATGGATATTTGTGCCGTCGTTAGTTGTAGGTAATTGATAAGTAGTTTGTAAGTTTAGGGACTGATGACCCCGTAGTTAAGTCCCTTAAGCTTAACAAACATTTGAACATTTGAAACATCCGACGCGGAACTGTTTAGCGCAGCGACACGGCGCTCTGTGGTGGCAGCGGCCAGCCTCGCCGCCGCTCCCCACGCCAGCTGTTGAGTCAGCGCTCACCTGACGGCTTGTTTGCCCAGAAAGCCTGCGCGCGCGTTTTCACTGGAACGCTGAGCCGAGCTGAGCTGAGCTGCGCTGAGCTGGCCTTCGCGACTCAAAGCCGGCGGCTCAGCAGCGCCGGCGAGCCGCGCGCCTGACGCACCAGCGCCCAATTAACCCAGCCGTCGACTGCGCGCTCACAGCCTTGGGCGGCGCTCCGCCTGAGGATCTGCCCCGTCACCGGCAGCTGCTTGCCTCTTTATCAAAACACCGACCGACCTTTCCTGGGAAGGACGGCGGCGGAAAACCCGCAAGCAAAGTTGTCGTGTAAGCGGTCAGAACACAACTACACTGACAGAAGCACCGAGGGGCTGCGTGGGGTTTCCGGACGTGGGGTTCCCGGACAGGGTTCCACAGGTAGCTCAGCTGTTTGGAACAATCGCTACCATAACGTCTTATCTCCAAACAGAGCCTCCCCCATCGCTTGTCTACCTCAAAAAATGTTCAAATGTTTGTAAAGCTTATGGGACTTAACTACGGGGGGTCACCAGTCCCTAAACTTACAAACTACTTATTAACTAGCTAATACTAAGGACGGCACAAATATCCATGCACGAGGAAGGATTCGAACCCCCGACCGTAGTGGCCGTGCAGACCGTGACTGGCGCACCGCAGTCCCCTCGGCCACCGCGGCCGGCTGTCGACCTCAGTTCGACACCACCAGTGCATATATCGGCACCGTTTGTCAGTTTCGTCGCCGATAGCTTTTGTTTCTGCATTTTCGTACGCTACTTCTCTTCTCTGTATTGTACTTCATAAAAGTGATTAAAAAAGCAACAAAAAAACAAAATAGAGGGTAGAGGGCCGTGTTTTGTCAAGGATGGTCATCGCTATCGTATCGACAGAAGAAATGAAGAGCATACAAACTAGATGTGCATCAATGCCGAACGTAGTATGTGCAGAGGCCAAGTTATTAGCGAACTGACAACCGTTCCACTACTGACGGGGGATCGAATCCCCCCTCGGGCATGGATATTTGTACCGTCCTTAGTGTTAGCTAGTTAATAATTAGTTTGTTAAGTTTAGGAACTGATGACCCCGTAGTTAAGTCCCATAAGCTATACAAACATTTGAACAACCGTTCCAATAACCGCAGTGTAGCAGAGCCCAACGAAAGTTACTGCAGTTGCCCTCTGCTAGTCGTGGGGCTGACGAAGCTGCTGGACGGAAACCTCACTACCAGAAAACCCACGACACCCACTGAGGCTGTTCAAGGATACCTCAATACATTGCATTCTCGTTTATTCGGTACTTATTTAACATTGATGTCCGGTTCATCCAGTGATGTTTGTTTTTATGAAGAAACAGCGCAGTATTTGAAAAAAACGGAAGTAACTGCAGCAACAATCGACGAAGTTAATAAAAAAATTTAAAAAAAACTTTAAATTACGATGGGCGGTTTACGTATCCTTGCCCAGAGTCACCATAAAGTAGCACAGAACTGTATTCTTCCGTTTTCTTGGCACCAAACGAAACACGGTTACAGTTTCCCAAGAAAAAAGTGATCTCCATTGCATGGGATGGTTATAACAGAGTTGTTGAAACTATTGTTTCATTTAGTGTTAGATCGTCAACGTTGCCTACTTCCAGTTGTTACCGTAAATAAACTGAAGGCTTTGATTTCAAAATGATAATTCCCGATGTTCAAATTATCGCCATTTGTTAGCCGATAGACACAGATGAGTCATGATGGCTTAAATTTTGAAGTAGTAGACGTCTATAAATATCTATGAAGTGTGATAATGTAGAATAGACGAATGAAGGCACAAATTACCAATTCTTTTCGCCGGTGTGAGAGTGGAATTGGTATAGCGAAAGGAGATACCAATGGTGTGCAAGGAAGTGCTGTTAAGACGTACTTTACACTCTTATTAATATTTTCCTTAGAGATTTGAGCAATGACAACGAAAGACGAGAGTAGAATCCAAGCAACTGAAATGAAAAAAAAAAAAAAAAAGAAAAGAAAAGAAAAATAGTGAAATATCAAGATGTTACGAATGAAACTTGAGTAGAGGAGCTGAATGACAGAATTGAGGAGAAGAAAATAATATCACTTGTCAGAACTAGATACAAGAGTTTTAAGGAAGTTTCCGCGATCGTGATTTGAATGAAAAGCTGCAATGTCAGTATTTAGCTCAGTTTTATATTCTATATGGACGGTTTGGGACAGCTCTCCACCTCCATATCTGTTAACAAGAACTAAACGACAACTGACTGTAAGTTGGCCGGCTGCGGTGGCCGAGGGGACTGAGGCGCTTCAGTCACGGTCTGCACGGCCACTACGGTCGGGGGTTCGAACCCACCCTCGGGCATGGATATTTGTGCCGTCCTCAGTTGTAGGTAGTTCACAAGTAGTTTGTAAGTTTAGGGACTGATGACCCCGTAGTTAAGTCCCTTAAGCTTAACAAGCATTTGAACATTTTTTGATTGTAAGCTGAAGTGACGGAAATAGAATAAGAGTCAGTGAAATTAAAATTCTGATGTAAGGAGAACAAAAGATGTAAGAATACCTAAAAGGATCAGGGTGACAAACGATTTATAGCAAGAGGAACAGCCAGAGAGAGGAATTAACATAATAATGGCAAGTTTATGAATGAAACAAACAAGGTAACTGTGACATATTCTGCAAATTTATTGGTTGTTTACCTGATTATGGTGTAACAGCCGAAAACCGGATTGTAAAACCAAGACGTTTGCAAAATATGTCACAGTTATCGTGTGTGTTTTGATAATTTGTAAAATATTCTGTCAAGAACCGACGGCAAGTTTAAGAAGAAGGAATCTCGACTGGAACGAAAGAGTTACAGAAGACGAATCGTAAAGAGACAAGGGAAGGTGACAAAGTTCCACACATCCCCCAACTCGGCAGGACGCTACAAACAGCGGAAACGAAGCTTATGAAGGCTAGGCGGAAACTTTCAGCCGAATCGTTGCTGTTGAAATTTCTGTCTTCGCGTTATCAAAATATTTTTACTCATTATTTCGGTGTCTAAATGTCAGTATAGTTTTAAAGCAGTATATCGTCAAAATATACGCGTAATAAGCAGAATTTGTACGATTGCGTGAAAATGTATACAATGAGTTATTCAAATTTTTGTTAATTTCTGGATTTCAGTAATTCTCATGATACAGTGTTTGGATAAACAGGGTTGCAGTTTATTTCGACACAAAAGACCTATAGGCTACGCAAGATCATTAGAAAGTACTAACGTAATTGTAGATTTCTTCGATTCCTTATTCGCATTGATATTTGATGATATCTGAAATCTGACATGGAATGCTAATGAATCTTTTCCTCAAGATTTCAGATCAAATGTTTGTAAAGTTGTGGGAACAAATTGAAGTGGTCATCGGTGCCTAAACTTACAAACTATTTCAACAAGGACAACACGCACACACACATACACACACACACGCACACACACACACACACACACACACACACACACACACACGTCCGAGGGAGGACTCGAACTTCCGATGGAGAGCAGCTGCGCACTCCGTAGCAAGGCGCCTTAGAGCGCTCGGCCATTCCCGCGCCGCTACGATTTCTGTGCTTTGTATTCGTGTACCTTCCTGTTATTAACTAAATATTAAGTGCTGAACACTATTCAGTCATTGAGTCAAGTTTGGGCACCGGCCAACCTTATGATCGTAGTAGGGCACTTTCGCTTCTCCTACCGATCTTCAAATTGATTATTACATTCACACCAGTAAGTCAGATCGATACAGATGCTTCCAAGACCAAATTTTGTTTGGGTCCGAATTTTTATAGTAAGTAGGTAATGAGGTGTACGACCATACTTTGAACCTCACACAAACAAAATTTCTTAAGAGACTAGTCCTGTTGGAAAGCACTGGGAATGTACCCCTAAATAAGGCAGCATGCTCCAGTTGAGTTGGACCACTGTCGCCAAGGATCTCAATGTCGACGAGACAGATAAATGTCCGCTGTGGCTCCGGTGAGCAGTCAGGTATAAAATGGAGTAAGGCGTTTCCCCAGAAAAGAAAGCTGTTGACGGCGGGTGGGTAGAAGCAGTGTTTGCCTAGGCTGGGCCGGGCTGAGTGGGGCGTGGTGTTGCAACGACCGCGCCACTGCGGCCGATCCCATCCATCAGAAGCGGCCGTCGCTCGTCCACGCTCTGATGTCAAAACCACCAGCCGACGTCGGCATCAGACTCTGTCACACTCGCTCTGGATTTCCACGACGCGGTTTCACAACCGCAGAAAGGACGCTAACGTCCCAGATGCTGCCTAGGGTTCGCCTCTGAACCATTATACTGCGCTCTATTATCTGGAGAGTCATTCCTTCAAAAGTTGCCGTCTTCAAATATCACTAACAGCAACTTTCAAGAACGCTAGACAGAACATTAAAAGCTGAAAACGCACAAAAGTTGGAAATCTGATGACCAAGCTATGTTTCAGAGCACGATGTTCTTGAAGAAGTCAGTATGTTGCTGCTGTATGTATGCTTTTGTGTCGAGAGACTTAGAAAAATGTTGTTACAGAGACTGTAACTGCGTGTAGGAACTTGTACGTAACAGATGGCAGAGCGTAAAGAAGGGGAACAAGTAGCAGCTAGAGCAGTGTCCTAGACTGCTTAAGCAGATGTAACATCGCTCCAAATACAAGGTGTTCCCATAAGAGCGCGCAAATATTTTAAAGTTTTCAAATCTTTCTAACTGTGGTTATCAGCCCTTCGTCTTACAACTACTTAAACTAATCCATGCTCGAGAGCGGAGTCGAATCTCCGATAGGAAGCAACCGCACGCTCCGGGCCAAGACACCTCAGAACGCTCAGCCATTACACGGCGGATGCAAAAATTTAACATGCCTTAAACAATTATCGTTATGTTACCCGTAACCATACCATTGGTTATCTTCGTCTTCTTGTAGCACTGGCCGGCCGCGGTGGCCGAGGAGACTGAGGCGCTTCAGTCACGGTCTGCACGGCCCCTACGGTCGGGGGTTCGAATCCCCCCTCGGGCATGGATATTTGTGTCGTCCTAGTTCGTAGGTAGTTCATAAGTAGTTTGTAAGTTTAGGGACTGATGACCCCGTAGTTAAGTCCCATAAACTATACAAACATTTGAACATTTTTTTGTAGCACTGTCCGGGAGTAATGCTTATGCCATGTCCTTTTGGCAATATTCTTCACTGACCAACTAACAATTCAGTGAAACAACCTGCATCACATTCTAGTCACTTAATGATAGTGATTTTTCCATCACTGAACACTAGTCATAATTAATAATTTCATCAATAGGTTCCCAGTCTTTTATACTTAACAAAAAAAATGTTCAAATGTTTGCATAGCTTATGGGACTTAACTACGGGGTCATCAGTCTCTAAACTTACAAACTACTCATGAACTAGCTAACACTAAGGACGGCACAAATATTCATGCCCGAGGGGGGATTCGAACCCCCGACCGTAGTGGCCGTGCAGACCGTGACTGGAGCGCCTCAGTCCCCTAGGCCACCGCGGCCGGCTTATACTTAACAACAGAAAATAATAAAACATCGAAAACTAGGGCAGAGGTGTAGAAAGGGGGCGTGGCGCTGTTCATTGGATGTAGTACATCATTAGTTGACGATTAGGCAGAAAACTCGAGACACTATTCCTCAACATAGTACAAAACCATGCGGAGGGAAAGAAATAATCAATTTTGGCCAATTTTAAATATATCTCCACTCAAAGAATAGGGTGCGTGTAGTTACTCGTTACTAAATTAAAACTGTGTGTGGCGTGTAGTATGCTAAATATACTCTCACTTCTGGAGCGCGGTGAACTGCGCAAAGTACCCTCCGGAAAGCCCCTTGAGGTAGACGTCGAAGAATGACTGACGCTCTGTCAGTTCCTAAGATATAACCATCTTCATTAGTTGGTTGTAGCGTACGTCGAAAGAAATAAAATGATGCTGTACCCTAAGTGGAACAGTTTTGCACAAAAAGCCTGTTCGTGATGCGTCTAGCCTCTACGGTAGCTTCTGCCATTGTAGGCTGCTTACTTGAGAAAATCCGTAACGCTCTCGCTTGGACTAAACAATTGCGTGCCGAATCACGCAAACTTTCTTTGTTCCTCTTTCTCTCTGTCCCGTTAATCGAACAACACTCGGGCTGACAAAAAAGACATACATTCTGCCCAGAGGAGAAATAGTGATAGTTAATTTACCGCATGCGTGTCTGCCGACGCATATTGGGTATTGAACTGAATGGGGGGTACAACAGCAGGAGCTGTTGAATTGACCTATTTTCTTTCGTGGCTGTAAATTAAATTTTAGTGTGCATATACCATCACCTACGACAGGTGCTGGTTGGTGTACATTAGCTGCTGTACGTTGTGAGAACGCTTGGTAGACTGGAATCGTTTGCCGACAGAGATGATATAGCTTGTAAGACATGGCACTGTGGTGTTGGTGGGCGTAATTCAGTTATGTATATATTAGTGATATACCACTTAGTATATAAGATTATGTAGAAAAGTGTCAAATGAGGAAAAAAATCATGTTTGGTTAAAGGGTCAAGGAACTCTTAATAATGTAGCTATTATTGGTGATGTAACTCTATAATGATTTATCAAAAGTGCGTTCCCTGCACCAGAGGCGATAATAATTTGACTCTTACGTTTATACAAAGGAAGGACTAACAGAGTATCTGTAAATTCACTAGCTTTGCAAAACATTTTCTGAGATAGCATCTTTTAAAGTCTCCTTTCATTCGACGTAGCCACAGCAACGTAAAGCAGTGTGCTGATTTGACAGATGTATTTTCTCGGTGCGTCTATGTTTGCAAGAATTCCTTCATTTTTCCCCCATTCCTTCTGACCCATATCAAAACGTGGCCTTGTTTAGCTAGTTTATTTCGTTATTTACAAGTCATAAATTAACCTCAAGGACTGTGTGACTTACAAACACTAGCTAAAAGCTCGATATTGCCCAAGTATTTATTTATTCAATCCAATCGTTAGTCCCTCCCGCCTCTCTCTCTCTCTCTCTCTCTCTCTCTCTCTCTCTCTCTCTCTCTCTCTCTCAGTTCATCTTCTTCCACCTCTCTCTCAACCCATCTCCTGCCCCCTATTTACTTCTCCCTCTTTCTCCTCCTCCGCCTATCTCGTTCCATTTCCTGTTCCCCCCGTCTATAACAACTTTCATTATAAATGGAGAAATGGTGCCGAAGTTAATTCCAAGGAACTCTCTGCCATGCGACGTTCTGCGGCTTGCGGAATACAACCACCTTCTCCATGAAAACTCCTGTATACATGTGCCTACCAGACGGTAGTAATTGAATCTGTGTCTAATTGTAAGTTATGTTATAAACTGCCCTCCCCCTTGCACCGTACTAAATCTTTGGTAGACAGAAATATTCCTCTTGTTATGAAGGTAAAGTGTGGAATGTTTTATTAAGATTGGAATAAACCTGTAGATTTTAATGAATTACGAACAAATACAGACAAATTACTTATATAGAAAAGAGAAGCTACCGAAAGGGTTAATTACAAGCAGTCACAGATGGTTCAAACAGTTTGTCTTCGAACGTTACATGATGTGTTGCATTTTTATTTTGTTCAGAAAAAATAAGAAATGTATCAAGCAAATGATGTTAGCTACCAGAGGATCATGACTGCATTTTTTTTTTTTTTCTTATCTACAACTTTGAACATGGCTGGTTAACAGCAACCGTAATCCAATTATTTTTAACAATTTCTAATTTAGTTCGTTACGTAACTATTAATAGTAATCTTTTTAAAGTAATATGCTTTTTTATTATTCGGTCATTGCCAGGATTATTTAGGTGCCCTAAATTGGGAGTAATTTTTTTCCAATGTAAAGCTGTTCCCCATTAAATTATTAGCAGCCCCACAAAGTCCCGCTAACATTACTGTCCATACTGGACCACTGTGAGTACGTGTAATTTAATTACAACCCCCCTGTGCCGGCCGCGGTGGCCGAGCCGTCTGCGGCGCGCCAGTCACAGTCTGCACGGCCACTACGGTCGGGGGTTCGAATCCCTCCTTGGGCATGGATATTTGTGCCGTCCTTAGTATTAGCTAGGTCATAAGTAGTTTGTAAGTTTAGAAACTGATGACCCCGTAGTTAAGTCCCATAAGCTCTACAAACATTTGATCATTTGAACAACCACCCCAGAGCTCAGACGGCAGCGCCGCTGATACCAAGCAGGGGGCCCGGGTTTTCTGTGTTTTTCTCATCATAATTTTCATCATCGACATGCAAATCGCCGAAGTAGTGTCAAGTAAAAAGATTTGCACTAGGTGGGCAAACTATCCCACACGGGATCTCTCGGCCAAAAATGGCACACGATCATTTCATTAACTTACTATTTAACTCTTCCTTTAATTCGATCTGGATAGGTCCCCAACCACTCGTACGGTGCTCAAGAAGGGGTCCAGAAGGGCTCTAACGCGCTCTCCTTTGCACTTTAAACGTGTCTTTCCAAAATGCTCCCAATAGATGCTCTTTTCATTTCATATCGCTCTGCATCGTAACGCTCAGATATTTAACCAACGCAACTGTGTCAAGTAACACACTACTAAAGCCGTCTTCAAGCAGTATACAAATGTATTTCTACTCATCTGCATAAACTTACACTTCAATACACCCAGAGTTGTCATTCCTCACGACAGCTACAAATTTATCTTGCACCTTACTACAGTCAAAAGAGTTCAAATGTTTGTAAATCTATCGTACTCAACTGCTCGGTTATCCGTAGCTTACAAACTACTTAAAATAAGGTGAACCAAACTAAGGATAACACAAACACCCGTGCCCGAAAGGGGACTCGAACCCTCCCCCCCCCCCCCCCGGCGAACGGCCGCGCGCACCGCAGAAAAAAAGTTCAAATGTTTGTAGAACTTACGGGACTTAACTACGGGTCATCAGTCCCTAAACTTACAAACTACTTATGAACTAGCTAAGACTAAAGACGGCACAAATATCCATGCCCGAGGTGGGATTCGAACCCCCGACCGTAGTGGCCGTGCAGACCGTGACTGGAGCGCCTCAGGCCCCTCGGTCACCGCGGCCGGCGAAACGCAGCACGGCGCTCCAGTACGCACGGCTAACCCGCCGCGGCTTGTTTGTGTTTGTTCGAGCCCAAGTACTTTCCTTGTCAGTTACTTCCATAGAATATCTGGAGTATGCATACTGAACGATTTGAAGTGGAACGCTCATATCAAATCCCCAATGACGACACCTTCCAATACACCACAGCATCATCAGATAATAGCCGCATATTGCTATTATCCGTCATATCATTTATGTAGACAGAAAGTAATAACGGTCCTATGCACTTCCCTCGGGCAATACTGAAGATACCCTCGTCTGTGAAGAACACTTGCGGGTATCCTCGCTGAGACACTAATTCCACGTAGTTCTGCACAGAAGGGAGGACAAAGAGCCCTGTGCTATTAAGACGGCAGCTTGCCCTGGTCTTCGGTAATAACGCGTCGCCAGTGGAGCTGTCTGCAGATGGGTTTCGCAGACCGCCAATTTGAGCACAGTTACTGGCGCATCCGCGGCGAATGACGGCGGAAGGTAATTTGTGGGCCTCACGTTTCGGCAGATTTGTGAGAGCCGCGACGGCTTTCTCCCGGAGACAGCTGGCGCGGAGTCCGGCGACGGAAGTGGCTAGCGGACGACCGCGGGTTCAGGTGCCACCTTGACACCGATGCCCACGACTACATATACACTCCACGAGCCACCTCAGAGTGAGTGCTGGAGGGTACTTTGTTTACCTCTGGCATTTCCTTCCGTTTCCAGTTCCAGCAGTCGCGTATGCTTCACAGGTCACCCCCCGTGTGGGCCCTAACAGTCTCTTCGTTAGACATACGCAGGAGGAAGCAATACAGTAGTTGTCTCTTCCAGAAACATATGCTGTCATACACTTGAGATAAGTCAATGCCTCTCTTGCAACGTCTGCCACTGTAGTTGACCGACCCCGACCATCTCCGTGATGCTTTCGCGCTGCCCTAACAGTCTCTTCGTGAGATATACGCAGGAGGAAGAAATACAGTGGTTGTCTCTTTCAGAAACGTATGCTGTCATACATTTAAGATTAGTGAATGCCTCTGTTGCAGCGTCTGCCACTGTAGTTGACCAACCGTCTCCGTGATGCTTTCGCGCTGCCATAACTGTCTCTTCGTGAGATATACGCTGGAGGAAGCAATACAGTGGTTGTCTCTTCCAGAAACGTATGCTGTCATACATTTGAGATTAGTCAATGCCTCTCTTGCAACGTCTGCCACTATAGTTGACCGAGCATCTCCGTGATGCTTTCGCGCTTACTAAATGAATCTGAAAGTAAGTGTACTGCTCTTCTTTGGATCTTTTCCACCTCCTCTATTAGTCACATCTGGTGCGGATCCCACAGTGATGAGCAATTTTCAAGTACTGTTCGAAGAAGGGTTTTATCAAAATGTTCAAATGTTTGTTAAGCTTATGGGACATAACTACGGGGTCATCAGTCCCTAAACTTACAAACTACTTATCAACTACCTTATACTAAGGACGGCACAAATATCCATGCCCGAGGGGGGATTCGAACCCCCAACCGTAGCGGCCGTGCAGACCGAGACTGGAGCGCCTCAGTTCCCTCGGCCACCGCGGCTGGCAAGGGTTTTATAAGCTACTTTCTTTGTTGGAGAATACACTTAGTAAGGATTACTTCAATGAATCTCAGACATCTGTCTTTCACAAGGTTCATTTTATATGAGTATTCCACTTCAAATCACTCAGTATGCATACTCCAGATATTCTATAGAAGTAACTGACAAGGAAAGTACTTGGGCTTGAACAAACACATATACACCAAAATCTTCAAGTAAAAACATTGCACTAGTGATACTCCCGCATCTGCAAAACTCTCGTCCGTTAGAGGCCTCTGCGTGTGACATGCCGCATTGCACTTTGACCTGTCAGTTCGCCAGTAGGAACGGTGCAGTGTGCCTCCGAAGTTGCGTTTTGTGATGTTATTTGTGTGATGAAGCGTCAGATTAGGCGTCAATTGCTAATCAATCCTGCTAATGTAAAGCGATTAGTTGAGATGAAGTTACGAAGAACCCTTCTTCGTGAAGATGGTATTAGTGTAGAAAATGAATCATTTGCATGCTTTCTCGTATCTGATATGGTACAGAAATACGAGCATAAGTTAGATACTGTTGTTACAAACCCATAATAATGATAATAGGGATGATAATGGCGAACAACTCATTGCAAACGGTAGTGCTAGGGTAAGAGCGGGAAGAGGCGATGGAAGCAGTGGCAGTGAATACCAACAGTCTTTCGGGAAGAAGATTAAAGTTGCAACTATCATCACGGCTTTTGATGACAATTCGCTAGAGAACATGTACGATGATTATTACATAAGTTATAGCTAAGATATCTGCATTACGTATGGCGTCTACAATTACATCTACAGTGCTATCTAGAGCATTGTTGTAGAGGTTTGCAGAAAAACGACACCCACCAGCACATTGAGATGTACGTAGAGATCCTGTAACCAAACGTTCATATGTTTGTTCGAGTCCATGTACTTTCCTTGTGAGTCTAGTGATTATTCTGCAATTGTGTAGTCATGCAGTGAAGGCATTTTCTCACTGTTTATTCACAATACGTTACATTTGCTGATGTTGAGAGTCAGTTGCCACTCTTCGTACCAAGCGACGATAGTATTGCAGATCTTCCTACATTTGTCTATAATTTTTCGTAGTTGTGAATTCTTTGTCTACTGTAGCATAATCCTTAAAAAGAAATTATTCTGTAACCATCCGTTATGGCACCCCAGACATTAATTTGACGTCGGAAGACTACTCTCCACTGATAATCAGACTGCCTTCTGTTTGCTAGAACCAGTTTAGTTCTTTTTCTTGTGTCTGAAATCGCGATTCTGAGTGGAGAATATGGTTGTATACGGATAGTGTTTAATATATTTTAACAAATTAACGTTGTCTTGAATCATATATGTTAGATCTGTAAGTGTTTTGTGGACTGATTATTTGCTCAAGCTGTGATTTTGGGCCCTGCGTCAGGTGGAATGGTACCTTAAAGCTCGCATAAATGCACGGGGAGAATTTTCAGATCGTTCATAGAAGAGACTGGCTCTTTGCTGATCGAAGGAAGTAACAAGCATCAACTCCTAGGAAGAAAAATCCGAATCAGGATCAGAATATGAGCATTTTCTTTTGCCTTTTCTTGCTAATAAAGTTTCTGTAAGGTGTTGTTTCCGAACTGCGTAGTAGTTTCTCTACCAGAGATTTCTGAGAACACCGAACATCACGGCGACGTAGCTCGCCCGTAACACCAGCCTAACCATCTCGGACCACCACCCCCCTCCCCAATTGGTGGATTGGGGAAAGACCGGCCCATGATCTTCATACCGAACAAAAAGTATCTTCCTCTGTAACAAGAAGAAGCCGCGGATACCACAATACGACAGACGGACGCCCAGAAATGATAGTTGGAAATTTGGCTAGTAATTAGGATAAGAAATCACGTAAAAATTATATTCCAATTTTCTCGAAAATAAAAGAGTATCGAGTTAAAACTCAGGAAACAGGCGTCATGCATCGTCAAAGACGAGCCCAATGGTCATGTTTCTTTCTTCCTTTTTTCTCTCTTCACATTTGCGGACGATGGGATGCACAGACATTTCTCCGGAACTCAAGGCAGTTCAGAAAGTTTTACAGTTTGATATTCGTTGGTTTAGTCGTCTCACAATCTATTCCAATCTAGCCTAGACTAATCTACATCAATACGTCACCGCAACTAGGTATTTCGTTCCACAATCGTGTGGTTTGCCAACTCACACCTGTTACCATCCACCCTCGAGCTAAACTGCCGATTATTCTACCACAACAACAAAGATATTTCCTTCTAGGTCCGTTGTGTTCCCCACCTCACAACCATTCTCGTTTGAATATGGGTAAATAATTCTAAAACTGATATAGGAAAAATAAATAGTCTTAAGAGAGAAACTGCCCGCAGATTTTACAATCTTTCAACGACTCTGTGTTATTAAGCGACTGTTCCGGAACTCATAATGAATTGCAGGCTACTTATTTAACGGATCTAGGTACAACAATAATTTTTCCTTCTTAATTTCGTGTAGTTAGTGATTCGCTTTAAAAAAATAAAATGTCGTCACAACCTGCTGAGTAAGACACATAATCTTAGCGTTAATAATTTACCACATAAGAGAAATATTACAGTGAGGAACCGTGTGTATTTCTTAAAGCAGTGTACCCCGAAGCGTGTATTTAAGGAGAACCTGGAATAAAGTTTATACATAATTTAAACTTTCACGAAGTTTTTTCTGGGAGGCGCTCACGGTCCCCAAGAAATGGTAAGGAGAAAATTTACAGCTTATTACGTTTTCGCTCTTCACGCAACGCAGCTTTAGCACGCACCTACGCAACTGAATGTACCTGCAAAACGATATAATTGTACGATGCACAATTCAGACGACATGAACTCAAAAAAAGACAGATCCGCTTTTGCTTCAAATGAAGCGGAAATTAGACTGTATCGTATTCAAAAATATTCAAATGTTTGTAAATCTGTCGGACTCATCTGCTGGGTTATTAGTTCGTAGCTTACAAATTACTTAAACTAAAGGAAACTAACCAAAGGACACACACAAATACCCATGCCCTTGGGGGGACTCGAACCCCCGACGGTGAACGGCCGCCACGCACCGCAGCACGGCACCCCGAAGCGCACGGCTAATCCGCCGCGACTTCATTCATCCAGTGTGTCAAATGAGAGTAATTACCCAATTTCAATGACATTTAAGCACAATTTAAAACTTTTTTCAGAACCTTTTTTTTTTTTTTTACAAGAAACTGAACATATTTACTCACGCGTTTAAACAGGTTTTATGCATAGGAATGAGATTGTTTAAAGACTCGAGAGAGAGGGCAAGTACTAATCTTACCTAACTGATTACAATGAAATTTCTTGAGAGGTTGCCTGTTTCAGGGAGTCGAGATGCATTCCACTATTGCGGCTAAAAATGAATGCCGGACCGGGATTCGAACCCTGTTACCGCGCTTCGAGCAGTTGGTCGCCTTAACGACTTTGCCTATCCGATTACGCTTCTTGCCCTACCTGTATATAGTGTGCATACTGCCAGAGCCCAAACCACGATATGAGAACAGTTTTAGCACTAGTAAAACCATATGATGTACAAAACACATAACAACCTGACTTCCGTTCCATTTATTTTCGTTCCAATTACTAAGATTCTGCCGCGCGGGAATGGCCTTGTGGTCTGGAGCGCCACGCTACGGATCGCGTCGGAAATTCAAGCCCTCCCTCAGGCATGTGTGTGTGTGTGTGTGGTGTAGTTCGATTCCATAGATTTACAAACATTTGAACATTCGTATCATTTACAGCTCATAAAACCACTTTCGAGCAAGAGATGGAGATAGACGATATAACTTTGTCTCTAGATACTTGAAAGACGCCAAGTAATCGTAATTTTATTCCGCGCCGATGAAGCCACTTTCATTCGTGACAGTGTGGATAACACTTGTTACTCACATCAGCGATCCATAGGAAACCCACATGGCATTGTGGAGAGGTATTTTCTTGGTTGTAGCTTGCTTGTAAATCTGTGGGACGTAACTATTCTGGTTATCAGTCCCTCGGCTTACAAACTACTGAAACTAACTTCAACTAGCCTATGAAGGAACACACACACACACACACACACACACACATCCCCAAGGGAGGACTCGAACCTCCGACGGCGAGGAACTGCGCGCTCCTCAGCGAGGCGCCTCAGAACGCTCGGCCACTCCACCGCTGCAGACGTTTTTCCAAGACGGCTACTGTGACTGCATGGTGTGGTTTGACAGACAATCCGTTGATTGGGCCTGTTTTGTTGCCGCTTCGTCTTACATGATTCTGTTACCTGCGCTTTCTTGAAAATGGAAAGGCATGCCTTTGCCAACAATAATGCGTATTTTGTTCCAGCATGGCGCCGCTCCTGCATATTCTAGCTGTCAGGTGACACAGCACTGGAAGAGACATAACAGTACGTTAATGGACCACCAAGGGACGTTACCCCTTTGGATTTTTGCTGTGGGTGCCTGAAAGGCGAAGTCTACAAAGAAAAAGTAAACTGGACAATTAGCTCTTTCGCATTACGACTAGTGTAGCCGCCATAAAAGAACGCGGAAACGACCTCCGAAGAGCTAAACGCGGTGTCATCAAGAGAAAAGCCGCGGTGGAGTAGCCGAGCGGTCTAAGGCGTCTCGCTGTGGAGCGCGCGGATGCTCGCCGTGGAGGTTCGAGTCCTCCATGGGGCCTGGGTGTGTGTGTTGTCCTTAGGTTAGTTTACCTAGGTTAAGTAGTTTGTAAGCTACGGACTGATGACCACGCAGCTTGGTCCGATAGATAAAATAAATAAATAAATAAAAAAGTTAAAGGTCCATTGAAGGTGGTTGTAGAATATCTGAAAATAAACTTCGCCTTTGCTTTGTTTGGGTTACGTACTACGTACTATGTACTAACGGTTAGTTGTATTTCGATAAAAAAAATGGACACATGTTATATGGTGTTTTTAATTGCATTTCGTCCATACTACGACCTCCTAAAACATTTACTGTTCCTCCAGAAAACTCTACTGTGCGTGTTAGGTGTTCGTATGAGGGAGGTTTGAAAAGTTGTCACTCACCACCAGAGGTCAGCGCTAGAGCAACGAGTTGTTTCTGTGGTATTCACTGGACTGCTGCTTGTAAACACGTGCCACGTCACTGCTCTTAGAAGAGAGCTGTGGCGGTGACGTGGCTCTTTTGTTGTTCCCACATAGTGGTTGGCGAAGATGGAAAAAATCGACTTGAGCAGCGATGAAATACTTCGCAAAGGAAGCTATAAAAGGAAAGGACATTCATGTCGATATTCAGAATACACTGGGGGCCGCTGCTCCTTCATATTCAACTGTTACCAAGTGGCCATATGAAGTTAAATTTGGTCGGGAGAGCTTTGAAGATGATCCGCGCAGTCATCGGGCCAAGATGTCTCACTACTCCAGAAATCATTGCAAAAGTACACAAAATGGTCATGGAGGATCGCCGATTGCAAGTACGAGAAATTGCTCACGTTTTCCAGATGTCATATGAAAAGGTGTATCAAATTTTAACTGAAGAATTACAAATGAATTAATTATCTGCAAGATGGGTGCCGCGACTCTTGACGTTGGATAAAAAACGCCTGAGAATGGACATATCGGAACAATCTTTGGCCGATTTCAAGAGAAAGGGGTAAGATTTTTTGTGTCGGTTTGCGACCACAGATGAAACTTGGGTGCACTACTACATCACATATGACAAAACAATAGTTAAAGAAGTGGAAATATGCTGATTCTCCAACACCAAAGAAAGGAAAGACAATTCTTTCGGCTGGTAAGATCATTGCAAAAATGTTCAAATGTTTGTTAAGCTTAAAGCACTTAACTGCGGGATCATCAGTCCCTAAACTTAAAAACTTGGGTGCACTACTACATCACATATGACAAAACAATAGTTAAAGAAGTGGAAATATGCTGATTCTCCAACACCAAAGAAAGGAAAGACAATTCTTTCGGCCTACCTTATACTACAGACGACACAAACATCCATGCCCGAGGGGGGCATCCGAACCCCTGACGATGAACGGCCTCGCGCATCGGAGCATAGCGCCTCAAAGCGCTTGGCCATTCCGCCGCGTCCGGTCATTGCATGAGTGTTCTGCGATGTGAAGAGAAATCTGTTTATATACCGGTATTATCTTCCCACTGGGAAAACAATTACTGGAGAACACTATGCTAACCTCGTGGACAAACAGCAACGCCGGCCGCGGTGGCCGAGGGGACTGAGGCGCTTCAGTCACGGTCTGCACGGCCACTAAGGTCGGGGGTTCGAATTCCCACTCGGGCATGGATATTTGTGACGTCCTTAATTGTAGCTAGTTCATAAGTAGTTTGTAACTTGAGGGACTGATGACCCCGTAGTTAAGTCCCATAAGCTTTACAAACATTTGAACATTTGAACAAATAGCAACAAAATATACACAAAAAAGACTAGGTTTAGCAAGCAAGAAACTCATCTTTCGTGCACATGTACCATCACCATGGCAATATCACACGAACCAAGGAATTAATTGTTGCCACACCGGCTTTATTCCCCTGATATGGCCCCGTCAGACTTCCATCTCTTCCCGCAACTGAAAATTTTTCTTCGTGGACGAAGATTCACTTCAAACGAAGAACTGATAACCGGAGTTGACAACTATTTTGCAGACCTGGAGAAATCATATTTTCGAGATGGGATCAAGGCACTGGAACATCGCTGGATCATGTGCACTAATCTACAAAGAGACTACATTGAAAAATAAAGAAAAGTTTTAGTGATGTAAGTACTGTTTTTATTCCGTTCCGAGAACTTTTCAAACCACCCTCCTATCATTTTGTTCGTCCCCTGTGCTTGCGCGAAGTTGCTTAATCGAGCAAGAACATTCCTCTAAAAAAAGTTTGTAGTCTCATGGGACTCAGCGACTTACAAACACAAAGTACTTGAACAAATTAAAAACTAAGGACGACAGCCGCGGCGGAGCGTCCGAGCGCATTGAGGCGCTATGCTACGATGCGCGAAGTCGTTCCACGTCGGGGGTTCAAATCCCCCCTCGCGCATGGGTGTTTGTCCCGTCTTTAGTATAATCTAGTTCATTAGTAGTTTGTAAGTTTAGGGACTGATGACCCCGTAGTTAAGTCCCTTAAGCTCTACAAACATTTGAACATTTAAGGAGGACAAGTATACCCATGCCCAAAGGGGGACTGGAACCGAAGGGGAACGGCCGCGCGCACCGCAGCGATGCGCCTCGGTGCGCTCGGCTATTTCCGCCGCAGCTAGCAGTCATCTCGGCAGTAGTGTGTGTTTTCCAGTCAGCTGAGTGTGACAGGTGTCGCCTAGCATGCGATGAGTCGGCGCGGCGGTCGGGCCAGATGACAGAGAGGTGAGTGCGCCGCGTGGGAACGCCTTACTGTAAGGCGGCGGCGGTGTTTTGTCACGTAGCGACCGCTGGCCGCCTCCGTACAAGGCTGCGCCGGCTGGCAGATAGGTCAGGCGGCCACCGGCTAGCGCTAGTGGAGAAACCACCTGCGACCCGCGTCACCTGTCGCCATGCGCAGCTTTTGGGCGAGGTCGCAGGGGCACCCGAGGAGGACACTTTCCGCGGTGACACCGGGGGAAACCGCGGCAATTAGCCAGCAAGGAACTAGCACAAGAGGGCACCAACCTCACAGGGAGCTATAAGCCTGAGCAGCTTGCTGGTCAATACCGACTATGCCTTCCGCGCCTGCTTGTAAGTCAGCTGACTTTGTTTACATGATAAATCAATCAAGTGTGAAGGCCGTAAACTCCACAAAATACCTAGGAATTACAACTACTTCTGACTTAAATTGGAAAGAACGTGTAGATAATGTCGTGGGAAAGGCGAACCAGAGACTGCGATTTATTGGCAGAACCCTTAAAACATGCAACAGAACTATGGACTTTTGCTGCCCAGCGTTGGATCCTTATCAAGTGGGTTTGACGGAGGACATCGAAAGAGTCCAAAGAAGGGCAGCTCGTTTCGTATTGTCACGATACAGGGGAGACAGCGTTACGGAAATGATACAGGATCTGGGATGGGAATCATTACAACAACGACGCTTATCGCTGCGGCGTGGGCTACTTGCGAAACTTCAATCGACAACATTCTCCTCCGAATGCGAAAATATATTGTTGCCTCACACTTACATAGGTAGAAATGATCATCAGAAGAAAATACGAGAAATCAGAGCTCGAACGGAGAGATTCAGGTGTTCTTTCTTCCCGCGCGCTATTCGAGAATGGAATGAGTGGTAAATAATATAAAGGTGGTTCGATGAACCCTCTACCAGTCACTTAAATGTGATTTGCAGAATATCCAATGTAGATGTAGAACCCTCGGCGGTACACCGTGCTCAGTGTCGACGTAGATAAATGGGATGCAGATCGACCCTTAAGAAAATGGAATGAAGCTGCGAATCTGCCTGGTCCTTGACATTACAAAAAAATGTTCAAATGTTTGTAAATCTATCGGACCAAACAGCGTGGTCATCACTCCGTAGCTTACAAACTACTTACACTAATGTAAACTAACCTAAGGACAACACACACACCCATGCCCCAGGGAGGACTCGAACCTCCACGGCGAGTAACCGCGCGCTCCGCAGCGAGACGCTTTAGACCGCTCGGCTACTCCGCCGCGGCGAATCATTACAACAACGGCTCTTATCGCTGCGGCATGGGCTACTTACGAAACTACAATCGCCAACATTCTTCTCCGAAAGCGAAAATATATTGTTGACTCCCCCTTACATAGGTAGAAATGATCATCAGAATAAAATACAAGGAATCAGAGCCCGAACGGAGAGATTCAGGTGTTCATTCTTCCCACGCGTTTTTCGAGAATGGAATGGGAGGTAAAATACTATAACGGTGGTTCGATGAACCCTCTGCCAGGCACTTAGATGTGATTTGCAGAGTATCCCATGTAGATGTAAATAACTGTTGGCCTTCCTCCCACACTACGTCACACCACTTATATAAAATATTAGAAAAATCACTTAAAAATCAGCCGACATTCCTTCCTTCTCCCCCCCCACCCCTAAATTTCCACTGCACATCTTGTCCATCACTATTGACCTCGCCGCGGCGGAGTGGCCGAGCGCTCTAAGGCGCCTTGCTGCGGTGCGCGCAGTTACTCGCCGTCGGAGGTTCAATTCCTCCCCTCCCTTGGGTATGAGTTTGTTACTTTTCCATAGTGTAAGTTAGTTTAAGTTAAAATAGTTTGTAATCCTAGGCACAAATAACTCAGAAGTCCCTTATATTTACAGAAAGATGAACATTTTAACTACTGACCTTATCCACATTACGTAATTCTACTTACCTAAAAATAAAGGAAGAAAGAAAATCGCTGAAAACTCTCCTTTCCAACACCACCGACAAATTTCCTCTGCTCCTTTTGCCTATCACTGTTCACCTGCATACCACTTTAACTCACACGTCTTTATATTGATTAAAAGGAAACGCATCTGGTGAGAAAAGATCGCACTTTCTGATTGTAGTTGCATAGACGGACTCTGTAATCCTTCATAACAACCTACAATCACGTCGCGATTGTGTGTGAAGTCAATGATATTCCCGTTCCAAACTTAGAGTACTTGTACAGACAGGAAACCCTCCGAATAGGAGGAACAACATTAGAACAGGTAGATAGTTTCAAGTACATGGGATGTATTTTCTCACAGGATGGCAACATAGTGAAAGAACTGGAATCGAGGAGCAGCAAAGCTAATGCAGTGAGTGCTCAGCTAAGATCTACTAAGAAGGAAGTAAGTACCAAGACTAATCTAGCAGTGCACCGCTCTATCTTTCGACCAACTTTGTTGTATGGGAAAGTTGGGTGGATACAGGTTACCTTATTCACAAGGTAGAGGTTAAAGATATGAAAGTAGCAAGAATGATTGCAGGTACTAATAGATAGGAACAATGGCAGGAGGGTGTCCATAATGAGAAAATCAAAGAAAAACTGGGAATGAACACCATAGATGAAACAGTTAGAGCGAACAGACTGAGATGGTGGGGTCATGTTACACTCATGGGAGAAGCAAGTTTACCTTAGAGACTCATGAGCTCGGCAGCGGAGGGTAAGAGGAGTCGAGGTAGACCAAGAAGAAAGTACTTAGATTCGATGCAGAATGATTTTGAAGTAAAGGCATAACATCAGACGAGGCATCAAAGTTAACATTGAATAGGGGATCATGGAGGAATTTTATTAGAGGTACTATGCTCCAGACTGAACGCTGATAGGCATAATCAGTCTCTAATGATGATTTTTTGTTAGAAAGGTACCGGGGATATGCGATGCGTTAGTAAAAGAAGTGGCATAATCACCCACACACACTGAGGACAGGGGAACGTTTTTAAAAAAAACCAGTACGCGAATACTGAAACCAGATGGAATCAGAGGGTTAGAGTTTCGAAAGAGCGAGTTGGTGGGAGGGTCGGGGGGCGGACGTGCGGAGATCTAGCAGAGACGCGCCTTTCTACATTCCAGGGCTGCGGGCTTCGTGACGGCGGCGTTATCTCGCGCGCTGCGTTAATGAAGTCTTTGTTGGGCGCCGGAGAAAGTGAAGCGGCTTCTCATCAGGCCAGGGAGGCGCTCTGCTAACCACGAGATAGCCCGCCACACCGGCGGTACACAAACGCGCCTCGACCTGTTGCAGCACGCCTGATCTTTATAACTAAAGACCTCAGACGCTCGCCCGTTTCCAGTTGCAGTCATACATCTAAACGCTTCCAAGGGCAACGAACATTTAATTTTTACTATCCGTAACACTGACACAATCCCCACCTATAACACGCTAGCCGTGTGGCATGCCGGAACAAAGCAGCGCGATTCAATTGTTTGTTCATGTGCGCTACTTCTCAATTGCCGCGGCGGAGTGGCCGAGCGCATTGAGGCCCATGTTGCGATGCGCGAGGACGTTCCCCGTCGGGGGTTCGGATCCCCCCCTCGGGCATGGGTGTTTGTGCTGTCTTTAGTATAAGGTAGTTTGTAAGGACTGATGACCCCGCAGTTAAGTCCCATAATCTTTACAAACATTTGAACTTCTCAGTCAAGTAGCTCTTCAGTTCGCCTCACAAAGACTACTTGTCAACAGCGCTCGGCTCGGAGGGCCAGCCAGTTATCCACCCTGGTAGCTAGCCAGGCCAGGCAGTGTATAACTTCGGTGATCTAGCGGTGTATTAACTGCGGCATGGCCGTTGCACTTTTCCAATATTACACAAGTTATACTACATCTAGAAAAAATAAAATTTTTAAGCAGTACAGTTAACAAAAAGACAAACACGTAGTTTATATTCGTATTTGATAAATAACAAACACGTCAGGTACATAAAACGGTACTAGTTCAATTACGGCTGGTAGCCGCAATGGGCATGGAGGAAGGGGTGGAAGACTGAACTAAAAGTGAGTGTAATAATACACAAATGACGAGTTATAACGGAAGACCAGATGGCGTAATTTATGGTGACAGAAAGAGGAAGAGGAGAAATAACGGAGAGAAGAGTGTTGGTGTTAGTATCAGAAAGAAATTGTATGCGTGAGTTTCTGGGAGAGGATCACATAGGGAAGTGTTTCAAAATATTCGAATATTTGTAAATCTATGGGACCAAACTGCAGTGGTCATCAGTCCCTGGGATTACTACTTAAACTAACCTAAGGACAACACACACACCATCACCACGCCCAAGGGAGGACTCGAACCTCCGACGAGAGAGAGACCGCGCGATTCGTAACGTTACGCTCCAGAGGAAGTGCTTCAACTTTATCTTAAACGTGGCAGAAGACTGAATTGTGCGAAGAGAGCAGGGCAGCTTGTTCCAGATGCGAGGAGCAGAGACAGCGAAGGAGTTTGAGATGTTTTCATTGTGCTTAATGCGCACGGTTATTCTACCAAGGCTTTTCCTAATACATAGACCATATTCGCAGGATCAGTTCTCCTCGTGACATCACTGTAAACAGTTTACACAGTAATCCTCAAGCGGCAACTCGAGCAGTTCTTGGTGCAGGTGCAGCCTACAATCGCCTGATGCCGCTAGCAGATAGTGTGGAATGTTCCAAGAAAATTACAAATTCATCTGTTGCTTTATGATTGAGTGTTGTTGTAACAATAGCTTCATGTGTTTCTTGCTACCAAAGTCTTACTAAAAGTAACTAGACCACCCATTGCCGATAGTGTAGCACACTCATAATGAAAGTTGTCATTTACACAGAAACTGCTTTTCTACTCGGTAAATGATGTTAAACATCCCACAGAACGTTTCATAAGTATTCTGTATTCTTGTTCTTAGGAAAACAGCTCTAGTTCAAGTTATAATGTAAATTACAATTAAAGTGCAAGTGAATGGATAGAAAATACAACAAAATTATGGCATGGAAAAAAAGCAGATATATTATCGCCAAATTAAAATCAAGAATGAAAAAATACGTGTAAAATATGCATGCAAAATGCGTCAGAAAATGTGTGTAACTAAGTATCCTCACTATTCACTACGTTGTAAATTATTATACACCTATCTTAAATCGAGAACTTGATGAATATTCGTTTCTATTTAGAAACACAAACCCTACATTAAACAGACAGGGCGTTTATAACTCCTCCGTCTTTTGATGGAAACCTAGTACAAATAATAAGGAAACTACATTAATTAAAGCATTCTTGCTTAATGAGTACAAATTGTGAAGTAAAAGTCATTTTATTTAATACTTCGTCTTTCTTTTGTTGTCTATCATACATTTTAAATCATAGCCCTCCATGCATACTGACCGTGCAAGCTAAGTTGACGGAAGGAGCGGTACATGATGGGAGCTACCGTAAAAGCATTTCCATATGAGGTCGCTCCCGTCAGTCACCACGCCGAGAGACAACTTAGTTTGTCCGGGCAATATTCGTGCTTGCAAATGGCTGTCAATTCTTGAACATTTGCTTCACATCACTGCGACGTCGTGGTAGGTGCTTCTCGCTACGGCATGGTATGGGCTTGCTTGTTAGCGTTGACGGTCTGGGACATACGAACAAGTGACAGTAGGTGGTACGGCGTCACTAATGATCCGTACGCTAGAAGTGGCCGCGCTGTGGGCAGGTGCAGGTGCAGGTTCGGCGTCGTCTCTTCCGTCGCCCGCGGGGCTTCCTGAGGATGTTTGCGGTTTATTCCTGGTGGCGCCCGCGCGGCTACAAACAGGTCTGCACGCCAACAATCGCCGCAGCCGCCACTGTTTACAGGTTGACACCCAGCAGATGGACGACACGGAAGGAGAGCTCCGTAAACACCTTTGCAACGCAACGTGCAGTCTTAAATCTCTCGCTGTATCGCTGGCACACTACGTAATTCGTTGTCATTATTGTTGTATACTCGTCGCTGCAATTTGTTGAGTACTCGTCACGCTCTAGTTGTCAGGAAAGGTACGGTGCAGGATCGTAGCTAGAACAACTATTCAGATAACACAAGTTTTGTTTGCTGAAGAAAACAATACTCAACTTTAGAACATGAGTCTGTTTCTTCTCTCTTCTCGCGACGTCTTTCCTACGATGCGCTGTGACGTAGTGACTGCCTTAGTTCGTAGCCGAGTTCCTGAAGGAGTTCTGACGGGTCGTCCAGACGCCTGTCGGCCTAGATACAGCGAATTGTAGAGGGCACGCGTCTACGGTTACTACCTCCAGGATGCGCGGCGCCGGCGTGCGATAGGCTGTCGGTCAACCCCTGCCTTCGTGATCGTTGTCTTGCGTCTGGAGGGTGGCGCTGACTTCACGCCACAACAATTATACTCAAACAATTTGGTAACTGTAAAAACTCACCGCTTCGAACAAGTTGTGTGTTGGGCAGAGATGTGTGAGCCGTCTTCGGACTGAAGAGCGCAACAACAGAGTTAGCTACATCACCGGTACATTTCTTCATTATTATCGACTATTCCCTATTAAGAGAGCCATTGAAATTGAGTAGTCATGATTCTTTCTACTTCCTCCTTTCTTCCCAACTCGTCATAATCAAAATATTATTACTAGATATGCTACAGTACCAATAATGTTAATATAGTTTTTAATTCAATAATATTTAAAATGTAATGTGTTTCACCCTGTTCACGCGCAAATTAAAATGTAAAAATGTTAAGGAGGCCACTGATTATGTGAACAGAACATAATTCTGCATGGCAACATACTGTTTGTAATTTCAACAAATGTCAAATCCAAAGACCAAGTAATCTGTGTAGTGTATCTTTGTCTTAACATCTTTGAGAACCAAGCAATAGCGTCTTTGTCGACGCATGTCAACAGTTTACCTGACGATGGCCTAATAAGCCGAAAACTAGTTAGTTAATAAACAAAATTTAGTAGAACAAAAACAGTTTGTTTTGATTTCAACCGTAAATATGGAAGCGTTCTACCAAGAAGCGACGGAAGAATCCATTTATATTATTACTAGAAGTTTATACCTGTTATTCGTCAGAAGGTGATTGCGATGGTGAAACCTTAGGTCTCGTGCTCTCGTACTTGAAACCTCACGGAACGTGTAGGGATATTTATGAAGGCAGTACCTACCGTTTCATTTGCGTCTGGTTGTTTGCGAGGTGTGCAAGGAAAGCGCTAGCTAGCTCTCTGTGGGCGTGTTTCCAACAGCAGGTGCCGAGAGCTGATGTGGGGCGTTCTGCAGAATGGCAGAGGGGGGGGGGGGGTTGTGTCCGCTACCTGCTGCCTGCGGGGGGCTCCTTTAGTGGAGGCAGGGCGCACAAAAACGCCGTTCCGCTACAAAGGAGTGTGACTGGCTGTAGCAGCCGGCAGGGGAGCCAACAGACTCGGCCGTGTCCGCCGCCGTCACCAGATAGGAAACACCGCAGGGCCGCTCGTCCACATTCACACTCCGCAAGCCACCTGACGGTCTGTGGCGGAGGCTATTTTGCGTACCACTGTCACTATCCCCTATTGCAGTCGCGGGAAAAACGATTGCCTTTATGACTCCGTATGGATCTAAAGCCCCTGCCACAAGACGAACTTTATTGTCTCAGTTGAAAGTAGACTTGCGCATAATAGTTCGCGATCGGGAGCGCTCACTTTAGTTCGCGGCTCTGCCACGAACTAGTTCGTTCTTTTAGTTCGTCCGCTCCCAATGATGGCTGAGCAGCGTGGTCTGCGCGTGCAGTTGGAGGGGGAAGTTCCCCCCACGTAGCTGCTTCATGCGCTTGCTGCTTGAGCCGCTAATGATATCACGCAAACCAAAAGAAAAAGTTTGTGGATAATTTCTCGCGTTTAAGTTAAGACTTATCTCTATATCTTGGCATTATGGAATTTATTAGTCAGATATTGCAGAGTGCAGAATACTTCAAAACAGAAATTTTGTAGCACTGAACTCTAATTTAGCAGGCAGACGCTCACCTCGAAATGGCTCTCATCAGAAGAAGGCAAACACGTGATTTTTAATTCTACTGCGCACCCTCTCTCTATTTCCCGTCGGTCTTCGGAAAAGAATCCAACGAACTAAGAAGAGAGATACGTTTGGCATAATAGTTCGCAATACGTGAAATGTGAGCTGAATGCAATGTATACCTAATAGTAAAGTCTAAATTTCAAATTAATTTGTACTAACTAGAACGATGTTTACAATGACAACAGTGGCGGCATGGAACCATACATTCGTAATTATCTCCAAACGACCATGTTTACTGGGACATTTTTCCTTCAGTTAACGAGTAAGTTTGCGTCATCCTTTTTGATACACTCTGTATAAGAAATACAGTTGCGGCTAAATTTTAGAACCCTTTTTCTTGGAACTTCATGTGTATGGGACTTAACTACGGGGTCATCAGTCCCTAAACTTACAAACTACTTATGAACTGACTAGGACTAAGGAGGCACATGCCCGAGGGGGGATTCGAACCCCCGGCCGTAGTGGCCGTGCAGACCGTGACTGGAGCGCCTCAGTCCCCTCGGCCACCGCGGCCGGCGGAACTTCATGGATAGTGGTCTTAAAACGTTTATGAATGGACGCCCTTGACGAACACTACTAGCATGCAAAGTTTCATCCCGAACTTGAGAGACTAGAAGGTCTCCTTGTAAATCTTACCTGAAATACGAAACATTCGTTATTCTAAGTACATTTTACTGTCAATAATCATTTAAAAATAGCATGTTCCACTCCAAAAATACGTTATATATAAGAAAACAAAATTTTTTGGCTTTCAGATCGCCGTTGTAGTTGTGTTACGGTACGGGGGGGGGGGGGGGGAATCGGAAGTTAGGGCGCCGGAATATTCTTATCTGGAAGAGGGTCGGGGTCGCGTATTGAAAAAGGTTTGCTATAGGGGGTAGAGGTCCAGTCTCCGAAGGTAGAGGTCTCGGATTGAATTCAGTGTCGGAACGTAGTAGTTTCGTCGTTGCTGTCCCTCCAGGACGACCCTCCATACTCTACCTGCAGTCGCAATGAATGCCGGGATCTTTTTCCGGGGTATCAGGCGGTCGGAGAGAGTGACCCCCCCCCCCCCCCCCCCCCCCGCTTTCTGTCGCGGCGGATGGAGAGGCGGCACGCTCGCTGGCTGGCGACACACGATTCATACTTTTCTTCGGCCACTTGCAGCTTCATTAGGCATTTCCTCATCCTATCGCTTTCTCGCGTCTGCTCTTCCGACCAGCAGCTTTTCCTATTTACTGGTTCTTTCACGGTCTCCTGCAAACAGCCGACCTTTCATATTGAATTTACTTCTGTCCAGTGCGTTTCCTGCTCCTGTTTTTAGTTTGGCGAAAGAAGACCTCACTTCCTTTTGGCTTAGATCTGTCTCTATGCCCACGCTCCGCAAACCTCCTTCAGGCGTGTGGCAGAGGCTACATTGTGGACCACTGTCACTTCCGCTACGTCCTCTACCTATTCCTTTGGATCGCGTAAACAATTGCCGGTATGCCTTCGTGTGGACGAATACCTCCAAACCGAGCGAGGTGGCGCAGTGGTAAGACACTGGACTCGCATTCGGAAGGACGGTGGTTCAAATCCACCTCCGGCCATCCTGATTTGGGTTTTCCGTGATTTCCCTAAATCACTCCAGGCAAATATCGGGATGGCTCCTTTCATAAGGGCACGGCCGATTTCCTTTCACATCCTTAACCAAAACTCCGAGCATTAGCTCCGTCTCTAATGACCAAGATGTCGATGGGACGTTAAACCATAAGCTTCCTTCCTTCCAATACCTCCAATTTTATCCTCGTTGTTTTGTTGACGAGATACGCATAAGAGAAAGCAGTATATCGGTTGACTCCTCGAGAAACATATACTTCCGAAACTTAGACGACGGGTCCGTTGCAGCGTCTGCGACTAGAGTTTTCCAATCATCGATGTGACGCTTTCGCTCTAACTGGGTGATCCCGGAACTAAGGGTGCTCTTCTCCGTTAGAATGCCTCTGCCTTCTATTAACTCTTCCAGCAAAGATCCAACACTGAGGTGCAATACTCCAGCGTGACCCGAACGTGTTTTGTAGCCTGCTTCCTCTGATGACGGTCTAGTCTTCCTGAGGATGTCTGCAATGAGTCTGTGTGACTCTGTCTTACCCACGATTAATTGTATTTCGTCATTCCGTTTAAATCGCTCCATATGTGCAGCAGTAACTGCTTCTAGCATGTCTTGCTACAGCGTAATCTATATATTATACATAAATAAATGTTTGTCTGTACGTCCTCTGTATCTTCATAAACCATTCATCCGACTGCAATGAAACTTTGGTCAACTGTTCATTGTACGCGAAGGTTTCTGACCCAAAAACAAAAGAGCACGACACACGGTTCAGGAGATATGACGTCATAAATAAGGAGAGACCACCGCGTGAGAATACCCAGATTTATGCATCAATTATTGGAAAATGGGAGTAGTTATGGACCTACAACTAAGTTTGCATGCAATGTCGGACGTTTATGAAGCGTTCTGTAACTGCCGTCCCCCCCCCCCTCCCACCACAAAATGATGAAACGAAATGAAGTCTACCGCTCACAACAGTTTCGCTGTAGATGCCGTAAAACTGTCGCAACAGGCATGTTTGTGATGTTTTATTTGATTACTGCTGACTGCCTCCGCAACATATTTTGCATATAGTATCGATATGTATCACTAAATGTGCCATCAAATTTATACCACTGTACGACACATACTTCAGGACATATCTATATTAATAAGCAGGAATTGCTGCATGTATTAAAGCGCATCACTTGAGAATGGCTTCACCGATTTCGCTGATCTTTTCTTTGATCTGTTCGTAATTCTCAGTACAATGTTTGTTTTGAATGAAATTTTTAGAAAATCTACCGGAAAATATCAGAATTTGAGACAAACTGAATGTACGCTTCCAGCTCTGATCATTTTCTAGATTCTCCAACAATTAGCATATTCATTCGCTACTCGCCTATTGGCCAAATACGCTGTAACGGGGCGATGGGGAATAGAGGGAGGGAGGAAGGGATAGACATAGGGCGAAAAAGAGAGGAGATCAGGGTATATATCCCATACACATTAGTTAGTGCGGAGGTTGCCGGGTTTGCAAGTTACATAATAAAATATGTTTCTTTCTACGAAAACTCAGCACTTTACATTAATTTCTGTTCCCTACACCATGTGTCGATATGCTACAGATCCTCCTGCATTTCGTTACCCTTTTCCAGTGTGCGACTTCTCATTATACTACAGCATCATCCGCAAAAGCCTCAACGAACTTCCGATGTGATCTACGAAGTAATTAAAATATTTTTTAAGAAGCAACCATCCTACAAACTCCCCTGGGACAAGCCAGAAATCACTTTCACTTCTGAAGACTGCTCTCCGTTGAGAATTACAAATTGCTTTCTGTTATTTCAAAACGCCTCAATCCAGCCACACAGCTTGCCTGATATTCCATATTCTGGCACTTCGTTCAAGAAGCAACGGTGCGGAATTGTATAAAACTCCTTCCGGAAGTCAAAAAACAGCGTCTACCTAGGATCCTGTGGCTACTGCCGTTTCACTTTCCTGGATGAATAACGTGAGCTGCGTTTCACATGGTCGTTGCTTTCGCAAACCATGTTGATGCCTACAGAGATTTCCGTTCTAGGGAAACCTCACAGTATTACACTCCTCGCCATTAAAATTGCTTCACCACAAAGATGACGTGTTACAGACGCGAAATTTAACCGACAGGAAGAAGATGCTGTGAAATGCAAATGATTAGCTTTTCAGAGCATTCACACAAGGTTCGCGCCGACAGTGACACCTACAACGTGATGACTTGAGGAAAGTTTCCAACCGATTTCTCATACACAAACTGTAGTTGACCGTACAGGACCTGCAACATGCGGTCGTCCATTATCTTGCCGAAATGTAGGGTTTCGCAGGGATCGAATGAAGGGCAGAGCCACGGCTCGTAACAAAAAATGTTCAAATGTTTGTAGAGTCTATGGGACTTAACTACGGGGTCATCAGTCCCTAAACTTACGAACTACTTATGAACTAGCTACAACTAAGGACAGCACAAATATCCATGCCCGAGGGGGGATTCGAACCCCCGACCGTAGTGGCCGTGCAGACCATGACTGAAGCGCCTCAGTCCCCTCGGCCACCGCGGCCGGCGGCTCGTAACACATCTGAAATGTAACGGCCACTGTTCAGAATGCCGTCGATACGAACAAGAGGTGACCGAGACATGTAATCAGTGGCACCCCATACCATCACGCCGAGTGATATGCAAGTATAGCGATGACGAATCCACGCTTCCAATGTGCATTCACCGCGATGTCGCCAAACACGGATGCGACCATCATGATGCTGTAAACAGAACGTGGAAAACATGACGTTTTGCCATTCATGCACCCAGGTTGGTCGTTGCGTACACCATCGCAGGCGCTCCTGTCTGTGATGCAACGTCAAAAGTAACCGCAGCCATGGCCTCCGAGCTGATAGTCCATGCTGCTGAAACGTCGTCGAACTGTGCGTGCTGATGATTGTTGTCTTGGAAACGTCCCCATTTTTTGACTCAGGGATCGAGACGTGGTTGCACGATCCGTTACAGTCATGCGGATAAGATGGCTTTCATCTCGACTGCTACTGATACGAGGCCGTTGGGGTCCAGCACGGCGTTCAGTATTGCCCTCCTGAACCCACCGATTCCATATTCTGCTAACAGTCACTGGATGGTGTGCCAACGCGAGCAGCAATGTCGCGATACGGTAAACCGCAATCGCGATAGGCTACAATCCGACCTTTATCAAAGTCGGAACCGTGATGGTACGCATTTCTCCTCCTTGCACGAGGCATTACAACGTTTCACCAGGCAACGCCGGTCAACTGCTGTTCGTGTATGAGAAATCGGTTGGGAACTTTCCTCATGTCAGCACGTTGAGGGTGTCGCCAGCGGTGCCAACCTTGTGTGAATGCTCTGAAAAGCTAATCACTTGCATATCACAGCATCTTCTTCCCGACGGTTAAATTTCGCGCCTGTAGCACGTCATGTTCGCGGTGTAGCAGTTTTAATGGCCAGGAGTGTATTTGAAGCGCGAGGATGTGAGGGTATCGAGTGTTACTGTGTGGTTAGGCGAGGCGAGGTGAGGTAACGCGTGGTGCGCGGGTCGCTGTGAGGAGGCGGTGCGGCCGAACCGGTTGTGTGGTCAGTGGCGGCGGCCCACCTGCCGATGTCCGGGGCGGCCGCACCCACCGCCGGCTGCCACGAAAGACACCCCGCATCCCGGATGGCGAGCGAAAGCACGCGCTCCCGCTGGCACTTGTTTTTTCATATCCTACCCTTTCACATCACCGTGCTTTCTCCACCCTTATAGAATTTACGACTACCTTCCAAAGCTACAGGAGTGATTAACGGACAGGGCGCAGGATCCATTCCTCCCGCGGTCAGAAAAATAGGACTGAATCCTCCCGAGCCTGCAAGGGCGTGGAAAAGGACAGGACTGAATCCTCCCATAACTTGTTCAAGCAGGTAGTTGGTGGCGGCCCGAGACCAGAGTGTGTGGTCAGACCTTCATGAATATTCCAGGCAAGCAAAGCTATCTAGTATTTGTTCCAGTGTATGTTCCTACATTGTACAGTGAAGTAAGAGTGAGAATTAAGCCCCAGTTAACTTTAGAGTCAGAGTAAACGTACAGTAACATCACTTTGATTCTTACAATCTAAAGATTACGTTTTACTCGCAGTTGATAAATCTGTGCAGTATTTTCAGCAGTTGGTATACACGTTTATTTTTATACAGCGTTGAATTTGTAAATAGAGGACAAGGCAGGCTAATTTTTTTCCTAAGGAAGAAGAAATTCTGCTTTCAACGGGAGAGCGGGACATGAGTCTCATTGAACTGGCTTGACTTAACGTGAATAGAAGCAAGTTATGATCATCTGTAGTTTCTAATAAAACTTGCCTTAATAGGAAATCGAAAAATAGGAAATACTGCTGAAAGACTTTTACGGATATTGTATGTATTATGAGCAATACTCTTAAATGAGGTTCTGGGGCATTGTAGGTAAGCGATCAGGCTGCTATTTTTGCGACTCGGGTTCGATTCCCACTAGAAGCTTGATTTCATTTATTAAATTTCTTGCATTTCTGCGTGGTTGTGGTCTTCATGAATGTCCACAACATCCAGCTCCTCGATAGAAATTGATTTAATAAAACTTTTGCAACCCTTAATGTTGCACGTCCATCGCGCTACACCACTTTACAACAATTTCTGAAATCCGGAAGTGTCACCTTTCAGAAGTAACACTTTCCCTTCATTTCTACTGACTGAAACTACCAGGGCGTCGGAGGAGATCACTTTTAAGCGATCTGCCGTGGACTGAAGTGACAAGTACGGCCGGAAACGGCTTGGGGCGGGGATGGGGGCTGGTCCCTGCCGGAGGTGCCATTGTGCTAGAGTAGTTCGGGAGGATTCAGTCCTGTCCCCTGATCGCCTACCTGCCGTTGGGAGGATTCCGTCCTGCGCCCAACGGACATAGGCAAATACGAGGGGGGGGGGGGGGGGGGGTTGGAACACTTGCGGGGAGTGTCACTTGCGGGGAGTGTCACTTGCGAGGAGTGACACTTGCAGGGAACCCGGGGCCCTTGGGGTGGCTTATGGCTTTTCCTGCGTACAGGCGCACCAAGAAGTCTAGCACTGCTGTTGTCAAGTTTCCACACTGTCAACACAGAACGCACTGCACAGAACCGTTGAATTATGTCTTGTGAATGTACCTACAAAATCTGCCATTTGAAATTCTTAGTGTGAGTCCCAAATTTGTTTTTTTTCTATAATAACATTAAAAACATATTAAAAATTCAGAACTCGAAAACCAGTGAAGTTATGGACTTGAAGCGTTTTGTGTTGCTGAATCTTTGCATAGTAGACACGATTCTAAAATTTGGTTGCTATCGCCAAAGTAGACGAAAAGTTAAAATTTTTGGTGTAATCTTTGCCGTGTAGACTGTATGTTGTAGAAGTCTACGGCGAACCCAATTATAATCATACCTCTGAGGAGAGAACGTTGTTTGCACTTCTCCTGCGTTTCTAGTTGGTCGTGCTGTGGTACGTAACGACATCATACCGTTCCATTTCACCGAGAGCTATATATGTATTGGTGTGATGTCTGTTCTTTCGAAATACGACATCACACCAATATATGTATCATTTAGACGCAAAGATTCTGGGTTCTGTTTTAATCGCTAACGCGATTAACAACGTTAGACCTCGTGTGTAAACAGTTAAAGGTTATGAGTGCCACTGGAAAAATGCATAAGTAACACCTGTTGTTTGAGACTTGAAGATGACCTGAAATTAGCCGAAATCGATATCTCATAATAAACATAAGGTGTAGCTGTCTATATTTCGTAATTCAATTTCTAACATATTTAAAAGCTGCTCAAAACCACCTACAAAAAACCTTTATAATGAGACTGTATATAATTCCACGATCAAATTGTGTTTTAGTTATTTGTAGAAATACACCTAAAGATCTGCCCTTGCTTTTAGTGCCTAGATCAGCTGTTTATTTTTAGAGGTATTTCTAGGGACAGGAAAAATTCGTATTTGCGATAAATCCGAATATAGATGCGAATTCTGACTCAAAATGCAGTAAATCCGAAATTGTCACAAATGGTATTTTGGTGTGAAATACTATTTAATCAGAAATAATGCGAGATAACTTTATTTTCTGTCCTTAAATATGTACAAAGTAAACAGTAGGTACCGGAAAAATTCGCATTTTTCAATGAATTCGAAATATAGGCCCCATAATTTTGGGCCAGAATGCGAGAGACGTGAATCTTGTAATATACGCTATTTTTAGCGAACGTCGCGTTACTACCGCTCCACCTCGCTCGCTGGGCCTTTTCCTGAATAGAATAGGGGTGGTGTATCCCTATTTCTGGAACACCCTATTCACTACCTGCAGCGTCCGGGTCTCTCCGCAAGTGTCTACACATTCCCTTTCCCCGCAAGTGTCACTCCCCGCAAGTGTCACAAACTCAATACGAGGCAAGGAGGTTAGAATCGCTGGAGATGCCGTAATACTGAAAAAGTGAAGCCAGCAAAATGCGAATCCCGGCATTTGTTTGTGCCCAAAACATTGGTCGTACTGTGTGGTAAAGTACTTCTAGTCGTTGAAATGTATGTAATATCTAAGTAAAAACTCCGATATGACTACCAGTTTAGTGCTTTACGTAGAGAGGGCAATATTCACAAAGGATTTTAAGTGAGAAATTCTTGTTTTGGGCACAAATACATGGCCCCCGTGGCTTCAACCAGTGTCTGTTCTCAGCATAGATAACGCCACCTCCCTATATTCTAACCTCCTTGGTTGGAACTTACATACTGGCAACTATTTATTCACAACCGACACATATGCGCTACATGTTTGCACCTGTTATTGTCCTTAGAAGTAGTCACCGACCTTGTGTAGAACCCGTTGCCAGCGATGTGGAAGGCGTAGTATACCGTTAACAGAGACATGCTGGCCGACCAAGAGGGCTTATGGCGTGAGATGCGATAAGATACATCTCTCGTTCAACTTTGAAGTCCGTTAGGGGAACGCTGATTATCATTCGGTACGTGTTGATCGTTGTAAAACTCGCTCGTTTGCCATTCTTCCAAAAGGAAGGTGTATGTCTTTAGAAGAGTGTAATATCCGCCCACACATTGCACGTAAAGCAATACGTGCTGCGCAAGACATGCAGTATCTTCTCTGGCCAGGAAGATCTTCGTAGTTGTGTCGAATTGATTACGTGGTGGTAACTATGAGACGAAAAACTGAAGCGTTGAACTAGTCAACCCATTACTTCAGCAGAACTAAGTAAACATATCGAAGTAGCCGAGCGGTCTTGAGCGCCACGTTGCGGATTACGCAGCCTCCCGCGTCGGGGGTTCGACTCCTCCCTCGGGTATGGGTATGGGTGTATATGTTGTCCTTAGGTTGTAAGCTAGGGACTGTTAACCAAGCAGTTACGTCTCATACATTTACAAAGATTTCATTATATATATATATATATATATATATATATATATATATATATATATATATATATATATATTGTGTGAGTTGGTCTATCAAAAATCTGGGAAATAGTGCAATAAAAACTCTGACTTACAAACTTTTCCGCACACGTGAAAACACGTTTATTATTTCATAATACGACACATAGTCTCGTCATTTAGACTTTAATAATGATCAACACATGACGTCGTATAATATTGACATAAAATAGTTTTTCACACGCCAAAAGACGTCGTTTCAGTCAAGGTAACGAAAATGACGGGGAAAATCAAATGTTTGTAAACCTATGGGACCAAACTGCAGTGCAGTCACTAGACTTACAAACTACTTAAATTAACTTATGCTAAGGAAAAAACAGACACCCGTGCTCGAGGGAGGACTCGAACCTCCAACGGGGAGCAGCCGTGCAATTCACAGCAAGACGCCTTAGAGCGCACGGCGCTCCCGCGCGGCAAATTGAGAGGGAAGTCAGTTTATCTTTGGACCGGGAGATACATGTTGCCTCATGTATGTCTGTGAAGAAATGGTTCGCAACGGGTTTGAGAGTCGCCTGTGCGATGTGGCATAGCCGCACTGAAATTGCCGTGTGGTCTGGAGCGCGACGTTACGGATCACACGGCTACTCGCGTCGGAGGTTAGAGACCTCCCTTGGTCATCGGTTTGTGTATTGTTCTTAGGTTAGTTTAACTAGTTTAAGCAGTTTATTAATCTATGGACTGATCACCGCAGTAGTTTGGTCGCAGAGAATTACAAACATCTGAACATTTTTTGAAAGTGGCTAATGCAGTGAGTGCTCAGCTAAGATCTACTCTCTTCTCCAAGACTAAGTTAGCAGTGCCCCGTTCTGTTTTTCGACCAACTTTGTTGTATGGGAGTGAAAGTTGGGTGGATACAGGTTACCTTAGTCACAAGGTAGAGGTTACAGATATGAAAGTAGCAAGAATGATTGCAGGTACTAATAGATGGGAACAATGGCAGGAGGGTGTCGGTAATGAGGAAATCAAAGAAGAACTGGGAATGAACACCATAGATGAAGCAGTTAGAGCGAACAGACTGAGATGGTGGGGTCATGTTACACGCATGGGAGAAGCAAGGTTACCTTAGAGACTCATGGGCTCGGCAGCGGAGGGTAAGAGGAGTCGAGGTAGACCAAGAAGAAAGTACTTAGATTCGATGCAGAATGATTTTGAAGTAAAAGGTGTAACATCAGACGAGGCATCAATGTTAGCATTGAATAGGGGATCTTGGAGGAATTTTATTAGAGATGCTATGCTCCAGACTGAACGCTGAAGGGCATAATCAGTCTCTAATGATGATGATGATGATGATATCATATATGCTCTGCTGCTTATGCGAAACTAGCGCAGGTTGCTAGTAAATAAATAATAGCTGTGAATTTTGTAGATTCCCTTCCGAATTAACATTTCAGTGAAACAGTTCCCACATCATCGAAAGGTAGGCACCACACAGATAACACGTATACAATATTGACATATTCTTTGACACTTCTATTATCTTAGAAAATCGTACATGTCGTAAAGAAAAGGAAATCAATAAAATTAACAGCTATATTCTAAATCGTGAGTTAGTTTATGATGGCCTTCTATTCCTGTACGTTTTAAAACAAGGGAAATCTATCATATTTACAGCTATGTACTGTATCATTAATTGTTTTATGGTTGGCTTTTGTAGCTGTAGTTAAGCCTCACTTATAACGTCAGACGTGGCCCGAATACTGTCTTAATTTATGTGCGGGTATCGTTCACTGCCGCTTCTTACAGTGGTGAGTTTGTGGAGAAATTGGGTACAGGTAACTTCTTTATATAGTACTTAATTAATATTGCCGTCCCGTAGTAAGGGAGATAACTGCGTTTCCAGCTGCTGATCACCCAGACGTAGGTACCGAACTGTGCGTAACCGTACGTTAAACGAATAGTTGGGGTTTCGAACAGGAGAGTGAGGGTAATGAAGACGAGCGGGACTCTCCGTCGCAGACCGCGAGAGTTGAGTGTCAGCCGTTTAATGTCACCCGCAGGCAGCGCGAAGTGTGTCACGGTCCAAGGCGAGGCCTCCCGTACATCCAGTCTTGTTCTCTCACTAGCCAGTTCCGTTTCCCCAAAAATCACCTAAAAATACGAAGAGCGGACCTAAAGACCACAAAACTTTGTGAAATGAGCCGAGCCTCGAATAATCCTTTTGGAAGACATAAGCCGAGTGCTGATGCAGAGTATGGGTTCGTACCAAGAAGAGTCTTTTTTTTTTTTTTTTTTTTTGTGGTTTTAGGGCGCACAACTGCTGATGTCACTAGCGCCCAACACTGCCCATAGTAAAATCGAACCGAGGTTAAAACTTGCACGATGTATAAATAGTAAAACTCTGTCAGCAGAATGCGGATCATCAGCTGAAATATCAGACATTTCAAATGGTAAACATAGATCATGACGGAGACGATTAAAAAATGGACATTGCACTAAAAGGTGGTACGCTGTAAAAGGTTCATCACAGTGCTCACATAAGGGAGCAGGATCACCTCGAAGTAAATACTGGTGGCTATAATGGCAGTGGCCAAAACGAAGTCGGGCCAGGACAATCTCCTCTCGACGAGAGGGTCGAGATGACGTTGACCAAAGATCAGGCACAGGTTTAATGGACGCAATTTGTTCCCTGACAGGGATGACCAATGTAAAAACCAAAGGGAGATGATACGCCGGGAGACGCCAGCGCGAAGGTCATCAGAGCTAGTAGAAAAGATAGATAGCCGAGGAAGGAGAACTGACCAAGAAGAGTCGACAACCGCTACGCCAGCGCCATGCCTCAGCGCGTTGAGAGGGCAGAATGGCTCCCTAGCAAATAAATAAATTAATTAATCTGAGCCAGGAGCTCAGAGATCACGACAGAATAAGTACGATATCACATCCGCAAGGTATCGATCTACTTGACGGATTCCGTCCCCTCCTTCAGCAATAAAGTGAGAAGCCAGTGTCTCAGATAGTACTCCTCAGCGTATTAGAATACCTTAAAATGACGTCGATTTAAATTCTTACACTTCCATTTTTCCGGACTGGGAACAGAAACGAATAGCTTAGACCAAGCGTGCACACTTTTTGAATACATGTCCGAGACGGCTACATTATACGACGCACAGAAATGTACGGGCGGTAGTGGGGGTGTTATTTGATAGTCCACCATAAATTGCCTGTGAATTCCAGTCTTTTTTCAGGTTCCACTGTGCTAATCAATAGCGCAGCATATCGACGAAAGTAGCCAGTATACCTACGGACATACTTGGTTCTGCTGGGCAGCATCTTCTGGACAATAATGGGCAACACCCTGGGCCTCTTTTGCAGCAGTAATGGTACCGGGATGTAATGGCATCATGTACAACTGGGTGCGTTATTTACGGCCACCAGTTAGCCATTGGGGACCGAAAATTGAAAATTCTTTTATTAATTTTTTTTTATTATTATTATTATTATTATTATTTTTTTTTTTTTTTTTTTGAAAGCACTAGAGCTGGATTTAGAATTGTACAAGCCCGAAGAATAAGCGGTATTTTTACTGATGAATAATGGAGGCCTACATTTTCATGTAGCTGTGTCAGTATTTTTTTGTTCTATAATGTGCTTTCTCAGTATTATTGCAAATAACCGATATTAAACGCAAGTTTTGTTTTGACATCACGGCTGTCGTACCTTCCCCGTACACTTCAGGTTTGTTCAGGTAGCTCTCAGCGGGTTCACGCTCATGTGCAGAGCTGAAATTGCGTATAAGCTGCGTCTTCACCTGCGCCTTCTTCCTGCATAAGCAATCACAGCAAGCAAGCAGACTAGCAGACTCTACTCGTAATATTTTCCTGGCGCTTCCTAGCTGCCAGATATGCGAATGCGCAGACCTGTCCTAGTTGGAGTGTGGTTAGAATCACGTAACTTTGAGACGGTTCTTTAAAGTTTTGAAAGCTGTTGCTAGTCCCGCGTTGGACTATTTCATATTTATGTTTCGTAGTCAGTTGTAAGGTAAATATATTATTAATCCAATAAAACACCTTGACACATCGTCAGCTGATTCATCCGCGAGAATTCAACCGTAAATGGCGCGAAAAACGTATTAGCAGGGCAGGTACCACATGCTAAATACTAAATGCAGCGTACAGGATTTGGTTCAAGACAGATACATTGGAAGATTTGGTGGTAATATCTGAATGAACAACCTCTGTCTGAGTTTGTCCGAAAGGTGCCACTGATAAGTGGGACTTCTCAGCAGAGAAACAATGCTGCACAAAGTGGTTCTGGATGGCTATACTATGGTACTGGCACGTATTTTTCTATTGAACAATTTAATATGGCATTATGTGTAAAGATATTGTTCTACCAGTGACAGGGGGGTGGAAAGGGAATTTTTTCATGTTCAGTTAAAGGGGTTGTGGCGACCAAAACTGTTGGACTGACTGACTAAAATTTCGCTCCCTGATGTACAGTGCCAGCAGATTAAAAGTGTATCATATGAAGTACGTTACTTTTTTTCAGCATGTCCTTTAAATTAACCCGGCGTGAATGAGGTGAGAAATTGTTACACCAGCTATGAGGTGGGTATGAGATACCTGAAACTCTGATGACCGCTTTTTGATACTACAATCTATATTGAATATTTTTTATACTTAGGATATTAGTAAGGCAGTCAAGATGAATAAGTAAAATACTGTATTTGCGGGTACTGCTCTTTATTTTCTGGATATTTCCTCCTGATATTCCTTATTTGATTATTTGTATGTGTAAGTATAGTTTTCAACATACTGTTTGTTATAAAAAGACTCCAACATTCAGTCTGTGTTTGGGCTTTGTTTTCAGCATTTTTTACGCCTGGAGAATTGATAATAATATTCTCTGAACGAATATGAACACTTTGCCTACGACAATCCTTTATCCATTTTGTGCCATCTTTGGAAGTATAAAAAGTCCCACGTACCTCAGATGACTGAACAAAAGCCGCTAACTCAGATTTTGTCTCTTCTAAGTGATCCAAAATACACTTCTGTTCCGAATCACTTTCTTCACTTCTTTGAGAACCGTTGTCAATTTCTTTTTCACTCTCAAAGTCACAGGAACTATTGTTTGAACATTTTTCTAAAACTTCTTCTAGTAGTTCTTGTGGCCGGCGTCCATCTTCTTCGTAAGACATTTTGAGAAATCTAAACTCCAAAAATAATTCAAGGAGTACTATAAATATGTATCTCGTAAAATTGCTGACAGCTCAAAAATGTGACACCAACTACGAGGTCGGGTATGACGTACCCCTGCCACATTTCCACACGTGTATCTCCCTCTCACACTGGCGGAAAAATAATCTCAACACTCCATCTTGCACCCTTCTCCCTTACCTCCAGCTACTGTGACAGCAAGATCTGTGTGCCAACAATGACATCCACTAATCAGCGCTTAGAAACACCTCGGGTATCATATACCCGACCTCACTCACGCCGGGTTAATAATGCCAAGTTTGGCACTCGTAAGGTAATGCGGTTTCGTGTTACAACGGGATAAATAGGGAAAGTATAATTAAGCCTGTTGGAACATGAAATGGATGGGTTCAGGAGGAACATACTCCCGGAACGTGAACTGGACAGGACATAGTGGACGCCCTGCAGTATTTCAGTAGAGCCACGCAGTCCTGTGAAGTTGGCACCCCTTTTTTGAAAAATGTAAATTTTTTTCAGAGTCCTAGACAGATATGCAATAGTTCTAGAGTTCTCTGTACAAAATTTAAATAGTTCTGCAGAATTTCGTGAAATATCGCAATTCTGAATAGTGAGAGAGCTGTGAAGTTGGCACCCCTTCTGCAGAACTATTTAAATTTTGTACAGAGAACTCCAGAACTATTGCATATCTGTCTAGAACTTTGAAAAAAATTTACATTTTTGAAAAAAGGGGTGCCAACTTCACAGCTCTCTCACTATTCAGAATTGCGATATTTCACGAAATTCTGCAGAACTATTTAAATTTTGTACAGAGAACTCCAGAACTATTGTATATCTGCCTAGAACTCTGAATGTTCAAATGTTTGTAAAGCTTATGGGACTTAACTACGGGGTCATCAGTCCCTGAACTTACAAACTACTTATGAACTTCTTACGAATTAGGACGGCACAAATATCCATGCCCGAGGGGGGATTCGAACCCACGACCGTAGTGGCCGTGCTGACCGTGACTGGAGCGCCTCAGTCCACTCGGCAGAACTCTGAAAAAAATGTACATTTTCCAAAAAAGGGGTGCCAACTTCACAGGACTGTGCCACGCGCCCGGCGCAGCAGAGGAGAGGCGGTGAGGATGGCTGCTGGCACGGGGTGGTCCCGGCGGGCTTTCACTGGGCTGGCGATAGCACACGCGGCCGGGCGCTGATAGCGGCCACCAATTAAGACGGCCCGGCGTGCGTTCCGCGCCATTAGCCGGCACGGGCCGACTTTCCATCCGCCAGCCGCGCCCTGCCACGCGCCAACTGCCAACTGCTCCTGCCGAGACTCTCCTCTACCGGCTACGCTGTTTCTTCTCTCTATTACCGCCTCCCACATCTACATCTACATAGATACTCTGCAAATCACATTCAAGGGCCTGGCAGAGGGCTTATTAACCACTTTCATAACTTTTCTCTACCGTTCCATTATCTAATAGCGCGCGGGAAGAAAGAACACCTACATCGTTCCGTTTTCGATCTGATTTCTCTTATTTTATTGGGATGGTCATGTCTCCCTAAGTAGGTGGGCGCTAGCAAAATATTTTCACATTCAGAACTAAAAGTCGGTGATTGAAACTTCGTAAACAGATCACGCCGCAATGAATAACGTCTTTCTTTTAATGATGTCCACCCAATTCGTGCAACATTTCCGTGACGCTTTCCCCCCCGTAACGTGATAAAACAAAACGAGCTGCCCTTCTCTGAACCTTCTCAATGTCTTCCGTCACTCCCATCTGGTGAGGGTCCCACAATGGGCAACAGTACTCCAGGAGAGGACGCAGAAGCGTGATGTAGACAGTCTCTTTGGTGGAGCTGGTGCATCTTCGAAGCGTTCTGCCGATGAAACGTAACCTTTGGTTCGCCCTCCCCACAATATTTTCTATGTGTCCTCTCCAGTCAGAGTTGTTCGTAATTGTAAGTCCTAGATATTTGGTAGAATCTACGACCTTAAGGTTTGACTGATTTATCGCGTAACTGAAGTTCAACGGATTTCTTTTAGTGGTTATGTATATTACTTCACACTTTTTTTATTTAGTGTCAATTGCCAATTTTCGCACCATGCAGAAATTTTGTCTTCTGCACAAATTCAAATGTTTGTAGAACTTATGGGACTTAATTACGGGGTCATCAGTCCCTAAGCTTACAAACTACTTATGAACTAGCTAAGACTAAGGACGGCGCAAATATCCATGCCCGAAGGGGGATTCGAACCCCCGACCGTAGTGGCCGTGCAGACCGTGACTGGAGCGCCTCAGTCCCCACCGCGGCCGGCTCTTCTGCACATATTCCTCCATTTCGTGCTTCTCAGCCTCAAGGAGCAATGTGCGTCAATATCTGACACAGGCTCTTCAGGGCCGCTGAACGCACACGCTGGCCTCGTTGTTCCCCAGACCTCAGTCTCCTAGAGCACGGGTGGGCAAGTAGCGGCCCGCCAAGACACTGCCAAAAATCGTCCGAAAAACGACGTATTCTTACCCGTGCGACCAGGGGCGCCTACTCCGGGGCTCGTGCACCCCCCAAGAATTTTTTTGGGCTGCTGAGCACCCGAATTAAAATTGAGGTGGAAAGTAAAATTGTATAAATTTTTTAAAAAATCGGGAAAAATCAAAACCTACCTTATGACTCAGGAGGCAATGCAAACGTCTCCATAGCGAGAGGCGATATTTCACACGTGAAAGAAATGATCAGTGTTGTACGCGGGTCCCCAAGCGAGTAGTAATGAGTCTCCGTGTTTCACCCACTATGCTAGCTTTATTCATCCTGAAGCACGTCGGTCCTTTTGACCTTTCAGGTGTACGTATTTATGAACATTCAATTGTGTTCTTTCAGGAATTTAGCTTGAAGAATCTGATGCTGATGCTAAAGTTAGTCGATTTTCATTTATCTTTGAAACTTCCCTTGTTATTAAAATTATAGATTCAGTTGAAATTTGTAATGCTTTTCTCTCAGGCTTAATAAAAATAAAAAATAAAAAAAATATAAAAATTTGGACAATATTAATACTTTCAGAGATTTCATGAAGGTATCTCGAAGTGATGAAAGTTCCGATGAAGTACACAGCTCTTGCTTGGAACTGACCAAAAAAAATTGATGTCGGACTTCAAAATCTCAAAATATTTCAAACATTTCTTTAAACCTTGAAGACGGTGTTCTACCAAACGCTTTTGTCAGAAAGAATAGCTTCGCACAAAAACTGTTAGATTAGTGTACGTGTAGAAGTTTTGCGATGTTACTTATATCGAAATATCCACTTCGGCCAATTAGAAGCCATGCTTCCCTTTCCTTCCTCCTCCTTCTTCCGTATATCTTTAAAAAGGCCGGACAACTGCCTATTTACTTTTATCGAGTATTGATCATTCAAAAATACATGAATATGATTTTCAGGAGGGTTGGTTTCGAACATTTGTGGACCGTGATATAGAGCACCCACACTCTGCGTGCGAGCAAAAATTTCTACTACGATGGACGTCTTACGCAAGCGCAGTGAGGATTCTATTCGCGCGGACGCAGTAGTCCTTGACGCAGTAGTCCTTGACGCAGTGGTTTATGGGAGCACTCCGATCAGCCACCGTGGGCACGGCCGACCCTGCTATTTGCCTAATAGTTTAGGCTTGACGCGGTGGCTAATGGGAACGCTCAAATCTTCCCGCCGAGTATCATAATACGACGCGCTGTGCTTATCTGCTTGACCTTGCGAGTTATTTCTTTTTTGTCCGTGCAGCAGTAAATAAATAGAATTTTCGACTTCGTGCAGTCATGAAGCCTTCCAAGAAAAGCAAAGAGAGAGATACGTGTCGTGTTTTTAATGAAGACTGGACAAACAAATACAACTGACTAGCAACTTCAGTTAACCATCTTAAGAATTACATGTAAAAACAAGGTAACTAGTACAAAAGATAATTACGCAATCCTAATGGCTCCATTAATGTTCTTACGCGTGATCTTTCTGCAATTTTATTCGTAAAATTTGTAAATTTAAATATTAATTTTATAGAAACGTTGCTATTTTTGTACAGAAAGCACCTGAAAATGCAAACTTGTTGTAAACCGGTAGTGCGGGTCTGCACGAATCCAAATAAAAAACAGCTAATGTGGATCAACGCTCTCCATTCAGTCATTTCCAATTTTAGTTATTTTAACATTTACGTTTTTAACTGTTTGAAGATTCCTTTCATTATGTATAAATATTTCAACTGTTGTTGCACATGATATAAAATTCTCTGCAAAAAAAAAAACAGGTATACTTAAAAGCGTGCGTCATTCCCTACGCCGTAGAGCAGAGTCATGGATGCGTAACATCCCCTATAAACACGTCTTGTCTCTGAGAGTATGTAGTTGCGGCTTCAAGTTCATTAGACTTATTTTTCTCGCTTCGACGAGTAGTATCATTTCTCACAGTATTCGACAGTTTTGTTTCTTTTCTTTGAAGACCTTGTATAGGAATGTGAAATCTGCGTGTGAACCAACGAATAATAGTAAAACGATTGAAAATTGTAAATAACTACTGAGTGCTATAATGTACTCCTCAGTCCGTTTTGCAGTTTAAAGAAATAGCATCAGGTGATAACTTATCAAGTTAAAGCATGGAGACGACCCCAGCGTTCTTAGTCCACAAATACAATTCCGTGAAGAATAGAGTCAACCTTTAAATAAACTCGAGGCATCTCCATGCGTTAACTTAGCAGTTTATTGACTCGTGATACTGCCTTGAGCAGCGAAACCGGTCACGTACTTAAAACACCACTTGACAATATATTTAAAAACTGTCGCTGCCCAAATTATAGTTATATGACATACAAATAATAATAATAAGACAATCATTATAAAAATACGCGATCACTGAAATGGAAGAATTTTAAAATTTATAATACAAGGAGGTCCATGAAACATATAAATTCGAAAGGGAGCTAGACATTAGATGCGCACGAAAGAAAAATCATATGTGTACGGAGCCTGCTGGCCGCGGTGGCCGAGGGGACTGAGGCGCTTCAGTCACGGTCTGCACGGTCACTACGGTCGGGGGTTCAAATCCCCCCTCGGGCATGGATATTTGTGCCGTCCTTAGTTGTAGGTAGTTCATAAGTAGTTTGTAAGTTCAGGGACTGATGACCCCGTAGTTAAGTCCCTTAAGCTTAACAAACATTTGAACATTTTTTTTTGTACGGAGCCGTTAGCAATGGTTGAAGGAAGTGTTTGCTTCTAGATGTAAAAGTGTCATTATACGACGATAAGTCGCAAAAGGATCATGGCTAGCACGACAGCTGACTAGCGATGGATTTTGTGGACCTTGGAACCGTGTTACCAGCAATGACAATCACAATTTCGCGGTAAGGGAATAACGTTATTTCTTGGCGTCGCTGTTTCATCTATTATCCCGAAAGAATAATTTCATCATCTGCTGCTGGTGCCGAAGAATTGAGAAAATTCGTAATTCTTAAACAAGTCATTTTGAATAGCTATTACTTCCTACTCCCCTTATTATGTGGAAAATTATGCTTCGCATAGGAACTAATAATCTGCATACATATAAATTCCAATTACATTTGAAATTTGAGTTTCATTACTTTGTAAGCAGAACTGGTTGTAATAATAATACACGCCCATAGTCCTGTCGTTCCAGTGTAGTTCAGCCCAATGATGACGTACGGTTTAAGTACTTCTGCGAACGATGGCTTTTCTCGAATCATACGCTTTCATGTGCGTTTTGGATGACGTTCCCTTTGAAATATTTGCCCGATTACTGAACAACTTGAGCTTCGTTTCCTGGCAGCAGAAGTTCTTGCCGGGTTTGAAAGGACTGTTACTGACAAGTCGTGACTCTCGTCTCCAGTGCATGTCGATCAGAACGTTTTTACCACCGCTGTTCTTACACCGTGTTACAGGGAAGCGAGTGGTACACCGTTGCCTGTAGACAACTTCTACAGTCTGTGTTCATATACCTTTTAATCTGACAACTTCATAGCGGTGTCGTCATGGACAGGACCAAATACAGTAAGTCTATCCTGCCATTTAGTCACGTCTCTGAGTCAACCAGTCTTACTGCCCTGATTCTATAAAACCGGCGCTGGCACGTACAGAATTGCGTCAGCGGTGGATATTCATTTGACCACAATCTACAGTGTTCTAAAAGACTAATTAGTTATCTTTAAGGAATGACTCAGGTTTTTCTGGTAATCTCAGCTGTTAAGACTGTTGGGGCAGACCCCGGAAGCTCCAACGGAACCGACCGGCCGCCTTGGCATCTTCAGCCCGAAGAAGACGACAGATGGGGTATGGAAGAGCTTGTGGTGAGTAGAACCACCCTCCCGGTCGCTTTCCAGTTTTCATGAACGGAACCTCTACCTGTCAGTGAAATAAGTTGTAAATTAATCTCGCAATGGCTGAATGCATCCCGTTTACCCACAACGTACTGCACACCCGGTGGGTAAACCATTCAAGTTTCTATGTTCCGATGAGCGAAGCCGTTCCCCGTCGAGGGTTCGAATCCTCCCTCGGGCTTGGATGTTTGTGTTATCTTCAGTATAAGTTATTTTGTAAGTTTAGGGACTGATGACACCGCAATTAGGTCCCATAAGCTTAACAAACACCCAAACATCCAAGTTTGATCACTCTGTCGTCGAGACGTAGAACCATAACCGTCCATCCAAGTGGTAGCCAAGCACGCTAATGCTTAACCTCGGTGATCTACAGCTTCATACATACTCCGCAGCCGGCCGCGGGGACTGAGGCGCTTCAGTCAAGGTCTGCACGGCCACTACGGTCGGGGGTTCGAATCCCCCCTCGCGCATGGATATTTGTGCGGTCCTTGGTCTTAGTTAATTCATAAGTAGTTTGTAAGTTTAGGTACTGATGATCCCGTAGTTAAGTCCCATAGACTATACAAACATTTGAACATTTTGAACATACTCCGCAAGCCATCCGATGGTGTGTGGTTCAGTGTACCTTGACTACCACTATCGGTTCTCCCTCCTATTCCAGTGACATATTGTTCGCGGAAAGAAAGATTGTCGGTATGCCTCTGTGTGGGCTCTAATCTGTCTGATTTTATCCTCACGGTCTCTTCGCGAGATATACGTAGGAGGAAGCAATGTACTGCTAGACTCCTCGGTAATGATATGTTGTCGAAACTTCGACAAAAGCCCGTACCGAGGTACTGAGCGTCTCTCCTGCAGAGTCTTCCACTGGAGTTTATCGATCATCTCCGTAAGGCTTTCGCGATTACTAAATGATACAATAACGAAGCGCGCTGCCCTCCGTTGGATCTTCTCTACTTCCTCTATCAACCCCACCTGGTACGGATCCCACCCCGGTGAGCAGTATTCAAGCAGTAGGCGAACAAGTGTACTGTAACCTATTTCCTTTGTTTTCGAACTGCATTTCCTTAGGATTCAAAATGTTCAAATGTTTGTATAGTCTATGGGACTTAACTACGGGGTCATCAAAAAATGTTCAAATGTTTGTAAAGTCTATGGGACTTAACTACGGGGTAATCAGTCCCTAAACTTACAAACTACTTATGAACTACTTACGAACTAGGACGGCACAAATATCCATGCCCGAGGGGGGATTCGAACCCCCGACCGTAGTGGCCGCGCAGACCGTGACTGGAGCGCCTTAGTCCCCTCGGCCACCGCGGCCGGCTCCTTAGGATTCTTCCAATGAATCCCAGTCTGGCATCTACTTTACCTACGACTTATTTTGTATGGACGTTCCATTTTAAATCACTCATAATGCCTACCGAGCGAAGTGGCGCAGTAGTAACACACTGGACTCTCATTCGGGAGGATGGTGGTTCAAATCCACCTCCGACCATCCAGATTTAGGTTTTCCGTGATTTCCCTAAATCACTCCAGGTAAATGCCGGGATGGTTCTTTCAAAAGGGCACGGCCGATTTCCTCCCATATCCTTCCCCAAAAGTGTGACCTTAAGGCCCGTCTCTAATGACCATGCTGTCGACGGGACGTTAAACCCTAAGCTTCCTTCCACTCATAATGCCTACTCCCAGATAATTTATGGAATTAACTGCTTCCAATTGCTTACCTGCTATAGTGTAGCTAAATGATAAAGGATCTTTCTTTCTATGATTCTGACGAGAATCTGTATCAACGGCGGTATGGGCGTTGGCTTAATTACTAAGACTAAAAGAAAGAGCTAAGAACAAGATAACTTCAAATATCGTGACACAAAACATATCCTTGTTTACGTAGAACCTAAGTCGCAGACGGTTGGTTGTTCACATGTTTTTAGTCTTAATAAGCACCGCGGACGGATAAGATTTCTTTTTTTCTTCTTCAGGTAACAATCTTTGTTCAGAATGTGTGCTATTTCGGATAGTGGGATATATATTGGAGCGTGCTGAACGTTGGGGCTAATATAAAGCCGCGCTTATATTTTGCTCCAGTTCAGGCAAGCTTCATACGTGAAGTGAAAGTCAGTCGGACCAGTATCTCCGACACTGAAAGGCTAGGGACAGAGCGGGCAGCGGAAAGAACGGTACAGACAGCTTTCCGCTGATGGCGCAGATAATCAAAGCAGGCCGTCCGTTAATGAAAAACGGGCACGTAAGAGACTGGCGGAGGCGCAGTAGAAGCCAGCCGCTGTTACGCTAGATGATTGAAGGTGTCGCAGTCTGGAATTTCTGATTACACCTTCTACGAATTTAAATTTATGAAACATTGACACGCATCGCAGTAATGGAGATAATTGCCATTCTCATTTTTTTCGCTAGGTCTCCGGTTAGACGCTTTGCTTTGCTTTCCTCCGGTGTTTCGAGTGCGTGATAATAACGCCTAACAACACTGATAAATGCTTGCACAGAAGACGTGTTAACTAATTGTGTTGTAATTACTACTGAGCTCTGTGTGCTACACAAAACGAATATTAGGGTTTAACGTTCGGTCATTGGAAACGAAAAACGGATGACGAAAGTATTTTTAAATGAAACAACAATGTTGTGTATCCTCTGAGACTGATTGTGTTTGATGTTCAAATGTTTGTAAATCTATCGGACTCAACTACTGGGTTATTAGTCCGTAGCTTACAAACTACTTAAACTAACCTAAGGACAACATATATACTAACGCCCGAGGGAGGACTCTAACCCCCGACAGCGAACGGCCGCGCGCACCGCACCAAGGTGCCTCAGTGTGCATTGTAGACACATTTGTAGACACTAGATTATCATTTATCGTACGAAGGGCGACGTGTTTTGTTAATTCTTCAGTGCGCCATTGCTTTGAAATGATAACGTGTAAGTTACAATAAGAAAATCATCAAATACGCAACGCAAGATGGCGTATGCCTCAGAGAGTTCGAGGCGGGAATGTCACATGACATCTGCGAACGGCTGGTTTTCGTTAATTCAATGGAGGGTGTCTAAACTCTGTTATTTTTGCAAATATCTCTCAAACGATACGAGATATGAAAAAAACATAAACGAATAAAGTTGTAGAGAATTTTCTCCTCTACAAATTCGTTTATTCAATTTTCGCGTCAGATGAACGGTTTATTTGCAATTAAAATTACATTACAAACGGCTTTTTATTTTGTATTACTAAAGTATTTCTTGTCCGAAATATTTTAAAAAAAGCGAGGTTCTGGTCTGTAGTAGCCAACAATTATTTCTGTAAAATTTGGTGCCGATCGGTTGAACAGTTCGACCTAAATGGTGGGAACACGTTACAGCCAGACAGACATCGTCAAATCGCCGTTATTTTTACAAATATCTCTTCAACGATGCAAGATATGAAAAAAAACATAATAGAGCAAACTTGTAGAGAATTTTCCCCTCTACCAATTAGGTTCTCTACCAATTAGGTTATTCAATTTTCGTGTCAGACGAACGGTTCGTTTGCAGTTACCATTATATTACAAACTGCTTTTTTCTGTGTTACTACCGTATTTTTTGTGCGAGAAATTTGAAAAAGGAAGGTTCTGGTCTCTGGCGGCCAACAATTATGTGTGTAAAATTTGGTACTGATGGGTTGAACGGTTCGTCTTAAAAACAGGGAACACGTTACGGACAGACAGACGGACAGACAGACAGACAGACATACATCCGAAAATCGCCGTTATTTTTGCAAATATCTATGAAATTACGGTGTCGCACAAGTATGAAGTGCGCGCCACGTACCTTCGCCGCGCGCCGCCATGCACGCACGGCGCGGCGTTCTTACGACGTCAGCCACGAGCGCCCTCTGCTGCAACTCCGCTCGTGGCCACGACTGCTGCATCGGCCACTTGGGAATCAGATAGGCACCAATTAAGACTTGGCTATCGGATAGGCACTAGGAATCATTAGTTGGCAGGACTCTATCTAAACTATGTACCAGCATTCCACTAGTCTGCTGCCCTCAAAGATAAGTATTGTAATCTTTCTTCTAAATATATATATTGAACTAATCTAACTTAGTGTTTCTAGTTTCTGCTGTCCCACTGCTTGGTCACCTCCGTACCTGCACACGCGTGCATCCTGTTTCCCTGTGTCGGTCTCTCTCTACTCGGCCACCGACACCCAGAACAACCGGTGGAGACGAGACACAAAAGAAACGATACGAGATATGAAAGAAACAAAGTTGTAGAAAATTTTCTTCTCTACAAATTCGGTTATTCAATTTTCGTGTCAGGTGAACGGTTAACCCGTTATTTTCATTTAAATTTCGAGCTGTCAAAAAACGATCGCAAAGGCCCACTTTTAGTGTTATTACCGCAACCTAAAGTGGGCCAAAAACAGAAATAATAGTAAAGGGATACTATCTTGTGTTTATAACCTTGTAAGGAGCGAGTCGGAAATAAGGGGGAGAGATGAAGAGGGAAGAACGCTGCGTTGGTTTGGTTGGCAGCGAGTTTCGGCGACGTCGTAATTTTTGAGGTAAAGGATCAGTAGCGGGGCTGCGTGCGAGCGCTGTGGGGAGTGCGGCACGCACAGGCCGCGTTATTCACCGCCCCGTGCCTCAAGCAGCGGAACTCTGTCTGCCGGGGCGCCGGCAGTCCTCAGATTAATGACTCTCGTCCAGCAGCGATCTTCGCCCTAAAAATACGGCGAGATCTTTCTTCCGCCTTACTCCATCACCACAAATCCACTTTACGCTCCATTAGATGCGCTCAGATCTACAGGAGATGATTACAAAAACTGCGTGCTGGTTTTTAATAATAATAAATCAATATATAATAAATGTGATACACTAAATATATGACTCCACAATAAAATTTCTAGCTTTCGGGTGATAGGCCATCTTCAGACTAGTCTCGTGTAGTTCGCGAACTAGTTCGGAAGAGCGCTCCCACAGGCGAATTACGCGAACTACTTTGCAGATCCCTCGCCTCTTAGTTCGTCCGCTCCTTTTCCGAAGACTGACGGGTAACAGCGAGAGGATGCGAGAGCGCGCAGAATCGCGTGATTCCCTTCTGTCAGTTGCCGTCATTTCGAGCTGAGATGCAGCTCAGGTGTAGTTTTAGTAGCGGTACCAAAAGGCACAACGAACTAAAAAGAGCGACCGAGCTGCGAACTAAAAGGAGAGCTACCGGTCGCGAACTAAAATATGCGCGATAGATCGCAAACTAAAATATGCGCGATAGGTCGCGAACTAAAAGATGCGCGATAGGTCGCGAACTAAAAGATGCGCGATAGGTCGCGAACAGAATTAAAAATCACGTGTTTGCTTTCTGCTGATGAGAGCCATTTCGAGGTCAGTGTCTGCTTGCTAAATTACATAGTTCAGTGCTACAAAATTTTATGCTTTGAAGTATTCTGCACTCTGCAATATCTGACTTATAAATTCCATAATACCAAGATATAGCGATAACTCTAAACTTAAACGCGAGAAATTAACCACAAACTGTTTATTTTGGTTTGCGTGATATCGTTAGCAGCTAAAGCAGCAAGCGCATGAAGCAGCTAGGTGGGGGAACTTCCCCCTCCATCTGCATGCGCAGACCACGCCGCTCAGCAGTCACTGGGAGCAGATGAACTAAAAGAACGTACTAGTTCGTGGCAGAGCCGCGAACTAAAGTGAACGCTCCCGAACGTGAACTATTATGCGCAAGTCTACTTCAGCCAACTTAATACTGCAGATTATCCACATCACACCAGCTACTGTGTTTGGAGTACAAAGATTTTACAAAGATGTGTGTCCTGACATAAACTATGTAACCTTTAAGTGTTTTATAAGAAATAAACGCGCTCAACCAATTAAAGCAAAACAGTAACAAAGAAATAACTGTAAATTAAATTTCAATAAATAGGTTAAAACAAATATATGGCCCAGTGAGTGTACAGGTAGGTACAATTGTATATTAATTAACCACTAGACTGGCTGAACACGACAGACGCTAAAAAAGAACATGTCTTCAAAGAATGTCATGCTTTTGGCATTAAATGTGATGTATATGTCTATGTTCCATCAACAACCGACGTAAGAGTCAATAATAATAAATTGTTATTATTAACATCATTCTGTAAAGGCAAGTACCACAGGAAACGAAAAGGTTTCAGTATGACCATCTACAGAAATTTGTCATTTTTGGGGGCGATCTGATCAACAGATTTTTGGCATATGTCAATGACAGATCCGTTGATGCCAGTATAACCTGCCGAAACCGGTTATCTAAATAAAAAACTAATTACAGTTCTTGGCTGTTGTTTTATATAATAAAAGTGAATATCAGTGTTTTCCAGCCCATCAGAAGCCAAGCATTTCCGGAGACATGTTGCAATGGACTTTTTAATGTCTGCGTGTATAGATTACCTCTGTTTCTGGAATGCACTGTAACTACGGATGTGCTACTCTAGATGCCAAATTTGAAAAGAAGGAATCCGTAATGGGGTTGAGAATGGGAAGGGGCAGCTGGAGTCTACGACAGCCTGAATCCGAAATTTATTTCAAAAATTGACAGTAAAAATCTCTTACTGGTGTTTAATTGTATAAAAATAATTAAGAGACGAGAAGGCACCTGTTAAAAAATGTACCTCTGGTAGAGTATATATGACTTTATAAGTAACTATTACAATGACCTTTATATTCATTTACAGACAAAAAAAGCGAGAATTAATTAACGGCTATGCAATGACTGACTTACACTCGCTAATGAGATTACAGCATGAACAATTAGTACTCCAAATCGCAACCTAACTACAAGTTCACGCACATTCAGTACTGAAATTATCGAGTTAACACTTCAGCGTTTGTGTATATGATACTGTTTGTGCAAAATTGATGATAAAAGGATACGGTATTGCGTTATTTCTGAAACCTATAGTGCTTCATAAAAAAACCAAAGAAAAACTGTGGCAAAACTACTAAAATAAATAGCGAGTTCCGTTCAAATGTTCAAATGTTTGTAAATCTATCGGACCAAACTGCTTGGTCATCAGTCCGTAGCTTACAAACTACTTAAACCTAGGTAAACTAACCTAAGGACAACACACACACCCATGCCCTAGGGAGGACTCGAACTTCCACGGCGAGCAACCGCGCGCTCCGCAGCGAGACGCTTTAGGCCGCTCGGATACTCCACCGCGGCGCGAGTTCCTTAATTTTAGCACAACTTCGCGTAACACGTAAATTTTGCCTAGAAATCGTGATGATTATGGACAAATCGTAATACTTGTCATGTCTCGGCTATTGGTGCGGGGCACTACGTAACCCCTCAAATAAGCGGCTCCGGTGTTACGATAGACCTCGAGTACTGGAGTGTGCAGCTGATAACGGCCGGCTGCGACTGAAGGGACGTCTTGCTGCACGCCCAGGGCCAACTGGCTGCCTTTTGTTAGAGGGTGCCTCCCCGGCGGATCTTCCTCCCCAGTTCCCCACGGATCGTTCCAGAATGGCGCCGTATTACACACCAGCTGCTATTAGCACCCCACACACTCTCTGCGGCACACTTCGCCGTGTGCTGTTTCCCGTTCGCACCTTTCTGGCAGGCCGCTCGACACACACTCTCTATGTGTTTCCGCCACGTTATGGCGGAATCGGGCGATCCTGCTCACCTCGAGGTAACGCCAAGGTCGCCTCAACGGAGACGTTCCTTCTGCCACAGTGACTCGCCTCATCAGTATTTCAGAACGGCATCCCATTTATGTAACTAGCATTTCTCTACTTTAGCATCCACTACACTTGAAAACTTCTGATATTTTTATTTTTTATGGGTTTCCAAACCTCTACGTAGAACTCACGAACACTATTTTTATATTCATATCCGATACTAGTGAATCGTCGCCATTTGCTTTAATTTACTTTTACTATTTCATATTTACACATTCCTACTGCTCGCAGCTCAAACAAATTTTTATGAGGCTCTTATTGGCCTTGCAGTCGGGAGTAGTAAATAATAGTTCCGTCTAATTTCTGTAAAAATAAACAGTGAATTGAAGACGACCGTCTGTTAGAAATGCTGATTTATTTCCGAAAGACATGAAGGTATTTTTGGGACTACAATTCCTTTTTAGTTATGTTACGTCGATATATTAAAAACCCGTTTATATGTCAACAACGGGACTTTAATTAAGAGTTCCTCACGAAAATCCACAATACAAAAATATGTCAAATGAATACCCTTTTCACATTACTCGAAACTTGCTATGATTTTCTTACTTAACTACAAAAACGCAGTTTTATCGTTTCCTAAATCCATTCTTATTAATGTTTACAGCCACGAAGTTAATTGACGCTGCTAGTGTATATATCTCGTTTGACGATTATATATCCACAGTTGCTTCGCTTGCTCTCAGATACCTTCTCACGCAATATGTTGCCAATGACGCAACTTCAAACCGTAAGCTTCGTTGTTCTTCTTTTCTACATACATCTAACTTAGATGTATACCTATCTAGGAGAAAAACTACGCATGGTGATATTAGCAAGGGGACGCTAGTGAAGTCGACGTTTTGAGTACTACAGACTGAACATTGCTTTTATTAACTGACAACAATAAGAAAAGTTCTATGTTTCTGTCGTAAAATGATAACGGGCCGCGCAGTGTAGCCGCGTGGTGTAAGGCGTCTTGCCTCGGACTGGGCGGCCGTTCCCGTCGGAGGTTAGTGTCCTCCGTCGCGTGTGTGTGTGTGTGTGTGTGTGTGTGTGTGTGTGTGTGTGTGTGTGTGTGTGTGTGTGTGTTTTGTCCTTGACATAAGTAGTTTGTAAGTCTAGGGACCGATGACAACAGCAGTTTGGTCCAATAGGTTTACAAGCATTTGATAATAATAATAATAATAATAATAATAACAATAATAATTCCAACAGCTCGTAAATGATGATACTCTCCTCTTAACATCCGGTCGGATTACTACAAGATTTACACCTGATACTAATACTGGAAATTCGATAAATGTACACACAACATGACATTTACGAATTTGTAAGAAATGTAGAAAACTCTATATTTGGCATATCAGAGAAGAATTCCGTGTTTATTACAAGCTAGTTTATACGTTATATTTATGCCAATGATATCAATTATTTGTTGCAGTAGTAAGTTACTTCTCCAATTTTTTATCATCATTCTACGGAAAAAATTAGACATGAAATGCAAAATACATTGTCTTTGATTTTAGAAGAAAATAAAAAAAGTCGATATCAAGCAGAGTATTATAGGTGCACACACAAAATACACTGCACTTTAATCAACTTCCCTTTGAATTTCACGTGGTTTTTCCAAACTGTCTCGCACTATTAGGTGTTACTGGCTTAACTGCTAACTATTCACCGTCATTTTCAGCCCTTAACCTGTATCCAAATCAGAGACAAAGAATTGTGCGCTGGTGGTTGATATCCGTTCCGGAATGAGAACGGAAACCCCGATGTTGCAGTGACAACAGATGAATCAATTCTGTGTATCGGTGCCCATGAGCCAGTCAAGAGAAAACCGCAAATGACCGATAAGCCAGGCAGAGGCATTGTGTTTAGCGTCGTGGGAAAAATTTACAACCTGACCGAAAAACGTGGCCGACTTTTAACGCATTTACAGTGATTCGCATAATAAGACTTCTTTTCACTTTCGTGTCTCACTAGTGTGTTTGCCTCTGTAACTTATAAAATAATAGGTGACAGGAAATTTTAATGGGGTAGGTCAACGCAAGAAATGTTACACTTTCTGCGGAGCTATGAATATAGTTTATTGTATCATTTTCCAAAGAGTTACACCACCAAGATATAATTTATATATGGAACAATAGTTTTTTCTATCGTGCATTGGATTCGTTAAAACCAGCTGCGTCCAAATCAATTTAAACGACATTCCTATCACTGTTAGTTTGGGAGCTACAACCCTTCAAAGTTTGGGGGGCGGAGGCTACGACAGCGTAGCTGACTGGCTGGTGGTCATGAGACAGTGGGCCGTGCCCCAGGGGATATCCACTCGGCCAGTCAGCTACGCTATCGCAGTCTCCGCCCCCGGAACTTTGAAGGGTTGTAGCTCCCAAACTAACAGTGATAGGAATGTAGTTTAAATTGAATAAGACGCAGCTGGTTTAAACGAATCCAATACACGATAGGAAAAACTATTGTTCCATTTAAAAAAATTATATCTTTGTGGTGTAACTCTTTGGAAAATGATACAATAAACTATGTTCATAGCTCCGCAGAAAGTGTAACATTTCTTGTGTTGACGTACCGCATTAAAATTTCCCGTCACCTATTATTTTATAAGTTACAGAGGCAAACACACTTAGTGAAACACCCTGTATATATATATATATATATATATATATATATATATATATATATATATATATATATATATATATGTGTGTGTGTGTGTGTGTGTGTGTGTGTGTGTGTTTGTGTGTATGAACTGAAACAATGCAATTACGCACGAAGCCATAATCTGCGCCAAAATACAGAAAAAAATAAACAGCTTTTCCGAACCTACCTTGTATATTTATTTATTTATAACGGAAAGTGCACTAAATGCTGAGTTCTCGGACTTCGCTGAAGGCCAGTCACCATAACCAAGATTTCGAGGGAGAGCCTTATCGCCCACTTCAACCAATTACACTCTGCTACATAACAGTAGAAACAGGTAACAGTTTAGCAAACTGTAAGCACCCCTGCACCACTCCTCTACACACACACTTCAAATATTCATCGGGCTATCAGCCAAGTGCAGGGGGATCGGACACGCGGGTCCCTATATAGCAGTGTCAGCCGCGCCAGCGCACGTTCTCCTGGGCCAGCCCCCTGCTAACTGTTCCTGCAATATAAATGATAATGAGAGCAAACAGGCTGGTCACTGCCACCAACGCTTCAGAGCTGCGTTGTCACTGGAAGCAAGCGCGCCTCGCCAACATTTCGTGCCGTGCTCAAGGCTGCGATAACGGTAGGCTAATTAAGGCTGCAGATGATCAGATCTAATCAATGTGGACAACCAATAGCTACTCTACACGCACTTGTACGTATTTATGGCTCCCGGAATTTCAAAATCACTGCCCTTACATGGACACCTTACTTGCCTGACTCACTGAATACGACTATTGATGGAGCGACTGGAAAATAAAATTTAACTGTGTGTAACAGCATCGTAGCTGCAAAATGTAGTGAAATGGATGTTGTATACTGTTTCTACATTGTTATGGATAACATAAGTCATTGGTGGGAAACCGGCACTGTACGTCTCGCAAGAACGTAACAAGCACAAAGTATCACATATGTGGATATGTCTCAGAAATCACCCTTGTAGCTTGTCGAATTTTAAACTGATTCAAGATCTTGTTCACGCTCAAGAGCAGAGATCAGATGTAAAAACCTACGGTAAGCTTTTATATTTTCGAATAATAGTATGCTTCGCTGACGATACTTCCATATACTCGTGTTGCCCAGTTCAAAGAGCTAATTCAAGAAATGAAACTTCCTGGGCGATTAAACTGTCTGCCACAGCGGAATTCTACCCCAGGTTCCTACCAACTGAGGCACCTGTGCAGTCCTCACGACACGTCCTTGCCGCCGTAGTTCCTGTGTTCGAATCCTGTGTTCTAATCTGCCACGAAGTATTATATCAGCAAACATTCCGCAACAGAGTAAATAACAACGCTTTGTGGTATTCTCATGTGATAACTTACCAAGGAAATGCAATGCACCCAAGACATACGTAACTTGAAGATAAGACTTTATCATAACAGGTAGTACTCAAACTGCTTGTAATGTGGTTATTCTTTAAGCGGGTGTTGTAATATTCTACATAGTAAATGTAAATTTGAATACTCTGAAATTCGTTCAATTTCCCCAGCTTCAAGCATTTTGTCCGTGTGTGCAGCTCTGTGGGGTCGAGCGTTGTCGTCCACCAGAAGGAACCCATCTCCCTTGGCACGAGGGTAGGGCACAACAAAAGATCGAAGGATCTCATCTCTTTACCTCTGAGCAAACCACCATTCTGAACGGACCTAGAGGTCTGTACGCCCCTCAATAATGACTCGTGTCCATACCTTCACATAAACAGGATTGTTCCGAATTCCACGCTTTCTCCAGATGAGGGAACGAGGCGATTGTCCGGCTGAATACAAAATCTTGACTCATCTGTGATCAGAAAGCGGCGTCATTCATTACGACCGCAACCCTGATGTTACTCCGCCAAGTTTCTTCGGGCTAAACGGTGTCGTGATTTAATAACACACACATACACACACTCACCATAGGTCTCCGTGCATAGAGGCCTCATTTCCGTAGGCGACTTCGTACTGCTTGTGTTGATATGGCGCGTCTGTTGCTCCCTAGAGGGTGCGTTGCAGCTGAGTTGCAGTTAGCCTCCTGTCTCGAATCAGGGATTACGGTCATCTCTTGCTGATGTTACCCGTGGACGACCTTGGCCTTGACTTCTTTTTACGGTTCCTTTTGTCTGAAATCGCGACGAGCTCCTAGAAATTATACTTTGGGACACTCCAGTAGCTGCAGCCGCCTACCTTCCTATGGCTCTCCACAGCTTCGGGTAAGTCACACTCTTGTTGCATTGCACTACTTGCTCGCTTCCCTATCTGAACGCAACTGCTTGAGTAATTCGTTTGGTACACGAGTCAACACCAACCCCTCTGCAGCAACTTTGTTATTACTACCATCTCCACTGCGTAGAACCGACAGAAAGACGTCGAACCATTTTAGTTCATCCTAGTGATGACAATATTTCAGAACCTACATATCTCAACTGATCCCCTAATTGTTTTAACCAGTATATATACTGTGTAAACCTCCGGGTGGAGTTAAGTTTATTCTGTGCTCACGTAAGCGTGTGACGAGTGCTGAATAAATAATCGCCGAGTCGAACCGGTGTTCATTAACCAACCAGCTACGTCCTACGACAGCACTACGTGACAATATATTCTGATTTCTGCGAAAACTAGAATCCACACGCAGATACAGCTGGTTCGTGCAGTTCCGAAAATTCCACAACCGCTGAATGAGTAAATTTCTAAATCTGAGAAACGTTAACAACTGATAAATTCAAAGGACAGTGTTCATTACTCCTGTTACGCACTAGTTGAATCTCATATTTACGCCCATGCTACATGCAAAAGCTTCACCCCTCCTCCTTGATTAACAATATTATTATTGAGGATAAGACGAAAGAAATATTTCAGCACGTTATATTAACTTGGTATGAAGCACTGTTTACTGGCAACCAGAGATGTGTCATGAACAGTCTTTGAAGCAAAACGGCGTGTTTAAAGCCACTCGGAAGTACTGAATAACAATGCTGCAACACGCCGTGCCTCCAGCTGTACGTATTTACACACACCACACACGAAGCAGATGTTTGGGCGAGACATTCCCCTTCTCGTTAGCATTAATTAGTGACTAGGAGAGGCAGGTAGCGCTGCATGGCCAAGTCCTCGCTTGTTTTCCTCAATGCCGGTTCCCTCCACAACACTCAAGATCAGGAAAACGATAGCCAAACCTCGTGATAGAGGCCCTGTGATACATGCGTAATGTAGTCCTATCGCGAACGCTTAGAAATTATGGAGACCTTTGTTTCTGTATTTTATGCGCTGTAACCTAACAACCACCTAAGACTGAAGCATAAGAAAAAACAAAACTATATTGGAGACCGGTTATCGTCAGCTCGGATGCACATCTGTGAGGCGCCTTCTATGCCAACATTCTCCCAGTATACGGAGGACCTACTTGCCATAGGTTGTGCCGTTTCACATATCAGTGAAAACTGGGAAGCCGCGGTGGAGTAGCCGAGCGGTCTAAAGCGTCTCGCTGCGGAGCGTGCGGTTGCTCGCCGTGGAGGTTCGAGTCCTCGCTGGGGCATGTGTGTGTGTGTGTTTGTCCTTAGGTTAGTTTATCTAGGTTTAAGTAGTTTGTAAGCTACGGACTGATGACCACGTAGTTTGGTCCGATAGATTTACAAACATTTGAACATTTTGAAAACTGGGAAGGGGGGGGGGGGGTTAGTTACAATTACTGCCTTACGGAAAAACATATGAACTAGAGGCAAAACTACAAAACTTTTTCCCCTTACATACAAACTATTTTTTCTTAATTGTATGAATAAGGCTCGGATTTTCAGTTTACTGTGAGAACTCAGAAAAAGTGTATTTCTTTATTATTTCTGACGTATAATAATTCATAAAACTCAAGGAATAACCCACTTGTTCAGGATGAATCAATGTAGCTCCGGGAGTAATAATCAACTAATTATAATTAACTCAGTCGAACATCGCTGAAAAATCCCCACATAACAAAAAAAGCTGTTCATCCAGGCCAACCAGTAATTTATTAATTACTAAATCACGTTCCGAGGGACTTAATAAGAACAGTTTTATGCATTCTACATGAGATATACAAGTGCCTCGTGAAATCTTTGAGTAACGGTTACATTCATTAATCAAGATCAAAGTTCAATTGACAAAGAGTCTCTGAGGCTGTTACAATGTTACGGGACTGATGACGCAACAGAAGTGACATTAAATTTTTATCTTTCCAATTCAGTTTCTGCGGTGGCCGTCGATATTTTTCTCTTTGGAGTTCGTAACACGTTCGGCCGGCCGGCTAATACTTTTATCCCACCAGTATGTAATGTATTTCTCAGAATGTTAGAACATGGAAATTTCCCCTCTTGGACCACGTCAGCTTCCCCATTTACGGATAATTATCTGCAGTACATCCGCAAGTGGAATTACCACGGAAAACAAATAGCAGGAAAAGAATATGCCAGACAGGTTCATACAAAGACTCGTAAGTAGGCAGTTCCTTAAATGTAAAACTGAAGCTATCAGATTACAGCATCTCATATCATAACAAAGTGTTCAGCCACGTATTTCACTGCTATTCAAGAACCACCTGGTTTTATGTCCAATTGTAAAATCCAGCCAAGCCAGTACTATTTACTTCTCACTATCAAAGTTTACTTGTAACTAAAGTACGCCCATTTTACGGACCGTACTACACAGTTATGGAGTATAATAATATTGTAGAGTGGAAACTGTGAATTAATGAATGCAAAATAAAAAGACATTTTAATCTATCCGACTGCAGTTAGTGTAACACAATGATGACATTCCACAAACACATTACTGCAAGACTTGTATAGTAATGAGAAAGAAGCACTAGTAAACATGACCTTGGTATTAAAACCGATTTCCAAATAAGTTTGTCATGTTTAGGGGCGATCTTTTAATCAACAAGCTAACAATTAAGTTGACGAGTAAATGTGTTTTTCAAAAGCTTTTAATAATAATGTCTTGAAGAATGAAATGTAAGATCCGGAGATGGCAGTTAAACTGCCGAAACCGATAATCTTAATAAAAAATAAAAAGCGATCTTGGCTCTTGTCTTCAATAAATCGATTTCCAAATGTTTACAGTTTCAGACACATAGAACAACTAAAGAAACACGTGTTGCAAGTGAATGAAAAAGACCAACCAGCACTCTCGGAAACCACAAGAGTAATAACAGGGTCAAGAAAGGAGTAAATATCATGCTTCTAACGGGTAATAAATACATAACTAAAACTTGTATTCTGAATTAAAATTTCGATACACACAATAATGTAACACCCCAGATAATCTGCAAAAGACACCGTCTCCTAAACTAGCCTTGTAGGCTGAAAACCGCATGACACACATTGTAAACAACAGGTAAACTATTTTAGTAAAGATGCAACAACATACTGTGCAAAATATTTCGGAACCAAAATATATTTCGTACAGTTTTATTTTCAGGACGCAAAAAAGAACCCAGAAATGATGCCACCAATGCGATGAAACATGTGCGAGTGTACAAATCAATTATTTTGTACAGAGTACTTAAAAAAGGTAGCTCCATCTCCATTTCAGTGTTATTTTGCTGCATGTTCGGTGCTAGAGCTTTGTAAATCCAATATGAATTATGATAGTGTTCCCGGTAAAACTTATAGTTGAGATCGTAAGATCAATTGATAGCGGTATATTATTGACATTTTTAGTACCAAAGCTGCTTAGTTGTTACTAGACCAACTTTTTCCCATTTTCACAAACTACTTATTACAGAAAAAACATATGTTAGTGGTGGAAATATTGAATGCGAATAATAAAGGTATCAGTAATGCGGTTGACATCATAATTACTTGCATATAATTGGTTTACAATGGTTTATTTTTCGAATACTTTGCGCTATTTTGACAAATACTCATTAATGTTATGGAGCTCTGTATTTTACGCTAGATATAAGCAGGGATATTAATATAAACGCGAAATAAATCAAGGACTATATGTATGCCTTTGGAAAAAAAGTTGTTTGGATAAACAGCTGTCAAAATTGGGACAAACATTCGAAAAATGAATCATCCTGATACACAATGTGAACGAATTGTACGTAAGTAAATGTTCAAATGTTTGTTAAGCTTAAGGGACTTAACTACGGGGTCATCAGTCCCTAAACTTACAAACTACTTATGAACTACCTACAACTAAGGACGGCACAAATATCCATGCCCGAGGGGGGATTCGAACCCCCGACCGTAGTGACCGTGCAGACCGTGACTGAAGCGCCTCAGTCCCCTCGGCCACCGCGGCCGGCTGTACGTAAGTAGCTACCATGTACATAGCATTACTGATATGTCTTCATAAGCTTTCCCGACGAGGTAATTCGTTGTATTCTCTGCGGGACTTCGCAGAAGCAGCGGCGAAACTGACGATGGCGAGCAGTCGGATCGCCGAAATATGACATTCTTATGATTCTGGTATCCGGCAGCAAACCCTCGAGGTCACGGAGCTTTATTGATATCTTTATTACGCACTTTCAGTGAAATCGCCGCTAAAAGACCTCGTTCTATGTGACAGGTGGCTTATGAAAATGGGCAAAGCTCGTAACTAGTCAGCATAACAAGTAAAAAGTTGTGGCGTAGTTCTTCTCTTTATTGAGAGAAATTTCCAGTAGCACTCAGCCCAGTATTCCCTTGTCACCAGTAGGCGAAACATTTAATGAAGAGCTGTTTAGAAGAGAAATGGACGCTTAACCTGCAAAAATGGGTCCGTCAATTGTGCTGGTCTTCACTTTGCTGATGGTCTGGGAAGCGACCTCACTTCTACTGAAATGAAATACTGTTTTCCCAAGATCGCGAAATAAGTTTTATTTCCATAGACGACCGGTGTGGCAGAGAAAGGGCCATCTAGTGGTCTTATAAAATTGTTCTTCAGCTTTGATATAGATATCTTATCAGAGTAGAAGACGCGTGCCGAAACCGATCGTCTATGAAAATACTATTCAAATGTTTGCAAATCTATCGGACTTAACTACTGTGGATATCAGTCCCTAGGCTTAACACCCATGCCCGAGGCAGGACTCTAAGCTCCGACGGGGAGCAAACCGCGCGCTATTCAGCAGGGCGCCTTAGAGCGGTCTGCCGTTCCAAAAATACTATTGTCGTAGTATTTAATTTCCACCAGAACAGTATTACTAAGACTGAACCACGTAAGTACGCAAGATGTACTCGCACTTTCAATGTATTTTCGGGAGGATTTCCATATATTAAAAAAAAAAAAGAAAAAAAAAAATGTTCAAATGTTTTTAGAGCTTATGGGACTTAACTACGGGGTCATTAGTCCCTAAACTTACAAACTACTTATGAACTAGCTAATACTAAGGACAGCACAAATATCCATGCCCGACGGGGATTCGAACCCCCGACCGTAGTGGTCGTGCAGCTTTCCATATCGATTTTTGTACATGATGTCAACATTTTGGACGATGACTTGTCATAAATTAGTCTGATGAATTTGTCCATACCACTCGGAAAACGGCATAAGGGTGTGAGGACGCCAATTAGGCAGACTTGGAGCCGGGGAGTCTTTTTAATTTACACTTTCTACACTTTTCAGTAATAAATTTATAAAATTTTGTCAGCCTCACCAGGAAGGATTCACACTTATAGTGGATGTAAGTTGTTGGGTTTGTGTAATATGTGTATGTGAAATTCCATCATTTCTTTATTTACTGTTTGTTGCTATATGTACACATTTCTTCATAAGTAAGAGAGATTCATTGATGAATTTTGCATAGCATAAAGATGTAAGGAACTGTAGAATTTTCGTATCTATTAAAAACTGTGGTAAAATAGAGTTCATTAGATACAAAATTTGAATTTTTCCAAACATGAAGTTTAAAATTTAACTGCTCATTCATTTCTGCACCAATCCATGCTGACAAAGTTTTATGAATTTTGATTATAAGAGGTAAGCTGTCTTATGCTTAGTGCAATTAAGAGATTTATTTTACACCAGACGCGTTTCGCTTTTTTATTTCAAAAGCATCTTCTGTGGTGGTGTTGATGTCTCTTCTTTACATGTTACTACTGTTTCTCCGTCTTGTTGGCAAACAAAAACACACGAAAAGTGCTGTATACAGCCCTCAAACACATGTCAGGAAAAAACGGCCGCGGAGCGCGCGGTTGCTCGCCGTGGAGGTTCGAGTCCTCCCTGGGGCATGGGTGTGTGTGTGTGTTGTCCTTAGGTTAGTTTACCTAGGTTTAATTAGTTTGTAAGCTACGGACTGATGACCACGCAGTTTGGTCCGATAGATTTACAAACATTTGAAGAAACGAACTTCAGCCAATAAGACGGAGAAATAGTAGTAAAATGTAAAGAAGAGACATCAACACCACCACAGAAGATGATTTTAAAATAAAAAAGCGAAACGCGTCTGGTGTAAAATAAAGCTCTTAATTGCAGTCAGCATAAGACAGATTATCTCTTACATAATCAATTTTAACAGCTGCTGCGGAATATGTCCACACAACCCAACCGGCCGCGGTGGCCGAGGGGACTACGGCGCTCCAGTCACGGTCTGCACGGCCACTACGGTCGGGGGTTCGAATCCCCCCTCGGGCATGGATATTTGTGCCGTCCTAGTTCGTAAGTAGTTCATAAGTAGTTTGTAAGTTTAGGGACTGATGATCCCGTAGTTAAGTCCCATAGACTATACAAACATTTGGACATTTGAACACAACCCAACATTTTCTGAATTTATTTCTGAAACTGTAGGCAGTGGAATTAAAATGTTCTGTCGTGTCTCTTCTGCTCCGAGTCGGTCCGTTTGGTGTCCTATCCGCACTTACGGACGAACTCGAGATTGTGACAATAAAACCTTGTAAAACAGCCAATCCTTCGGAAAATATTTCAAGAGTTTTCGTCAGATCACTACGGTTTGCGAAGTCATTTCACTGGTGCGGCGTGTCTCTGCAGTTGCCGGCTTATAGCGAGAGCCGCTCGCCGGCAGTTCTCGCCCGCTCCCAGAATCCACCTGCAGGCGGTCGGAGCTAATCCGGGTGGTGGCGTCATCCGCGACTGAAACGAGGAGAAGGTGTGCGGCGCGGAACTGCAGAGCAGGTGTCTGGCGTCGCCTACTCACCAGGGGGCAGCGAGGGGCCGTCCCGGACGGGGTCTCCGAGGTCCCTGCGTCGGCGGAGCGACACTTTAGTGGAGGGGACAAACACTCGCGGGGCACGCAGGCGCTGGGACCTCGTTGGCTCGGCACTGCCCGGCGACTGGCGAGCGACTGACCCCGCGCCGCGCCGCGGACGCAGACGCCGGCTGCCGGGCCGACGGTGGCGCCGCGCGCGGCCGCCCCCGCAGGCTGCCCGGCCTTGGCCACAACAGGTTTCCGCCTTCCTGGCGCTAGAGACGCCGCGCAACTGGCAGAAGGCATCTGATTTGCTCCCAAACTCGCCTTCACCGCTCGTGATCGATGGCTGCACGTACACACGTGTCCCGTGCCGATATTACTCGCCGTTCGCGTCTCGGCACAACCTCGAGTTTCACTCGTGCTGACAACTCTCTACGTAACACAAATGTCACGTCATTACTGCCAGCACCACCTGGCTGGGTTTCGTACGTCTGCATTTTTCGCCTTTAACCCTCCGGTGGGCGCACCACGACATACGTGCCGCAACTTGTAGTTGCCCACACGTTGTTCCTATTTCGGAAACATAGTGACTGCGTTACGTTAGATCACTCACTCACAAGTGTCCGTTTCCCTCGATTGTGCGCACACCAGTGACGTGGGACGGGCGAGTCCATTTGCTTGGAGGTAAAGTAGGTATGTGAACAACGTATGCTATCAGCGACAATAGTAGATTCCATTACATAGTGTCTGCGCAGCAGTGTTGCCACGATTTAAGTTCCAACCCACGTATATATTAGGAAAGACAGTGAAACTCTTTGGATTAGTCGGCGTCTGTTGTTCTTGTAGTCTTCAGTCCGCAGACTGGTTTGATGCAGCTCTCCATGCTACCCTGTTCTGTGCAAGTCTCTTCATCTGAGAATACGTTAGGGAACCTACATCCTTTTGAATCTGCTTACTATATTCGTCCCTCGGTCTCCCTCTACGATTTTTACCCCACACGCTTCCTTCTAATGCTAAGCTGACAATTCCTTGATGTCTTAGAATGTGTCCAACCAATCTATCCCTTCTCTTAGTCAGGATATGCCAGAAACTCATTTTCTTCCTCCTCATTAGTTACGTGATCCACCCATCTAATTTAAATGACAGGAAAAATAAGTGCTAAAAAGATTGCTAAAATTTTCTTCGGCCATTTAGAGTATCAGAAAAGCACTTGCACATTTAGAAGCATTTCATATGTTTATCAATAAAACAGCATTGAAGACATTGTAGCTGATACCAGGAGACGATTGGTGAAAAACATAGTGATACAAATTCTTCTCGAGCTCGCGATTGTTGTAACTATACAGTAGAACTAATTCGGATTATTTTTGGGGCTTTATTCTAAGCCTGTAATTTGGCACATATGTGGACGACACAAAAATGTCAGGACGAAGACATCGTACGACAATTGCGGAAAGAATGTCTGCGAGAACCATTCACGTCAGAATGTTGTTTCTCCTGTGATTCTAATGATAAACACGTAGATATTTGTTCAGACTAAAGATATTTATCATAATATTTTTTAAAATAATGGCTGATTTTTTTAATTGTTTTCACCTCAGATACATAACTCACTCAGTGACAAGTTGTTTTATTGCAGGTTTTACTTGCTGGTTTCTCTAGAACGATACTTAATATATGTAGACGAAATTTTGGTGCAAACGCTGAAGCGCGCACACTTACGTGAAAGCACGAGCTGCGCCCACGTGAGGGTTCATGAACACTTCTACGATTTCTGATAATGTCCGCGATTTTAATATTCGCTACTTAAGATCTTTTGATTTTTGTTTTCAACTCGTATCTTTCATTCCTACCACATTTCACTTCCGTTATTCACTTGTTAGGCTATTTACTTGTAATCTACCTGTTCAACGATACATTTTGCTTACAATCGATGTTTCAGTCTTTTAGCTTTCAGGACATGCAGCTCTACTGTATGAATACGTGACATTCAATAAGTTGTCGGACTGACCACATGATGGTCCTGTAGTCCCCTATAGCGCATACGAGGCGTCGTGGTGTATTACCATATCACTCACACGGAGACCTCAAGTCTCAGAAATTCATTTTACGATGGGACTTGGCAGGATATAGCACATCTCAAGGGTGTTCACTCGTAGCAGTCCTAAGGGAACTATCAATAAATTAAAAAAAAAAAAAAAAAAAAAAAAAAGTTTTAAGCATAGCACATACGAAACTGATAACGGTCAGTGAAGTATATTGTGCAGCACGGTCAAATAGCTCAGATGACACCGCGTACGCCTGTCATGTGGACGACCCGCATTCGAACCTCACTTCAAGAAACGTTTTTATTAACTTCTTTTATTTATTGGACACTTCCTCTTCGTATACACACAGTAGGTCCACAGCTCTTCTACGCTTTTCCAAGAAGAACTCGGTTCCTCGAAAATACAACGAATATTTATGATCTTTCCACGGCTTGCGGCTTACAATATCGCCAAATTTGCCAATAAAATTATAATGGCAATAGTATCTATCTACATCAAACGTAAAATGTGTTCGGAATTATTGGGTTTTTGAAAAGAAAATATTGTAATCAAAATTTTAATTAGCTGCAAGCGTAATTTCCAAAATAAAATAAAGTTCTTTATGATGTAATTGATAACATTTTATATAATTAATTCTATTTTAAAATCCAGAATGAAACTTTCACTCTGCAGCGGAGTGTGCGCTGATATGAAACTTTCTGGCAGATTAAAATTGTGTGCCGGAACCGGGACTCGAACCTGGGACCTTTGCCTTTCGTGGACAAGCGCACTACCGACTGTGCTATACCGACACGACTCACGATGCCGCCTCACAACTTTACTTCCGCCAGTACCTCGCCTCCTACTTTCCAAAGTTCACAGAAGTTCTCCTGCGAACCATGCAAGACTAGCACTCCTAGTCCCAGGTTCGAGTCCCGGTTCCGGCACACAATTTTAATCTGCCAGGGAGTTTCAAATGTTCAAATGTTTGCTAAGCTTATGGGACTTAACTACGGAGTCATCAGTCCCTAAACTTACAAATTACTTATCAACTACCTTATACTAAGGACGGCACAAACATCCATGCCGAGGGGGGATTCGAACCCCCGACCGTAGTGGCCGTGCAGACCGTGACTGGAGCGCCTCAGTCCCCTCGGTCGGGAAGTTTGATATCAGCGCACACTCCGCTGCAGAGTGAAAGTTCCATTGTGGAAACATCCCTTAGGCTGTGGCTAAGCCATGTCTCCACCATATCCTTTCTTCCAGGAGTGCTAGTCTTGCATGGTTCGCAAGAGAGCTTCTGTGAAGTTTGGAAAGTAGGAGGCGAGGTACTGGCGGAAGTAAAGTTGTGAGGCGGCATCGTGAGTCGTGTCGGGATAGCACAGTCCGTAGTGGGCTTGCCCGCGAAAGGCAAAGGTCCCAGGTTCGAGTCCCGGTTCCGGCACACAATTTTAATCTGCCAGGAAGTCTATTTTAAAATGTTACAGTTGTTAAAACAAATAATGAAACAAGATGTTTCCTTCGGTCTCGCGTCCTTTGGTGTTCTTAATATATATTAATGACTTGCCAATCTACATTCACGAAGATGCTAAGCTAGTTCTTTTTGATATGGTAAAACATAGATTCCGGAACCAGGTTATAAACTTTAAGACATACCCAGGGGCAGATATAGACTCTGACCATAACTTGTCAGTCATGAACTGTAGGCTGAAACTGAAGAAAACTGCAGAAAGGTAGGAAAATAAGGAGATGGGACTTAGATAAATTGAAGGAACGTGGAGTTCTGGAGAATTTCAGAGGGAGATTTAGGCAACAATTGACAGAAACAGGAGGAAATAAAACAGTAGAAGAGGAATGGGTAGCATTGAGAGATGATATAGTGAAGGCAGCAGAGGACAATATAGGTAGAAAGGCAAGATCTACAAAAAATCCTTGGATATCACAGGAAATTCTAAATTTAATTGATGAAAGGAGAAAATATAAAAATGCAGTAAATGAAACAGGCAAAATGGAGTACAGACAACTAAGAAATGAGATTGTCAGGAAGTGCAAGATGATTAAGCAGGAGTGGCTAGAAGCCAAATGTAAATCTGTAGAAGAATGTATAAGAAGGGGAAAAGTAGATACCGCCTACAGGAAAATAAAAGAGACATTTGGGGCCAAGAAAAGCAACTCTATAAACATCAAGAATTCAGATGGAAAACCAGTTCACAGCAAATAAGGGAAAGCTGGAAGGTGGAAAGAGTACATAGAGCAGCTCTACAAAGGAAATGAACTTAGAGACGATGTTGTAGGAAGGGAAGAGGAAGTACATCTACATCTACATAGATACTCTGCAAATCACATTTAAGTGCCTGGCAGAGGGTTCATTAACCACTTTCATAACTTTTATCTACCGTTCCATTCTCTAAGAGCGCGCGGGAAGAATGAACACCTAAATCGTTCCGTTTTCGATCTGATTTCTCTTATTTTATTGGGATGGTCATGTCTCCCTAAGTAGGTGGGTGCTAGCAAAATATTTTTACATTCAGAACTAAAAGTCGGTGATTGAAACTTCGTAAACAGATCACGCCGCAATGAATTAACGTCTTTCTTTTAATTATTTCCACCCCAATTCGTGCAACATTTCCGTGACGCTCCCCCCCCCCCCCACCCCCGTAACGCGATGAGCTTCTCAATGACTTCCGTCAGTCCCACCTGGTGAGGGTCCCACAAGGGGCAACAGTACTCCAGAGAGGACGCACAAGTGTGATGTAGGCAGTCTCTTTGGTGGAGCTGGTGCATCTTCGAAGCGTTCTGCCGATGAAACGTAACCTTTGGTTCGCCTTCCCCACAATATTTTCTATGTGTTCTCTCCAGTCGAAGTTGTTCGTATTTGTAACTCCAAGGTATTTGTTAGAATCTACGACCTTAAGGTTTGACTGATTTATCGCGTAATTGAAGTTCAGCGAATTTCTTTTAGTGGTCATGTGTATTACTTCACACTTTTCTTTATTTAGTGTCAATTGCCAATTTTCGCACCGTGCAGAAATTTTGTCTAAATCGCCTTGCAGTTGCTTTTGATCCTCTATTGAATTCACTAACCGATAAAAGACAGCAAGATAAAATAGGAGATACTATAGTGAGAGATGAATTTGACAGAGCCCTGAAAGACCTAGGTCGGAACAAGGCCCCAGGAGTAGATGACATACCCTCAGAGCTACTGAAGTCTCTGGGAAAGCCAGCCATGACAAAACTATTTGAACTGCTGTGTAGGATATATGAGACAGGCGAAATACCCTCAGACTTTAAGAAAAATGTAATAATCCCCATTCCAAAGAAATCAGGCGCAGACAGGTGTGAAAATTACAGAACCATCAGCTTGATAAGTGATGGTTGCAAAATTTTAACACGAATTATCTACAGGAGAATGGAAAAGCTGGTAGAAACTGAGCTCGGGGAAGATCAGTTTGGATTCAGGAGGAACGTAGGAACCCGGGAGGCAATACTCACTTTACGTCTTATCTTAGAAGATAGATTAAGAAAAGGCAAACCTACATTTCTAGTTTTTGTGGATTTGGAGAAAGCTTTTGACAATGTTGGTTGGAATAAAATCTTCTAATTCTGAAATCAGCAGGAGTAAAAGATAGGGAACGGAAGGTTATTTACAACTTGTACAAAAACCAGACAGCAGTTATCAGAGTTGAAGGGCATGAAAGGAATGCAGAGGTTGGGAAGGGTGTAAGACGGGTTTGTAGCCTTTCCCCAATGTTATTCAATTTGTACATCGAGCAGGCGCTGAAGGAAACCTAGGAAAAATTTGGAATAGGGATTAAAGTTCAGGGGTAAGAAATAAAAACATTGCGTTTAGTGATGGCATTGCAATTCTGTCAGAGACAGCAAAGGACCTGGAAGAGTAGTTGAATGGAATGGACAGTGTGTTGAAGAGAGCGTACAAAATGAACATTAACAAGAGCAAAACAAAAATAATGGAATGCGGTCTTACAAAATCAGGCGATGCTGAAGGAATTAGATTAGGTAACGAAACAATGAAGGTGCTAGATGAGTTTTGTTACTTGGGTAGTAAAATAACATGCGATGGTCGCAGTACAGAGGATATAAAATGCAGAATGGCAATGGGAAGAAAAGCATTTTTGAAAAAGAGAAATTTGCTAACGTCGAATATTAATTTAAGTGTAAGGAAGTCTTTTCTGAAGGCATTTGTGTGGAGTATTGCCTTGTACGGGAGTGAAACATGAACGATAAGCAGTGTGGACAGGAAGAGAATAGAGGCTTTTGAAATGTAGTGCTACAGAAGAATGCTGAAGATTAGGTGGGTAGATCACATAACTAATGAAGAGGTACTGAACAGAATTGGTGAGAAAAGGAATTTTTAGCATACGCTGACTAAAAGAAGGGATCGCTTGGTAGGACACATTCTTAGACATCGAGGAATCGTAAATTTAGCATTGGAGGGAAGTGTGTGGGGTAAAAATCGCAGAGGGAGACCAAGAGACGCGTATAGTAAGCAGATTCAAGTGGATGTGGGTTGCCGTTCTTATGAGGAGATGAAAAGGCTTGCTCAGGATAGAGTAGGGTGGAGAGCTGCATCAAACCAGTCTCCGAACTGAAGACCATAACAACAACTCTACAGATGGACTCTCACTAAACTTCGATAAAACCCATTAGATACCGTTTCTTACAGTAAATGGCACGACACTATTAATAAATTTAGACTTTGAACATAAATCTGTAGCTAAGGCAGAATATTCAAAATTTTTAAGTGTTTGCAGTGACGAGGGATTGAATTGGAAGAAACATATTGAAGATCTCGTGAAACGGTTGAGTTCAGCTACTTATGCTATCAGGATCATTGCAAAATTTTCTGAATACATCTCAGTGAAATAGCTTACTATGCCTATTTTCATTCACTGCTTTCATATGAGATCATATCCTGGGGCAATTCAACATTGAGTAAAAAAGTATTCATTGCACAAAAGCGTGTAATCAGAATAATTACTGGAGCCCACTCAAGAGCATCCTGCAGACATTTATTTAGGGATCCAGGGGGTCGTCACTGTAAAATTCAAATGTTTGTAGGACTTATGGGACTTAACTACGGGGTCATCAGTCCCTAAACTTACAAACTACTTATGAACTACCTAATACTAAGGACGGCACAAATATCCATGCCCGAGGGGGGATTCGAACCCCCGACCGTAATGGCCGTGCAGACCGTGACTGTCGCGCCTCAGTCAGCTCGGCCACCGCGGCCGGCTCGTCACTGTAGCTTCACAATATACATATATATTCACTCATGAAATTTGTTATTAGCAATTGACCCAATTCAAAAGTAATAGAAGTGTGCACAGCTACAACACTAGGAGAAAGTATGATATTCACTATTCAAGGTTAGCCGGCCGCGGTGGCCGAGGGGACTGAGGCGCTTCAGTCACGGTCTGCACGGCCACTATGGTCGGGGCTTCGAATCCCCCTTCGGGCATGGATATTTGTGACGTCCTTAGTTGTAGGTAGTTCATAAGTAGTTTGTAAGTTTAAGGACTGATGACCCCGTAGTTAAGTCCCTTAAGCTTAACAAACGTTTGAACTATTCAAGGTTAAATCTAACTTTGGCACAGAAAGGAGTGAATTACGCTGCCACAAAAGTCTTCGGTCACTTACCAAGTAGAATCAAAAGTCTGACAGATAGCCAACTAGTATTCAAAAAGAAATTAAAGGAATTTCTGAATGGCAACTCATTCTACAATGTAGATGAATTTTTAAATAAAACTTAAAAAATAAAAACAATACAAAAATGCAAATAAAAAATCCTTAAAATATTGATTGTCATGTATAGACAACATTTACTAAACTGAAACGTTCCACATGATTACGAAATGTCGTATATATGATCTATGGAACAAGTATTAATCTAATCTAATCCAATCTTGAGGTAGGATCGGCGTAACAGTCAACCACGTTACTGTCTGAGATATTTCGGCATACTACTACTGAGGTCTCATTGAACAGCAGATTAATTTTAGAGCTCTTTTTCGGTATTTTCTGATAGTGCGCTTGATAACTTCTTTGAGTGGACACTCTTGACGTATACTACTGTACTAGCGTGCCAAGTCCCATCCCGATCAGAGACCGCAAAGACTCCTTGTGAGTCTCTCGAAAGTTTTGTACTTACACTTGAAGCTGACGCACAGCCGGTGTTGTGGTGGTGAGTTGATTGCGCCAATCGGACCTTGAATTGTCACAGTTTGAGCAACGGACAAACACCGAGTTCTGCCAGGAATTAGGCAAAACCGCTGACGATACGTTTTCAATAAAGCAGTAGGTGTACAATGAGGACCCAATGAGTTGCAGTGTTATGTTTAGGTGGCACCGACTTCTTGTACAAGGACGGGACATTTTAGAACATGCAGTGCGTATTTATCGGTCACGAACAGCTCGAACGGAACGCAAGACCAAGGAAGTTGCTCTCGCAGCAGCAGTAAGGGTCAGCCATGGTACTTGCCACGAAATTCTTTCGGACATCATCATGTCTCGTGTTACCGAGCACTGTGTACCACAAATCCTGTCGCAAGACCAACGTGATGATCGTGTGAAGATTTGTGGTGAGCTCATCAGTTGTGCGGTTGTGCGAACAATAATCCAAAGTTTCTCAATCATGGAATAACTGGAGACGAAACAGGGTGTTTCCTTTACGACCTGCAACTGAAATGACAATCAGCCCCCTGGAATGCGACAACATACAGAGAGGCTATAGAAATTGTAAAACACTCCGGTAATTTCAATAGGATAGAGGAGGGCGTGAAACTAAATGAAATCTGGATTCCGATTTTGAAGAGGAAATGTAACAGTCTTCCAACATGGGACGATATTAACGGACGGCGGCAATCGGCAACGACGAATTGCGCGCGCATATCAAAAACATCTGACGTCACACCTCTGCGCGCGAGCCCTCGTAAACGGAGTTTGGCTTCAGTCAGTAGCGAGCCAGGGTGTGCATCGGACATTCAAAAGTGCCTCGATCCCCCTTGAAAATGTCCTCCGCAGTCGGGGACGAAACGTTGGGTTTCCAGAATAAATCCACGGCATAATAGCCCGGAAACTTTTAGTAATTTTATTTAGTATTTTGCCTAAAATAGCAAAATGTCTATTAAAAATAAAGTCGGAGAATATATCTACGTAAAAAGAAATATAGATAACTTTAACAAACGGCTCTCGACCTTTTAAAACCATTACGTGTACCCAGAGAAAACATATGAAATAATTATTGTAAAGTAACCCTCCATTGGTCGCATTCAAGCTACCCGTTTAACAGCGCGCCGTGACAGAGAGATACGGGATTCCCCGTCGCTTTGTTACTCTCCACATGACACATACCGGACTGGTACCGGTTTCTCAGTCAGCGGTCAGTGCACGGATGGTTTCGCGAAATGCTGTACACGTTAACCAGGCATCATTAGCTAAGCCTAGTTATTAGCATCTATGATTATTACGTTTCACAAATGTTCCTCGTTTTTTTCTATTCATCTACATATCTTCCACTTCTTACTTTTCGGCCGGAAATTCACCGTAATGTGGATTATTTGCTAAGTAATCTGTGACATGACTTGCATACCATAGATATTGAAATGATGGAGAGGCATTGGATTAAAATTTGTGCCGCGGTCGGGATTCGAACCCAGGACCTCCTGCTTACTAGGCAAGTGTTACAACCACTGAGCCACCGCGACCTAATGGATACAGAAATTCCACGGACTGTCTTTAATCACGTCTCCCTCCACAACACAATCTCCAATTCTGCCTCATGTTTCCCTATATATGTTGTCTGCAGTCTGCTTACTGCATTCGTCTCTAGGTCTCCCTCTGCGATTTTCCCTCCACACATTTCCCTGCAATGCTAAATTTACGATTCCTTCATGTCGAAGAATGTGCCATATCAATCGATCTCTTCCTTTAGTCAAGGTATGCCAGAAATTCCTTTTCTCCCCAATTCTGCTCAGTACCTCTTCATTGGTGAGGCGATCTAACCACCTAATCTTAAGAATTCTTCTGTAGCACCACATTTCAAAAGACTCTGTCCTCTTTCTGTCTAAACTATTTATCGTCAAAGTTTCACTCCCATACAAGGCAACACTCCACACAAATGCCTTCAGATAGGACTTCCTTACACTTCGATTAATTTTCGATGTTAGCAAATTTCTCTTAAAAAAAAAAAAAAAAAGAAACGATTTTCTTCCCATTACCATTTTACATTTTATATCCTTTGTACGGCGACCGTCATATGTTGTTTTACTGCCCAGTAACAAACCTTATCTACCACCTTCGTTACCTACATAATTTCCTCAGCATCACCTGATTTTCTAAGACTGCATTGTATTGATTGATTGATTGACTGATTTTTCCAGGGAAGCCAAAACAGTCTTGGTCCAACCCGCCACTGCCAGCTCCGAAACTAAGTTTATTGTGCGGTATCGCTCCCTGTATATCTAGTAAAGCCAACGACTTCCCTTGAACAGTGCAAGGAGTCCCTTTACCAGTTCTTTATTAAACACAATTTCTTCGGGTCTGATTGTCCCAAATATTCTGTGCCTTTTATTCTCCAATGCAATGCATTCGAAGATTAGATGTGATGCAGTTTCATCACAGATCCTACATTTAGGGTCCTCTTCTGTTATTCCCATTGTACGTAGGTGTTTTTTGAAATTCCCATGGCCTGTCAGCAATCCAACCATGAGTCTAATCTCTCTCCTGTTCAGACCCAGGATTGAAGAGCTTCTTTTAAAACATGGCTTTGGCATCATTACCTTGCCATGTTTTTGTTGATGGACTTTGGTCCAATATTCTACGTGCTGTCTTCTGAGCCAGTTACGTAGCTCCAATTTGATCATTGCCTTGGTGATTGTCAGGACAGGTTCCGGTCCAATAAATGGAGTCTCTGCCCCCATCCTGGCTAATCTGTCGGCATGTTCATTGCCACTGATCCCCGAGTGGCCAGGGACCCACAATAGGTTTACTCTATTGCTTTCCCCTAGCTCCACCAGAATCCTGTGACACTCTGCAACAATTTTAGACCTTGTTGCAGGAGCTGCCAGTGATCTCAGGGCTACCTGGCTGTCTGAATAGATATAGATGCTACGATCTTTGTAGCACCTACGCAAATTCCCCTCCACACACGCCCTGATGGCAGTGATTTCGGCCTGGAATACTGAGGCCAGTTTTCCTAGAGAGAAGTGCATTGTATTACTCCTGTTCATCTTATATGTTCCTTTCAGCACACTTATACATTCCGTTCAAATGCTCCTCCAGGTCCTTTGCTGTCTCTGACAGAATTACAATGTCATGAGCAAAACAGAATGTTTTTATTTCTTCACCCTGAAATTTTCCAAATTTATCCTTGCTTTCCTTCACAGCTTTCTCAATGTACAAATTGAATAACGTTGCAGAAAGGTTACAACTGTCAGTCCCTTCCCAATCACTGCATTCTTTTCATGCCTTTGAACTCTAATAACAGCTGTTTGATTAATATACAAGTTGTAAAGAACTTCCCGTTCCTTACATTTTACCCCTGTTGACTTCAGAATATGAAAGAGTGTATTCCAATCAATATTGTCAAAAGCTTTCTTCAAATCCACGAAAGCTAGAAATATAAGTTTGCCTTTCCTTAATAAAAACGTATCAAATTTGTCAAGGCTCTCCAATAGCGGAATACTCCCCAGGGGGCTCACGGTTCTTTCGTGAGTAAGTGTGTGGCGAACACGGGGCTCCGAGCTAATGCAGTCTTTCTTTCCTCCCTTTACTGAATTTCCTTTCCCTTTCCCTCCTTTCGTATCCTCACTCCTTCCCGACGCTACCGGAGACCGGTAATCTTAGCGGTTTGTCCCCCCTATCCCAAGCAACCAACCAACCAATAGCGGAATAGCACCCCAACAATCAACATTAAAGCGAACGATCCTGTGCTGTTCCTGCTGATCATTGCTGGGGTGATATTTTGCTATTGGAGAGCCTTCGCAACATTGATACATATTTATACAGAGGAACGTGAGGCAGAATTAAAGTTTCTGTTGTGGAGGGAGACGGGCTTTAACATAGTTCGTGCAATCGCCGTATCCATTAGCTGGCGGTAGCTTAGTAGTTAAACCGCTTGCGTAGTAGCAGAGGACCCCGGTTCGAATCCAAGGCGTGACACAGTTTTTAATTCAATGCCTCTCCTTCATTTCAATATCTCTGATATAAAAAAGGTAAACCAATCAACAATCCGAAGATTGGTTTGAACACCACAGTGCTATACGAGACAAAATGTGTTTCTGGACAGTGATTTATTATATGATATGCATACCATACAGTTGCTGTTCGAAGTACTTATTATTATTCTTCTGCTAGATGTACTCACATATTATATTCCGATTTACCGAGTGATCAAAAATTCAGTAAAAATTTGAAAACTTAATAAATAACGGAATAATGTAGATAGAGAGGTAAAAATTGACATACATGCTTGGAATAACATGGGGCTCTATTAGAACAAAAAAAAGTATTGCGTCGTTTGGTGATGATCGTGTTCTCAGCCGCCACTTTCGTCATGCAGCTCTAGGGATGCTGAAAGCCGGCCACAGTGGCCGAGCGGTCTGCGGCGGTCCAGTCACATTCTGCACGGCCACTACGGTCGGAGGTTCGAATCCCCCCTCGGGCATGGATATGAGGAATGATGGTGAACATATTGAGAATTTCCTGTGAAGAACATCGTCTTTGCTTTGTCTTAATTTGTTATGCTAATTATTCCTGTTCTGATCAGATGAAGCACCATCTGCAGGACATTTTATGATCTTTTTTTTGTGTGTGTGTGTGTGTAATAAAACCCCATGTCATTCCAAGCATTGTGTCAATTTTTACCTCTCTATCTACATTATTCCGTGATTTATTGAGTTTTCAAATTTATACTGACTTTTTGATAACCCAGTATTTTTTTGTTTGTTTGCAAAAGACGTATAGATTCCACCGGTAAACTAACTAGATTTAGACTGGCAGAACCATGACTGTGATGTTTTTAAATTTTGTAAGTCATTTCTGTGAAATTTGTTCCCCACTTTCTTTTAAGGGGGTTTCATATTTTCTCCAGCGGCCGGGACCCCAAGTAGTCCAATCCGCCACTGACGAGAAGGCTACATCGGATTCGGTGGGTAGCCAACTAGAACACTCAAATTGAATCAGAGCAGTTGAAGTCATCCAAATCTCATCAAGCACATAATGTGAAAATAAAACATAAACACGTTAACTACATTGCAACGTATAATAAACTCTATACTGAAAATTAGAAATTTCAACTTCACAAATGATTACACATACAAAACATGATAATCTAAGGAACCTAGGAAATGATAAATAAAAGCGAACATTCATCTGAATCTCAACCTTATGGAGTTTACTATGGACCCAAAAGAATTACGAAACACTGCGCATAATTAGAAACAGGATTTATAGTATACTTTAAAGTGAAAGCTTCAGTAACTGGTTTTAAAGTTATTTCTCTGTGAATCGAAATTTTAATTCTGAAAACAACAAACAAGATTTTGGATACGACAAAAGATCAAGTCAATAAAAACAACGTCAATACCTCAATAGGGGATTTTAATACCCAATTGTGAAAGGAAAATAAGCACAGAGATATAACTGGGAAATGGGATCAACATAAACTAATAGAAATATTGAGAACACTGGGTTCATCTCTTAATCAACATATTTTAAAAGAAAACCAAGTAAATTAATGACATGGACACATTCCCATTGGTCAAAAGGAGAGTGGCAGCCAGATCATACCTGCATGAACAAATTATTTCATAAGGAAATTCAAGATACAAGGACAGATCATTTTTTGGTCGCAATCAAATTCACTTCATTGGGACAAAAAACACAGCATTTGCGGATAAAAAAGTATGTCCTAAATACATTACAACTGAAAAATATCTGAAAACACACAAAAGACAATAATAAGAACTAATATCAACTTTAAAGCAATATTCTGAAGAAACACTTCCAGTAAATCATCGTTAAAAAAGTGCATGGTGAATTATGGAATATGCTGCTATTTATCATGAAAGACATCAGGCTTGGACAAAATTTTAAACTTTGAAAGCAGAAGAAAATGCAACTAACCTCAAAAACACCAGAAAGAAATTCTCTCAAATTATCAGAAAAACAAAGTGGCAATATCAAAAGGATCTACTACAAAAGTCCAGAGATCATTTCATAGTCTTTGATAAACAATTGTGTAATTAAAACCCTTCCACACTATCACTGGGAGAAGATTAGGCCATAATAGCAAGGAAAATCAAAAATAGTGACGGATGCACTCAACAAGCGTTTGAACTATGATGAGCGTGAATGCCTTTTAACGATAGACACAAGCACGCATACAAAAAAACCCTATAAAGTATTAACCCACCTACAGAACAAGAAATAGAAATTGGGAATTAAGAAATGAAACACTACAAAGTAAGTGATGAAAATGAAGTATCTGCGGAAATTATTTTACAATAAATAAATAAATAAAAGGACAGAATGAAGATTACCAGAAAAATGTACTACAGCTGTAGTTAATGTACTTCACGAGGAAGGAGACAAAAGTCATGCAGACAACTATAGAAGAATCTCGCTCGTGGACTGTACGTAAAACAATTTCTTCCAAGATTTTATACAACATGATCAAAGCAGAACTGAGAAAGGCAATGAGCGAATACCAAGGAGGCTTCAGACCTTAGAGGAGTTGTGCCGAGCAAATAATTACTCTGAAATTAGTCATGGCTTATTACCGCAATCTAAACAGGTCTTTTGCACTTGATTCTATCCCTAGAGCCTCATTGTTAAAAATTTTGAAACATTTCGGACCTCACCCAAAATTAATCATACTGATAAAACTTAACTTAAAAAAATTTAAATTCGAAAACTAAGTTCAAAGTGGAACTTCCGTAATCATTCTTGGCATAGACTGGTTTAAGACAGGGAGACGTGCTGTCACCATTTCTTTTTTGTGTTCTTGAACAGATAATAAATTGTACAAGGACAAGTCAAAGAATATTAAGGTTGGAACACAAAAATATGACATACTGTAAATCTCAACTGTGAAAGATTTGGTGATGGCCTTGCTCATAGCGCCAACTACACTCAAGAAACCAAACAACGAATACTATCATTACAGAAGATAGCCCATTGTATTTGTCTTAAAATATCTTTTGAAACAAAGAAGAAAAACAGAAATTATGCTAATGGAAGCCACTGGCAAATAAATTAAAACTGGAGAATGTAAACAGATCTGAAAAGTTTAAATACTTGGGGAAACAATAACACACAACTTTAATGAGACACCATAATGGCAGAGCCGAATAAACAAATTTATCAAAACACATCATGTTACCACAAACACAAAATAAAAAAATGCCTGACGATAGATCACAACTAAAATACTGCAAAACAGGAAATTACAGATTAAGACGAAAGATTTGAAAAGGGAGACAGATGTCTTCAAGATATTTAACGGCAAACACATCACACTACCAATAAAAATTAACAGAGACTGGTAAGGGTCATTTCGAAGAAGGGCACGATCTAAAAGAATTAAAAATTATAGGGGGAAAACAAAAACAAAACAAAAGAGTGGTGCAATTCTGACCACAGAAGTAAAGAAGTAAATAAATAAAATCGAGCTGGTAAGTTAGAAAATTTTAAAAGAGAAATGGATACACTGAATTTAGGAATGCAGAGGATTAATGTAGTTCGGGTGAAAGACGAACAAGATTTCTGTCTCGTACGTGCAGAGTTATGAATGAAATATCTGCTGGGGATAGCGGAGGAGTAGGTCTAATAATGAGTAAGAAAATAGATTGCTGGTAAAAACTATGAACAGCATAGCGAGCGCATTACCGTAGCAAAGGCAGACACGAAGACAACACCGAACACAGAAGTACAAGTTTAAATGCCAATGGCACGGATTAATCTAAACAGAAATGCAGTAGAAGACGAGTGGGTAGCTTTGAGAGATACAGTAGTGAAGGCCGCAGAGGTAAGACAAGGCCCAATAGAAATCCTTGGATAGCACAGGAGATAATCAACTTAGGTAATTCTACACCCATAGTCCACAAGCCACCTTGTGGCATATTGCGTTCCGCTGTCACTTCATCCTATTCCAGCCGCGTCTGGTGCGCAGGAAAAATGATTGTCTTTATGCCGCCGTGTGGACCCTAATCTCTCTCATCTTATCCTTGTGGTTGCTTCGCGAGATATGCGAAGGAAGAAGCAATATATTTATTTACTCTTCATGAGCCGGCCGCGGTGGCCGAGAGGACTGCGGCGCGCCAGTCACGGTCTGCACGGCCACTACGATGTTTAATGTTTAAATGATTGTATAGCTTATGGGACTTAATTACGGGGTCATCAGTCCCTCAACGTACAAACTACTTATGAACTAGCTAACACTAAGGGCGGCACAAATATCCATGCCCGAGGGGGGATTCGAACGGCCACTACGGTCAGGGGTTCGAATCCCCCCGCGGGCAGGGATATTTGTGCCGTCCTTACTGTTAGCTAGTTCATAAGTAGTTTGTAAGTTTAGGGACTGATGACCTCGTAGTTAAGCCCCATAAGCTATACAAACATTTGAACATTTTTTACTCTTCATGAAACGTCCGCTCTGGGAACTTTGACCCAAGCCCATGCCGCCAACAGAACGCCTCTCTCGCAGCGTCTGCCACAGGAGTTTCTTAATCATATCTGTGAGGCTCCCGCGTATATTAAATGAGCCCGCAACGGAGCGAGATACCCTCCGTTATAGCCATTACCCCGACCCGATGATCAATACTCAAGCGATGGCCCAACGAGTGTTTTGTAACCTACTTCCCTTGTTGGCGAATTGCACTTCCTGAGAATTCCTCCAATAAATCTGACTGGCATCTGGCTTACACATGACTGATTTTATATGGTCGATGTATTTCAAATCGCCCCTAATGTCCACTCCCAGATATTTTATGGAATTAACTACTTCCAGTGTTTTTCTGCTATTGCGTAGGTATATAACGAAGGATCTTTCTTTCTATGTAAACGCAGCACTTCACACTTGTTTGCGTTGAAGTTCAATTGCCATTTCCTGTACCAAGCATCCATAGACTGTAGATCATCCTCCATTACGTTAATTTTTCCCAATGTTGTGACTTCTCGATAAATTACTGCTAAATAAGAAGATTTCCCTACCTAGAGAAAAATATAAAAATGCAGCAAGTGAAATACGTGAAAGGGAGTACAGACGGATAAAAATGAGGTTGAAACACGAACGTCTGTCGTCTTCCATATATTTTTTATAAAATTGTAATTTATTTGATGTCGCTAGATTAGCATTTTGTTAAGACTAGAACCCCAGTCTTTTCGAGGCATGAGGAATAGCATTTTTATTTCATGTTTTAAAATGTTAGTTAATATTGCTAGGATTTTGTTGTTTTAATCATTTATTATTGTGGTTATGAATTTAGGAATAAGTACGGATTCTCCGCTACGCTATGTCCCTGTGAGAATGTTTACATGTTTTACTTTTAAGTGTATGTGCGAGGATCTAATGGCTGACTGAATGTGGGTGGTAATAGCTCGCTTTGCATGGTTCTCCCTGTCTCAGAGTCGATAGTTAGTCGTTACCAACCCCTGCTGCTTATGCGACCAAAGAGGTTTCTATCCCTTTGGTTACAAGCCAGTCGACAAGCCTTCTCCAGGGCGAGTCTCACGATCTTCTCTCCCCACCACCGCTGTTATCATGGATCTTCCAGTTTCCGGTAGCTTTCCCACACCTCCTGGCCGCTAGGCCTTCACTTCGTGCTTGGATCACAGTGAGATAAGGATTGGTTCTGCTCTTGTGCCTGAGGAGATGGTAGCGATTCATTCTCTAGCATGTTTAACTTAGACTCTTGAACTTAGATTCATTTTTTGGAATATTCCTTCCGATCTTGCGCGGAAACGTGTTCAAGTTTTTCAATCCAGTGATTTCCAACAGATAAGCACGGTGTATGTGTTACTAGTTGCAGTTTGATAACAGCCTGGTATATTCAAATCTTTTGTAATTATGTGGTGGTGAACGAACTGTGTGTAAATTCTTTCTAGCTTCGTGGGAACTTCGATTTCTAACAGATGATATGTTCATTTTTGTACAGTGCATGTAAAATCTTTCTTATCGTTTCCTTCCGTGAGTGATATGTGTTCCTCGTGGTCGGTTCTTAGAACGAAGCCTTCAGCTTCCACTATTGTTTGTCCCATGCCCATCAGGCAAGTAACTGTGTGTGTATCATTCTGATTTCCACTAACATTTCACGATCATCTCTCCCCGCCTTTTTTAATTTTGCTGTTTCTTCTCCGAACTTGTAGTATGCACTCAGTCTTTGTCAGTAATTCTCTCCGAGCCTTGTACAACCTCCTTCAATAGCTTGCTTATGAAATTCTATGTATTTCTAAGGGTTGCATGCTGTAGTTTTTATTCTCACTTTTCCGTCTTTGTAATTATTTCACTTTTCTGGTTTTTGAGACCGGACTTCATCCGTCTCAGTAATCGCTCCCTATCGAGTGTAGCTGCATTTCATTCGCTTCCTTATGTATTTCTAAACATTTCTATGGGTTGCATGCCGTAGTTTTTATTTTTATTTTTCCGAGTTTGTATTTATTTCACTTTTCCTGGTTTTGCGACTGGAATTCTTACGTCTCTGTGAACGCTTCCAATCACATGTTGCTGCATTACGGTAGCTTCCTTATGAAATTCTACGCAGTTCTAGGGGTTGCATACCGTAGTTAATTTTCTTTATTTTCCGGAAATTGAATTTATACATTTTTATCGGTTTTCGGAACCACGTGGGTCCGAACTCCAACTTCAGGGGTTTGCAGCTAGTGAAAGACGACCGTCTGTCATCTTCCATATATTTTTTGTATAGTGCTGTATAGTCATAATTTATTTAATGTCGTTAAGGTTATCATTTTGTTAAAACTTGAACCCCACTATTTTCAAGGCTTGAGGAATAGCATTTTTATTTTGTGTGTTAAAATATTAGTTAATACTGCGAAGATTTTTATTTTGTTATGTTAATAATTTTTTATTATATTAATTAATGTGGTATAAGTACGGCATCTACGCTACGCCACAGTCCCTGTGAGGATGTGCAGTTGTTGAACTTTTAAGTGTGTGAGAGAATCTATGGCTGTTTGAATGTGGGGAGTGATAGCTCGCTTTGCATCGTTCTCTCTGCCTCAGTATCGATAGCGGCTGATACTACCAAGGAGGTTTCTACACCCTTTGGTTACAGTCCAGTCAGCAAGCCTTCTTTAGCGCGAATCTCGCTGTCCATCCCCACCACCACTGTCTCTTGGATTTTCCGGCTGCCGGTGGCTTCCCGCGTTATCCCCGGTGGCCACTCAGCGGATCATTCTGCTCTGGTCGTCTGGTGAGGTAAGGTTGATTCTGCTCTTGTTTCTGGAGATAGCGGTGTATGATCTCTGTGTAAATACTTTCTAACTTTGTGGGGCCCAATTTCTAATAGATGATATTTTCATTTTATACAGTGCATGTAAAAATCTTCTCATCGTATCCTTCCGTAAGTGATATGTGTTCCACGTGGTTGATTCACAGAACAAAGCCTTCAGCTTCCACTCTTGGTTGTTCCATGCCCATCAGGTAAGTAATTATGTGGGTATCCTTCTGATTACCACTAATATTTCGCGATCTTTTTTCCCTGCCTATTTTAATTTTGCTGTCTCTTCTCTGACTGGTAGTACGCCCTCTGTCCTTGTCAGTAATTCTCTCTGAGCCTTGTACAACCTCCTTCAATAGCTTCCTTATGTAATTCTTATCATTTCTATGGGTTGCATGCTAAAATTCTTAATTTTATTTTTCCGACTTTGTAATTATTTCACTTTTACGAGTTTTGGAGAATGGACTTCATCCGCCTCTGTAATCGCTCCCTATCGCGGGTAGCTGCATTTCTTTTGCTTCTTCGTGTAATTCTGAACATTTCTATGGGTTGCAGGCCGTAATTCTTGTTTTATCTTTCCGAATTTGTGATTATTTGATCTTCTGGTTGTTCTGAGACTTGACCTCATCCGTCTCTGTATTCGCCCCCTATCGCGTGTAGCTGTATTTCATTCGCTTCCTTATATAATTTTAAGCATTTCTATGGGTTGCATATTGAAGTTAATTTACTTTAATTTTCGGAATTTGAATTTATTCAATTTTATTGGTTTTCGGAACCACGTGGGTCAGAGTTCCGACTTCCGGGGTTTGCAGCTAGTCGCCTCATTTCACGCCACGTCTCATATAAAACCAGTACCTAGATCGATTTCCAACAGACTGCAATTTAAGAATCCACCGTGATTTAGTATAATGAATCCGATTTTCAACCACTTCACCTTCAGTGGAGTGCGTTCATGTAACGTAGCCGTGTGTCGCCGTTAGCGTGTTTGCTCGCGGTCCAATTCAGATGTAATTTAACTTGGTTATACATGCGCACCATCTCAAAACAGACACGACAGACCAGAGCCAGTTTCAAAGTGTTTTGTATATTATGTTTTGTGCTACCTCTACGATAACGGCGCCTGCTTCCGCCTCGTCTCAGCACGCTGATTTTGGTGAGTTTCGCTGTGGCATTGCGTGTGTGTGAGAGAATGAGTGTTGTTTGTGAATCCTTTCCCCCAGTGGCGTTAAATTATGTATAATTTAGGCTGGGCACCGTCCGCATTAATCCATGTAAGAGATGCATTTTTATTTTATTAACAAAATTGGTTCCCCATTTTGCTTGTTTTCTAACTGAATAAACAAGTCTAAGTTCAGCATAATCCGTAAGTTGCCTATAAATTGTAGTTTTAGAGCACCTTCCCTCTTTTATTTAATATTGTTCTTCACAAGTGCTGAGAAGAAGCTCAGATGCAAATTATATCTAAATTCCGTTGCACCATAAATATTTTCTTAGCCACCTTTCTAAGATAATTTTAATTGTGGTGGCTTGCTTATTAATGTCTGTGTGTAATAACGTGTGAGCTGCTATGTATTTTGACCACTGTAGTATTAACTTCCTGTTATTGAAGTAATTTGAAACGAGTCAGTTCTCAGTTTGGGCCAGGGAACAAGGAAGACTCCGCCGTGATTTTGTGTAATGAATCCGATTTTGAACCACTTCACCTTCAGTGAAGTGCGATCATGTAACGTAGCCGCGTGTCGGCGTTAGCGCGTTTGCTCGCAGTCTAATCTAAATGCAACTTAATTTCGCTATACTACGCACCATCTCAAATCAGGCATGACCGACCAGAGCCATCTTCGCAGTTTCATTGTATATTGTGTTGTGTGGTACCTCCGGCTTTGGTGAATTTCGCCTACGATAGCGGCGCCTGCTTCTGCCTCGTTTCAGCACGCTGATTTTGGTGAGTTTCGCTGTTGCGTTGCGTGTGTGTGAGCGAGTGAGTGTGGTTTGTAAATCTTCCCTTCCAGTATCGTTACGTTCTGAGTAATTTATGAAATTCGATGCTGGGCACCGTCAGTATTAGAACATGTACATGGGATGCTTTTTATTGTATTAACAAAATTGGTTCCCCATTTTGCTTGTGTTTGGCCTTGCCTATAAATTGTAGTTTTCGAGCACCTTCCCCCATTTTTATTTTATATTGTTTTTCACCAGTGCTGAGAACAAGCTCAGATGCAATTTTTTATGTTTAAGTTCTGTTGCGCCATAAATGTTTTCTTGGCCACCTTTATGAAATAACTTTAATTGTGTTGGTTTGTTTATTGATGTCTGTGTGTAATTTCGTGTGAACTGCTACGTATATTGGCCACTGTGTCGTTAACTTCCTGTTAGTAGAGTAATTTAAACAACGTTAGTTCTCAATTTGGGCCAGGGAACAAGATTTTGCAGCAGGGAGTAGACGTTAGTTCACACGGACCTTTTTGCTAGTTTTACTGCTAAAATTAAGCTTTTTATGTAACATTAAACTCTTATCTGGGTACCTCCTACCAGAATTAAGCTTTTATTTCGTACAGTGGCCTACTTTTAAGGTTCACAGAAAGTACGGATTGGCTTATCAGGAGTGGCTAGAAGACAAATGTAAGTACGTAGAAGAATGTATAACTAGAGGAAAAATAGACCTCGCGTACAGGAAAATAAACTATGTTTGAAGACAAGAATAGAAGTTGCATAAAAATTAAGTGCTCGGATGGAAAACTAGTACTAAGCAAAGGAGACTAAGCTGAAAGTTGTAAAGAATATATAGCGACGATTTTGAAATATTTAAATATTTCGACCGTTTCAGGGCATTGAAATATATTCAACGACAAAGTTGAAAATTTGTGCTGGACCGGGATTCGAACCGGGATTTCTCGCTTCGGGCCAGTGGTTGAATTGACTTTTTTTCTTTGTTCTTCTGGTAGATCGGTGATTTGCGGTCGTTTATTCACGTTGGTTCTTGGTCTTCGCCACCCCCATGAACCACAGACATTGCCGAGGTGGGGTGGCTTGCGTGCCTCGACGATGCAGATAGCCGTACCGTAGGTGCAACCACAACGGAGGGGTATCTGTGGAGAGGCCAGACAAACGTGTGGTTCCTGAAGAGGGGCAGCAGCCTTTTCAGTAGTTACATGGGCAACAGTCTGGATGATTGACTGAGCTGGCCTTGTAACATCAGCTAATGTGGCTTTGCCACACAGTTACTGCGAACGGCTGAAAGCAAGGGGAAACTACAGCCGTTACTTTTCCCGAGGACATGCAGCTCTACTGTATGAAAATATGATTATGGCATCCTCTCGGGTAAAATATTCCGGAGGTAAAATAGTCCCCCATTCGGATCTCCGGGCGGGGACTACTCAGGAGGATGTTATCATCAGGAAAGACAATACTGGCATTCTACGGATCGGAGCGTGGAATGTTAGATCCCTTAATCGGGTAGGAAAATTAGAAAATTTAAAAAGGGAAATGGATAGGTTGAAGTTAGATATAGTGGGGATTAGTGAAGTTCGGTGGCAGGATGAACAGGATTTCTGGACAGGTGAGTACAGGATTATAAATACAAAATCAGTTGGGGGTATCACAGGAGTAGGACTGATAATGAATAAGAAAATAGGAATGCGGGTAAACTACTATGAGCAGCACAGTGATCGCATTATCATTGTCAAGATAGATACGAAGCCAACACCGACAACAGTAGTACAGGTTTATATGCCAACTAGCTCTGCCGATGATGCGGATATAGAAGAAATATATGAGGAGCTAAAGGAAATTATTCAGACAGTTAAGGGAGAGGAAAACTTAATTGTTATGGGAGACTGTAATTCGGTAGTAGGAAAAGGAAGAGGAGGAAAAATAGTAGGTGAATATGGACTGGGCAGAAGGAATGAAAGAGGAAGTCGCCTGGTAGAATTTTGCACGGAACATAATTGAATCATAACAAACACGTGGTTTAAGAATCACAAAAGAAGGTTGTATACTTGGAAGACACCAGGAGACACTGGAAGGTATCAGATAAATTTTATAATGATAAAACATAGATTCCGGAATCAGGTTATAAACTGCAAGACATACCCAGGGGCAGATATAGATTCTGACCATAACTTGTTAGTCATGAACTGTAGGCTGAAACTGAAAAAACTGCAGAAAGGTAGGAAAATAAGGAGATGGGACCTAGATAAATTGAAGGAACGTGAAGTTCTGGTGAATTTCAGAGGGAGATTTAGGCAACAATTGACAGAAACAGGGGGAAATAAAACAGTAGAAGAGGAATGGGTAGCATTGAGAGATGAAATAGTGAAGGCAGCAGAGGACAAAATAGGTAGGAAGGCAATACCTGCAAAAAATCCTTGGATAGCACAGGAAATATTACAGTTAATTGATGAAAAGAGAAAATATAAAAATGCAGTAAATCAAACAGGCAAGATGGAGTACAGACGACTAAGAAATGAGATTGATAGGAAGTGCAAAATGGATAAGCAGGAGTGGCTAGAAGCCAAATGCAAATCTGTAGAAGAATGTATAAGAAGGGGAAAAGTAGATACCGCCTACAGGAAAATAAAGGAGACGTTTGGGGACAGGAAGGGCAGTTCTACGAACATCAAGAACTCAGATGGGAAACCAGTTCTCAGCAAAGAAGGGAAGGCTGAAAGGTGGAAAGAGTACATAGAGCAGCTCTACAAAGGTAATGAACTGAGAGACGATGTTGTAGGAAGGGAAGAGGAAGTAGATCAATATGAAATAGGAGATATTATACTGAGAGATGAATTTGACAGAGCACTGAAAGACCTAGGTCGGAACAAGGCCCCAGGAGTAGATGACATACCCTCAGAGCTACTAAAGTGTCTGGGAGAGCCAGCCATGACAAAACTATTTGAACTGCTGTGTAGGATATATGAGACAGGCGAAATACCCTCAGACTTTAAGAAAAATGTAATAATCCCCATTTCAAAGAAATCACGTGCAGACAGGTGTGAAAATTACAGAACCATCAGTTTGATAAGTCATGGTTGCAAAATTTTAACACGAATTATCTACAGGAGAATGGAAAAGCTGGTAGAAGCTGACCTAGGGGAAGATCAGTTTGGATTCAGGAGGAACGTAGGAATCCGGGAGGCAATACTTACTTAACGTCTTATCTTAGAAGATAGATTAAGGAAAGGCAAATCTACATTTTTAGCCTTTGTAGATTTGGTGAAAGCGTTTGACAATGTCGACTGGACTACACTCTTTCAAATTCTGAAGTCAGCAGGGGTAAAATACAGGGAAAGGAGAGTTATCTACAACTTGTACAAAAGCCAGACCGCAGTTATTAGACTCGAAGGGCATGCAAGGGAAGCATCAGTTGGGAAGGGAGTAAGACAGGGTTGTAGCCTTTCTCCGATGTTATTCAATTTGTACATTGAGCAGGCGATGAAGGAAAGCAAGGAAAATTTTGGAATAGGGATTAAAGTTCAGGGGGAAGAAATGAAAACATTGCGTTTTGCTGATGACATTGTAATTTTGTCAGAGACAGCGAACGACCAGGAAGAGCAGTTGAATGGAATGGACAGTGTGTTGAAGAGAGCGTACAAAATGAACATTAACAAGAGCAAAACAAAAATAATGGAATGCGGTCTTACAAAATCAGGCGATGCTGAAGGAATTAGATTAGGTAACGAAACAATGAAGGTGCTAGATGAGTTTTGTTACTTGGGTAGTAAAATAACATGCGATGGTCGCAGTACAGAGGATATAAAATGCAGAATGGCAATGGGAAGAAAAGCATTTTTGAAAAAGAGAAATTTGCTAACATCGAATATTAATTTAAGTGTAAGGAAGTCTTTTCTGAAGGCATTTGTGTGGAGTATTGCCTTGTACGGGAGTGAAACATGGACGATAAGCAGTGTGGACAGGAAGAGAATAGAGGCTTTTGAAATGTAGTGCTACAGAAGAATGCTGAAGATTAGGTGGGTAGATCACATAACTAATGAAGAGGTACTGCACAGAATTGGCGAGAAAAGGAATTTTTGGCATACCCTAACTAAAAGAAGGGATCGCTTGGTAGGACACATTCTTAGACATCGAGGAATCGTAAATTTAGCATTGGAGGGAAGTGTGTGGGGTAAAAATCGCAGAGGGAGGCCAAGAGACGCGTATAGTAAGCAAATTCAAATGGATGTGGGTTGCCGTTCTTATGAGGAGATGAAAAGGCTTGCTCAGGATAGAGTAGGGTGGAGAGCTGCATCAAACCAGTCTCCGGACTGAAGACCATAACAACAACAACAACAACTTGGTCTTCGTTGAGTATATGGCTCCGCTATTTTCATTACAGAGAACGTTCAGCGCTTAAAATGTTCAAATGTCTGTAAATCTATCGGACCAAACTGTGTGATCATCAGTCCGTAGCTTACAAACTACTTAAACCTAGGTAAACTAACCTAAGGACAACACACACACACACCCATGCCCCAGGAAGGACTCGAACCTCCGACGGTGAGCAACCGCGCACTCCGCAGCGAAGCGCCTTAGACCGCTCGGCTACTCCACCGCGGCGTTCAGCGCTTAACCCACGGCGCACAGCATCAATTAAGCTATCCAAGCACGCTTCCTTTCCAACCACAGTACGGTGGTAGTGATCCCTGCCCATTAGTTCCTCTTGCTCGCAGCTTATACTGGATTCCCGCAAGAGATCGAGCGTATTAATGCGTCCGCATTGAAATTGTATGTTGTCTGTTCTTCTCGGACGTGTCCGAGAAGGACAGACCCCATATCAATAATATATAGAGAGCCTATAAAAGGAAAATGAACTTTAAAGCAGTATTGCAGAAAGGGAACAGAAAATAAAGATAATATAGGAAATACGATACTACAAGAAGAATTTAACAGAGCACAGAAAAATTTGAGTCGATACAAAGTCCCTGGAGTAGCTGATATTACTTCTGAACTGCCGATGGTTGGGGGGGGGGAGGTAATAATGAAGAAATTGTTCCAATTTGAGTGCAAAATGTATGAGACAGGGGAAATACCCTCAGACTTCAAAACGAATATAATAATTCCAATTCCAAACAAAAAGAGTACAGAAATTAACAGAACCATTAGTTGAATAAGTCATGGTTGCAAAATACAAACACAAACTTTTTACAGACGATTGCAGAAACTGGTTGAATTCGACTTCAGGGAAGATCGTTTTGGATATAGGAGAAATGTAGGAACGCGTGAGCCAATATTCATATTATGACTTACTTTAGAAGATATGTTAAGGAAAGGCAAATCTACGCTTTTAACTTTTGTAGATGTGGAGAAAACTTTTGGCAATGTTGACTGGAATACACTCTTTCAAATTCGGAAGGTATCAGGAGTAAAATACAGGGTACGTAAGGTTATTCACAACTTGTACAAAAACGAGACAGTGGTTAAGAGAGTCGAAGGGTATGATAGGAACGCAGTGCTAAGGAAAGAAGGAAGGAAGGAAGATAGAGTTGAAGTCTTTCCCAAATGTTTTTGATCAGTACATTGAACAAGCTCTGAAGGAAAGCAACGATAAATTTGGAGAGGGAATGAAATGTCAGGGAGAAGATATAAAAACTTCGCGGTTGGCCGATGCCGTAATTCTGGGAGAGACAGAAAAGGAACTGGAAGAGCAATGGAACGGAATGGACAGTGTCTTGAAACGAGTGTATAAGTTGAACATTAACAAGAGTAAAACAAGAGCAATAGAATTTAGACCAGAAAATTAGGCGATTTTGAAGGAATTAGATTAGGTAACGAGACAATAAAAGTAGTTGATAAGTCATGTTATTTGGATAGCAAATTAACTTCTAATGACTGAAGTGAAGGGGATATAAAATGCAGAATAGCTATGGGAGGAACAGAATTTCTGAAGAAGCGAAATTTTTCGACATGCAATAGTAATGTTAGGAAGTCATTTCTGAAAGCATTAGGGAGTGAAACATGGACGACAAGGAGTTCATACAAGAAGTTTATGAAATGTGGGCTACAGACGAATGCTGTAGATTAGATTGCTAGATACCGGTAACTAATGAGGAGGTACTAAACTGAACGTGGCAGAAAATAAATTTCTTGCATATATTTGGCTAAGAAATGGGCTCTATTGGTGGGACACATTCTGATACATCAAGGAATCTTCAGTGTATTATTGGAGGGGTAACAATCTCAGAAGAAAACCGAGAGACGAATACAGCTTAGAGATAGGTGTGATATTTACATTTCTTGTCTGCGCGGGAATTGCTGCGCGGTCTGGGGCGCCTTGTCGCTAATTGCGGGGCCGCTTCCCTGGAAATTGGAGTCCTCCCTCGGGCTTGGGTGTGTGTGTTGTCCTTGGTGTCGTTTAGTACCAGTTACTTACAGTAGTTTGTAAGTCGAGAGGCTGATGACGCTCCCAGTTTGGTCACTCAGGTTTACAAATATCTGAACATACTTTTCACCAAACACTTTCGTTTGTGCTCTAAACAATTAGTATTTATCCAGCTGCACGTTACATATTACTTTCTCAGTAAAGCTTCTTATTGGGTAAAATTCAAGATTTACATACAGAAATTTTCTTTTATGCTGTAAGTTACATTTTATTGTTAAACAATTCTAGTAATCTGAACTGTAATTATTTAAATATTTGTGGCAACAAAATGAAAGTATTTAGAAAAATCATTCAAATTAGGTATGTGTGTTTCTGGTGCTGAAACACGTCCACTGAATGTGTGGTCGTGTTTCATTTTGAGTTTTGAACTGTAAAAAGGTTTATTTTCATTACTCTAAACTGCTTCTCCACCATTAATTTTGTTTATCTGTACGTCAATTATTTTATTCCTTTATTAATAATCAATGCCCCATGTTTATATGTGTTTCAACCCGTGTGATTGAACATGTGTGTTCACATAAACGTGGAAGGTTGCTTTTAATATTGACTGACTGCCATGCAACGGCTTCGCGCGTTAGGCCTCGTTTACTATAGTTAAAAACGCATGGTTTCGTATGTCGCCTGCACTGCCGTCTGCTACGTAGCCAGAGACATCCTTACTTGACAAGATGGCGAGGGGGCTTGCTCTTAGTGTTTCCAACATAATCATGGACCAAAGAGGTAACAAAAGAGACCTCTCTCGAACAGTAGTAGAGGGAATTATCTCCCTCAGGTAGCGAGTCTTGGTAGACAGTAGGCATTGACCGCACCCTAACATCCGGTACGGCCAGGAAACGCTCTGCCTGTGATTGGCAGACTCACTCTTGCTGCGACCGCCGATGTATTTCGTCGAATCATGCTGAGGGAATAGCATGCTGTTACAACTTCATTTATGATCAGGCATTCCAGTGTTAATACTGAGAGGTTTTCTTAAGGAATTCTTTCGCTATGCAAGGCGAAGTGTTTCTTCTTACTTTTCAGAACTCGAGTAATTCAGTGTAAATTTAGTATTTGTATTTTCAATCATTTTTGTGTCTTGTTTCCTCAAGTTAGAATTCACATGTGTGGCCGCAGCCTTTGTGGAAACTTACTAAGTTTGAATTCCTTGCTGTTTTAACTAACGTTTTCGTGTGGTGTCTGTTTTCGCAAGCACGCTAATTCTTTCTCGAAATTTCTGGATTCATTCCATGTTTCCTGTCTTGGTATGACCGATTGCACAACACGCTTTTGTAACGGTCATTACTTCGGCGCCGGCCGCGATGGCCGAGGTGACTGAGGCGCTCCAGTCACGGTCAGCACGGCCACTACGGTCGGGGGTTCGAATCCCCCCTCGGGCATGGATATTTGTGTCGTCTTTAGTCTTAGCTAGTTCGTAAGTAGTTTGTAAGCTTAGGGACTGATGACCCCGTAGTTAAGTCCCATAAGTTGTACAAACATTTAGACATTTTAGATTACTTCGGCCCTCAGCCAAGATCTTTATTGATACCAGCTTTCATCTGTTGAATTCTTTACTTGTTTATTTTAAAATAAATTCTTTGTGTAAATTCTATATAATTCACTGTGTTTGTACACTACGTGGTACATAAGGATAGTATCCCACTACCTCCCCATACATGAGTTCGTTCGTGCATAGTATACTTTTAAACCGTGCTTGAAGACATCCGCCATCTCGTCAAAACGCTGCCTACGCTTCGTTTTGCAGCTACCATGAATTGTTCCCGATTGAGTAAATGTCGCAAGCATTATGCGTGTGTCTGTGAGTGAATGAGTGTGCTTCCTTTATCCCCTGTGTATTTGCAAATATCCTCCCACATTCCCTCCATATTCAGAAAGGGCAGAAACCATTTCGTTATGGGTAGTAACTTATTAATTTAATTCACTGTTGTACAAGGTGTGTGCTTCATTGTGCTTATTTGCTCTCCCCACATTTTTGCTTGTTTATTTTTAATTTTTTTATATGTTTTTTTATTTTGTTTTTAAAGATAATAAAGTTTCAGGCTTCTGCTTTATAATTTCATACTCCCTGTCCCTTGTTTATGTATCTATTCCTTCTTAAATATTATTTTTGTGTTCGTTAAAGCGTTGGCTGCTCCCTTAAGGAGTAAGCAGTTAGATAAATTTCCGTTGCACAAGAACTGTGCCCACTCGCAAAGTAATTTGGAGCAGCAGTGAGCGTTTTAACTTGCCTTTTTTATCTCTACCGCCAGAGATTTTTCAATAAAAAACTTAACAAGCTACTTTCATTGTTGTGGTCTTCAGTCCGGAGACTGGTTTTATGCAACTCTTCACCCTACTTTATCCTGGGCAAGGCTCTACATTTCCTCATAAGAAACGCAAGTAACATCCGTTGGAACCTGTTTACTGTATTCCACTCTTGATCTTCCTCTGCGATTTTTACCCCACACTCTTCCCACCAATGCTAAATTGACGATTTCTTGATGTCTAAGAATGTTTCCTATCAATCGATCCCTTCTTTCAGTCAAGATATCTCATAAATTTCTTTAGCCTCAGTTCAGTACAGCTCATTACTTCCTTATTAGTTACGCGATCTACGCAACTAACTTCCAGCATTCGTGTCTAACACCATATTTCAAATCTACACTCCACACAAATGCCTTCAGAAAAGACTTCCTAACACTAAAATTAATATTCGATGTTAACAATTTTCTCCTTTTAAGAAAGACTTTTCTTCCCACTGCCATCTGCATTTCACATCATCTGTACTGCGAGCGTTACACGTTATTTTATTCTCCAAATAACAAGAATCATCTACCAGCTTTATTGCCTCTTTACCTGCCTAATCTAATTTTTTCTGCGTCGCCTGATTTTCTTAGACTAAATTCCATAACCCTTGTTTTTCTCTTGTTAATGTTCAATCTTATACACTCCTTTCAACGCACCGTCCATTCCGTTCAGTTGCTCTTCCAGGACCTTTGCTGCCTCTGACGGAATAACTATGCCATCGGCAATCCGCAAAGTTTTTATTTCTTCACCCTAAACTTAAATTCCTTCATCAAATTTCTCCTCCATTTCCTTCAGGGCTTGCTCAATGTACAGACTGGATAAGATTGGGGAACTCTGTCTTACTCCATTCCCACCAGTTCTTCCCTTTCATGCCTCTCAACTCTCATAACTACTATCTAGTTTCTGTACAAGTTGAAAATAACCTCCCGTTCCCAGAATTTTACCCCTGCTGTCTTTAGAATTTGAAAGAGTGTATTCCAGTCAACACTGTCAGAAGCGTTCTCCAAAACTACAAAAGCTGGAAATCGTAGGTTTGACTTTCCTTTGATTTAGGGACAGAGTGATGGTACTTTATTGCATAGTGTATATTGCAAACACACACATACTTATCTTTATCTTCATGGAAGTACTTCTTTTTTAAGCTAAGTTCAGTGTCCAGTGAGAAGTTCAGGCATGCAGGTGCTAAAGATGTTGAAAAATTAAATGTTTCTCACAAAAGTAAAAAATGTCTGCATTTTTCACCAGAATATTGGGGGACTAAAGAATAAAATAGATGACCTTTTGGTTTGTTTAGATGATACAGCAAATTATCATTTGTGGTGATTTCAATGTTGATTCACTGAAAGAGTGTAACAGGAAGAATGACCTGAATGTCTTACTTGGTTAATACAAGCTGAAACCCGTTATTGATTTTCCTACTCGGGTAGTAAAGGTCAGTAGTACATTGATAACTTTTTATAGACCGAGATAAGTTTAACAACGTAAATGCTTGTCCTGTTGAGAATGCTCTTTATGATCTATATGGCATAGCTCCATTCAGTAATTCGAAACAGTCCTCTACAGTTGTGCGTTAGATTACTAACCTAACAACTAGAAATTTCAAAACAAAACAAAAAGTCTACAACAGTTAGAATGGGATGAAGTTTATAAGGAATCTGATGCCAATTTAAAATATAACTTATTTCATGATACATTTGTAAAGGTATGTGAAAACTGTTTCTCCAAGAAATTAGTTAAATATAATTGTCAGAAACCACACAGAAAAACCATGGCTTACTAACGGAATAAAAATATCTTGTAACCAAACAGGGAACTATATCTATCTGCAAGAAAAAGTAATAACCCTGAAACAATCAAATTTTATAAAAATTACTGTGCTACATTAAGAAAAGTTATTAAAAAATCCATAAGTATGTGCATCATGTCTGAGATTAGTTCCTCTGATAATAAAATTAAAACAATTTGTAATATTATCAAAAGGGGGACAGGGCAACCAAGTGCACAGGAAGAGGGTATTACCATCAAAACAAATGGAAACTCTTCAGAAGTTGAAAACATTTTAATGATTATTTTTTAAATGTTGTAGAGAAAATAGGATCTAAATGTTCATTAGAAGGAGCAAGGCAATTAATGGAAGAGGGCGTACCTACATAATTTGATACAATTGAAATTTTACCCATCTCTCCTTCAAAAATTAGGAAAATAATAAACTCTCTCAAGAGCAAAAGGTCACATGGAATTGATGTCATTTCCAGTAGGATATTAAAAGCTTGTTCCCAAGAGATAAGTAGGATTCTCAGCAGGATATTGTCCCAGATAGACTGAAATATGCTATAGTTAAATCATTAAATAAAAAAGGGGATACGTCTGATGTCAACAACTACCATCCCATCTCACTTGTGACAGCATTATCCAAAATTTTTGAAAAAGTTATGTATTCTCGAGTAGCTTCACATATTCCTAAAAATAAAGTTCTCACAAAAGGTCAGTTTGGTTTTCAAAAAAGATTTTCAACAGAAAATGCTATATATACCTTTAATGATGAAATATTAAATGCTTTGAATAACCGGACATCACAAGTTGGGATGTTTTGTGATCTCTCAAAGGCTTTTGATCGTGTAAATCATGGGATTCTTCTAGATAAGCTTAAGTATTGTGGTATGAGTGGGACAGTGCACAAATGGTTTGATCATACTTAACCTGAAGAAACAATTACTTCCTGTAACTGGTGAGTTATCAAAAATGGGTCCCACAAAGTTCGGCAATGGGTCCTTTGCTGTTCTTAATATATATTAATGACTTACCGCTCTGTATTCACGAAGATGATAAGCTAGTTATTTTTGCTGATGATACAGGTATAGTTATCACGCCTGACAAACAGAAGTTAACTGATGAAATTGTAAATGATGTCCTAGAGAAAATTATTAAGTGGTTCTCTACAAATAGACTCATTACACTTTGATAAAACCCAGTATATACAGTTTCATACAATAAGCAGCATGACACCATTAATAAATTTAGGATTTGAACATAAATCTATAGCTAAGGTAGAATATTCAAAATTTTTAGGTGTTCGCATTGCTGAGGGATTGAATTGGAAGAAACACATTGAAGATCTGCTGAAATGTTTGAGTTCAGATACTTATGCTATCAGGGTCATTGCAAAATTTTCTAAATATATCTCAGTAAATTAGCTTACTATGCCTATTTTCATTCACTGCTTTAGTATGGGATCATATTCTGGGACAATTCAACATTTAGTAAAAAAGTATTCATTGCACAAAAGCGTGTAATCAGAATAATTGCTGGAGCCCACCCACAGATATTTATTTAAGGATCTAGGGATCTTCACTGTAGGTTCACAATATATATATTTAGTCATGAAATTTGTTATTAACAATCCGACCCAATTAAACAATTATAGCAGTGTGCATAGCTACAACACTAAGAGAAAGGGTGGTATTTACTATTCAAGGTTGAATCTAACTTTGGCACTGAAAGGGGTGAATTATGCTGCCACAAAAGTCTTCTGTCACTTACCAGGTAGCATCAAAAATCTGACAGATAGCCAACTAGTATTTAAAAAGAAATTAAAAGCATTTTTGAATAGCAACTCCTTCTACACTTTAAATGAATTTTTAGATGAAATTTAAAAAATAAAAATAAAATAATAAAAAAATTAAAATTAAAAAATCCTTAAAATATTGTCAATTATAGACACCGTTTACTAAACTGACACTTTCCACATCATTACGAAATATCATATATATATGATCGATGGAACAAATATTAATCTAATCTAATCTATTCACGCAATTAACTGTCATCTGCGACACCAACGCATGGCGATCTCGCTTACTCTGGTGGAAAGAGCAGATGCCATTTCTGATGCTGAACATTTGAATGAAGAATTGAACCATCTTAAGGTTGTTTTAAAAAGAATGGGTACACTAATCAACGAATTTGGCACTTTTTTTAGTTAGGACCAGTGGGTGAAAATTTTTGGTAAATCTTTCGCCGGGAACATAACTTCGAAAATTTAAGGTATTTTAAGAAGATATGACCTTAAAAGTATTTTGATGCCACCGACAAAGACTAGGATTCTCCCTGATTCAGTTAAGAATGATTTGGGACTGAAGAAACCAGGAGTATCAGAATCCTATGTCAGTGTGATATAGCTTACATTGGCCAAACGATCCGCACTGTTCAGGATCGGTGTGTGGAACAACATCGTCATATTCGTTTGCTTCAACCGAAAAACCACCCGTTCCAGAATATTGTCTTAATGAGGGACATATATATTCATACAGTAGAGCTGCAAGTCCTCGGGAAAAGAAACAACTGTAGTTTCCTTGCTTTCAGCCGATAGATGTAACTGTATGGCAAAGTCACATTTGCTGAGTTACAAGGCCACCTCAGTGAATCATTCAAACTGTTGCTTCCGAAACTACTGATAAGTCTACCGCCCCTTTTCAGGAACCACACGTTTGTCTGGCCTCTCCACAGAGACCCCTCCGCTGTGGTTGCATCTACGATACGGCTGTTTGTATCCTTGAGGCATGCAAGCCAACCTACCTCGGCAATGTCTTTGGTTTTTGGGGGAGGGGTCTTCCTGGTATTTTCGTTAACTATATACAGTAAGAAATAATGTGTTGGTTGACTCACATGAAGAGAAACCAAAATAATTCTGAAATTTACGCTATGTCTCTGTTGTTATCTTGCCAAATTTTTGTGTATTATTGTTATTTTTTGTGTGCTACTTAATAGTAAATTGAAAGTGTGGAAAGTGCCCTTATTTTTAGTCCTAACATATAGAAAGTGCCTTTTCTTATCACTTCGGAGATGGTTCCTTTGACAAGACACTGCCGATTTCATTCCCCATCCTTAGCAAAAGCCAATCCGTGAGCATGCTCCATCTCTAATGACCACGCTGTCGACAGGACGTTGAACGATAATGTGCCTTTCCTTTTTTCCGAAAGGTCACCTTCTGCCCTATGAACTCTATCCGCAAACCATTTGACAGATACACGTCGATGGACTATAGAGCGCAACTTCCTCAGAGAGTACACTACCTATTCATCTCTGGTTGGTAAATAATGTTCCGTATCATAAGTGTTGTGACGATGGACTTTCCCGAGAACACCGAATGGAAACCTTTATGTTTTACAACAGGCAGCAGTAGATACTGGGCTCTACCAATGAAGAAATCTGACTGGCATGGGTTACGTGCCGTCCTCCACTTCTCTGCCTCCCTGTGACTAATGTACAGAGACAATGGTGTATGAACGATATCACTGGGAAGAGGAGTGGCATCAGATAGTGTTTTAGGACGCAGTGAGGTCTGTACTATGAAGCATTCCGAAGTCGGGATGTACTACATGCAGAGAAGGGATGCATTTGTTGACTCAAGTGAAGAGAAACTGAAATAATAATGGATGAAGTATTGTCATGTGTTATGTTACACGATTTATCTTTCTTTGCAGATGATATAAGTATTGTAATAAATAGCATGTCGATCATTGTTCTAGAAAGATCTACTAATGATATTTTCATGAACATTAATAAATAGTTTAAAGCCAACTCATTGACATTAAACTTGGAAGAGACTCACTACATGCAGTTCAGAACATGTAAGAGGTTTCCGTTCAGCATATGCATCAAATATGAAGAGCAAATAAAGAGATTGACAGTATTAAATTCTTGGGATTACAACTTGACTATAAATTCAGTTGGGAGGAGCACAAAACTGCAGAAACGCCTTAATAACGCTGTATTTGCAATTAGTGTGTTATCATACGAAGGCGACATAAAAATAAAGTAACATGCATACTTTGCTTACTTTTGTTCCATAATATCATATGGTATAATAAGTTTGGGTAACTCTTCAAGTCAAAGAAAGGATTTCAGAGTCCAAAAGCGTGTAATACGTATTATTCGTGGAGGAAATTTACGGACATCCTGTAGAAGCCTCTTCAAAGAACTGGGCATACTAACTAATGCCTGTCGGTATATCTATTCCTGAATTAAATTTTTGATACATACAAGACTAGGAAGAAAAACGATCTATACAATGACTTAGCATTACTTTAGTTCAAAAAGGGGTGCACTACTCAAGGACACACATTTTCAATGATTAGTCTGCAAGCATAAAAAAATTAAGCTACAAATAAAGATGATGTAAGAAGAGCCCGAAAGACTTATTAAAGTCAATGCCAGCATTCGTTCTCACAGAATACTTAGACCGATGATCTTCTAATGAATATTAGTTTCAGCTATATGTTGGATTCCCTACTGCCAACTGCCACCCTACAAATAAAGATGATGTAAGAAGAGCCCGAAAGACTTATTAAAGCCAATGCCAGCATTCGTTCTCACAGAATACTTAGACCGATGATCTTCTAATGAATATTAGTTTCAGCTATATGTTGGATTCCCTACTGCCAACTGCCACCCTTCATTCGGTTGGTCTAACTGTCAAGCACCAGACGTTTCCTGACCGATAGTGATCTTAAGATGTAAAAGTCGTACTGAATGATTGCAGTGAATATACGTACATACATAGTCACAAGTACATCGACAACAAGTCATTATCTGGATGTAATAGTTTTTCAAATGATGCAGCTTTTATGTGGTATATTTCCGTTAGTAAAAAAATTTTGGGTAGTTCTATAGAAACGATGTAGATCGAAGCCGGGGCCCCGCTGCACTCGACATCTATCGAACGGTACACCCTCTGATACTGTAGACGGCATTGTCAGTGTGGTAATAAATGTCTGCGCTCGTTTACGCGTATTGGACTGCTGCTTGACATGTAGATGTTAACGACGCGATGAATGACGGGAGATGAAGGCAGCCAATCAGGAGTGGCGTTTAGGCAGCAGATAAGAAATGGCTTCACGCTTTACGCAATGTAAACAAATTTGCCGTCGTCAATATATATATTGCAAATTCGTGATATTATCGGAAAGAAATTATATTTGCACTTTCGTCGCAGAAGTCGCTGGGGTTAAATTTTACTTACCGCCCTGGCGACCTCGCGTGATAAGGTTGGCAGTCATGTATCTTTGGCATTAACCAATCCCGTGGCAGCGAAAGTGTTTTGTCATGAAATCTACGTTTTACGAGGGCAATATCTTTCACTGACCGGACAAGAGTACATACAAGAACTTGTCAACCATAGAGCAGGTACAGCGTTATTTACTTCATTGTCTGTACGAAACACTAATCAAGTCATTATATGTGGATTTCAAAGACTATTAACATCTTGACAAATATTTTCTACCGTGTTGTTGATGTTGCCAACATAATCACGCGAGGCCGCCAGGATGGTAGATAAAATTTTACCGTAGCTCGAGAAGAAGCTAGAGTACACCGAGAATCAGTCACTACTGGGGTGTAACAGTTTGTTTTAATTACTTAGCTTTGGCTAAAAAGTCTCTTAATTGGCAATGAATAAAAGTTATTACTGAATAAATGCAGTCAATTTACATTGCGTAAAATAAACTGCCGGCCGCGGTGGCCGAGGGGACTGAGGCGCTTCAGTCACAGTCTGCACGGTCACAACGGTTAGCGGTTGGAATCCCCCCTCGGGCATGGATATTTGTGCCGTCATTGGTATAAGTTAGTTCCTAAATAGTTTGTAAGTTTAGGGACTGATGACCCCGTAGTTAAGTCCCATAAGCTCTACAAACATTTGAACATTTAAAACAAACTGTTCCACCCACATAGTGACTCGTTCTCGATGTACGTTTCCGACTCGCGATCTGGTAACAATGTGTACTCATAAATGCGACCCTCCATTTGTCACAACAAAAATCGATATCTGTATTTGCCGCTTCGAAATTATACCGTTCGACAGATATCGATCGGAGCCGGGCCCGACTTCGATATACATTCTTCGTTGGAAATTACTGATATCCATGTAGTGACCGGTTCTCAATGTACTTTTAAGAGAACTACTATTAAGCATATTTTGCAACATATCAACTTCCACAATCTTCTTCCACGCGGCCTTAAAGTTCCTGAGTGTGTACCTATATTCTTACGTGACGTATCAATAGTTTACCCAGGTTTTGGAAAAAACTATTGTCGCCAGTGGCGAATACATCCTACGGTATCGACTAATTCGTCAACACTAACTCGTAAAAAAACTAAACAATTTGTCTGAATGGTTGCTTGACAACATCAATTTAACTAAATATAACTTCCAGTGTCACAGATCTCCATGTTATAAAATATACGTGCTTGTGAGAGTTCTTGTTATGCGTACACAAAAAGTGCAATAGATTTAGCCATTGCGCTTTAGGCACCAGGGATTGGTGGAACTTGGATGGTTAGTTATGGCTTACCTTCTGACCTCTGTAGCAGCTCCACGCTCTTTCTGCGTTTGACAGCTTTCGTAAGCTTCTGCTCTCTGGAGACGGAGACATCCCTGTTGCTCGTCACTGTTTTTAACTCATACCGATGCTTAGCAACAGCCACAGAGACCCTTGTATTGTTGTGAACTGTGCTCCGTTATGATATGTTGATTAATATCAGGTAACCGAACTTTGCTCGGGAATTTCATTGCTGTAATACTGTCGCATTTCGAAGAATATGCTTACTACGGTGTTATACAACGATATCGTACTGCTGCGTACTTTACTACAATAAACCTTATATTAAAATAAGAGCTTTGCAGATACCTTTAATGAGTGGTTTCATTTAACCTACAAACTTTCGTGAAATTGAAGTATAAACACAAACTTCGTCGTATACGGCACACTCCCTTCTGTAGCTTAAGCAGAGAGATGGTTCACTGTTATGCTACCTAACCACTTGGCACGTGATTTCATCAGCCTACCACAACACAAAGTAAGGGCATATTAACCAAAAGTAATTCACTTTGTCGCCGCGCCATCACGCAAATAATAATGGTTAATGTTCAAAATTAATCAACATATCGCGTTGAAGTGCAGTTTATGAGTCCGTGACTGGCGCTTGTAGACGTTGGCTACGGCGCCATTGATGTCGGGAGGTGAACGCAGCCAATGAGGAGTCGCGTTCCGGCGGCCAATAAGAAATAGCTTTCGTCTTTATGGTTTGTAGATATATGGTACATACCAGGATAACTAATATACTCACCGGACAAGGGTACATCAAGAAGCTGTCAACCATAGAGCAGGAACAGCATTGTTTATTTATTTCATGGTGTACACAAAACATTATTCCCCTCATTCTCCGTCAATGGGTTTTGAAAGAGCAAGCACCTTTCCTGTTCACTATGAAATAAATAACTAATGCTATTCCTGCTCTATGGCTGCAGGTTGTTGATGTACCCTTGTCCGGCGAGTAAAGTAATTATCGTCGTAAATACTACATACCAATGGTCGGTTGTTCGGTATACCACTCCGTCACAATCACACCTTCTATATTTATCGTAAGAACCGGTAAAATATAAATTATTTCGGATTATAAATTAATTACGTTGCCAAACATGCTGCACACACACACACCAACACACCCCAGAACAAATTTTAAAACTGACGTGAAATTTACTACACATCAAACACACAATTTTATTGGCCGCCCTGACGCGAGTCCTCATTGGTTGCCTTGACCTCCCATCATCCATCGCGCCGTTGCCAACGTCTACACGTCAAGCGCTAGTCCGGACTCATTAACTGCACTTTAACATATGGGATAGTGACAGGCAAAGCTTTGCTATGCCGGCACATATGTCTAGATGTGTTTGTTAGAATGTGATAATATTACACTTACCACATAAGATATGAATGTCTTGCAATCTTACCTACATAGGAACTGCGGTCTTTGATTAAAATATCATAAATGCACCTAGTTCAGTGTGGCAGGAAATATTTTTCTCAAAAACTTAAAATGTTTGTAAATGTATGTGGCTTAACTACAGTGGTTATCGGTCCCTTACAAACTACTTGAACTAACAAATACACCTATGTCCGAGAGAGGACTCGAACCTCCGACGGCGAGCAGTGGCGCCTCCGCAACTAGGCGCCTTGGATCGCTCGGCCATTCCACCGAGACCCAAAAACTTGTTAGGTATTTAGAGGAGCACAGGTTAGCAACACATAGTTGATGCAAACCGTTACAACCGTTCCCGGAGATATTTATACCTGTGTGTGTGAGTGTGTGTGGGAGAGGGGGGGAGGGGTGTAGGTGTGAGTGGGTTTGTGTGTGGGTGGGTGTGTTTCTGTATGTCGAGGTGGATCTATGAGCCAAAAGAGACCTACATACGACAGTTGTTACAAATTGTTTACATCTTTTTCGAAATACACGATTCCTCGTTAATTAGAGATCAGTTGAGATATCTAGGTTCTGAAGTACTATCACCGGCGGAATGAACTAAAATGGTGCGATGTCATTTTGTCAGTTCTACGGAGTGGAGACAACAACATTACGGCAACCGAGATAGTGGTAATAACAGAAAGTTGCTGGAGAGGGGATTGGTGTTGTGTTTATAGAGATCACTGGTTTAATCTACCAAACGAATTGCGCGAGCAGTTGGATTCAGGTACTGCAAAGTAGTAACAACATGACATACCCAAAGCTATGGCATGGAGAGTGATAGGAATTTCATATTACAAACAGAGGCCACATTGAGTAAGGTTGAAGTACATATCCTCGGAGTAATGAAGCAACTTAAATCACTTAACAAGAACAAGTCTTCTGGTCCGGACTGTATACCCATTAGATTTCTATCTGATTATGCTGAAACGATAGCTCCTTACTTAACAGCCATATACAACCGCTCTCTCAAAGAAGGATCTGTACCAAAAGATTGGAAATTTGCACAGGCCACATCTATATTTAAGAAAGGCAGTAGGAGTAACTCACTAAACTACAGGCCTATTTCATTGACGTCAATCTGCAGCAGGGTTTTGGTACATATCCTGTATTCAAATATTATGAATTATCTTGAACAGAATGATCTTTTGACCCAAGATCAACACGTATTTTTACAATATCGTTCATGCGAAACACAGCTAGCTCTTTACTCACACGAAGTGATGAGTTCTATCGACAAGGGTTCTCAAATTGATTCCGTATTGCTTGATTTACAGAAGACTTTTGACACCGTACCTCACAAACGGCTTTTAACCAAATTGCGTGGTTATGGTATATCGCCTCAAATTTACGACTGGATAGAGGCTTTCCTGTCAGAGAGGACATAAACGATTTGGGAGAAAATCTAAGCAGTTCTTAGGTTGTTTGGAGATGATGCCACCATTTACCGTGTAGTGAATTCATCTGAAGATCAAAACCAACTGCAGAACGATCTAAATAAGATATCAATATGGTGTAAAAATTGGCAACTGACTTTAAATAATAAGAAATGTGAATTCGTCCACATGAGTTCAAAAAGAAATCCGTTAAATTCTGTTTACAAGATAAATCAATCAAAAGTGAAGGCCGTAAACTCCACAAAATACCTAGGAATTACAATTACGTCAGACTTAAACTGAAAAGAACACTTAGATAGGTTGGTTGCTTTGGGAAATTTAGGGGGACTAGACTACTAAGGCCATCAGTCCCCCAACATATAGATAATGTCGTGGGAAAGGCGAACCAGAGACTGCGTTTTATTGGCAGAAGCCTTAAAAGATGCAACAGAACTACTAAAGAAACTGCATACACTACGCTTGTCCGCCCTTTTTTGGAGTATTGCTGCCCAGTATGGGATCGTTATCAGGTGGGTTTGAGGGAGGACATCGAAAGAGTCCAAAGAAGGGCAGCTCGTTTTGTTTTATCACAATACAGGGGAGACAGCGTTACAGAAATGATACAGGATCTGGGATGGGAATAATTACAACAACGGCGCTTATCGCTGCGGCGTGGACTACTTGCTAAAATCCAATCGCCAACATTCTCCTCCGAATGCGAAAATATATTGTTGACTCCTAATTACATAGGTAGAAATGATCATTAGAATAAAATACGAGAAATCAGAGCAGGAACGGAGAGATTCAGGTGTTCGTTCTTCCCGCGCGCTATTCGAGAATGGAATGGGAGATGAATAGTATAATGACGGTTTGACGAACCCTCTGCCAGGCACTTAAATGTGATTTGCAGTGTATCCCATATAGATGCAGATGTACGCTAGTGCCATAGGAGATGGGTTCCTTCTGGTGGACGATAACGCTCGTTCCCACAAAGCTGCACCGGCGGATAACTTGCCTGAAGCTGAGGGAAGTGAACAAATGGAGTGGCCAGCTTGTTCACCAGACTTTAACCCGATTGAGCATGTCTGGGATGCACTAGGCAGACGAACTGCAGCCAGACGAGCACCTCCACAACGGTTGCAAAGCTGGATATTGTACTCAATGAGAATGGCCTCAAGAGGTGATTGATAACCTCATACTGTCCATGATACACAGGCATGCAACTGTACTGGCTATCCGAGGTGATCACACACCATATTAGACGGCAACGAGAACGACTTTTTCACTATTAAGCTAGGCCAATGGGGCCATGTTGAGACAGCACAGTATCACACTCAAATGACAATTGTAACCAATATCTGAATAAAATACGTTACCATATGTATTACAGTAGAATAGTTCAGGCCATGAATATGAGATTTCGTAATGACGTGGGGTGTTCTGTTTAGTAAACGACAATATTATATGACATACATTAATTTTTTATTTTTTATTTTTTATAATTTTTTATGTTATCTCGTTAGTGACTAACGACTGTTGTGACAGCATAATTCACCCTTTCTCTGCCCATGTTATATTTATCCCCTAATAGTGTACACATTCCTTTCTCCTACTGTTATAGCAACGTACGCTGCTATTACTTTTGAATTGGGTTGGGTTATTAATAACAAAGCTATTGTGAAGATCCCTAGATACTGAAATAAGTGTCTGCAAGATGACCTTCGATGGGCTCCAGAAATTATTCTAATTAGGGCTACACGCTTTCGTATAATGATTAGTTTTTTGCGCCATGATGAATTACCCCAAATATGATCCCATATGAAAGCAATGAATGAAAATAGGTATAGTAAGCTAATTTACTAAGATGTTTTTCGCCAAAATTTGCAATACCCCAAATACCATTAGTTGTTGAACTCAAACGTTTCAGTAGATAGTCAATATGTTGCTTCCAATTCCATTTTTTATCAATACACCCACCTAAAACCTTTGAATATTCTACCTTAATTACACACTTCTCTTCACAGACTATATTTATTTACTGTGTCATGACATTTACCGTACGGAACTATATGTTTTCTATTTCTTCAAAATTTAACAAGAGTCCATTTAATAATTTCCTGAAAGGCATCAGTTAACTCTTGTTTGTTGGGAGTGAATACTATATTTGTATCATCTGCAAAAAGAACTAGCCTGCATCATCGTAAATATAGTATGGAAAATCGCTAAAATATATTAAGAACAGCAAAGCACCCAAAATTGAACCCTGTGGGACCGCATTTTGATAGCTTCTAAGCTGATTTTTGCAGTTTACTTCAACCACTTACTTCAACTTTCTGTAATCTTCCAGTTAAGTATGAATTAAACCATTTGTGCACTACAACACTAATACCACCATGCTTAAGCTTATCCAATAGAATTACATGATTTATACAATCAAAAGCATTTGAGATATCCAAAAAAAATCCAAAATGGTGATGTTCAGTTATTCAAAAGATTTAATATTTGATCAGTGAAAGCATATATTGCATTGTCTGTTGAATAGTCTTGCTTGAAACCAACCTGACATTTTGTTAGTTCCTTATTTTTTACAGATATAGAAACTTAGTCTTAAATACATTACTTTCTCAAGTACTTTTGATAAAGCTGTCAGAAGTGAGATTGGGCGGTGGTTATGGGCATCGCACACATCTCCTTTTTGTATGCAATGGTTTAATAATGACATATTTTAGTCTATTGGGAAAAATACCTTGCTACAGAGAGCTATTACATATGTGGCTGTGAATTCCACTTATCTATTGGGAACAAGCTTTTAATAGTCTGCTGGAAATGCCATTAATTACATACTTTTGAGTTAATTTATTATATTCTTAATTTTTTGACATTCAGTATTAATTTAAGTGTTAAGGAGTACTTTCTGGAAGCATTTATCTGAAGTGTAGCATTTTATGGAAGTGAAACGTGGACGATAAGGAGTTCAGACAAAAATATGATAGAAGCGTTTGAAATGTGGTGCTTCAGACGATGGAGGAAGATAGACGAGTATATCACATAACTAATGAGGTGGTACTCAACAGAATTGTGGAGAAAAGGATAGGATGGTGGGACATATTCTAAGACATCAAGGAATCGTCATCTTACCATTAGAAGGAAGTGTGTGTGGGGGGGGGGGGGAATCTTAGAGGGAGACCGAGGGACGATTTCAGTAAGCAAATAGAAAAGGATGTAGGTTGTCGCTCTTATTGTCAGATGAAGAAGCTTGCACAGGATAGGGTGGCGTGGAGAGCTGCATCCAACCAGTATGCGGACTTTAGACAACAACAACAAATGTGGATGTCTGTTTTCACTTGCTGTATGGGGATACGTCATGTACTGTAACTAGTTGTGCATCATGATCAGAATGCCCATTCTCAATAGGATAACCGTTTATGTTTTTGAATTTATCGCTGTCTATATATAAAAAAGTTATCTATCAGTGTGCTGCTATCGTTTAATATCCGTGTATGATAATCTCACCTAATCCCATAACTGTTTTGAGGAGTGTATCTACGATATTAAGATTTTAAGACGATATGCGGAAAGTATAATCATAGCATAGTAATAGAAACTACCCGGCGACAACATTAGGAGTGTTATTAGCAGTAGCGTATGTTGGGTTTGTAATTTGGACTATCATTGCTATCTCACTTTCTAAGTTTGTACATAGAAAGAAATCCTAAGAAAAATAATCGATATATTGCGCTGTTTCCGAGATGTTGATAGTGACCGTGCCAAATATCTCAAGAAATTAGCAGTAAACGAAGAAACGGTCACCGTCAAATTTTAAAGCGTTGAGGGGGGCATTCAATGACACTACATTTGCCCCCACCCACACACCCTATCGAAACCCGTGACGGGTGGTGAGAGGTAACTTTGAAATCAATTATAGGAATGCCTACTTTTTTATTGAAGATTTGGATTCTTCGTGAAAACATATGTAACTTTCGTATGAAACTTTTTTTTCGTTTCACGATAAATGGCGTTGTAATCGGCAAAAATGAAATTGTAGCATACCTGTGACGAGCTTCCTCAGCATTTCAGTGGGCCTCATAGTACCAGGAAATGATATCTACTCTCTTTCTGCAATCTTTAACATTGGAGAACAGTTGCGACGAGCGTTTCCGAAGCCTTGGCCGCAATACCACACCCCAGTCCTTACCCCTCCCTGCCCTTCACCATACCGAAGGCTGCGGCAGTGAGCGTCCGAAGCTCTGTTCTCCCGCTGTTGGAATGAAGCGAACCAGACATATTCCACATCACGCGCTAATTCTTCGTGACATAAACCGGCTCCTGTTGCCATTTATGTTAATATTGGTTCTTAATTTCTGGTGATAGCTTTGATAGCCCACAATATACGCCACTAGTTATTAGGTTGTACAACAGAACCAATAATTGTAAAATAAATCAAAGAAATATTTGTACTGGCATTCATTCTAGCGTAAATAATGCAAATAATTTACCTTCTTCCCGCTGGTCATAGATCAGCGTGAATTCGGAAACAACATATATTACTCTCTCTGACACGAAATGACGTTGTAAGCCTTGCTAGTTGGTTAAACATGCTTTGCATTTGAGCTAATACATCTGCAGTAGTTGAATGTAACACTTACATTTTACGTATAATCGAGTTATAAGATGAACATATTACATAAATTAATCAGACTCCAGTTATCGGAAAAGTACTCAGAAGAATAAAGAACGTGTTATGCACGACAAATAGCACATTTATAACGGATATGCTATTGAAAGAAAAGCCGAAGTTGATCGAAACTGGTAACAGATTAGTATAAAAACAACAAATTAATGCGACTCATTACTGTATGTGTCAAAGTAGACTGAAGATTTTGTAAGAACACTAAAAAAATAAACAAATAATAAAGACACGTGTTACCCACGACTAATAGCACTTTCATAACGACCATATTACGGAAAGAGAAGTCGGAATTGAATGAAATTGGGAACAGATTAATAAAAACATCAATTCAATGTCACTCATTACTGCATGTGTTAAAGCTCACTCTAGTTTAAAAAATTACAGGCATAAACAACTCACGAATTGTCAAAACTGTAAAAACAGCGTAGTTACGTCAGTACATCTGTATTTTTACGACTGTTTCCTGTAATTATACACCCGACTGCTCAGACGTTTATAGGATAGAAATATGGCGGCGAGCCTTCAGTGGCCGGCCGCGGTGGCCGAGGGGACTGAGGCGCTCCAGTCACGGTCTGCACGGCCACTACGGTCGGGGGTTCGAACCCCCCCTCCGGCATGGATATTTGTGTCGTCCTTAGGATTAGCTAGTTCATAAGTAGTTTGTAAGTTTAGGGACTGATGACCCCGTAATTAAGTCCCATAAGCTATACAAACATTTGAACATTTTTGAGCCTTCAGTGACATCAATGATAATGTAGACAATATTGCCAGTCTAGTAATATATTATGTGTCTGTGGGATTCGATAATGGGATGGGTGAATCTATACAGGCCAGTTGGGCCACAGTGAGCAAAAATGGCGGTGATATGTGTGCTGTTGTTGTGCCTGAGTGACTGTATGATTGCTGTGTTCTCTCTCTCTCCCCGCTGAAGGCTGTGGCCGAAAATTTAAAATTGAACCAATGTGAAGTGTGTTTTACGTCGCTGATTGCGGATCAGCGATTGTTTTCTCGATGAGTTGTTCCTGTTCTCATTGACTTCCAATTGTTAGTTTACGAAGAAAATTATTTTTCATTACAAATTTTAATTAGATGCTAACCGTTTTGATGGTTCTAGAATGGGTACTAGATAATGTCTGATTGCACTCGGGAGTAATTGTCTCTAGAGGGGTGGGAACCATTAAGTGGTCCTCCCCACAGTTCAAAGAGTGTCCCCACATCTAGACTCGAATCCACTTCCTGCACATCAGCGCTAAGTATCTGGCCTAGTGTAGAGTATTGTGGTGGCTGGAAACTTTAGTGCTGGGTTCGGAGGTGCACTACAGATGTATGAACTTACCAGTAACGTTCCCGACGGCTACCACAGTGTGTCCGTAAATTCCTGTTGCAACTTAACCAGTCACAGAAAGGCAAGGAACCAAATTAGAAATGTAAAACTTTCAGCAAATGAAAGAAAAACTCTCCTCCACGCAAGGCAGTGAGGCAAATATATATCTACATCTACATAGATACTCTGCAAATCACATTTAAGTGCCTGGCAGAGGGTTAATTATCCACTTTCATTACTTTTCTCTACCGTTCCATTCTCTAATAGCGCGCGGGAAGAAAGAACACCTAAACCGTTCCGTTTTCGATCTGATTTCTCTTATTTTATTGGGATGGCCATGTCTTCCTAAGTAGATGGGTGCTAGCAAAATATTTTCACATTCAGAACTAAATGTCTGTGATTGAAACTTCGCAAACAGATCACGCCGCAATGAATAACGTCTTTCTTTTAATGATTTCCACCCCAATTCGTGCAACATTTCCGTGACGCTTTCCCCCCCGTAACGTGATAAAACAAAACGAGCTGCCCTTCTCTGAACCTTCTCAATGTCTTCCGTCAGTCCCACCTGGTGAAGGTCCCACAATGGGCAACCATACTCCAGGAGAGGACGAAGAAGTGTGATGTAGGCAGTCTTTGGTGGAGCTGGTGCATCTTCGAAGCGTTCTGCCGATGAAACGTAACCTTTGGTTCGCCTTCCCCACAATATTTTATATGTGTTCTCTCCAGTCAAAGTTGTTCGTAATTATAACTCCTAGGTATTTGGTAGAATTTACGACCTTAAGTTTTGACTGATTTATCGCGTAATTGAAGTTCAGCGGATTTCTTTTAGTGGTCATGTGTATTACTTCACACTTTTCTTTATTTAGTGTCAATTGCCAATTTTCGAACCAAGTAGAAATTTTGTCTAAATCGCTTTGCAGTTGCTTTTGATCCTCTGTTGACTTCACTAACCGATAAACGACAGCATCATCCGCGAACAGTCTAAGGGAGCTATTCAGATTATCTCCTAAATCGTTTATAAACACGAGGAAGAGTAGGGGACCTATAACGCTTCCCTGTGGAACGCCAGATATCACTTCTGTTTTACTCGATGACTTACCGTCAATTACAACGAACTGTGTCCTTTCTGATAGGAAATCGTGAATCCAATCGCACAATTGGGGAGATATTCCATAAGCACGCAATTTCATTAGAAGCCGCTTGTGGGGTACAGTATCAAAAGCCTTCCGGAAATCCAGAAATATGGAATCGATTTGAGATCCCTTGTCGATGGCACTTAACACTTCATGTGAATAAAGGGCAAGCTGTGTTTCGCAAGAGCGATACTTTCTGAATCCGTGCTGACTATTGGTTAATAGGTCGTTCTCTTCGAGGTAGTACATAATATTCGAACAAAGTATATGTTCCAAAATCCTACTGCAAATCGACGTCAATGAGATAGGCCTGTAATTTTGGGGATCACTCCTATTGCCTTTCTTGAATATTGGAGTAACTTGGGCAACTTTCCAGTCTTTGGGTACGGATCTTTCGCTGAGTGATCGGTTGTAAATTATAGCTAAGTGCGGAGCTATTGCATCAGCATACTCTGAGAGGAATCTAGTTGGCATACAATCTGGCCCGGAAGATTTATTTTTGTTTAGTGACTTAAGTTGTTTTACTACTCCAGGAACATCTACTTCTAAGTTTCGCATGCTGGCAGCTGTTCTTGGATTGAATACTGGAGTGTTCACTTCGTCTTCTTTGGTGAAAGAATTTCGGAAAGCTGTGTTTAGTAATTCTGCCTTAGCAGTACTGTCGTCGGTAGTATTACCATTGCTATCGCGTAGCGAAAGTATTGTTTGTGTTTTGCCGCTAGTGTACTTCACACATGACCAGAATTTCTTTGGATTTTCTGCAAGATTACGAGACAGGATTTCGTTGTGGAAACAACTATAAGATTCTCGCATTGAAGTCCGCGCTAGGTTGCGAGTTTCAGTAAAAAGATTGCCAGTCTTGCGGATTCTGTGTCTTTTTAAATTTTGCATGCGTTTTTCTTTGTTTCTGAAACAGTGATCTGACCTGTTTTGTGAACCACGGGGGGTCAGCCCCCTCTTTTATTAATTTATTTGGTATAAATCTCTCGATTGCTACTGATATTATGTCTTTGAAAGTAAGCCACAACTGATCTACACTCGCATTTTTAGTTTTGAAGGACTGGAGACTATCACTCAGGAAAGCGTGAAGCGAATTTTTATCTGCTTTATTGAATAGATATATTTTTCGTTTATTTTTGGTGCATTTGGGAATTTCGATATTCAGTCTCGCTACTACAACGCGATGTTCGCTAATCCCTGTATCTGTTTTGATGCTATTTACTATCTCGGGATTATTTGTTGCTAGGAGATCAAGAGTATTTTCGCAACCACGTACTATTCTAGTGGGTTCATGAACTAACTGTTCGAAGTAGTTTTCAGAAAAAGCATTCAGAACTAGTTCGGACGATGTTTTATATTTGCCCCCGGTTTTGAATACGTAATTATGCCAACTTATCGAGGGTAAATTAAAGTCGCCACCGATTATAACAGTATGCTTCGGATACCTATTTGAAATATGATTCAAGCTTTCTTTGAACATTTCTGCAACCGCATCGTCTGAGTCAGGGGGCCGATAAAAAGATCCAATTATTAATTCATTTCGATGGTCAGGTATAACCTCTACCCAGACCAATTCACAGGAAGTATCTGCCTCAATTTCGCTGCAGGATAAACCGTTTGTAACAGCAATAAACACGCCACCCCCTGTTTTATTTATTGTATCCTTTCTGAAGACCATTTGGCCCTTTGAAAAAATTTCGGCCGAATTTATCTCAGGCGTCAGCCAGCTTTCAGAACCTATAATGATTTGTGCCTCAGTACTTTCTATCAGCGCTTGGAGCTCTGGAATTTTCCCAACACAGCTACGACAATTTACAACTGTTACACCAATGGTTTTTAGGTCTGCTTTCTTCCCATCTCTGACCTGCCCCCTTTGAGACTGAAACCCATTTTGTGTATTCCCGAGGCCATCTAACCTAAAAAACCGCCCAGTCCACGCCACACAGCCCCCGCTACCCGTGTAGCCGCTTCCTGAGTATAGTGGACTCCTGACCTATTTAGCGGAACCCGAAAACCCACCACCCTTTGGCGCAAGTCGAGGAATCTGCAGCCCACACGGTCGCAGAACCGACTGAGCCTCTGATTCAGACTATTCACTCGGCTCTGAACCAAAGGTCCGCAGTCAGTCCTGTCGACAATGCTGCAGATGGTGAGCTCCGCTTTCATCTTGCAAGCAAGACTGGCAGTCTTAACCACTTCTGATAGCCGCTCAAAACCAGAGAGAATCTCTTCCGATCCAAAGCGACACACATCATTGGTCCTGACATGAGCCACCACCTGCAGCTGGCTGCACCCTGTGCTCTTCATGGCATCCGGAAGGAGCCGTTCCACATCCGGAATGACTCTCCCTGTTATGCACACGGAGTGCACATTGGAATTCTTCCCCTCCCTAGTAGCCATTTTCCTAAGGGGCTCCATTACCCGCCTAACGTTGGAGCTCCCAACTACCAACAAACCCACCCTCTGTGAGTGCCCGGATCTTGAAGGCAGAGGGGCGAGTACAGGACAAGCGACACCATCCGCATCAGGAACATCCCCTACCACAGGCAGCGCCTCGAATCTGTTAGCAAGACTAACCGGGGAGGCCTCCACTTCGGTCCCTCGGGAAGTCTTACGCCGCCTGACACGCGCTGAGGAGACCTCCCAGTCCACCACGGATTGGGGGGCTACCTCCTCGCGGGCAGTGAGCGGGCTGGTCACAGCCGCAGACCGATCGGAGGGCACAACAGACGCACAGGGAGTCTGCTGCACCACCGCGAGCGGCCCACAACAGCGGCGCCCACCCACCGCAGTCTCAAGCGTTGCCAGCGAAGCCAACGCCGCCTGAAGCTGCGAGCGAAGAGTCACCAACTCTGCCTCCATCCGTTCGCAGCAGTCACAGTTCCTAGCCATTCTAAAAACCTTTGTTTCTTCCAAGTAAGTACGTCAGAGGACACAGTAGTTTGATAAACAGTGAGCTTTGCAAAGTATAAACCTAACGCTGAACTGTTTATTAACGGCGAATCTGAAAAATATATACGCGAGCTAATAAATCAAAAATTCAGTAACTGAACTGACAAATAAACGCGATTCTTAATAAACAAACACGCGAGCACACTAAAGTATAAAGAGCTGCAAGAGAAAGCACACACGAAATGTAAATAAGTCGCTTCTATTAAGAAGCCGGTTACCGTACAATGTAGAGCTGCTGCTGGTCACGTGTGCACTGGCCGCCGGTCACTGAGCAACATCGACAATAATCACATTACATTAGGTATTGTTCATAACAATTGAATATACTAATTTACAATTACCAAACACAACAGTAAAACACTTCATGTACACAAAAATAATCACAATATAAAATGAAAACTATACATACAATAATTTTAGATGGCACATATCTTTTTTAAGTCGTAATTTCGGTTCTTTGTATATGACAACAAAGTGCGATTTAAATGTCAATTAATTAGTTAATGAGTACATCATACATGTTCCTAACATATATTGTACTATCAAATATCTTCGCAAATCTGAAAATAGGTTCAAAATCTCAGGTCAGTCAATATATACAAAGAAATACAATATACAAATCTCGACTGTTACATTAATTAACACAATTAGCTGGTCTACCCAACTTGTTTATGAGCCTAACATATATGCAATGCTATTTATTTTTATGTTTTTATGTTTTACAAAAGTTTTACAATTCACATGTCTAGTTATTGAAATAATGTACAATGACGAAACTATTGTTTATAGAACTGTCTGGAAAGCAAATATACGAATCTCTTAATTAATGAAATCTATCACTTATTAACAAATTACAGTATCACCGAGACACTGTGCTACACTGATTCTTACGCTGGCTATTTCGTTTGTAACTAACTTCACACGCAACATGTATCACTATTGAACTACACGATTCCGGGTCCGACGCAGACGGTATCGTACGATGACATTGAGATGAGAGGGCCAGTAGTATCATCATAGGCTGGGGCGCTACGTCGCAAATTATGCGGCCGCTCCCGCCAAAGGTTCAAGTCGCCTTCGGGCATGTGTATGTGCGCTTTCCTTAACATAAGTTAAATTAAGTTAGTGCAAGAAGTTTGTAACTCTAGGGACCGATATTCTGAGCAGCTACGTTTGCAAACATATGGACCTCAGGCGGCCTTGGGGGGAGGGGCAGGGGGGGGGCACCGCCCCAGGCCTATTGTTCTGAGGGAGAGGGGACGCCTCCAAATCTCGAAAGCTACTGTTTTTGGACCGTCCCATGCCTCTTGTCCTGGGAGAGGCAATGAGGCAATGAGATTTCGTCTGGCATCCCAGCTGGGATCGTGTTCAGCCTGCCTGTTGCCACTTCGGTGACTTGCGCGTCGATGATGAAGAAATTATGATGACGACGACACAAAACCCAGTCCCCGAGTGGATAAAATCTCCAACCCGACCGGGAATCCAACCCGGGTCCCCTGCGTGGCAACCCAACGCGCTGTCCACTGGATTACGGAGGCGGACAGTAGAGGCAATAAACAAAAGAAGACGTAATAATTCCTTAGAAACAAAATTTAATTCTCGGTGGGTGTTATGTCTTTGAAATTTCGGAATTTTCTTGGGACTGGTTCGACGGTGCTTCCTGGTCACAATATGAATGGGAATTTCAAACTGTTAACGGCTCGTCATTCGGTGAAGTTTGAACGCTTCCGTAGTTCGGAGAATGTTTCTACAACTAGACGAGCTGTCCCACAAAAACAGTGACGTAAAAAATGCACCGATGACGTCTCCACAGGAAACGCGTCAAAGACATCGCGAATTTAGGAATGGTAATTACTTATGATTAGGAAAAATAGTGGACATAATGTAATTTAGTTATGTAATGTGATTTGTGTGAATAAATTCCTTTTAGTTTGTTTTTATAAAACATAAACAAGTGCAATTTTATTTCTACCTACAATAAATCCTACTATAACACTTTTTTGTTTTCCTTGCTTCAGTTACAAACTTCTAATAATGTAAATATAAGTGAAGTTGGTAAGTATAATGTGTTACTTCATTTTAAAGTTTAAAGTACAGTGGTAAAGCAGAAGAAACTGCAACGGTTTACCTGTAACCATTCCTAAATTACGATATTTTGAAAAACGACAAAAATCCCAGTCTGTCCTGATATAATGTCATGCTAAGTCCCAGACCTTAAAGTGTTAAACTATCTTCTGACTAAAGAGGTTAGGAGGGAAGCTTTTCATGAGTTGACTGGGGCACCTCCGCCTGTTAGTAACATAACAACAGCTGAGGCAGCTGCCTTAAGTTCACTTAGGGTGAATCTTAATATTGTTATTTTATTTAAAACAAACAGGGTTATGTTAAAAAATGCAGTGTTTACCTGCTGATTCAGCGACTCGCAGGATTGCTACTGACGTACAAAAATTGTTGAGAGGAAGACTAATAATCTTCTTCAGAAAAGTTCCTGCTCACTATCAAGAGTCTTAATTCTCATTGTGCTGTACCGCCTAGATGCTCCGACTTATCGTGTAGCAAAACATCTTGCTGGTTTGATGAACCCACTTGTGGAACATTGTGGGCGTCACATTAAGAACTCTGCAGATTTCCTACGACGATTAGAGGGATTGCGTTTGGATGACTCCGATATATTAGTCAGTTTCCCTTTTCACTCGCATTCCTCTGTCTGATTCGTTGCAGTTAATTGAGGCTAGGCTGGGTACTGAATTAACGAATTTACTTCGACATGTCTTGACTTCCACCTACTCTTATTCTACTCTTGTTCTACGGACAGACAGATGCAGTTGCGATGGAGAGCCCCCTTGTCACCTATCACTGCTAATTTATACATGAAGGACTTTGAAGAACTTGCATTGGAGTCAGCAGAAACCTGATTTTTTTAAAGATATATAGACGACAGGTATGTTATTTGGCCTCATGGTAGTGATAACGTGAATAATTTTTTTGAACATCTAAATTCAATCTACCCTGACATCAGTTTCACCATGGAGGTGGAAAGTAATGGTTTCCTTCCCTTCCTTGATGTGTTGGTTAGGAGAAAGGCAGATGGTACGTTAGAACATGCTGTTTATAGGAAGACGAATTACACAGATTTATATCTGCAGGCTGACTGTCACCACACACCTCAACGTGAAGAGGTTCTACGTACCTTAGAGCAAAAGATGCACGTCATCTCAGACTCTGAAAGTTTGTCTACTGAGTTGTCCCATCTGGAGACAACTTTTCGACAGAATGGTTACAGAGAAGGGCAGATTAAATGAGCGTTGCGCTATCAACCAAATGTGCAACGGGCTAGTGATGATAGCACATAGTGGCACCCAAGGCAATGGCCTTTCTGCCATATGTTGGAAGCATTTCTAACAAGACTGGCCGCATTTTAAGTAAATCTGACGTGACGTGTGTGTTTCGACCACCTTCTAAAGTTACGGTGCTGTTAGGGTCCGTTAAGGATGATTTGGGTTTCACAAGGCCGGTGTCTACCGTATCCCATATCCGATGTAGCTGTGACATGTCATATATTGGTCAAACAATTAATACCGTCGAGAAGCGATGTGTTGAAATCAACGGCACACATGTTTGCAACGACGTAACAAGTCTGCTGTTGCCTAACATTGCTTGGACATAAGTCACCCGGTGGAATACAACAAAACGAAAATTTTGCCATGCACTTCCGACTACTGGGACTGTGTTGTTAAGGAAGCGATTGAAATAAAACTAACGGATAAATTGCTGAATAGGGCTGGAGGTTTTTGTTTGAATTCTGTATGGAATCCTGCTCTCTCACTTGTCCAAAAACAGAGGGACAAAGTGTCACCTCATCCACTGAAAACATGTTTATTATCGATATTGCTGTTAGTTTTCATTTTGGTCGTGTGATGGTATTGTGTGCTTGCTTCCTCGGTGTGTGTTGGCTTTCTGTTCTCATTGAGAAATTAGGTTTTAAACGTCGTTGCACATAGCTCCCTCGTTGCAGTATTGCCTTGAGAATGGCAGGGTGTACTCCTGTTCAGTATCGGCTGACGCTGATTTTCATACTTGGCTGTATACCTGAATACGCCATACGCTGGGAGAAATTAAGTAATCACGATATGAATGTACTTCACAGTCGTTTCATGAGATTGACAACGATGAACCATTCCTGAAGAGGATAGTGTTAGGGTCTAGTGATGGGGCCATATTCCATGTATGTAATCATGTTCATCGCTATAACGTCAGCATATGGGCTGCTGGAAATCCTCTTGCACACAGTGAGTACCAACGTAACTCTCCTAACGTGAATGTCTCGTGTGCTCTCGTCCATAACCAAATTGTGGTGTCTGTGCGTTTCGGAAATGTCCGAAAGAAAGGACATCTTTTGCTGACATTAACGGCCGTAATTTTACAAATTCGAACTATTTCAACATTTCGGTCGTTTCAGAGCATTGAAATAAATCTAACGGCAAAATTAAAAATTTGTACTGGATCGTGATTCTAAGTACTAGGCAGGGGGCACTACCATCTTAGTGTGCTGTAAGTTGAGAATTTGGGTTGGAAGGAAAGCGTGCCTGGATAGCCTAATTGGTTCGTTTCTGCTTGCGACGCGGTAGAATGAAGACTTTCTAATACAAGTGTTTCTAAACTTACTTGACCAAACTGCTACGGTCATCAATCCCTGGACTTAAAAATTACTTAACTTACACTAGGGACAACACATACACCTGTGCCCGAGGGAGGACTCGAACCTCCGATCGGATCGACCGCCCAGTCCATAGCATGACACTTTAGATCTCGCCGCTGAAGACTTCCCTGAGCGCACCGAGTCGACCGTAGTTTGTTTACGCTTTGCATGTAGTGTCTCGTCTGAACTTAATGTGTGGGTATGCCTGTGTGTATTTTTGTGCATCTTTTCTTTAGTGCGTGTCCTATGCAATTAGCCCTTCTCGGTTAATTGTCAACTTGGCATGACAGTTCCCAGGAAAAACGCGGTGCCGGCCGCGGTGGCCGAGGTGACTGAGGCGCTCCAGTCACGGTCAGCACGGCCACTACGGTCGGGGGTTCGAATCCCCCCTCGGGCATGGATATTTGTGCCGTCCTAGTTCATAAGTAGTTTGTAAGTTTAGGGACTGATGACCCCGTAGTTAAGTCCCATAAGCTTAACAAACATTTGAACATTTTGATTTGAAAAACGCGGTCAAATTTGAATTTGACAAGGAAACACGATCTATTCAACAAAGTTCTGTGGAACTACACGACTGAATTGTAGACAATATTGGATCACGACTGATCAAGTGCATACCGCCTACTATGACCTGGAAATGTACCGCTTTTTTGTCAAGCTGTTGAACCGCATACTCACGCAGCTACTGCTGCTTAAACTTAGGGGCACTGCTGAATTCCGACACCGGGATGGCAGGGTGAGTGCCGTTCAAATTTCAAATGCGGACATAGTGTACAAAAATGTCCGCATATTCAATCTCCAGCGTGAATTGAAAGTTGTTTCCTGAAAGAATGTTTATTGCAATATGGTGACATCAGGGCTATCCGACATGAAGTTTGGTCAACTCTGCACAAATTGCAATGCTATAACGGAGTAAGAAACGTTGAAATACATGTCAAACTGAATATTCCCTCACCTGTCATCGTGTGTCGGTACAAGGCTCAAGTTGTGTACTCTGGTCACGTTTCTACTTGTCGTTATTGCAATGAGTGTGTGCGTTCACCGTGATGTCGCCATCATGATGCTGTAAACAGAACCTGGTCTCCCCAAAAAATAACGTTTTGCCATTCGTGCACCCAGGTTCGTCGTTGCGTACACCATCGCAGGCGCTCCTGTCTGTGATGCAGCGTCAAGGCTAACCGCAATCATGGTCTCTAATCTGATAGTCAATGATGCTGCAAATGTCGTCAACTGTTCGGTGCAGATGGTTGTTGTCTTGCAAACGTCCCCATCTGTTGACTCAGTGATCGGGACGTGGCTGCACGATCCGTTACAGCCATGCGGATAAGATGCCTGTCATCTCGACTGCTAGTGATACGAGGCCGTTGGGATCCAGCACGGCGTTCCGTATTGCCATCCTGAACCCACCGATTCCATATACTGCTAACAGTCATTGGATCGCGACCAACGCGAACAGCAATCTCACGATACGATAAACCGCAATCCCGGCAGGCTATAACCCGACGTTTATCAAAGTCGGAAACGTGATGGTACGCATTTCTCCTTCTTACACAAAGAATTATAACAACGTTTCACCAGGCAACGCCGGTCAACTGCTGTATGTGTATGAGAAATCGGTTGGCAACTTCCACATGTCAGCACGTTGCAGGTGTCGCCACCGGCGCCAACCGTGTGTGAATGCTCTGAAATGCTAATCATTTGCATATCACAGTATCTTCTTCCTGTCGGTTAACTTTCGCGTCTGTAGCACGTCATCGTCGTGGTGTAACCATTTTAATGTACAGGAGTGTAATATCCATTAAATTCATTCAGCCGGCCGCGGTGGCCGAGGGAACTGAGGCGCTCCAGTCACGGTCTGCACGGCCACTACGGTCGGAGGTTCGAATCCCCTTTCGGGCATGGATATTTGTGCCGTCCTTAGGATTAGCTAGTTCGTAAGTAGTTTGTAAGTTTAGGGGCTGATGACCCCGTAGTTAAGTCCCATAAGCTATACAAACATTTGATTTGATTTGAAATTCATTCATAATGCTGTGACACCTAGTTTACAATCCGGACAGACGAGTGTAGTATCTCACGTACCTGTCCTAAGCCGTAAGCAGCTGAGTGTCAGGCTCGACAGAAAAAAAACACGCGTTGCCGCTTGTCAACACTCTTCCCATGGGCCATATGAGTGAGAGCCAGCTACCGGTATCGTAGAAACATCAACTCGATGCTAAACAGAGCTGCACACAAACATCCTGTCTTACCGACGGTCGGTAAACAACTTGGATCCGGCAGTGTAGTCACAAAATCCATTATCGGTAAGCAACTTGCAACTGCCAGTGTATTCAAACCGCCCAGTCGCTAGAGTAAACAGAGTACGACAAACCCGAGGGAGCGCGCATCCACGACGTTGTCGAGAAACTGAAAGTGGATCCAAGCATTCAGACGACATTCCCCGTCCAAAATGTGGGCATAAGTGTAAAGCCCAAAAAGAAAGTTCAGTCAAATCCAAATTTAGTAAATAGTAAGACCAAGAACGAAAACACGTTGGGAGGCGACATAGGTCAGGGACTCGACATTCACACCGCAAAGAAAATGGACTGCGACGATGACATAGGCGAACTGTTTCCTTTAAAATAATTGTGATATCTGCACAAGGCAAGCTTATAAACTGTCGACAGTTAAAAAAAAATGTTCGTATAGCTTATGGGACTTAACTACGGGGTCAACAGTCCCTAAACTTACAAACTACTTATGAACTAGCTAACACTAAGGACGGCACAAATATCCATGCCCGAGGGGGGATTCGAACCCACGACCGTAGTGGCTGTGAAAACCGTGACTTACGCGCCGCTGTCCCTCGGCCACCGCAGCCGGCTGACAGTAACTATGAACAAGATTACATCCGAACGGAAACTCGCAATCCTACGGCAATTTATATACGATTCTGACGCTAACACATCCTGTTACAGGAAATACAAGTCTGTAAATGTCATACCAGGCTTCTATTGTATAGAAAATAAAGCCCCAGAACTACAGGGTGTCCAGAAAAGGACTCCCTGATTTCAAAATTAAATATCTCGAAAACAAAGATCGATAGAGGAATGCAGTAAACGGTATGTTTATTTTGAAAGCTGTAAGAAGTTTATACAACAGTTTGAAATAATAGTTACAAAAGCTGCTAACAGATGGCGCTGTAATCGCCATACGTAAATGCCTAGTATAAATAGTGATCGGAAGCCCAGAGCGATCAGTTCCACTATTGAAACGTGAAATGAGGTTAGCGTACCGAAGGAAGAGATTAAAACCATGTACTCCATTGAACAACGCGTTTTTCTGGTGCTAGAGACCACAGGTTAGAAGATAGTCCTATGGCAACAAGGCGAAGTTTTCAAGCACGATTGAATGTTCCAAAAGGAACCGATGCGAAAACCATTCGTACGCTCTTCGCAAAATTTCAACGAACAGGCAACGTAACTGATGATCTATTTCTCACCATTGTCAACGTGTACCCGCCCTCCGGGAACAATTACAAAGCAGCGAGGAGTGCCTTTTTCAAGTACTAAATCGTGTATTTACTTCGGAAGACCCTCCAAACACTGTGGTCGGAGGGGATTTTAATCCCTTTTCTTCATCAAGAAGACCAAAGGCCGAATTTTATTTACTGTAACGAATTAAATGAACTGTAAAATGTACTGGGATCCTAGACACTTGGTGAATTCACCCCGCTATTGTGAAATTTACCCTTTATACTTCCACATGAAGTAGTCGTCTTGACAGACTTTACATATCGTCGCACATGAGAGAACGTGTCTGTGATATCCACGTAATTGCAGCTCCTTTCTTGGACCACTGTGCCTGCATCGTAACAATAAAACTCGACCACAACCAACAAAAAGATTCTGAGGGCAGTGGATGTAAAACGTTGCTCACTTTCAAGACCATGAGCTAGAAAAAGTCGTCAGCGATAGGTGGAGAAACTGTTTATACACTATCAGTAGATACAGAAACAAAATTGGTGGACTAACGTGGCATAAAGGAAATAGAGACAATGTCTAACATTATTCTGTAGTCAGAACGCAAAAGAGCAAAAAAGAACATCTGAATTTTATTATGCTGTTCTGAAAGAACTTTACGACAAAGCAAATGAAACGAACTCCTAAGCGACCAAAATAAAGATGATAAAAGCAATACTCATAAGCATCAAGCGTAAACATCTCAATGGTTTAAAAATTAAATCCGAAGTTAAATCTGTTAGTGAAAGAGAAACAGCGTCCTTATTCCTTCTCCTGAAACATCATCTAACCGTGCACGCACTTTTACTGATACACTGACTTCCACAAACGCTGACCAACTTGCTGCCCACAAGGACATTGTACAAGAATTCCATCGCTATTATGACAACATGTATTCTGTTGACCCTATAAACTACAATCTGGCTTCTGAATTACTTCAGTTACTCGGTACTGATGTCGCTCGAGAGGAGAACGATGCCTTCTTAGAGGACTTGGCACCTAGCGAGGTGGCGCAGTGGTAACACACTGGACTCGCATTCGGAAGGATGGTGATTCAAATCCACCTCCGGCCATCCAGATTTATGTTTTCCGTGATTTCCCTAAATCACTCCAGGCAAATGCCGGGATGGTTCCTTTCAAAGGGCACGGCCGATTTCCTTCCACATCCTTACCCAGATACTCCGAGCGTAAACTCCGTCTCTAGTGACCACGCTGCGAACGGGACGTTAAACTTCAAGCTTCCTTAGAGGACTTCACGACCGATGACGTGCTTGAACTCATGGCGAAATTTCCAGAATATAAATCTCCTGACCCAAACGGTCTATCTAAAGAGTTTTATCACAAATTTTGCCATATTATTGGACCCCTGTTCACAGACACGATAAAAGAAATCTTAAAAGGACATTAACCGTCAGCTGAGCTGAAAGTAAAAGTGGTCCACATAGCAGAAAAGCGAGGTAACATCACGTTACTGACGATTTCCGACCTATAATGCTGTTGATTACAAGACAATAGCCAGGGCAATAAATAGCAGAATGACATCTACAGCTAAGAAGATAATCAGAAACGACCAGCCATGTGTCCCAGTTAGGACCATCATGAACACAATTTCAGAAACCAGAGACACAGTATTGATAACTGCAACGTCCGACGTAACATGTGCGTTACTTTTCATCAATTTTTCAAAAGCCTTTGATCGGGTCAGTCACATTTACATCTTGCAAATTATGAAATGTATTGCTTTGGATGACAGGGTAATTAAAGTACTTCGGAACATCATCGTGGACATAACTACACGCATGCCGCGGCCGAGCGCATTGAGGCGCTATGCTGCGATGCGCTAGGCTGCCCCCTTCGGGGTTTCGAATCCCCTCGGGCATGGATTTTGTGCTGTCTTTAGTATAACTTAGTTCATAAGTAGTTTGTAAGTTTAGGGACTGATTTTTGTGTCCCAGCCTCGTCGCCGCTTTTGTGTCTCATTTCCGTCGTAGGTGTCGGTGGCCGAGTAGAAAGACCGACACAGGAATAAAGGATGCACATTTGTGCAGGTAGGAGGTGACCAGCCAGTAGGACAGCAGAAACTAGAAACACTAGAGTAAATTAGAACGAGATATATATTTCTTAGAGACTTAGTAATACTTAACTTTTACATAGCTCAGTACTGCAGAATGCTGATACATAGTTGAGTTAGAGGCCTGCCTAGTGCCTGTTCGATAGCCAAGTCTTCACTGGTGCCTATCTGATTCCGAAGTGTTAACTGGTTCCTATCTCAGTCCCAAGTGAACGATGTCGTTCAGTGGTGGCCACGATCGGGATCGCAGCAGAGGGCGCTCGTGGCTGACGTCGTAAGAACGCCGCGCCGTGCGTGCATGGCGGCGCGCGGCGAAAGTAGGTGGCGCGCACTTTATACTTGTGCGACACCACACCGATGACCCCGCATTAAGTCCCATAGGTTTTGCAAACATTTGAACATTACGAACATAACTACACGCAGTTGTGGTCTAAGACTATCGAAGGCCCCGGGCGGCGGCAAAACAAAATGAGGCACCCGTCCACTTAGAAATACATGTATCACTAAAAAAAAAAAAAAACCGGTACTAAAAAAAAAATTAAAAAAAATAAAAGTGCTTTCGAGGCATTTGCCCCCCCCCCCCCCCCCAAGAGGCCCGGGGCGGTCTGCCGCCCCCCCCCCCCCACCCGCTTAGTCCGCCACTGACTGCAGGAATTGTTATCAACCGGCAAATGACACATCCCATACATACCACAAAGGCTCTATCGATGCAGCTTTTTGCATTCTTATTAGAACCATTTCTCAGAAGACTGCATTGTAAATTATCTAATGTGCCACTCTCGGGGATAACCTTGGCTGTGAGTGTGTATGTCAGATGATGTAGCCGTGGCGATACGTGATGTAGAAGAATTAGCAACTGACAGGAAATGGATATGTTCAGTCAAACGTCTGGTGCCAGGATAAATGAAGGAAAGTTCAAAATACTTTACTTGCGAGGAAGTGACAATTTTACCACACAAAGGGCCCAGAAAGTTGAAATCATAAAACACTTAGCATCATCATAGACAATTGCCCACTTCAAAAGGCGGTCAAAAATTTGATAGCAGTAACAAACAGAATGCAGGGACTCATACTAGAAAACAACCGGCGATCAGTGCCTCTGCTTGAAAGAATTAAAATTATTAACATATTTACATTCTCCAAAGCCTATTACCTTGCTGAGTTATTGCCAATACCTAAAGTACAGGCCAAGAAAATTATGCAACTATCTAGTTTGTTCATCTGGAAGGGAAATATTTTTAAAGTAGACACCACCACAATAACAAAATCAGGACTGCATGGTGGTCTCAAGCTCACCGTTATACAAAGGAAAGCCATGCTCTTTTTCCCGAGTCGGACCTCTTAGATTGGTATACAGCATTACCCAAACCACAACTGCAAAATAATTCCATGTAGTCCGTCCTGAAAGTCTCCAGCCGTCAGTCGACATAAACAAAATACGTTTTCAGTTACAACACATATGAGAATTTTATATTGAATCTTGTTACATAGATCATGTCATCTTAAGAAAATCTCATCTAAAGACTAGTGAATTAATTCAGAAATGGCGAAAAGGATAAACCTAACACCATTGCAACAAAATAACTTACCCGTCTCATAACTAGAAGATTATTTGGAAAAACATTGTCCTCAAGATCCATGAAATGGCAGCTGCATCCACTTGGTATCAGGTTGTCAGCAACACAGTTGCGACAAATGAAAAATCACATAAAGTAGGCCGGTACCCAACTGATAAATGTCACGAGTGCCAAATGGTTGATACCCTGCAACACTGGTTTACCTGGTGTGGGCATCTCCGCAACTGGTGACGGGTGAGACATAAAATTGCCTTTTTGCCAACGAGTTCTCTATTCAGGTACGCACCCGATATACTGACAAGCAAGGCATAAAATAATATGTTAACTGCGCGACTCTTGTGTCGCCCAGTGCTGAGATTGTGTCGCCCAGTGGCCATGGGTAGTGCCGGCAATTTATTTTTATTGAATGACATATCAGATGTACCGGGAATTAAAAAATAACCTCTTGTAAATCTTGTAGAGCATAGGTTCGCAAACTTTTCAGTCTTGTTACCCCTAACACCAACTAGGGAAACTCATTTTACCCCCCCCCCCCAAACCAAAAAAAATTATATACATATTTTCAAAGAAAGCAATACATGAAAACATTACCAATCTTTGTTAATCGTAATACACTCCGTAAGACACATATCTTTTACACTTTCGATGCAGCAATGAAACAATTATATTCAATGAAAAGGTGGGTACTGTTTACCAGTCGCATGTTTTCTAATGTTTTGTTTTGCTTAAGGCGCATGTCAGGTCATGTTCCACATTGAGACTGTTCTGGTCTTACTTTTTATTGTCAGTAGCTTTGAGAAGTCACTCTGATATCTATAAGTGGTACCGAACTGTCTTAACGTTCTTAGAGCTCTGTCAAATATAACAGGATATTCGTCTTCTGCTTTTCCGCAAAATATACCAAAGTCATAATTTTGAAATTCCATTTTGAATGTGCTATCTTCGAGCAATCAGAACGATTCTACTTTGGCTGAAACATCTTTGAAAATTTCCTCTTCAACAGAAAATGGTCTCAATATCCAAGCGTTGACGTACTGATTATCCATAGCTGAGGAATATTGCTTAATTGAGTTTATAACTGCAGACGGATGCTAAATAACGGAAGTTTAAAACACTATTATTTTATTTTCCTCGCCTACTCATTGATCACGCAGTTGCTTAAACATCGATAGATCTCCGACTTGAACCCTGCGTTGGTAAAGTTCCAGTTTGCGGACGAAACTGGAAATTTTATCCTGCGCTGTCAAAATATTAGTCCTATTTTCTTGCAATGAAATACTCGGACTTAATTTCACTGAAAAAGTCAGTAAGATACGCCAACATTTCGACAGTTTTTTCTTTTACTTTTGAATAAAATCTTTCTCTTGTTGTGTTCCTTGCTTTTCCAGAAAGAGTTCTGTTTCTAGTACCAGCATCTCATAACTCATTTTCTTCAGAATTAAGTACTTTTCTGAGATAGCTTAAAATTGTAATTGCGTTTCTTTCCTGTTCGTGTACAGAATTCTCTAGAGCAAAAATACAAATTGAGGAACCATAACGTAATATGAGCTTTAAAGACAATTTATGATTTATTAACTTTTACAGAAAGTGCACAGGAAGGTATTTTAAGTAATCATAGTAATGATATTGGTTTAATTTAATACTATTTTCATTTAATAGCCATATCAAATTAAAGTGAAATTATAACAGGTACTGTATTCTATTTAACTACTTATCAAATAAAATACAAAAACAATTGAAATATTAACAAAAATAGGAGACATAAATTATTTCTTCAAAGTCCAAATTTAGTATTGTTCCACAAACATTTTTATTTATCATTAAAAACATATATGTATACAAATCTTTTACGGAAAAATTAAGCAGCTATAATTTTAATTTAAAAAGGCTTCAAAATACGGTTTTAGGCATCAATATTTTGAATTTTTTCCGGGGGAGAGCCTCCGGAACTCCCGGATCATCCTTCTAATGACGCCCAGTGAAAATCCCTTAAAATATGCTCTGCTCACAAGGACTGAGCATGTTTAGAGGGCATAGGTCAACATTGTTTATCACGCCACAGTGAGGAGAAGCTACCTTTGCTAGGGAAGAAAGTAGTTCAAAGTTACGGTTGGCGGAGTAATACACACTAAGCAGAACAGCTTCGGATTACATGCCGTGCTTAAAGTGTGAATAACTTTTGTTGTAAGTGATCATTTTAATTATGTTTGACGGAGGATGTTAAGGAAGGTACATAGAATATCAGTTTCATGGCATATATGCAGACAGAAATTTGGACATTAATCCAATCAGCAAACATGTAAAAAATTCTTTGGCAATATGATGAACATCATCTTTGAAAAGCATGGCATAGGCTAAGCATGTATGATACAAGGTTAATGCAAAATATGACATAACGCCATATAAGAACCCTGAGACAAATTGAAGGTGTTCAACGGATACAGTCATATCGTTACATTGACGAAAAAGAAATTAGCAGTAATTTAATTGTACTAGAATATAAGCATACTTTTTGTGTTCCAAAGGAGATCATCTCTCATTTTTAAACCCAATCATGCAATTCGACACCACAACGTTCGAGGAAAGCTATTTTAATGTAAATTACGGACTTATTTTCTTCCCCCTGCAAATTATTTAACGCAGAGAAATATCTCGCTTATCAGAAGCTCCAACGTACTGTTAAGCAACATGAAGTAAAATAAATAAATAAATATTGGTTAAGGCGACCGCTGGCCCGGAGCTGGAAATCCGGGTTCCAATCACGGTCCAGCAAAAATTTTCAACTTTTCCGTAGAATTTATTTAAGTGCTCTGAAACGGTAGAAATGTTTAAATATTTCAAATTCACAAAATTAGAGGCCCTTATTTGTTTGCGGTGCTAACTGTGAAGTCAAACAGCTGCCTGGACATGTTGCAAACGTATGTTGTCCCACAAATTCATCTTCCAACAAGACAGAGCTCCTTGTCATAAGGCCTCAATAGTTTGGGAGATTCTGGATGCAGCAGTTCCCAGTGACGAAGGGACTGATAACCATAGCAGTTTGGTCCCTTTAAAACCCTAACCCAGCCAACCAACCCAGTGACGGATAGAAAGAGCTGGATTTAAGGCATGACCACCATTATTCTCAGACTCATGCCCCTTGACTTTTTCTTGGGTGATTACGCAAACACAACTAGCTCTTTATTCACACGAAGTGATGGGTGCTAATCGACAAGGGTTCACAAATCGATTTCGTATTCCTTGATTTCCAGAAGGCTTTTGACACCGTACCTCACAGACGGCTTTTAATCAAATTGCGTGGTTATGGTATATCGCCCCTAATTTGCGACTGGATAGGGGATTTCCTGTCAGTTAGTAGTAATCGATGGTAAGGCATCGACTAAAACAGAAGTGATATCGGGCGTTCCACAGGGTAGTGTTATTGGTCCTCTGCTGTTCCTTATTTACATAAACGATTTAGGTTGTTTGCAGATGACGTCATCATTTACCGTCTAGTAAAATCTTCTGAAGACCAAAACCAATAAGTTATCAGTATGGTGTAAAAATTGGCAATTGACTCTAAATATTGAGAAGTGTGAAGTCGTGCACATGAGGAGGAAAAAAAATCGGTTGAACTTTGTTTACAAGATAAATCAATTAAAAGTGAAGGCCGTAAACTTCACAAAATACCTAGGAATTACTATTACTTAAAACTTAAATTGGAAAGAACGCGTAGATAATGTCGTGGGAAAGGCGAACCAGAACCCTTAAAGATGCAACAGAACTACAAAAGAAACTGCATACACTATGCTTGTCCGTCTATTTTTGGAGTATTGCTGCCAAGAGTGGGATCCTTATCAGGTAGGTTTGACGGAGGACATCGAAAGAGTCCAAAGAAGGGCAGCTCGTTTCGTATTGTCACGAAACAGGGGAGACAGCGTTACGGAAATGATACAGTATCTGGGATGGGAATTATTACAACGGCGCTTATCGCTGCGGCGTGGGCCTACTTACGAAACTCAAATCGCCAACATTCTCCTCCGAACGCGAAAATATATTGTTGACTCCCACTTACATGGGTAGAAATGACCATCAGAATAAAATACGAGACATCAGAGCTCGAACGGAGAGATTCGGGTGTTCTTTCTTCCCGCGCGCTATTCGAGATTGGAATTGGTTCGATGAACCCTCTGCCAGGCAGTTAAATGTGATTTGCAGAGTTTCCCATGTAGATGTAGAAAGCAAAGTGTCTACAGCGTTCATAGGAACGACACTGCCCATTTAAAGAGGAGACGCTATTCACTCCGTCACAACTAATGCCCTTCAACGTGCATGGGATGAACTAGAATATCATTTTTATATGTGTACAGTGGGACAAATGGAAGCCTCATCAAATGTTTAAATGTTTGTAAATCTATCGGACCAAACTGCGTGGTAATCAGTCCGTAGCTTACAAACTACTTAAACCTAGGTAAACTAACCTAAGGACAACACACACACATCCATGCCCCAGGAAGCAATGGGCCCTCCGACGGCGAGCAACTGCACGCTCCGCAGCGAGGCGCCTTAGACCGCTCGGCTACTCCACCGCGGCGAAGCCTCATCGAACTGCACTGAACAGGTATGCAAACTTTGATTTGGTAAAGGTTTCACATTTGCTTCACTGGTGGGCCTGGGCTTTTGCCTGTGCGACCTCGGCCCTTCCCAAACACATTGCTAAGTACCACCGAAGCAGGTGGCGGCAGACCTGGTTCACAGCCTTATTAGCAGAGGCCTTCCCGCGGTAGACCTTGTAATGCTGGTCCTGGTCGGGCTGGTTATCTACCTTCTTGAAACTTGCTGCCAGTTTTATTACTGATCTCCTTGGAGATCAGGTTTGTAAAAACGCTGTTTCCTAGAAAAACGACTACATCGTATTTCGTACTCGCAGTTTTCGTTCCGTTCCAATCCAATATTTTTTTCGTTTTTAGGTCACCTGTAATAGTATTTAAATGAAAGTTCCAACATTTAACTATTCATACTCTTTATTCTGTTCTACGATCATGATCACAATTTAGAATGTTTTCGAGTATCACAATGTTAAAACAGGACCACACTTCAGTCAACGAAGTCATCTCGATATTCGAGGCAAATCAGAAAGTCTCTGCCTCTTTATTATTATTGCTTAGCCAAATTACCGTTGTAACTGCGAAGTCAGTATACCCATTCCCAACGTTACCTTATATGCCGGTGGCCCCGCTCTTGTCAGTTGTTAAAGATGGCGGTTGAGCTTCCACTGCGTTTTATAACGAAGTCAGCACCGGACCTACAGGAGGGTAGGACAAATCAAGGTGTCTACGCCGAAGGCACTTGGCGTAGGGGCGCCAAATGGAAAATGTTTAAATGTTTGTATATCTATCGGACCAAACTGCGTGGTCATCAGTCCGTAGCTTACAAACTAAAACATAGGTAAACTAACCTAAGGACAACACACACATCCATGTCCCAGGGAGGACATGTGCGCTCCGCAGCAAGGCACCTTAGACCGCTCGGCTACTCCACCGCGGCGGCGCCAAATGGTCTCCAAGAAATCGTACTGGTGTAGTTTTATGACTTTTGCAAATATCTGAGAGAAAAAAAACTTATTAAAAATGTAAATAACATGAAATTAAATACATAAAGATAGTATAAGATATTTAATAAAATAATAGAAAATTAAATATATAAAAATCATAATGTAATGTCTAATATTTTTATATATTTAATTTTACATTATTTATATGTATATTTTTTTTATTTTTTGCCCGAAATATAATCAAAAGTTGATCTAAAAGCAGGCCAGTGCGATTTTTATTTTTATAATGTCTTTCGTTTTTCGACCTTTTTGGGAGACCTTTTTCAAAGGAATCGAATTACGACAAAAATGCAGGTGCTGGGAGGGGGTGTTTGGAATTAACGAAACCAATGCCAATAATAATGAATCATGAATCATGATATCATCCGATACATTCATTCTTAAATGAAATATCAACCTCAGACCATTCTACGAACGTCCATTAAATGACTTGCTGCAAAGAAATATGATGGTAGTGCCATTTGAATGACTATATAAAAGCGAAAGGACACTCATTCACTCACTCACTGTCTAAACACGAAATCTCGTAAACTACTTCACCTATGAAGCTGACATTTGGCGGGAATGTAGTTTGTAGGTAGTAGACGTCAGCTAAGAAAGGATTTTGTGATAGGACCGATATTCAGGAGATATGACGTCATAAACAATGAAACCTTCTCCGTCTCACAGCATGTGACAGAGTGACTTTATAAGTCCACTAATTGAGGAGAGAACTTAGCGACTTGCAGCAAACTTTAAACATAATTTCAAACCTTCCAGAAACTTTTTCTCGAAGATAACCCCAGGAAACTGATGAAAAGAAAAAAGTTTGTGGCTTACTACTTTTTCGGCGTTCATGCAGTAAAATTACGGCATTAGGCATGACGTTACAATTTATTACTCGTATACTATTTATAGTATTCGCTAGAAATGTTACAGAGACTATACACACATACCACTGAACGTACGTTCGAAATCACAGTACGACACAAAGTTTTTTGAGATATGGAGTCATAAACAATGAGGTTCATGAAAAACCGCCTCATCACGCATGACGTTTTGATTTATTACGTCTTTCCTACTAACTGTATTTGCGACGTATTTTGTAGACATTTTAAATACACACCACTGGATGTACCTTCGAAATAATATCGTATTACTACCTATATCTGATTTCGCATACGATATGTCTTTAGTACTATCTGCAGCGCCATCTGATAGGCTATGTACCATTAAGTGGGAACATTATAAAAATGTAATTGTCCGTTTGTAAAGAGCAGCTAATCTCCAAAAGTTTTTGAATGATTGCTTTGAACTTTTGACACAATGTTTCATTCTACAACAGGGAGGTTTTTACGTAAGTATTTATTTAATATGTGATATAACTCTTTTTGATTTTTGTAACAATGTTTCCCTATCATAAAATCATATACATATTATATGACATAAGTTTAAAAAAGTAACATAGAAACATTCGTGTACAACACAGCAACTTTGTGTCAAAATTTCAAAGCACTTGGTCAAACGGTCAAGAACTTTCATAATTATCCGATTTTGGACATAACATTAAACAAGAGTGTAGTTTAGGCAATTGACAGAATTTTAAGAGGAGTAGCGGAGGAGGAAATTGACGCAGAGTGGGGGGCATTGATGCAGAGCGGGAGTTATAATATTATTATGCCTCCCAGTTTCAGTGCACAGTACCATCGTCAGGCCGTTGCCCAGCATGCAAGTCATAACGTTGACTTCTCATGTAGATGTGTCGAAATCTTGGGAACCGAGCATGATGACTGTGTACCAAGGAATGGCCAGTACGCTAAATTAAAACAAACTGCGACTATAGACTAAAACACAAATTTTTCTGACCACAAGCTGCTTCCTGTTATGACTGACAGTACATTGAGAATATGTAACATATTCGTAAGTTATTTATTTGGAGATATTTAGGTTTAAACCATAGTTCACTTCTCAATAAGCTTATGACTAGCTACAGTATTTCATCAGTTACATTTATAGCTGTATAGTTACCACATTTACAATTTTCTGGTCTATTTAAGAAGTATGACCTAATTATGAGAAGATGTACGGCCACACCCACGGCTGGCGTGGAGACTAGCTCCCCCTATAAGGACTGATATAACCGGCCGTTTAGTGCTGGACTGCCCATACAGTTGACCTCCGAACCCATGAGCAGCAGTAAGAATAAGTTGCTTTGTTTCTTTATGTTCCATTGTAGCTGCATTAGAAAATGTCAGAAGAAATTAATTATTTGCTTTTGATGCTAAATAAATGTGATTTGCAGGGTATCCCGTGTAACTGAAGATACTGAAGCTAGCGTCTATAGTCGCTGATTCCAACGGCCAGGTTGCTACAATATTAATGAGTATGGCTGTTTTAGTAATGCTTCTGCATCTTTATTTATGTGCTGGCTGTTGTTACATCTCACAGTAACTGATACATCATATGGTGACAAGAATACATGCCAAGATGCTTAGAGCACAAATAAATAATTTATCAGAATGAAACTTTCACCCTGCAGCGGAGTGCGCTGATATGAAACTTCCTGGCAGATTAAAATTGTGTGCCGGAACCGAGACTCGAACCAGGGACCTTTGCCTTTTGCGGGCAAGCGCACTACCGACTGTGGTATCCCGACACGACTCACGATGCCGCCTCACAACTTTACTTCTGCTAGTACCTCGCCTCCTAGTTTCCAAACTTCACAGAAGTTCTCCTGCGAAACTTGCAAGACTAGCACTCCTGGAAGAAAGGAGGTGAGGCGAGGTACTGGCGGAAGTAAAGTTGTGAGGCGGCATCGTGAGTCGTGTTGGGATAGCACAGTCGATAGTGCATTTGCCCACGAAAGGCAAAGGTCCCAGGTTTGAGTCCCGGATCTGGCACACAATTTTAATCTGCCAGGAAGTTTCAAATAATCTATCAGTTTATGAAACTTTGTTTAAATATGCAACAGGGATTGCAGTAGTGAAGAATTGGTGTGAACTCAGATATTGGCTCATCCCTCTGGATGCTACATTGTAACATTAAGAGGCACACAATGTATTAACAACTTAAATTCTCAAGGAAACAATTCTTGTAATCAGAGTATAAATGTAAGTCTTTTAACATACAATTTATTTAAAGATAATAGTCAACAAAAACATCTACACAATAATGGAGCTACAATACTTTCCAGTGACACAAAACAAAATATAAATATGTATGTTCTAGAATATATTGATATTGGCTATTGTGTGCCTAATTATGCCAAGAGGTGGATGATACAGTCTAATAAGTTCTATCCAGAATGACTGAGTTCATTCTGCAACAGAAATTAGAAAAATCTAGTCTAATCAATTGCCAAGAAACATTTACCAGTGAACCCAACAATTTACTTTCTATACTCTGAATGATGGAGCATATGACAGTATTACCATATCAGAAACGTTCTGGCATATGGCAGTTACATTTCTTTGAATTCTCATCCACACCAGGCTTGGCCATGTCCATAGAGTGTCTCCTAAATCACTTCTATTTCTTAGACAGCAGCTCACTGTGTGCAGCAAAGTCAAACATGAACTCCCAGCCAACGCAGTATTCAGTAATGTCTTAAGAGAAGTACATAACAGAGAATAAGCTCCTCAAAAGCCTGCATGCAACACATTAGATAAGAACTGCCAGACTAACAGCTGAAGTTCAGAATCATCCTTTTATGGATGACAATATACATTCACAACCTCTCTTAAGGCAAGTCTTACCTAAGGCAGAGGACTGACACAAGACCTCTGCAGGAATGTCCTCCTTTCCACAATCTCAGACAGACCTCTTCTTCCATAACAGTCGTATCTTCAGCACACCTCTACTTTCCTCTCCCATAAGTAAAAGGCAGTCCAGTCACATCCCATGTTCCTTTGTTCATATTCTGACACTCTTTACTGACAAATATTACAGTCAACCACAGACTCACATTCAGTTTCTCTCATGGAACCTTTTAGAACATCTTTCCTTTCCTACCTCCTGAATTAAATTTACCAATCAGATTGTCTATTTTTGCAACTACACTAACAGCCAATGGGCCCCATTGTTTGTCAGTATGGTGTTTACCACTTGTAAAATTTCTGCTATGTCACGTGCTCCCTGCAAACCCGTTGCCAACATTACAAACACGAAAATTTTATTATTGCTCTCATAAATACGCTGATTAATTTTGTGCATAAATATCAGTGACTCACAAACCATCCATGCTCCTATAATTTGCTCAAGCCCATCATTCACATTCCAGATTCAGTCCACAAAGCCAATACACAAATAATAATAAGAAATACATAAGTAAAGCAGTGAAAATATATCTTATCATATTAATACACAATCTGGGAATGTATTTAAAACTTAATACCTGAATAACATGAAATCAATTGCTGCTGAAAAAGACTTTATTAAGAGACAAATAATTTGATATTTAGTAAATTTGACTGAAACCATTAAATTACTTTTACAGAGTGAATATCTTTACATAAAGAAAACTGACTGACTAAATATAAGTTTCGTTGAAATGAGATAGAATGGCTGGCCAGTACTTACCATTGTGCTGTACCGCCGATAGTAACACAAAATGAAAAAACAGAAAAAAAGGGACAAAGGGACAAGCTTTCGGAACAGAGTTCCTTCGTCAGGTGGGAGAGAAGGGAAGAATAAAGGATGGGAATAGAAGGGAAAGGTGGTTCACGACCTAGGTCATGAAGGTGGTGTTTCGGAATAAGTTTCTATATGTACAACTAAATATGAGTAGTACCGACCAGAAAATGATGTAAATCTGTGGATAATAAACAATGCATTAATCACTGATCATAGTGAACATGACAACTAATCAATCCTTGTCATAAATCAAACAATCACCAAATGAGTGGCACAGTGGAAACACGGTGGACTCTCATTCGGGAGGATGGTGGTTCTAATCCACATCCGGACATCCTGATTTAGGTTTTCCATGATTTCCCTAAATCAGTCCAGGCAAATGCTGGGATGATTCCTTCCAAAGAACATGACTGATTTCCTTCTCCATCCTTAACCAACACTCTGAGGTCTTAGCAATAGTGCCTGTCTCTGAAGGCCTTTGAGAGACTTTCAGTGTATTGAGCAAGGAAGAGATCATATCCCTGTGGAGGACACGTTGCAAGACCTGCCCAATCTAATCACCCAGAACTTCCTATTCCAGCCCCATCACAGGCTTATTGTACCACATCAGACGCATGATCTCCTCTGAATGTAGTTATGGGGTAAAGGATTGTTGGTTATCCCAAATAAGCCCCACATGTAATATGTTAGCACAGTACATTCTGGTACTCTCAGTACAAGCTACAAAGGCAAACTGAAGTCTCATGGCCTTACAGGAAATCACCCAAAGATCATTATCACAGATACCACCCAATTTCTCTCTGGTGGAATCCATCATTTGGTCAATCTCTGCCACATAGTCCCCACCCCCTCCCCCACCACAGTATGGAGTACCCATCTGAGGCCGAGGGGGGAGGTCTGCAGCACAACTTCCAGAATGAAAGACTAAGGTAGCTCCTCAGTGTCATGAGGCATGGGATGTTACAGAATGACGGCCAGGTGATGATGTAATCAAAATAACCAATAGATTGGTGGAGATGGCAGCTGGTTCTGGAGTGAGACAAAGAGGGGGTGGGTATGGCACAGGGAAAATACAGCAACACTTTACCTGATGCACTAACAAATGCTCAAAGTGAGCCACATGCGCTCACAAATTCTCAAAGTGAGCCACATGCAGCACTCACAGGTAACACAAAGTGTCACTGCACATTGAGTCATGGGGGTTGTGGGGTCATCGTCACCTGTCACCATTAGGAACACGTAAGCTGTAGAATGCTTTATTAACAGTGACTGATTAGTGATGTCATCTGGGTGGACGTGTGCTGACTGCTGTGAGAGTTGAGAACCCGTGCAAAATAGTAACAGTAAGAGAACTAGATGAGGGTCGGTTGTGAGAGCTCGATGAGGAGTTAGTGGAAGGAAGTGCATGAGGTGTCAAAAGAGAAGTGCAGTGCCTATGGCTCGAATCTAAAGAGTGGGATGTGAACCTACTGAAAGGAGAGCCAGGAGAGCTACTGACCTCCAGCATGCTCAACAAAGGATGTCCATAGTCTGGTTAGAAAGTTTTATAACCTTGTAGGGGCCTGTATAAGGAAGTTGTAAGGGTGAATGTACCGTGTCATCCTGAAGTAAGACATACTCGCACAATTCGAGGGTGAGAGGCAGGTAAGTGCGAGGGGGTGTGAGACTAATTGAAGGTGCAAGTTTCAATTCCGAGCAGTCCAGTCTCACCCTCTTGACTAGATTACACATTTCAGGCAGAGAAGAAATGGGTGTGGGGGCAATTAGCTTGTTGGGCAGGGCTAAAGTTTGTCCGTACACAAATTTGGTGACAGAGCCTTTGAGGTCTTCTTTGTAAGTAGTACGAAGTCCTAGGAGAATGAATGGTAAGGCTTCAGTTCACAGGGTGCCATGGCAATGTAGAGAGGCCTTCAGAGTCTGGTGCCACTTTTTAAATAAGGCCATTACTTTGCGAGTGGTATGCTGTCATGTGAATCTTGTTGATGCCACACAGGTTGCAAATTTCTTTGAAGAGGGCTTATTCAAGATGCCAGCACTGCCAGGCAACCAATACACGACTCAACACAACACCAATACACGACTGGACAAAAGAGTGGGATACAGTTTGTGCAGTAATGTTAGAGAGCAGTCACTTCTACCAATCATGTCGATGACCGATAATAAGCAGTGGCAACCTTCCGAGGGAGGAAGGGGGCCCACCAGGTCAATATGGACGTGTATAAAGCATCCAGCAGGGATAGGGAAAGAACCAAGTGGTACAATGTGTGCCTACTTGTCTTGATTCGCTGGCATGGAAAGCACAAACATGCCCAAATATGGAAATCTCGGTGCACATCATGCCAGGCAAATCTTTCCATCACTAGTCTGGTTGAAGTGCAAACTCGGGGTGCCCTAGATAGTGTAGTTTATTAAACACCTCTCTTCGGAACGACTGGGGAATGAGGGGCAGAGTGTGCCCATGGATTTGTCACAACATATTTTGCCTGAAGCACAAGGAAAATAGTGTGGGTGGGTTTCAGGGATGAGCTATGATCTGAGATTAGTTCCATTGTCTGCTCATCAGCATATTGGAAAGATTTGACAGTTCTAAGAGGGTGGTGACAGCACAAGTGCAAGGAAGTCCATCACAATGTTGGTCAGCACCTTTGATACACTGCACATCAGTTGAGAACTGGAAAATGTAGTCCAAATATCTGAAGCGGCATGGGGGTAGGTCAGCTGGAGGTTTCTTTATGTCAGACATGAGTGGCTTTGTGGTTTTTCAACACAAAGTTTCTACCTTTGACCTCAGTGCAAAAGTGTTTGCCTTGTAGACCACTAGCACTTCTCAGTGAAAAGCTGAATATTTCTTTTTTGTGTGGCATTTAACTTTGTCAAAATAAATAAATAAATAAATAAATAAATCAAAGGGGCAATGCAATATCACTGACCGTTTCGTTAAGTATGGCACCAACTGCTGTGTCGCTTGCATCGGTGGTGATAAACATATCAACATAAGGGCGATCATCACAGCACTCGCTAGAAGCTCTTTTAGTTTTTTGAATGCACTCTTCATCTCTTGGATCCACTGAACTGAATTGACTCCCAAAGTATTGGGTCCCACTAAAGCCTCTGACAGGGAAGCCTGTACTATGACTGTGGCCAGCAAGTGTTTGCGATAGTAGTTAACTGTACCAACAAAATGCCTCAACTCCTTATCGGTAGAGGGGCATTCCTTCTCTAAGACAGGTGTCACTTTCTCAGTGGGGAGCATGATGCCTTTGTCTGACATATAAAATCCTAAAAATGTGACTGAATATTAGTATAGTTGCAGTTTCTTAGAGTTTGTCTCGATGCCTATAGCTGATAATGTGTCCATAACTATTTTCACGTGTGATTTGTTTTCTTCAACAGATGGGGTAAAAACTAGTATTGTGTCCAAGTAAACGAAACAGATCACTGATGAAATGCTGCCTAGTTTGGGCAGCATTCTGCAGGCCAAAAGCATGTAACTAAATTGGAAGAGACCGAATGGAGTCGTGATTGCCATTTTCTCCACATCCTCCAGCGCCATCGGAATCCAGTGATAGGTATGCTTACATAACTGAAAAAAATCTTGGTACTTGACAAACTTCATGAAATCTGAGAAATTTGCCATGGGGTATTTGTCCATAATAGTTCGCACTTTTAGGCACCTGTAATCCCCATATATATTCCAGGTACTGTCACTTTTCGGAGCAAAATGTATAGGTGTTGCTGAGTAGCCAGAAGATGGTTCCAAACTCCTGCCTGTAGAAGTTCATTTATTTGCTCATGGGCAGTTTTCATTAGTTCAGATTTGAGTTGGTGTGGTTTTCTAGAAATGGGTAGGCTTTTAGTCAAACACAGTTTATGTACCATGCCTTTGGTTATGACGGCCACACTAAAGGCAATGGGTGAGGCATTTGTTATGTTATGAGTATTCTGGGTGGGTGCTAGGTTGCTCTGTGGTGCAGTTGTCAAATTAATACAGGTTTGCCAACTGTCAAAAGTCCCCACACAGTCAGCTTGGGGTTGGTTGCTGCTTGGTTGGTATACTGAGTCTGAGAGTGACTATTTACAGATTGTGCTGCAGGGGAAGTGGGTGGTGCTAGGGGCGATAATCTCACAGCTGAGCATGCAATGTTATTGACACTAATACTAGCAAGAGCTGCATCAGCTACTGGCATCAATAAGTATGTGTCTGCACCAGTGGTTAATCTGTCAACATCAGGGCTAGCACAAACAAAACCAAAGGTATCACTGTCACTGTCAACCTTGCATGCGGGCATGAGAACACTGGTGGAGCACTGACTAACCTGCAGCTCGTTATCTGTACGTTCTCATTGCAATGTAGAGTTGCTCATGTGCAGTTTCAATCTCAACAGAGATGCTGTCCATTTTAAAGTGAAGCTTGAGCTGGTTCAGGCAGAGCCATGTAGTTTCTTCTCACTTATTAAGCTACCTGTTTATCAAGTTTTGGATCACAGTCCAGAGAGATAAATACTTGTGACTTGTGAGTAAGCTGTACACTACTTTTAGCATCAGAAGTACACATGTTCAATGAAGCACAAGGGAAATGTTTGTTTGTAGGGAAGTGAAACACATTATCTCAAACTAAACTGGTCCACAGTTTGTGGTGTTGCAGGACATCGATGCCTAGGATCAGTTAATTCACGTCCATAATCAAGTACGTCCACTTGAGCTGACACACTGCTGAAAACTTGACAGTGTAGGGTGTAGACCCAGAGTAAGTCAAACTTGTAGCATTCACTGCCTGAAGTAGGGCATTATGTGGGCAGATGTTGCTAACCATCATGTTTGTAGGCAGTAGAGATACATCCGTGTCCATGTCCATTAGAAAACATCAACCTGACACTAAATCTTTTCTATACATTAGGCCACTGGTCGCATTATAATCTGAGACTGAGTGTAGAATTTGTTGGTGCCCAATCTGTTTGACACAGGAGGTGGTACTGCGACCTACCTGCAACCAGCATTTGGGGAACAGCACGGTGTCCAACATTTCTTGGCTGCTTCGCCAAACCTGGTCTGAAATTAGCAGTAAGGGTAGTTCTACTGCTCTTCTTGTGAAAAGTTGGTAGCTTCTCTAGAACTAGGCTGAGAAGGTGTGTACTCACTACTGTTTGTGCAGCTTGTGGCTGTCTCAACTGGCCCGGTGGGCACTGCCAGGCATCTAAGTACCAATATCATTTGCTTCCTACTGAGGGGGAATGAAACTGGTCACAAGCGGTGGTCTCAGACTGCTGGGTGTGGAATTTGTGCTGGAATGCATTTGATCAGCAGTGCTGAATTGTTCATTAGTTGATTAGTCCTCGAGGCCAGTGATGGCAGTTTGGACAAGAAGAGGCAGTTTTTCAGTCCAGATCACCATGAGGGTGTTATCAGGCACTGTCTGTTAAAATGTTTTAATATATTTTAAGTAATTACAGTTTATTCTACCGATACTCATCTTTTCAACATTGCGATGTATGGGGGTTCTGCTTGCTACAACATCATTCTCCTGGGGCGTCATGGTAGAAATAAATACTCGTAGGTACAATTTATTACTTCTTCTTTAATTTTCATTCAAACTTATTCTCCACCAAAACAATACAAATTCTAAACATATACAAAGCATCAGAACGGTAGTACTTCCATTTCAAGACACAGAGTGACAGATTCCAGAGCACTTGACAAACGACTCAAACTCTAACTCCCCCACGCAAGGTGGTGAGGCAAATATATAACATTGACCATAATGGCATTACATTATCCATTGTTCAGAACAATCGAATATACTGATTTACAATTACTGAACATACAAATAAAACATTTCATGTACACAAGAATAATCACAATATAAAATGAAAACTATACATAAAATAATTTTGGATGGTGTAAATCTTTTTAAGTCAAAATCTCAGTTCTTTTTGTTAGACAATAAAGTGGAATGTTAAATGTCAATTAAATTGTTAATGAGTCCATCATACATGTTCCTAACATATATTGAACTATCAAATCTCATGGCCATTCTCAAAATATACCCCAAACCTCATGTCAGTCAATATATACAAAGAACTACAATATACAAATCTCAGCTTACATTAATTAACAATTAGCTAGTCAACACAACTTGTTTATGAGCCTGACATATATACAATGCTATTTATTTTAATGTCTTTATGTGGATACAAAAGTTTTTACCATTCATCTGTCTAGTTAATGAAATAATGTAAAATGACGAAACTATTGTTTATAGAACTGTCTGGAAAGCATCTAAACGAATCTCTTAATTAAAGAAATCTATCAATTGTTTTAATCACAGTATCACCGAGACACTGTCCTACACTGATTCCTAGGCTGGCTATTTCGTTTGTAACTCACACGCAAAATGTATCACGATTGAACCACACGATTCCGGATCCAACGCAGACGGTATCGTACAATAACACTGAGATGAGAGGGCCAGCAGTATCGTCACAATACCCCCCCCCCCCATCAGCTCAACGATGCCCTCATAAGTCGAGGTGATGTAAGAGTAGAGCACCTACTTTGGATGGCTTGGACCCGGTGGCTGGCTTGGCTGCATCAGTACCTCACTTAGTCCTGTCTGGGATTGGCACAGCACAGTCCACACACACAGCATCACCAGATCCTGAAAGTTCCAAGTGCATTAAGTACGTGACAAAGGTATGGCCTCCCAAGAGCAGAGGGCAGAATCGGGAACAGCTGACACTCAAGAATATGCCACACTGAACTTGTCTGACCTTTTTAAGTATCAAAACAAAATACACAAGAAACATGACAAAAAATATGCACATAACTAAACTGTAAAATTTACTGTTCTCTTACTTTCTGAACTGAATTTTTTAAAACTCTGAGGACATTAAACTTTGTATCTTACAAAATTATTAGACACTAATATTAATTAACTGATTCTATCATGACTTCTATCAATATCTCAAATACTTTAACTCTTTAATATTCAGGCAACTATTTGAATTCAAATTTTGACTGTGACAAATTAATACATTAAAAAGTCTAACTGAAGAAACTATATTGAAATCAATATTCTTATTAACATAAAAAATTTACATACACACATTTCATACCTTAACACTATAGAAGAAAGATAGAATGATAGATATGAGGTAATTTGAACAGGTTACAGAATGAGTAGGAGATGTGGCACCAAAAACTGAAATCAGAAGTATGCTAGCACATAGCTAGAAACCCAGTGCTTGCCAATGCACTTAGCACACACAGAATGTGTACTTTCCTGAGGTTACAAATGTTAATATCCAATATATAATAATGGAAAGTCCAGGTTGGAATAAATAATATAGTGAGGACAGTTTACAACTCACCGCAAAGACGTGGCGACGAGCTGCGACAGGCACATACAAAAGACACACACATACAACACATTCAGCTATCGGCCATGGCCTTCTTCAGAAAATAGAGCACTCATGCAATCACACAGGCACACAACACAGTCATACAACCATCACCTCCGACTGCCACACTCAAATTCATTCGAAGTGTGGCAGTCGGAGGTGATGGTTGTATGACTGTGTTGTGTGCCTGTGTGATTGCATGAGTGCTCTATTTTCTGAAGAAGGCCATGGCCGATAGCTGAATGTGTTGTATGTGTGTGTCTTTTGTATGTGCCTGTCGCAGCTCGTCGCCACGTCTTTGCGGTGAGTTGTAAACTGTCCTCACTATATTATTAATATCCAATATATTGAATATACAAGTTCCAAGATATTTCATCAAAGAAAACATATGTACAAAACTCATAGCTGCAATAAATTTTACAAAAATAGCACCTGTACCAAGTCTTTTTATTACCCACTACTGTCTGTATGGCTTCAGTTCTGTTATCTTCAAATTCACCCCCCCCCCCCCTCACTGGCAAATGAGAGACTGAATCAGCAACAAGATTGTCCTTGCCCTTAATCTGTTCCACAGCAAATTTACATTTCTCTAGGTTAAGATACATCCCTCCTGTTTTTAGTCTTCTGCACACTACTTCCAGTAAGCTTAAATCTTCTTACCAGGTTTGACCAATGACAAGGATATCATCCACATACACACTTAACTTTTCAACAAGATCTTTGCCTAATACCAAATCCAAAGCTCTGATAAATTCAGCTACAGAAACATTTAATCCGAATGGGACCACGCAGTACTGATAGCTACTTCCGTTATACAAGACAGCAGTGTACTTCCTTGAGTCTCTGTCAAGTGGCACCTGATGAAAACCAGAAGTCAAGTCCAGGCTAGTCATATATTTTATATTTTCAAATTTATACAATAGTTCATCGATGCTCTCTGGATGGTCAGTTTCTCTTTCTAAAAACTTGTTCAGATGTCTGGACTCAAGTACAATTCTCACATCTCCATTCTTCTTGGCTACCACGATGATTGGGTTGTTGTATTCACTAGTACTCCTCTCAATTATGTTCCAGTTTTCCATCTTTTCAAGTTCTTTCTCTACAGCTTTCCTTTTTGCAATTGGGACACCGTATGGTTTGAAGTAAAACGGTTCATGTGGTTTGACCCACAAGGTACACTGGTAGTTTTTCACTTTCCCCGGTCTGTCATCGAACACATCATGATAGTTCCACAAGACTCTTCTCAGCTCTTCTTTTTGTTCTCTGTCTAATTTGTTGGCTTCCTCCACTTTGGTATTTACAAGTTCATGATAATTAATATCCTCCCCGGCTTCTTCAGGCTCTTCATGCATGTCTTCTACGTCTCTATTATGATCTAATAAATCTAATTCTAAACTCTGCTTACTCAGACTATTCCCATTTTTCAATACCACAGCAGTACAATGTAAAACACCAGTCTTCGGGTCCACAAACATAACTTTTCTTCCTCCCCAGTCAAATACAGCATTCACTTTCATGAACCAGTCAGTTCCTAGCAAGATATCCTCAGACAAATTAGGTATTACTAGACATCCTTGACATAAATTGACATAATTCACACTGAAGTTCAACAAGGCTTGCTGGTTAACTACCTTGCTGTGTCTGCCGGTAGCACCCTTGATCTTGATTCCTACTACAGGTATCTCCATGTAGTCCAGTACATCTTTCACACAATCTCTAAATTGTTCAGAAATTCCACTGGTTGGACTACCTGTATCAACTAACACTTCCTTGCCTTTTCCATCAATAAACACGGTAATATATGGGCATCCAGTGACATCATATTGTATATCTTCCTCTTCTTCATGAGTAATATCTTCAGTAATATCATCATATTACATAGTACAGGAATCTTCATTAACTTGTACATGATTCAGGGACACATTACTTTCAACAGGTTGACAAGCCATACATCCATTAGCAACACAATTATCATGGGTAACACACTGCTCTATCCTAGGCACATTATCTTCTAGCTCATGATATTTACACAGTAACTTATCCAGAACATTAGCTTTCTCTTCCTTATTAATGTAGCTCTGTATGACACAATGCAAGATGTCTTTCCCTACCTCTTCTTGTCTGTTTCTGCTTCGACAACTTTCAGTACTGCTCAATTTCACTGGTACAACTTGATTCTCACAAGACTTGACATCATCTACAACACACTCTGTCTCACACTGGCCATCAGACATGATGCAACCCTCCTTGACTTCAACATAAATCATCCCATCAAGTTCCTTCTCCAAATCTTCATACTCCATGACCTCTACATCTTCTTCACTATCTTCAAAACTGTCATCCTCTGACTTCTCTGAACTCACACTAGACAAAACATCAAAATCTTCATGATTCTCAGTCTTCACAGTTCGATGAGCAGTAACATTTGGTCTGTCTTCAGTATCTTCAACCTTATCACTTAGCAATTTACACAGTCCAAACACATCTTGTTCTTCACTTATTTTGGGTTCTTATACAGCCATATCTTCACTTGCATTATACATATTGGCTACAGTATCATCATCTAGTACAACCTCTTCTGATTCTATACACTTGTCCTCTTCTTTCTAAGCCTGGTTCTTAATGACTTCCCACAGTTCTTTGTTAAACTTGAGCCAATTTACCCTGTGTGTTACCTTCTGTCCCTGTCTGTATTGGTCATTTTCCCATTTGCGTCCAAATCTGATCCTGTTTGTAGTAGCCTGATTTCTTGTCCTATTTCTCACCCCAACCTGACAGGCTTCCATAGGGGCGACATTTAGTTTTCCTGTCCGTTTCCATAAGACTTGTAGTAACCTTGGTTCCTATCGTTTCTTGTTTGTTCCTGTAATCCATACTCCAACCTTGCTGTCTACTTCGGTTCTCACGACTATCTTCTTGGTGATTATCTCTTCTGTCTCTTCCATTATGGTCTTCTTCACAAATTTTATTTTCTAATGATACTTTAACTTCCTGAATTTCAATTTTTCTAAGTTTATTTTCCTCATCAAAATACTTTTGTACAGTACTAATTTTGTTTTCAAGGTCAGATTCAACATTACTGATTTTACTCTCTACTACAGTCACTCGAGTGTCCAGCTATTCATGTCCTAACTTCCTTGCTCTTTCAAGATCACATGTTTGTTTCCTGACTTCGTCAACTGCCCTGTTTGTTTCATTCAACTGAGAATTTAAATCTGCTAAACCATCATCTATCTTTTTGCTCAGATTGTCCTTAACTGCCGTCACTTCCTTTTTAACAGATTCTACTTGATTACTCACTTCATGGCAATGCAGAATGGCAATGGGAAGAAAAGCATTTTTGAAAAAGAGAAATTTGCTAACATCGAACATTAATTTAAGTGTACGGAAGTCTTTTCTGAAGGCATTTGTGTGGAGTGTTGCCTTGTACGGGAGTGAAACATGGACGATAAGCAGTGCGGACAGGAAGAGAATAGAGGCTTTTGAAATGTGGTGCTACAGAAGAATGCTGAAGATTAGGTGGGTAGATCGCATAACCACTGAAGAAGTACTGAACAGAATTGGTGAGAAAAGGAATTTTTGGCATACCCTGGCTAAAAAAAGGGATCGCTTGGTAGGACACATTCTTAGACATCGAGGAATCATAAGTTTAGCATTGGAGGGAAGTGTGTGGGGTAAAAATCGCAGAGGGAGACCAAGAGACGCGTATAGTAAGCAGATTCAAGTGGATGTGGGTTGCCGTTCTTATGAGGAGATGAAAAGGCTTGCTCAGGATAGAGTAGGGTGGAGAGCTGCATCAAACCAGTCTCCGGACTGAAGACCATAACAACAACAACATTTTTTTAATGTCTTTATGTGGATACAAAAGTTTTTACCATTCATCTATCTAGTTAATGAAATAATGTACAATGACGAAACTATTGTTTATAGAACTGTCTGGAAAGCATCTAAACGAATCTCTTAATTAAAGAAATCTATCAATTGTTTTAATCACAGTATCACCGAGACACTGTCCTACACTGATTCCTAGGCTGGCTATTTCGTTTGTAACTTCACACGCAAAATGTATCACGATTGAACCACACGATTCCGGATCCGACACAGACGGTATTGTACAATAACATTGAGATGAGAGGGCCGGCAGTATCATCACACTGTTCACTGATGAGGAGTTGAAGTCGATGTCACAGCTGTGACAGAGATCTCTCACCAAGGTGCTCCTCGTAGATGAGGTACTGCACATTTTCTTTTGTAGTCCGAGTAACGTGTTCTAGTGTTGTCCTTTTGGCAGTTCTGTATTTGTCTCCCAGAGAGTGGCATGCTGACCATATCATAGATTAGTCTTTGCAGTCATGGAGGTTGTTTAGGAGACAGATGAATCTTGAATCGTCGTCAAGTTCACAGTGCTGAAAGGTTTGCTCGATGAGAGCAAACGAAAATTATGAGTATTTGAGTGTGAACGCCAGCAGTTTCAGTAGTCACTCAAGTGGCAGTCACCTGTATATGACAGGTAGATGAGATGTAAGCATGGATGGCAGGTCCCCGATGTGGATGGAAGATATATCCTTGTGCCCTCATGGTGCAGCTGGTGTGCCGGTGGCACTGTAAAAATGGGCAGGCAGGCAATAGGGATGTTCAACAGAACAAAGTAGTCAACTGGCATGGTTTTAACTCTCAGTGGAGTTGGGAAAGTGAGTGACTGAGCCATGTGCGAAGTGGGAAACAACTCAGTGAATCCGAAATGGCTGGCACAACATGTGTTGTGGTACAGTATATGGCTGGGCACATGTTCAAATGTGGATGGCCCTGTTCACTAACGGATTAACTCACAGTACTCGACTGGAGAGAGATGTCAATACCTAACCTCTGTCCATTGTTCACATAGCTTGTATAAAAAACTTTCTGGAAACTGGCTCAAAAAAGGGTCAATGATCTGAGTTACGTCTGCTAGCGAGTTGATAGTAGCACTCAAGTTACTTGTGTAACTGCTTGATGGAGAGACACAGGTCTTCAGAAACTGTTCATGTTCTTATTGTGCCATGTGCATGAAAGAATATTATTGTAGCCTATGATGGGTAGAAAATGATCTACCAACAAAATTCACTTGCACACCACAATTATTACTGTCTGTTTGCATTGCTTGTCGTGTGGAAGATGTGAATGGGCTATTTTGATGGCAGGATACAAAGCTTGATGTTAAATGTGTCACGCACGACATAAAAAACCTAGAGTCATACGAATTGTTCAGAAAGTTGTTCTCTCAGAATGGTGAGAAAAAGGTTCCGGCAGTGTAGTGTGAAACAATTGCACAGCAGTAGTATGATTGAAATCCAGCAGGTTAAACACACCTCCTTTATTGGTGGATGTTGGATCCTTGGGGTGCATTTCCCGAAGCCGTTCTCCCAGTGATGTGGTTGAATCATCAGATTTAAGCAGTAATTTCATGACTCAGAATTCCTGAACTCATAACTCGCGCAACATGGTACAAGAATTTTGACTATGGATCACCAATATGGACTAAGGGATTGTTGGTTATACCAAATAAATGCTGTGTAAATGCTGTGTCAGTATGGATTTTGCTGGTGTTAAGCTTAGTTTTAAATTTTATAATAAGATATATGATGTATTGTTTGAGGAGAGTTGAACAGGATTTGTTTTGTGTCCCAGCCTCGTCACCGCTTTTGCGTCTTGTTTCCATTGTAGGTATCGGTGGCTGAGTAGAATTAGACTGACACAGAAATAAGGATGCACGCTTGTGCAGTATGGAGGTGACCAGCCAGTGGGACAGCAGCAACGAAAAACACTAGAATAAATTAGAACGAGATATATATTGCACAGAATTTATACAGTACTTAACTTTACATAGCTCAGTACTGCAGAATGCTGATACATAGTTGAGCTAGAGGCCTGCCTAGTGCCTGTCCAATAGCCAAGTCTTCATTGGTGCCTATCTGAATCCAAAGAGTTAACTGGTTCCTATCTCAGTCCCAAGTGAACGATGTCGTTCAGTAGTGACCACGAGCAGAGTTGCAGCAGAGGGCGATCGTGGCTGTCGTCATAAGAACGCCGCGCCATGCGTGCATAGCAGCGCGCGGCGAAAGTAGGTGGCGCGCACTTTATACTTGTGCGACACCACACCCCTCCCCCCCAAACCGCCTCGTCGTCGTGGCGTAGGGCTGAGGGCCACGGCGACAGCACTGGGAGGAGGGCCTGGACGGGGGCGTTACTGGTAGGACGGGCGTCGTAGCTGAGGCTGGGATCGAGACGCCGTCCGCGCCCCGGTATACACTTTGCGATCCACCGGAAAACCCACCAGAACCAGCGGAAGGGTGCCTGCCCCAGAGGGAGCAGGTCATCTTCTTCTGAGGTGCGTGGCCCAGGCGGTGGGGGCACGCACGGTCCCGGAGTTCCTCTCGGTGACGCTGTCATCTGCGGCGGCGACAGCGGCGGCGACGACTGCGGTGGAGGTGCGTCGACATCCATAGGGATCTCGTAGTCCGGGGACGAATGATGTGGCTGTGCTCCCTGGCGGTGAACTGGGTCTGGAATCAAGAAACCGGAGACAGGATCGCGCAGCCTATGCAAGCGCAATTGGTTTGCGTGGCGCCGCAGCTCCGACCCTGTGGAATAATGTACAACATACATATTGCGACCAAGCACGCGCTGAATGGTGCCCGGAAGCCATCTCTTCTTGTTTTCAGCAAACACCCTGTACAGCACCGGTGTCGAAACCTGAAAACGCGTAGCGCCATACGAACCGACTTGGTGCGTGGGAGGCTGCAGCAGGTGAAGGAGAGTGCGGTGACGGCGTCCGTGTAGCAGCTCGGCAGGAGACGGGCCGTCACGTGGTATGCACCGATACGAAGACAGGAAAATTTGAAGAGCTTGCTGACCTTTCATCTTTTCCATGTAAGACTTGAATGTTCGAACGAAACGTTCTGCTTCACCATTGGACTGAGGGTGAAGAGGTGCAGTGGTGATATGCTGAATACCATTCACACGACAAAACTGTTGAAAATCCGCACTAACAAACTGAGGTCCATTGTCACTGATGATAGTTTCAGGCAAAACTTTGATGCAAAACACTGATGTTAAGGCACTGATTGTACTAGACGCCGTCGTTGAGTTCATGGCAGTCACGAAAGGAAACTTGCTGAAAGCGTCTACAACAATTAACCAGCGCGTATTCCAGAAAGGTTCGGCAAAGTCAATATGTAAATGTTGCCATGGTCCCTTGGGGTGTGGCCGTTTGAGAAACGTTGCGGAGGAGTCACCTGATGCTCCACACAAATAGAACACTGTGACGTCATGCTCTCAATCAGAGCGTCCATACCAACCCAGGTACAATGGTGTCTGGCCAGTTGTTTTGTCCTAACAATACCCCAGTGTCCTTGATGCAGGTGGCGCAACATTTCTCGTTGCAGGGAACGAGGAACAATCACTCTTGTTTGGTCGTTGTCGGTATGTAACAACAGAACACCCTGACTTAAAGATAATGCATGACGTTGTGCAAAATAATGTCGAACCAGAGGCCGATCAATGTCTTTGGCTCTGGCAGGCCACCCAGAGCGAACAAAACGTGCTACCACACTTAGGTCTGCATCCGCAGCTGTTGCCTGTGCAACCCGACGAGAGTTCAAAGGGAAGTCTGCGACAGCGGATGCATCTCTGGAGTCTATCTGACAACATGCCATTTCTGAAGAATCAAACGATACATCCTGGCCAACCGGAAGTCTGGAAAGTGTTTGCGTGTTGGCATGTTTGGAGGTAGGTTGGTACAAAATCTCATACTGATAATTTGACAATATCAAGGACCATCTCTGAAGCTTTTGTGCCGTTCGTGGCGGAACGGGCTTTGTGGGTGAGAACAACGATGTGAGAGGCTTGTGGTCTGTCAACAAATAGAATTTTCTGCCATAGAGATAATGATGAAACTTTGTGACGCCGTAAATGATTGCTAAGGCCTCCTTTTCTATCTGGCTGTAATTCTGTTGTGTTGGCATCAGTAGCTTGGATGCAAAGGCAATAGGACGACCATGAGAACCAATATAATGTGACAATATTGCACCCAGACTGTACGACGAGGCATCGAGTGCTAACACTACACGCTTCTGTGGGTCAAAGGGAATCAAACATGCATCACTTAGTAGTGCAGACTTTAATTTGTCAAAAGCAACCTGGCAATCTTTAGACCATACAAAAAGAACATTCTTCCTACGTAAGCGATGCAGTGGAGCTGCAATCTGAGAGGCATTGGGAATAAATCTAAAATAATAGTTAAGCTTTCCCATTACTGCTTGCAATTCGTGCACATTCTTAGGAGGAGGCAAGTCTTTGATCGCTCTAAGATGTGACTGTAAGGGTGGATTCCTTGGGCATTAATCACATGGCCTAGGTACTATAGTTCAGTTTGAAAAAACGAACACTTTGCTCTATTGCAACGTAGACCTTCTGCAGTCAACACTTTGAAAAGGCACTCCAGGTTTGCTAAGTGTTCTTCAACTGTACGTCCGGATACCACAATATCATCTAAGTAGTTTTAGCAACACGGTACAGAAACTGTCAGCTTTTCCAAAAAAGTGCTGAAAAATAGCGGGGGCGGAAGAACTGCCAAAGGGTAGGCGTTGAAATTGAAAAAGGCCCATGTGAGTATTAATGACGAAAAACTTTTTCGACTCGTCATCAAGCGGAATCTGTAAGTATGCCTCTGCTAAATCAATCTTAGAAAAGAAGCGAGACTGTCCTAATTTGTCCATTAGTTCCTCAGGTCTGGGCAGGGGATAAGTGTCTACAATTGTTTGACTGTTCACTGTTGATTTGAAGTCCGCACAGAGATGAAGTTTTCCTGTTGGCTTGGGTATAACTACTATAGGCGAGGCCCACTGACTCGCAGAAACAGGAGAAATCACACCACTATCTTGCCAACATTTAAGTTTGTCTGCAACTTTATCACAAATTGCGATAGGCACTGGTCTAGCTTTACAAAATTTTGGAACTGCAGATTCTTTTAAAGTTACATGTGCCACGAAGTCTTTTGCACAACCTAGTTCCGGCGAAAACAAGTCACTATATTTTTCACACAATGCATTTATTTTGTTCTGAGGCACTACGGACAAAATCTGAAGCACATATCTTTGAATTGATAAGCCAAACAAGTCAAATGCATCTAGTCCAAAAATGTTCTGTGTAGATTTGGCCTGAAGAACTACAAAAGCAACTGTTTTTGTTACACCTTGAAAAGAGGCAGGCAGGCTACACGTTCCTAGCACAGGAATATTTTGACCTGTGTATGCTGTTAGCACTTGCTGTGAAGGTGACAATTTTGGCAAACCCAGAAGTTCATAAGTGTCTTTATTAATTAATGTGACAGAGGAACCAGTATCAAGCTGAAATTGCACAGTCTTGTTGTCTATGTAAAGAGTCCCAAAAAGGTTTTGCTTGTGGTGCTCGACAGGTGCACGAATGTGGGCAACGTCTGCCACAGTTTGTTTGCTACACTCGCGCATGCGCGGGCTGCGAACGGTAGGAAGCATGTGGCGCGTGGCGAAAGTAGGTAGCGCGCACTTTATACTTGTGCGACACCATAATTTGGACTTGCCTTTAAGATTTTTGTAAAAAGAATGTTTGAATGAAATGACTGAAGAAGAGAGAGTGAGGTCAGAAATAGTAAAACAAGTGGACGAAATTGATGGAGTCTCTACTGAACAGAAAAATGAGTTAAAAGGAATAATACTTAATAATAGTAATGTTTTTTTTTTTCTGATAGACCAGGGTTGGTGAAGGATTTTGAGTGTAAGCTGAACTTTGAAGATCATGTTCCATTTTTCAAAAAACCTTATATTATTCCGTTTTCTAAGAGAGGGGCAGTGAGGTTAGAGATTCTAAAGATGTTGACATGGGGAATCATAGAAAGGTCCACCAGCTGCTACAATAATCCCTTGGTTCTGGTCCCCCCCCCCCCCCAATAAAAAAAAAAAAAGGTATTAGATGCCAATAAACTAAATGAAATTGTAATATGTGAAAGTGACAGGCCTAGTAAAATAGATGAAATTTTGCAAAAATTTTATGGATGTAAGGTTTTTACTTCCTTTGATGCAACCTGTGGATATTGGAATATTAGTCTGGCTAAGGAGTCTAGACCATGTACAGCCTTTTTGCATGAAGGTAAGCTGTATCAATATTGTGTAGTACCTTTCTTTTTGTTATTGTTGAGCTTATGGGAATTAACTGTGGGGTCATCAGTTGGTACCTTTTGACTGAATATATCTGTGAGTGTTTTTATTAGGGCTATTGACAAAGTATTAGGTGAAGTCCTGTCTAATAAAATAACTGTGTATGTAGACGACATCTTGGTGCTAACTCTGACTGGTTCACACATTGTAAAACTTTGGATTCAGTATTAAAAGCTGTACACAAAGGAGGAATGAAATTGAAGTTAGATGAATCTGAGTTTGTGAAAAAGGAAATTTCATTCCTAGGTCATAGGATAAATGAATCAGAATTCAACCTGATCCAAAGAAATTAACTACTATTGGTGATTTTCCACCACTTAACAATAAGAGAGAGCTTAAAGTGATATTTGGCTTGTTTGGATCACTGATCAATCATTTAATCATCCTTGTCTGGGAAATTTATTGAAAAAGAATTTAGTATGGAACTGGACGGAGGATTGTCAAGAAGCTTTTTAGAAATTGAAGAATAAGTTGGACAATAGTAAAGTACTGTATCGCCCTGATTTCTCACAACCTTTTTGTATGAGCACTGATGCAAGTATTTGTGGTCTGGGGGTTGAGATTTTTCAACTAATACCAACTGAAACAGGTGTTGAACATAGGACAATAGCCAATAGCATTTGCCAGTCGATCACCGCATGAACAGGAAAAGAATTATTATATATCAGAATTGGAGGCTTTAGCCATTATTTTTGAGTGTCAGAAGTTTGAATATAATTTGATAGGGCATAAGGTGAATGTATACACTGATCACAAGGCTTTAAGCTACCTACAGAAGTGTAAGTTGAGACATACCAGATTAACAAGGTGGGCCATGTATCTGCAACAATTTGATCTTGAGGTAAGGTATGTTAGTGGTAAGAATAAAACCTTAGCTGATGCTCTGTCAAGGATGCCTGTAAGAAGGAAAGATCATGACAGACAGGAGGAACAAGATCAAATTAGGTTATTTTATTTGCAGGATGTGAAAGAGGAAAAGGTAATCAGGAAAATTTGTAAACAGATGAGAACAGAATGAGGATCCAAATTTGAAGTTGATCAAGCAGTATTATCATTCAGATAATAAGCCAAAAGTAAAGCTGTACTATACAATACACAATGGTGTGCTGTTTAGGAGAAAATCTTTGGATAATCAGAATTGGAAGTTGTGTTTTCCTGACCAACATGTAGACAAATTTATAGACTATCTTCATGAGAGTTATGGTCATTATAGTGCTAGGAAAATTGTTGCAAAAATTCAAGAGACAGTGATTTTCAGCAATCTGTGGAGAAGGGTTAAACAAAGGTTAGAGGGATCTGATAAACGTCAGAGAGTAAAAACTAGTGTGCCATCTAAAGGGTTAATGAGTTGTGTTTTTCCTAACAAACCTAGAGAGCTCATTGTGGTTGATTTGCTAGGTCCATGACCAGCATCAGCAGGGGGTTGTAAACATGTATTTGTAGTTCTTGATACCTTCTCCAAATTTGTGAAATTGTATCCAATCAAAGAGCTAACACCAAGATCATAGTGTAGAAGTTGACATCTGATTGTTTTTATAATGCGGGGTGCCCAAGTTGTTGTTGTCAGATTATGGTCCACAGTTCATTTTTGAAAGGTTCACACATTGTATGGCTACACACTACATTCAACATACTTTCCTCGGGGTAACATAAGTGAGAGAGTAATGAAGAAAATAAATAGGCTTTGCAGAACATATTTTAGCAAAAAAAACACTGCATGGGTGAGCTACATACAAAATTTTGAAACAATTATGAATAATTTGTGAAATGTATCAACTGGTTTTCCCATTGTGAATTGATGTTTGGAAAAAAACCATCTAACATTATACATGAGGAGATTGATTTCCCGGTGCTGAGTGAGCTGACTCAAGTTGAAACAGTTAGGTTAGCCAGGGAGAAGATGGAGAAGAAAGCTGTAGGAAGAAAGACAAGGCATGTTAAAGGAATGACACCAACTAGTTTTAAGCTGAGGGGGTGAGGCAGGCTGCTTGAGAGTGTGCTTATGCTCTTTCCAGCCTTGAGAGAGTTCCCACACGTATGGGATGTCTTGTTTCTTTATTAGGTCATTTCTTTTGCATGGTATATGGGTTGTTTTTGCCTATGTTTTCTTGTGAAGGTGGGGGGGGGGCAAAGGTTTGTCCCAATTGGGAATATTCCATGGGCATGGGAACAGCTCCGGTACTCACCTTACAGCCAATAGGAAACCATGGAAACCTGGCCAGAGCTGCTGGTGATAACCACCTAGTGTGTCGGTGTGCTATTGTGTTGTGTTTGGTGTTGGCTTCTCAGGGTCACCTTCAGTGTTGGCCGTGGTGTCCCCTTTTTTCCTTTTCCTTTCTGTCTTCTTCTTCTTGAAGCCACTTCAGGGCTTCTGTTGTGGCGTTGTCTCGAGGAGGATCACTGTACTCTTCTTCAAGATGGTATGGAACATACTCCTTCCAGTAAGGCTTGTGGAAGACCTTCCTGTAGGGCCACTGTCCATCAGCCTTCTCTTTGTAGAAGCGTTCTTTGTCCCAGTTGAATGCATCACACGGTTGCAGCTTATGTTTCCAGTTTAGTACCTCCTCCATCATTACGATTTGGTTCGTCGTCTTCTTTGCTGAGGGGGCAGCCTCTTCTGTCTACGTCCCTTTCTCTACACGGTCGATGATGGCCGTTTGTTCGGCCAGTGTTCGCGTCTTCAGGTGGGGCATCTGCGACCACCTGTCTTCTTTCTTCTCTGTTTTCTCAGCGGCGCCTCCACCACGGTTCCCGCATTTTGTGTTGTCTTCCGCTGCTGTTGCAGCATCAGAGATTGATGCAGACGGAGACATGCTGCTCTCTGTGTGGACAGCCATGTGGAATCTTGATTCTGCTTCCTTGATGGCTGCCTCTACTGCATCGTCATCTTCTTCACGGAGCGCGCCATTGCGCACTGTCGTCGCGATGCGTGCCTCCCGGCGGCCTGGAGCGGACTGCCCACCCGCCTCACCACGCGGTGGTGTCTTTTCCCTCAGTGCTGCCTTCTGCCACTGCAGCTTCCTCAGTTTCGTGGTGGCCGGTCGCGGTGTACCAATGCTCTGGGGCGCACACTCGGCCCCTCTCCACTGCTCAAACAGGCGGTGGGGTCGGCAGAGCGCGCAGGAGCGCTGGCACCTGCTGCCTTCTTGCCCCTCAATGAAGGAGAGATCCAGTAAGGTCAATGATGAAATCAAAAAGTTTTTACGTGTATATCATGGTCCATTTAAAGTTATCAGAGTTGCACATGACAATGCATATGAACTTGCCAACACTAAATCAAGTAAAGTCTTTGGTTTGAAAAATGTTATTGATCTGAAACCATATGTATTTCCTGTGATGTATTTGAAACTTGACCCACAGCAACTTGAATTATTCAGAAAATTGGATAACATCGATTTTGCCAAACAGGTGGAACAAAGAGTAATAAATAAGGATTAAGTCACCAGTAGGTAGGGTGTTCGTCATTCTTTGACGAATACATTACTTGGCAAGTAATGCCTTCCCTCAGCAGGGTGATACTATTCTTCATTTCTTATATCACTCCATTCTTCTTCTACTATCTGATGAGTAGTTTGTTAAGTCAGTAAATTTTCTCCTACTATGTTTTGGTTAGTATAGTGTATAGTCTATTTAGTTACCATAGTGTATTTGTAAGTTGCCATAGCTTCACAGCAGTACTACCTACTCATTAATTGTAGGTTACCATAGTGTAATTGTAGGATGCCATAGTGTAGTGTGTATTATGGTATGTTTGAATGAAACCAGTACCATCCAATTCTGTATCTTCTAAACAGCATATGTAGCAAAAGATTACACCTAAATTTAGTGCAATGAAGGTTAAATTTGGTACTTACCGAGATGAGTCCACTATATGCAGGAAGCGGCTACACGGGTAGCGGGGGCTGTGTGGCGTGGACTGGGCGGTTTTTTAGGATAAAGAGCTTTAGGGAAATAGAAAATGGGCAATCTCAAAGGGTTCAGGTGGATCACAGGAGAAATGTAGATCCGGAAACTATCGGTATAACAGTTGTAAATTGTCGTAGCTGTGTCAGGAAAGTTCCAGAACTGCAAGCGTTAATAGGAAGCACTGAAACACACATCATTATAGGCAGCGAAAGTTGGCTCAAGCCAGAAATAAGTTCAGAAGAAGTATTTTCAAAAGATCTATCGGTGTTCAGAAAGGATAGATTAAACAAAATAGGTGGGGGCGTGTTTGTCGCTGTCAAAAGTAGTATTTCATGTAGCGAAGCTGAAGTTGATAGTTCGTGCAAGCTATTATGGGTAGAGGTTGTACCCGAAAATCGTAAGAAGTTAATAATCGGTTCCTTTTACCGGCCTCCCGACTCTGACGATACAATAGCAGAAAGGTTCAAAGAAAACCTGAGTCTAATTACAAAAACGTACCCGACTCACACGATAATAGTAGGTGGTGATTTTAATTTACCCTCGATCTGTTGGCGAAATTATATTTTCAAATCAGGAGGTAGGCATAAAACATCGTCCGAAATTGTAGCAATGCATCCTCTGAGAATTACTTCGAACAATTAGTTCATGAGCCAACTAGAATTGTAAATGGATGTGAAAACACACTTGATCTCTTAGCAACAAATAATCCTGAGCTCATAACGAGCATCAAAACGGATACAGGTATTAGTGAACACAGAGCTGTCGTAGCGAAATTGAATATCGAAAGTCCCAAAGTTACCAAAAATAAACGCAAAGTATATTTGTTCAGGAAAGCAGATAGAAACAAAATACATTGCTTCTTGAAAGACACCTTCCACTCGTTTCTAACACTAAACGTAGGTGTAGACCAGATGTGGCTTAAATTCAAAGAAGTGGTATCGACAGCAATTGAAAGTTTTATACCTAATGAATTAATAAAAGAAGGAGGTGATCCCCCTTGGTACACAAAACAGGTCAGGACACTGTTGCAAAAGCAAAGGAAAAGGCATACTAAATTTAAACGAACACGAAATCCCCAGGATTTGCGATCGTACTCAGAAGCTCGAAATTTAGCGAGGATTTCAATGCGAGATGCCTACAATATTTATCACAACGTAACTCTTTCTCGTAATTTGACTGAAAACCCAAAGAGATTTTGGTCATATGTTAAATATACTCGGGGCAAAACACAAACAATACCTTCACTACGTGATAGTAATGGCGATAAATAGTATAATTGTGGTTCGATGAGCCCTCTGCCAGGCACTTAAATGTGATTTGCAGAGTATCCCATGTAGATGTAGATGAAGTCAGTGTGTTACACTTCTTTTTAGTGCAGTGGTGATCTAGAAAGTGAGTTGTGAGCAAAATTATCTGTACCTATATGAGAAATTTGTATCTATGGCCATTAATTTAAAGCAGTATGGTAATGAAAAGAGAAGTTCTGGAATTTATATAATTCTGTCTGTATTGAAGTAATGAAAGTAAAAGTTAGTGATTTACTGTGGACTAGGCTTCTAGAGATTTGTTGTGGCTTAGGCAGGATTTTCATAGTTTCTTTGATAGAGTATTGAAGTGAATATAGCTGGAGTAATGAGGCATAATAAGGTAATGGAATATTATGAAATACAGATAAGAAGTGAGATAAGATGAAGAATATTAACTGATGAGGTAAGAGAAAGAATATTGATGAGGTATGATGAGTATTCAGTTATGAGGTATAATGAAATAATGATAATGAGTAGGTAGGGCCAATGGTTAGGGAGCCTCCTTTGCTATTACAGATTTTCTATGGATTCTATCTTGCAGATAACTTGGTAAGATTTGTGAGTTAAGAAGTGAGAGATTTTAAACAGATGTACATATATTCCATCTTGGGCAGATACAACTGGTTCTGTGTATGATGTTTTTGCAAATTTTCAGTGTAACACTAGTTTCAAAATCTACCATCTTTTTTTATTTGATATTTTGATCATTTATTTGCTGCTTGGTATTTGTCATCTGTGAGTAGGAAGTGGAGTGCATACTTTTTGGTTCATTTGCTGTCTGTAGGAGAATATTTTATCATCTTGGTACTGTGATGAAAGAGGATAAAAATTTAGATTTTGGGATAAAACAATATGATTTTCAAGTTTTTGCTTTAAATTTCAATTCAAGTTTTGATTAAGTATAGCCTATATGTAGAGTGTTGTGCTACAAAGCAAGTTTCCATTCTTTTTCTTAATAGGATTTCAATTAGATATATATTGTGTATAGTTTTATAGTAGGAAAGAAATATTTGTGTGTAATTAGTGATAAGTTTTGTTGAGGTACTAATGTAGAGAATTTTGTATATTTTTCATGTACTCTGCTGGAGGAGAGGCAACTCCAGGACAAGGACATGTGGGACCCTATTTTTTGACCTGATGAAGGCATGGATCCCCCGTGAAGATAACTGAAATGATCTGTGTGTAGTGTGAAGTGTAGTGAAAAAACTGGGAGATGAGTGTTCCTCCCTTGAAATGAAACAAAATGTGTTCAATTTTTGATGAAATAATTTTATAAATTTTTCACTCATTTTGTAAATAGTTTGTATATGTATGTTAATAATAATCGAATTTTATTGGGGCTCTGTATAATTTTATTGCCAGCATAGGGTAAACGGAATATGAAATGTAGATTAAGGTTATTTTTGTAATTGCCTTCAATATGATTTATTTGTAGCTATGCAATTAACATGTATTTGTTTTTATCAATTAATTACCCAGTTAATTATTTTTTCAAATAACTATCTGGTTAATTAAATGAGGGGGGTGATGTAACAATGCATGTTGGGATTTATTCCCATCTGCTTACATTACTGAACCTCCCAATACCACCGTTGCATAATAATAGATATGAACATAATTAGTGAATTATTTTCTTTTCCAAAACTTTTGTTACTCTTTTTTGTAATGTAAGTAGATGAAGTCATTTTCTATTACTTGATGCTGGAGAAGTTTGTTTAATTAGCAAATATTAATTAATTTGTGCCAGAAGTATATTGTTAAAGTTCAGATAATATGTTAATTAGTATTTCTGTTACAACCAAGTAAATTCTTTTCTCATAATATTAAAGTAGGTATTACTATGTTTCACAAGTAATGTTAGAAAAGTTTTGCCTTCTTTAGTTTCTGTATAATTACAGCCAATTACGAAAATATTGTTGATTAATCTATTTTGTTACATACATTAATGAAATACCATGAATTGAACCAAGATTTGTATATCAATTTAATCAGTATTATTTATGCTATCTTTTACTTTCTTTACTTTTCCATTCTAATTAATTTAATGTACATAATTAACAATACTCAATTTTCAGTGACATTGTTTGGATGATATAAATAGTATGCGCTCGTGGAATGTAAGAGAGTATTGTTTAGTCAGTTGTCAGAGCCACAATCCATGCTAGTTCAGAGTATTGTTTCACCAGTTGTCAGATGTACAGCCTACGTCAAAGTATTGTACAATATATGTCAGTTCCGAGTATTTGTTTTTGTTTCGGATACAATCTAAGGCACATGCCACGCCAGTTTGAACTATGATTTTGAACAATTATGTAAAAGTTTGTCAGTGTTTCTACCAATATTATGAATGGACTAGTAATGTTCATGCCACATTAAAATGTACACTTCAAACTTTTGCATTCCACACACAAACTGTGTTGTAAAGTTGTATTATTGATGTGTGGAATGTGTATACCTGGTTTTAATGGGTGTAATTAATGAGACTTATAAGCTGGCCATAAATAGGGACAACTGGTCATTTATAAATCACTAAAAGTGTCAAGGAACTGTGTGCTGCCTTCGTTATTTGTAGTGAATTAGTTTTTGCCCCATGAGATTTCAGCCAGCCAATACGGAGAGCAAAGATCTTCAATTACAAGAACCATCGATCTACGACCACCAGGTAACAGCACAAGGTTGCAACACTTTCCAGAGAGACTTTCAATAAACAATGATGTAGTCACAGTTGTGCAACAATTTGAGGCTGTATCTGCTTGTCACACAGCCATCACCACTGTTATCAGCGTAATCAGCCCACAAAGTAACAAAAGGCACTAATGAACAGTTTACCTAATTCAGTGAGTTCCTAAAATTTCCAATTCAAAGACTTCACTTCCTTATATGAAAAAATAAGTTCATTCTGATACTATAGCCTATGTTGGATAGCAAATGTTTGCCTGATAGTGGAAAAAATATGAAACATGTTTGTTTGCCAGTCTGTGTCAGGGAGAATGGCCGCTAAAATGTGTTAGTGGTTTAAAATTCATATGGAAGAATTTAAAACTAGTATGGAGGAAATCAATACTCAATATGACACTCAAGCAAGAAACAGGAAGAAGTTCCGATATAGAATATACTTTTTAAAGTTATTTAGAAAGTTAAATGTTGAAACAGACAAACAATGTGACTTAGTTTGCGTGAAAGTTTGAGGCAGGGCCAGCCTGTCCATAAAGCAAACTAGGCAATTGCCTGGGTTGCTCGAATTTGGTAGGCGGCAAATTTGTTGTGCGTGACAAACCCTCATGCACTCGAGCTGCGGTTTACTTTGCTGTTGCACTGTGGTTCCAGGAGCATAGAATTCCCAGTTACTACACGTTACTGCACAGGCAAGAGTCGAGACACAGCTCAAATGTTACATGCATTCTCTCTGACTCTTTAGAATTTTGCTAGTAAGTGTTTAATGAATACACGAGTACCAAGTAGTTTGCAACCAATCATCTCATGATCACAGCTGGCGTTGCCGCCTATCCTGTTTGCTGGGCAGTGGCTAACTAAGTGGGGGGGGGGGGGGGGGGGGGGGGGAAGACTGCCCTGGGCCTCTCGTCTTGGGGAGCTCCAAATACATAAAAAACTTTTTTTTTTTTTTGTGCACCCTCGGCCTCTCTGGGGCCTCCAAAACTCGAAAGCTATTTTTTTGTCTGTCCTGTACCTCTTGTCCTGGGGGGCCTCCAACTCTCAAAAGTTATATTTCCAATTGGATTGGGGGCCTCATTTTGTTTTGCTGCCATCCCGGGCCTCCAATAGCCTTAGTCCGCCACTGTGACTGGGGCGCTCCGCAGTCCCGTGCAGTCCATTGCTCTGCAGTCTCTGTAGTGTACAATGGACACTAATGACCTCGCCACAGTGCGCCATAAGGCCACACACATCATCAGTGGTGAAAATCAGTAAAAGGTTTAGGGCACCAAATAGCACAGGGTGTACCTTACATTTGTACAGAAACAAAGGAGAAAATACAATTTTTTTATTTATTTATTTTTCTATTTGTTCATAATTACTTTATAAATACGAATATTATAGAGGAAAAATTCCTAACAGGAAAAATATATGTAAAAAATAGATGAAGTCCACTTACCAGGCGAAGGAGCACAGGCAGTGATAGCAACAAATAAACACACAGACACAAACACACACAAACGCAAGCTTTCGCAGCCTAGCTGCTTCGTTAGGCAGAAGGGAAGGAGAGGGAAAAGGAAATGATGAGGGTTTTAAGGGAGTGGGTAGGGAGTCATTCCAATCCTGGGACAGGAAAGACTTACCTTGGGGGGGGGAAAAAAGGAGGGTAAACAAATAGACACTCACCCACACATTTACACAGACGCAAGTACATTTAGGCAGACATGTACTTGCGTCTGTGTAAATGTGTGGGTGTGTGTCTATTTGTTTACCCTCCTTTTTTCCCCCCCAAGGTAAGTCTTTCCTGTCCTGGGATTGGAATGACTCCCTACCCACTCCCTTAAAACCCTCATCATTTCCTTTTCCCTCTCCTTCCCTTCTGCCTGACGAAGCAGCTAGGCTGTGAAAGCTTGCGTTTGTGTGTGTGTGTCTGTGTGTTTCTTTGTTGCTATCACTGCCTGTGCTCCTTTGCCTGGTAAGTGGACTTCATCTATTTTTTACGTATATTTACTTTATAAATAATTATTCTTGGGTACAAGTATGGTTTTGCGATGTTCAAAGAAATTATGAGTTTTTGCCTCTATCACTTAAGAGAGGCTATGTCTCATCAAGTGAAGCAGGATAGAGCTTTCCCAACTATGTATCTTTGTTCCTGTCGAAACTATACATCCCCAGACTACAGGAATGGAACAGGGCAAAGAATCTGATTTTAGTTGTAATGTAATAATGGAAAGTCCAGGTTGGAATTAATAATATAGTAAGGACAGTTTACAACTCACCACAAAGACGTGGCAATGAGCTGCGACAGGCACATACAAGAGACACACACATACAATACTTTCAGCTATCGGCCATGGCCTTCTTCAGAAAATAGAACACTCGCAGAGCGTGATTCAAAGTGCGGCAGCCAGAGGTTATGGCTGTATGACTGTGTTGTATGCCTGTGTGATTGCGTGAGTGTTCTATTTTCTGAAGAAGGCTACGGCTGATAGCTGAAAGTGTTGTATGAGTGTGTCTTTTGTATGTGCCTGTCGCAGCTCGTCGCCATGTCTTTGTGGTGAGTTGTAAACTATCCTTACTATATTATTGATTTTAGTTGTAGTAACATGTGATATGTCAGATACCCCCACCACCATCATTTGAGTGCACCTCGCCCACAGGCACTTGCAACAGTGAGTAGAGTTTCAGTCTGTTACACTATTGTTGTGCCCCTTGTTTTTTTTTTTTTTTTTTTTTTTTTTCCCCCCTCCTGTTTCTGAAGCCAGTGGTGACAGCAGCCTCTTGAAAATAAAACTCATAAAACATATCTGTGATCCACAATAACTCAAGAAAGACTTGTGGGTTTGGCAACTTTGTCAGATGAAAGAGAAACAATAGATTTAAAAGAGATTGTCTTAGAGTTTGCAAAATCCAAGGCATGAAAAATTTATTTTTTGAGACTCTTTGTGTAATGAAGCTTATAACTGTATCAGTTGTTGAAAACTAGCAACCAAAACCTTTTTAAAAAACAAAATGTGAAAATTGAGGTGTAATAGGCAAGCTACAGAGCTAAATGTTTACTGCTTCATCACCCAGATAACAAATTAAACAAATTATTTCATTAGAATATCAATGCCAGTTTGTGATCTCAAAGTATGTGTAATATAAGAAACATGATTTATAGATAAATTAATGGTTAAGAGAAGATACATACATTGCTAGGAAAACAAACAAATAATATTTCATCATAAAATAGGAAAATAAACAAGACCACATGGCCATGAAACTAAAACCTGCTAATATGCACTTTAGGAAAACATAAAGTGAAATAGTAAGCTTAGAGATACATTCTATTGTATATTTGAGTAGGAACTGGCATAAAAACACAAATATAATAAATGTTTCGAATGTAAACTTGCCAGCATGGGCAGCATTGTAGATTAACTAAGCCTGTATGAAATATTCCCGTGTTATTGTATACAGCAAAACAACTAATACTTTATTTCATTATTCTGTACATGGTAGGAACATTTGCCCTTCACTATTTTTCAAGACATTAGTATAAACAAACAATTTATTGTTGTATTTTATAGTTAAGCATATTTCAGATCCGCAACCCAATATATGAAAGCAGGATTATTATAAATCAATGTAAATTGATAAGTACCTTAATTTTGAATGTAAAGCTGATATTATCTTGCTATAACATGGCCAAACTAATTGTTTTTCATATCTTTAATAGTTGTAGCAATGTATGTTATTGTAGGTCAGACTATAAAAGGAGGCCACACAAAGATCGAAAAAGGCAGTCTTGTAACAGCTTTCCAAGCTGCCACTATGACAGTTTGGGCATCAATGTACATATTGTTGTAATGCATTGTAGGGTAAAAGTGATGAAATTAAACCACTTTTCAGATACCTGGTGTTTGCTCTGAGTCATTGCCTTAATTTTGACACACCCATAAAATAGATAACATTTCTCTAACTGCACGCATTCTGTAAGAAGGTAATGCAGATGCTGTGTTTTAAGAAGATTCTACATTCACGAGATATTAAGGTAACTGTCCCGAACTTTGATGCTGTGGAGATTTATTAAGACATGAAGACCACAATCACTGAGTCGGTGAACAGAACACTATAAGGTGGTAACATTTTAAAATGATGAAAAATTAACATTGTTGTATAGAAGTGTACAATGTCCCCCATTTTAGTGGGGCAATATGTTTATGTTTTGTATAACATGTTATTATGTATTTGAATAAAAAAAGATGCAATGTGCATTTTACATTGATGTTGTATTGTTATTTTATTAAATGGGGTGCCATTAAAATTAGTTTGGGCCAGCCCTGGTCACAGGACAATTTAAAGAAGAAGTGAAGAGTATTAATTAACAAATTTTAGACGCACAGTCATCTTCAGGTATTATAGAAATATAGATCATTTGGAGAAACAATTTAAAACACCCACAGCAGTAACTAATTTGAGGAAGACCTACAAGAGTTCACAGATCATAAAATGCAGGAAAGGGTTGAATTTATTAGTGCTGCCACAGATTCTTAGGAAGATACTGTTGACATAAAATTTTCTGAGACTGAAAACATAATGAAGCAATATCTAAGTAAAGATTTAAAAATAATTGGCAAAATACTACAGTATATGATCATTGTTGCATGATTTATAAGAAATATTTAATCTTAATAGGAAGTTTAATAAGTCATGGTCACCAAATTCTAATGCAATTTATTTACAGAAGAATAGAAAAGCTAGTAGAAGCCAAAGTCAGGGACAATCAGTTTGGATTTAGAAAAAATTAGGAACATGTGAGGCAATACTCACATTACAACTTATCTTAGAAGATTGGTTAAGGAAAGGCAAACCTACATTTGTAGCTCTCATAGATTTGGAGAAAGTTTTTGACAGTGTTGACTAGAATACACTTTTCAAATTCTGAAGTCAGCAGGGATAAAATATAGGGAACTGGAAGTTATTTAACAACTTGTACAGAAACAAGGCAGCAGTTATCAGAGTTGAAGGGCATAAAAGGATGGGGAAGGGAGTAATACAGGGTTGTTGCGTTTCCCCAAATATGTAAATTGAGAAAGCTATGAAGAAAAGTAGAGAGAAATTTGAAGAAGTAATTAAAGTTCAGAGTGAAGAAATTAAAACTTTGCACTTTGTTGATGACATTGTAATTCTGTTAGAGACAGCAAATGGCCTGGAAGATCAATTGAATAGAATGAACAGTGTCTTAAAAGGAGTGTATAAGATGAACATTAACATTAGCAAACCAAGGGCAATGGAATGTAGTCTACGAATATCAGGTGATGCTGAAGGAATTGGATTAGGTACAAAACAATAAAGGTGGTAGAAGAGTTCCATTACTTAGGCAGTAAATATAATGGTTGCAGTAAATATGATATAAAATGCAGAAAGGCAATGAGTATAAAAGTGTTTCTGAAAAAGGTAAATTTGTTAACATCAAATATTAATTTAAGCATTAGAAGTTTTCTCTGAAGGCTTTTGTGTGAAGTATTGCCTTGTACGGCAGTGAAACATTGATGATAAGTAGTTCTGGCAAGAAGAGTATAGATGCTTTTCAAATGTGGTGCTACAGACAAATGCTGAAAATTAAGGGGGCAAATTGCATAACTAGTGAGTCGGTAGTGAATAGATTTGGGGAGAAGAGGAATTTCTGGCACACATTGACTAAAAGAAGGGATTGATTGTTAGGACACATTCTTAGACATTAATGAATTCTCAGTTTAGCAATGGAGAGAAATTAGTGAGCTAAAAATTAAAGAGGGAGACCAAGAGACAAATATAGTATGCAGATTCGAATATATGTGGGTTGCTGTTCTAATTAGGAGATGAAAAAGCTTGCTCAGGATAGAGGAAGGTGGAGAGCTGCATCAAATTAGCCTCTGGACTGAAGATCAAAACTACAACCAAAACAATGTGATGAAATTTTATGATTTGACTACAGCTTGTGTCAAGATAGGTGGCATATTCATTGATGTCCTTCCACTTATTATGATCTCAGTTCTTATTGTGTGATATATTTATATAATGTAACCATATTTTTTGAAGCAGAAAATGGAAGACTTCTCAATGACCTTTTCTTTCTTTTAAGTCCATGCAATAAGAAAATCTAAAAACTTAAGTATTTACCATTACTTAACAAAATATAAGAGTACTCAACATTTGCTTCAGTTTTCCTGCAACTACAAGAGAAACTGTGTTCAAACCAATTTCTTATTAGTTTCAGAGAACAAAAACTACAATTTTCTTCAACCACATAATGCTATCCTGGCTCCTTCAATTGCAGCCAAATCTAATTCATGGTCTGTTGTTTAATTTGGCAGGAAAAATAAAGTTACACTTCTGGATGATAGAGCACCAAATATTGTTAGACAATGTTGACATAAAAGAAGCAGAGTGCAGAAATACTTCTGCATCTACAGACATACTTTGCAATCCACCCAAAGGTGTGTGGCAGATGGTACTCAGTACCACTATTAGTTACTTGCTTTCCTTTTCCACTACCATATATAATAAGGGAAAAATGAATGCTTGTATGTATCCATATGAACCAGGTTGGCAGCAGTAGAATCATTCGGCAGTCTACCTCAAATTCCAGCCCTCCCATTTGAGTTCCCAAAGCATTTCATCAATAGTCATGCATTATTCAAATCTACCAGTTACAAACCTAGTTGAATGCCACTGAACTGCCTCTATGTCTTCCTTTAAGGGGACCAATCATGGTTTAGGTCGGGGGAAAAAATCAATTTTCAGTTTTCATCATACTTTTATAAATTAAGGTTTTATTTAAGAAATCTGAAAGGGATTTTGCTGAATTTTTTTTAATCATTTAAAGAGCATTTACCTAACACATGTGTTATGTGCCCACTTTTCTGTCAGCCACATTTCTGCATATATTTTAGATCTTTATATCCCCTATATTCCACAATTTTACCTCCCAAGTGTACTGGCTATCCTTGGAATGCAACGGTCGGTATTCTTTTGTTTCTGCTGTTTGTAAACAACACGCTTTCAAACATGTGATTAGTTTTGTTCAAGTGTGATTGCGAGTAGTTGTTATACCTACGTTTGCAGTGTTTGTTTACATATGTTTTGTTGTGTTTATTGAAAATGATGAAATGTAAAGGTGTTTTGGCTATATTCTTCCATACGTCCTCTACTGATGATAAGCCATGTCATGCATTATGTGCATCAGAAAATTCATGGTGCAAATACATAGGGCTCAGACAACTGGAGGATCTTATTCTCACTAGCATTCTCTTCCTGCTGCTGTTATTACAGCAATTAAACCTATTTTCAGAAACTTGGCTCTTTCTGACCTTCTAAGAAAATGTCTGCATGGGCAGACACAGAACCCAAATGAATGTTTCAACAGTATAATTTGGAACCGCCTTCCTAAAACTATATTTGTAGGCATACCTGAAACTAGGAGTTCATGATGATATTATTACATTAAATTGTGGTAATACTAGAAAGTGTTGTGTACTGGAAAACCTGGGAATTAATCCTGGTGAAAATATGATAACTGGGCTGCAACATTGCGATAAAATGAGGATAGCTGATGCAGACTGGTCTGCGTCTAATATGGTCAAGAAAGCCATAAAAACATCCAGGAAGGTGAAAAAAAAGCGGGAAGACCTACTAGAGGTCAAAGAAGGGCCATTGTATGAAGCAGGACAGTTTTAATTAACTGTAAGTAACAAGTTTCAAAAGGTTTGTTCTTTAAAGTCCATTTCCTGCAAACTAAAATTTTCAGTACATATGCCCCATTATATCAGAAACTATCATAGATAAATAAATGAAATTTTCAGAGACTCTGCATAACATAAAAAGCTACCTCTGGTATTACATTCATTAATATTTCCCCATTAGGAAGTTCACAAAAATATATTTTCTGCAGACAAAACTTAATATTTTTTGTTAATAAATTTAAAGAAGTATTTATTAAAACCTAGAAAATGGATAAAGTAGATTAGCAACATGTAACACACAATATAAATATTAAGGTCCTGCATAAAATAGTTTTCTCAGAAATGGGTCAAATACTTACCTAAATTCACATGGATTAGATAGGCAGGGTGTGGCCCCCTTAAACCAATTTGGTCAGGATCCCAAACTCTTGAGCAATACTCAAGATGGGGTTGTACAAGCATTTTTTATATGGTCTTCTTTTACAGACACTTTACAGATACTTACTTATGCAAGTGTCAACTGACTTAATTGTGATTTGGAAGGATTCTCCAAAATAGTTGATATTTAGATAAACTTACCTGCATATGGTTGATTAATAAATAAAGTTTCCATAATTATATAACTGATGAAATCATGTTGTGACACTTATAATCAAGTAGAGCCATATAATTTTAAACATACACCTCCTCAGGCAGAAGTGTTTATATGCTGATTAAAGGTTAAATGGCCCTAGGTTTGCTGATAATAGTTTGAAGAGACAGCACTAACATATTTTATTTCTGTAAGTAAAGAGAAAAGAGTACAGGTTTCTATTAGATTAGAAAAAGCAAAAACTGGAAGCAATATAGTTGCCAGTGTTTTTATTTTCAAATATCAAATATTAATGTAATGAATAATAGTGTGTGCACACATTTTTTATCTATATTTATTTTATTATTTTTATTTTCCTCCCCTTATCCACATTCCCACTCCACGCCTAAGCTGCATCTCACTCTAGGCTGTGCTGTACCCATCCCCACCACCATGACGCAACCTTCCTATCTCCCCTACCCTCCTTCATTTACACACCGCAGAGCGTGATTCGAAATGCGGCAGCCGGTGGTGATGGTTGTATGACTGTGTTGTGTGCCTGTGTGATTGCGTGAATGTTCTGTTTTCTGAAGAAGGCCATGGCTGATAGCTGACAGTGTTGTATGTGTGTGTCTTTTATATATGCCTGTCGCAGCTCGTCGCCACGTCTTTGTGGTGAGTTGTGAACTGTCCTTATTACTATATTGTTAATGAGCACAAAAAATTAGTCATGGGTATGCCATACGTGCAAATGAGAGTAATTGGAAGAATCTTCAGGATGTATAGTCCATCAACAAAGGAAGTAGCTTACAAAACACTCATTTGGCCAATACCTGAATATTATTCATCAGTGTGGGGTCTCTACTAGATATGGTTGATAGAATAGATAGATAAGATACAACAGATAGCAGCATGCATCATTGCACGCTCATTTAGTAAGTACAACAGTGTCATGGAGATGACAGGCAAGCTCTAGTGGCAGACACTCCAACAGAGACATCCTATATCATAGTATGGAATTCTGTCAAAGTTCTGAGATCACACTTTCTTGAAAAGTCAACAAGCATATTTCTGTTTCCTACAAATATCTCCCAAAAAGACCATGAGGATAAAAGTAGAGAGATTACAGCTCACACAGAGGCATAACGGCAATCATTTTACCTTCCGTACATTACTGGAATAGGAAAAGAATGAAGAGATAATGGTACACAAAGAGCCCTCCGCCACACACTGTGAGGTGCACGGAGTACAGCTATAGATGCAGATGGTGGTCGACATCTAGCTGTCCAAATGAGTGATATGATGCAAATGTGTACATCTTTACCAAAAGTTTATAGATACTTTCCTTCTGTACTCAACAAAATAATAAGGATAGTTTATAATTCACTGCAAAAACACACGACAAGCTGCAACAGGAAAAGACACACACATACAACACTTAAGCTATTGACCATTATCCTTCTTCAGAATAGAGACCTTTTGCTGAATCACACAGGCTCACTTCACAGTCTCACAACCGTCATCTTCAGCTGCAGGCTCTCCACTGAGATGTGAAAATATTCTTCAAAAGAATATTATAGAGGAAAAATAGATATAAAAATAGATGAAGTTCACTTACCAGGCGAAGGAGCACAGATAGTGATAGTAACAAATAAAACACACACACAAACGCAAGCTTTTGCAACCCAGTTACTTCTTCAGGCAGAAGGGAAGGAGAGGGAAAAGGAAATGATGAGGGTTTTAAGGGAGTGGGTAAGGAGCCATTCCAATCCCGGGAGAGGAAAGACTTACCTTGGGGGGAAAAAAGGAGGGTAAACAAATAGACACACACCCACACATTTACACAGACGCAACTGGGTTGCGAAAGCTTGCATTTGTGTGTGCTCCTTGAAATGGCTGGCCAGTACTTACCTTAAGTCACACAAAGAGATGCAAATGGAGATAAAAATAAATGAGGACACTGGCTTTTTGAAATATTTTCCTTCATTAGGTAGGAGAGAAGGGAACAGAAGAGAAAGGTTACATCAGCCACCCCATCCTCCTGGCCTAGTTTGTGAAAATCCTTTCCCTTCTGTTCCGTTTTTCTTACCTCCTCTCCCACATGATGAAAGAAAATACCTAAAGTTAGCATTCTCATTTATTTTCATCTCCATTTGCATCTTTTTTGTGTAACTATCAGTGTTACAGATCTAAGGTGAGTATTGGCGAACCACTCTATCTCTTTTGAATGATAAATTATTGACTCCGGAGCATTTGACATATAATTGTCCTTGAGAAAAGCAACTTTTTTTTAACTATACTTCTCAGCCTCTCTCTCTGTCCATCTTCTCTTCATCCTCTGTGTCCTTCGCTCCCACTGTGCCCTCCTTCTCCCTCAGTCCATCATGTATCCTTGTTTATCTCTTCCATCCTTTCCTTCTGCCTTCCATCTCATTTCTCTTACCATCTCTTCCTCTTACTTCTCTCTCAATTTTCTCTTTTCCTCATCATAGCTATTCAAAATTAAGAATACAAAATTTAAAGAACTTAACTTCAGATGATGTGCTAACAGTGGCAAGTGACAGTATTATTTACAAATTTATTACTATGACAATTGCACTACCACTGCTGACAACATTATCAACCTATTATTTGTGCCATTGTAGTTGTCTGGTACGCATGTGGTATTGCAAATGAATCACTTAACCCTCTGCATACAACTGGTTTCGCAGTGAGACCACCTTTAATTTAATGTCTCAAAGGCGGCTCAGTGGCTGCTCTGTAAAACCACCACGGCACTGGAGTATACTTCCTTGTGTCGTCAAGATATTCAACTCGCTGCTGGCTCAAGTAATACGTTTTCGTGGAAAAGTGACATAAACATTCAGCTGCGCAGTGTATCCCAGTGTGTTGCTGAGGATTATGAGATTACATATATTGTTTTCCACTGTATTATCTTATGAGTTGGCTTAGTTACGAAAGGTTATGCATTGTAGAGTAGACTAGGTGAGGCCTTTGGATAGAACGGAGCTTTCAGCATGGGAGAGAGGTTTAGAGGAGAGGTTGACTACTGAATTGGGATTTTATGGTTCAGGATTGTGTGGATTAGGATTTAGAGGCTTGGGGGGAGTGGAGCTGGAAGTGGGAGATTGAGTAGATGGGAGAGACTGGGTTTCTGTGCAATAAGAGGAGCTTGAGGTTTATTGGAAAGGTTGTTGAGGGAGAGTGTATTGCCTTTCCGGAGGTGGGTGGCCAGGATTTTGGATATTTTTTTGAGGTGGAAGGTGGCATGCTGTTCCAATTTTCGGTTGGCCTGTAAAAGGATGTTCTGAATTGTAGGTGTGGATGTGGGAGTGGAACAGCTACACTCCCCCCCCCCCCCCACTCCCCAAACCTCTAAATCCTAATCCACACAATCCTGAGCCACAACATCCCAATTCAGTAGTCAACCTCTCCTCTAAACCTCTCTCCCAATCTGAAACCTCCGTCCTATCCAAAGGCTTCACCTTTAGTTCCACTCCCAAATTCAAGCAAACAGACCTTGGCAAAGATCTATCCTATACTCATAGTCTTTGCTGGAGATATCTGCCACAAAGAAAAATAATCCTACTCCTAATGATCCAGTTCCCCAAGACATCATTCAAATTGAATCCTGCTTGGAACAGTTCTGTCTTACGTCACAGTGAGACCCACCCGCTCTTCCTCAAAATCACCCTCTTCAAACCTTCCAGGAATTCCTTACTTCCAACCTTGCTTCTCAGTCTTTCCTGAAAAACCTTAATCCTACTCTCAACATTACCGCAGCTGAATCCCGAGCTATCCATGATCTGAAGGCTGATCATTCTATCATCATTCTCCCTGCCGACAAGTGATCCACGACCGTGGTACTTGATTGGTGGCAGTATTTGGCTGAGGGACTACGTCAGCTTTCAGACAACACTACTTACAAAGTTTGTCAAGACAACCCATACCTGATGTCCAGGCAGAGCTTCAGGGAATCCTAAGATCCTTAGGCCCCCTATAAAACCTTTCACCCGAGTCCATCAAACTCATTACCCCACTGACACCCCGCAACCCTACCTTCTACCTACTTCCTAAGATTCACAAACCTAATCATCCAGGCCGGCCAATTGTAGCCGGTTACCAAGCCCCCACAAAACGAATCTCTGCCTACATAGACCAACACCTTCAACCCATTATGTGCAGTCTCCCATCCTTCATCAAAGACACCAATCACTTTCTCCACCTCCTGAAATCCTTACCTAACCTGTTACCTCCAGAAACCATCCTTGTAACTACTGATGCTACTTCCTTATACACAAACATCTCACACGCCCAGGGTCTCGCTGCGATAGAGTACTTCCTTTCACGCCGAACACCTGCAACCCTACCTAAAGCCTCTTTCCTTACTACCCTAGCCAGCTTCATCCTAACCCACAACTTCTTCACCTTTGAGGGCCGGACGTACCAATAACTAAAGGGAACAGCCATGGGAACCAGGATGGCCCCCTCGTATGCAAACTTATTTATGGGAAGTTTAGAGGAAGCCTTCCTGGATACCCAAGCCTGTCAAGCTAAAGTTTGGTACAGATTCATTGATGACATCTTCATGATCTGGACTCGCAGTGAAGAAGAACTCCAGAATTTCCTCTCCGACCTCAACTCCTTTGGTCCCATCAAATTCACCTGGTCCTATTCCAAATCCCATGCCACCTTCCTCGATGTTGACCTCCATCTGTCCAACGACCAACTCCACACATCCGTCCACATCAAACCTACCAACAAACAACAGTACCTCCATTATGACAGCTGCCAACCATTCCATATCAAACGTTCCCTTCCCTACAGCTTAGGTCTTCGTGGCAAAAGGGTCTGCTCCAGTCCCGAATCCCTGAACCAGTACACCAATAACCTAATAACAGCTTTCACATCCCGCAGCTATCTCCTGATCTGGTTCAGAAGCAAATTACCAGAGCCACTTCCTCATCCCCCCAAATCCAGAACCTTCCACCAAAGAACCCCTAAAGTGCCCCTCTTGTCACCGGATCCTTTCTGGGACTGGAGCGGACTCTGAATGTGGCTCTCCAGTAAGGATACGACTTCCTTAAATCCTGCCCCAAAATGAGATCCATCCTTCATGACATCCTTCCCACTCCACTGAGAGTGTCTTTCCACCGCCCACGTAACCTTCATAACCTCCTAGCCCATCCCTATGAAATCCCCAAACCACCTTCCCTACCCTCTGGCTCCTACCCATGCAACCGCCCCCGTTGTAAAACCTGCCTTATGCACCCTTCCAACACCACTTACTCCAGTCCGGTAGCCCAGAAGGTTTACACGATCAAGGGCAGAGCCACTTGCGATAGCACCCATGTGATTTACCAACTGACATGCCTGCACTGTGAAGCATTCTATGTGGGAATTACCAGCAAAAAACTGTCCATTCACATGAACGGTCACAGGCAGACAGTGTTTGTTGGTAATGAAGATCACCCTGTGACTAAACATGCCTTGGCGCAGTGTTACACCGTCCGGGTTATCTTGATACTTCCCACTGACACCAATCCTTCAGAACTCCGGAGATGGGAACTAGCCCTTCAGCATATTCTCTCTTCCCGTTGCCCACCTGGTCTCAACCTCTACTAAATTGAAATTCCCGCCCACCATCTTCAACATCTTTGCCTCGGTTCTGTGGACAGAGCCTCTGCCTCAAGTGGTATCTCTGTCCAATTTCTTTGCTTTCTACAAATGTCTATCTAGGTGTGTTTGCATGTGGGTGTGTGTGTGTGTGTGTGTGTGTGTGTGTGTGTGTGTGTATTTGTTTACCTTCCTTTTTTTCCCCCTAAGGTAAGTCCTTCCTCTCCTGGGATTGGAATTTTCCACTTCCTTAAAACCCGTATCCTTCCCTTTCTCCTCTCCTTCCTTCCTCTTTTCCTGAAGAAGCAACCAACGGTTGCGAAAGCTTGTATGTGTGTGATTTTGTGTCTGTTGACGAGCCTGTCCTTTGGGTAAGTCATCCGTTTTCTATTTTTTATATAAATGTATCCCACCAGGAAAGTTTCCTTCTATAATTTTCGTTTCATCAATTTGAATCTAACAATCACCAAAGTACCATTTGAATTACATAACTTTGATTGGCACACTTCACAGTCACACATCTGTAACTTTCATTGATCTCTTTGTATAAGTAATATAAAAAATTGGTACTTCAATTTATGTTTTAAAGTGTTAATCTTATGGTATTCATATGGCCAGCTGGGAACTTTTTCACTGTTGTTAGGCTTATAGCCACCATCTGCATGAGATAATGGTGCATGTTTGTGATGTACCATTGCGTCATTAGAGTTTCTTTAGTCCTGACCTAAATTTGTACCCGATAGCTTGCCACACAATAAAAATATCAGTGGTAAATCCACATGGAACCGTAACTTGCTCGTCCAGTTGCCAGACGACAAGGTGTGCTGCAAAATCTTATTTCAGTAGACACAGATATGAAAAAGTTACCATGTGCTTGTTACACAATATGAAAGACTCTCTGAACAGAGAGCCTTAAGAGTGACTCTTTCTGTCCTCATTTCCCTGCGCAGTTCAACATTAGGTGACTGTCGTATCCCAAAGCCTCACAAATCTGGATTTTACCAGTCATCCAAATGTTGATAACAACACTAACAGTAAACAACTTGTGTGGCTGTACAATCTGTCCCAGAGATTTGCAATGCTTAATCATTTACATACCCATTAGTGGCATGTATATGTACATAGAATGCCTTGGAATGTAAGTGCGTGTTAATTATTCAAACAAATGGTGATAAATAAAACAACTGAAATTCCAGGAATGATTCAACAATATTTTCGAAAGGATAGGATGCTACTCACCAGAGAGATGTCTCAATGATTCACAGAAAGGCAGAGACAAAAGACAGACTTGCATACGGTATGTGAGTCTGCCCACAGTGGCTGGAGACAACAGTTGTGTGTGTGTGTGTGTGTGTGTGTGTGTGTGTGTGTGTGAGAGTGACAAGAGAGAGAAAATGTTTTTATTTCTGAAGAATGCTGTAATGGCTGAAAGCTAAGTATACATGTAATCTTTTATGTGTGCCTTTTTGTGAATAATCGAGACATCTCTGTGGTGGGTCCTTTTATCCTTTCAGAAATAATGGTGATAAAGAGAGCATTTTAATGAACAGAACATGCAGAGAAGTAATAAAATATTAATGGAGTATCACAAATGCAGAAAGACAATATTTTGGTAACTGGAGCATTTGAATAGTAGATTACATAAAATGATTGACTTTATGTGCACAGCTGGATAAATTACCATATCACATAAGCAACTAGACTGAACTGAGGGCACTGAGATGGTGTAATGTGGGATGATTGCATTGTTCATAAAACCAATTCATCAAATCCCATGAGAGATTAAAAAAGCATCAAATAAAGAATAATAACACATGAAAGAATTCACGACACCACTGGGCAATGAAATAAATACCTGGGGGAAAGTTGAAAATTATGCCCAGCTGGGATTTAACTCAGGTCCTCCTACTTACTGGGCAGTCCTGCTTGGCCACTGGGGACACAGCAATAAACACAGCTGCATGGGCTACCCCTGTTCACCTCCCACCAGACGCAAATTCTCAACTTGTTCACTCACTATTAGTGCAGTGCCCATCTTCACCTGAAGTCATTTGGGTTTCAGTCACATGACAAATTAAACTAATTTATTCTTGCTCATGTTGGTGCTCAGCATGAAGCACAAGACATCAGTTACATTTTTTCTGGCTGTCATCACAAATTGAATCTTTCCAAATAGGAAATGTGTATAAAGTATTTGTACCTACCTTACTGCTTAACAGTTTATATGCTTTGAGCTCTCCACAGAAATGTTGAAGAGATTTCCCCTAAAATTCATTTATTACATTGCCCATCTGTCCTCTTCTTGCCCATGTCTGTTGTTGTTTACAAGATTCCCCTATCAAATCCTTTCCTATGTGCTATTTATGATTCTTTTCTTTCCATATCTATATTTTTCTGTTTTTATCTTCCTCTTATATCTTCACCTTACACTTCCTGCACAAGGTAGTTCTTATCTTTTTTCTTCTCATGAATTTTCAGTTTTTAAGTGATTGGTATTTTTCGCTTTTTTGTATTTGTCTCCTTCGGCCTAATAATTGAAAAATGGGTATATACTGTGTTGTGATATAATACACTTTATGAAACTCTAAAGAGTTGCATCAAACTATTGTTTCTGAAAATCTATACATTCTGGCAGGAATTAAAATCAGATGAAGAATAAAGATATAGCTTCAATTAAAGTCAACACCCATTGTGCAGAAATCTATAACTTGCAAAGTGAGGATATAATAATTGTCATTACACTGCTCTTTTATCATGAATAAAAGTTTGCTCAAAGAAATCTTAATTTTAGTGTATACTGAGTCCATCGAATATTCATTATTCAGCTGATTACCTTGTGCCATCTACTAAGCTCATCAACTGATGAAAATCACAAATCCCTGTGTAAATGTTACATGTCAGTGTTTCTGGAAAACTTTATATCAATCTCCTTGTATGTTAACAACCTAGTTTTTCTGTAGTTGGAATAACCATTGTCTCACCAGTAGGACTGCCTAGGACCTACAACATGCAAGTGCAAGCACATTTTAAACACCAGATGCAAAAAAGGCTGACATTATAGCCTTGCTCCAGTAACCTATTTGTTTCACTTAATTATTGTACTTAGCTGAATGTCTTTGTCAATGTAAACATTTATGAACTGCAGATGCAAACACCTCCCTTCAATCAATAAAACCTTTCACAACGGGATGGAGGAAATAAGGACATGGCAATATTTTTTATACATTTAAAGTAGCTGAAAGGAGAGTCTGAACAACACTTTGATGTGCTGTTTTTGGGGATAAATGAAATAACAATTTTTCAGAAATATTCACAAAGTGTGGCTATATTCACAATAAAAAAGAAAACAATTACACTTATTAATTACGTTCACTCACAACTACATTACTTATTATTACTTACTTTATAAGATTACAATTCTACAGGGCTGTTTTATTCTAGACACTTTAAAACAAAGCTTGAAGGGATGTTGTAGAACACTTTTGTGCATGTTTGGGAACTGCCTAAACGTTTGTGTACAATTACGAAAAAATTTCCTGTGTCAAGAAAAGAAAGTGTACTTCCTGCATGATGTGACAGAAAATTACCACAGACTCATACTTCTATAGTCTTACATAAGATTTTCCCTAAAAATTCAACATTTCTTCACTTTTAATTCAAAATGGGACTCCAGTTACCTCCTTTTACACAAAGTGTCAAAAATATATATACAAAGTATATAAATATATATACTCATTATTTATTCATTCTCATGTGAAAAATGATATTGTACTGATAATATATTTTTGGATTTTTCTGTTTCATTGCAAAAGTTTTCTAATGTGTTTTATAGTATCTGCTTTCTCACACAAAAATTTATGAACACACAAACACTAACAGACTACCATATTTTTTATAAACTCTTTTCACAAAATTATGTCATCTTGTAAAACTAGTCTTTTTTATTAAATCCAACTTCATGGACAACATCAGATGATATTTAAAAATTAATTTGAATATTTTATTACTTTTTATATATATGCATATAAAACATTGTTCTTTTGGAAGGATGTACACAGTATTCTAATCTATACAGGGCACACATCTGTTTTTATTAATTTTAATGTTTTAATTTTATTACAAAAATGTTGTTTATGGGTTCTTGATTGGGAAACATGGAGCTTGCTAGAAAACTAAAATTTGAAGGCATCATTAAGGGGCCGGATTTGTACATGAAGTAAAAGTTGGCATCTACTGTCACAATAACCTTGGCACTTTAAAGCAGCGACATGTACTGAAGTACTGTGTCACTACACCTAAAACACTACATTTTTAAATTTTTAATTTTTATTACAAAAGGGGCTTAGCGTATGTGAATAGGGGATTTTTATTTTAAAATATATATTAAAAATTGTACTTTATTCATGAGCTTCTGAAAGAAAATTTATTATGATTGTGGAAATCATCACTGAGCTATCTTCATAATAAATAAAAATTTAAATTACACTCAAGACAAAACCACAACGAGACATTAACACATTTTCAAATAAAAATGCTACAAACAGTCTTTTTAAACTACCATAATAAACAAATGATGTCCACATTGTATTGTGACTAGGATTTTTTTCTTTCAAAGAAATGCTGCACCATTTGATATTTTATCTTTCACTTGCTAATTTCAATTTTTATATGAAATTATCTAAATGCATATGCCTTTAAGGCATGTCATTAGCATGTGAATGGTAGTTTAAGATGACAATTTGTAACTAATGAATTGGTATCTCAGAGTATTCTGGCCCAAAATTTTCTAATTTTACTTTCTCACAGAACATCTGAACACATATTGAACACAACACGGGTAAAACAATTTCATACTTGGCAACACACTAAAATACATTAATAAATACTGCTCTCTTAACAATGAGATGTGTCACTGCCATTATGAGTTTAAAGAAAACTGATGCGGATCCATACAATGAGTTCTCTCTTTTAGAAACCAAATGAGCTTGAGCATTAAACTGCTATAATAACAAAACAAAATGATACCATTTAACAATCATTTCATCTGGCAATATGACCACAATTTCTGATTCAGTTTATCACGTGGACAATAAATAGTTACAAACCAATAGGTTTGTATTAATTACATTAAATGAACAAAAATATGTATAAAATCACAAACATATATGTACAAATACATCACTTAGTATAAATTAAATTATAAATGAAATATCATATTGTCAAAATATTAGTCTTTTTCATCTCTTAATTTACTTCAACACAGTAACCATGACTCACTTCCAAAAATAGAGCAATCTTTTGGGATTTTGAGTGATTTATTTTAGAAATACAGGAGAGACAGGTATAGATTTCCATGGATTTCCTATATTCTAAAATGAGGTGGAAATTGAGGAGGGAACGAAAGAAGGCTCACTCCGAAAGCAAAAATATTTCACCTGCTTTCGCACCCTTTCCATAAATAAGTTAAAAGCCATTAAAATTTAAAGAAATTCTCAAACAGTCAACTCCTCCATTGTTTTATAACATGTAAGCAGTCCCATGAAGGACAAACAATTCAGTCAATTTATTTTTACGACAACATGAAGGGGCAAATGTATTTAGCTTCAAAATGGCAGCTTTTACATTTGCATTCTGATCACATCAGTGGTGGGCTGAAACACATTTTGTCTAAATAAATAACACACTAGATTTGAGCTTTTTTCTTTTTAAAAAAATCAGTTCATGGAACTTAATTCAGTGAATCTCCCACTCTTAAAATTACAGACTGCAGCACTATTCTACCACAGCAAGTTAGTAATACATGATGTGAGATCAGTGCATTGCCACAAGGCAGCTTAAATTAGTATATTATCTACATTAGAATAAAATAGTTCAGTAAAATACCTGGGAAACTGGACTAGCTACGTAATGGTAAGAACGACTGTCTGCAGAGACTTAGAATCTAGACAGTAACTGCATAGATTCAGCTGCAACATTGTGAATAATATGGAACAAAAACAATATATACTTTGTGAGAGTACGTTCAGGTGTACTATAGTTGTGAAAATTAACTGTGATGTTTGTTTGTTTAAGCTTTGAGATGAAATAAATCAAAACTTAGTATTAGGCATTTTCTTACAATCACAGACCAGGGTTATGACTTAGACTAATTATAAATTATATTCTTTTTTTAAAAAAAGCTTTTGTTAAATCAGTCCAATAAGTTGTACCCACAAATTAAGTGAAATTACTATGGCTGCAGATAAATTTGAGGAGGTGCCAGTCAATTTAAGGTTGACTAGTGGAGGTAGAGGAAACAAGTAATAAAATTACACAACTATTGGCTTCTGAGATTTGGGACTAGGAAGCATTATTATACAACTGGCAAAACAAGATTGAAATGTAATAAGTGAGGACTAGGAAATGAGATAGTTATGTTACCACTTCAAGCTTTTACCATAATTTAAATGCTTCCACAGTGGTGAAAACCATGATGAATTATTCACAAATGAAAGAAAAAGTAATCAAGCTGTTTTGCCAAAATTGTACTGTGTTATTATTGATTGACAGGAAAAACTGTATCATATTAGAGCATCTGTATAACAATTTACGACAAAATAAGTTAGCATTCAAGAGGTATGATACAGTTCTTCCTATATAGCTAGTACAATTAAAGTAGATAAACCTTCTAGATTTCAAATACTCTTCCAAGGATTAATACCATTTTTGATGTTTCAGTTGCAGTGTATTCAAAATAAAGGTTTGTTACATGCAAAGTGGCAGCAGAAGTCACAAGAGGCTAGAGATGTTCCCACTGTGTCCTCAGCACATACACTTCTGCCAATTGGAACAGTTTATATATGGCCACTCAACAAGTGTATAATACACATACACACACACATACTACATACTGTCTATTGACTCGCCAGAGAAAACACTCATTGTCTTCTTGCCTAAGGAACGAGAAAAAAACAAAAAAGTACTAAAGTGATACAGCCTTAGTATACAGAAGCACCTGGAAGTCAAATGCAGTAATGAATCACAGTTCTCAATAGTTGTTATACTGCATCAGCTGCCTTCTTATCTGCAGCTGTTGGCGTGGGGCTATCCAACCGCACCGCCTTCCTGGTAAGGACCTGTTACCATACAAGGATGCATGGGAAACAAGGTTGTCCAGGTCGTGGTCGTATAAGTAGGTGTTCGCATCAGAAACTGTGCCGTGTAAGTGGGAGGACGGTCAGTAGGAGGCAGTGTGGATGGGCGTGTGGATGTCTGTGCAGAGGACGGTGACGAGGGAGTTGAGGCCGATGTCGTTACACCGAGTTTCCTAAGGCGCATCTTTTCTTCCCATTCATCCCATCCGTGTTTGGCACGGTTTAAATTTCGATGTTGGTAAAAAACTAAAGATATGCGTGTAGGTCGCAGTCTATCTGGTCTCCGCAAGGCCGTTGTCGCGTGCAGTTCGTGCTTCGCACACTCGAATAGTACAGAACCGTGACCTAAAGCTATGGCCACACCTCCCATTTGTGAATCCTTGAAACATTCTTCATTATCACAGTAACCTGTAACTTCACCTATAGGCTCCGCACGAGGTGGTTCTGGCACTGGTGGTGGGAAGAAGGGATGAGTGTGCCCATACAGGTCCCATCGGAACTGGTGATGATATGCAGCAGATGCGTGGTAACAAGCGGCGGCGGCTTCTTGCTTCAGTGGATCGGCATATGGGTATCCATATCCATCTGGTGTGGGATAGCTTGGAGGATAGCCATAAAATGGTTGGTGTCCATAGCCAGTGCCTCCATAACGGAAATCCCCCCATGCAGAACTTTCCTGTTTGACAGGTGCCTGGGCAGCTGCCGCGGCGGCTGCTGCTGCTGCAGCAGCAGCCTGTTGTTGACGCTGCCAGGCATCTGTTAGTCCACTAACTCCTTCTGAACTTGGTACCTTTTCACTGGGTGGTGTGAATGGTTTCAAAAAGCTTTTACTGTAGGTGGACATAGATTCTGTAGTAGCTACTGATGTTGTCGTTCGTGATGGAGGTCTCGCCTTTGGTACACGAAATGGTGATGCCTGGGTTGGAGATGTGGGTGTGGTTGCAGTGGTTGCAGTACTGGAACTGTCCCATGATGGCTGTTGTGTCCACGGAGATCCTGGTGAAGGTGATTTGCTTGGGGAGGCTCGAGGAGCTGTTGCTGCTGTCGCAGTTGCTGAAGCAGAGCGCTGAGGATATGGGCTGCTACCTGAAACACGTGAAACATCCATAATGAAATAAATCTACATATTTGATTTTGTCTCTACATTTGTCACTTATTTCTAATTTATATAAAACTCTGCAGTCATTCTTCAGTGTTGTACAATTTCTGTTGACTCCTGTGCCATAAAAGGTATTTTTCTCATCACAGTTAATTGTCTGTACATACATAATGGAATGTTGTCATAAAAGTAAACAATATAGTATCTGTCAGAGACATTAATATAGATTTTCAAGATGTCTTAAGAAGACAGATGTTTGATTGAGTATTCAGTCTTTGCACAAAAGCGTAGACCCAAGCAGTTATACTTAATGCAGGGATTTAGGAAGTCAACAAAATATTGTTATCACACTTACCCCTGAATAGAGAATGACATATAATGCAGAAAAGTGTCTATATTAATTACTGTTTGAAAACCACTAAACACTGCTGGAAACTTGAGAAAATTTATCATTGTTTTAAAAGGCCTTAAAAATAGTTGGAGATAGAAACAATGTAGTAATAGGCAGAGCATAGTTCCAGTGATAAAAAGTTTAAACCACATGTAACTTTCAAAATAAGGCAATCCTAGGAACATGGCATACAACATGAAACATTTTAAACTGTCATTAGCATTCAAATACAAATTACAGTAAATTTGGCTAGATGGAAGTAAATTGTCTGCATAAAGATGCTCAGTAGCTCAACCTGAACAAATGATTGAAACAGTACTTTTAATAGTAAATGTAACACAAGAAATAAAATTATGACAGGAAAGACAAAAACATTGGAGTGTTTAAATGTTAACAGATATTAAAAAGAAATAAAAAAGATTAAGGTTTGATGACTGTCAACAACATGGTCAGTAGAGGAGGAGCACAATCTCAGATTTTTGTTACTAAAAGGAAATCAGCCATGCCCTTTTGAAGGAACAAAACCAAAATTTGCCTGGGATGATTTAGAAAAACTGAAATCTAAATCTGGATGACCGGCTGTGGGTCTGAACTGCCATCCTCTTATATGAGAGTTTGCTTGCTCAATTATTTGAGTAGGCCTAAATACAACAGTTGGAACCTAAGAAGGAAGAAGATTTAAAACAATGTGGCCCTGCTGAACTCACCCTGCCACTGCTGCTGTGGTGACTGTTGCACAAATGGGCTGGTACTGGGCTGAGGGCTCCCGACGAAGGGGTTTCCTGCAAGGCTGCTCGTGCTGTCTGGCTCGAATTCGGGTGTTCCCCAGCCCCACGGGCGATGTCGAGCGTGGTACATATCGGCAGCCGTGGTCCGTGCCTCGTAGCCCCAACCCTGGTATACGGGCATTGGAGTGTCCAGTACAGTGGATGAGACCTGCAGATGTACACATGTTATACTGAAGAGTAAAGCAATAAAAACACATCTCATTATTTGGTGGATGAAGTGTAAAAGTTGAAAGAAACATAACAAACAATAATTTGATTTCTGTTGTAAAATATGTTGTTTTATTAAAAACAACCACTGAGATGCAAATATGCATGTAAAATAGACGATCACATTCATACAACTTAAATTTTTGGCCATGGCCTTCATCAAATAAATAAACACATACATCCTCACAATCACTCGGATATAACTCAAGCTTAAAAAACTACCATCTATGGCCACTCCAGTGCTGCAGTGCCACAGGTGGTAGTCATGTGAGATTGAGTTACATCTGAGTGAGTGTATGAATGTATGTGTTTAATAAAAATGGAAGGTCCAGTAAGGAATGTTAATAACAATATGTAGATAGGGAACAACTCACCATAAAGACGAAAGTTGAGCCGCCAACAGACACAAATAAAAGAATCACAAACACACACACACACAATTCTAAATTTTTGGCTGTGGCCTTCCTCAGAGGGAGACCACTCATCCACACAATCACTCAGGCACATTTATCCACACATGTCACTTGGTCCTTCTCAACCCGACGTGTCACCTTCCTGGATGTTAATCTGCATCTCTCTGACAGCTCCATCCATACCTCTGTCCACATCAAACCCACCATCTCTCAACAGTACCTTCACTTTGACAGCTGCCATCCTTCCCACATCAAAAAATCCCTCCCATATAGCCTCGCCACCCATGGACGGCTTATCTGCAGTGATGAGAACTCCCTTAACAATCGAAAGCCTCACAAAGGCCTTCACAGACAGAAATTACCCACCAGACCTAGTCCAAAAAGATTTCCTGTGCCCTATCTTCACACACCAACAGTCCTCCCTCCAACCCTACTAACCAGCCACAAAGGAGTGCCCCCCTTGTCACCCAAAACCATCCTGGACTGGAACAACTAAACCATATCCTATGTCAGGGCTTTGATTATCTGTCAACATGTCCTGAAATGAGAGACATCCTACATAAGACATACCAACTCTGCTGCAATTACTGCCTGCATTATTGAAATGACAACTAACCGGCTCACCATCAGGATAAATGGCCACTGTCAAACTGTGGCCAAGAGCAATATAGACTGTCCTGTGGCACAGCACGCAGCAGAGCACAACACCTTGGACTTTAAACAGCTGCTTCACCACCCGAGCCATCTGGATCCTCCCCTCCTCCACCAGCTTTACTGAACTGTGGAGATGGGAGTTATCTCTACAGCACATCCTACAGTCCCACAACCATCCTGGCCTCAACCTCAGTTAATCTAACATCCTACATTCCATACCCCACAGTCCCCTTTCCCCTCACATCCTACTTTTCCTTCTGATTCATGCCCCCTTTCCCTACTGTGTGCTTTCTGTTAAAAAAATAAGTGTACCTGAGTGGTTGTGTGGATGAGTGGTCTCTTTCTGAGAAAGGCCACGGCCAAAAATTTAGAAGTTTGTGTGTCTTTTATTTGTGTCTGTCGGTGGCTCAACTTTCGTCTTTACAGTGAGTTGTTCCCTATCTACATATTATTCATGTACATGTTTCTTTTTCTGAGTTTGGCCATGGCCAAAAATTTAAGTTGTGTCAATGGGATTGTCCATTTTACATGCCTTTCTGGGGTTCAGCAGTCATCTTTACAGTGGTGAGTTATCTATTCTCTATTTATAACATTTCAAGCTGGATTGTCCATTGTTAGATTTTTTTATTGGCCATTTTCTTATTAACCTTCAGAGACACCATTCTTCCTACTCAGTTTCATCAGTTAAAAATGTTCCTCTGCTATAACATGCACAACAAAATTTGCAAATAAAATTCCAGCTTACATTTACACCATATCGATGTTCCACAAACCACTGTGAACTGTATATTAAAGACTACTTCTCACTGAACATTTATTGGGGCTTCTTTCCATTACATTTGTGAATGGAGCACATAAAAAATGACTGTATGAATGTCTCTGTGCATGCTGTGATTAATCTAGCTTATTGCACCACAAACTCATTTTAGTGGTCTTTACTCAGCTCTTCCAAATGCCACAATATGTCAAAACAAGAGAAAAATGTCAATCTAAAAAATATCACTGAAGTGTTTATGTAAAAGATTAATGTATACTATGTATTCATGTGTTCCCTTCAGTGATCTACTTCTCTATTAATTCTCTTGTAGAAGATAGCTGCCATACCTGTATCTTTACTGGATTCCCCACTGGCATTATGTGATTGCATTTATTATTATTATTATTATTCCTCTGGATGGCAAATGGTAACAAAGTTGCTTGTTCCTGCTTGCCACTATATTTCGCTTACAACAAAACTGTTGAAAGTCACTCACTCAAAGTAATGTACTCTCCAATCTGCATGTGTAATTTCGTGTTTAATAACCACGGGACAGAGCTCAAGAAATTGAGAAACCTAAACTTTACCACAATTAGTTTTTTGGTTGCTTTGTAAAATAATAATAATCTAGAAGTTGCATTATTCCTGGTATGACCACAGCATCCATTATCACAATTATCCATTATATTAGTTGAAGATCTCCCAATCTTTTGCTCCTTCCATACATGTACATATTAATTTTCCTGAAATGTTGCTATTATCTTATTATGGTAGTTGCTACAATTCTGACAGTTTAAAATTAGTTTCTTGTCATTTACCCTTTTGGAAATTTCCAAAGTTGAGTCAGATTTTATAAAGGGTTTTTAATGTCTTCCTATTAAATGTGAGCCAAGTGACCCAAAACTTTCATTTCGCTTTGGATAAGGACAGCTGGTCAATCTGGATGGCACATGTGAATTAAGCCAGCAAAGCTTGTGCATTTCCTCACTTACATTGGCAGCAAGAATGTATGTTGGGAACAATCTAATATTCAGTGCCAAAAAAGACAGCATTGCAGGGTTGCCAGACATCCTGGATTTCAAGGGGCAGTCGCGTACCTTAAAAATTGTCCGGGTCCTGTCAATAGCAGTTCTGGAAAGTGATTTGTACTATATTTTTTCAATAAACCAGAAAAAATTTATTTAAGTTTAAAAATTACCTTCATTCTTATTTGTTTGGACAGTTTAGAAAGTAAAACATAAAGTAAATTATAGAGATTTTCATAGAAGTATAAATGTTGTCAGTGAGGCATTAATATTTGGAGTTTGTAAGTTAGACAGATTGACACTGTGTGGTAGATGTACAGATTGTGGTGCACTGGAGTTATTAGCCAGTATGTGAAGAGCAAACTACTCTGACAGCAGTACAATGTGTGTGTGTTTCTTCAAAATGGAAGAAAAAAATTCTAGAGGTCAAATGTCAAATATGAGATTGTGTGTTTTGACATGACTGGCTGACATAGAAATAGCAGTTAATGCCTAGTGTCAACAATGCTAATGAAGCCTTCTGTAAGTACAGTAATAAGAAATTTTCAATCGCCCATCAGGGAAAAAAAGATGTCACTCAACCTTGCCAAGGGGCCGAACACGAAAAAATACTGTTGCATCTAGTTGGTCTTTGAAATATTTCTTACAGCGATTAGCTAATGTGTTGTTATTAAAACCTCATTTTAGACCTTTATAGACTTTATTGTCTTTAAAATCAAGTTCCACTTCAAAAATTTTTAACTGATTTCAGATTGTCAAATTGCCTGAAAACATGTAAAATCAAATGCTAATTTTCAAACTTTTCCCCATGTGAAAAATCTTCATCCTGGTAATGACATCCCTTTATTTCTCACAAGTTGATCTGACAACTCTGCACCATTGTCCAGTTACCATGAGAAGGAGGCCCACAGCATGATAACCTTTCAGATAGCGTTGTTAAGCCATTTTACATCTTTAGACAATGCTATGGATAAAAGCAGATGTACTTTCAAACTAATCATTATGGTTTTATAAATTACAAACTGTACAACATTAGATCAGACAAAAAAGTTTTTTTCAGTGATCCATGGAATGCACAATTAACAATAAACCAAGAATTTGCAAACTCACTTGTGAACTCTGCAGTTGTGCCTCCATCCCTTCTAGCATACTTGTCATTACATCTGCCCCCAGACCAGCTCTTGCCGCAGCTGCTGCTGTAGCTGCTGCAGTAGCTGCTGCTGCTGTAACACTGCTGGTGGTGCTTGCTGATGAGGTACTCGTTTCTTTTGGAGGCTTGATGACAGCATCTGGCTCGTCCTCTTTGCGCTTCTTGCCATGTCGTCGACACGGTTGAAGTGGAACTGAGCGAACTCTGACTTCGCAAGGGTATCTATGGAAGGCAGAAAATTTGGCATTCAGTTTGAGAAGGCGCACTAAATTATTCATATATATCAATCCAAAAAATTGCAGTATCTCCTCAAAGATGTTTAAAATAACATCTGTCATATATTTGCTACTACCCCTTTCTTCCTATATATAGCCACCTCAAAATTAATTTGCAGCAATGCTCTGCATTGCAGTAAAAGCTATTAAGTGACAGATTAAAAATTGAATACTGATAATATCAGTCATTCATAAACATGTACTATTAGTAAATGTACTTCATAGCAAATTAAAGTGTCTCAATTTCAGTGCATGAGTCCTTGGTATTGCTACTTTTAAGGCACTTTGAAATATACTCAGATTGTATGGTTTTCCTCACAGAGCAGTGGATGTGCAGAATTTCTTCAATGCCAGTAGTTGCACAGAATGTTACAGAATTCAAATAATAATAATAATAATAATAATAAACAAATGATTATCATTGCATACAAACTAGAAAAAATAAACATCCCACCAAACATGACAGAGGACTGTGGTGCATACTACAGTATGCTGCAAGAATAGTGATATATGATATTTAAGTCACAATAACAACAATATAAGGTCCAGTAAGGAATGTTAATAATAATATTTAGATAGGGAACAACTCACCATAAAGACAAACGTTGAGCCACCGCCAGACACAAATAAAAGACACAAACACACACACAATTCTAAATTTTCAGCTGCAGCCTTCCTCAGAGAAAGAACAGTCATCCACACAATCACTCAGGCACACTCGTCCACACATGTCAGCCATCTCTGGCCACAGACTGTGTTGGGCAGCCAGAGATGGCTGACATGTGTGGACGATTGTGCCTGAGTGACTGTGTGGATGAGTGTTCTCTCTCTGAAGAAGCCAGTGGCTGAAAATTTAGAATTATATGTGTGCTTGTGTGTCTTTTATTTGTGTCTGTCAGCGGCTCAACGTTCGTCTATACGGTGAGTTGTTCCCTATCTACATATTATTATTAATATTTAATTCACAGAGAGGGGAAATTATGTGCTATCTTGAATAGTCATTCTGTATCATCAGAAGATAGATTGCATTCCTCTCATGAAGGAGACTGGCAATAGTGATCACTAATATATCATCAGTTCGGAATTTTTTTGCACAATGAGTGCAACTGATATATCCTCACTGCATTATAAGTATTTTATCTATTGACAAGCATACTGCTGTGCTGAAAAGGTTCAGTTAAACTTTGTACATTATTTTTGTTAAACTCGCAAGAAGCTCAGAAAGGAGTTTGAACATGGTTGTATGATAGTTAAAAATTGATGCAGGAATCTCAATGGAAATTACAGGAAATGATTCAGCAATATTTTGGAAAGGACAGGTTGCTACTTACCATAATGACATTTCGAAAAGATGCAGAAAGGCACACATAACAGATTATAAGTTTACATCTACATCTACATCCATACTCCGCAAGCCACCCAATGGTGAAAGGCACAGGGTACCTCGAGTACCACTATCGGTTCTCCCTCCTATTCCAGTAACGTATTGTTCGCAGAAAGAAAGATTGTCGGTATGCCTCTGTGTGAGCTCTAATCTCTCTGATTTTATCTTCATGATCTCTTCGCAAGATATATGTAGGAGGGAGCAATATACTGCTAGACTCCTCGGTAAAGGTATGTTCTCGAAACTTCGACAAAAACCGGTACCGAGCGACAGAGCCTCTCTCCTGCAGTCTTCCACTGGAGTTTATCAATCATCTCCGTAATGCTTTCTCGATTACCAAATGATCCTGTATCGAAGCATGCTGCTCTCCGTTGGTTCTTTTCTACTTCCTCTATCAACCCCACCTGGCACGGATCCCAGACCGGTGAGAAGTAATCAAGCTGTGGATGAACAAGTGTACTGTAACCTACTTCCTTTGTTTTCAGACTGCATGTCCTTAAGATTCTTCCAATGAATCTAAGTCTGGCATCTGCTTTACCGACTATTGATTTTATATGGTCGTTCCATTTTAAATCATCCTAATGCCTACTCCAGGATAATTTATGGAATTAACTACTTCCAGTTGCTGACCTGCTGTAGTGTAGCTAAATGATACAGGATCTTTCTTTCTAAAGCTTTCATCCATTATTGCCTTCATCAGTATGAAAAACACACTCTCAATCACATTCTCACACTCACATATCCGCTGTATCCAGCAGCTGCTGTGTGCCTTTCTGTGGCTCATTGAGACATCTTTGTCGTGATTAGCAACCTATCCTTCCTAAATATTATGGAATGCATAAATCTCGAGTATGCCACACAATGGCTCAGAAAATTAGTGAAATTTCTCCAGAATACTAAAATGAAGATATTAAATTGTGCAAATCCCTTGCCTGTTACTTTTATGCGTGCTGAAACACTTCCTGTTTGTTCTTTTTTTACCTTTTGAGCAGTCAGTCAGATGAGTGAAAGCTGACAGATTCTAAATTCCAAAGTTATGATAACTGGTGGTCCAATGAATGTCTTTTTCCCCCCTTACTTTTTGCAAAATCATCACAAGACCAATGATCCTCTACTAATTCTTTAAACAGAACACTTTTTGTATCAGCAGGAATATGCATAAAAGGAAATTGTAGTTAGTTTTCCACTTGTGAGGCAGAATTAATTCAGAAATTTGTTGAAGCCTTTCAAACATGGATTGGTAGAGTATTTGTAATATCAAGTGATAGTTTTCACATTCACTAAAGCTGCTCTTCCATATAACACCATAACTCTCAGAAGTATTCTACTGGTCATATGTAGGGACATAGGGGATGATATATTGTGCTGATGCCAGTGGATCACTATTCGTTTGAAATCTGTCTTCTAACAATAGTTTCTGTTTAATGTACTACTTTGGAGGTGATTTCTTTATAATTACGACAGTTACCTTTCAACTGCAGTATAATATTTCTAATAGGTAAGGATGAAATTGAAACATTTAGCTCAGTGCACTAAGTAGGTGATAAGTGACTGAGCAATGAATTAGTGATGACAGCAAGTAGTTACTTTGTGAGAGCCTCGATGGCCCCGCTCTTGACCTTGGCCTCCTGTGCTTCCTTGCTTCCAAACTCGTCCGTTTCATCCATGATGTACAGTGGAAGTACGTGAAGCTGCTCATCATCTGGCTTTGACAGGCTTCGGTGCTTTGTTAGACTCACAACCTGAAAAATAACAATTTTTTTTTCTGTTGAGTATACAAAATTCAATTTTGCTTTACTTAAATCTTCTTTCTTTTTTTTTTTTTTTTTTTTTTTTTTTTGTAAAGAAAAACCAAATTCTCGAAACAATGGTTTTTAATTTGTAGGAATGATGATTTTGAAAATCACAGAAAGTGTGAGATAAATGTGAATTAATAGAGGCCCACATAGTAGTGAGTGTCTCTCTGAGAGCAAAAAAAATTATGAGGTAAGCCAGATGCCAGCACAAGATACCAAGGCTGGAATTTATTCTCCTGGCTTAACATCAGATATTCAGACAATGGTTACTCGTCAATAAAAGTTACATTAATCCCAGGTGTGATGCTGATTTTGATACAGTGTAAAAAGATCATAATGTTTAAACTGAAAGTAACTAATAAAAAAAAGTATTTGTGATATTTGAAGAAATAGTCACACAGAGCAGCTGGTGCCAAAGGTTAGCAAATAGAAATCTCTGTAATATTGGACAGACAGAGAGGAGAAAAAAATATCAGCAAAAAAAATATTCTTAGAGTAACAATCAGTAGAGAGGGAAAATTCTAATAGGGGTGAGGGGAGGGGAGGATGGCACTGAGTGTCTTCGTGCACCAATCAGCACTTGATTTCTTAAGAAAAAGGGGGAGGGAATATCTATTGAATTTCATAAAGCAGTAGATAAGACTTCTTTCCTTCTTCTCTCTCTCTATCTCTTTTAACCTGCACCACTGATAACAATGAAACAATTTTATTACAAACTGCTTCCTAACTCAAGACTGTCCAATCAAGACTCAAGACATTATCATTAATGAAAGTCACCCGGATAGAACTTCCTGAAATATTGTAGCTCTGAAAATGTGTAAAACAGTGTACCAACAATAAGCAATCATGAATGCAAAGGAATGGCACACATATAGGTATGTAGGTAGGTGTGTGTGTGTGTGTGTGTGTGTGTGTGTGTAAAAATGGTTAAGGGAAATGGGAACAAGGCAATTGCAAATATTATTTGCTGACATCCCAATATTTCTTGTCAGCATCAAAATATGCAATAAAAAATTTGAGCAAGATAAAATTGGGAGAGTAATTAACCCTGGCAAATAGGTACTTCAGACCTCCACATTTCAATAGTTACAGAACATGATGCATTGAGTGTGTAGAACTAATTAGTTGAGGGCCATACACAGTTGACTTTTATCTTACCCAATAGATCACATTTTGAATATATATGAGGTGTAGTGGATCAGCAGTTTATTAATTGCCTCTATTGATCATGGTAAGTGATGTGTGGCTGTGCAAACATACTGCATGTCAAGAAATTACCAAGGAATGTATGGATCTAGTTTTGACTCCTTACCATAAAGTTAAGGAACTCCAATTACAGCATGAATTCTCAAACTATGGGAACAAGGATGGATCCAGGGGAGGAGGGAGGGGGGGGGCAGAGGGGTACGTGCAAGGGTGATCCAGTAAGGATATTTTATCATTTAAACCATTACTAGAGGACCCTTGAGAATACTTCGCACTGTTAGTGGAATAACAAGGGAAGGAAGCTTGGAATTTAATGTCCTGTCAACAGTGTGATTATTAGAGATGGAGCTTATGCTCAGAGTGATTGGGTAAGGACGAGGAAGGAAATCGGCCCTGTCCTTTCAAATGAACAATACCGGCATTTGCCTGGAGTGATTTAGGAATATCATGGAAAACCTAAATCAGAATGATTGAAGGTGGATTTGAACCACCATCCTTCCGAATGTGAGTCTAGTGTGTTACCACTGCTCCACCTCACTCGGTTAGTGGAATAACAAAAAAGTTGGGAAAAAATCGAAGGAAAGTTGAATGTTCACACATAGCTTTCTTCAGAATCAATCAATGCAAGTGCTTAATAGTGCAAATGAAAGAGCTTGATATGCTGAGTGTTGTTAGGTCAAAAATAACTGCATACCTTAATTATAACCAAAGATATTGTAAAACAAACTGATAAAAATATTCAATGCAAGGTGAGAAGGATACTGCATTTGAATAAAAATAAAGGATGGAGAGACCTAAATTAATTCTGATACTCGATGACAAATTTGTGAATGATTACCTTTCAATTAAAGCAAAAATGAAGGAAGTCATTCGGATAGAACAATCTGACTGACCGACCTTAGTTTACAGCAAGGACATCCCCATAAGAAATATACAGAAGGAAATTGTATTTGATTGTAGAAAAAGGAAGGTGAAAGTTATGTAAATTCTGATACCTTAAGACAAATCTTTCATTAAAACAAATGAAGGAAATCGGCCAAGTGATTGGGTCTGGCAGAGTGACTTCAGTTTTCGTAGATTCTTCTAATGTATAAGAAAGATTATTGACACATACAATCATCTTTTGGCATGCTTCACAAATACCTGCCATATTCAACCTAATCAATTTGAGCTATCTTTGTCTTTTACCTCTTCTTGTTATCTACTCTCAAGACCTTAGTTTTCTTTGTGTTGATTTTCATTCCGTACTGTTGCAATCCTTCAAGTCTGGGTAGTGCTTCAGGTCCATTCCAAAGTTTAAAAATGGGGTTCTACTGCAATTTGGTGGTTACATCTGCCTCTCCATAAGAGAATGATGTTTCACAAATCCAATTCTGCATTGTCAAGTTGGCTTACTTTCATAAACTTCTTTCCTGGGTTTCTTCAATCATTAATTTATTTCACTTAGTAGTTTTTCTGTTATTATTTTGGAATCTAATTCTATTACATTTATCTTCTTAAAGTCTATAATCAGTATTTTTGTCTAAAATTCATAGCATTTCCAGCATATTTTTTCCTTCCGGGTCTTGGAAAATTAGTAGCCTTAAGCATTTGTATTCTCTCAGCCAGTTTCTATGTTTATATTTTGCCTACCATTTATTCCATATTTTACACAGTGGTAGAGTACATCATTATGACTGTGCAGAGGCACTGTGTCAAGGTTGTGTAGTGGTGACCACTAATGCCAGAGACAAGGATTCGAATCCCAGCATTGGTACAAACTTTCTACAAAGCTTGAGACTTGAATGAGAGAATTCATCAGTGATAAGGCCCTACTACAGATAGAAGGACTCTCACACAGCAATTCAGTGTAAGACAAAAATCTGTGAGCAGCAATTCATTGGTGTTCGCCACTGTCAGGGTATGAATATGTTGAAAATAACATGACCTGATGCAACAAACTTCCGAAACGAAGTCCATTTAGTTGATAGCTGAAAGGTTCAATAACCATTTTCCTTGTAATCATAAAACATGTGAGAAATAAGTTTTATTATACTGAAGCACATTGTATGCAAATACTTCACATCAAATAATATTATATGAAATTATAAAAAAATTTGATGCTTACCTCGGGGAATATCAATTTGGATTTAGGAAAAACATAGTTTGAGGCATTACTCTACATATACATCTACATATTGATACGAATATTACAGACGAAAAATTCCTAGCAGGAAAAATATATATAAATTGGAATGACTCCTTTTCCACTTCCTTAAAACCCATATCCTTCCCTTTCTCCTCCCCTTTTTTCCTCTTTTTCCTGAAGAAGCTGCCAGTGGTGGCGAAAGCTTGTATGTGTGTTTGTGTGTGATTATTTGTGCCTATCGACGAGCCGGTCCTTTTGGTAAGTCATCCGATTTCTATTTTTTATATTTGTTTATCCCACCAGGAAAGTTTCCTAATTTACATAAGTATACATCTACATATACATCTACCAAATAGAATGAGGGGAAAAAAGAATGTCTATATGCCTCTGTACAAGCCCTAATTACTCTTATCTTGTCTTTGTGATCTTTATGCGAAATGTAAGTAGGTGGCAGCAAGATCGTTCTTCATTGAGCTTCAAATTTCAGCCCTCTAAATTTCCTCAACAGAATTTCTCAGAAAGAATGTTGACTTTCCTCCAGCAATTCCCATTTGAGTTCCCAGAATATTTCTGTGACACTCGTCCATTGGTCGAATCTACAAAAAATGAACCTAGCTGCTTGCCTCTGAACTGCTTCCATGTCTTCCTATAACTGATCTGTTGTGGGTCCCAAGTCCCAAACAGTTGAGCAATACTCAAGATGTGGTCCTACAAGTGTTTTATACGTGGTCTGATTTACAGACTTATGACTTAGAGTTAAGGAAAGGCAAACCTACATTTCTAGCTATATTAAATTTTGAGAAAGCTTTTGACAATGCTGATTAGAATACACTCTTCCATGTTCTGAAGTCTTTAGGGGTAAAATATAGATTTTTTTTACAACTTGTACAAAAACCAATTAGTAGTTGTAGAGGTAAAAGGCATGAAAGGGAAGCACTGGTTGGGAAGGGAGTAAGACAGGGTTGTAGCCTTTTCCCAAATATGTACCCTGAGCAAGCTGTGAAGAAAAGCAAGGAGAAATTTGAAGAAGGAATTAAAGTTCAGGCTGAAGACATTAAAGTATCGCATTTTGTTGATGACATTGCAGTTCTGCCAGAGACAGCAAAGAACCTGGAACAGCAATTGAAAGGAGCACAGAAGAAGAATATTAACAAGAGCAAAACAAGGGGAAAGTAATGTTAATAATGAATATTAACTGAAGTATTAAGAAGCCTTTTGTAATGGCAGTAGTTGTGTGGATTGTTGCTTTGTACAGTAGTGAAACATGGACAATAAATAGTTTGGACAGGAAGAGGATAGAAGCTTTTGCAATGTGGTGCTACAAGAGAATGCTGAAGATAATGTGGGTAGATCGTGTAACTAATGAGGAGGTACTGAACAGAATTCAGGAGAAAAGGAAATTATGGCACACCTTCACTTAAAAAATGTACAGATTGGTGAAACAAATTCTTAGTCCTCAAGTAATCATGAATTTAGCTTTTGAGGGAAGTGTGTGAGGTAAAAACTGTAGAGGGGGACCAAAACACAAAGTAAGCAGGTTCAAATAGATGCGAGTTACCGTTCATATGAGGAGATGAAGAGGCTTGCTCAGGACAGAGTAGAGTGGAGTGGAGAGCTGCATCAAACCAGTCTGCCAACTGAAGACAACAACAACAACACATACTTACCACAGTGCAACCATTGTTCATGTTGTGAAGATCTCGATGAGAATGGGCACAGAAATCAAGACAGGCTGTTACTCCAGAAAACGGCCTTCCAGGTTTGAATCCCAGTCGGCATTCAGAGGCTTCTCGCTCAAACTGAGTCTGGTTTTGCCACGCAGCTGGTGCAAGTGTCTGATACAGTGGTGATAGGAGAGTTGCTAGAACATGCATTCGCTCCTCCACTTCTTGCTCCTGCAAAGATAATTTTCTGAATGTACAATTTGCTGCCTGCCTATGTTGAAAATACTAAAACAAATGAAAGAACCAACGTTCAAAAATTCAAATTTGCACTGGATTTTAGGAGAAAATTGCCAGTTTAGATTTCATAACCTGAATGACAGAAACTCACTTTCCTAGTGAAAAAATCTGTTGAAACATCCAAGAAAAAAATAAATAAATAAAACTTAGGAGCTGTGAAATCAAAACTTTTTAGGCAATGTTACTGCTGTTCAGTGTGAAAATATATCACATTTCTTTTTATGATATTGAAAAATCTTGAGTGGAACATAAACAATAAAATATATACAGCAACCACTTCTAGGAACAGAAACAAGAACTGGAGTACCGTATTTGCTCGAATATAGGCCACACTATTTTTTACCAAATCATGGTGCGGCCTATAATCAAGATTCAATCCTCCTCCCCCCAACCACTCCTTTTCCCAAAATCTTAGTTTCAAAAATTACATGCTCACTTTTATTTTGGTATGAGAAACGTAATAAACTAGATAGCCTTCAAAAATGCTACAGTAACAGTTTCGCAGAATTGCATATACGTTTTTGTACATGTTTATGGAAATGGTGCGGGGATTCGTGGAAGTCGTTATTTTGATATAAATCGAATGGTGTCATTCTGTATCACAGCATACAAAAGCTGATGCCCGTTTTTTTTAACACTTCCATGCGGCCTTAAAAATAGTACGCAACACACACTTCCTATGCACACAAATGATTTTAATTTGATGTAGTCAATGAAACTAGTCTTCGCGATAAAAGTTCAGTGTGTATCGCGAGAGTTTTTACCGTGACGTTTACATTGGTACAGTAACACCTACCGCGGGCGGTGATGGGAGGTTAACATAGCAGAACAACTGATTTGTGTAGCTAATGCTGATGTTGAGTTCCAATGCTATGTTTTAAAATAACACATTTTACTACGACCAGATTCACTGGTTTCACATTCATTGGGGATTATTTTCATGAAACGATGTACATGGAACTTGAGGCTATTTTGCAGCCTTGCAACTGAATCATTTCTGCTGTAACAGGAAAATAACAGTTTCTGTTTCGAATTATGAAGTCAAGCAAACATGGGGATATTTACATTTTAACATTTTAACCTTTGAAATGCACAATGACTCTTCGAACATTCTAATAGTTTGTCCTCACATACACACTAGCGTCGAACTTTTTTTCATCAGTGTGAAATTTACATCGAACTTCAAGCCAAAACATCGTCATGCACGCGCGCTCGCTCACGCTCACACACACACAGACTGAAAAACTATATTTTTGCAGCACACGCCTACGCTACACAACACTTGAAACGCCCGGTATCACGCCTTGGTTCGGCGTCCCCTCACTGGGAGCACCCAGATCGGCCGGTCATCTCGCTTTCTTATTTTTTGATTTACAATTTTGCATATTTGTTTTGAGTTTATTGAAAAGAGAACATTATTTCATTAACATTGTGTTTCTGATTACGAAAAAGTTCAATTATACAAAAAAATACATAAAAATAAATAAAATAAAAATTAAAAACCTGCGGCCTATACTCTAAGATTTTTTTTCTCTCTCTATAATCTCGTGTCAAAAGTTTAGGTGTGCCTATATTTGTACGTGGCCTATATTCGCGCAAATACAGTACTTAACTCATCTTGCTTGTCATACATTTTTAAAATTTGCTCTCATGATTTACAAATACACACAAGTATTATGAAGTAACCCTAATATACCTGTAATGTAATGCATGTAGTTTATAAAAACTATTACCAGTATTTCACTCAGTTTTATTTTTCAAAATAAGTAAGAAGTGAATATTGAGGATAATGTCACTACATAATAGCTCAAAAAACTTTAATATTATCTCTACAGAGAAATGCAATGGTCAAAGAGTAATCATCAATCCAATTCGTTCATCAAATTTACTGCAGCTCTCTCCAAATACAATATTTATTTGCTTTGTTTGGGGTTTAGTGATGGTAGTTATGTGTACACGAGTTGTGCCTTAGTGATTCTAGTATTCTCTCTCTCTAGTGAAGATTGTGGCTGAAACCTTGAAGTTGTGTGAATATGATTATCTTTTATATGTGGCTGTCTGCAGCTCAGTGATAATCTTTATAATGAGATGCTACCCATCTTAACATTACTAATATTCAAACCTGGACATTCCAGTGTTAGATTTATATTGCTCATACTAGTTGTACTAGTCAGCTCATCCGTCTTTTAGTAAAATTAATGAATTTATGGATCAAATTTTTCTTTTCATTAAAGGCACACTACATGAAAGTAAAATATATTCCAGTTCAATTTATTTCCATTAATTCTAATTTGCTTTTGATCAACATTGAGTATATCACTGATTTTGATTGGTAAAGTTGTTATCCTAAACCTGAAATAATAGTTATTTACTTCATATTGTGATGAATCACAGTGACTAAGTGGCACAAGGCTTCTATCAATTGCCTGATTCCTCCACCTAATAGTTGTGCTGGAATGACCCCATCCCAAAGGCCCCTATTAAAATCTTATGACCTTTCCCAGAACCTCTGCCATGAATCCATCTCTCTCCTCACCTCAACAACACCCTGCATACCTATCTTCTTCCTGCTCCCAAAAATCCATAACGCTAACAATTATGGACACCCAATTGTGGCTGGTTACTGTTCCCACTGAAAAAGATTCAGCCCTTGATGACCAGCACCTCCAACCATTTGTTCGAAACCTAACCTCCCATATTCATGATACCAACCACTTCCTTCACAGAATCTCCACCATCCCAAACCTTTACCTCCTGGATCCTATACTACACAGTCCCACATGCCCATGGTCTTGCTGCTTTGGAACACTACCTTTCTCAACATCATTCATACTCCAAGCCAAGTACATCGTTCCTTATAACCATTATCAATTACACCCTAACAAACATTTACTTGTTCTTTGAAGGAAAAGTATACAATCAAATCTGCAACACAGCCAAGGGCAACTGTATGGCACCTTTCTGTGCCAACCTACTTATGGTGCTTCTAGAGGAAATCTTCCTAGGCTTCCAAACCCTTGATCTGGTTCAAGTTCACTGATGATATTTTCATGATTTTCAGTGAAGTTCTTTATCCCATATACTAAGGATCTCAAAGACCCTCAAAGGCAGACATTATCCTCCTGTCCTAGTCTGCAAACAGATCTCCTGTGCCATATCCTCACACACCACCAATCCTCCCTTCACCTCCAATAACCAGCCACAAAGGATTGGCTTCTTGTCACCCAACATCACCCTGGACTTTAACAACTTTGATTATCTATCAACATGTCTTGAAATGATGAACACCCTACTAAAGATCCTTCTGACCCCTCCTAAAGTGATGTTACGTAAACCACCCAATCTTCACAACATCATAGTCCATCCCTATGCCACTCCCAATCCCAACCCCAATGCAAAAATTGCCCAATCCACCCACCCAGCACTACTTCTTTCAGCCACATAACAGGCTTATCTACCCCACCAAAGGCTGAGTTACCTTTGAAAGTAGCTATGTGATTTACCAACACTATTACAATCATTGCACAGTGTTTTACCTTGGTGTGACAACAAACCAGCTGTATTTCAGGATGAATGGTCACTGTCAAATTGTGGCAAAAAGCAAGATGGACCACCCTGTGGCACAGCATGCAGCTCAACACAATACACTTTATTTCATTGGCTGCTTTACAACCTGGGCTGTCTGGACCCTCCCCTCCCCTCCACTACCAGCTATTCTGTACTGCAAAGATAGGAATTGTCCCTTCAACACACTCTATGGTCCCACAACCACCAACACCCCATCCTAACATTCCCTCCCTCCTCACTCCCCTCCACTCTACTCACAATCTTGTATATCCCTCCAACTCATGTCTTTCTTCCAAATGTGTGTTGACCCTTTTTTGTACTTTATTTTATTTATATATTTACCTTTCCTTAATATTTCAATATCCTTTTAATTAATTATTTGTATTTTTTAAACTGTTTTACAGTCTCCCCCACCCCCCTTCCCCCACACACACTGCTACATCTTCCCTCTTCTGCTCTCCCACTGCTTCCCTTTACTGCATTCCATGCTGCATCTCACCTTCCTGCTATCACAACCTTTACAGTCCATCATGCATTGTGGAACATTCCATCCCCATCCTTAAGAGGCATTGTTCCCTCTCCACTCCCCACTACTCCCTTTCACTCACTGTCAAGATGCTTGTTGCACTGGAGTGGGCATAGGTGGTGGTCTTGTGTGCATACTTAAATCTGAGTGATTGTGTGAATGCAAGTGTTTTTTTCTGATGAAGGCCAAGCCCAAAATTTTAAGTTGTGTGCATGTGATTGTCTATTTTATGATTATGTCAAAGGGTCAGTAATTGTCTCTGCAGTTGTTATCTATCCTCCATTATTGACATTACTTCATATTAAAACATATTTAAGTATCTGAATAAATAAGTAATTAGTTTTAATTATGACACTCACCTCTGAACGGACTGACAGCCTGAATTTGCGCACTGTCTTACTGCGGGCGTACTTGCACCCATTGTAATACATGGACCATGAACACCCAAAAGAAAAAGAAGCACCACATGTGTCAGGATCCAGACCCTGGCAGGCACAAGTACGAGGTTCATTTGTGGCACAGCGGCGAGTTGTTGGCAAACCAAAGCGATTCAACTTGTGCGTTAAAAGACCATAGGCACGATCGGCCTCAACAGCTGGCACACCTTCCCATGCAACCATTACCACTACTATCCATGCTGTAGAGCACTTGTGACCTTGGCGGTGTTTTACAATACACAATATTTTTTCATCCATTGAAGAACGGCGTATTATCTGCAAAGTAAATTTTAAAAGAAAATCACTAAACGAAATACAAGAAAATATTCTTCGTTTTAAAAGGAATGTATCTGACAAAATATGTTGCTTAAGTTACTTAATAAGTAAGTAGAAAGTTGGTACAGTGGAGAAACAATTACTTTAATTCACATTTTCATTATTAGTATATTCTTGCAGTGTCATTTGAGGGTGAATATGAAATGTATTCATTGTAATATACAGCAGATATTTATTTTAAAGTCTTTACATAATAATGAACATCATTTCTGCTACAGCAACCCTTAATGTTTAGTCATGTTTAGTTTTAAACATTTTGTAAGCCAGCTAGGATCTGTCTAGTATGCAATGTTTTTATCAATGATATAATGAGGATAGTTTACAACTCATAGCAAAGACATAAGCCAAGCTGCGACAGGCACATAAAAAAGACACACACATACAGCACCTAAGTTATTGGCCATTAGCCTTCTTCAGAAAAGAGAGCATTCACGAAATCACACTTCAGAGGTGGTTGGATGACGGTTATGTGACTGTAAAGTGGGTCTGTGTGAATGCTCTCTTTTCTGAAGAAGGCTAATAGCCAATAGCTTATTGTTGTATGTGTATGTGTCTTTTTTATATGTTTGTTGCAGCTCGGCATACGTCTTTACAATGAGTTCATTTATTTGGTTATTTGCCTTGTGGCAGGTTTTGACCACATAGCCCTCCATGCTTCTCTGTCTTCTGCTCTTCTCTTCATTCTTTGGTACCCTCCTTGTGGCCTGCTGATGTTATCCAGCATCTGGTACCTTCTTCTGCCCCTCCCTTCATTTCTCTGAATGAAACCTTCAATTGCCTCTAGTAGAAGGCAATCTCGTCTGAAGATTGTGGTCTATTAAATTTAGTTTTCTTTTCTTCAGCATCAGCAGCATCCTCCATTCTTCACTACCTCTACTCAGTACTTCCACATTCCTAACTTTATAAATCCAGCTGATCTCCATTCTGTGCAATATTATTGACCAACTGATGTTCATTTGAGAACAGTGTGCTCTTGGTAACATATTTCATGTAATACTTTTATCGATACTTCTGATTAAGGCACCTCTAGTAGGTGTCAAAACATGGTAAAGTTTTTTTAATTTTACTATGCAACTTATGAAATGCTAATTTGTACTGCATTAAATAGCTTTATACAGTTTCTGCATCCACAAAACTATGTTTAAAATCAAGATCTGAATTCATTACTTGTCTTTGGAATGCTGTATCTGTGTCCTTAGAAACTCTGTACAGTGGTGTTAATGTAGTCCATCACTGAAGTACACCTTTCATGAGTACTTATGTTCGTGACACAAACACCGAAATAAGCAAATCCCTCAACTCACCCATTTGGCCAGTGGACATCCCTGTTGAGTTTTGCCTTCCTTTCCAGTGTAAACTACTTTCTCGAAACGGATGGCTTTCCCTTGGAGACCTGTCCTCGATTCTACGTCCTTGCGGAGTTCAGAAAGATTTGGACCTGCTCCCAAGTGAGTGTAATAAGAGCCAGGTTCTGGTGGACCTTAAGAAAGAAGAAGTGTTGATCAGATTATATTAAATGATGTTAGATGTTACAGTAGAAGTGTTAAATGTATCATGTCAATACATTATGTAAAGGATAGATTTCTACTCACCATACAATGAAAAAGAATACAAGAAATTCTCATTGTACCTGTCTGTAACTCAATGGTCCTTCTGTGTGCTGAATACTTACACATCCTCTCCATATAATTGTTACTCCATCATACATTGTTCAGTGATTGAATTTATAGTAATAATTTCAACAATAAATGAAAGTTAAATTATGTATTATTGTAATTTGTCATGGATGTATCTTTTTGTATTATTTAGTCACAATTTTACAGGCAAAAGTCAAATGACATTTTTTTTTTAAATCTTTAACATCGCTGCAGTTCAACAATGGCGGAACACGATCAAATAGTGAACAAAATTTCAGCCAACCAGTTGCATAAAATGGTTTATATACGTAAACCTTCATTAACAACTACTTGAATGTGAGCTAAGGGTAAATCTTCTGAAGAAGGCAAAATTACTTTTGCTGAAACCTGGGTCAAGGTTTACATATATAAACCATTTTATGCAACTGGTTGGCTGAAATTTTTTTCACTATTTGATTGACTTATTTTGGTTGTACAGAAAGGAAACAAAATAAATTGTAATTATGTAAATAGATTTTAACATGTTGCTCATGTAAATTTGTCCCATTTTACTCAAAACACTGATTCTTTACACTGTACATGAGGAATAATTTGCTTTGGTTAAGTCATTGTTAGGTAAATATTTTGAGCCATTTTACATAGAGTTGTAGATATGAAATTTATGACTTAAGTCTTTTATGTGGTGCCAGTGCATCAAAATGTACAACAAAAAGAACAGTTAATAACTTTGAAGAGAGTGAATCTACTCTAAGGGAGAAATCAACAGGATGACCAAGAAGTGCTATAACTACATAGAACATTGCTGTTATATCCATGTTTGTCATACAGAGCACATGGCATTCAATTCATAAGCAAGCAGCTGCAGTTTTAACGTCCCACGAATGTGTTTGGAAAATTCTTCATTTCGATTTGAAATTTCATCCTTGCAAGCAGTAGACAGTGCAACAACTGAAGGAAAATTATTACTAGTTGGAGTAAACTCCTATTAAATTGTGAAGAAGTTCCTTTTGCTGTTTTTGGGTTTTGATGTTTTCTTACACCTCATATAAAGATTAGTGTAGGTATAATGTTGTGATCTAAAAGACATCACCCTATTGTAGGCATTCCCATCATTTCAGTACTTTTACAATTACTAGAGGAATGCTTTATTCTGGCAATAGTGTTCTCATGATAAAAGAGAGTTGTGAATGATTTTATTTGTTAATCATTAATTTAGAGTAAGTAATAAAATAATATATTACAATACTATAAGTTTTAAAAATCAGACAACGCTACACAAAGGACTATCACTTATGCAAGAAATTTATACTCAAGTATTCAGAATTAACATTAAAACCAGAGTTAACTCGTGTGACATAAACAACTCTTAAGAAAAATGCAACTGAAAGATAGAGTTTTTTGTGTTCAAATGAGGTACTTACTTTTGTCAGCTGTAAAACATGAGCAGTCAGGAACTTCAGTACGAGCATTGTTTTTCAGCCTTTCAACATGTTCTTGCAACTCTCTTGCTGCTCCAGATGTTGGTGTGGGTGGCCCATCACCCCAGTTCTGGCCGGTGTCTAGCTCATCTGCTGTCTGAAGACCTTGGCAGCAGCCATCACGGAGGTGTTCTGGTGCCGGTGTGTCTGTACCACCACGTCGACAACACCATGAGCCTGACATCTTTTCCAAAGGGGTGGGGCCTCCATCTCCTTTGAAAGGGTAAGAAACTTTGGGGTGGGAAGGTGACAGTGGTGGAGTCTGAGGCCTTGCTTCCGTCTTCACTGATTGTCCGTATGTGTTGTTGTCTTGCTGTTCAGGCTTCTGTTGAAATGCTCCTATACCCATTTGCTGATGAAATGCCTTATTGTCCATAAATTCACCACTTTCATATCTATTTCCAGTCTGAAACTGCTTATCACTTGGAGGGCCTTCCCCAATTCCAGTGACTGTTTTTTGACTATGTAATGAAATACCAGTGTCTTGTTGACATGGAAAAATTCCTTCACTTGACTGTTGGCGAAAAGGCACAGTTTGACCTGATTGATCTCGTTCTCCTCCTTGTTGTTGATGATGGTGATAAGTGTGAACATTGGTCGGCTGGCATTTAAATCCTGTTGGCACTTGCTGACATTGATCATATGATCTGTCTGTTGGCTGAAGAGGTTTAAATGCTGTCTCAATAGCCTTCTGCTGTTCTTCATATGTTGTCTTGCTTTCTGTTTGACACTTATATGCTGAATCCACAGTCTGTTGACAGTTGAAGGCAACATCAATACCAGGTACACATTTGAAATTTGTGTTGCTGCTATTGGACTGTTGTTGGGTCTTGAATGTTGTGCAGTTGTCTTGTTGATAATTACAAGCTTGTTCATTTCTCTGAGGACACTGAAATGGTGTTTCCACTGATTGCTGTTTTTTGAATTCTGGGCCATTTTCAGGTTTAAAGCTTGGGTCCGTGTTGAAAGGAAAGTTAAATGTTGATTCTCCAAGCTGTTGCCCCTGAAAAGGTGACTCAGTTTTCTGCTGGCATTTGAAACTTGGATCATTCTTTTGTTGATTTTTTGATGTATCGTGGTTCTGCTGATACTTGAATAGCGACTGATTATTTTGTTGGCAAACAAAACCTTCATCTTGAGGATGATGATTGTTAGAGCTGGAATCAGTACTCTGGAGAGTTTTTAATTGTGGGTCCAAATTGCTTTGAGATTTAAAAGGTGTCTCTGTTGTCTGAGAACAATTGAAAACAGTGTCACTATTTGCCTGTTGTTTGAATGTAGGGTTGACATCTTGTTGCTGACATTGAAATGTGGGTTCAGTATTCTGCTGTGGTAGGGTAAACACTGCTTCTGGCTTTTGCTGACATTTGAATCCTGAATCACCACTCTGTTGCTGACTCTTAAATGGTGATCTACTATTTTGTTTCTGACACTTGTACCCAACATCAATGTTTTGTTGTACCTGGAATGCTGCTTCAATATTCTGCTGAGTTTTGAAACCTGTATCTCTTTCCTGTTGTTGGCATTTAAAGTTCATCTCTCTGTCCTTTTGTTGGTCTTCAAACGATGCCTGAGTATTTTGCTGCTGGTGCTGGTGTTGCAATGTTGTTTCATTGCTCTGCTGGCACATAAACGATGTTTCATTATTACGCTGTTGACACTCAAATGTTGAGGTGTTGGTCTGTTGCATTTTAAAAACAGTGTCATTTGTGTGCTGTTGCAGTTGGAATGCTGCTTCATTATTTTGCTGACACTTAAATGCTGAAACAGGATTGTTCTGTTGTCGATCAAATGAAACTTCAGCATTTGTTGTTCGTTTGAAGGGCACTGTTTCTCCTTGTACTGACTTAAATACAGATGCACCCTGACCCTTAGAAGAACTGTCTTCAAAAGATTCAGACCTGTGTTGCTCCATTTTTTCAGCTGTCGTCTGAGCAGATGGAGAGTGCCAATTGGCAGGGCTTAAATTATTCCCACTCTTTCTTTGTTCCCTTTCATCTCCACCAGTGGCATATTTTATAAAATTCTCCATTGCTGAGAGAGCACCAGCATCCACTTCAGGACCATTTCCCCCTACCCAATCCCATGGGAAGCCACCACCCTCAGACGTCACTGTGGACGGATTGCTCTGAGGATGGTGGCCTCGCACTAAAAAATTACCGTCAGAATTTTCGTGTGGGCGATCTGTAGAAAAGGCTCCATTAAGTTGTGTTTGGGCTTGTTGGCTATATTGCTGTTGATTAACTTGTTGCTGTTGCTGCTGCTGCTTGTTAAGGATCATAGTCTTTAGTCTGCTATTCAAATTTGACCTTTCTCGAAATGGAGGTTCCCCTCCAGGCTCTGGTTCATTTCCTTCCTGTGACTGCCACCCTTGCTGCTGGCGGCTTCCCTCCCATAAGTCCCCCATAATGTTTTCCTGGCCTGGATACCTACTGGAGCTAGAGTTCTGTGAACTCTGCTGTTGATGTTGGTGTTGCATTTGGGGGTGGAGTAGGTATCCAGGCAAGGCGTTTGGGTGACCGGTAGCATTCTGTGCCTGGCTATTGTAAGCATTTGCTTTATTTGTACCACTGTTAACCAAACTATCTGTACCACTGGGATCCATGTGCACAGAACTGCTCCTGCTCGTGGGAGTCGTTGATGGAGGTGGTGCCATTGTCACATCCTACAACAATAAAATTGCTGTTTATTTCCCAAACAAACTTTGTTCATAATATTTGACAAACCTACTTTCTTCATAATGATCATTGCTCTATGTTAGCTAAGATTCATATCCTTATCTAAATAAAATTAAATCTGTCTATTAATATTATACAAAACTAAAAATTATGGCCCATTATCAGTTTTATAAGGATCTGCGTGGCTTAGAGGAGATTTTCAGCTGTATAACTTTTGCAGCAACAATGTACCAGTTTGACATTAAAACTGTATGCAAGAATGGCAGTGTTGCAATTCTCAACATTTTCTCTTCTATATGGGTAATTTCTATAAACTATCAGATGTTGATAGTCCTGTGCAAAAGTTATTTTTAACAATACTGAATAGCCTATGCAATAATATTCATACATAAGGAAATAAATAGTGCATAAAATTCAAATTAAACAATTGTTGCTTTGCTATGAAAATAATCTTGACTCCTAGATGTGAATCAGTTGGTAGATCTATCAGGAAGGCACAAAACAGAATGTGATTACATGCTTCGTAGGGACTTGAGAATCACTAAGCAAGCAACACAGATCGTTTATGGGTTGCTCAACCAAATGCATAAAATCAGAAGACCAACACACAGTAAGGAATAATGTATATCTACTTTCAGTGACTTGCAAAACAATTGAAAGAGGCATTACCATGCATGTTACATATTGGTTTGTTTTTAAGTAAAATTTTTAATCCCATTAAACTGCATCACATTACCATTAAAGACTGTTTTAAAAACAGCAACTCTCTCTAAAATAATAATAATAATAATTGTAAAGATACAAAAATCAATTCAAAACTTAATCCTGTGATAAAGGCTTAAGAAAAGTTGGCTTTGAAATCAAGTAGTAAGATCTTTATTTAGTGAACAACAAATAGTTGTGAAATTTTTCAAGTTGCACACCAAGACTTTGATAAAGCTCAGATTTCAACTTAGTTGACCGTTATGAACTTTACATAAAAGCAGTTGTTCAGTGGGAGCTGCGATCTGTTTTCTAGAAACAGATTCTTGAAAGCATGTCTTTCCAGTGCAACTATTTGGAAACTGATGGTTGTGGCATTAATATACTGCCTCAGGATTAAATGCTGTCTGGAGGTGTTTCATGACATAGGTCTTTTAAAATACTCCCACCAAATGACATTTTGTTGACTGAAAGATGTACCATATTGACTGAAATCCTTCACCTTCTACCAGTCAAGGTTATAGAACTGGAAAAGCAAAGAGGAGTTTTACTCACAGAAGCTGCCAGCTAAATACCAAAGAGATATGAGCTAGATTAGTAACTGAATCCCAATAACAGAAATGCTTATATCCACATATTTTCATTTTTAATTCACGAATGAGAATTTCAAACAGTTTATCTCACTGTAATCTGTATGTCTCACTTCTGAGTGAATGGTGACTAACAGTAGATTAACAGTAGTCATACCATGCATGACAAATTGAGCAAATTGGTTTGTTTTTGTAGATTACATGTGGTGGGCTTCATACAGCCTTATGAAAGCAGCATTTCATAATGGCCAGTACCCGAGAAAACCAGATTTTTTTGGGTACCAAAACTACAAATTTTATTAGGGCTGTTTCCATTTTATTTTTTCATTGAAAATTGTTGGAATTTTACTTCATGTTTTTTGATGATATTTTGAAATGATTTTTTTAATATCTTTATCTGTTCTTCAGAGCACATAAATACATGCACACACAGCTATACTTTCTCAACAATGTGGGCCAACTAACAGTGTATTTGTGAACTCCAGTAGATGTTTATGTGCCCACTTATATATCAGTGCCTCCACATAACAGAATGTTTCACACTTCATCACTGTTTTTAATAAGCCTTTATTAAAGTGCCACATGAATTACCTGTGATGGATTGTAGTTTCCATTGACATATTCTCGTTGTTCAGAGAACTGACTGCCTGGTGAGGCATCTATGTACTGGTTACCACCATTGACGGTGCCATTCCTGTGTACACTGGCATTGGACGCCCCACTGACGGGCCCACCATGACCATTTACAGGGCCATTTGCTGGAATGCCTGTAGCACCTGCCAAATGAAAAAGTCGATTTCAGATTGTAAGTGGCTGACATTAAAACCTGTTAACATAAAAACATTTCCCTTAGAAACTATGTGCACATGGTAATCTTACAGCTTATAAATTTTTCGAATTGCATTACATCTTTTTTCAAATTTTGTAAATGTTATGTAACTGGCAACATTATGATGCAGAGTAGACGATAACACTATTATGAATATAATCATGGATGGTGACCAACACAGGGAACGGATAAACTGCCAAAAGGAAGAAAGTTTGGGGTTTAATGTACTGTTGACAGTGTGGTCATTATAAATGGTGCACAAGCTACTGAGGGAAATCAACTGTGCCCTTTGAAAGGAATCATCCTAACATTCGCCTGGAGTGATTTAGGCAAATCACGTGAAATCCAAATCTGAATGGCCAAAGACAGGTTTGAACCATCATCCTCCTGAACCTAAATTCAGTGCACTAACCACTGTGCCATATTCGTCTGTTGTAGGGGAGAGAGAGAGAGAGAGAGAGAGAGAGAGAGAGAGAGAGAGAGAGAGAGAGAGAGAGAGAGAGAGTAGATTGGGGGGGGGGCAACTCAAAAAGACAATAATTCATAACATAAACATATCACACACTAAAGGTAAAATAGAATTGGGTAAACAGAAGCCTTAAAATACAATGAACTTAAAAAAATCACAGAAATGGAAGAAACAGGAAATGAGAGGGTGAAGAAAGCTTTATTGGAGAGGGGAAGATTTTTAATGAGTATCACTCAATTTATTTGATTGTGTCTTTCCGAATCTTCCTTATACATGATTTGAAAACTTTGGTGAAGGAATGTGAATTGTGGAGAAAAAGAATGTCAAAGAGTAGACAGTGCAGCTGGATCACACAATAACAGTGCTTATATAGACACAGGAATTATTGTAATCTTCACACAATTTTTATGTACTGCTCTTAGGCATCCAAACACATGCAGTCATTATTTACCACAATATTTCAACCGTGTGCCTTGGTTGCTTCTTCAAGTGATATCTGCAGAATGAGCTTCCTTGAACAGTGTACCTCCTTTACACTTTGTTCACACCTCATCACAAAAGTGAGAGAACTGAGTAGACACTCTTTCTTGTCGCGAAGTTTACCTAGCTTCTCAAGTCTCTGATACAGCTCCTCCCCAAAAACAAATCTGAAGCTTCCCTGGTTAATCAACTGTATGTACTGTCCAGTTGGGTGCAGTCATTTTGACAGCTGACCTTGCTGCCATCTTGAGGTGATTTCTACATAATGAGTGTCCTCATTCATCATGCCTCCTTTATAATGTGATCCCTTCCCACCCCTTCATCTGTTACCCTGTCACAGACCACATCAGGTGGAGTGGTTGGGGAGTGGGGGGAGGGGGGAGGGAGGCGTGTCACAACCCCAGGCCCCAGGTTCCTCAATGCATTTGTGTAGCACCTCAAGTTATCTGTCAGTACAGTCATCAGAAGATTAAGAGCAATTGCAAAATAATTTAGGTAAGCCATCTACATTGTGCAAAAATTGACACTTGACCCTAAGTAGGGAAAAGTATGAAGTAATCCATTTGAGCACTAAATGATATTAATTTAACTTTATTTACACAATAAATAAGTCAAATCTACAGACCATAAATTCAACTAAATACCTAGGAATTAAAATTATGAACTACTTAAATTGGAAAGAACACACAGAGAATATCAGAAGACAAGACAAAGGCTGTGTTTCATTGGCAAAACTCTTGGAAGATGCAACAGTTCTCTGCCTATACTATACACTCATCTGAACTATTTTGGAGTATTGCTGCACAGTGTGGAAGCCTCATCAAATGGTACTGACAGAGAATACAGAAAAAGTACAGAGAAGAGCAGCTCATTTCTTGTAATCACAATATAGCGGAGAGAGTATCACGGAAATGATGCACTAATTATGGTGCAACTTATTCAAAGAAAGTAATCCATATAGTATTCGTTGTGGCAACATCTATTTGCTAAATTTCTTTTACCAACTTTCTCCTACAAATGTGAACATCTTTTTTAGTACACACCTACACAGGGAGACATGACTGTCATAAGTAAATAATAGAAATCAGATTAGAAATGAAAATGATTTAGGGATTCCTTTTTACTGCACACTATTAGAGAATGGAATGGTAGAAAAATATTATTAAAGCACTTTGATGACCCCTCTGCCAGAAACTTAAATGTGATTTGCTGAGTATTATATGTCAGTGTAGGTAATGGCACAGGACTCTCAGAGAAATATACCCTTAATAAATTGTAGCAATTTACTGAAAATACTAATGGCAAAAGATGTGCCACCGATCTAACAGAACTGTATTTCACCGATATTTTCCAGTGCCGTTATTTGTGGCTCACCCGAGTGGTTAGCCTGTTGCGGCGAAGGCTGCGGGGTGTGCGGCTGCGAGTAGGAGCCGCGAGGTGCCTGGGCTTGCGCAGGTGACGACGGCGGTCTGCTGCCGTACTGCTGCTGTGCCGCTTGCTGGGGCTGCTGCTGAGGGGCTTGCTGCTGCTGCGGCTGCGGTTGGAACACGGCCGCAGTCGGAGGCTGCTGGTCGAACACCGACGCTTGCGACTGCTGCGGCTGGTAACTTACTGGAAGTGATAAAGTGTGCACATGTGTGAGTGTACACATTTTCTATACCACTGTAAAAATCTATATCATTTCTGTAGACTAGTGTATTTGAGAGTTATGTGACTACTTGTGCTCAAAGTCGTCCTTACCCGTTGGCTGATGATAGGCAGTGTACTGTGTATGATGGTGATATCTCAGGTCATCTAATTGTGGAGGAAGCTGTTGAATGAACTGTCCTTGTGGTGTCCATGCAGCTGTAAATAAACAACCATTACCTGATATACTTCATCAAACTTTCCATAATGTCTTCATCACTTGTTACTGACTTTAGTTTAACCATAATTTGCACATACTGTGACATAGTGCAAGCATTACATAGTATAAATTAAGAGAGGCTAGAGTAATGTATAAATCTAAAATGGCCCTCTTTCCAGTATTTCAACAGTATATGAAGAGAACAACACAATTTGGTTTATTTTTTGTTCATTATCATTCTTTTATATATGAAAGTTAATACCTCCAATATATACTTAGTTTACACATCAGTCCTCTGACATCATTTCTATTACCAGTATTTCAAATTAGTAAATACAGAAATGAATGAAATCTTTGTAAAAACCAATTTCAGTTCTGTTCAAGATTTGGCACAACGGATCCACTCATTATATATACAATTATAGCTTTTAATACAATTTAGCTGATTTTTATTATTATTTATTTCAATATGGGTTTGAGGTTTCGTGCTAGGACATCTAATTCTATCCTGAGACATAACTTCACAAATATATATCACCTGCTTCTGCCCAAATGAAAATCATTATCTAAAATTGTAATGAACACTGAGACTTTTCTTACACACAATCACATCTCAAAACAAAATGGAACTTATGCAAATTATGTAACACTATTACTTTACACCATTTTAAATTACTTTTCATTAGTGCAAGTGTAAGATGTTTAGTTTCTCATAAACAAAATCAGGTTGTAATTAAATCTTGTAAGGTGATGTAAACTAGTTTACTCCACAAATAACAACTTACCGACACCATTTGGATCACCAGCAGCTGCTGGGTGCCATACAGAGTTGGTGTAGCGGTCCCTTAGGGGTGGTGCAAATGCTGCCTCAATCATGCCAGTGGCTGGCTGCTGCTGTTGTTGCTGTTGCTGCTGCTGCTGTCCAGGCACACCAACTGAGGCGGCCGAGTTTCCATAGAATGGCATCACGGTCGGTGCCTGTTCATAACAAATGTTACACTTTATCCAGGCAGTGATTCATCACATAAGCATTCATCACTAGGAAAAATGATGGAAAGGCGTACTGTGGTATCAATAATACTTTGAAACTACCAAAGGAATATCAATGAAGTATATGGTACTAACTATAACAGAATAGGTCATTTATAGTACACAATTCCACCCATGGCATCGGCATGTTGTGTAGTAGGAAAAGTACTTTTGACAAGCTAGACTGTCTACTTTGTTTGAGAAAATTGATTATTTTCAGTTGGCTACAACTGAAATACGTGTTTTCTTATATGTTTATGATGTCACGGATCAAAGCAGATGTGTGGGCTCATGACGTAAAATTATGCCAACACAACTTATAAACCAAATTGTAACCCACAGTAAGTTGACCTAAAACAAAACTTGGAAAACAGTATCATAGACAAGTCTCTAAGAAAATCGTGGCTTTCATTCTGGGAAAAAATAAAGTCAATGATGACACTTTTGATAATGTTTTTTTCTTGGGACAATGAGGATTGTATTGGCCAAAACAGAAGACGCCACATTTTAGAGGATCCTCAAACTGGCATTATCTAAATAGACTTGCACCAGGCAAGTTGAACACAACCCCAGTTGGTCTAATGGCCAGAATGCCACATGATCATCATGGCATTTTCTATAAGTAATTTAGAGAGACGACAGAAAATTTAACTATGGATGTTGACAGGAATTGTAACTACCATCATCTTGAAACCAAGCCCAGCGTGTGAAACACAATGGCTGCTTTTTGCTGTTTGTTACGCTTGTAAACACTAAATATTACTGGTATACCATAGCATTTTCAACAGCTAGTCCAGAGTATAATCCAAAGGTGTGCATAAATGGAAGAAAGGAGGTGGGGGGGGGGGCTTTCTTAGTTCTAAGGGTAAGGAACCAATATAGTGCTCTCAAGTTTCATTTCTTTCAAGAAAATAATTTTAATGGTGGTATTTTACTAATTGGACAATTGTTTTTTACAGAGCTGAAACAGAAACTAACTGGAAATGATATAACAACATTTATTTTTGGGTCTATTGTGCCTAAAACAAATGAAATGTTAACCAATATGCTGCACCATTTTCGATCCGTGCATAATTTCTGAGGTTATTGAATTTCTTATTTTACTATTTTACAGACACAGGTCTCACGACACAGTATTAATATACATCTACAACCATACTCCGCAAGCCACCTCACGGTGTATGGCAGAGGGTACTTTGTGTACCACTGTCACTTCCTCCTCCAAATCCAGTCGCAAATGGTTCGTGAAAAACGATTGCCAATATGCCTCACTCTAATTTTTATCTTTGTGGTCGTTTCACGGGATATACGTGGGAAGAAGAATTTATATTGGTTGACTTCTTGAGAAACGTATTCTCTCCTAACTTTGACAGAAGCCCATGCCCCGAAACAGAATGTCTATCTTGCAGTGTCTGCCAGTGGAGTTTTCTGATATTTCTGTGTCACGCTTACTAAACGAGCTTGTAACGAAGTGTGCTGTTCTCTGTGCGTTTTCTCTCTGTCTTCTATCAACTATACCTGGTTTGGATCCCACAATGATGAAAAATACTCAAGTGATGGCCCGACAAGAATTTTGTAAACTACTTCCTGATGATCAAAATATCCACGGGTGTACTGCCGGTCCATAGTGTCCAACGGGCACAATATTTCGGCGATCATACATGTCGCCATCATCAGGTGAACTGACGGACTGAGCTCCTGGAAACGCGCCGGCACGGAGATCCGCACGCTACGGCTGCTAGAACCCAGTTCCCTTCGAGCAGCCGTAGCGTGCGGATCTCCGTGCCGGCGCGTTTCCAGGAGCTCAGTCCGTCAGTTCACCTGATGATGGCTACATGTATGATCGCCGAAATATTGTGCCCGTTGGACACTATGGACCGGCAGTACATCCGTGGATATTATGATCATCAAATACGCCGGGAGAAACTGAAGAATTACTTCCTGATGATTCTTCGTATGAATCTCCGTCTGGCATTTGTCTTACCCAGAATTAATTTTATATGGTTGTGTCCTTTGAAATTCAGTTTGTTACTCCAGTTTTTGTAGAAAATACCTACACAATGAAAGGTGTACACGGTTATAATGTTCAATAACCTATCATATAACAAGCCTAATATGCTACGATTGCTATTGCCACTGAACAAATCCGCACGGCAAATTAGTGTCGATCTTACAGTGCATTCAGTGAACCAGTCGTGAACTATACTTTGGATACATCTCGATTTGTAAATCTATCCAAACTGCTTTGTATTACTGTTAAAATACAACTGAAACTACCAGAAAGATAAAACAGAGCAGTACTGAAAACAAGGATGAGGGCGAAGAGTAGAGTGCACTATTGTTATTGAGATTATTTTGGCGCAATACTGTGCTAATAGAATCATGACGGATACACGATACTCCAGAAGTGGCCCAGGGAATGATCTTGACCAACAACATTAAAACGTTCCAAAACATATCAAACGTCTAACTAATGGGACGTCAACGGGAGATTTTCCTGGTATCAATGACTTCAAATATATTAAAACCTGGAAGCATTGTATTATTGTGGGGGATAATAGGAATTTCCAAGGTGGGCATATATGAAAGTTAGGCATGCATTAACGTACTGTATTAATGCAACTTGATCTAATCAGTTTCTCACGATGATTAAACAACGAATTAGTGGAACACAGACTGACATCTATAATGAGATATAGTTGCAACAACTTATGTTTTGATACACCACTTGTCACGTATTAAGTCACCAGTCAAGGAATATACGGATGGCTTGTGGTGTTCACTAGACTCTTGCTGTCAACAGCAAATAGCTTTAGTAAATGAAAGTAGTTTTCAAACAAGACGCACAGTACACACATTTGTGTTGTGGTGCAGGTACTTTCGATGGAACACAGGTACAAAGATAAAACGGGGCGAAGAAATGAAACATCAAATTGCCTTAATCAAAATAAAAAATACTCCTGAATTTAAAAAAAAAATGTTCAAATGTTTGTAAAGCTTATGGGACTTAATTACGGGGTCATCAGTCCCTAAACTTACAAACTACTTATCAACTACTTACGAACTAGAACGGCACAAATATCCATGCCCGAGGGGGGATTCGAACCCCCGACCGTAGTGGCCGTGCAGACCGTGACTGAAGCGCCTCAGTCCCCTCGGCCACCGCGGCCGGCATTCCTGAATAATAAGGTGGGTCGAGTTTACCTTGCGTGTAACATGTATTCAAATGTTTGTAAATCTCTGGGACTTAACTTCTGAGGTTATCAGTCCCCAGGCTTAAACCAACTTATGCTAAGGACATGCTGCCCGAGGGAGGACTCGAACCTCCGACGGCAAGCAACCGCGCGCTCCGCAGTAAGGCACCTTAGTGCGCTCGGCCACTCCACCGCGGCTAACGTGTAATCAGTTTGCTTTAGAAACAGCCTGTATGCCAAGTATAGTTGGGCTGTTCATTTTTTACAATCCCGTCGGCCTCTCACTTTCCACGCACAGTGTGAGAATAGAATGGCGCCTAAACTGGGGAAAGCCATTATCTCCGTATGACTACTTTAAAATTCGGACTTATCGATCAAGTGCGGAAGAAGACATCACCGGCAGCTGGCTCATTTTTCACTTGAAAGCAATCTAGCGAGCCGACAGCTGCAGGCAGCGCCAGCCATCGCTCAGCTGCCATTTCCCAACGCCGCGCCGCGCCGTCCAAGAAATACGATAGTTGCCGCCTCAGTCTCGCCAACTGTTCCCACGAGCTACAACTTGTCAATATTTCAGGCGCACCGGTGAATTTCGTAATGAGAAAAAAAAGCAGCTCACATCTGTTCAGTTTTAGTAGTGGTAACTTTAGTAATCTGGTCCTTAAGAGGTCACGGATCCTTCCTTTACACCTGTAATAAATAAATGACATCTTGTACTCTCCCCGGATTGGATTCGCCAAAATAATTCACTATACTAGTCCTTGCAGATACCAGTCCGGTTGGATAACGTGACAGACGAAAGGACAAGATGTTAACTACATGTGTGGACAATGAACAGCACTGAAATATCTTAACACAATTTATTACGGTAGTACACAGGGCAATATGGCCTTCGTGGTGCAAAAGAATGACGAGACAGTACACGTACAGTTTACATGACAAACGTGGGTCTACAGATCCTCAAAGTACTCCCCTGGTACTTTCATCAGACTGCCAAGTATGTGGCAGGCACTGAATACCATCTGCCTCAGTATTTGCCGCACCGTGTCTGAATGGGGTCACCTGTTAGCGTATAGCGCTAACAATATCCTCTCGTGTTGCAAACAGCCTACCACTTTGTGGATCCTTAATCTGTGAAATGAGATCAAAGTAGATCTGTAGGTCCAGGTTTATCATGTCAACTGTATGTCTACTATGTTGTCATTCTTTTGCACCTTTAAGGCCTTATTGCTGTCCTGTATACTACCGTCATAAATCAATGTGTTGAGATATTTCAGTGCTATTCATTGCCCCACACATTTAGTTAACACCTTGTCTTTTCGTCTGTATAAATCACATTTTCCAACCGGACTGATATCTGCAAGAGAATAGTTGCCATGACTTTTGCCACAAATCTCGTAGATTACTTCGTTCGTAAGTTCTGATGTATTAATGTATTAATCCGACTACTGCCGTTTTATTTTCTGTTCCTGTCCTTTGTAACATAGAGTTCTTATTTTCAATTTACAACAACAACAACAACAACATCGAGCTACTGCGCAAGAAATTAGTGTTAATTAAGAATTAATATAAAGAGAGAAAGGGTTCTGTATTCATTGCCTCTTTGTAAACGACATATTTCCGTATTTCCACTCGTGTGGAATAGACAGAAAATTAACATCTGAGAAATTTCGTATTAAAAACCATGGCCGCATCCAGAATGTTGTCGGATGATAGTGCACATGCATTATGAACCAAATGTCTAGTTACTAGAAATCTCTAACTTTGTTGTTTCCACATGTAATGTTTTCAAGAAACTCCGAAACGTGCTTGCGCCGGTATTGCGTTATGTATTTGCAACATTTGCCTATAAAGCTGATGCATCTTTACAGTCAGCAAGTTGCAAAAATTATTCTGGTTTGCTTCTATGCGATATTCTTTTCAAGCGATATGATTTTCCAGTGTGGCTCTCAAGCACACGCTCTAGGAGATGTACACTTACCTCAAATGTAAGCAAATCAACATTGGCTTCAAATGGTTCTATTTGGCAATGAAGCGTATATAACAACTCGGAGGTCTGAAGCAAGAATGTGTCACAAAATATCTACAAAGTGTGATTACTCTCGTGCGCTCTAGATAGCAAACGATTTCCAAGTTTCTTTCTTGTAGAAAGCGGCATGCAAATTATTTTATAACTCGCGAAAACTTTAAACAAAAAAAGTGGCGCCTTACTATATGTCGCGTCACATTAAAACAGGTACGAAACCCATCACTGTTCTCTTACTTCAGCAAGACCCCAAAAATTTCTGAATGCCCGCCACTCTTCAATGAACTGATCTTGGAGGTTCTTCCCATAATCTATAGCTATGGAATCTTCGATGCTTTGTTGCTGGACGTTGATTTACTATTGAACTGAGAGGAAAGTGCTGCACTAAAAGCAAGGATCCACCGATATTGAACATATCGCACTGTCAAGAACGGTGACAAATCAAAACACGACAACTTTTAGATCATCACTGAAAAATATGCCTGAAAAGCCCAAACGTCACATCTCTTCCTCGCAAATTGTTCGCTTGAGAGAACTAGTGTCATTTTTTATTATAGGCTAGTTCATGATAAGTCACGGCAATAAAAGTGCCGTTCGTTTATTTCAGCTGTATCATTTTTCTTGCTGACGTACGATATGCAGCTGAATAATGTTTGTAAATCTAAAGCATTTTAACTGCTGCGGTCATCAGTCCTTAAGCTTAAAAACTACTTAAACGTATGCCAAGGCCAGCTCACATCCATGGCCAAGGGAGGACTCGAAACTCCGACGTCAAGCAACCGCGCCTCCGCAGCAAGGCGCCTTAGAGCGCTCGGCCACTGCACCGCGGCGATATGTAACTGACAAAACGACAGCCTAAGAGTGCTTGAGAGCAATTCAAAATGTTCAAATGTTTGTTAAGATTACGGGACTTAACTACGGGGTCATCAGTTCCTAAACTTACAACCTACTTATAAAGTAACCTACACTAAAGACAGCACAAACATCCATGCCCGGGGGAGGATTCGAGCCCCCGACGGGGATGAGAGAAATTATCCATCAGTTTAAAACCACGACACTGTCTCTTTGTCCCTACATTGCATAGCGTATTTCGAAAGCAAAGCATCACATCGTGGAGTTTGTATTCTGAATTGTGGTGATTGCACATCAACACAATTCAACCACAATCACAAATCAAGAGAGCTGAAAACAAAAGGCTTGATGAATTTCGAAATGAAATTTTGGGGATGTTGTATGTGAACTGTTGAGTAATGAAGCGGAATTGCTCGTCTGGAGTTCAGATCAATAACAATTAAGAAAAAATTCAAGTTGCCAACCTTGAAGACTAAGTATGACTCTCAATGATACATCTTTATGGTTCGTCTTTCTCGAAAACCTTGTCCCGATATTTAAACGTTAATTAAATATTTGGGATACGCATTGAAAAGTACGTTGTTTATTCCACAAAAGTTCGTGATTTACATTTGGTTAAATAGCAACGAGCGCAGCTCAACATGACCCAGCGGACGGGAGTACAAATAGATCGTTCAAGGTACTGCATGCTATAGGCCTAACCTAAATGATGCCTCCATTCATATTTATTGACAAAGTTGTAAATACACAACAGAGCGATATTGTCTGCAAATCATCGTATGGCACATTTTCTACCAGTGCCACTCTTTGCAACTGATGTATCTCTTCAACAGGAGTCACTAAACTGGCAAAAATGCTCCGAATATTTGGGCGTAGACCTACAGATGGTTGAAAACTTCAACTGGAAGAATCATATTGCTTAGATGCTCAATCACTCAATTTCGCTCTTCCTACAATCGCTGGTCACAAATTTCCCAAACAACCTCAAAACAGTTTACCGACTTCCACTCAGTAATGTCTTACGGAATGTTTTTCTGGGGTGACTTATCATTAAAAAAAATAATAAAATAAAAAAATATAAAAAAAATAAAAAATTTGCACAAAACAGAACAGTAACTATACATGGCGTTCAACCACGATCGTCGTGTTGCTATCTCTCCAAGATGTTACGAATATTAATTGTATTATCAAATAAATAGATTCGCTTATGAAATTCTTCGAAAACAACATTTTTGATCGTTTGTCCAGTAATTTAAAATGTCTGAGAGGCAATAAATCTAAAATCCGGGTAAGTCCTGCTCCATGGCAAGTGCAAGGTTTCGCAAACTGGTGTGCGGGGAGAGCGATTGCCGAGGCGCCACCGCAGAATGTGGGCCTCGTGACATGTTTGAACGTGTAGACTAAAATAATACCATTTTGACATCACCAACGTCTGTACTATAACTGCACTGATTATTCATAAAAATGTCATGTAAAGAAGAGAACAAGTTGCTAAGTTTTATGAATCTTTTCTCTGTCTTCTGTTAGTCTAACCTTTAGAAGTGTCCCAGGTGAGCGAATAATCAGCAGGACGGAAGTTTTTCCGTAGCTGATTCTAAATAGGTAACTATCTGACTAGATGGATTTATTTGAGAAGTTAAAATCGAACAATTATTCTTTCACCTATTTACGGACATAAAATTATATTTGGCTATGCTGAGGGTCCGCTGATACTCGCAGCATCATGTGCTGATTATCTGTAAGCGCTCCTGTATTTGTATCAATTTTGTGATATTCATCTTAAACTGTAAACAACTACTTTGCCGTTTTATGCGTCTGTCAGTGATACTAGTGTAACTCCTGAAGTGCATCATTCATTGGAAGTCTATTATGGAAAAAATGGTGAAATTATACGGTGGTACAGCTTGGTAGTTATTGATGTGGTGGTCTTCGATCCGAAGATATTTGATGCAGCTCTCCACGCTACACTGTCCCATGCAACCCCAGCTGATACTCGCAACATCATGTGCTGATTATTTGTAAGCGCCCCTGTATTTGTATCAATTTTGTGATATTCATCTTAAACTGTAAACAACTACTTTGCCGTTTTATGCGTCTGTCAGTGATACTAGTGTAACTCCTGAAGTGCATCATTCATTGGAAGTCTATTATGGAAAAAATGGTGAAATTATACGGTGGTACAGCTTGGTAGTTATTGATGTGGTGGTCTTCGATCCGAAGATATTTGATGCAGCTCTCCACGCTACACTGTCCCATGCAACCCACATCCAGCCTGCTGTGCTCGTCTCTTGTTCTCCGTCTGCGTTTCTTACATCCACACATCCCTTCAAAACGAAACTGGCCATTCCTCTACGTCTCAGAATGCGACCTATCAATCGATCCCTTCTATAAGTCTAGGTCTGCCATACATTTTTATCCCCCTAATAATTATTAGTGTTCTCATTAGTCACGCGATCTACCATCAAATGTTCCGCAGCAGCACATTTCAGAAGTGTCTGTCTTCTTACCTGAACTGCTTATCCTACACGATTCACCCCCCGTACAAGGTTACACTCAATACAATGCCTTTTGCAAAAACCGCCTAATTAATTTTCGATATCTTCTGTACTCCGACCATAGTAATTTTACTACCTACGTTTAACAACTCCTTTACCTCCTAATTTAATTCGACTACATCCTACTACCCTTGTTTTGCTCTATTTAATGTTCAATTTATACCCTTCTTTCAAAGCACCGTCCATTCAGTTCAACTGCTCTACCAGCTACTTTGCTCTCTGCGGCATCATCATAATGCCGTCAACAAATGGCGGGGACACGGTACTTTTAGGAAATTGCTCGCGCGCGCTAGGAGGCTATTAAAGGCGGAGCGCTGTCCCAGACGGAGGCAGTGAGTAATTGTGCGATAAGAAGCGCGCAGACGTGCGAATGCCCGGCGGGCGGCGGCGCGCTAAGCGCTCCCCTGCGGTTCCCGGGTCGGCTCGCGCCCGCTCCCGCTGCTGTTCCTTCCTTTGCCCGGGCTGCGGCCCAACCTCATAAACCGCTGCTCCGCTCCTCTCGCGGCGCCCCTCCCTACCTCCTCTCCCCCACCACGGCGGCAGCGCAACCTGTCCTTACCCCCACCACCGAGGTGCGCGCTCCCCTCCCCGCGGCACTGATGGGTCTCTTTCCGTATCCCCACCACTACGGCCAGCCACTTTCCCCGCAAATTACTGGCGAACCCATCTGGCAACAGCGCACGCATAATGACGCGCTTGCGGCTAGCCAGGGCGGCCAACTTACAACGCGGAAGAGCGCGGCTGCATACCGGACGTCCGTGGGCTCATTCTTGTACGTAGCGCTCACAAGAAAACGCAATTTAACGTAATTCTTACTGTCTGAAATTGCCATTTGAAACATCCAAGGGGAAAAAAAAGATTGACACAGACGGAAAAGTACAAGACCGAGTTTACAGCCTCTACTATACAAAGAGATTAAATGACAGAGAGTACGTGTACCAAAAATGTAATTCATGATATCAGAATAATCAATTTAGGGCGATTAAGATTAATAGAAATAGTTATCGACTTCTTGCTGCGGCCATGGCACGTTGAGAGCAACAGGAGGGGAAAACCAGGAGTGCTACAATCGATCATTCCTATGACGTCATAGAAGAGAAGCACGAGCAAAAGGCGAAGGACGTGTGGTCATGGGGAAAGGCACAGGATGGCCGCCCTGCAGTCGATGGCGCTACTCGTGAGGGGCAGCAGCGGTGGTGGGGGAAGGGTGCGCAGCCACTGGGCGTAGGAGGGGAGCGCACGAACCCAATAGAGGGAAGCGAAAAAAAATCGCCAAACTCTTGGTCCAATTAAGACACTGCCCGTACAGTCATTGAAACACTGAAACTTAAGTCAGGGAAATTGCTGTTCATAGGGATTTTTGAAAACTCATGCGTGAAAGAAGCACCGACGTTTCAATAAAAATTCTGTACTTCGCATTTTATCATCGGAACGAATTTTGGCTACGTTTTACATATTATATTTCTTCTGCTTTTTCGCGTGTGCCTTTGCTGTAAACATGGTTGTTTCTCAATTTTAAGGGGTTTTGCGTCTTATGTGGCCTGTAATTTAAGACAATTATTTTGCACAAGACGCGTTTCACTGTTTTTAATCAAATGTCGTATCTTTCCTCCCACTAGGTTATTTCTCATTAATATTTCTAATTTGGTTATAATAACACATGGTACATACATTAGTCTTTAACTCGAACCGGAACCGGAAGTTCTGTTTCCATAACTTGCGACTTAGATTAATTCGGAGCGGACGGGAGGTGTGTCCAGGTAGCCAACTGCCTGAAGTGGGAAATCCGAGTTGGAATCCCGTTCCACCACAAATTTACACTTGTTTACGCTAAATTATTTCAGTAACCCTATTAATAGTTTTCAAACGTTTCCTCTTCGTAGCGGTTGCACAGGTCCTGGGATTTTTATCTGTCACTTTCCACTTCTTTCACCTCTGGCAGTCTTGCTCATGTGAAAAATACCGAGTAGCACCGTAGTTCGGAACCTACGTTAAACTGTAGGTCCACCTATAACTGGCTGGGTGAGTCAGTTGGAAGGTCGGAGGAAGGCAATGGCATGCCACCTCCAAACAGGACCATTCCTAGTAAAGCACTGTGGTGTTAAAACCAATCTTCGGATTGTTGACTGCTTTACCTTACCCTGATAGAAGGTATCCGTTTTATTTGTCAGTTCTATATCACGAGGGTATTAGTCGAATGAGATATTTGTAATTCACCTTCTTCTGTGGTGAGCTACAATGACGAGAATTCTTCCAAAGAATCTCAGCCAATATGTACATTTCTTACGATTAGTTTAAGAAATTAAAGTTTATGTGCTCTACTACCGACATTCCAGAAGAAATATGAAAATTTGTGCCGAATCATTGCCTGGAATATCCATTCGCATACACCCTTCTTATTACAGTAACACCACTTGCAAGAACTTCGCTGAAGTAAACAGTTTAGTTTGCCGCCAATATGACACAGGCTTTGCAGACATGCCAAGTACTACGATTTGTCCACAACTATCACGGTTTCTACGCAAAATATATGGTTTTACAGGAGGCTGTGCTAAAATTACGGAATTCGCTATAGGGTTTATTTTAGCAGTTTGGCAACAGAGTGTTTCGTTGCGACATTTTGTGAACCATTGTAGTTTCAGAAATAATGCAATATCGTAGCCTTTAGTCAGGATACTCTGCAAATCACATTTAAGTGCCTGGCAGAGGGTTCATCGAACCACCATTATACTACTATTTATCTCTCATTCCATACTCGAATAGCGCACGGGAAGAAAGAACACCTGAATCTCTCCGTTCGAGCTCTGATTTCTCGTATTTTACTCTGATGATCATATCTACCTATGTAAGTGGGAGTCAACAATATATTTTCGCATTCGGAGGAGAATGTTGGCGATTTGAGTTTTGTAAGTCGCCCACGCCGCAGCGGTAAGCGCCGTTGTTATTTTGTGCAAAAAATACAAACACTGAAGCCTCAATACTCCGGGTGCCTAAACTTTTAGTTAGGTTGTAATTTGGCGGCCTAATGTTCTTGCTGTTACGTCATTAGCGAGTGTAAATTAATTATTGAGTAGTCCTTAAATTAACTCTCTCCTTTTTTAGTCTGTTTCGGACACAGGTAAACGAATGTACAGGTCAACGTACTTGTTTAGAAAGTCACATATACTCATCGAGAGGTATATTTATTTTTTGTAGGCGCCTTCTCGCGTCTTAACAATTATTTTTACACGATTAAGCATCAAATGGAGATTTTTACAGTCAATTTTTGAAATAAATTCCTGGTTAGGACCCTCGTACACCCCACCCCCTCCTCCAGAATCCTTGCCCAATTACGGATAGCTTCTTTTCAAATTTGTCAGCTCTGCCTTTATCTCGAAAGAAATATTATTGAAGCTTCCACGGACAGTTGTTGACAAACTGTCTCTTGGCTTCTGTCCCGCGTTCTTCGGGCAACGTTTGTTTGTAAATACTTCTAACGTTTCACCAGCGCGAGTGGCTGGCTTCGCCCCCCGATCTTTCGAGTCCGCCGACCGGCAACGGAGAGAAACATTGACAACGTCTGCCATTCGTGCTATACATCATAAATATCACGAAACAAACGTCGGCCAGACAAGTCAGAAGAGAACCAAACAGGCAGTTTGACAGGAGTAAAACAACGTCTCGGCGACATGGATAGGTACGATGCAGCAGCAAGAAGTGTGTGTGTGTGTGTGTGAGACGATGGGGGCGGCGAGAGGTGAGGCAGCAGGCAAGCAGCACAGCGCTTCCCACAGCTCGTCTCCGGAAGAAAGCGGCGCGTGGCCTTGGGCGTAATAGGCGGCCGGCTGCCTGCCCGTGGAAGCCGACACGTAGCCCCGGCCTTCACTCGCTGTCAACAGTCTGTAGACGCAACGCAGCTCTCCACTCTCCACGCGTAACAGCACCGTTTTATGACCAGCTGCAGTAAAGCTCTCAGAAACACACAGGTTCATTTCTACTTGGAGTTGGTACGCTACTGTCTTCCTCTCATACGAGATGCATTTAAGTATGAAGAAGAGCAGATAGAAGAGGTTGACAGTATTAAATTTCTGGGATTACAGCTTGATAATAAATTTAGTTGGGGGGAGCACACCACAGAACTGCAGAAACGACTCAACAAATCTGTATTTTCAATACGAGTGTTATCAGACAGCAGACATAAAAAATAACAAAGCTTGCATACTTTGCTTACTTTCATTCCGTGATGTCATATGGTATAACATTTTGGGGTAATTCTTCAAGTCAGTCAAAAGTCTTCAGAATCCAAAAGCTTGTAACACGTATTATTTGTGGAGTAAATTCACGGACATCCTGTAGAAGCCTCTTCAAAGAACTGGTTATATTAACTACTACCTCTCAGTATATTTATTCCTTAATGAAATTTGTCATAAATAATATATCCCTTTTCCCAACAAACAGCTCAGTTCATACAAACAATACTAGGAATAAAAATGATCTACACAAGGACTTAAAAGCACTTACTTTAGTTCAAAAAGGGGTCCACTACTCAGGAACACACATTTTCAATAATTTATCATCAAGTATAAAAATTTTAGGTACAAATAAAAATCAGTTTAAGACTTTCTAGTGGCCAACTCCTTCTACTCCATTACTGAATTTCTAAATTGTACCAAATGATGCATGTATCGGTACTCATACTATATTAGTATTATTATATTTAAAAAATGAAAAAAAACTTAAAAATATGTGTATCTGTATTTATATTACTACTATTATGTATTATTCAGCTTGTAAATTTTGTTTCTTGACATGTTCCACATCCACGAGGATGTCCTCAACATGGATCTATGGAACAAAAAACTAATCTAATCTAAATCACCTCCGATTTTTTCTCCCTCACAGGCTATTCACAAGCAGATTGTGAAACGTCTGTCACTTCACGAGCTAATCTCCCTGCTGCTAAATAACGACGACGCTATGGTTCCAGGGGCACTGCATTGGACTCCGGAAAATCGCTGATGCAATTGCAGCACGGCTAGTGAATATATTATTATTATTATTATTATTATTATTATTATTATTATTATTATTATTATAAGGTATTATAAGGTCCATGTCTTCGTACGGATAATTTCTGATTCCATTGTTCCCTGTCTTCAGCTTCTTCCTTCAGTCTGTTGTATCTCCTTCCATCTTTCATGTTGAATCCTCTTCCTTCCTCGTCCTGTGTTTCCTCTTATTTTTCCTTCGATGACATCGCGTAGGAGTCCCTCGTGTCTAAGTATGTGTCCAATCCAGTTGGCCTTTCTCTGTAGAACTGTATGCAGAATACTTCTTTCGCGTTCTGTCGCTTTTTAGGGTTCAGTGCGTTAATAAGTAAAAACGAAACCCTTATAGAATCAGTTGACAGTAATTTCGTTTTTCTTAAACAATGATTCAAATATAAATAAATCCAACATAAGAAGGGAAAGCAATTATGTCAAGTTTTTAACACACAAAACAATATATTGTAATCAAGTAAATTCACTGTTAGTATGTATTGGTAAAGGTACTTATGGTGCTTCATTCTTTCGCTTACCTAAACTTCCGAATACATTACTGTCACTGATTGTGAACTAAAAAAAAACTTAAAGAAACCCTAACAGTGCCATCTATTGGTTTTTTGATGTACTATGCCGTACTAATAAGTAGACCACACCCGAAAGCTTAAATTACGATACCTCTTCTTTCACTGGGTGATTTTGATTAAATGAAACCTGTAAGTTGCATCAGGCAGCGCTCCATTTACCTTTAAAAAAGCCCATGCAAATTCCTCTAGTAGTTGAGGACAACAGACAGACATCGGAGATAAAGATTTAATTTTCCAGGGGCTTGTAGAAAGAATTAATCACTGACGATATATATACCCTAAAGCACAGTGATCGTGACCAATCAATGGCAGCTTTTCGCAGAATAACTATTCTGACGAGGGGGGCACTGCTAACATCATACTCTACTCCGCGGCAAAACCACAAAAGCACCCCTTATTCATCGCGACATGGAACTGTACTTGCCTGATTCGGGAAACAGACACGTACAGCGGCAACATGGATGTGACAGACAGTGAAGGCACCTAATTATGAAAGATGTGCATCCCTTCGCTAAATTTTTGGATCCGTTTCCACTTGAGCTGCTCAATTGCTAAAAGATGTATGCTACAACTGTTCCATATCACATAGAGTTCGTAATTATTATAAACTAAGATTTTATCTGTAAGAAGCTATCGTGCTAACTAAGCGAAAAAGCTCTTGAAATTTTCTGTAATAAGTAAAAAGAAAACAAGAATACGAATGAGTATCAAATACGGAAATGTATGTGTGTACGTTCAGATACAATCCAATATGCGGTACTACCCTGAACGCTTTGTTAGTTGCAGTTATTGAGAAATACAGACGACTGAAATATTTTCGGAATGGAAATGCACACTCATGCATTATTTCATTGAACTTCGGCGAAGTCCAGGTTTGCGAACGCTTTATAAAGAACTGGCGCCCTGAAACATTCAACACTGCTGTAAAGAATTTCTGTCTCTTAGACCTAGTAACGTGGACAAGATGGACAGGAATGGAACTCTTTGCTCTCACATGCGAGTAACTTAACCGCAATGTCACAGCATTAGGTGTGGATGAAAATGTAAATCTTTATTTTATAACTTCTGATGGCTAACTTGTAGTTTCAACTGTCATTCGTAACATTCAAAATGTTTGTATAGTTTATGGGACTTAACTACGGGGTCATCAGTCCCTAAACTTACAAACTACTTATGAACTACTTACGAACTAGGACGGCACAAATATCCATGCTCGAGGGGGGATTCGAACCCCCGACCGTAGTGGCCGTGCAGACCGTGACTGGAGCGCCTCAGTCCCCTCGGCCACCGCGACCGGCATTCGTAACATTCACGGCAACAGCTAACCTAAAACATTCATATCAAAATGTGTATCTTCTGTGTGTATACGTGACGGACTTAAAGGCATTGAATTACACAGATCGAAGAGTTACCCTGCCACAGCACTCTGAAGAAAACACAGTAGAAATGTAAATATTTTCGCTCAATAACGGGAATCGAATGACAGTAAGTGTTAGTCAAAGAAACAGTTCAGTTTGAAAAGTTCATCGCCTTTGATTTCAAAGAACGTAAGAAACTACGGTTAATTGTATACGGTTTCCTTAGCCTGAATACCAGAAATGCGAGTTTCTATAAACATGCCTACGCTAGAGACAGATAGAGGGACTACATTTCTTTCACACGCGGTATAACAGCTATCAGATACAATGCGGAAAATGTTCCTCCACATTCGCAGTGTTTCACGAGCTTCTATAGAGCCGATCAATAAGTATTCCGGAAATAATGGGGCCGTCGTCATGGCGCAGACGTCCTCAGGCATGCAGGGAAATGAGCACAACCGTTACACGCCGGCTGAAAAGCTCAATTTGAGAACACTCAGCCCAGTGTACGCCATTCATCTGTCACTTGCTTCACTTGGCGCTTGACGATTCCAGCCTTTTAAAGCATACACTTCCATCGATCACTTGGCAACCTGGACGTTCGTAGCTACTGTTCTGAAACAGCTACAACAGGCGGGGAAAAATTAGAATTTTCCAGTATAACAGGAGGTGTGGCCCTCTTTATTACATGATAAGTATTTAACTTTGGTTCAACCTCATATAATTTTAGTGCGAAGCTCCTGAAAAAGGTCCCGTTTTGTGAAATAACAAGCTCAAGTTAATAATTCAAGAACCTTGAAATATTAAAAATAACAGATGTTGATTTCCCTAAATGGAAATGAGCGTATGGCTTTCTTGGCCGGGAGATCCCTTGGGTATTGTTCGGCCGCCTTAGTGTAAGTCTTTTTATTTGACGCCGCGTTTGTATGTTTATGTACATCTTATGACCCATTTTTAAAACGCCGCTCGTTCCCTTTACTGCTCTACCAAGTCTTTCACCATCTTTGACAGAATTATGTTATCGACAAACTCACCGTATTTATTTCTTCTTCCTGATTTTTGCTTCCGATTTCAAAATTTTCTCTGCTATCTTTTGCATGTCCTTCGACGTTATATAACTGAAATCTGGTGTCTGTACAAGTTGAACTTTTGCTTCCTGTATTGTATTCCTCCGCTAGTTCCAGAATTTCAAAGAGTTTATTCCAGCCAAACTGTCGAAGCTTTCCGTGCTGTCAGTTTACCCCTAACATACTGGCAGCATTCCATGAATTCAAGCGTAGCGGGTCAGGCGATTCAATAGCTAGTAGGCGTTTATACCATTTCAAACACACGACTGTAAGAGTATTCTCGAGCCTAATTTGGAGCTTCTCTTACAGAGGTCACAGCTTAGCTGAGAAGAAGCGAAGTATTCCTATACCGACTCGCGATTGGCAGGCGATTGCCTTTTAAGGTCTACCCAGGTGACTCGCCTGTCAGTCTCGCATCCACCAAGCAAGGGATAGCCTCGTGAAAGACTCCGAAGAAGAAGAAGCCCACTATGGAAGAAGTCTCCGAAGACCGTTCGACGACGTACCGAGGAACCACTGCGGCTGCTCCAACGGACTTCTGTAACCACCTTCGAAGTAGCGACCATTGGAAATAGTGTAAAAGAATTTAGTTGTAATAAATTACTTCTTCAAGAAGCAGACTGTGTTCACAAAGCTTTCTGTATTTCTCATTTTTTATTTTGACTCGTCGTTCTTCTGTATGTACTGATGCGACGCGCCACGTCTCCTGCACCAATCTCATCATCTCAGGGTAGCACTTGCAGCCTGCGTCCTCACTCATTTTTTGGATATACGAGAAAGTAAGTTCCGTTTGGTAATAAAATGAAATTGTACAGAGATACAGAAGAAACTTTTATTGTACAAAATTCCACAACTCAAACTACTTTTCCACATAACAGCCGAAATTTTGTAGGCACTTGTCATAGCGGGCCACAAGTTTTTGCATCCATCCTTCACAGAAGGTTGCCGCCTGTGTATTCAACCATGTGGTAACAGCTCTTTATCATCGTTGAAGTGTTGACCACCAAGGACAGATTTTAGGTGTAAGAAGAGATGAAAGTCGCTAGGAGAGAGGTCCGAGCTGTATGGAGGATGATCAAACAGGTCCCACTGAAATTTCCGTAAGAATTGTTTGGTCACATTCGGTGTGTGAGGTCAGGCATTATCGAGGAAAAGAAATTTTTTTGACAGTAATCCTCTTCTTATACCTAAAATCTGTCCATGGTGGACAACACTTCAACGATGATGACTAGCTGAAAGAAAATATACCACATGGTTGAATACTCAGGCGGCAACATTCTAGGAAAAAGGCACACAAAACCTTGTGCCATGCTATGACAATTGCCTACAAAATTTCGGAAGCTATGTAGAAAAGTAGTTTAACAGTTGTAGATTTTTGTAAAATCAATATTTGTTCTGTATCTGTACCCATTCGTTTTATATAACCAAACGGAACTTACTTTCTGGACGCGCCTCGTATTAGATCCTCTGGCTTACCCTACACATTTCAGTTTCTACAGCTCCATATAGAACTGTGAAAGCTGTTCTTTGATATCTTGAAACATTCTCTTCCGGTTCATTCACATTCCTTACAGTACTATATTCTCAAATGTTCCTCCTAATTACATGAAAGCTGTGGTGTCGCACAAGTATAAAGTGCGCGCCACCTACTTTCGCCGCGCGCCGCCATGCACGCACGGCGCGGCGTTCTTACGACGTCAGCCACGAGCGCCCTCTGCTACAACTCCGTTCGTGGCCACCTCTGAACGACATCATTCACTTGGGACTGAGATAGCAACCAGTTAGGACCTTCGTAATCAGATAGGCACCAGTGAAGACTTGGCTATCGGATAGGCACTAGGCAGGCCTCTAGCTCAACTATGTATCAGCATTCTGCAGTACTGAGCTGTGTAAAAGTTAAGTATTGTATAAATTCTGTGCAGTATATATCTCGTTCTAATTTACTCTAGTGTTTCTAGTTTCTGCTGTCCCACTGGCTGCTCACCTCCGTACCTGCACAAGCGTGCATCCTTATTCCTGTGTCGAACTCTTTCTACTCGGCCACCGACACCTACGACGGAAACGAGACACAAAAGCGGCGACGAGGCTGGGACACAAAAAAAGCTAAAGACGCAGTTTTGCCTCTTCAGGTCACCGTTGCCTCAAATGTCCATACAAAACTCTAGAACCCAGCTGATGTTCGGGCAGGTACTAGGTTCTTTCAGAAGCAAGTGGTACTGACCGTGGTGCCGGCCATGGCGGGGTCTGCGTTGTTGTGTGGCTGCGGCTGCTGCTGGGGCTGCGTGGTGGCCACGGCGGGCGGCTGCGGCTGCGGGGGCGGCTGCGTCTGCGGGGGCGGCGGCTGCTGCGGCGGCGCCGCCGGCTGCGTCCGCGGCGCCTTGCCTCGGTAACCCTGCAACAGGGGGCGAGTGGCGTTTACCTGTACGAGATCCAGTCTAACGAGGAGGAACTATACGACTGGAATGAAAACCTGTAGGTGTCAAGTACACATCTAACGGCTAACGTCGGTTTGCCACCACGGATGGAACCGAATATGACCGGAAGGTTAGTTGGGGCAAGGAGTGAAGAGCTGGACGACTTCCCCGCCTTGCGTGAGCAAGGTATAAGAGAGAAGTCACTGGAATAAGTTCTCTGGTGTTGGCTGCCTCGCTACCTTCCAAATCCAATCTAGACTAGAAATCCAGTGGTGCAAAGGAGATGGATAGTGTAAATCAGTGCACTACTAGTAGAAGTAGTGTAATTTACTTTGTTTTGTAAATGTAACAATCTAATAAATTAATACGAGTAGCAGCGATTACGTTAGTAAGTAGGCCCCGCCCACGTCCACGTCGTAGGGATGGGTACTGGCCTCCCTTCAGGAGGCTTGCTAAGAGGCGGGAATTATACTTAGAGTTGTCATTAACTTATTACTAACAACCAAACAATTTGTAATGTATAATAATTGACTGTAAAGGTCTGTTTTAGTTATCCAGGTAACAGACCTAAATTGTTATTGTCATTGTAAATTGTGAAGTACACGTGCAGACAAGACAAATTAGTACAGTTTCAGAAATATTTGCTGATTAATTCAAGAGAAAGGGCTTCACAAATCGAGTAAGTCAATAACGATGTGGCACTTATGCAACAAGTTATTCGCTTCGCACTGACGGAGATTTCTTGCATATCCTTTTGGTGGATATCGAGCTAAATTCCCTCCAATGTGTGCGTCTAATCGATAAAATTCCGAGCTGGTTGGAGGACCCTGCCCATAATAAGTTCAAGTGTTCAAGTGTTTGTATAGCTTATGGGACTTAACTACGGGGTCATCAGTCCCTAAACTTACAAACTACTTATGAACTAACTAAGACTAAGGACGGCACAAATATCCATGCCCGAGGGGGGATTCGAACCCCCGACCGTAGTGGCCGTGCACACCCTGACTCGGCCTACAGCGGCCGCATGCCCATAATAATCCAAACGTTTTCAATTGGGGAGAGATCCGGCTACCTTGCTGGCCAATGTAGGATTTGGTAAGCATGAAGATATGCAGCAAAAACTCTGGGCCTGTATAGTCGGACAATTTCTGGCTGAAAAGGAACTCCTGAATGGCTCGCCATATAGGGCAACAAAACCTGCAGAATAGCAGGAAGGGGTCCTGCTGAGTAACGCAATTACACCTCATGGTTGTCGCGCAGCCTGGCGGGTGACAGGTTAGTTTGCGACCGCTCTGCGGGGCGTCCTCAGACACTGGTCATCGAGGCTCCATTCAAAACGGGCCTCATCACTGCAGACAATTCTACTCCAGGCAATTACTGCCAAGGACGAATGTGCTCGACGCCATTGCAAACGGGCTTGCTGGTATACAGAGGTCAAAGGCAGTCAGTACAAGGGGTCCTGGAGATCACCTCCCCCCCCCCTCTTCTGTGAACCGGCCATTAGTAATCCTTATGACCACTGAAAGAATAGTTGCACGTCAGATTCACGATAATGATGAAGCCAGGTACCTCTCTGACGACTATTCTTTTTCTTTAGTCGGCGTGGCACAGTGGTAGGGCCCCAGACTATGAATCCAAAGGTCGAGGGGTAAATTTCCACTCAGTCCTCGTATTTTTATCTGTCACTTTCCACTTCGTTAACCGTTAGCAATGCTGACGCGAAAAATGCTGAATTGCACAGTGGTTAAAATAATAATAATAATAATATTAATAATAATAATGTTCAGATGTTTGTAAAGTTTATGGGACTTAACTGCGGGGTCATCATCCCTAAACTTACAAACTACTTAGGGACTAACTTATACTAAACGCAACACAAACATCCATGCCTGAGGAAGGATTAGAACCTCCGACGCGGGAGGTCGCGTGATCCGCAACATGGCGCTCCAGACCGCTTGGCTACTCCCGCGCGGCGCACCGTGGTGTTCAAAACCAATCTTCGAATCTTTGAGTTCATTTTATTACCATGGCCAGCGATTAGGTAAGCGCGATTGAGATGTTCCCTCACACGTCTGAAAAATGTGGTCTATCTCAGAAACTGAAGTATGGAATATGTCCTTGAATATGGACCATTCCTTATGGATCACTAGATAAATAAATTAACATATCAGTGCTTTACAGACTTGAAAGAATAATGGATTTATTTTTTTTTAAATTAATCAAAGGAAAAGAGTGATAGCAACATTCTAGGAAAACATCAGACACTTTTCAATAAACAGCTACGCTGTTATTCTTTGAAACGCCAATTTCGATGATGGCATTAACTAATATTCACGCTTTAACATGTGAACCTACAATCACAGAGATGAGACAATAATCGTAGTTCTCGGACTGGCTAAGTGAAACTTGGAGCTACAGAACACTACTCTTAACGATAAGATGTCGTAGACCATGTCATTAAAGAATTTTTTGTGTCAGCCGAAAGCAACGGTATAATTTTAGTCTCCACACTAAACATCGAGTAACTAATTCGCAATTTGCGATATCTTCCGACGTCATCTTACTTCAGGACACAGGCTGACACTCCAAAACTTTTACCCAGTAGCACAAATTTTCAAGTGTCACTAAATTTCTTGGCTCCTTCAGTTCCTTACGAATAGAGATTTCAAATAACTAAGCTAAGCCGGCCCTGGTGGCCGAGGGGACTGCGTCGCGCCAGTCACGGTCTGCACGGCCTCTACGGTCGGGGTTTCGAATCCCCCCCCTCGGGCATGGATATTTGTGCCGTCCTTAGTATTAGCTAGTTCATAAGTAGTTTGTAAGTTTAGGGACTGATGAGCCCGCCGTTAAGTCCCATAAGCTCTACAAACATTTGAACATTTAACTAAGCTAAATATCACTATTGTCAGAGCTACCAGTACGTAAAGTCTGTTGAATTTTACCCAGACAGCAGCGACAGAAGAGACAGTTGTACTTAATGTTCTGATAACATGAAAAGTAGAAACGTGCTTTGAATGCAAATGAAACATAAATGCGACACATGAAGCTCAGTCTACCAGCGAAAGCTGTGTGCGAGCCATTGGTGGGTGGTATATTGGAAGAATGCGTGTTGTGTGGTGGAGGGGTGGCGCTAGCAGAAGCTGGCGAATCGCAGAGCCTGGGGCCTGGAATGCGCCGAGTCACGGCTGGCCTGCATCTCGCCCACGGCAAGGCCGCCGCTGGAAACGGCCCTATCACCACAGCCCCCAAATAAACGGCTCGCCCGCTCGCTTATTTTCTGTGGCCGGCCTGCTCTTTCGCCCTTAATATATGAGCCGCTTGTGTTTGCAGGAGGCGAAACAGATACGCAGAGGCGAAAACCGGCTGCTTCACTCGTACCACGCATTTAAGTTTTGGAGCGTTTTGAATTATCCCTAAAGGAATTATAAGCGTCATGAAACAATAATACTTAAGAGCTAAATGTTATTGTGCTGGCTGGCAAGACTAAGATTCTACACTAACTTTGTTTCGGGCGTTAAGACCCCACTGTGTCCTATGATCAAGTGGGAAACTCTATTCTCTCAGATTTCTAGCCGCGTCAAGTGGATAACTGCCCACGAGCTTTCGGCAGAAATCTCCGCTGCCATTGTCAAGGACTTGACAGTCAGGGGATGCTACTGCCGACGTACCTAGTCGCGCCGTCGACAGTGACGCCACTGGTGCTCAGTCCCGCGTTCAAACCGTTCGTTATATTTTGGCAGTGCCACCGCCACTTTCAGCTGCAATCCACCACCCTTACTGAAGATGATGTCCTGTTGTAATACGTGAAACCGTACTCTAGTCACATGACAATAAATGTGTTTAACAGTTTCAGGTTTGGTCCATTGTTTTTAATATGCAAAGAATTGCAACAATCAAACGATACGAAGAATTTGGCAACTGCTTACGTAATAAATGTTTTACTTCAGTGGCCTATAAATTATTTCCCTATGCTGTCACAACCGACTACGGTTGCGTTTTGATATCTAGCCAATGCTTCTTTCACATAACTTCGCATTCTTTAGTATTTTGACGAAGTACCTGCTACTTCCCACCTTGCTTTTTATTGTTTTTATTTTTCTAAACAGGTCGGCACCGGAAATTTGAAATAGTACCCATGTAATAAATCACAAAGTAACTATAATTTGCCAAGCACAAATGAACGTGACAATGGGTCGCCAACGAGATGCTGCCACTGAGAACGTGTGCTGCTGTTACTGTGAGTGGTTTTAACGTCACCGCGGCCAGCTTTGATGCTGCCGTAACTTCTATGTCATATGCGGCGACCCGTTGTTTAGCAGGTCACAGGTAACATTGAAGCTGCTTAATTATTTTACGAGCTCATTATATACACTCCATTTCCACTAAGTTGCTCCTCTTCCACTTTCAAATTAATGCGAGCCTACTCACTTTATTTCTTGTGCAATTGTTTTCGTAGTATACTTTACCTTAGTTTAAGTAGTTTGTAAGCTACGGACTAATAAGCCAGCGGTTGAGTGCAACAGATTTACAAATATTTGAGACTTTTTCGAGAGAAGCTGGAAGGCGGTGCATCTTTCAGTACTGTGTGCAAATAGTGTCTTCACTTGACATATCAATAAACTAAAATTATTTCAGACTCAATTCTTCAAATGTTTGTAGAACTAAGCGACCAAACTACTTAGGTCCAAGGCTTATAAACTACTTAAACTAACTTCCATGTACGATGGAAGACTCGAACCACCGGTGGGAGTGGCCGCGCAGTCCGTAACGTGATACCACAGAACGCGCGGCCATTCTCGTGCGTCATTTCAGATTCAATTATACAACACTTTTCAGTTATCTTTAACTTTGCCAATTACGTTTGCTTCTGTTGACGACTACGTATACGTCCTAAACACTGTGTCGTCTCCTAGGGCAGGTTGACAAGGTTGACTACGTCGAGAAAGCTGTCTATGCCGACAGAGCACATTCGCCATCCAGCCATACACTGCTTCGTCTGTCAGCCTGCTGGTCGTGAGTCTGCTTAAAGTTAACTAAAGTACTCCTTTGCTATTAGAAACGAATCTGTGAAGAAATCAATTTGCATGGATGAAAAATAGCACCAGAAAGGAAGGTCAGCTACGTTAACATCGCCTTGCCCCGAGTTTCTCTTTTCCATGTAGACTTGTGTAAATACTGGCTTCACTTACAGTCGACTAAATGATACTACTGCGAAGAATATACTACTGCACTTCGGAAACTTATAACTTGTTTTCCAGTTTATAGCGAACAACCAAACCACAAGCGCCGATCACGAAACTAGAAGGAGCTCACACCAATTCTACACATTGGGAAGAAAGCATCTCTTTTTCCTGTTATCATTTAGCCATTAGTGGCGCGACGCAAAGATAGCCCTAGTGAGACTCGGACACACAGTGGCCTTGCTTTTCCTGCGTATCTCTGCCGTTTCCAGAACGACTTTCACCAGTGTGATGTCAGTTGCTGAACAAAAAAAAAAAACTACTATGGAACAAAATGTTCGATTTTAAAGGCGACGCACACAGTGTGTAGATAGTGACCCTCTTGCACGCACAACACGAATATAATCTAACGGGACAATCACCGATAAGCAAGAAGTGCTGACGCAATGGGACGTGACTTGCAACAGCAGAAAAATACTCTCGGAGAAATCGAATCAAAACCTTAACACCCGGTGCGCTAGTGACTTTTAAATAAAGCAATCTAAATTCCGGAAAATATTAATAATGATTTAGGTAGGCCCTACATTTAATTATATATACTTTCATGCTGTAAACTGTCCTTAGCGAATAGTATATACACGGCTAAACGTAGCTCAGAGCAGCAACACCGACTTTATTCGCACATCGACTTTACTTGCAGATCCGCATTATAACTTGAACGTAAAATAAATTAGCCCTATCATGTGTAAGTGTAGTTAACTTGGCGCGAAAAACTGGCTGGGTTCCGTACTGCAGGCCACGGTGGCCGAGGAGACTGAGGCGCTACAGTCACGGTCTGAACGGCCACTGCGGTCGGGGGTTCGAATCCCCCCTCGGGCATGGATATTTGTGCCGTCCTTAGTATAAGGTAGTTAAGTAGTTTGTAAGTTTAGGGACTGATGACCCCGTAGTTAAGTCCCATAGGCTTAACAAACATTTAAACATTTGGTTCCGTACTGATGGGCCTGTTAGTTGATTAGTAAAAACACTTTGGACCACTTTGTAAAAACAGGATACGTACGCCGTATACTTCACGTCAATATTCACTCCCCTCTAAGAACTGGATCAATAGTGGCATCACACGCGCATGCCTACATCTATGGAGCATTCGGATTGACCTGGAACACCTGTGGGCAAGTAATGTGGTGGGCCAGTCACAGGCAGCAGAAAAGTGGTGTGTGGAGCAAGCACGCAGTTTCCGCCCTTCACTGGCGTACAGTTCGTTCTCGGCAGCTACAAGGGTGCCGTCACAACGGCCGTGCCTTATCTGCGGCGATAACCGGGGACAAAGTTCAGCAAACGGACGCCCAGTGGGAAGCTGGCTCTCTCGCACAACCACTATGAGCCTTCCAGGTAGTCGCAGCCAGAGATCGTCTGTCACTGATATCTCGCTACGCAATAGCAGAAACAACATCGGCAGGACAGCGCTGCCCGAAGATGTGTTTTATATTATGCGATAAGGCTGCGAGATACAAGAACGTGGTATCTGCGAAGTGCCTATTCCAGTGTAGAGAGAGAGAGGGGGGGAGGAGCGAAGTGCCTACCTTAGCAGTGTAACTACCTGTGCTATTTTAGGCCTACTACACATCCGCTGCCTGCAAGAAAACAAAGAGAAGACGCATTGGTAACCAGAACTAAGATTTAAGGCTCAAATTCCTTACCTGGGTCACGTTAGACGCAAAAAGGAAAAGTTGGAATGAACTTTAGAAAGAGTCCAAAGTCATGAAAGATACCACAGCGGCAGCGGCACTGCCAACATTAACTGTGTTCTCAGATAACACAAACCGTAGAAGAACGGTAAAAAAAAAAAAAAAAAAATCTGGTAATATACTGTACAACTGTGTCTTTTTTCCTGAACGAAGTTTGAGAACAAGAGAATGAACTCTAACAAGACCGGGGCCTTTCTAGACGGATTGTGAATTGGAGTTGCGAAACATAAACTTTGGTTAAACAAAAGGCTGTTCTTACCATACAAAGTGTTACTGGCGAATGATTGTGGAAAGAACACAGAAACTACCCACATTTGCGATAAATATCTATGACTTTCAGACTCATACCTGATTGGATGACGGGTCTGAAAGTAGAAACTTACGCCTGAAGCTTACGAAATCTGGGATTCGGACCTTGGTCCCTCTGAGTGGGAAGTGCCGTTTTCTGTCAGAGGATTGAGTTACCGATCCACATTCGTCTATTAAGAAAAACAAAAATCCGCAAATACAATTCCCCTGCACCACCGTGGCCTTGCGACCAGGGTTTTTTTCTTTTTTTTTTTTTTTTTTTTTTTTCCCCCTTCGATTTTGTAAGAGAGTATTGCGTTCTTTCCATTTGTCGGTGGCAGAGTCAAAGTCTGTGACCCGGAGTCAACCCTTGATATTTTGTGACTCAGTCTTCTTCAGAATTTGCATTTTCGCAGTTTTTCTTCTGAGATACACAAGAACAATACTGGATAGTACATGCAGCCTACAAAATGGAGTAGATTATTTTAACACTGAAAATAATGGTCTTCATTGCCACATTAACATGCTACTCTATTGGCTGCATGTGTTCTGTTTCTCCGTGCATGTGCACAATATTCAGTAACTGAATACGAAAGTTAACCCTTTAATAAATAGTGTAGCTCATTAGCTACATAACCTTATTTTTTCCATTATCTCTCAAATTGATCAACATTTTACAACAAATTCATGTTTAGCTACTTGTATACATAGTGTTAGATATGCTAGTAGCTCGTCCTAGAAATTATAAATTCCAAAGTGCTACTGAATCAGTTCGACAGTTAGCTGCACCGAGTTAATCTTAACATGTTTTTTTGTTTACTTTAGTATTCTTCCTTTGCAATATAAATGTAGTCAATCAAATATACTGTTTCGTTATGAGTTACTGGCTGGAAAGATGAGAGGCATAATAGTGACCATTTACTGCATCAGGTACATCATGGAAGCACTATATAGCTGACCAGCTATGGACTTTTTGACGCTAGTAGTGCATAATAATTTTAAGGACTTTTTTTCAATATTTTTCTCAGTATATAGGCACTATACATTATAGTGGTAATTTTTATATAGTCAAATAAAGAGTCATGTATTAAAGGGTTAAATCGTAGAATTGCATAGCCCATTATAAACATAGTATACGAGGATATGGAGCATATTTTCGCCGTCTAGCTGTATCGGAAGCTTTTCACTCGTTGACGTGACTGCTCGCAGATGCTTACGCAGTTCTGGCTTCCTTCGTACGCTGTTGGCGAGCCCTGGACTGTTGGCTCGGCGACGTCCAGCGACCACTCGGAGCGCCTGCGCCTGGCACAGACTTCTGCTGACGCGAGGTGCGGCGCCCACCTGGCGAGGCGGCTCTCATTAAACACGCCATTGAGGCGGCCGCTGGCCTGATTAGCCACATTGAGGCACGCGCTGGCCCGCTCTGCCCGCAGAATGACTCGTAATTAGCGGGCAGCCCAGCTGTCGCCTCCAGCTCACCCTCTAATTCCTAGAAAGCCTCTTCTGTATTCTCCCAACCAACGGCATGTCCACTATTTTAACATTATCCCCAGATAGCTTCAACATCATCAGCGATAACTACCAGGTAATAATTTAAGTACGGCAATAAGATTTAAAAAAATAAGCAATAGCAAGTTATCTGACTAATGGGAGTCGCTGATTTGCATTTCTCCCTCATCAAACTGTAATGTATCCACTGTATCGATAAGTGTCCGGCATTTCGTGCTTTAGCTCTGCGTGCCCCAAAGATGACGTCTGCGTTTGAGTGTAACGGAGCAACTTATGGAAGACTTGTTATCGATAAAAAAAGTGATGATGTCTTCTTTAGCCGTTGGTTATTACGAAAATTATACAAAAAATAAGCTTCACTAAACGTTAATACTAGCAACTCATTATTTGAATTATTTTTATTATGTATTTTACGTATTTATTTTCTCACAGGAAGGCAACATAGTGAAAGAACTGGAATCAAGGTGCAGCAAAGATAATGCAGTGAGTGCTCTGCTGAGATCTACTCTCTTCTCCAAGAAGGAAATAAGTGCCAAGACTAAGTTAGCAGTGCACCGCTCTATTTTCCGACCAACTTTGTTGTATGGGAGTGAAAGTTGGGTGGATACAGGTTACCTTATTCACAAGGTAGAGGTTACAGATATGAAAGTAGCAAGAATGATTGCAGGTACTAATAGATGGGAACAATAGCAGGACCGTGTCCATAATGAGGAAATCAAATAAAAACTGGGAATGAACACCATAGATGAAGCAGTTAGAACGAACAGACCGAGATGGTGGGGTCATATTACACGCATGGGAGAAGCTAGGTTACTTAAGAGACTCATGAGCTCGGCAGCGGAGGGTAAGAGGAGTCGAGGTAGACCAAGAAGAAAGTACTTAGATTCGGTGCAGAATGATTTTGAAGTGAAAGGCATAACATCAAACGAGGCATCAATGTTAGCATTGAATAGGGGATCATGGAGGAATTTTATCAGAGGTACTATGCTCCAGACTGAACGCTGAAAGGCATAAACAGTCTCTAATGATGATGATGTTGTATTTTACGTGAAACTATTTTCCTCTTGAATGTTGAACATTTTTAAATGCAGGTTTATACATTGCACCTTTCAGTTACAGATTCTAGTAAGACGTTCGTCTCTGCAACAACTGGAATACTACATGACTTCCAAAGTGAGACAGGTACTTCGATGAATATTTGGCCCAACTTCTGAATGTAGAAGACGGAACAAGAGTTTTTCCAATCATAGCAAGTTAAACATAGTATAGTAGATCCACCTTTAGAAGGACAGTGAAAGTAGCCATATACAGACGGGCAGCGGTGGAGGTCGACAGACAGACAGATGAATAAGGCTGTCCGCATACGGTCGGTTTGTACTCGTCGCGGCTGCTACCCGTCCTCGGCGCCATTCTGTCCCCATTCGACTGCACACCAGTCGGCGGGACTGTAGCGATTATCGTTACGGCGATCGTGCAACGATAATCGTAGGGCACTATTGCTCTATGTTTCTAATGGGGCTGTATTGCTCCGAGCGGCTGCCGACACAGTCGTTAACGATGATTGCTACTGAGTGGAGGACCACGTGCATGACGGCTCATTCGTTTTTTGACGTAGGTGACGAAATACTTGTCGAGGAAGTGACGAATCATCCGTCACTGTGGCAGCCATCAAATGCGTTCTACAAAGATCTGAGGCTTAAGGACGACATATGGGTCGAGATTGACAACAAAGTTGGAAAACCAAGTAAGTTGTTCTTTTTTTAAGCACTTTCTGTTATTGTTAATATTTACATTTATAATTTGCACTGTAAAATTTACTGAGAAAAACACCTCATAATGAAAACGTTTTAATACATACAAATATTCTCGAATTCATGTACAGAGTTTCAAAAATAATAACACTGTTAATAATAATAATAATAATGTTTGTGACGTTTAATTAGTAGATGAGATCAATGCAGCAGGGTTTATCACATAGCAATAATGAAGGAAGAAAATCATTATTGTAATGCAATTAATTTCGGTCAGTTCTATTAAAACATTTAGCGTTCAACGATTAATCGTTCCACGATAATCGTTAAAAGACGGTGATAGGCATACCGAGCAACACATAGCTTTAATGGGAGACCGCACGGGACGACGTATTCACTTGTCCAATTACCTTGAAGGTTAACCACAAACTGTTTGACTATCGTGGAAAATTGTTATTAACAACACTATCTTCAATCTGTTCAATATCACATTTCTGGGAGAAGTGGAGAATGATCGAGCTATACAATTACACTATCCAAGATTATTCAGGGATGAACTGTACAGATAAAGCGTGGAATGAAGTTGCGAAAGAAGTCGCCAGATATTTATATTCATTTCATTTACACTGTATGCTGAATCCACAGCTCAGTAAATTATCAAATACAAACAAAACATACACAAGTACTTTTAAATGCAATAGTTCTACCTCCAAGAGAGTGATGTCATCAGAGCTAGAAAATAAATTTGTAACTAATCTCCGACAGTATTAGCGGTAAAATGGTTGTTTATCTTTGCTCGAGGTGACAATGTAAAGCCGATAGGGTTTGCAGAAGCAGTGATTTTTAACATTTTGGTCCACTTGTTGCACTACACTCTTTCTAACGCAGTAAACAACTTGATACCACAAAGTCCCTCCCTTCCGCCTGTACCAGTAAAATACCACCACAGCGTCCCCCCTCATCGGTGTAACTATCCATTATACACGTGGTTATTGAAGTGAATACCAACCAAGTTGCCGGCCGCGGTGGCCGAGGAGACTGAGGCGCTTCAGTCACGGTCTGCACGGCCACTACGGTCAGGGGTTCGAATCCCCCCTCGGGCATGGATATTTGTGCCGTCCTAGTTCGTAAGTAGTTCATAAGTAGTTTGTAAGATTAGGGACTGATGACCCCGTAGTTAAGTCCCATAAGACTTACAAACATTTGAACATTTCAACCAACCAAGTTTTGAAGCTCCCTGCTGGAAGTCGCGAGCAGGCTGAAAGAAAATGGGTGAGTGCCAGTCAGCCCGTGTGCGGACAGCTGTCGACTGCATCGCACAGTTCGTTCAACACACGCGCAACGCACGAGACGAGGGTCTCGCTCACGGCGAATGTGAAACGACCCGTGTGCGGACGGCCTGAGCCCTGGGAGGCTTGGAGGACCTGCAGAAAACAGGAGACGGAAAGCCGGAGCGCTCAATCGTGATAACTAGGGGCTATGGAACACAATGCACTGAAGAGCCGTAGAAGTGGGCGGTAAACCGAGGGAATTCTGTTCCGTATTCTTTTGTATTCCTTCTGGGGGAGAATCGAACAATGGGTTACACGTAGTAATCCTTTTTCATACACCGTGAGAACACCGATAGCTGCACCAGTTACCATACAAAAGTAAGTCGCGACGCCTCCGGAAACGAATAGGGCTCTTTCAAATGAAATAGATGACTCACTGAGACGCTTAAGTCCTTGCCTACTGTCAGTGATATGGTTAATTCATATGGAAAGGTACACAAAGCATGAAGTAAGAGGTTCGTTCCGGCAGCTGCCAGACTGCTTGACGCGCGTGCGCAACGCTGAAATTGTGTTCCAGCAGCGCCTTCTCCTGCTTCTGGCTACTTGGAGTGTGGCTGTTTGGTGTTCCAGCAGTTGCCGCAAGCAGCCAGACGCTACCCGGGAAATTATTTCAGGCGCGGTCAAGCTGCCAATTTGCGCATGCGCAGAAAGGTCTGAGTTAGAGAGGGGGTAGCCATCACGTGATACTTGTATGTTTGTAGCATGTTTATCGATTATTTCGAAGTCACTGCAATCCCACTTGAGATCAGATATTTCTCGTTTACACTTCTTCGTTATTAGGAGGGGAAGTATGTTAATTATTTCTTTAAACTCACCTTCGCCTGCAGCCAGAAACAGTGCAAAATGCGTTCCAGCAGTGCAAGTATCAAACAAGGGTTTTTATGTCACAGTAGCTGCGCATGCGCAGTAATATCTGTTTCTTTAGCGCTTGAAATTAGCCGTCTGGCAGCTGCTGGAACGAACCTAAGAAGAAGGCCTAGTGTAAATAAGGTACAAAAGGAAATAATTGTACCGTGTAAAATTACATTACCGCAACGCACAACGAGCAAGTGTTGCACGCTGTAATGAACTGTGGTGCGAGGTGCGACGTTGGCCGGCCTGGCGCGGCGCGGTGAGGCGTATTTAGTGCCGGCAGCGTTGGCAGGCCTGCGGCAGTAACTGGGTCAGTGTCTTCCTGCGGCCTGACCGGGCCGGCTCCCGAGAGGCGGGCGCGGCGGCGGCCGCACGTGCCACCGGCCACGTGATGTAAACACGCCGCTAGCTAGTCAAATGGCGCTTACTCACAGCCGCCGCGATGAATGAGTGCGCGCCGCGCGACTCGCGGCACGTTTCTCCGCCCGCTCACAGGGCACACGTGCTTACCAGTGTTCAGCTCACTGCCCCGAAGGCAGACACTTGTTATCAGTGGCGTAACTAGGACTTGGCTTTGGGGGGTGGGGGCGGGGGTAATAGCTCTGCTTGACGAGCAAATTTTAGTCAGTTCTCAGACAGACTACCATCTACAACTCCTGTTGAAGAAACTAATTCACTCCCATCCAATGAAAGCTTATGGTAAAACACCCCAAGTTTCCAAGCTTTACCTCTACCATATTGCTGTTATACGATTTTTTTTTCCTTCTACTTCTTTTCGGGTCCTTGGGGGGGGGGGGGGTTCTATCCCCCTCATCCCCTCCCCCCACCATAGTTACGCCACTGCTTGTTATACAGCACGAGTACATAAACAATCTGTATTGTCGGTAAAGTTGTGTTTCACCAACTCTGTTTGCTACATTTAACGAATTTTTCATAGTGAGGCCGCTACAAGAAGAGAAGGATGGAAGAAGCACAGGAAGCCGAAAGGTCGACTGCATAAGACTTTGCTCGTGAACATGGTTCTACTTGAAGAAAAAATAATGTACCTTGAAGCACTATCCAGACTTGAATGACTGCGACAGTACAGACTGAAACGACACAAAGAAAACAAAGGTGATGAGAGAGGTGACAAGAAGAGGTAAAAGTGAGTAAGATAGCTCAACTTGATTAGATTGAATATTGTAGGTATTTGTGAAGCATGGCCGGCCGCGGTGGCCGCGGGGACTGGGGCGCTGCAGTCACGGTCTGCTCGGCCACTACGTTCGGGGGTTCGAATCCACCCTCGGGCATGGATATTTTTGCCGTCCTTAGAATTAGCTAGTTCATAATTAGTTTGTAAGTTTAGGGACTAATGACCCCGTAGTTAAGTCCCATAAGCTATACAAACATTTGAACATTTGTGAAGCATGCCAACAAAAAATGTTCAAATGTTTGTAAATCTATCGAACTCAACTGCGTGGTCATTAGTCCGTAGCTTACAAACTACTTACTAAGGTAAACTAACCTAAGGACGACACATACACCCATGCCCGAGGGGGGACTCGAACCCCCGACGGCGATCGGCCGCGCGCACCGCAGCACGGCGCCCCAGTACACACGGCCAATCCATTGCGGCAACATGCCAACAGATTGTGGATAATGAGATTTTTAATTGCAGTGGAAATGAAGGCAGAAACAGAAACGTCTATTTTGCAGCAAATTTTAAAACTGATTAAGAAAAGGAAAGCAAACTATGTGGAATATATACCGAAAACTGTCTTGAGCAGTAAACCGGCAACCCACGCGCAATGGAAATATTCTAGACCTTATAGCCACAAACAGGCCTGACCTTATTAACGATGTCTGTGTAGAGACAGGAATTAGTGATCATGATATCATCATAGCGTCGATGGTGACCAAAGTTCATAAACCAGTCAAGAAGGCTAGGAGCGTGTTTTTGTTGGGAAAAGCCGACAAGCAAATGTTACGATCGCACTTAGAAAATGAATGGGCATCGTTTAAATCTGGGACTATGGATGTAGAGGACTTGTGGACTAAATTTAAATGCATTGTTAATGAAGGGTTAGAGAAATATGTGCCAGTAAAGACGATTAAGGATGGAAAAGATCCACCGTGGTATAATAATAATGTTAGAAAGCTGCTGAGAAAGCAAAGGCTGTTGCACTCTCGATTCAAAAAAGAACACGCAAATGATGACAGGCAAAAGTTAGTAGAGATTCGTGCGTCTATAAAAAGATCGATGCGTGAAGCATACAATAATTATCACAGCCATACCTTAGCAAAAGATCTTTCCGAGAACCCGAAAAAATTCTGGTCCTATGTAAAATCGATAAGCGGGTCAAAGCCCACTGTCCAGTCACTAGTTGATCATTCCGGGGCAGTAATAGAAGAAAGCAAACGGAAAGCTGAAGTTCTAAATTTAACCTTTAAGAAATCTTTCACGCAGGAGGACCGCACAAATATACCATCATTTGATCAACGTACTAATTCCGAAATGGGGGACATAACAATAGGTATTTCCGGTGTAGAGAAGCAGCTGAGAGAGCTAAATACGAAAAAGTCTGCTGGTCCGGATGGAATACCAGTTCGGTTTTACAAAGACTATTCTGCGGCATTGACCCCCTACTTAGCTTGCATTTATAGCGAGTCTTTATTTCAGCGCAAAGTTCCTAGTGATTGGAAAAAAGCGCAGGTGACTCCCGTGTATAAGAAAGGAAAGAGAACTGACCCATACAATTACAGGCCAATATCGTTGACATCGGTTTCATGTAGAATTTTGGAGCATATTCTCAGTTCGAATATAGTAAATTTCCTTGAAACGGAAAAGCTTCTTTCCATGAATCAGCACGGGTTTAGGAAACATCGTTCATGTGAAACTCAGCTTGCCCTTTTCTCACATGACATCTTGCGAGCCATGGACGAAGGGCAACAGGCGGATTCTGTTTTTCTCGACTTCAAAAAGGCGTTCGAAACGGTGCCACACTGCAGACTGCTAACGAAGATACGAGCTTATGGAATAGGCTCACAGATTTGTGACTGGCTGGAAGACTTCCTAAGTAATAGAACGCAGTACGTTGTTCTCGACGGCGAGTGTTCATCAGAGACGAGTGTATCGTCAGGCGTGCCCCAGGGGAGTGTGATAGGACCGCTATTATTTTCTATCTATATAAATGATCTGATGGACAGAGTAAGTTGTAATTTGCGGCTGTTTGCTGATGATTCTGTGGTGTATGGAAGGGTGTCGTCTGTAACTGACTGTAATAGCATACAGGTTGACTTAGACAAAATTTCTAGTTGGTGCGAAGAATGGCAGCTAGCTCTCAATGTAGAAAAATGTAAGGTGATGCGCATGAGTAGAAAAAACAATCCTATAATGTTCGAATACAGCATCAGTAGTGAGCTTCTTGATGCGGTGGCGTCGTTCAAATATCTAGGCGTAACATTGCAGAGCGATATGAAATGGAACGAGCATGTAAGGACAGTTGTGAGTAAGGCAGACAGCCGACTTCGGTTTATTGGGAGAATTTTGGTAAGATGTACTTCACCTGTAAAGGAGACCGCGTATAAAACGCTTGTACAACCACGTCTTGAGTATTGCTCAAGTATTTGGGACCCGCAGCAGATCGGTTTGAAGGAAGACATAGAGGCGGTTCAGAGGCGAGCAGCTAGATTTGTTACCGGTAGGTTCGACCAATGCGCGAGTGTCACGGAAATGCTCCGGCAACTCAATTGGGGATCGCTGGAAGAAAGACGACGTTCTTTTCGTGAATTTCTGTTAAGTAAATTTAGAGGGCCGGAATTTGAAGCTGAGTGTAGTACGATCTTGCTGCCGCCTACTTACATTTCGCGTAAAGATCACAAAGACAAGATAAGAGAAATTAGGGCTCGTACGGAGGCATATAGGCAATCTTTTTTTCCTCGTTCAATTTGGGAGTGGAATAGGAAAGGAAATGCCTAGTAGTGGTACAGTGTACCCTCCGCCACGCACCTTACGGTGAATTGCGGAGTATGTATGTAGATGTAGATGTATAAAAGGGAATTCTGCAACATCTACACTATTGAAGATACAGTGTAAGGATAGAAGAAAACAGGAAGCAGAAGAATAAAAATAACGACGAAGTGAAATGAGGAAGATACCAGAATTCGAAACAACTGCCCTCGAACAGAATCAGATGCAGGCACGACTGGAACCTGCCAATAGACATAAGTCTAATGATGATGATAACGCTAATGATGATGATAACGAATCACTAAATGAATTCTAAAAACTAGTTTTTCGCATCCGAATAGAATGAACCCGATGTCACTACCACCTCCAATTCGAACTGCTATAAACTTATTCTTTGTTTTCTGTCATTGGCGTTTAATATTGACCACTCCTTCCCGCCTGTTAACGACAATGTCCACGCTGTCACTACAATTACATGCGATACAACTACTGGAAAACCAAAACCAAATTTAGGGAACAGTTGTTTCCTCTCGTATTGTGGTAGACGGATCATATACGGCGTCTTGAAATCAGCGTTTCAATTGCTGATTTAGTCCACACAGTAGATATTCAGTTAAATATTGGAGAAACCTAACTTCATGCCCAGTCTAATATTACTACTTTCCCTTCATTACACCAGAAGATGCGGGTTCAGATTAGTCGAAAAATTCTGGAAACAAGACGTGATAGAGAGTCTAAACACGATAAAAAGCTTGACGTTTTTATATGGGCGCAAAAATCAATTAAGAAACTGTAGGAATGCATTTCCATATTTGATATGTGAGCGTTACATGTCCAACCAGAAGTGGTACTGTAAAAACGAAATCCGGTTTTGGGAGTCACATGTAAACAACTGTGTAAGTTCGCAGTGAGGGGCGCGCTAACAGCCACGTGTACACAACAGCAGAAGTAGGCAGCAGCAGAGGAAACTCGGGCGTTCTATTGTATGCGGCCTAAGTAGGTCAGTGGCCTCAAAAGCTGCTGCGCGGAGGCAGCGATGGCTGTGAACCGCCTGTTTACAATTCAGAATAACAGAACTGCTTCATCAGTTTCTACTGCAATGTTATCGATGTGTTTTGCTGCTGGCAAGTTAGGAATTGGGTAGTTATCAACTCCAGACCGAACTCAATAAGTAGAAAAAAGTTATCTAACCTTGGAAACTCGTATATTAGAGTCAGATAGAAAGAATCCAGACACTATGAAAGGCGATGCATCATTAGAAAAGAGGACTTGGATTACTGCGTTGCCAGTTTAGGAGTAGCAGAAGCTGTAGCAGAATGGGTTGGTCAGGAAGAGCTCACTGACATCGAGCGACGAATAGCCATAGGTTGTCACGCGAGTAAACAAATGCATCAGCGACATTTAGACATTCCAAAGCTGCCCAAGTCGACTGCAGGTGATGTAAAGTGACTGAGAAGTGGAAACTCAAAGCAACAGCGACGGCTAAATCAGACCAAGTAGACCTGATGTACCGACGGGCGTTACGAGAGTTGTATTAAAAATAAACAAACAAAATAACTGATGAAATCGGAGAAAGGAATCAGTCGTGATTTCCAACACAGATACCAACAGTCCAGCTACCAGAATGACACTTTGGTGTCAAAAAGAATGAGGCTTCAGTTGTGCATCTCTTCGTAAGCCAAACAATTTGGTAGTTAATGGTAAACTACGACTGAAGTAACGAAGTACATTGGATCACTAGGATCGAGTTATTTGGACTAATGAATCACCTTGTGTCCTAAGTTGGTTGTTGTATATGAAAGGGACCAAATTTCTGGGTTATCAGTGCCCTAAGGGAATCTGACAGAAGGGTTTAAGTTTGGGTTTGGTAAATGCCTAGAGAACATTAGCTGCCGTCATGTGTAGGGCCAAGAGTGAAGTACGGAGTACATAATATTATAGTGTGGGGCCCCTTACTACGGAAAGGAAAATTCTAAATTAAAGAAATTAATATGGTTTCAAGAGTGTATACTACGTAAGTAGAGGAACAGTTATAACAGACGATAATGTTGCAATACGACAGTGCACCCTAACGCCGACTCTAGAGGGGGTCATCCGTGCCACCGACCTGAGCGGCAGGTTTTAGGGGTCGGAAAATATTGTTCCAAAAGATTGAATGAACAGGTCAATGAAAGTATTGCAGAAATGAATAAGTGTGAAAATAGGCGTCTTTCAGAATAGCGAAGCTTGCTAAGCGCATTGTTACCAACTCATTATCTACCTTTTGTCTACAACACTTGGAAAATACTTACGTGAGCTAGAAAGACACTAGAGAAGAGAAAATATTTCTACAAAAAGATAAATATCAGCATATGGTAGCCTAATTTTGATTCAGTATTGTCGAGAAAACTAAATATGCACTGCCATCACATACCACTGTCTTTTGAACGCAGACATTTTGTTTACTCGTGCAAATATACAGGACATCCTTCCCCTTACCACTCACTCTTTTGAGATCTTTCATGAATACCTTTTAGTTACATTGGTTTTCCTTTTTCCTCTGAATATTTTTCTCTACTTTGCCTGTAACTTTTTAAGTTTGCCCTCATTATTTTCTCTCCTTCGGTTTTGATTCCGTAAGTGACAGTTATTTAGCTCATACGAAAAATCAAATTAAAGACTCTATCAAACCCCAGTTTGACGCTGAAGCAACTGTACTACATTGAACGAACTGTTTATCCGGTGTCGCCGTAGATTAAGTGTGGAAGGGGGAGGGAATTTTGAAATTTTCGCACGTGGAGGCAAAATTCCTGGAGTTGACCCTAATGCACCGTTTCCTAAATCAGCATCTCTCGGGTAACGATCTGTGAACAATGACATTCCTTAAATGAAGTGGTCGGCTCAGACTCCCAACCGGAACCGTATGGAAGTTATTTGGGATTAACCAGAACGTCGACATGCCTCCAAACCGCAGCGTGTAGATTACCACCTTCCCCTGTTTCGGCTTTTGAGAATGCACTCATTCAGGCGCAGGGTTAACACACTCCACCAAGAGGTATCCGAAAACGTTTGATCGGTTTTGGGCCACTTTAGGTTACGGTAGTAACACTAAAAGTGGGCCTTTGAGATCGTCTTTTGACAGCTCGAAATTTAAATGAAAAAAACGGCTTAACTATTCGTCTGACATGAAAATTCAATAACCGAATTTGTAGAGGAGAAAATTCTCTACAACTTTGCTCTCTTATGGTTTTTTTCATATCTCGTAGCGTTTGAGACATATTTGCAAAAATAACGGAAATTTGACACCCTCCATTGAATTAACGAAAACCAGCCGTTCGGAGATGTCACGTGACACTCCTCGCGTATTTGATGATTTTCTTATTGTAACTTACACGTTGCAATTTCAAAGCAACGGCACACTGAGGAATTAACAAAAACACATCGTTCTTCGTTCGATAAATGATAATCTAATGTCTACAAATGTCATATTAACATCAGCTAACAACGGCCATTAATAGTATGAGATTTAAGAACTACTGTTTTCACTTATAGACGTAGCGTAGAGGGCAAGGTGCTGGACTGAGTCGGGAAAGGTCGGTGGTTCGAGACCCGCCACTATTTAAATATTTTTTTCCTAAAAGGGTTTCAGACACTCTTATTAAGTATTATTTAGATTATTATTTTGGTTCAATATGTTTGCAAAAAGGTGGCCGCGGTGGCCGAGGGGACTGAGGCGCTCCAGTCACGGTCTGCACGGCCATTACGGTCGGGGGTTCGAATCCCCCCTCGGGCATGGATATTTGTGCCGTCCTAGTTCGTAAGTAGTTCATAAGTAGTTTGTAAGTTTAGGGACTGATGACCCCGTAGTTAAGTCCCTTAAGCTGTACAAACATTTGAACATTTTGTTTGCAAAAAGTAATAAAAGTACAAATCTAAAGTGTGCCGTAAAGCACGACAGTGCGATTTTTTTGAGCAAGGTAACGAACTCATTGCACTGCTGAACGAAAAATTACTCTCAGCCATACAGTACGGGAGTTGTAGCATGCGTCCACGATGTGCGACTTGCCCCACCACTCGCTGTTCAGTTTACAAACCGACTGTAGCCGCAAAGTTTATTACGGAATATGTGCTGGCTGGTAAAAAAAATAAGAAAAAGATCGACGAACAGAAATACGGCCCTTGCAAACACGAGTGGGGGCGAGTTAATGGCTCGGCAGGCTGGAGCGTTAAGTGTCGCGGATGACGGCTCAGGAGCAGCTGTCGGCGCGTAAAACACAAGTCAGCGGCGGGCAGTTAAATTCCGGCGGAGGAGCGGGGTCGCTATAAAGCTAGCGGCGAGCCGGCAGCCCTAAACGGGCCGCGCGGACACAGCCACAGGTCGCGCCGCGCCGCGCGGGGCCAATAAAAGAGATTTACTGGGCCGCCGCCACGCCTAACGAGCGGCCCGATCGCCTGGGCGTGACTCCGCTACCTGCCCACCCGCCCCCGGACAAGGGGACGCCTTCTTTCTCACCACAAGTGCCAATACGGTACACACTGGCGGTCCACTTCTACAAACTTTGCACATCAAAAAATGTTTGTATAGCTTATGGGACTTGACTACGGGGCCATCAGTCCCTAAACTTACAAACTACCTATGAACTACCTAATACTAAGGACGGCACAAATATCCATGCCCGAGGGGGGATTCAAACCCCCGACCGTAGTGACCGTGCAGACCGTGACTGGAGCGCCTTAGTCCCCTCGGCCACCGCGGCCGGCTGCACGACATCGGGATACAATGTTGCAACGCCTCGTATGCGTTTTGAGTATGAAGCGTGACTGTAATTGCAAGACCGGCCACCTATCGCAGGTAGCGCTTCGAGGAAGCAAATTCAAAACACACAATCAGCTGCCCGAAGGAAGGAAGGAAGATTCATGATCGTGTGCTTAGCCGCCACTTTCGTCATGCTTGGCCTCCCAGGTCCCCAGACCTCAATCCGTGCGATTATTGTCTTTGGGGTTAACTGAAGTCGCAAGTGTATCGTGATCGACGGACACCTCTAGGGATGCTGAAAGACAACATCCGACACCAATGCCTCACCATAACTCCGGACATGCTTTACAAGAAGGAAGAAGCTTAGAGTTTAACGTCCCGTCGACAGCGTGGTCATTAGAGACGGAGCTTACGCTCGGAGTGTTGGGGTACGGATGTGGAAGGAAATCGGCTGTGCCCTTCGAAAGGAACCATCCCGGCATCTGCCTGGCGCAGTGACGTAACTATTGCGGGGGGGGGGGAGGATGAGAGGGATAGAACCCCCCCCCCCAGAACTCGGAATAAATTAAAAAAAAAATTAAACAATCGTGTAACAGCAATCTGGTAAAGGTAAAGATTGGAAACTTGGGGTGTTTTACCATAAGCTTTCATTGGATGGGAGTGAATCAGTTTCTTCAACAGGAGTGGTAGATGGTAGTCTGTCTGGAAACTGACTAAAAGTTTGCTCGTCAAGCAGTTATATTCCCCTCCCCCCCCCCCTCCCCCAAAGCCAAGTCCTAGTTACGCCACTGGCCTGGAATGATTTAGGTAAATCACGGAAAACCTAAATCTGGATGACCGGAGGTGGATTTGAACCACCATCCTTCCGAATGCGAGTCTAGTGTGTTACCACTGCGCCACCTCGCTCGGTCAGCTGCCCGAAATCCACTCTGTTATCCACGGATTTAAAGTGAGCCTTCAGGGAACGGAGATGTGTGCCGAGCCCGGTTCGAATCCGCTCGGCGTATTGACGGCGTGGTCCTGCGTGCCAACCAGTCTGGATGTGATTTTTAGGCGGTTTCCTAAACCCCGCCAAGTGAACACCGATCTGGTATCCAACCCCCGCCTCAGTTACACGATTAGCAAACATTTAGCAAAAACTTTCGCACGCTTTAACATATATAAAACTACAGCAGTGAGTTCAGTACGCGTATTTTCTCCCAGGGATGTGAAGGGAGGGGAGCCGGAGGTTTTGGGGCGGTGGCAGGAAGGGCATCCGGCCAACCCTTAAATTAAATTAACCACGCCAAATACGATTCATCACGACGACCCCACGCATGCGGGACAGAGGAATGAGCCGGCCGCGGTGGCCGAGCTGTCTGCGGCGCGCCAGTCACGGGCTGCACGGTCACTACGGTCGGGTATTCGAATCCCTCCTCGGGCATGGATATTTCTGCCGTCCTTATTATTAGCTAGTTCATAAGTAGTTTGTAAGTTTAGGGACTGATGACCCCGTAGTTAAGTCCCATAAGCTTTACAAACATTTGAACATTTTTTGAACAGAGGAATAAGGAAAAGAATAAAAAGACTGTCAGTTCTCTGGTGGGTCTCCGCACGCCGTGCCCATCGGTGATTCGGTCATCATCTCTGAGAACAAATTTTGGAAATAACGGAATTTCTTGCCGTAACAATTGATATAATAACACTAAAGAGTGAGTGGTCCCTATTCTCTTTGCCCAGTTACGTCAAAAGGAGAAATACAGGCTCTTCGGTAACGCGCCTTTTAAATCAGGGGAGAAGCAACAAGCAGTGAATGTAGCGTAAATGCATTTACTACAAAGCATAAAGAAGTGAAATAGTCATCTATCCGAAGATTGTTTTGAACGCCGCAGCAATTGTTGGAGGCAGTATGCTGCTACCCTTCTTCTGGCGTATGATTTATCCCGGCAAATATAGGAATCCTACATATTAAGTTTGCACTCCGAATTACGCTGCAACTAGTCAATTTTCACATCAACTACCAAAGCTAGATGTGAAAGAATTGATGAGTGACATAAGAATCTTAGGAAAGATCAGGGATCGGAGGACAGACCTGTGGATTTTACATCTGCCATTTTTATAGAATAAAATTACTACCAATAAGTGGCTATCCTAGATTCCGCACCCTGTACCAAGTGGCTCGCAGGTCAATAAAATTTTATTTTTAACATTTCCTGAAATACCCGGACTTCACTTAAGCGATATTTGAAATGAGAGTACTTGGTGACTTCCAACAAATTTTTAAAATAATTCCAAAAGTTTATGAAACTTCCTCGCTGACACGTGCACAAAATGATGAAAGGAAAAAAGTTTATCGCTTACAACATTCCGTTGTCCATCAGTCTAACTTCAGCAGCTGCAAGACGTTTTAGTTTATTATTTCCTTACCTTCAACTATTTGCAACACAGTTTTCAGACAGTATCTACATAATTAAACAACAATGTACTTACAATGTGATTGTGCGATTCGTATTTCACGATATTTGACTTCATAAATTTTTAGTGCTTAAAATATGGCGCAAATTCCTTAGACTGCATACATCCAGCGTTTGAAAATGATAGCCTACAGAATTTGACAAACTTTACTCATAATTTCGAACTTACTCACAGATAGACGAACTATAAGCCCGAAAAAGACGACACATTAAAATACAGATCCTTCTCGTCAATCCTTGCTTAAAGTCTAATTTAAACGTTAGGTTTATTAGGTAGAAATGTATTTTCTTGCCTGTTGCGCTGTCGTTCGTGCGTCTTGTTGTATAAACATTAGTTATAGCAGAGGAACTTTCCAATTACTACGCACTTTTAAAGCGAAATTATTATATTGGTAGTTCATACTGGAATACTGCATGGCTTTTAAATAGTGTGTTATGTTAACGTGTAGATCAGTGGACGCAGAATGTCTTAAATGAGGTGAAGCATTCTGATCACTCTCGTGAGGTCGGGCACAATGCGGAAGTGACATAAGACTGGCACCTGCAAGCAGGTAGCGGGTGAAACGAGCTGCGCTGCAGAGGCGCTGTGGGATACTGCTGCCTCCCTCCCCTCCCCTCCCTTCCCCCACCATTATTTATGACTCCTGCCTGGGCAGCGAGGGGAGCCAAGCCCTCGGGTTGCCCCGCACAAAATGTTATCAGAGATGCCCGGGGAAAGCGACGCTCCGGCTTTATCAATGAAACAGCCAAGATCGGTCGGATCGCAGTCGATTTCTGGATGGTGTTGCCTCATGCGTTCGAATTTTGAGGTATGACTGCCTCAAAATGGCACAAACGTTGTCCATATTAGAATGTACTTAATGTGCAAACAATCGTAACATTGACTGGGGAATAACACAACAAGCAATACTACGAAACTTCTACATTTACACCTCACCCATTATCTTCACAGTTACATTTAAAAACCGGTGATATCCACATACAGTCTTAAGTCTGCATAATTTACATTAGATTACTGGAAGACTGAGTCAAAAACTACCCGTGTGGTTTTCTTATGTGGCTTCATACGACGCAAAGTATTAAACTTTTCAGTTGTGTTGCATAGTGTACGTAGTGATTGCAGGTAGTTCAAACCTGTATTGAAAACTTACAAACTACTTATGAACTACCTTACACTAAAGACGACACAAACATCCATGCCCGAGGGGTGGGGTTTCGAACCCCCGACCGCAGTGGTCGTGTACACTGTGACTGGCGCGCCGCAGACCGCTCGGCCACTGCGGCCTGCTTACTGATGAGAGTCTTATCCAGTGCCTGTCCTATTGCCAAGTGGCCGATACAGTTCAGTGGTGGCCGCGAGCAGGGTTGCAGCAGAGGGCGCTCGTGGCCGACATCTTAAGAATGCGGCGCCGTGCTTGCATGTCAGCGCGCGTGGAAAGTACGTGGCGTTCTATACTTCGTCCATAGTAAAAATAAGCCTAATGTAAATAAGAACAGAGCGATAATTGGTTAGCAGACATAGCACACTTTGGTGGTGTTCTGCTCTTCAAAGTAGGTTCCATTTATGTGTTGCCTATCTTATTACTATGATACTGTAAAAGGAAATTTGAGCTATTCCAATGAATTAACAGCCATCTAAGTTTGTCTCAAATCACCCTTTAGCTATGTAGATCATATTTTATAATTCACTGCGACGTCTCTGCAAAAGGCCAATTGTGCTGCTATTGTCGACGTTCAGTATGTATAGTTCAAATGGCAGAGGCCGTTTCCTGCTCCGTACTGAAACATACAAGAGGAACACATCTGAAAAGTGTCTTAATAGTTTCGTTTTCAGTCGCTTCGTTATAAGTATAGCAGATTACAGTTGCAGTACTGCAATGTATTCTTCGGATAGGGAAAGCGTTAAACAGATTACCAGCCAATAGTGATTAGTACTTTCAGTGGCTTTAGTATTTAACAATACGGCAAAGCCCCTGAAATACGCTTTGAAGTAGCTATTAGCTCACGCAGAAAAATTATCCTGTATTTTAGTTAGGAGTTTTCAGAACTCTTGTTAATCATCATCACCAGAGACTGATTATGCTTTCAGCGTTCAGTCTGGAGCAAAGTACCTCTATGTTAATAATTACAATAATTCATTAGCTAAGTATGAGAGCATAATTTTGTTTTATATCTGATTCCCATAGGAACTGTGTTGTCAAAGTCTAACCGTACTTTATTTCATTCCGATTAAAAACGATGTGACATTCTGAACTGTGTGTTCCTCTGACAGCCCCCGTCTGTTTTAAGTGTAATTGTTCATGTTATTGCAGTATAATTGGAACAGTTGGCTTGCCAGTAGTGTCCAGTATTCAAATGTTCAAATGTTTGTACAACTTATGGGACTTAACTACGGGGTCATCAGTCCCTAAGCTTACAAACTACTTATGAACTAGCTAAGACTAAAGACGGCACAAATATCCATGCCCGAGGGGGGATTCGAAGCCCCGACCGTAGTGGCCGTGCTGACCGTGACTGGAGCGCCTTAGTCACCTCGGCCACTGCGGCTGGCTGTGTCCAGTATTATCGCTGAGTCAATGTGCGTGTATCGTACAACACAAAACGTGTTATTATTGTATATGTCTGTACTAGAGACAGCTTGTCATCCGCTGCACGTAAGCGGAAGAGTAGACAGTGTAACGTTGACATCAGGTGTCTTGTAATGGTGAATGGAGTGCAGTGGCAGCAGGAATTTTCACTGGCTGGAGCGTGCAGGTGTTTACCAGCAGGCAGCAGCGCGCAGACGGCGGCCAGCACAGCGCGCGCCCGCCTCTCTTTTTCTCTCGTCCTCTTCGCTCCTCTCGTCTGCTCCCCTGCTCTCCTCTCCTCTCCTGGCGCGCTATTAATAACGCCAGCCACAAACAGAACAGTCGCGTGGCCGCTACAAACCCCGCCAGCCAGCTCCGACCGCTCGCTCTTGCAGCACGCCTCGACCCATTCACCAGTGGCTCATTCAACGACCGCTTTGACCTGCAAACTGCATCCTTTACCTAGTACGTCCAGTAGCGCCCAAAGCAAGGTCGTGACCCCGTCCGACACCCCTGCACCGCTATCACCAGCCTTCTCCCTTCTATGCGAGATACTGCAGCTCTTTTGGGCAATGCAGGTACATCAGGGAATATTCTTTAAAAAACAATGTACGCTTTTCCCCGAAACGTACAATCTTGCAGTCCTATTAGAACACCAACTTCGAAGTACTGTTCTAGTCTCGTGATCAGCACTCAACCACATAAAGGCAGAGCACCACTTGTCGCCACTGCTACTGAATATTTCAGTCGTCATTCTCTTTACTGGTATCAGTTTCTGCAGTAACTGCTCTTACCGTTTAACTTCTACAAACCTATTCAATTTCGTCAACAGTCTGTTTCAAATATTTGGTAATTTTTTTCACCTTTATAACTTTTCCCCTGTTTTGCTCCGTCCATAGTTCAAAAATGTTCAAATGTTTGTATAGCTTATGGGACTTACCTACGGGGTCATCAGTCCCTAAACTTACAAACTACTTACGAACTAGCTAACACTAAGGACGGCACAAATATCCATGCCCGAGGAGGGATTCGAACCACCGACCGTAGTGGCCGTGCAGACCGTGACTGACGCGCCTCAGTCCCCTCGGCCACCGCGGCCGGCCGTCCATAGTTAATCAGCTATTAGTGACCTTACTGTCACGCCCACAAACGTATTAAATCTTCTAATAGTGGTTTATGTACACAACGTAATTCTTTCCACGTCTATTCTCTGTAATTATTCATTTAGTTTATGCCGACTACAGAACGATAATTCAAATGCTCTCAATTTTGCCACTGCGGAGCGACCGAGCGCACTGAAGCGCTATGCTCCGATGCGCGAGGCAGTTCCCCGTCGGGGATTCGAATTCCCCCTCGGGCATGGATGCTTGTGTCGTCTATAGTATAAGGTAGTTCATAAGTAGTTTGTAACTTTAGGGACTGATTACCCCGCATTTGAGTCCCTATAGTTTAACAAACATTTGAACATTTTTAGTAGGCAGGTTCATACCTAGTCTGGAAAGTATTCCACTAGTCTGAAAGTTAAGTATTGTAATATATAGTCCTCTATTCGCTCCACTTACTTTCTAAAGAGCAATTCGCATTTAAAGACAGAAATTGGACGAAATTTACCCCCGACGCAAGCTATATTGTAGAAGCTGGACGATGATACAGCTAGCGTAACGGTGAGCGATACTCGATGTGTTTACAGTTAAAATCATACAGTTATTACCGAGTTGCGTACAAATGCTGCCAGGCGATGCGTATGTAATTGATTTCGTAACTGCCATTAAAGTGACTAAATTGAATCCGACATGCAAACAAACAACATTACATTAGCATTTGTATAATATGCGTACGTTACTGATGTGTTTTTGAATACGTACCGGAAGGCCATAGCTAATGGTAAACGTATGTACGACGACTGCAGAACTCTTTTCTTCCCACCAGCCGGCATGGCGCAGAGGTTCAGCTGTTGGGAACTTTATTGGGGAGAATGTGTTTCAAATTCCGCATGTCCATTTTGATTAACTTTTCCAATGATTCTCTCAAATTTACATCTTATGGCATCCATATCGAATGGGATCTGAAAAATTCATCTCTTTACGATCTTTCTTTCTTGTTGTTTTGGGAAACTACAAAAAATTTATAACGATATGAACGCCGACTGCGAGGCCAGTAAGCAAATACATTTGTCAGCAATACTAAGCCACCCACAACAGCAGAGAAATCATTGAAGTACTAAAGCGTGATACCAGTGTTGCTACAGAAATCTCTTACACCTAACGTTGTACGCAATCAGTAGGCCCACGTTACCTTTTTGTTGTGCTGTCATGAAATAGAAGAGCAATCATTGGCAGGCGTATGTGCTACGTTGTTTGCCCACAATTAACGTATTATTTACTTTGAAAAAAATTCTTGGGAATCATGGTGACTGTTAATAGTATATTCTAATTAAAACTGAATTGTCTATTTTTACAACGGATTGGGAGGAACAGTGCTTTGTAATCATTAATGCCAGAGTAGCCTACCTGAAGACACCCTCCTACCATCAAGCAATTCCTACTGCTTCGAACGCAGGCCCTAAGAACACGATGCAATAAATTAAATTTGTAATGGAGTTGGTGTGTCGTTAATAAGTAAGAATTTTCGTAACGAAGAAATTTGTTACATGATGTGAGGAGAAAGACCTGCAGACCACCGTGCATGGGATACATATGTAACGTATGGCGAAAACATCCATTATTGTACCATAACATAGCCACCCACTCCCATGAACCACAGACATTGCCGAGGTGGGGTGGCTTGCGTGCCTCAACGATACAGATAGCCGTACCGTAGGTGCAACCACAGCGGAGGGGTATCTGTGGAGAGGCCAGACAAACGTGTGGTTCCTGAAGAGGGGCAGCAGCCTTTTCAGTAGTTACAGGGGCAACAGTCTGGATGATTGACTGAGCTGGCCTTGTAACATCAGCTAATGTGGCTTTGCCACACAGCTACTGCGAACGGCTGAAAGCAAGGGGAAACTACAGCCGTTATTTTTCCCGAGGACATGCAGCTCTACTGTATGAAAATATGATGATGGCATCCTCTTGGGTAAAATATTCCGGAGGTAAAATAGTCCCCCATTCGGATCTCCGGGCGGGGACTACTCAGGAGGATGTGATCATCAGGAAAGACAATACTGGCATTCTACGGGTCGGAGCGTGGAATGTTAGATCCCTTAATCGAGTAGGAAAATTAGAAAATTTAAAAAGGGAAATGGATAGGTTGAAGTTAGATATAGTGGGGATTAGTGAAGTTCGGTGGCAGGATGAACAGGATTTCTGGTCAGGTGAGTACAGGATTATAAATACAAAATCAGTCGGGGGTATCACAGGAGTAGGATTGATAATGAATAAGAAAATAGGAATGCGGGTAAACTACTATGACCAGCACAGCGATCGCATTATCATTGTCAAGATAGATACGAAGCCAACACCGACAACAGTAGTACAGGTTTATATGCCAACTAGCTCTGCCGATGATGAGGAGATCGAAGAAATATATGAGGAGCTAAAGGAAATTATTCAGACAATTAAGGGAGAGGAAAACTTAATTGTTATGGGAGACTGGAATTCGGTAGTAGGACAAGGAAGGGAAGGGAAGATAGTGGGTGAATATGGTCTGGGCAAAAGGAATGAAAGAGGAAGCCGCCTGGTAGAATTTTGCACGGAACATAATTTAGTTATAACAAACACCTGGTTTAAGAATCACAAAAGAAGGTTGTATACGTGGAAGAGACCAGGAGACACCGGGAGATACCAGATAGATTTTATAATGGTAAGACATAGATTTCGGAACCAGGTTTTGAAGTGTAGGACATACCCAGGGGCAGACATAGACTCTGACCATAACTTGTTGGTTATGAACTGTAGGCTGAAACTGAAGAAACTACAGAAAGGTAGGAAAATAAGGAGATGGGACCTAGATAAATTGAAGGAACCTGAAGTTCTTAAGAATTTCAGAGGGAGCTTCAGGCAACAATTGACAGAAACAGGGGAAAATAAAACAGTTGAGGAGGAATGGGTAAAATTGAGAGATAAAATAGTGAAGGCAGCAGAGGACAAAATAGGTAGGAAGGCAAGACCTACAAAGAATCCTTGGATATCACAGGAGATACTAAATTTAATCGATGAAAGGAGAAAATATAAAAATGCAGTAAATGAAACAGGCAAAATGGAGTACAGACGACTAAGAAATGAGATTGACAGGAAGTGCAAAATGGCTAAGCAGGAATGGCTAGAAGGCAAATGCAAGGATGTAGAAGAATGTATAAATAGGGGAAAAATAGATACAGCCTACCGGAAAATAAAAGAAACATTTGGCGATAAGAAAAACAGCTCTATGAATATCAAGGACACTGATGGAAAACCAGTTCTCAGCAAAGAAGGGAAAGCTGAAAGGTGGAAAGAGTATATAGAGGGGCTCTACAAAGGAAATGAACTTCGAGACACTATTGTAGGAAGGGAAGAGGATGTAGATGATGATGAAATAGGAGATAATATACTGAGAGATGAATTTGACAGAGCACTGAAAGATCTAAGTCGAAACAAGGCCCCTGGAGTAGATGATATCCCGTCAGAGCTACTGAAGTCTCTGGGAGAACCAGCCATGACAAAATTGTTTCACATTGTGTGTAAGATGTATGAAACAGGTGAATTACCCTCAGACTTTAAGAAAAATGTTATAATCCCCATTCCAAAGAAAGCGGGTGCAGACAGGTGTGAAAACTACAGAACTATCAGTTTAATAAGTCATGGTTGCAAAATATTAACACGAATTATATACAGAAGGATGGAAAAGCTGGTAGAAGCCGACCTCGGGGAAGATCAGTTTGGGTTCAGGAGAAATGTAGGAACACGGGAGGCAATACTCACTTTACGCCTTATCCTAGAAGATAGATTAAGAAAAGGCAAACCAACATTTCTAGCTTTTGTAGATTTGGAGAAGGCTTTTGACAATGTTGATTGGAATAAACTCTTTCAAGTTCTGAAGCAAGCAGGAGTAAAATATAGGGAGCGTAAGGTTATGTACAACTTGTACAAAAACCAGACAGCGGTTGTCAGAGTTGAAGGGCATGAAAGGGATGCAGTGGTTGGAAAGGGAGTAAGACAGGGTTGTAGCCTTTCCCCAATGTTGTTCAATTTGTACATTGAGCAAGCTATAAAGGAAAGCAAGGAGAAATTTGGAGAAGGAATTAAAGTTCAGGGTGAAGAATTAAAAACATTGCGTTTTGCCGACGACATAGTAATTCTGTCAGATACAGCAAAGGACCTGGAAGAGCAATTGAACGGAATGGATAGTGTGCTAAAAGGTGCATATAAGATGAACATTAACAAGAGTAAAACTAGGGTAATGGAGTGCAGTGTAAGAAAATCAGGTGATGCTGAAGGAATTAGATTAGGTAACGAAACAATAAAGGAGGTAGATGAGTTTTGTTACTTGGGCAGTAAAATAACAAATGATGGTCGCAGTACAGATGATATAAAATGCAGAATGGCAATGGGTAGAAAGGCGTTTTTGAAAAAGAGAAATTTGTTAACATCGAATATTGATTTAAGCCTGAGGAAATCCTTTCTGAAGGCATTTGTATGGAGTGTTGCCTTGTATGGGAGTGAAACATGGACGATAAGCAGTGTGGACAGAAAGAGGATAGAGGCTTTTGAAATGTGGTGCTACAGAAGAATGCTGAAGATTAGGTGGGTGGATCGCGTAACTAATGAGGAGGTACTGAACCGAATTGAGGAGAAAAGAAATTTCTGGCATACCTTGACTAAAAGAAGGGATAGATTGATAGGACACATTCTTAGACATCAAGGTATTGTGAATTTAGCGTTGGAGGGAAGTGTGTGGGGTAAAAATCGCAGAGGGAGACCAAGAGACGCGTATAGTAAGCAGATTCAAGTGGATGTGGGTTGTCGTTCTTATGAGGAGATGAAAAGGCTTGCTCAGGATAGAGTAGGGTGGAGAGCTGCATCAAACCAGTCTCTGGACTGAAGACCAGAACAACAACAACAACATAGCCACTGGCAGTAGTCACACTATTAAATGTCAGGGAGTACGATAACGAAAAGATTTAATACACAAGTGACCACACACGCGTAGGAAACCAGACGCCGGGCTGAAATTAATTGGAAGAATACTCAAGTAATGTAGTCCACTGATGGAGGTAGATGCAAACAATACTTGAATATTGAGTTTCAGTCGAAGACACGGAGCATAAATATTGCGCGCCGCAATGTGGTTTGCTGTTAAACTCCACCCGCATACTTCCCTGCAGTGCTTCATTCAAATCACATCTCGCTAAAATATGTAGCACAGTGCATTGTGAAAGACTACTATACGAAATCGAATGGCCAAGGAAACGCAAATAGTTGTTAACATGAGTTCCTACGGTCCAGCATGAGGTCGCGCAGTACGATCGCCATCACCTGACTGGTTGAGGAATAGTTAATTAGGGAGCACATAGGCATCGTGTTTATGTTCATTTGGACTGTCCAACATGATTAAGTATGCACTTCGAGTTAAAAGTGCTACGATCCAGCAGATCTACGATTGAGGACAAAGTATCACGCTACGGCAGTCCTTCAATCTGCCTGCTGCGCTTCATTTAATTCTTGGAGACGATGCCTCTATGGCTGACTGTTTTACGTTTCATTCGCGCTGCCGGTTTTTATCGTTCTGTTTAGTAGTGAAGTCTGATCTCTCAGCACCTCCCCCCTTCAGAAAATTTAATCTGTTATTACTTTTGGTTGTTTATCCTGCTTTTGACCGAAAATTTTTAAGTATGTGCAGAGTGGTTGGCTCATCCTAAATTACCCCTGTGCTCCGCCAGCCACGTCATTTTAGTTACCGCGTTGGTCTACGTCTTTTCTTCTCTTTGTCAGTATGTCATTGTCTCTGTGTGCACCTAGTGAGTTTCTATGCTAGGAACAGGAAACTGATGACACAGCAGTTTCAAAAAATGTTCAAATGTTTGTAGAACTTATGGGACTTAACTTCGGGGTCATCAGTCCCTAAGCTTACAAACTACTTATGAACTAGCTAAGACTAAGAACGGCACAAATATCCATGCCCGAGGAGGGATTCGAACCCCCGACCGTAGTGGCCGTGCAGACCGTGACTGGAGTGCCTCAGTCCCCTCGGCCACCGCGGCCGGCCACAGCAGTTTAGACCCCTCAAAATCCCAATAACAACAACAATTTTATCCTTATTAGTCATCATTGTACTTCTACAACACCAAGTTCAGCATTTGATTGTAATAAATGTATCACGTGTTACTAAACTTGGGCCCTCTTTCTGTTATGGTACCCTACGCACGCCTACTATACATCCACCCACAACAAAATACAATAAAGGCAAAATTCCAGAGAACTAATCTCATACATAGGCTTGCTTATAACCATTACTCCCGCGCATCGTTCACGATTAGAAGGGGAAGGGGTGACAGCGGTGCACGAGATACTCTCCCCACAACACACAAAGTACTTTGCCCAGTAAAGGTGCAGATCTATGATCTTCGTTTTCAGGTCAAGAATAGCTGCAGTGGGGTCACACACCTGAAGAATGGGAGGCTGATGCTGTGCGCAAAAGCGAGCGAAAGTCGTGAAAGAGTTGTCGGCTGGCTTTGGGCGGCGCTGACGGCGGCGATCGGGAGCCGCTAACGACGCTTTTCTGGTGCGCTGAAACGCCCGCGTGACCAATCTGGCAGCCATTGAGGCCGGCGGCGCGGCCTAATTGGATGAGCCTGCCACTGCGTACAAAGCGGGCATCGCGGCTGCGGGAGCCGTCTCCATCAGCCGGACCGCGGTACAATGGCTGACGCCTTATGAGTAATGTGCCCCACACGACACCATTAATATCCGGCAGCCCAACAATGGTCGCCGCGAGTCACCTTTTGCGACCGCAAAACCGCCCACGTCCGAAACTTCTTGCAGACCTTACGCGGAAAAATATGCCCCAGAAGCAGAGAATTCGCTAACACACCTCGCCTAACGTACGCAACTACGTCGTGTAGGGGTTAATCCACAAATCAAAAACTCCATTTTGTCAAATGTTGTCATCGTCTTTGACCTGTCGCAGACAATAGGAACGCCGGCCGCGGTGGCCGAGGTGACTAAGGCGCTCCAGTCACGGTCAGCACGGCCACTACGGTCGGGGGTTCGAATCCCCCCTCGGGCATGGATATTTGTGCCGTCCTAGTTCGTAAGTAGTTCATAAGTAGTTTGTAAGTTTAGGGACTGATGACCCCGTAGTTAAGTCCCATAAGCTTAACAAACATTTGAACATTTGAACAATAGGAACGGCCCAATTCTCAGTCAAAAATCCTTTTCAATCGTCGTATATAGTCTCTTTCATTTGGAAAACATGGGTGAAATATTCGATGCAGAACGAAGCTTCCATAATGTTAAGAGAATTCGGCAGCCGGCCGCAGTGGCCGAGTGATCTGCGGCGCGCCAGTCAAGGTCTGCACGGCCGCTACGGTCGGGGTTCGATTCCCCCCTCGGGCACGGATATTTGTGTCGTCTTTAGTATAAGGTAGTTAAGTCCCATAAACTATACAAACATTTGAATTTGAACTAATATTGTTGTTGTTATAGTAGTCGTTGTTGTTGTTGTTGACGACGATGATTGCGATGCTGTCGTCGCTGCATGACACGCATATATGAGAAATTCTTTGCTTACCTAGCGAATCTGTCATCGTTTTTGGAATATTTGTAAGCTCAAAACGCATATCTTTCTCATTACTGGAACACAACACTCACCTCTTAGGAACTAGGATCGCTGCAGAAAGATCCCCTTACTGTCGCGTAGGATACAACAGAAATATTTCCCTGAGTTCCCTTACAAAGTCAACGGCGTGCATTAAATATTAATAAAATAGCGCCGTTGCCATTTCAAACCCATGGCTGTTGGAGCTTTGTTTGTTGGAGCTTACATACTGCTTCTGTTCTTTGTGCCCCTGTGGTGAAAAATTGTGAACTTTAGTGGTCTTCAATACCAAACAATGGTAGAAACGATGTAATAATCTAAACATGAAACTTACTGTTCTAGGTTACACATTTCATGCCATCTCATCCGATGATAGCGCGCATCCATTCCAGTACTAAAAGAGGGAATAACTTTCCTAATGTCTGCATTTGTAATCAAGTAACCAAAGTGATACTAACATCCAGAGTCACAATAAATCAGTGTTGTTCATTCGCCTAGTAAAAGGGAGAAAGGGGAACTCACTACTTGTCCGTTCCTCTACTGGTGAAGTGTTGCTTCTCACAGTTTATTTTCACAGCAATACCTACCAAGCCGCGCGGGAATAGTCTCGCGGTCAAAGGCGGCAGGATTGCGCGGCCGCTCCCGCCGGAGGTTCGAGTCCTCCCTCGACAGCGCGTGCGTCTCTCTCTCTCTCTCTCTCTCTCTCTCTCTCTCTCTGTCTGTCTGTGTGTGTGTGTGTGTGTGTGTGTGTGTGTGTGTTGTCCATAGCGTAAGTAGTCTGTAAGCCTAGTGACCGATGACCCTAGCAGTTTGGTCCCTTCGGTTTACAAACATTTGCTGTTCAAATGTTTATAATTCTATGGGACCAAACTACTTTGGTCATAAGTCCCCTAGACTTACAAACTACTTACGCTAAGTTAAACTAGCATAAGGACAACACACACATCCATGCCGGAGGGAGTATTCGAACCTCAGACGCGGGAAGCCGCGCGATTCGTAACGTGGCGCTCCAGACCGCTGGGCTACTCCCGCGACGCCAAACATTTAAACATTACACGTTGCTGCGAGATGAAAACGGGGAATTTGAAACACCTCACAAAAATCCCAGTATCTAAAATGACTCCCATGTCCACGACTTGACATGCAGTATTGGATAAGTTCTACTATTTCTAAACAGATATTTGCTTCTCTTCCAATTTTGTTTCACACACTGACCAGTGTGTCACAGCATCCGACCGCTTATCTGTGGCTGATATACCAACAAAAAGAAAACTAAATTGGCTCTGCCTGTCGGATTAAACACATAGTTGTGTTACGGTTCGAGGGAGGGTGGCAGAATACATTTGGTTGTACTTATTGAAAAGAGTTGACAACTACTGCGTCAGATTGTTCATAAGAGAAGAAACGTCACACGGCAGAGGAGAGCCGGAGTCCGGCAGGCGCGCAGAAGATGAGCCGGACTGGAGAACGAGGCGTCGCCATGGCAACGAGATTGGACGGCCGGCAGAGAGCCGGCGAACGTTCCCAGCGCAAACTTGGATTGCCACCCCCGCCCGCCCCGCCCAGGCAGCGCCACACAGCCACCGCATGCCGGCACGTTGGCGGACTCGCCCGCAGCTGTCCGCACATTTTTAACTTCCCATCTCCAGCACTACAAATCGAAATGAGTGAAACCTACGCTAAACGAACGCTACAAAGACTGAGATTCTCTTTCAACACACAACAACGCAGTTCGTAATGTAAAGTTGATCCTTGTGGTGGCTTATAAAAAAAAAGAAAAATTCAAGGGACGAGCTAAAAATCGAAATAAGTAATTTTGTATGGTCATCGCAACTTTGGTATTGTTTTTTATGCGCTTCCATGGCGTTAATCCGAGTGGGATGAAATTTTTTTCACAGTTGACTATGAAAACAAGAGGAACGGCCTGTCTACATAAAATTTCACAAACTTGACAAACTCTACAATATTATTCCGATCTTGATGAAATTTTGCTCACTTCACCTTCAAAACAGTAACAACATCACCGTTTACATAATATTTCGTAGGGTGCAAGGCTGAGGGTACAGTGGAGAAGAAGAGTATAGATAGGGAGAGGAGAAGGTGAGCAGAGGTAGAGGAGGAGGAGATGGACACACAGCACATTTGCCGCCAGTGAACTATTTAAATTTTGTCGCTCCTACTTTATTTCACAGTCATACAAATTATTACTTTTTGTTAATGAAATTGTAGCTTATGTTTTGTGCTCGATGGTCCTAATTACACCACGTTTTTCCGTAATTAGTATGACTGTGAAACAGGAAGCCGAAGGGTCACATAGTAAACGTCATTTAACCTGTACTATAGTGGCGAAAAAAGTACTACAGTCATTTACTATTACACCATAACAGAAATTTGTCGCCGGCCGCGGTGGCCGAGGCGACTGCGGCGCTTCAGTCACGGTCTGCACGGCCACTACGGTCGGGGATTCGAATCCCCCCTCGGGTATGGATATTTGTGCTGTCCTTAGTTGAAGCTAGTTCATAAGTAGTTTGTAAGTTTAGGGACTGATGACCCCGTAGTTAAGCCCATAAGATCTACAAACATTTGAGAAATTTGTCGGAAATGACGAAAAGAGAATGTTAAGAACGTATAAAGTTTAACAGAACAAAATAATAATAATATTAATAGGGAAGAACATGAGCTACAAAAACGGAAGCGAAAACCCATGGACTAAAAGAAAGTGTACTGCTTACATAGAACACAAGACATAATATACCAATTAATGTTCGGAAATGAACCCAGAGGTTACTAATGTGAAGCGTAACTATACAGGAATAAGAGATGTATATACAATATCGCGGAGAAAGGGCGGTATGAAATATAATCCTAGGAACTTCAAGTAGTTTGTGAATTCTAACTGTAAATAACAAAACAGAAAAGCGATTTATTTCAAAAGTTTCCATACGATGGTCTCCGCAGATTTGTATGTTGCATTTGGTTCCAAAGGAATGCTGGTTGCTCCTTTTTTCTTTTCCTGTTCCTAAAGATGAAATAAAGATGATATTCTCAAAAGTAACGGACTAAAGCACTTCTGCTATTTCTTTTTTATCAGGGTACTGCGAATTTAAGGGGATTACAGACAGTCTTATGGATGTGTTAAGCAGGTTTTCTAAAAGGAGTAGAAGTGTGAGGTAACGAAATGCTACGCACAGAAATTATATAACAGTCAATAGTCTTGCTGCACTTTTTCTCGTTTTAGACTTGTACTAACGCGGAAAGATCGTTACTACAGACTTTACGCGCCGTGTCTAAATAATAAACACAATAGGGCTACAACAAATTATATATTGTGGCCATTCGCAACTGTAGACTTGAGTCATATTGAATGGAAACCGCTTCAGCTGTATGGCTGGTTATGAAAATAACTGCAAAAACACCACGTGGTACAAATAGCATGATGAAGCCAGCTACTTGCGGAAATATAAGCTTTTAAAAGGCGATGAGTACGCTATAAATTTGACACACTGTATATCGCAGTTTATTTGAAGAACAGGCGAATAACAGTAAGTCCACCTTTGCTGAAAGGTAGAAAGACTTTCGGAGATACAGAATTCATGGAATTCAGGACTCAGAAAGGTGAGAAATATAAAAGCCACGGTGTCCATCTATGTAAGAAACGTTCAGTTATAAGAGTTCATCTTCGTTAACTTTTTCGTTTCTGTACTCCGTGTGTACTTTCTGAGCAATATGGAGTCACACATGAGTAGTTATATAGTGTAAACATTGTGTTTGATTATTTAAGAAGTTGTAGCATTAGTGCCGAACTATTTTTGGGAGTCACAGATGTATTAAACACTGCTATGAAGTACCTACTGTTACTTCAAGTTGAAAAGTCATTGATCTATAATGTTCGGGAAACGAAAGCGCGTTTTTCCTTTTATAACAAGAAATTACTTAGGATGCAAAGGCGACGCACCCACGCGTGGGGGAGTTATGAGACACGCGTGTGTCTCGCTGTTATGGCGCGGGACGCCGCGTTGATTGCAGCGGCTTAATGCGGACCACCCACCAAGCCCGCCTGTGCCGGTGGTCGCAGCCGACCTACTCCCGCATTTCCCGGGCAACTATGCACGCGGGAAGCGAATTATGCTGAACTGGCTTCACAGTTTACAGTTCCACTAAGAAGAGGAGCAACAAAAGGCAATGACCTATTGAGTGAAAAACGACCAAGTTTGCGTTCATAAACATTTTCTGTACTACTTACCAGCAGTTGTCAGTAATCCAATACAGCTGCATTGAGGAGTTTTAAATTTTTTCCCCTCCATCTTGTCAAATGAAGCTAAAGAGGAGAATATCTGAGCAGCATACGATGGAGGTCAGCTTTTTCGTTTCCTTTCCATGTCTGGCATGTTTTCTTTTCCCTTTTTTCCCAACAGACAGTGGAAGTCCATGAGGGTTGCCGACAATAAAAAAAAAAAGACTTCGAAGAGGGTAGCAGCAGGGTATTGGGGGTTAACGAAGCATTGTAACAGTGTTAACAGTAGCAGCCCCTAAAACGTTCTTCCCTATTTTTTCTTGGTTGTTTCCCTTTCCTACTTTGGTTAACCAAAGGTTGTGGTACCATCTATACCACATCCAGGCAATGACAGAGCAAGTGTATAGGTTGACCAAGAGAAATGAGCACCCATGGAAATCGGAAGGAGAAAGCCATTCGCGTTAGTTTTTCATTCAGAATGGAAAAGGAATTTCGTATGAGATAAACATTTTAGCCTGAGATTAAATTACCGGTCTTGGACTTGCTGTCAAGCCGTGTATTAACAAGTGACATAGTAACACGTAAACGGAGTGGTCCAAAGAGGCGTTCACACTGTAAATATGAGGCGTGTTTTTTTAAGTAAGTACCGTTTTGAAATTTAAAAAAGACGTGCTAACATATCTCAATAAACTTATGCGCACTGGGTACCTGCATTTGTTGTCTACGCACTCATGCCATTAGTGTCTGATTCTTACTTGTTTACGTTGTGTACCGAGTGTTTAAGATGCCTCCGATAATCGTGAGTCCCGCCGACTGTCAAGTACGGCCTGTTATAAGATTTCTTAGTGATAAAGGTCTAAAAGCGATCGATATTCATCGTGAGATCTGTGCAGTTTACGGAGAAAACATTATGAGTGATGGAATGGTAAAGTGGGTGAGAGGATTTAAAGATGGCCGCACAAATGTGCATGATGAACAACGGTGTGGGCGTCCTTCTGCCGTTAATGAAGGTTTGGTGCAGGAAGCGGACAATGAGGTGAGAGCAAACAGACGCTTTACGATTTCCTCCTTGCGGGATGACTTTACTAATGTTTCTCGTAGTGTTTTGTATGGCATTGTGACGGAGTAAGACGATGACGAAGTCGAAACAGTTGTGATGCAGTGGTTAAAAAGTCAGGCAGCAGACTACTATGAGGAGGGTATTCGAAAACTGGTACAACGTTATAACAAGAGCCTCAATATTGACAGAAATTATGTAGAAAAGTAAATTAAGGTACAGGCTTTCGTGTAAAAATAAAATTATTTCTTTTTTCAATTTCAAAATGGTACTTACTTAAAAAAACACGCCTCGTATACGCAACAACGAACGTTCATGTTAACACTTCATAATTAGTAGTGTGTCTGGAACATATTTCGCCGCGGTGGAGTAGCCGAGCGGTCTAAAGCGTCTCGCTGCGGAGCGCGCGGTTGCTCGCCGTGGAGGTTCGAGTCCTCCCTGGGGCATGGGCGTGTGTGTTTGTCCTTAGGTTTAGTTTACCTAGGTTTAAGTAGTTTGTAAGCTACGGACTGATGACCACGTAGTTTGGTCCGATAGATTTACAAAAATTTGAACATTTTGAACATATTTCCATTTTCCCTGGAAGCCGAGTGAAAATGTAAACTGCAGAATAGTACAATATATTTAAGTACAATGGTTATGGCACGGAATGTAAATTGTTTATCGAATGGTCGCCACTTTTAGCGTCCTCTTATCTGAAATGCTTACCGCCGACTTTTCCTCATCGTCAAATATTTGTAATGCTAAGGGGTCATCGGTCATCGGTCCCTAGACTTATAAAACCACTGTAACGCTAAGGACAAAACACACACCCATGCCCGAGGAAGGTCTCGAACATCCCACTTTTCACTTCCACAGAACTCATCTCTCCAAACAAACACCTCCACGAAAGATTCATTAATACCTGGTATATCGGTATATTCGATGTAATTCAGTTTCTCTTGGCTCGCATTTGTCAAGAGTGGTCCTTGAAACTACGAGAGCAGCTGGCTGAGGGTGCGAGGCGGCAGTAAATGTATTTCTGTGGCCGCCGGAAGCCGACGCTCGCGCGCGTCAAGGCTGCGGTTGTAGCCGGAACTACGCGCTCCCACAGGAACCGCGCAGGCCCGCCTCTGCAGGGCTCAGAGCAGCAGCAGGGCATCAACAGTATTCAATCTGGCAGACTGTATCAAAAAATGTTTGTAATTCTATCGGACCAAACTGCGAGGTCATCAGTCCTTAGCTTACAAACTACTTAAACCTAGGTAAACTAACCTAAGTACAACACACACACCCATGCCCCAGGGAGGACTCGAACCTCCACGGCGAGCAACCGCGCGCTCCGCATCGAGACGCTTTAGACCGCTCGGCTACTCTACCACGGCACAGACTGTATCGTCTGCAGGAATTGCGCAACTGGCATGTATGCAATTCTAATTTCTCGATATATTACATTAAACCAACAACTCGCATACAGAATTATACACACTAAGTCTTCCTCATACTGTATTCGCGTACATTCTGCGTACAGATTCTCAAAGAAAAGCGTCAGTAATGCCTCACTGATCAACTTATGTAAGACTAATCGTCGGGAAAAAAAAAATGGCATTTAACAGAAGTGACATGGTTTTGCGATGAAACATTGTGATGTTTACAGCTGTCCTAGACATTAGGTATATTTCGTTTGCATAAATTACTTACTGCAGCAGTTCAAATGTTTGGAAAGTTATGGCACCTAACTGCAGTGATCATCGGTCCCTAAACAACTTAGAAACTTCTTAAACGAACTCATCCTAAGACCAACACACACACACACACACACACACACACACACACTATGGAGGACTCTAACCTCCGACGGCTATTCTGCCGTGGCTAATGTAGCAGTAGCACCAAGATTAAAGCGGGATAGAGCTGTGAACATCGGTACTGTTCTGCAAAAGTTGCTTGTACTGCTTCTTTGCTTCCAAGAAACGTTATCATATTTTTTTGAAAAAAGCGGATTGTAGCCTAATCTGTTCCGCGTTATATAGCCTACACTTCGTGAAACTGCAGCTATAAACGACATCCCCCGCGCTAAGGACACTATTGACATTAGTCAGCAATTTCGACGAGGCAGCTATCTTTCGTAACATAGATGGCTCTCGAGATAGTGCTGTTGTTTTCCACAATTGTTGCGTAACTCAGCCAACAACAGACATACATTTTAGCCATAAAACTGTGCTTATTTCAGCTCTTTGTTTGCAACTGTTGTTTACCAGTAAAATACTATTGTGAGTTAATGTGATACAGTGGTTCTGGCGGCCGTGAAATTCTAGTGACAAAGCTGATCTTCACAGAACTTGCACTAGATACTTCCCAAACTGTACCAGAAACTAAGAGGATTTCAGTATCCCAAATTTAGCACAAACGAACTTCTTAATATTATATTGTCTCTGTTCCTTAAGTAGTTCGTAATCTTCCTTGTCTCCTTTAGAAGGAAGGAAGATTAGGGTTTAGCGTCCCGAAGACAACCTGGTCATTAGAGACGGAGATCCCGCTCGGAACACTTGGGTAAGGATAGGGAAGGAAACTGGCCGTGCCCATCCCGTTATTTGACTGGAGTGATTTGGGGTAATCACGGAAAACCTAAATCTCAATGGGCAGAGGTGGATTTGAACCACCGTCCTCCCGAAAGCGAGTCCAGTGAGTTAACACTGCGTCGCCACGCTCGGTCCTCTCCGTCAATGCCCCTACTCATATTTATCGTATGGAAGCCCTATAAGGAATAGCTGAATTAGATATCAATGCACAGGTTACAGTTTCTCGATGGCTACATATTGGTTTACCGACTATTGCATTGTTTGTGTATTTTTATCACAACTAGCACAGTTGTCACAAGAGACTTGTTTATCGATTACACTCTTTTACCAAGATCTAAATCTACATCGATAATCAGCGAGACACCTCACGGAGGTGTGATGGAGGGTATTATATGTACCAATGTCAATTCCTACCAAGGAGTGAACATCCGAGACTGTGTACACAATGATGATAAGATTTGTCAATTACTTTTGGTGCAGTAGTTGATAAATTAAGAAGTAACTGAGCATGTGCCAGTTTCAATAGCTATGGACTATGAAGTTTAGGGCCGTGTGGAACCTTAGCGATCCGCCACGTTACGTGTGGCCAGTAACAGTTGCAATCCCATAGAATGTCGGAAACCGCACCTCATAGTAAATGTTGAACTGCTGCGACAAGATTCGTAGATGCACATGCTGGTCGTTCAAAACTGCTGTATACTTGATTTATTCTGCGGGGGGTGAGCTGCTACCGGCCTCCCGGAGCGTCCATGTATCACTGTCACACACTACAAAGAATGCACAACACCTGGAGACATTCGTACGGTGCATACGTCATCCTCCCCATACACGGCAGTCATGTCACTGTCAATTTCATTCGGTTTAGGGCTTTTAGTCCACAAATATTGAACTACCGTCGGACGTGAAAACTTCAAACAGCACCGTAGTGAAATTTCGACATTCCAGTTTTAACTCCAGAGGAGAAGTAATTATTGCGCGTCACTTTGGAATCCTCCCTCGTACTTTTCCTGTCATCTATTTTAAGTGGTCATTCTTCTTAAGGTTACCCGGCATGTTTTCCCTGCTGAAGAACGATCTTAAATTTTGTTATCATTTATTGAAATTATCGGTTTCGACGATGTAACTCGTTATCTTCAAATTAAACGACAAACTAGACAATGTATTTTTTATCTATTTTTCATTTATGACGAGAAATTCTTTCCTTCTAGAAGGTCTGTTTAGATCATACATGGGGCAGGAAAATAGTATACTCTGAAGGTGAAGATAGTTGAAACCGGTAATTTCAATAAATAAATAAAAATTAAAATTGCCATATCGGCTTAAGGACCTTAAAACATGTACATGTGTGTGTGTGTGTGTGTGTGTGTGTTTGTTTGTTTTGCTTGTTACTCCCAGATATCTCACCGTAGTTGCTATTAGAGTCATATGCCTACTTGAGCGCAGGTCGTTATATTTCCACTGTTGTCTCAGCCCTTTGAGTTTTACGTGCCAGAGACGCCGTGCGTGTCCTCCCTCGAGCTGCGGCCACAGACAACTGCCTGGGCAGTTTCTCGGCCCCTCGGCGCCGCAGACCCCGTTGCGTTGCGCACCCGGAGGCGCGGCAGGCGTTAAGCGACAGCCTGTTCGGACGCGGGGCGGCGCTTGACGCGATTAGCCACGGCCGGAAGCTGTTAAACCGACACCGGTATCGCATGCCATTGATTTAATTCGGCCGGCGCGGCGGCGTCCGCTTTGTTTTGCCGCCGGCCATATGCCGTGCATTCGCGCCCGTGCTGTGCCGTGCCGCACCACTACAGCTCACTCGGCGCCTCGTCCCCTCCTTTCATCTTGCCCTCGAGCACAAACGCGTGTTGCTGTTCTCTAATTTCACACGACAAGAGAACGCTGCTTCGATGATTTCTGCCTCGCCGTTCCTTTGCAACAGCCTCACGGCACGAGTCATACTTAAAATTTAAGTGTATTAACCCTAGAACGGTCGGGCTGGGTCTGTGAGACCCACTAGTTTCTATTTCCATGAATTTATATGCTTATAGTCGCTGATCTGACTCGAGCGCTCTGCTAGCTTCCTGAAACATGCGGGCCGTGATTGAGCTACCAAATACGGCCCATTGCTCTGTTAAACATCCGCCTTAAATCACACAAACAGTTCCCCCACTGTACATAGACCAACCGTGGGGCCAACGAGATACACAGGCCCTGGGTTGTGCCTGACACTGCAGGTCTTACTACTTCCAGCGGAGAACGAGTTATCTTTGTCGACCAGTTTACTAACTGATAACTGCAAGTTTGAATACATTGAAACCTTCGATAAATCATAATAGAACTAAATTATCAACTACAACAGTCTAGGAGAAGAGTTTTGTGTCTATTTACTTCAATAGCTCATCGCAAGTCGCGAAATCATTTGTATAATAGAATACACAGGGATGACCGACAAAGTTATTGCAGTAAAATTCCTTTTTACTGTTGCATTTCGTAACTTTACGGGATCTCTTAATTTGCAACTTCTATTAAATAATGACTTACAACAGGCACAAGCCGATTCTGACAATGATTGATGATTCTTACAATTTACCATGTTTAAAGTGTATTTCTTTTTGTCAGGTCTTTTACCGCTATGTTTCAGGAACCACAAGTTTATTCCAGTCCATCTCTTATGCAGTCAGCATAAGGCTTCTGCGTGATCCTGTAGTCCTTGAGGGACAAGAACTGCACAAGGTAAACAGGGTCGGAGTTTTCTACACAGAACTCATCGGACGAACAGAGTCGAGTTTTCCTCCACTTTACACAAATAATGCAATGACAAATGTCGTTGGATACCTTCTAATATTGTCGGTATTCCTTTGTCAGTAAAAGTGCAACAAATCGACGAGGCATAGACTCAACAAGTCGTCAGAAATCCTCTCCCAGAATATTGAGCGATGCTACCTCTACTGCCGTCCAATCACCCAGTGGAGCACGATCGATTTTTATGCACAAACTGACCTCTCGATGTTCCATAATTGTTCGTTGGGATGGTCACATCATTTGCTGGAACTGTCCAGAATGTTATTCATACCATTTGTGGCCCGGTAACATGGCGCACTGTCATACATAAAAATTCCATGGCTGTTTAGGAACACTTAAGTCCATGAATGGCTCCAAATGGCCTCCAAGTAGCAGAAGATATTTGCACCCGCTCTTCAATTCAGTTGGACCAGAAGATCCAGTCCATTCCATATAAAAATTTCTTGTCAACTTGGATCTATAGCTTCATTCGAAGCCTACCAGCAGCTCTTACCAACTGAAATTGAGACTCATCTAAGGAAGCCGCAGTTTTCCAATTTTCTAGAGCCGACCGACATGGTCACCAGCCCAGGACAGGCGCTGCAAGTGATGAAGTACTATTACCAACGCCTCTGGAGGCGTCGTCTGCTGCCTTAGCCGATTAACTACCACCACACTGGTACGTTCTTCAGCCGTCCGACGTTGATTTTTGCAGTTATTTCTCGCAATGTTGCTTGTCTGTTAGTTCTGAAAACTACGCAAACGCCGTTACTCAGTCAGTAAGTGCAGGCCGTCAGCAGTACATTGTCCGTGGTGAGAGGTTGTGGCCGAAATTTGGTATTCTGTGCACACTTCTGATACCGTATTGTGATCTGTGAGTATTGAAATGGAAGGTCCCATGCGTCTAGTCCTACTACTATTCGTCGTCCTGTGGTCATAATCACATCAATCAATGATAGCTGCGCCAGTACAATAAACTATTCTGCCTTGCGTGCGCGTTACTAACGCCATCTATACCTGTGCTCACCGAGCGTTAATGGCAGAGCGAACAGAAGGCCTGCGGCCGAGACGACTGCCCGGTGAGAAGCGTGTGTGTAACGCAGTCGTCAATAAGGCACGCAAACAAACGCCAGCGCCAAGATGGCCAGCAGCAGCGCAGGTCTATTAGGAGCGCAGCGGGCTGCCGCTGCTAGCGGCAAACACGCCGCCAGTCTCGCTACAGCGCGGATGCTATTGCTGAAGAAACCGCAAGCTCCCGCTGTGGAACTAATAATAAGGGACGGCTCCCAAGGCCGCGGCTACTTGCGTAACGACCGCCGTCGGCATTGAACTAACAGGAAAAGACCTTTTTTCACACCGGCTGCCAAGTTTGCGGCGTAAATACAACACAGTTCGCCTTGGCGCTCCAAGAAACATGTTACTGATGAGCAAATCAGACGATCACCTACTGTAACTATATGGTGTGATGCAAGTTCTTTGAAAATAGAGCCATACGGTCAGGAGTTCCGCAATTATTGCCGATCGACAAGGGTCTTTCTGAAGGTTTCGAAAGCTTAAAATGCCTTTTTTTCCAGATCACCGCGCGATCTAACGAGTCTTGCTAAGTCTTGGGTGGCCGCTCCTGCCGGAGGTTCGAGCCCTCCCTCGGGCATGGGTGTTTGGTTGTCCTCATCGTAAGTGAGAGTAGTTTGTAAGTCTAGTGACCGATGACCACAGCAGTTTCGTCGATCAAGATTCACACAAACATTTGAACATTTACTAACGCATCAGTGTCCATTGTTATATAAATGGCGCACGGATGTTTTCCAACAATGAATTTTCATAACGCTGTTAACGCATTATTAACGATTGTTTAACCTCTGTACTTTTATTCCTGTAGAGTAGTCGTAAGGAGCATTGGGACGTTGCTTTAGTGCGAAAAATAGGCAACTGATTTGATATTTGTTATTACATTTTAAATTTCATCGTTAAATCTCTCGTTTTCGAAACGTGGACAACTGTTATGTTGTGAAACTTTCCTATCTAATAAGTATTCGTTATTATTTACAACAGAAATAGGGCTTTCAAATATTGCCTGGGTCGTTGTTAGTCGATGGACAGAGGAAATTAATCGAGTTTAATGGAGAGTAATCAGCCATATTTATGTACGCCAATCAGGGTTCGACGGCTGGGGCCCTTAGGTTGGACTCTGTGCGACGGGGGAGCTTGAGTAGATTTTCGCCTATTATGTTTGACTGCCAGTTTCCGGACCAGGAACCCAACAGTACGCCGCTTCCATCATTCTTGAAAGTTTGTATCACCATCAACGATCACCTTTCATATATGATAGAAATTGGCGAACTACAATCTTACAAATGTCTGTTACGCTGTTTGTCTGTGTATATATTAGATAAATTCGCAGCTACAGTGTAGGCGTTCTTTAGCTGCTCTTCACGTCGTGTATTAGGGCCTACATGTCGATTTACACGTCATGTAAATCTCGCAAGAAAGGGAACGCAAAAAGTGAAATGGAAAAGCGTTAGGTGATTAAATGTGCCACATACCAGTTGACCCTATTGCGACCACAGCAAGTTGTCGTAGAATTAAATGTACGAAGGGATCATTAAGCCTTGCTGTTTCTCTGAAACTGCTGTATTATACACTATGGTAGTGAATAAGGAGAATGTCATGGCGCAAAAACTGTGTTGGCAGAGGAGAGAAGTTTTACTTGTTTTAGAGGACGAATACAGGTTTAGAAATTACGAAGAAATGATATCAGTTCTTACCGTTCTTCGTGCAACATTAATCATTTTTTTTCAGAGAAGTTAGCGGCAGTTCTAAGAATCTATTCCACTTGTGAAGTCTGTAAAAACTATACTTTTGGTACATCAACGCAGATTCCAGTCACAGCCGCGACACAAATTTTTCTCATGTCGATGCAGTTTGATTACCGTACCTACCAGCATCTGAGACAAAGAGTAAATTGCTGAAACACTTTGTTAGCGCGCCACCGCAACTGTGAAGCGCACATTCGCAGTTCCTAATAAACGGGAATATTACTTTGAATGGAAAACCCCTAAAGTAGTATATAGTTTCAGTTTTTGAGCAATGATATATCTATCGATGAAGCATAACCATTTATATTAAAAATAGATTAGAAAATTGAGGATTATTTTTATCAAACACATAAAGCATCTGGCCTGGAATAAGGAAGATTCAGAAAGAGCGAAACTACTTTCGCTTAACTAAGACTTAACAGAAAGAAGGAAAATCGCAGAAAGGGACTGGAACAGAATGCAAGCGGGGGAAATGAAATTTGACAGAGCAGTGAACAGAAATGCAAGAATGAACAGAGTAAAAATATGTGAATATTATTTTTTTAAAATCTAGACCAGAAAAGTATGAGAGGGAATCGAGAAAAAGAGATTACGATGGTGTGGTGTGGACATGTCAACAGGACGTGCGGACAGATTACCAGATATGATGGTGGAGTTAAAGACGGATCGAAAATGCCTAGAGGACGCTCAAAAACACGGTGGTGTATGGGAGTGAGAAAATGCGTAAATAGGAGTGAACTTGTCAAAAGTACAGGAGAAAAAGTGGAAGGGCACAATCAGATGACGAGGACCCGTTGAGACTCAGACCCGGCTACTTCTTGAACGGAATCCGGAAATACACACACAGTACCTCTTCCAATTTTTTAAACTGATCAGTAATTACTGCAATGATTAAGAATCAAAGTTTTCTTCGTATTAGAAGTCGCTGCGTGGAAAAGACGAGGTATCGTGTCACGGGACAGCCTTTTAGAAAATATTCTCGAACCAAATAAGAAATGTGGCATCTGTTCCCACGGAAATGTCCGAAAGAACAGACGTCAAGTGTGAAGCTGCAGCTGTTCTATACATTTAGCTGGTGTATTTTTGCGTCACCTACCGGCAGTAGTTATAATCAAACAACTCGTTCAAATGTTTGTAAGTTTACGGACTAATGACCCCGTAATTAAGTCCCATAAGCTATACAAACTACTTATGAACTAGCTAACACTAAGGACGGCACAAATATCCATGCCCGAGGGGGGATTCGAACCCCCGACCGTAGTAGCCGTGCAGACCGTGACTGGCGCGCCGCTGTCCCCTCGGCCACCGCGGCCGGCAACAACGTGTTCATAAGAAAATTTGTGCCGGGGCTGGGATTCCTGTTTAATAGGAGGAATGGTTAACAACTGTCTAGTAAGCTGGCACCGCACTCCAAGTAGGTTTGTTATGCTGGCACACCTGTAACACCACAGCAGTAGCATACCAGAACTCAACACATCACAGCAACACACCAACCGACACTAAAAACGAACACCAGGAGGATGCCCAGTGGTTTGCAACAGATGAATGTGTTCAAAAATGTTCAAATGTTTGTAAAGTCTATGGGACTTAACTACGGGGTCATCAGTCCCTAAACTTACAAATTACTTATGAACTACTTACTAACTAGGACGGCACAAATATCCATGCCCGAGGGGGGATTCGAATCCCCGAACGTAGTGGCCGTGCAGACCTTGACTGGAGCGCCTTAGTCCTTTCGGCCACAGCGGCCGGCGATAGATGTGTAATGTCAGACTGATGACCCCGTAGTTAAGTCCCATAAGCTTACCAAACATTTTGTAATGTCACCAAGTAGCCTGTAAGAAAATGTCTATGTATAATATTATTGCCCATTTAGTCATAGGTAATGGGTTGTATTGTATGGTGTTATAATAAAAAAAATTAAAAAAATAAAGAAGCTGGTACCCCAAGTTCGAATTCCAGCCCCATGAAAAACTTTCTCATGTCCATGTTGTTTGATTACAACGCCTTCAAACAGCTGAGAAAAATAAATAAATAAATAAAAAATAAATAAATAAAAATTAAAATAATAAAGTATTTTGTCGAACACTAGCACACCACCAGAGCTGTGAAGTACGTATTCGGAGACATCTTTCCCAGGTTCAAAGCACGCTTATGAATTAGCGCTTTCACGCCTTGTATTCAGCCGGGTGCAGAAAGCAGCAGAGGCGGGGGCAGCGCGCGGCCCCTCGCTGCGCGCGTAACCCGGCTCAAGATGCCCCTGCTGTGGGTTTAGAACAGGTGGCGACATTAAAGGGTGCCGCCGCCGCCGCCGGCCGTGACCCAGAGAGGCGAGAGGACGGGCAGGGCCCGGGGGGCCCCGGCGTGGCGCGCCGCGGCGCTCTTTTTGTTGCTCCCCGCTGCGGCCGCTCGGCTCGCACGCGTCCGCCCGCCAAACACTCCCCCTCCCCCTCCCCTCGCCCACCGCACTCCCACCACTGCCACCGGCCACGTGCTCCGGCACATGTTTCTGCCTCGCAGCTTGCTGACACGCCGCTGCTAAAAAGCTCCGTTCATTTCCGCGCCTCCCCCAGTGGTCGAACCGCGCTGTTTCGCCCACTGTCACTCAATTATGGCGTATTGTACACAACCGGTAAGTGGTAGCAAAATTGTACAGCAACAGAGATCCGTACCTCTACCAGGATAACGAAGTAATAGCGTCAACCACGGTAGAAGACAAAGTTCAGGTTTGTCTGCGCACGCATTATTTCTCTTCGGTACATGTATAATGTGCCTTTATGCAGACACTGAGATTTGCGGACACTGGAAATTTGCGGACACCGGCGATTCGCGGAAGGATTTACCTGGTCAGAAGGAATGGCACCCGGCACCTGCTCCGTCCACCACCCTTAGACAGCTGTAATAACATCGGGCTGGACGAAACACAAATCGCTGTGTTTACTTTGCCCGTGAAGCAAGGAGAAGTACATGTTCATGTGTAACATGAAGAAGGAAAACTCTTCGAATAATATTACACGTTTTATAGTCTACAATAAATCAAAAAGCATTCTTCAGCTGAATTATATACAAACAAAAGAAGTACAGTATATGAATCCATGCAAATCTTCGTATTACACACTTAAAAAAAGTTATTATGAATAGTATCTTGAGACGAACTTATTAGCTAGCATTACTTTACGCAACAATAATTATATTACACACTTCCGAATGTAGGTTATAAACGATTCCCAGTGAAAATGCTTTTATTTTCAATATTAAAATATACTTTTATCTTCTCCATTTAAATCACATCAGTTTTCTATAGCGGGGACTGAGGCGCTCCAGTCGCGGTCTCCACGGCCACTACGGTCGGGGGTTCGAATCCCCCTTCGGGCATGGATATTTGTGCCGTCCTTAGTATAAGCTAGTTGATAAGTAGTTTGTAAGTTTAGGGACTGATGACCACGTAGTTAAGTCCCATAAGCTCTACAAACATTTGAATATTTTTGAGTTTTCTATATTGCAGCTACATCCACCTGCAACCATATTTAGTTAAGTGCTGATCAAAATCTAAATCTGCACACATTCAAGACTCTTACCTCTAGTTGTATTATCTTTGTACACAATTCGCAAACTAATTGTAGTATTTCGTTTCTTCTCTATGAAGGTCACCCTTGGGCAAAAGACTGGTTTCTATTTTCATACCCATACAAGTTTCGCTTCACTTGTAACATCTTCAGTGGGTCTTTTTATTGCTCATTGGCGCCAATGAAAACACCCACACATTTGCAGATCACAAACTATCGCGAAGGACCTACACAGATAATGTTCAAATGTTCAAATGTCTGTAAATCTATCGGACCAAACTGCGTGGTCATCAGTCCGTAGCTTACAAACTACTTAAACCTAGGTAAACTAACCTACGGACAAACACACACACACCCATGCCCCAGGGAGGACTCGAACCTCCACGGCGAGCAACCGCGCGCTCCGCAGCGAGGTGCTTTAGACCGCTCGGCTACTCCACCGCGGCCACAGATAATGTAGGAAAACTACTATCTAAATGTTTAAAATGTTTGCTAAGCTTACGGGACTTAACTGCGGGGATCATCAGTCTCTGAATTTACGAACTACTTAAGAACTAAGTTATAGTAAAGACAGCACAAACATCCATGCCTGAGGGTGATTCGAAGACTCGACGGGGAACGATCTCGCGCAGCGTACCATAGCCCTCAATGCGCTCCGCCGCGGCAACCGCGATCTCTCCAAAAACGAAGTTCAAATGTTTGTATAGCTTATGGGACTTAACTACGGCATCATCAGTCCCTAAACTTACAAATTACTTATGACCTAACTAATACTAAGGACGGCACAAATATCCATGCCCGAGGGGGGATTCGAACCCCCGACCTAGTGGCCGTGCAGACCGTGACTGGAGCGCCTCAGTCCCCTCGCCACCGCGGCCGGCTACAAAGATCCACTCGAGATGCTACAACTGTAGTGGAAACATGTATGGGTTTCAAACTAAAGACCAGTTTTTTGCTGATGGCAGATCCTAATATAGAAGAAACTAATTATTTATAAAGCAAACACGGATCAAAAGGGCATCAACATCGAGATGATTGCAGTACGTTGACATTGGCGCTCCTTCGGTTCTGCAGTGAGTATTGTCCTTTTGCGCCTGTCAGCAGAGTCAGTAAGCGATAAAGCCTAGAGAGCGCCGGCTACACAATACGCCACCTGTCGCGCAACTCCCCTGCTGCTTAAGACCAGTCCCCCACCCCACAACGTCCTCCCAGGAAGGCTTGTTTTTGCCGGTGGGGCCCATTTGACCGGCGGCGTCGCAACATAAGGCAGATAACCCCTAAAACCGCATACTGCCTCCCAGTTCCCCTTCCGTGTTAACCATGGTCGTTTACAGCCTTCCTCAGACAAATCGACGCAGGGCCTTCTGCGGTGGTGTCGGACAGTAATTCAATTGCGTTCGATTTACGGCACCGGTATCTAAACTGCGAGTGTTTACTAGTTTTGCGAGACTGTTGGTTCGTCTTTCACATCACATTATCCAGGCACTGTGGGGGGTGTCAAGTAACTTACCATAAACCCAATGCTATGACATGCGACCACGCGGTTCGCTGTCTGTCCCCAGATTCGAGCACATTAACCACCAGTATGTTTAATACTCTCAAAAATGACTGCTAAAGAATGGGCGTTGGCAGACGTTTATCTTATTTCTATGGAAAAAATTGTTTTAACAGTATTCCCCAGTCAGCTGCAGGGAAGAGAGTACAGTTCTCGGTATTTTGTGGTTGCATGACTGCTGCCCATCTTCTCTCTCCTCGGCGCTCTGACGTCAAAAACGAAGGACGCACTCAAAGAGCGCAGAACAACTGCCAAGTTAGAAATGGTTCTCAATAAATTACGACGCGCTAAGAATAGACAGAGATCGATCTACCGTAATGGTTGTTACACTAGTAACCACGGACAGTAAAGGTCAGATTTGCCCAACATGAACAGATAACTCTGATGCGATGTATCTACAGTAAATTTGACTAGTGCTAATACAGGTTTTGCTTCTGAGAATAACAAATACATAAATAGGCTTAGATACAACTGAGCGACCCATCTCCGCTTTGCACGGGTGGCACGTAAATCATTCAATATATTTCTGAAAAACAGATCAAAATGGCTACAATAATTCTTGAGATTAGCCTTCACATATTGTTTACAATATTTATAGATACAAAATGCAGTGCTGGAAACATGGTATCTGAACAGAGTAAAGCCTATCAGTGTTTCTGTTACAAAAGTCCTGCGCTTATATATATGTGTTGTCCTTAACGTACGTTAGTTTGTAAGTCTAAAGACCAATGACCACAACAGTTTGGTCGCTTAGATTAACACATATTTGAACACTTGAACTAGTTACCGGAAGATGTAGATATGTTATCTTTTGGAATAAGTTTTTAATTATGTCAGCAACCAACATGAAAGGAATGACATGATCGAAAAATGGCTTCTTCAAAATGAGTATGATGTTATACTACACAACTCACCGTATTGTCTGGTGTAACGACGACTTTTAGACTTCCAAATGTTTTAGACCTTCAATCATAATTTAGATACTGGATGTAGAAACAAAGCGGAGTTACATAGCATTAATTTTTCATCTTAAACAGTTTCAGAAAGTCTGCCGTTGAGCTACTTTTAAGTAAATAAGAATCCTGTCCAGATTATGGTTTGGATTAAATGTAAAGAAGCATTTTATCGTTGAAACCGGCAATGTAGAGTTCGCTAACGCAGCAACTTCTTAACTGGCGTTTCACGAGACTTCCAAGGACATCGTAGCGGCGTTCGTCTGACATTGATTCCTTACTGCGCCATGAAAATATAAGCCGCAAATCTTAGCTGATTAGATAAGATGTTTAAGAGATGCACGTTATTATGATGACAAATTCTACTGGGGAGAGACATTAACAGATTAGAAACGACTTCTTTAAATTCATAAGTTATGTCACTGCGCTTGTTAAATTCATGTGTTGTAAGTACAAAAGATCGCCATACAATTTTTTTTATTGTGCGATAATGTGATTCTATGTCTATTGGATATGCAGTGAACTTACAAGAATTTCTTTCCTTCTTTCTTTTTGTAACATCATTGGGAGTAGAACATTTTGTTTTTTTGGGCTAAATGGCAGATTCACAACAAAAGTGTAGTCTGGTGGATCCAGGGATGGGGCGAAGGATCGTTGCCCCCCCCCCCCCCCAGCAGCTCTCTCTCTCTCTCTCTCTCTCTCGCGTGCGCGCTCTGTCTCTCTCTAGTTTTTAAGGAATGCGAAGCTAGCATGCTATCACTGCAGTGAGTCTTCAGAACTGTGAGACTTTTGTGTTTGATTGGGCGTGGGGTAAAAGGGGATGGCCGGTACGATGAGAATTCCCCCCCCCCCCGCCCCCCTCAGCAGGCACTCCTGGATCCGCCACTGCTAGTGGATGCAGTGTCTATCGCAAGAGCGGATACCATAAGACATAGTGCTTCACGAGTCCTTATAAAATTAAGTCAGAATGTTTTATTCGGTTGACAGGGAGAACGTTAGGAATCAAAAGCAGAGAGTTTGAAAATCCAACGCTGCGTTTTCATGGGGCCACTCGACAACGATTTCAGGAAACACTTTCGCAGGGCTAAATGAGGGTTTGAAATGACCTCCTTCAGACACTTGTCCATAAATTTTTGCACCATTTCTCCATTCTCATCTCCTGCATCACTGGATTCCTTTTAGGAAATCTTTGCGTGTACCGCTTCTAATCCGCAAACTAATTCAAACTTGGTGTATAGACATTATAATTGTACAAGATATATGGTATATATATATATATATATATATATATATATATATATATATATACACTAAAAATCGCCGGCCGCAGTGGCCGAGCGGTCTGTGGCGCGACAGTCACGTTCTGCACGGCTACTACGGTCGGGGATTCGAATTCCCCCTCGGGCATGGATATTTGTGCCGTCCTTAGTCTTAGCTAGTTCATAAGTAGTTTGTAAGTTTAGGAACTGTTGACCCCGTAGTTACGTCCCATAAGCTCTACAAACATTTGAACATTAAAAATCGTTTACCTCATTTATTTTGATCTCCATCTTAGGGTACTTCAGTTCTTGTCTGAATTGCGAGCAAGTCTATCAGAACTATGTGAAGTACTTAAAAGGTGCGTATTTGCTTTCGTTTGTGCCACTACTTCAGCTTCTTCCTGTTGACTTCGTTCCTCTCTTCCTACTATGTTGTTGCAGTCATCTTCTTTGGCTTTTCCCCTTGGTCATATTGTATTTTGAGCTTACGTCTTCTCGCTTACGAACATCATCTATCTTTTTAAAATGTATCTGGAGGCCCACCTTTTCTATAAGCACTTTTGAGAGTTTAGTCTCAGTTTGGCCCGATGAAATTTGGCGAATTAAGACAGATGAACCGTTTAGAAAAGTTAGGCAATCTATAGTGTCTTTTCCTCGCCTGAAGTGATAGGTTGACCAATTCCGAAGATTCATTTCTATTTGCTCTCCTCCTTTCTGAAGGACTGTGTGTGTGTGTGTGTGTGTGTGTGTGTGTGTGTGTGTGTGTTTATGTATATAACTAGCATTTTAAGGCGGTAGATGGCGAGGCCTTTAGCACTCTTTATTTGTAGGACAGCTTGTTCAAGGGCAACTGATCCACCGTAGGCGTCCCGGATATTCAGCGGCATGGTATCGTCTAAGTGGTTCTACATTTCGGCAAACTTACCTGTTGCCATTTACCATGTTGACTGAAGATGGCAAAAGGTTAGTGGACCCACATATTGCACCATCTGGATGACCAGAGGACTTTTCAAAATAGTCGTATACAGCGCAAGCTCAATCCTACATTATTATTACCTTTACGTATTCTAATATCTATGTACACAGTTGCAACTTTTCTTCGCCATTTTGCTAAGTCCATGTGTGTCTCCATTAATTTTTAATCATATAGTCATTTAGTTCTCCTTCTTTAGCTACAAAGAAATCCTTAGAATTTCCATTCTACGACAATATGTTGAGACATGTTCCCTGGTGATTTACCCACTCCAAGGAGCTTTCAAACGTCATGAGACAGTTTGATAATACTTTCGTTTATGAGATGCATGTCAAGAATGTTTTTTGCGTACTCTGGTTTTTGGGAATTTCTTATATAGGGCAAAATTCGTAAATTAATACAGGATATGGCTACCGAATTTGTGATAAAACCACTGCAGTATGCCAGGAACTAAAGACGTCAAGTCTTCTTATCGGAAGGTATCGTGGTACCTGGTGGGATAGACGTTCGAAATTTATTAGCATTCGATTTCGATTGTCCCTACAATTGTGTTGAAACTCCTTTTAACATAACGGGGAATGTAACCGTTGCCAAAGAAATTTCATCCACAAGCTACAAAGATTACAACAGACGGACCAGATCAGGAGCAAGAACAAGGAGTTGTCATTTGGCGTGATGCTGCAGTCGAATGGGGAACGACTGTGTCGGAGGTAGTGCTGTGCTGTGCGCCAGAAAAAGTTCGGGATGGAGGAGGAAAAAAACTGAAGTGGTGGTGGTGGGGGAGGGGGGGAATCAGGTGGGGGCGCAAGGCCTCCCGGAGCGCTCCGCACATGCAACCAAAATACCTCACAGCCGCGGCCGCGCAGCGGCGAGGCAAGCAACAGACGAGTCCGCCCACGCTGCGCCCTCTCCTCCTCATTGCAAATGTGCAAATGTTTCTAAGGCTTATGGGACTTAACCACGGGGTCATCAGTCCCTAAACTTACAAACTACTTATGAACTACCTTATATTAAAGACGGCACAAACGTCCATCCCCGAGGGGGAATTCGAATCCCCGAACGCAGCGGCACGCTGCAGACCTCTCGGCCACTGCGGCCGGCTTCTCATTGCGAAGGCATGTGCATCGGACATGGTATTAAATGTGCAGTTGAAAAGTAGGCTACAGAAGAAACTCAAAATATTGAAAATATCTGGGAAGAGTGTTTGAAAAAAAAAAAAAAAAAAAAAAAAAAAAAAAAAAAAAAAAAAAAAAAAAAAAATCAGTTTCCATAGGTCTCCACAGAGCGAATATTACGGCACAAATAACGTCTAAAATTCAGAGAAGCTTAATCATTTTTGCTACTCTCTTTCATTTGTACCAAGAAACGGGTTCGTGATATTTGCACGAAATATGTATTGCCAACGCTATCTCAAGATAACCACATGGTCAATACTGCTCTGTAAATATTGACACATTGCTATCTGTGTCAGAGTCGTTTTATATCGGCACGGCAAGTAGTATGCTGAAAGAACTGTATCGCTTTCACACTTCATCGTCTACTGAATGCAGATATCAGCATCGTTAACACCGAAACGAATCCCATCTGTAATAGTTACGTCTTACTGTCTGCTGTAATTAAAATGTGCTAATTTGTTTGTTGTATAATGAATAAGTAATTGGCTTTACTACTACTTTGTGCCATTCATTCGGAAAGAAAACCTGCGGAAATAAATTGTGTATTCGGACTCTCAAGACTGAAAGAATGCGCTTCACGGAATGTGATTGTAGTAGACTAAGAGAAATCGAGACGAAAGCGCCCTCTTTTTAGATCAAGAGAGAGATTGTCACGTACATTACACGCGAGCTGGAGTGAAAATCACTAAAAAGGACTTTTTCGTTGCGTATAGATCTTTTCCCAAAATTTCTATATGTAACTTTCTCTTCCGAATGGATAACTTTTTTTTTTTTTTTACTCCCACTTCGTAATTAAATAAAAGAATTCAGATATAGCAAAGAAGGATTTTCCTATTTACTTTACTACAATTACTGAATGGAACGGACTAGAAGAAGTTTGAAAATGGTTGAGTAAACCCTATTTTATGTAATTAGTTGTGAACGACATAAAAACAAAAATCAGAAACCAACAACATTCAGTGTTACGTAAATGTTGTCTGTTCTATCATCTCCTAGGTCGTTCTGGTTGATTAAGGAATGTTAGCATCTAACTTTTTGGTTTTTAATTGTTAACTACATAAGTCAATGGATGAAGTGTGCCATTACAATTTTTTAGAGGAAGGAGAAAAAGGATCAGGTGTGCGTTCGTATGAGAGCTTTCTAGTGGCCTGAGAAGATCGAATTAATAGCCGACAGAGTGTGTTTAGAAGCTACTTTCCACAATCCAGTGATGAACCATTTGAAAAAATTCCAGTTAATTCATGCTGATCGGATAGCTCTCTTGAAAACGTCGCCAAAATGACTGACACATGCTCAGAAAGTTACAGATAAGTCACTATCATGGGTGAAAACAACGTTTACCAATTCACTAACTGATATTATCTGAATTAAACACTGAAAAGTAACAAAAGTACGTGAACAGAAGCAGCATGGAAAATGGCAGAATTACGAACTTGCAAGTATTACAAAAAGGTGTGTTTATAATTAACATAGTAACGCAGGTGTTTCTAACGAGACTTTAACGACATTCAGAAATTGTTCTCGCAATTAAGAATGGTGCCCCTTTTCTTAGCCACAGGTGGCAGAACAACAATACAATAAAATAAAATACTGTTTTTTCTCTCAATAGTCGTTAAGAGGCCATTAGCTGAATGAGCGTCCGTATTTTTTCGAGAACAGCTGTCAGAATACAGTAGTACTCAAGTCGATATGTTAGGCAGTTCGAAAGATGGAGCCTTATGCGCTCCGTACTTCTAGCTTTATTTTCGTTGCTCATAAATGTGAGATTTGAAGCACTGACAACATGAATTGCGCAGCTTCTAACAAAAGAGCATTTCGCGGCAGTCACCAACGATATCGAGACACAAACTGCGTCCGGGTGTAACGAGGCATAAGTGTTATTCTACTCAGGTAAGAGATATTCACTGAGTGCTTACAAATTGAGGACACGATCCGGCGCGAAGTATTTCACGAGAAAACAAATTATATAATCGGCCATGAACTATTCTTAGTCACTATCATGTACGTAATCAGGACTAACAGCTATATGTAAAAAAAGAGAGTTAAATGACTAATTAAATGATACGCACCGCGTGGGAGTAGCCACGTGGTCTAAGGCATTATGCTACGGACCTCCCGTCGGAGGTTCGAGTCCTCCCTTGGTGTAAGTGAAAGTAGTTTCTAAGTCTAGGGACTGATGACACTAGCAGTTGCGTCCAACAGGTTTACAAACTTTTTAACATTTTGAAATGATCTGTGCTATAGAAGAAGTAAATTAACGTCGTTTATATATAGGCCGTTCAAGAAGTACATAAGAACAGTAACTAATATTTAACGCGTTTCGAATAAATTAAAGATATGAATATTTTCACTATTTGAACTTGTATTGGGCTTCTTTTTGTGACGTAGCTATCAATAATGTATTGTTTTATTTTTTTTTTTAACTTGTAGAAAATTACTACCTGTAAAACAGCTGAAGCTTGGAAAATACGACAGGCTCATTATCTTCTACAGGATGATTTCTTCCTTGATGCGTTTACTATGAGACAAAGGCATAATCCAGTTGCTTTCGTTATTGTCGGCGCGTTACCGTTCTCCTTGGACGTGACCTTATCACTTACAGTGTACGGACCTATCGCCTAGGAAAGATAAGTTTCCTATGTACTAGCGACACTATTATGACAAGGTGAGCTGTTAGCTCAACTTACCTTCAAACACTGCTTAAGCAAGACGCTTAACCCGTGAGAACTCGCGCCTTTTAAAAGTTACGCGATCGATCGCTGACAGTCAAAGAACAGTTTGTAATGTACTTAATAGGTTTAAAAAAGTATTTCTGGTCGCGTTTATAAGAAAACACAAATGTTTGATTTAAAATTGGTAAAACGCCGATTGTTTTAAAATTACTGAGAGCAAAATGCTCACGCGCGAGTCCTCGCGGGTTAAGCTATGTTTCCGATCATGCTTCCTTATGACGGTGGTTGTTTGACTTACATTTTCTCCAGATACTATAGCATGTTAATTCATAGTATTTTAATCCATTATAAAACAGCTGAGCAGGCAAAACTTTGACTGTAGCTGCAGGTCCTACAGATTTGTGACTGTTTCCGATGTTAGTAGGATAGTTAGTCCTATAATGAAGAAAGCATTTAGAGCAAAGTTACGTAACTAAGACACATCTTGCTGAGAACTAATGACACACTGCATCAGTAACAGTTTTCTTTTACATGTCAGTGCTGTAATCATGCCGTAAAAAAAATCACTTTCTTTTAGCTGGAAATGCTCTCTTCCCTCGCGCAACCGGCCGCGTCAAATGAAAGAGTAGACCGTTCGAAGTACGCAGCTTCTAATTATAACCGGCGGCGAGAAAGAACGCCCAAGGTAAGACGCTATTTACAGCGTGATTATCTGGAGTGGCGGCGGGGTTAGCACTGGGGATCGAGAGGGAAACAAAAGGACTCGGGAGATTCTGCATAAACAAACGGCGAGCGGCTGAAAAACGCGCCACGCTAATCCTCGGTGCCAAAGCCTGGCATATTTACGGCGACAGCGGCAATTAAAAGGGAATGGCGACCGAGCGTGACACGCCGAGTGGCAAGCCAAGGCCAGCACCACCAGCGACTGTTATTTCAGTCAGGTCGGCGGCCCCGGTCACTCCACAGGCTAGGGGTGAAAAATCACAGTGTATGACGCTTCTCTGACACACATTAAGGTCGAAGAAAAAAACTTTTTACTGTCTATGACACTAGTCTAGTATTCGGAATTAATTTGCTATCCCTTGCGTATTTAAGAGCGCACATCATGAATTCCTTGAGCGACGTCACACCTGACCTCGTTCCTTATCGCTGTTTAACTAAAATACTGTTAGTGTGTGACCCCATGTCGTGGCATTTACACAGGACCATCTAAAATGAAAACCGTAATTACGAACGACTATAGCTACTAAAGGCATTGCAAGACAACGATAAACAGTACAGAGAATATCAACCTATTACCCTGCCCCCCCCCCTCACGCTCCCTCCCAGTCACACACGCACAACACCTACGCAATAATCCATTTCACATCATATACTCAGAAGCCCGCTTGGAGACGGCGACGGAAACGCGGAAGAAATGCGACTTTGGATTCTGGAATGGTTTTCATCATGGGAGACATGTACAAAACTTTCGACATAATCCCATGAAACCTGAGAGCGAGGTACCCTTTGTACCGATCGTTCGTTTTAGTATTGGTCACCTAGATCTCCGGACCTGGCACCATGGATATTATAATGTACCGAAGACAATTACAATAAAAACAGACAGCTAACCAGAATTTAGGAAGAAATTATAGGATATCTACTACTTTTACACAGAACATGCATTTTTAGATGTAAATTAGTAATTTAAAAAAGAATAGAAAAAATGAAGAACTAAAATAAAAAATGTGCTTTAGAAAGTACAATGTCAAATGTATTATCTTTTTAATTAGAGAGTCACATAGAACTAGAGAGATCTTCCTTGTAAACTCTGTATTATTACAATCAATGTATCAGTAATTGTTATAGGGCCTATTGATTTGGAATTGTCCCTTATCTTAACGGCTCATATTATTTACAATGTCCTAGAACCGATGCAAATTTAAAATGTATCTAGGTTTAAACGTTGGGTGATTTTATACAGTAACATTAATATTATAATGACAGATAAACATCAATTTATTATTTTACTTCTTAAAAAATCATGTATGTCACTCATCGTAATTTGATTTTTTTTCTTTTAAGTACAGGTCATTGAACTGTCACTATCACAGTAATAACGTTTCAAAATGTGTACACCGAAGCAGAAAAACTTAGGGTATTCCAACGACTATGGATCATTCAAATGTCTGTAAATTTATCGGACCAAACTGCGTGGTCATCAGTCCGTGGCTTACAAACTACTTAAACCTAGGTAAACTAACCTTAGGAGAAACACACACACACACACACACACACACACACACACACACACACACACACACATGCCCCAGGGAGGACTCGAACCTCAACGGCGAGCAACTGCGCGCTCCGCAGCGAGGCGCTTTAGACCGCTCGGCTACTCCACCGCGGCTATGGAACATTGCTTCGAACAAGGGAACAACATTCACTGTGTCACTATAATTTTTCCAATGTTGTCCTTTTTTTTCCCATCACCAACCGGACCGGAGGGGAAAATGCTTTGTCATATTAGGGTTTCCATTTTTCAGTTTCAAAATTTCTATTAATTTCTTTGGCTAGCATCTGGCAGAAATTACGTAACAAAATATGTCAGCTTAAGAAATTAAGAGTCTTGACATTATTCACATCATAAAATTACGATGATTTTTAGAAAGTGTCATGCTAAATCATAATGTGCATGACCATGTTGTTTATTGGAAAAAGTCTGTTTACGTCCATAGCTATAGCATTTTTCATAGAGCATATAGCACACTCCATAGACCGCCCATATCACCCTTTTCTTCAAGAAATGAGGGAGGGGAAGGGGGGGGGGAGGCGAAGAAGGCCGTTGGGGTATGGAGTATTTTCGATATTTTGGGCAACGTATGGCGAGTTTCAAATAGCCAAAAGAAGTTCCAGTTCCGATCCTGCTAAAAACTTGGTAGTTTCCAAAATATAAAAATAAACATAATTTCCTTAAAAGAAAATCACCTGTCAAACACTATTTTATGTTTTTCCATCATTTACTTTTCCTGAATGATAAGAAGGAAAAAGGAAAGGGTAGGGGACAGGGGCCCCCCGCTGTCCCCCAGGTATGGGGTTCGGAAGATGTACAAATGCACGAGTGTCAACGAAGATATTGTATAGGGAATAATGTTGGCGCAGGCTGGCCGTAATAAATCGCGTGACCAAACACGGTATTACCAGCGGCGTCTGCAAACGTTCCCACACGCAAACCAGTAACGATCGCGGCGGCCATCCAGGTACACCAGTCGGCGACATGCCACGTATAGATCAGGCAGTAAAAGCAGCCCACGTAATGCGCCTCCTCACAGCCATCTGATGCAGCACTGCAGGGCAACCAGAGTAAAGATAGGAAGAGGGACACGCCGGTGTGCAGGAAAAGGACGAGGAAGAGAAAGAGGATATGTTTAGGACCGACTCGCTCCGCTGATCACGCGATGGTATAGTCGGGTCCAACGTGCGCCACTGCTGCCCAGTACAGACCAACTCGATACTACGCAGATCTGCAGAAAGACTTTGAAAGGATGTCTCGAAAAGGGAATTAAATACCGATCCACGCTCTTAAACCGATATGTCTTTAGTTTCCAATTCATTGACGCGTATGCTGAAATTGCCCCTTCGTCATCGGCTTTTTTGTTCAAATTCTTAGTTCAGCAGAATTTCCTAAATTTGTGGCTAACTGACAATGAATGGCATGGAAAACAATACAGATGAATTGAAACGAAGTCTTAATTTGTTTTTGTCTACTGAACCCATGTACACATTTTGAAGAGTGTATCAGAAATGACGGTCATGGAAATAACGTTGGGTAGATGGTAGATATCCGCACGGCCACTACGGTCGGGGGTTCGAATCCCCCCTCGGGCATGGATATTTGTGCCGTCCTTAGTTGTAAGTAGTTCATAAGTAGTTTGTAAGTTTAGGGACTGATGACCCCGTAGTTAAGTCCCATAGACTCTACAAACATTTGAACATTTTGATGGTAGATAACATGACGTTGATATATAGAAAGTATATCTGTAGCAGATGAAGCACACCAGTGCTTCACGCGCCCATGACGACCCCCTTGTGTTGCTAACGAATATGGCATGAAATATTAAGAGGAGGAGGAGGAGGAAATCAAAGCCTACTTCTTTCGAATGGCAGCGAGGGACCCCATCTGACGAGTGGTTTAGTATCACCAGTGTCACTGAATGCGAGTGCCGTATTTAACGCAGCAAATGGCGAGTACTGCGGATACCGCAAGAGGTACATCACCTCGTCAGATCTTGTCAGTTAAATGTTCGCTATGAATGTTTCTAGAACCAACAAAATTGTAAGTACTTCAGTACCCTTGACTGATGTCAATATCGTGGATTCTGCTGATTTTCGTACGCCTTCTCAGAATACAGTAGTTGTTTAGGAACTATCATCACGACTCGGGCAGTTAAAATAGCAGATTCAGATTACTTTGAGGAACGCGAGCTGTAGGCCACGTTCTCAATGTGTGACCTCGGCAGAATAAAGCGCGTCGAGGGCAGGAAGTAGGGGGAAAAGCGTGCCTTGGGGAGGAACGCACCCTCCCATCACCAGCTCCCTAGCTACCAGAGGACTGACTGACTATCAGAGGTGATCTGTTCCGGTGCCGATCCCGTCTTTGGCATTCTACTAGCACTATGAAGCAGAGGATGCGATACCGATAGTTTGTAATGTAGTCGACCTGTTGTTGTTGTTGTTGCTGCTGCTGCTGCAGCTGACGACTGCGTTGTCTTTAAATCGAAGACTGATCTCTTTTTGTCGTTGTTGATGATGATGATAAGAAAAAATAGATAACGGCAGTCAGTCGTAGTCCCATTGGTGTTTTTATCATCATTGTAGCGTATCTAGATTTCAGCTATAAAAAGCTAAATTGTATTTGTTTGAGATACAAAAGGCTGCACGATATGAATGTCAACATGCGTCGGGAATGGGTTAATACTGGCATGACGCCTTCTACAATTGAATTAATTAAAAAATCAATAATTACCTGGAGCTACTGATCAACGGAACGAGTATACAAACAAAGATAATCAATCGACCTAAAATGTTAAACAGTTGGTCTAAGGTGACGTGCTACGGAATGGGCGCCTGTTCACGCCGGAGGTTCGCGTGTGTGTGTGTGTGTGTGTGTGTGTGTGTGTGTGTGTGTGTGTGTGCGTGAGTTTTACATAGTTTTAAGTACTTTGTAAATCTAGGGACTGATGACAGCCGGCCGCGGTGGCCGAGGAGACTGAGGCGCGCCAGTCACGGTCTGCACGGCCACTACGGTCGTGGGTTCGAATCCCCCCTCGGGCATGGATATTTGTGCCGTCCTAGTTCGTAAGTAGTTCATAAGTAGTTTGTAAGTTTAGGGACTGATGACCCCGGAGTTAAGTCCCATAAGCTTAACAAACATTTGAACATTTTGAACATTTGACTGATGACAATGGAATTTTGGTCCAGTAGGTTTACAAACGTTCGAACATTTTGTTAAACAGTTGCTGCGATAACCACAACAATAAGGTTAACGATTTCGTCCACCCCTTCTCGTCCGCTAGGTCCTCTAGGTGACGTCATTAGGAAGTGAGTAGTGTGTCCTGGGAGCACCGTTACGAAACCGAATTTTACTTACTTATGAATAACCCACACACATTCCTTCAGTGAGTCATCACTGTAGATAGTACTGATTCATCACGCAATATGCCAGTCCTCCAAACTTTACAACCTGAACACTACCGTATCACTGAAACTGTTCCCGGTCATCATTGTGATTATTGTTCCGGGTAACTCGGACCCAAATCTTGTTGAAATTCTGTAAAAACATGAATTTATCGTTTTGCATTCTTTATTTAACATATCAAATATTTTGTTTGGATAACAATACAGAATCGGATTTTGGGGAGGCATATCTGATTTATTCGTGAATAATCAAATCAGTTACCGAGACGGGGGAATATAATTTATCCTCCTTTCCATCGATGACTATTGTTATTAACTGAAAATATTTTAGTTCCCGCCAAGAATTGTGCTCGTTACTTGCAGCATCGCACAGGCATATCACATCTAGCGGTATCGAAAATAGTGAACCAACTTAATATGACTGTTGCTAATATGACTCTGAAGTTTTATCTGGAATACAATTTAGGATTTGTGTTGCGCGTTTTTAGTATTTCTAACTTGTACATAAAAGAAACATGAGTCTCATTTCCAGACACCGGGAGCCGCAATTTGCTCTGAAATAGAAAGGTATGGCAAATCATTTTAAACATGCTTTTATACTGGTTGAGCTTGATACTGGTTTCGTTCATTTCATGCTCGCCCGGAGCGCGCAGAAAAACGTAGACGGAAATGATATATAGAATGAATAGCAGATTGTTTTGGCCTATGACTATAGGGTACAATTTCTCCCGTCACACGGACGACCACCATTTTGGGTGCCATAACCCTATTCTGGGCCAAACTTAATTTTAGCACCTGAATATAATAAGACATTATCTGTATTACCTATAGCGTGTTGTTAACAACAATGTGTAGCGTCATCTTGTCTGTTAAAATTTTATGTCCAAAGCACGTCAGATGGCGAGATTTGGCTTCCTGAGAATCTTTTGGCGTAAACGCGCTAAGAGCACCAAACTACGCCTGACTAGTATGAAATTTCTGGTATTGTGGTAAGATTGCCTAGTGACTCAAAGCAACTGACAAGTCTTAATTGTCTTCTCGGCGGTACCTTGGTAGAATTATTTCTCAGCGCGCGGGAGTATCCGAGAGGTCTGGAACGCAACGTTGCGGATCGCGCGGTCCCCCGCGTCGGAGGTTCGAATCCTCCCTCGGGCAAGGATGTTTGTGTTGTCTTTAGCATAAGTTAGTTCATAAGTAGTTTGTAAGTTTAAGGACTGATGACCCCGCAGTTAAGTCCTATAAGCTTTACAAACATTTGGACATTTTGAATTATTTCTCTTATACACAAAAACATTAGTTACAGGTAAGGGCAAAAATGAAAACTTGAAGCAAAGTCTGGCTGTACACATGTGTAAGAGACCTCAAAGTTGTATATGAAAAACAAAAATTACAACCGTTTCAATTATATTAAAATGGATTAATGTTACTTAAAATGAGACGTAGTTGAAGACGGTGAGAAGTGACGTCTAGGTACTAATGCTGATGCAGGCAGCAATTCATTGCAAACTGAACTCATTAAATACTCGAGAAGTTAAAGTAGGGAAGGCCGAGGGGTGAAGGAGAAATCAAAAGATTCCAGGTGAGATGGTAATTTTGGTTCTTTTCGCAATCATTCCAATTTCGGCCGTGAGGAAATAAATGAGAACCAAACTTGATTTATTAAATTCACAGGAGGTTGATTTACCATCAGAACTTTTCTGACCTGACAAATGGAATACAGGCAAGCGGGTGGGAGGCGGTGTGAAGACGCGACCAGCGAGATCTACTCTCCCGAAGGGGTGCTGTCTGGATCGGGGCTCGCGACATAAAAGGCTGCACCGAGCATTAAATGGAACTGCTGTCTCCGCTCGTAAAACACCCTATCTGCGACACGTTCACTGGAACAGACGGAGCGGTCAAACACAAGGGGCACACCACATAAAGGGCAACAGATGACACCGGGTAATGCAACTGGTCGTTCACGCCGCATCAAATCGTGGTCTTGTTAAAAAAAGAAAAAAAGCATCACTGCGATTCCGACAGCAAATTTCTTTCTTCAATCGAAGTACCGCAGTGTTTAGCGAGCAAATAAACTTACGAATTTTGTTTCAATAAAATATACTAAAACAATTATGGCAATATCATAACACAAAGTCCATCCTTGAACGCACACACACACACACACACACACACACACACACACACACACACACACACTCACAACTGGTTGGAACCTTTACTGGCCACTGAAAGTATGAACACTAGATTCGGCAGGTATTCTCACAGTAATCAATGTACTCTCATCTTTGAGCAGCACGCAGGAATCCAACGGCTCTCGAGAATCGCCGTACAGCATCGGGTCTACAAGCTCCAATTTAGATTGGTGTTAAACGGTGAATAGTACAAAGGATTTTTAGGAGAAATATATGTCAGATAGATGCCCTTGCCACTTATTGCATAGCGTAATTATAATTATCGCGGAACAAACGGTAGAAGAATGTGTATCATCTGTGAGAATATATCACATCGGTATCTCTGACTAGTCCATGAATACTATCTGCTGACTTCTTTCTCCAGCCTCTCAGATCTCTGGAGGACTCAGGATTGGGTAGCCACCCAGCAGCCATGAAGGTCCGCGCAGCGGAAGAAAATCATGGTTTGACTGCGAATATAATAATGCCATCGTGTTTTGGCTTACTGGTTTACTGGTACCTGATCTTCCCAACTTTTGAATGGTAAATTTATTGGCTGCTTAATTGTTTTGGCAGTAGATGTTCTTTGATGCACCGTTTGTGCTTTATTTATCTTCCGTCGTTCGTATTAGTTTCGGGTTCATAACCTCGTGTCTGGGAACCATACCTGCTATTGGGCAGGCAATCACAGCGAGGATCTAACATCATCAACGATCACAGTTAGCGTAACAATATGGGGTGGCGACCCGACATTAGTAGTAGAGAACGAACCGTATCGTACACAAATAAAATGAAAACAGCTAAGCATGTGGAAGGTTTATTACCATTACTGAGAGAAATAGTGAGGCTCAGATTACTTTCGATACGAAGTGGCATACCATCCAGCTACTGGTTTATCAGTCTGCCAGTACTGGAAGCCATTCTACACCCATGCCCAGGGATTTACTGCGAGAGACACAGCTCTACGCTCACCACGTCCACGCACAGAAAATCTTCCACGTCCGGCTGTTGACCGCGATGCGTGCTAGACGCGGAGTGATGCCGAGCAGCTAAGACAACAGTGGGGGTACAGGCACCGGCGTGTGCGCGAGGGACCACGGAGGCCAGCCAAGTGCAACGCCCCCATCCAGGGTCAGCGGTCAGCGGTCGGCGGGTCCAGCCGGCGGGGGCGGGCCGCGGCCTCGTCGCAGACTCACCTTCACCTGGCGACGGCTGCAGAGGCGCTGGCCCGCTGCCAACGCGGCCGTGCAGACAAAACGGGCGGCGGTCGCTGGCACTGGCGCGTTGCGCTCGACACTGAGAGGACGCGCTGACGCCTGCCCACTGCACGCGCTGCCGGCCGACTCGTGCGCGCCGCCGCCGCGGCACGGCGCTGCGCTTCGCTTCGTTCGCTTCCCTCCGCCGCCCCCGACCCCCCCTCGCCCCGGGTCGAGCCGTCAGGCCGCGCCGCTCTACTCGACATTCCTCCCCGCCAGGCCGCCTCCCCGAGAGGAGCGAAAGAGACAGCGCGTCGGAGGAGAGAGGCGACTCTCGCGCATGCGCCGTGCGCGGGAGGCCTGGCCGCAGCGGCGGCGGCAGCGCGCGCCACGCCTGACTCACCCGGCAACGACAGGTGCCATGGCGCCGCCGCCATGCCGCCCCACAGCTGACGCGTAAACAATGCCGCGCCCGCACGCCGTCTTTTTACCTCCAGCTAATTGTCCGCCGCTTCTTCACTAACGCCAGTAACTGGCAATGCTCCGAAGCAGTTAAAACACATTTAGAGGAGGAAAATTACGAATATGGACGCGCAGAGAATTTGGCTCAACAATACTACCGTTATTGGACGTAGCGAAGGCAGGACCACTGATGAGGAAAAGTATGAAACTCCAGCGGAATCAAAAGGAGCAGAGGATGTTCAAAGTTTGTGTAACTAAGGGCCCAAACTGGTGAGGACATCGGTCGCTAAACTCATACACTACATAAACTAACTTAGGCGAAGGGCAACACACACACCCGTGTCCGAGGGAGGACTAACTTCCGGCGGGAGCGGGCGCACAATCCATGAGATTGCGCCGCAGACCGCGCGACCATCCCCGCGCGGCAGCAGAGGAGGATGATGAGGACGCTAGTGAGTCTCAACAAGGAGAAATCAGGACAGAAAGAGATATTTGGCAGAAGATAATTTTGATAAGGGAGAAGAAAAGAAAAGTAAATATTACAGAAAAAGGAAATTAGTAGATAGGATCCATCGACTAGTCACAAATACCGATGTGATGTATTCTCATAATTTATTCAAATTCAAGTGTTTGTAAATCTATCGGACCAAACTACGTGGTCATCAGTCCGTAGCTTGCAAACTACTTAAACTAAGGTAAACCAACTTAAGGACACACACACACACACACACACACACACACACACACACACACACCCCCATGCCCCAGGGAGGACTCGAACCTCCGACGGCGAGCAACCGCGCGCTCCGCAGTGTGGCGCCTTAGATCGCTCGGCTATTCCACCGTGGCCATAATTTATTCGCACCGATAATACAGTACAAAATTTTTTATTATTAGTACTTTGATAATTATCATTACGCTACATAATATTTTACAAGGGCCTTATGTGACCAATTTTTGTTCATATTTTTCTCACAAGTATATTTTCTCTGCAGATACTGATCATATATACATAAGCTATACATTTCGAAGCGTAACTTACATGTAAAACTAGCCGCTTTTGGAACTAAAATACAATAAGAAATGAAACAGAAACATAACAACTGTAGGTGAGCTTATAGAACGGGTCACGAAATAGAAGGCAAGTAATATATCGAGATTGATCAATTTATCCCCAAGATGTGAACCGCAGTCATCGATGTAAAGAATAAATATCTCTGCATAGCATAAAACCACTCCTTTTGCTGAAAATAGCTTGCTTTTAACACCAACCAGCCCTTCAAGAGAAGGACTGGTTCTTCATCTTATAGTTACTTTTCCATTCTGCTGTAGCACTTCGATGCACGAGCTGTAAAGCTGGCTGTGTAATAATTGGCGCGCCTTTCTGTCTTCAGGAATGAGTGGCTGATATTTTTCCGAAAGTGTAATGAAATATACATTATTGCGAAGAAATTTTATCTACCAAAGCTCTGTTTAACTCTCGCTTTTACTGTGGAACTCCTGTACCTTCCACAAGGACTCCTATAAGTCAGTTTATCCTCTTCGTAGAGAGCTTACGGCGGAATAATAGGTAATGTCTTTAAAGTTCCAGGAAGTTAATTATTTTAGAGTGAGTACGTTTCTTTCTCCCTTCTTTCGGTCCTGTTACCAAGACACTTCGTGCCAATGTCTCTATTCTGATAGAAAAAAGCATTGCACGTGAGGGGCCCGATTGCTTCGTGTCTCGTCAGGGCATGAAGACGAGTTTCTTTTCACTAACCTAATATCTTCTTTTGCTGCTTTTGTCCCAAGCGCAGTAGCAACACTCAGGTGGTAGATCCGTTGTTCCTTGAGGTGAGCTTGAAATAGTAATGCAAAGTGGCTAAGCCGGCCGCGGTGGCCCAGGGGCCTGAGGCGCTCAAATCACGGTCTGCACGGCCACTACGGTCGGGGGTTCGAATCCCCCCTCAGGTATGGATATTTGTGCCGTCCTTAGGATTAGCTAGTTCATAAGTAGTTTGTAAGTTTAGGGACTGATGACCCCGTATTTAAGTCCCATAAGCTACACAAACATTTTTGAAAGTGGTTAGGTTTTTCAACAATAAAGAAAGTCACGCGAAATTTCGGGATGCCAGTGGCTTTTTCTCCGTTTATTTGTGATTCACTGTTCCCGTATAGAAAGCCACAACTGTATAATAGAAATTCACAAACGTTTAACAATATAAAACATTTGACGCGATACCCGCACGCGATTTTCATAAACTCTTAGATGTTTTAAGGTTTGAGACGCTTAGCTCGACTGACTGCGGCAGGAGTAACAGTCCGCGCCTATGGCTACATTTTGGCGCCAAGGGATTATTCTACAGGTTAGGACAGCCATCTTCTATTAAACTTACATAAAAATAACAGAAAAATAGCTCAATACAAGATAATTACACTGTATAAACAGACATTTTTAAGTAAAAAAAATATGTTACAGAACAAAAATATAAAAGAGCAAGTAAATGGCTACAGATCAGCCACGACACAATCTTCACAGTAATCTGCTCTTTTCCTTCCGTTTAATAGTGGATTGTCTTTAAATGAGCATATTTTGTACTTCCTTCCTATCGAAATGAGAACTTTCGTTGCCCGAGGTTTTCGCATTTGCCACTGTTCTTGTATTTTTCTGTCCAAGACCTGTCATTGTTCTTCCTCTTCGACTGAACTGCCTACTGTGGTATCCGTTATCGTAGTACCTATAATACACTGAAGATAGAACACTTATCCTGAAATTCCGAACGCCGAAACCAATATTGCACGGGTTCTACCTGCGTGATCAGTAGCGACATAACGCAACTCGGGGACTGGCAGTCACCGAGACACTCGTTGAAGGTCTCGCCAAACCCCACACGACCTTCTGCGCACGTTTAACGACGATGTCGGTCTTATTCAGCTCGGATAATTTAATAGCTCATTATGTAAGAAAGAACAATGGTACTAGGCGCAAGCAGCTACAAAAGTTTTAGCTGCATTTTAAGCGGCCCCTGTAAATACGCGACGGAGCAGCCGACAGGCAGTGTGTTGGCAGGGAAAGGAAAGGAAAAAGACCTCAAGGACAGCGGCGGCCGCCTCCTCAAGGACAGCCGTGGCTGCGCGGCGAGCAACACCGCCCAGCTGGACTCCGCGTGCGAAACACGTGCTGCTCGCGACGGCAGCTGTCACCTACTGGGGCCTGGCTTCTGGTTAGTCCTAACAAGTTCTAGATGAAAACCAGCTGCTAGGCATCATGTTTTTTCGGTATCGGAGAAAAATGTGCAATTAATTATTTCATTTGTTTACAGTATATTGTTATCAACTAAATTTGCTGTTTTGCTTCAGAGTGTACTGTGGAATAAGTATGTGGTGTCCAAGACACGAAGACGCTACGTATGTTGCCCGTGTGAGAATCGATCTCCGCAGGTCACTCCGCAATTTTTGAATGTTTTTTCTTCTATTCTGACCGGAAACAGGTATATATTAAAGTGGAATGATAAGTTAGCTGATATGAGTGAAATTGTGGCAAGGATCCTGACACCCATTTTTGTTTTCTCGTAAAAATTTTCGCCTTTATATTGTTTAGTAGCTTTTTTCGTTTTTCTCCCCCAAGGGCATACCGATCACGTTATCCGAATTTTAGAATAATTTTACAAATTTATGCTTTCGTCTCGGTTCATTACTGTAGCATATTCTTTATTCGCTGATTTGCTTGAAATACCGTCAATCTTTTTTATTACATGGCGTAATTGATCGGTTAAGACGATTTTGTTGGTGTGCAATGCTTGCTGTTTCTATGGGGCACTAAAATTATTCAGATCTGCTATAACAGAATATTTTAAGTCGTGCTAAATACTGTCACGCCGAAGTGACGTCACCTAGGGGCTGCTTGGAGGAATGGCTACTCTATTTTTGGCAGCTAAAGACAAAGCAAAACGTTTTTGTTTTACGCGTATGTTTTATAATAAATCTGTACAGTATGAGTGGAACTTGTGCCAGGGACTGCATTAGTGGTTACGCCGGTTCCCGTAAGGTAACCGATAGTATATCACGTAGGGTAAAAAGACTATTTTGCTCCCGTGGGAGAAATGAACTTCCCGTCAAATCGTGTGACATGACAGGCCTATGGCACATATGAACAAACAGCGACTTTGCGAACTGTAGCGTAATATTCCTTGCCGTGCAGTTAATTCTGTGTGTTACTGGAAGACTACGACAGTACAGTGAGGAATACTGTATGTTGAATTTCTGTGAGATGTCAAAGGTTAGCCCTCGCAATACCAAGCCCATAAAAATAATCAAATAATAAATAATATTCACTAATTGTTCTTGAATTACATGAATAACACACTTTTGAAAGAACCATTAATGTATAATCACGATCCAGAACCTGAATATTTCATGTAAAACTATCAACAATAATGCATTTCATATCTTTAACCTAATTCGGTCAGTAGATACTCTACCACTGTCGACATTCTTGCGCACAAAACATTCCTCTTCAGGTTCACTCACTACGTTGTCAGTTACATCAAATTCTATTTCATAATCTGTAGATCTTCCAAAATCTGTGATACTTTCCTGCCAGTAAGTGACTGTCCATACATTTTCAATCACTGTTGTATCCAACACTGGGCCAAGTGCCACTGAACAGGAAACAAAGAATCATTATCGAGGCCATTGTTGCTGTCAATCCAGAGAAATATAATGTCCACGTGTTCTAAGGTCACGTAACGCTATTATCTGTTGAGTAAGACGACCGTTGTGGGAAGTCGCACCTACTACCATGGGGGATGTACTTCATGACCACCTCCCTTCAATTCTCCGATTAGGCTTATTAAATTTTCCGATTAGGCTTCAACGAAATATGCGAAACAATTATAGAATCTGGAAGAAGACTTCATTAAAAACAAATATCTTTTTACAAAATTTTTATAAATAAAGTACCTGAATAGATTTCAATATTTTCTAAAGGTGGGCATAAAGTACACCCCCCCCCCCTTGGTATTGCATGGGTTAATGTGAATGAAATAGTGTACGTACTCCTAATGTGATTAGAGTAATAGTGAAAAGATGTTAATGAAGTCCATACTGTGGTGTCGCACAAGTCCAAAGTGCGCGCCACCTACTTTCGCCGCGCGCCGCCATTCACGCACGGCGCGACGTTCTTACGACGTCAGCCACGAGCGCCCTCTGCTACAACTCCGCTCGTGGCCACCACTGAACGACATCGTTCACTTGGGACTGAGATAGCAACCAGTTAGGACCTTCGTAATCAGATAGGCACCAGTGAAGACTTGGCTATCGTATAAGCACTAGGAAGCAGTACTAGGCAGGCCTCTAGCTCAACTCTGTATCTGCAGTACTGTTCTATGTAAAAGTTAAGTACTGTATAAATTCTGTGCAATATATATCTCGTTCTAATTTACTGTAGTGTTTCTAGTTTCTGGCTGCTCCCCTCCGTACCTGCACCAGCGTGCTACCTTGATTCCTGAGTCGGTTTTTCCACTCGGCCACTGACACCTACGACGGAACGAGACACAAAAGTGGCGACGAGGCTGGGACACAAAACATACAATTATTAATTCAAGATAAAAGGTACGTTTGGTGTTTCAAGATTATTCCATATTAAATTTCTAGATATCTGGGTAAAATCATAAAATGGACGAATAGATGTTCACTGGGCGATCGAAGTGAACCTGCAGAATTACGTTGATGTTTCTTATTGAAATTTTTTAAAATTATAATAGTATTGGACTCTTGACACCCAGTTAACATGGTGAAGCGACACGAAAGATTTATGTGCATTTATTGTCTCTCCAAGAATTTTCAAAGAAAAATCGAGCTCTGTCTGAAGCCTCAAATCATCGTCCTTTACTCATTGCAGACAACACTAAATGTGTACGGCTATTACAGGCGACAATATCAGATCAACAACGAGTTTGAATTCCGTCGAGGAATCCGTTCAGTTAGATAGATGATTTACTAAAAACCGAGCTTGGTTGAAGCCCCGCTAGGGTCTGTCTGGCGGTATGGGAAGCGGAGTGCTGTGAGCACTTGTGAGACCAATATTGAGGAGCTACTCAACTGACAAGTAGCGACTCCGGCCATGAAAACCGACAACGGGCTGAAGAGCGGGGCTGATGACCACGAGCCTCTCCACACCGCATCCGTCGCTGCCCTCCGGTTCAGGGCGACACGGCGGCCGGTCGATACCGTTCGGCCGCAGGATGAATGGCATTTTTACTTTGTTTAGTATGACAGCTATTTAACAATTTGATGGCATTTAATAGATATTAATTCGCAAGATTGTGGCAGAACTTTAAAAAGCACCATACTCTCTCTCCTCTGCGCTAAAGTTTACAAAAACTGAGTTGCTATCATCAATTTCTTCACGAACATAAATCATTTGGCCATAAACAAACTGATGTAGGAGTAAAGGATATTAAATTCGTTAATTAATATGCACTAGTTCAGCAGTGGTACCATCAGAACTGGTTACTGCACACAAGAACAAAAGGATGGTTGTTAAATTTAAGACTCGCCTAAGGACTGCCCAAGTTTCCTTCTGGGATAATGACCGTCTCGCAGAAGCCGTTAAACAACAGGTAAACACGACGACTTAATTGAACACGGAAAGAAAGAAAAAAAGGGGGAAGAAAAAAAACAAAGCAACTGGCGTCTCAGTTTCTTCCCTTGGCGTGATTCACAAAAAAACTCGGACAAAAAGAATTTAAAGTTCTCAGAAGTTTCTCCGCGCGCTTCTAAATCTCTTTTCCGACTTTTCTCGATTAATTTAAGGAGGTCGGCATTTCAGCCGGCGGCCTGGTAGGGCCTCTTAAAAATCTAACAATCCTCGATATTAATGGGGTTGTGCCGGACACAAGTACCGAAACAAGTGCATCTACATCGATACTCTGCAAATCACATTTAAGTGCCTGGCAGAGGGTTCATTAACCAATTTCATAACCTTTCTCTACCATTACATTCCCTAATAGCGCGCGGGAAGAAAGAACACCTAAATCTTTCCGTTTTCGATCTGATTTCTCTTATTTTATTGGGATGGTCATGTCTCCCTATGTAAGTGGGGGCTAGCAAAGTTCTTTTAATGATTTCCACCTCAAAACGTGCAACATTTCCGTGACGCCCCCCCCCCTCCCCTGAAACGTGATAAAAAAAAAACGAGCTGCCCTACTCTGAATCTTCTCAATGTCTTCCTTCAGTCCCACCTGGTGAGGGTCCCACACTGGGCAACAGTACTCCAGGAGAGGATGAACAAGTGTGTTGTAGACAGTCTCTTTCGAAGCGTTCTGCCAATGAAACGTAACCTCTGGTTCGCCTTACCCGCAATATTTTCTATGTGCACAGATTGTACTCCTCAGTAAAGGCGCTTTACGAAGACAAACGTTCTGCTACTGTTCCTTTCGGGATTCAAATTTAGTTGTATCTACAGTTGATTGTTTCATTTCATGTCTACCAATCACTCGAACGAAAACAGGAGGATATCACATAAATTGGAAGAAATAAATTACAACAATAATCATGTATGAATAGATCCTCAAGTGTTAATGGAAGTGAGGTATATTGGGTTCGTTCAGAGAGCGACACAACAGCATCAACTTTGCCGGACGTATTAACAGGCGCTGTTTCGCCGCAATTTTTGTTCGCCGATTAGCTACAAAATTCAATGGTTGTAATTCTTATGGGACCAAACTACGTTGGTCATCAGTCCCTAGATTACCTACACAATTCGATATCGATACCTCTGTTGATGTAGTTTACGCAGATCGAGGAACTATCCCGTTTTCTGCGCCTCACACAGCACCTAACCAAATCGTATAATGAGCGATAGACTGGTCGGAGAGCTTTCATAACCTTAAAACTATTTTGTCAGTACTTGACATGGTGAGAGAACTGTGGCCATATTAAATAATGTAAAAACCGGTCACGGAATAATAAACAAAATGCATTCTAAATGAAGCCTTTAAATTAGTAGTTCGTAATCGTTTTTACAGGGCTCCTAACATTAATCATCTGGATTTCCGGTTTAGTGAACATTTAAAGGTATTATTGTAACATACCCATGATATCGATAAAATGTTAGTAAATACTGAACATAAGGTGTGCTCACATGATCTGCCGAGCGTTAAATATTGTTTACGAGCGAGCAAATGTAAGTGCACACGGTTTTTCGTGTAGTGTGAACAGACAAGTGACTACTGTAGGACAGAAGGGCCCAAGTCTGTTTTCTACCATTATGGCATTCTTTCTATAGTTCAGCACACAATACCTCCGATTAAAAGTTATGTACGTTTCTACAACAACGCAATGACCGTGACAGATACATGAAAAGTATTGATGACGTTGGACAGATGCGTTCATGATTATATGCAACTTGCAGCCTTTGCTAGCATTTGAGTTTTGTACCTATATGTGAGCAATTTATTGGCAGCTGTAGTCTCATAGAGTTAACAATAGATTTTATGATGAGTTTCTCTTCCAAATACTAGAATCATCCTCCACCTGTCGGGCTTTATCTCCTAAGTTCCGTTTATAGTTTAACGACCTGTCAGTACAGAGATAGGGTGGAGTTTGTTTATTATTATAGAATGACCTATGTAAGTGTTAATGTTTACGAATCTAGAAACACCTTACTCTAAAAGGGAAGACCTGGATTTGAACCGCGATCTGCCCTATTATGTACTACGCTACTTTGCTGGAGCAGTTCGTATAGAAGTAGCGGAAGCACGGGCACGAATCGGCCAACTTACAGAAAAGTTCTTCCCTATTTAAAAAATTAGTTCCATCTACAACAATAGATTCTTATGGAGAATGGAAGCACTCGAGCCTCCAGATCCCTTCGGCTGCACAATATGAGGGGGGTATTCTATAACCGCTGGTATTGTTCGGCAGAGTTACACGGTTCGCTTGGCGCAGGCAAAGGTGAGTTGCATCCGGTCAGAGAAGCAATCTACTGGAATCCTCTCAGGTTTTTCATTTCGTACGCCAGGCCAGCAGACGTCATCACACCTGCTTAGACGAGGCTGTTTATTGCGCGCATAGTAAACAATATTCTTATATAAACAATATGTTTCAGCGCTATGAATGGTGTGTCATCACCTTTTGAACTGTAGGTACGTGAAACATAAAAATTAAAAAAATATGTTCAAATGTTTGTGAATCTATAGGGTTCAACTGCTTGGTCATTAGTCCGTAGCTTACAAACTACTTAAACTAAGGTAAACTAACCTAAGGACAACACAAACATCCATGCTCGAGGGAGGATTCGAACCCCCGACGGGGATCAGCCTTGCGCATCAGAGCATAGCGCCTCAATGCGCTCGGCCACTTCGCCGCGGCCAAGGAACCATACTCCTCGGTTTCGGTCTATTAGTAAACGTTTTAGTGCCAACATCCATAATGCAGCACATATTAGTATTTCAGTTCTTGTTACCCGGTGAGCATATCTGTTTCTCGTTTCTCTTGGGGTAAGAACGACATCAGATTTAAGAACGCCTTAATTATTTTGAAATATGCAATGATCGCGATTTCGGCCTGATACTCCATTCTCAAGTTATAGTTCATTATGAAGCGCGTCAGTGTACATCGATCCTTTAAAGAAAGTCACTGCTATACTGTCAAGATGTTCACCTATTCCACAATCATTATGGATCACTCAACGTTTAAATTTCATTGAACCGAGAACAGTGAAAAGAAATGTTATGCATAGACGCGCTTTACAGTATATTATCACCTGTGAGTCGTAAAAGGCCGGAATCATGATAGCTGTATATTTAATAATAGTCCAGGCGGAATATGTTTTCCTTTCTAAACTAGTACCGTGGACGCACGTGAACATAAAATAATTGACAGTGATCAATGTTTTTGTATGTTGATTACAAATTAGTGACTCTCCACTCTGGGAAAAGTAAAGTACGTCAGTGGGGGAACGTAGCTAGAGTGCTGAAAGTGCCCCGCCCATCAATAAGATACGAGGAGATCGAAAAGTGATGGGGTGGTTGCAGGAAATGGAGGGGTTGCGACACTAGTAGAAGCGCGCGCGCGCACCCACACACCAATACACACTCACTTTTTGTGAGGGTTACAAACGCAGAAGATGCGACTCGATTATCAAGTTAGTGTGCGCGCCAGACTTCAAAGACGCAACACGATCTCCTGGTTAGTGCTGGACAAGGAACAACTTCTGGCAGCGACAAAGTTGCAGTTCCTCATGGGCCCCCAGAGGATTACAGCTGCAAGTTCTGCAGGTCCAAGAGCTATGTAGACAGCACGGTTCATATTTTTTTGAGAATGGGCTGACATATGCTACATTCCATCCGAAAGCTTTAACTTTCATTGTTGCTTTACAATACTTCGTTCTGCTCCTGCTTCGAAGCAGAAGTAGGTCTACACATATTCAGATCTACTTTTGTTCAACGCCATAAGAAACTACTGTCATTATAGAATGGCGTCAATGTACTAAAAGTTCTTGAGTTTCGTAGAAAAGCTCATAAAAATAGCCAATTTTCGAACCAGTCATGTTTTCGCTGCCTGACACGGAATAAATATATGTTACTTGCTGTTACCTCGTAGGCTGTCAAATTATTAATATGTTAGGGGTAATTTTACGTCGTCCTGCCCACGATAAATTGAACAAAAATAAATAACCTACCCACGTATTTCAAATGACAAAAATCAAGCGAATTAGACTGCATTTGCCATTCATTACAAATTTCTTCAATGAAAAATGAAAAATGGAAATACTCTAAAAACTAAAAATTCGATGTAGTACTATAAAAGTTTATTCAACTAGCTTACTTGTACGACGTTAATTTCTACAGAAATCGTGGAGCTTCAGCCCAGGGACCTTTGTGCTCGAATACCACCGGAAATTAAAATAATTATAGTCGTTTATGTCAAGATAAATCTCAGAATAAATCATCTTTTGCTACGACTGTAACGACGGTAAACGGTTGAAGACCATATAAATTAGAAAGATAAGCGTTCTCACACAAAATATTGCCGTAAGTTTGCTGCGGAGACCGCAGCTTAGACAAAACTGAGCTCCGCCCTCCACAACAGCTCACGTATCTGGAAAATAAGAGCAGCCTACCTGGCCCGGCTTGTCAGATTTCACCCCAGCTGACAGCTACCAGTTTGCAGCACTTACAAAGGTGATCCACTGTTATGAAAGGTGTCTGCTTTCACTAGGAATAAGACGACGAGAACAAAGCAAAATAGAGGAGCTCCTATCGCATTTCCGCAGATACAAAAGAAGGGATCGCAAGGCTGCCATCACAAGCGAGACAACTTCCCACTGTGATAACGATATACTTTCTTCCACTGCTTAAAACGACATAGTAGTTTGTTTTAATAGATGTGCCACCAGGAAAAATTACTCAATTATTTTTGCTTTGCGAAGATGAGTGAACTCTGATTTCGTCTATCGAGAGGAGCGATCAAACGCGTTGTGAATTTGGAAGCACAAAGGAACAACTCGTATAACAGCTTAAAATACATATTCACTGACTTCCGTCGGTTCTTGACAGAATATTTGATACATAACGAATGAAATACACAAGATAACTGTGAGATATTCTGTAAATTTATTGGTAGGTAAACATTACAAGTTGTAATGTTGTAATTACCGGTTCGTAAACCAATAAATTTGTAGAATATCTCACGGTTATCTGTGTATTTCATTCATAATGCTTAAAATACACATTAAAAGTTCGTTTCCAGTCATAAATAGTGGTCGTATTATGACGTATTTCGAGTCATTGGGACACTTATTACATGCTTACATCACTCTTCCACCTTGTTTGTACGCCATTTAAGTTTATCCTACTCCATGTCAGCTACAGAACGATGCGAATATCGTCGAGTTCTATGTACAGTGTATACCGAATGAAACGATTCATAAAAAAAATTGATACAAGCAGCTGATGACGACCTCAGGAAGCTCAAAATGAATATTCTTCTTCAATAAATTCGTAGGTTCTGAAGGGTCTTTCACCCATATTTTACGAAGTAATACAGTTAGCCTATGGTTCAAAACTAGATTATTATTATTACGAAGTAAAGTATACTTTGTCCTCAACCCTGAGATAGGTCTGAACAATTCTGTCACTAGACATATCGTAGTTGATACTTCCCTGCCTCCCCCTCTCCTTTTGGACTGGGTTACCCAGGGACTTCTAGTGGGACCAATTTTTTATCGTGAACTTCTAACCAAAGTAAAATTAAAATATAATTCCTTCGTGTTTTCTTCTTCTTCTTCTTCTACTTCTTTGTTCAAGTATTAGCGCTTTGCCTTTTACGTCCTGTTGTTCACTGTCCCAACTAAAAGTCTTTATTTTCTATTTGATCTCGCTACCTCCCTCTTGGTCTGCCGTCGTCGTTTGTAAAACCTATTGGATCCAACTGCTATGACCAACAATCCGTAGACTTTCATACTGCTTAAACTAAAACAAATTTCCGAGGGAGGACTAACCTCTAGCGGGACGGCCGCCCAGTCCGTAGCACGTCGCCTCAGACCATGCGGCCATTCGCAAGGCCCTCTTTTCGATCTATTTTGATGTTTCCCGCTATTGAAAATTAGTTCGCTATTATTTTAGGCATGCTATTTTTAATCATTCTTATGAGACTAACTCTCCACTTACTTCCATGTGCCTTGATCATCTTATTTGTCCGTTCAAGTCCCAGTTTTGTGGGATTGTTAAATTTCTTATATCAAATAGTCTCACAGACTGGTCTTCTTTTTAATAACCCCATACCCTCACTCGCATTAATCGTTAACCCCTCAAATGTTTATGTAAAAAGAACGTGTTTCTTCATTAGACTTCCTTTTGAAGCTTTAATAGATTCTACTTTGATTAAACAAAAACTATTTTTTAAGGAAAAAATTGTCTCTTTCGAAGTAATTGTCCCCTTAATTTTCACTCACCATATGTCTAGGTCGATTTTCGTTTTCTATCAAAAGATACTTTCATAACAAAAATAATTAAAATCGCTCCATTAATCTTTAATTTATCGCAATTTCTCAATTTTAGCCCCAATTTTGAGTGATCGCTTAATCCCTTTAAATATGTTTTACCGCCGCTAAAAAATATGTGTACCTTAGTTTTATAACATATCCAAATTTCAGAAAAATCGGAAAGTGACACTTCCGTAAGTTTACTTGAGCAAGTGTTGGGGCCCTGCGAAGTACTGCCTCCTCAATTGTAGTATACTATACTTGGATAGAAACACACTGATAACTATGTACTCACTGTCTACAGGATGTTTGAGCTGAATGTTCTACTACTTTTCGGCCAATCAGATTTCACACGGGTGATATTGTTCAGTCTCCCGTGTTCAAATGTTCAAATGTTTGTAGAACTTATGGGACTTAACTACGGGGTCATCAGTCCCTAAGCTTACAAACTACTTATGAACTAGCTAAGACTAAGGACGGCACAAATATCCATGCCCGAGGGGGGATTCGAACCCCCGACCGTAGTGGCCGTGCGGACCGTGACTGGAGCGCCTCAGTCCCTTCGGCTACCGCGGCCGGCAGTCTCCCGTGTCCGTATCCTATTGCAGTATTAGTGTTTGAGTCACAATACGCTACACTACAGTCCAACTAATCTAGATACATTTTTTTTAAGTTGTTATTTCACAAAAATTGATTCAGACTCATTCTTTTCAGGTCATTTATTACAATTTCATTTGAGACTAGGTCTTTAAGACCCTCGTATTTTGCTTGTTGGGTTCGGATAGATCACTTTCAAATTAGTAAGTCACTTGGTGTGGTGAAACTTAGGGAATGACGACTACAATCGCAAAGCCGGGTAAAGTGGCAATTTTTACCCTCTTGGAGATTGCTGCAGCCTTTTGTCGAACACATAAAACATCTGCACTCGTTCTCGATATGAAAGTAGTGTGATGAGAAGAGCGGCTGGTTTCCTGGTGAAGAAATGAGGAGGATGACAGCAAGTGGCGGCGGCCATGTCCGGGAGGCGGCCAGCCTCGGTGGCACCGGGTTCAAGGCCGGCGCGCCCTTTGTCCGTCTGGCGCGGACTCCGAGGTAGCAGCTGGTGGCTGGTGGCTGCAGCGCCTCCGCTGCTCAGCTTCCGCGCCTCGCACACGCCCACAGCCCACCAAACGCATCCAGAACATTCACTGTGGCCGTCGACCCCTTCTCGCATATCAATTGGCTGGTGGCCTATGGCGATCAATGTAACTTATGCACCTTCATCTCACGTTATAGGGAAACCTACTGTATTAGGGGAAAGGCCCAATAATGGTTCCTTTCATATCAAGAAATTACAAATTACAAGGAAGATTCCAGAATGAAATTTTCACTCTGCAGCGGAGTGTGCGCTGATATGAAACTTCCTGGCAGATTAAAATTGTGTGCCGGAACCGGGACTCGAACCTGGGACCTTTGCCTTTCGGGGGCAAGCGCACTACCGACTGTGCTATCCCGACACGACTCGCGATGCCGTCTCATAACTTTTACTTCCGCCAGTACCTCGCCTCCTACTTTCCAAACTTCACAGAAGCTCTCCTGCACTTGCCCGCGAAAGGCAAAGGTCCCAGGTTCGAGTCCCGGTTCCGGCACACAATTTTAATCTGCCAGGAAGTTTGATACAAGGAAGATATTTGAATCTGACTAGGATCCAGTAAAGTGAAAGATGCCTCAGGGATAGGAAAGTTGCTTTTCTTGACATTTATGAATGATTGCCATGAAATATGGCACCTGAATATATATATATATATATATATATATATATATATATATATATATATATATATATATATATATATATGCACACAATAAGAGTGTTATCGTGACTCGTGGAATAGTATCCAATAGCGTGTAGGATTCAAAGAATGTCTACGCCACGCTTGTCCGCCCTCTTCTGAGCATGCGAACCTTACCAGGTAGGAATGACGGAGGTCATCAATAAAAGGACAGCACATTTTGTGTTAGAGCTCATATGGTAAGCTTTTTTTTTCCTGTGAGACTAGACCCATTCACGAAATTTCGATCAGAAAATTTCTCTTCAAATTACCAAAATAGTTGTTGAATTCCACCCACACGATCCTTATAAAGTAAGATAAATTACAATTGCATGGAAAAATTTGTGTGTTTAATTCCCGCGTGTTATTCGAGAGTGGAACGACAGAGAAATAATCTGAGAGTAAAATTATGTAACTTCTACTGAATACTTGAATTACAGAGTAGTCACGTAAATGTAGATGTAAAACTGTCTTGCCATTGTGCAGATATCGATATCTACTTTCTTCACTCTAACATTAGTCGCAATTGTTCCTGTCAATAAATGGGAAATCCTTTGACTTGTCTAACTTTTGATCTACTGCGGCATCATATTTTGGGGCGGCTCGGCGCTAACCAACAATATTCTTAACACAGAAAAGACGATTTAAGGTACGCGAACATCGTGTAGGCCGCTGTTCAAGTGTCTTGGAATTCCAACTCTGCAGACTCCATCATGTCGTTGTGAGCTGAAGTAAATAAGCTATCATGAAACGCATCTTCCTATGTGGAGGAAGCACACTAATTCCATACAAATTGATTCATCGAGCTCAGTCTCCGTTGCTATAAACACAGAGTGAAGTGCGGTGTGTAGGTCCCGATAAATGAAACCGGAGCTGCAGTCGTCCATGGCACGAAGACGCTGACGCCTCCTTGCTGCACCCCGTTAAAGCAGACTGTACAATGAACGGCAGACTAGGAGAGAACTCAAGCCGCCATGCGAAGCAGACGTTATCTAATTAGGCAGACCGTGCTCCCGCTGCTGCCTCACCCCATTTGCACTGGTATTAGCTGTTTAACTTGGACGCCTCTGGCTCCGTTCTTGCTCGAAACAAAAGCTGCTTCCTTAGAGCTCCCCGTATCATCAGCCATTCTGCTTAACGAATACTTGTGAATTATCGTTAGACCCAGTCTAAAACGAGTGTTCGTTATCTGATCACAGATAATGTCACGCGATTAAATGTAATAGATTTTACTCTATGTGGCACATATTTTGAGAACTTCCCTAACAGAAAGAAAGGGAAAAAAAAAACAGCAATGATCAGGCAACAACTATTTGACCTAACGTGTGGCAAGTTGGAAGTATGTGCCAAGTGCGGATACTACATCCGATTAAATAGGTAACTGTTAATGATGAATGCACAATTAGAAACCATTCGCCACCAAATTACCAAGCTAAAAGGATTTGTTCCAATGCGCCTTGGTTTCCACGAAACTCGAGATCAAAATCCAGCGCCTAATAGTTATACCTGTACTAAGTGAGCCTTGCGACGTAAGTCAGCGTGGCGTAATTAGCAAAGGTACTCGACTGTTACACAGACGACCCGAGTTCAAATCCTGTTCGGATTTTTTTTTAACACTCGTCCGACGATTGATTGTGTATAATTATATTTCTTTTCCCCACTTTATCAATTCTTATTGCAAAGATAAATTTATATCAGGTAATTACACGTGAACGATACGCTACGAATGACTAGCAGCCTGGCCGCAGCATAATAATCCGCTGGGATATACCAATTTATAAATTTATAATGTAGAAAGTTTAAAAAAAGTATATTTATAAAAAGAAAAAAAAATGTACATAAAATGGAACACCTTCATATGTATAGAATATTTTTTTAATATTAAAGTGGAATATTTTCAAAAATGTAAGTCTTTGAGTTGTTATTCCACAATGTGCTTCAAGTTGGAATTTTTTTGTAATTATTATTTATACCAGCAAATGTGCTCTACGTCAGACAATTCTTATACTACACCAGATTCGTTTGTGCACCATTGTTAATAAGTAAGTCAATTATTAAATCTCTTTAATTGTATAAACCCGTATATTACTACGACCCATGTTTGATCCTGACAGGCCCAGGTCTAAATATGTGTAAAGAATCACAGATGCACCTAATGATGAGCCCTCAGGTCCCGAAATAGGCCTACATTGCTTACGAGTAAAACACGATTTTTGTGACTGACGGCGAGTTCCTTTCATTTTACCGAAGTAAAGCAGCCACGGAAGAATCACTGACAACAATGGACAAAATTAAGTAAACTTCTTGCTTCACTATATGCCTCGTGGCAGTTTAATGTCTCGTTATAGGACGTTGATATTATGAATACACTCTGGTGGGATTCTACTCTTTAAAGAGCCGTGTAAATCTAATCAAATACATATACTCAGCCGCGGTGGAGTAGCCGAGCGGTCTACAGCGTATCGCTGCGGAGCGCGCGGTTGCTCGCCGTGGAGATTCGAGTCCTCCCTGGGGCATGGGTGTGTGTGTTGTCCTTAGGTTAGTTTACCTAGTTTACCTGATGACCACGCAGTTTTGTCCGATAGATTTACAAACATTTGAACATTTTTGAACATATACTCATCAATACGCATGTGTACTGAAATGGGATAATATTGGACCATTACTTTTGGGTGCATCACTTCTTCTGTGAAGAGTTATATTAAATATACTTATGTTGTAAACATTATATTTAACAGATCTACGACCAGTGCACAAAAATATGAATACAAGATGGCGTCACTCAATGTAGGCTTAGTTTCTTTTCGCTTCTGACAAGGGCGACTCACTCCACGAATGAGCATTGCTGCGTGATCGAATGATATTCGTATAGCGGCGCTTCGGAGCTATTTATGCACGTTACACTGTGCTTGTAAACAGAGGAGACAGTGGCAAAACAAACGCTGCCGAGCTAACCAACGCCCCCTCCCAGCCATCCAGGGGCTGTTAGTCACCGCGGCCACGTGGAGGCCTTTGATTCCGCAATCTATTTATTGTCTTTGATAAAATTATCAGCGCCCGCACCGCGCCGCCGCGTTCTGACCGCAGCACTAAAATGGTTCCAATTACCGCGTATCGGGAGCGCGCCGGCTAGCCACCGTGTCTATTAATACGGACGCCGCGCAACTTTATTTACCCAATAAACGCTTTATCCGTATATTATTTTGTTGCGGACAGGTATTAGTCGTCCGCGGCCTCGCCGAGCCAATAAATGAGTCCGACGAAAAACAAGCGAGTGAGCGCTTTAATCGCTGAAATGGGACGCGCGGGAAAACGCAAATTCCTCTCTGTGCCGAACAAAAAAGAATGCTCGCCAGTAAAAAGAACACATGGTCGCGGACGGGCATGTGCGCACGAACGCGGTGCACAGACGGACGGGGGAGGAGGACCTAATTTGATAGCTCGTGTGGCCAAATATGATATCGCTGTTCACCCGCAGCTGCCCCAAATTAACACTCACTCCCGGAAAGGAGCAAGTGTATGAGCTATATGTTATTTTCAACTGTTCAACCATGCCGATGGCTATTAACAGTAATTATCGCAAGCGAGTCAATAGCTGCTATTTTTGCCTCTATTTGTAGGTGTACGTTTGGGGGTGACAGTCCTAAAACGTTCCCCTCTTAAAACAACAATCAACATTTTGCACCAGTGTTTGATATGGCAGTTTTGTTACTTCTAGGGCTTCGATACAGTTCCGCACACCGCCTAAGAGGAGCGTGCGGTATATCGGACCAACTAAGTGATTGGATTAAACAGATTCTCTGAAACAAAACACACCATGCCATTCTCAAGAGATGTCTTCAGATATAAAAACAACTAGGAACGTGCGCCAAGGGGTGCCACATAGAGAACCACTGTTTTCCACAATCATATCGTGTAGCCGCGGCGGAGTGGCCGAGCGCATTAAGGCGCTGTGCTCCGATGCACGTGGCCATTCTCCGTCGAGGGTTCGAATTCCCCCCTCGGGCATGGATGTTTGTGTTGTCTTTAGTATAAGTTAGTTTATAAGTAGTTCGTAAGTTTAGGGACTGATCACCCCGCAGTTAAGTCCCATAAACTTAACGAACATTGAAACATTCGTATCGTGTAGGGCAGTTCGTAAAGGCCGTGTGCGAAACTTCGATTCTTCATAGACTCATACCTCGGGTGCTATTGGTCACAGAGATAGTCAGGGCTAGCGAGCATTCGCATATCCATCATCATTAGTGAAGTCCTTGCAGTCAATTACTTCGAAGGGTGGATTTCAGTAAATGAGAGTGAGAACGTAGCAGTACACACAATATGCATGTTACACTGTGCTTGTAAACAGAGAGCGTCTACCACTCCAGCAAGTACATTTACATGTCCACAAATCTGAAACATTACAACTCAGAAGTAAGGTCCTGCATATTCTACAACTGTAAACAACCAATGGATAAGGTGAATTCAGTCAGGAAACTAGAGCTGAAGTAACAGAAAATACTGCGGAGAATAGTAGCACCAATAAGAGAGAAGGATGATATCCTTCAGGATCAGGCACATCCTGAAAGACATAATCACACCTAAGAGGAAAATGTGACTGAGCTTCTACAAACATTTCACTAGCATCAAGGCCCTGGCAGGTAGAGGAAAATGGAGTGCGCGTTTGTTAGAGTATTTCGAGATTTTGAAGTAAGAAGGAAATATGGTGGAGATGGACATACAGGCCTTTTGGAAATGACTGATTCGAGTGTAGGAATGAGCCTTATTTGACAGAACAGAGTTGTACGAGAGGTTAGTGGCTCGTGGATAAGAGCTAGCGCTGCCGGAGAGCTACGGCTAGGAAGCGTTTGATGGCCCATAATTGACGAGGAAACCGAACGCGGGCCAGGAAATCGTGTGTCCGGAAGCGTCCAAGGAGGGCCGGGCTGAGGAAGGCTGGCTGTACCGCTGTGCGCGGCGCCGCGCCGGTCGAAACTCATTTATTGCGCGGCCGCTGCCAACCTGACGGAGCCGCACTCCCCCGCAGGCCAGCTGCCGGCGCAGCCCTGCAGTGCTGGCTGCCGGCTGTCCCTACCATCCCACTTCTGCGTGCTCATTCGTGCACCAAATATTACGAGAAATAAAATATCTATTACTGGCAACGGCAAATGTCTCGATTTACACAACCATGTTACTCTCTTAAAGACTTCTGGTTTTATGGAACTGATTCATTTACGAACACATGGTTTGCATTATACTTCAGCTGAATGCAGACATGAATATGACGTACTTAATAATTCAATGTCGGAAAGAAAAAAATTATTGTGCCTGTGGAGAAATAAGAAGAGTCGCATAGGGTTGTTTTCAATTTTCTGTCCTTTCCTATTTCTTACATGTGAGACTGACCTTCAACAGAACATTTCTAAAAGAATGTGACCCCTTCGCAGTCTCAGTAAACAACTGATGAAGACGCCGAGTTACAGCATAGAAGTATCCTGTTGGTTAGACGTAGAGGCGCGGTCTAAGGCGCCATGTCACGGATTGTGAGGCCGCTCTACCCGCACCTTCGTGTCCTCCCTCGGGGGCGCGCGCGCGCGCGTGTGTGTGTGTGTGTGTGTGTGTGTGTGTGTGCTTTTTTTAATTGCCCTTAAGCCCGTATTACACGATACAATTCGTGGTGAAAACTGACTACTCAAAATGCGTGCACCTTTCATGCCTGCATGTAAATCTCAGCAGCCATCTCCACCACGAGTGCGCTTATGACGTCAATGACCTATAAGATTGTGCCGAGTGTGGAGTTCTGAATTTCCGGGTGTGCTGCAAAACGCGCAGAAGCAAGGAACTGCAGTGGCGTCTGCAGACATCGTTAAGTTAACCTTGCCGTGCGTACTGGGGCGCCGTGCTGCAGTGAGCGCGGCCGTTCGCCGTCGGGGTTTCGATTCCCCCCCCCCCCCCCGGCCATGGGTGTTTGTGTTGTCCTTAAGTTAGTTTATCTTAGTTTAAGTAGTTAGTAAGCTACGGACTAATAAGCACGCAGGTCAGTACGGTAGATTTACAAACATTTTAACATTAACCTGGTCTGGTCAAGTTCATTCACATTTCAGAAATGCTTTCGCAGTTCTTATGCTTTATTGTGTTGTTTGCTTTGTGATACAATCACACCTAAACGGTTGCAACAGAGCCTAGTATTCTTTTTTCCACTAACGGTCTCCTACAAAAGAGAAGAAATATCTACAAACGGTAAGCCTATGGTATGCATACACGTGAATAGAAATAGATAAACGTATTTTAACGAGAATTATTTCAACTAATTATTACATAAGAATTATTTTCGACGATATATTCGTTAGCAAGAAAACAAGACGTGATAACTGACGTAAAAAGGCTTTTAACTGAATTTTCGATATTGTTCCATGTGTTTGCAAGAATAAACGTTCTTCAGCAAATAAATGTATAACTTTTGAAATGTTTGAACGAAATTTTTCATATATTTTAGGTTTTCAGTAGTGCACAAAATTTACCACATGACATTTGACGAGAACATTCATTTTATGTAACCCTTTTGTCAGTAATAAACTCAATTATCATTTTCTGCTCCTACGTAAAAAGTGACCTCATAACCGCACTTTATCATTCAGATGCGAAACTACATAACAGATAGCTCTACAGTTTTGGTGCCGAAGTCTAAACGAGATCGAACACTCGAGACAGACGAGACTCAGTTCGGGAATAACACGCCAGGGGCGCTGCAGTAGACACTCATTTAGTCAACTGAAACAAGAAAGTCGATCGTGTAAAAGAGGCTTTAGCGTAACTTAGATTAAGTAGTGTGTAAGTCTAGGAACCGTTGACCTTAGCAGTTTGGCACTTAGTTAAACTTTGAAACTTTCAACTTTGAAGACGCGGACAGCCGGCAGTACACACGATTCTACTAGAGGACAATGAACGGCCGTCAAAGTCTAACAAAAGAACATGTTAGTGTTATTAGAGGGAAATCAATAGAAGAAATTGATAATAGACTCCATTCAAAAAATGACAAGCCGTTGTCTAAATATGGACTCTTCCTGATTTTTGCGAAAATATACCACTTTCTGTTCTGTATAACTAATGGAGTCATACCAATAATGGATATAGTAGATTAACAGTAGTCAGTATAAGGGTAGAATGCTTTTAAATTGTTGCGTGTATATATTCATGAAAACTTTAACTGGATGAAACATGTGACTCAGGTTTTCAAATGGTGACTGGGTAAGTGTAGTTTTAAATGTAGTTTTTAAGTGCACATCTATGTAACATGTAACATCCAAGGAAAATTTCCAAATAGCATTTGCGGCACTAGAGGTACTATCTGGAGTGGAAAGAGGGAGAGCTTATACGATGCAACTTTACACAGCAAGGACATTCCCATGAGAAATGTACAGAAGGATATAGCGTTTGGGTATAAATAAAGGGAGGTGAGAGTTAAGTGAATTCTCATATTTGATGACATGTGAAGGAATATTTTTCGTTTAAACAATAAAAAATGGAGGATATCGGCCACAGAGAACGGCCTGCCTGACTAACTTTAGTTTTCGTGATTTTTTCAGTATAAGATACATAACAAGGCACATCTTGTTACGCGATGCATGTTATGAGCGCCTACATTAGCGGTCTTGTCCAAGGGCGAATGATAATTTTTTTCACTAACACGTCGAAATAAATGAAGTTGCAAGGTTATTTTTCGTTCGCTTGCAGGCACATGTCTACAGCTCTCATACGCACAGAAATGCTCTAACACAGTACCACAGAGGAGCCACAGAAAATGGGGCTAGTCACTGACAAAATGAAATATTGTGCGGTTATCCGTTTTCGTTAGTAGTGAAGATGTTACGGTTGTGGCAGAACAATGCATATGAGTTTCGTACAGAAATATATTACTCTATTATCAATACATTGCGTTTCCCTTGAGTCTGCATTGGCCGAAAAAACACAGAACCTACATGATTTTTCGAGAAACCAGTATACACATACACCGTCCATTCAGTACGTTCGGAGACCTTTTTTTCTGTTGTGTAAGATGCATCACCACACTACTTTAGTAGCTTGAATTAACAAACTGAAAGTAACCAATCTGCCTTTGACCAATCAGCTGTGAGTCAACAGTGTTATATTACAAAGTGTCACTTTCTCCAGAATGTTTTAAAGAAAATAAATGTGTATGTACCACTGTCTGCTGCAACTCCCGAAAAGCAACAACTGTGGTGACGCGGCATGGTGCTACCATACCACAAAACATTACCGACGCGCAAGATGTTTAGTCCACGCACAAAAGATTTAGTTTTACTCAAACCTTCATTCGACCAATTATTGAACATTGCTGATCCGTGTAGGATCCTTATCAGATACGTTTTATAGAGAAGATCTAAAGGTGAACATGTCACAGGTCACGTCACAGATTCATTTCGTAAGCGAGAAGGCGTCACAGAGATGTTTGGAAAACTCCAGTGGCATACTGTGCAGGAGAGACGTTCTGGAGGACGGCATGGACTTATGTCAAAGATCCAAGAGAGGACGTTTCTCGGAGAGTCAACCAATATAATGCTTCCTCCTACGTATATCTCAAGAAAAAATGGTGAGGATAAAAATATTAGAAAGCACACGGAGACATACCTGCAGTCTTTCTTCCCGCGAACCCTAACGACGGATCAGGCAAAGGAGGAAGTGAAAAAGTAACCTCCGCCACCTCCCTTTTCTGATAATTCCACGTGCTTGAATCAAAGCTTTGCTCTGTTCTCTTTACTGGGGGCAGCGGAGGGGGTGGGGTGATGATGTAGAACATTTGAGGCCTGATAATCACCATATTAACGTTTCTTTATTTTTATCTCGAAATCATTTAAACTGAATTAGCATCTCTAGTTTTCGTAATTTTTAATCTTTCGTTGTCGTTAATGGTAAACCGTCCATGACAAATAATTAACGAGGGATATTTCAAGTAGAATGCCTCAGAAATAAGAGTTCTAATTTCTGGGCCTCGAATCCGATCAGAAAATAGGAGGGTACTGTGTATGAATTCGATCGTTAAGAAGACTCTACGAATCTGGGTGCATATTTTATGCCTGAGAAGAGTGCAAGTGACGGAGAAAAACGTGCCAACCAGGGGAACAGCTGCACACGTAGCCGGTTGTCATGCGACGCCAGTCGATGCGTAATGGCCGGGTATTACGTATGTAAATGCCCGTCGTAAATAGCGAGCATAAAATCTATAACGGTGGCGCAGGAAACACATAACGGGAACGCCGCCTAAAGAAGAGCGGTCACGAAATGAAACAAACCCGACTGTGATTGGGGACGAGCGAACTATTAATACGTACCATAAACATGTTCGGGAGACCGCTTACTCGACAAGCGTCACACGTGATCCAAAAACAGCGTTTTCTAATTCGGATGTAAATTTCATAGGTGACTAACTAAAATTTTGGTGCAAGCTATTTTTTTCCGACATGCACATTAGGAAGCTTGTGTTCAAAATACGTAACCTGCTTTTAGTCACCGAGTGATAAACAGCAAGTGGACAAACATGATTCAGTCACCGCGTATGTATGCACACAAAAGTGTGCCATATTATACGCCAGATATATTTTCCCCTTTGGACAGATGCCTGCCGTACCTCTGCTTATAAAGCAGTAGCGACTGACAAATGTGAAAATTAGATCAGCTAAAACTGTCCTTTTACTATCAACGTCCGTACAGAGCTCAAAAGAAGAAAGAAGACTTCAGCACGCAGTAAAAATAAAGGAATTGTCAGGACAGAATTGTCCCTGAATTCACCTCAAGTGTTGTCGCGAAACCACTGAGAATATGGTGAGACAGCCGCACAAGAATTTCAATACACTCCTGTCGAACATGAGTCCATTATCGTAATCACTAAACCACATTAAAAGAAATTCAGGCCCTTAGATAGTATTTTGTAAAACTGCCATTACCAACAGGAACTATGAAACTTCTGTAACGGATATACAAATTTTAAGTCACGATTGCTTAAATGATTAAAAAAATTCGTATGACCGGTTCTGAAAGTAGTTGGAATCCCGTAAAAAGCATCGGTACAAATAACAATAAAAAAGTTTGTCAATTTGTGTAACGTAAATTTATGTCACATTTGAATGCGGGAAGGGGGAGGATACGTGTTTTCTTAAATGTTTGTTAACCTTAAGGGACTTAACTGCGAGGTCATCGTACTTAAACTTACAAACTCCTTATGAACTACCTTATACTAAAGACGACACAAACATCCCTGCCCGAGGGGGGATTCGGACGCCCGACGGGGAACGGCCTCGCGCATCGGAGCATAGCGCCTCAATGCGCTTGGCTAAGTGCTTTCTGCACCGAATTACTTTTCCTTTGGTCTGTTTCATAAAATAGTACTTTATAAAGTTAAAAAACTTCAAAAAGTATATTAAATAATTAGAAACATGCAAAGCTCAACTAGCATCATATCTTATAATCGTACCAAATGTATACACCTTTCACTACTGATTTAACATTCAAAGCCAAATAAACAAAAGTATTCATTTGTTTTTAATTTACTAATTATTTCACTCCCTGCGCAGCGACGCGGCAGTCTTGAAACAGTTTACGCGGCTCTCTTCAGCCGAGCGAACTTAAACAAAATTGACATGTAGTCGACAGTATTAGAAACAGAAGGTAAAAATAGAGATTAAAAAAAAATTATACTCATATTAAACACATTTGTATAACTAAGTTATCCACTGAACGTGATAAAGTATAGTTTATAAAAAAGGAACGCGAATCGTTAACGGAAAAGTTAGAAGGCCAAGGTCATTATTATAATACTCTTATTCTCATATGATAAAGACTGCAAACAGTTGTCATTAGTAGCCTTTAAATCAGAATGATAAATGTTCAAGTGTCTGTAAATCTATCGGACCAAACTGCGTGGTCATCAGTCCGTAGCTTACAAACTACTTAAACCTAGGTAAACTAACCTAAAAACAAACAAACACACACACACACACACACACACACACATGCCCCAGGGAGGACTCGAACCTCCACGGCGAGCAACCGCGCGCTCCGCAGCGAGACGCTTTAGACCGCCTTTTTTGTGCTCTATGGTTAGTTCTATTCGTTGCGGACTCTGATCGTGTTTGTTCGTTTTTGTTCAGTGAGTTCTTGGCTCAGCTTTTTTATTACAGAGGGCGTTGAGCCCTCTGACCGGACGCGCTGAGCCACGGCACCCGGCACGGCTACTCCACCGCGGCAAATCAGAATGATATTGTGATAGTAACCAGTGTTTACTACCGCGTTCTCAGAACGCTGGCGTGTTCACCTCGTCTCACATAGTCGCTGCGTCAGTAGCTGCTGCTGAAGGCTCTATCGTGACCTTCTTAATTACTCCACATACCTTACACCGCACAACACTTCTGTAGCTGCACAGTTAACTCATCTTCCACAGTCACCATGAGCGCTGAACAAAATTATTGAAGTGGGAGAAAAAATATTCAGATACTGCTCAAAACACTTGACCCGTATTCCGCCGATCCAGAAATGTGTTTTCTGTAATTTCCCTAAGTCGCTCTAAGCAAATGCAGGGATGGTTCGTTTGAATAGGATACACGTGATTTCCTTCCCTCACTCTTTTGTAGTAGAAACCTGTGTCCAGCTTCGCTGTTAACATAACTTCAAACTCTCATCCTTCTTTTCCAGTGTAGACGATTCGCGGGAAAGCGAACACCGTTGAATTGGCATCGCAGACTGTCCAGAAAATGATTTGTATATTATACAACTTGCTTCCGTTACACACTGCAGGGTGCTGACTGGAGCAATCTATCGGTGCACAGTAATTCCAGTTCACGGAACGTACACGAGTTGATGCCGCAAATACGCCGCTCTCTCCAAGCCACACTTAATACGCGCAAATGGGCATTGATGTTGAACCCGAAGCAATAACGGACACGTTTTTAGTTGCCAGGTGGCTCCGTTCGGAGGCCGCGTGCTACATTTACCCAGGTGACATACCCATCGGGCTAAAACAACATTTGCGCACTACTATATGAACGCAAGCAGTTTATTCGATAACTGCGTCGGGGCAGTAAAGAGGGTTCGCCGCGTAGCTAAAAATATATAAAATATCGCAGCGCGCACGCCCGCGGCCTAATCCGCTCGGTTTTATCGAGCATATTTATGCTACCGCTTTTCAATCAGTGTCAGAAAGTGATGCGCTCAACATCACAACCGGCACACCCGATGAACAATCGCGCACTTTCATTAGACACCTGCAGCGATATCGCCTGTGCCCCTCTCCATATTTTTTAAATCGTACAGCAGCTTTCTGGCGCAGATAAACAAATATTTATTTGTATTAATCACACGAAGTAGAGTCGTTCATTTCACGCGCTACAGGGCTAAATTTAAATTCAACAGGTATTCATTTATCATAATAAAGTTAGCTGTTTACTCGGCGGTGTAGCTGAAACGGAGCTCCTTATATTGCCACATGGTGCGACGGCACAGCTCTGCGTTTGTAAAAATATGCCAGTCGAAGGGAACTCGCTTGAAATGCTTTGTTAACGTAATGAAGGATATTGTACTGAAGCTTCACGATTATCAAATATGGACTTCCCTCCTCCCTTTTGTGTTGAAGCCCGCCTTACCTTGAATGTCTAACGTGAAATAATAAAAAAGTAAATAAATAAAAATCTTGACATACACGTAAAACATAACTAGGCTTGTACCTAAAGCTATATATTTATTTTCCGCGCGAGAAAGTCTGTGCTGTCTAAACATCCTAGCCAAGAACTGCTCGGCCTCCCTCGGGCATGTGTGTGGTGTTGTTCTTGTCAGAACTTAATAGTTTGTAGTTTAGAAACCCATAAACTCAGCAGTTTGGTCCCTTAGGTTTCGCACACATTTACTTCCCGTATATACACAATAACAACGAAAACTGTCAGCGATCTGCTTAATTTACAAACAACTTTATTCACTATAACGTCCGAGCTAGTTGATAAAAAACTCACTTTCGCCAGTTTAATGTCAACGAGACTACATGATGACAGCATGGTGTCGAAACCGGTCGTCTTGGGTAAATAAAAATTGCAATCTTGGTATCTATCCTTCCATAAATACTAAACGATTCAACATAACTTGTAGACATCACTGGAAGGCAGTAAGGTAGTTTAAAACAGCAACCACCAGAATATGCTAAATTGAATATGTTTCAAATAAATGTGACATGGTAATACAAGCTCCCTACAATTACTATAGCTACAAAAATGTTTGTATAGTTTATGGGACTTAACTGCGGGGTCATCAGTCCCTAAACTTACAGACTACTTATGAACTACTTACGAACTAGGACGGCACAAATATCCATGCCCGAGGGGGGATTCGAACCCCCGACCGTAGTGGCCGTGCAGACCGTGACTGGAGCGCCTCAGTCTCCTCGGCCACCGCGGCCGGCATTACGATAGCCATTCAGCAACAGTATACGGACGAATATGTTTGGAAATAGAAGTGCTAGGAAGTTGTAAATACTCTGCAACCTCCTATCATTTTAATGCGACGCTCATCATAACAATCGATATAAGTGAATTCACTGACTTTAAAAAGAGACCAGTTGGTAGAACTTAGTTTTTCTAAAACTGCAGTCTCTGTGTCTGTTGCGAAACACGATGCCGCTACTAAATCTTTATTGGCACTCAATTATCACTCGTAGGTAAATATTTGAATAGAAAAAAAAAAGAGAGAGAGAGAGAGAGAGAGAGAGAGAGAGAGGGAAAGAAACGGAAACGTCGCTTGAAAAGAGGACGATGTCTATCACAGGCGAGACAATGTATTTTAGGCCCCTCTATGAAACTCGACAACACAGCACCGTGGTTATCCGCCGACGTGTAGAAACGCCTCAAAATAATACTATGGAAATTAATGCCAGCAACAGCGCCACAATCGGTGCCGGTAAGCTTATTAATTACAGCGTGAAGCGGGCTATAATCCTCCCAACTTAGATTAGCAGCGTTCTGCTGCAGCTAACGTTGTGCGCACGTTGCAACGCCGATAAAATAATTTTGTACATGCGCGCGCACGAGTACATTTGTTCGTTACGGGACGTGGTATGGACAGTGGCGTGGACTGCCAAAGTGGTTTGCCCTCCATTGGTCCCATTTCATCGGAAACTTATCAGTGGCCTTTCAGCAATGCGCTGCACCGATTAGCCAAAACGTAGCGTCCATAAAATTGAAAGCTGCCTGGTAGCTCTTACGGGCAGGAGACGCGACAAGGAAATTATATACACAGTACTTGCATCATGAACTCAGAATGAAAGATGGTGCGCCACAAATGTTCGCACCATCAAGCTCGAAGTGGAGCTCCTTGGGAGTTAAAAAAACACAGACCGTCTAGCTAGGTATCCACTTTTAAAAAATAGATGTAGGGTCATACTGGCGTATCGGGATGAGAGCTGAAGGAATGTGGCATGTACCGACTGTGAAGTAGTCCGTCGTAGAACTTATCCTGAAACCGGCTATCGTTTAAGACGTAGCTGCAGATATTGCGATAATAGATTAATAATTGTAGATCGTTCCGTTATACACTCGTTTCCAAACAACCATAACCAACAAATTCCCCAAACAACTAGATATAATGTAATTTCGTGTTATTGTCCTGGCGACGGCATTGCACTTTCTCATGGCAAAATTAATTACATTTGCCCCGATCAACTATCGCCGATGGCAATATAATCGAGAAAAATACGCAGCGTAGAGGAAGGTACGAACACAGGCTTTGCTTAAACATAGATACTTGGTCACTGTATGGTAACAGAAAGAGATGGAGTACAATTAAATGTTTAAATATTTGAAAATCTATGGAAATTCTTTGGTTATTAGCCCCTAGGCTTACAAAACACTTAAACTAAGTTATACTAACCCAATGACAACACACACACTCATGTCCCAGGGAGAACTCGAACCTCCGACGGCGAGCAACCGCGCGTTTAGCAGCAAGGCGCCTTAGACCGTTCGGCCAATCCACCGCGGCTGGAGTACAATTAACTAACAAATATTAAGCAGCACGCAAATAATGCATAAATATGGAAAGCAAAAAGTATCTATAAAAAGCATTTAATCAGCTGAAAACTATATATACACCTACATGGATACTCTGCAAGTGACATTGAAGTGCATAGCATCCAGGGTTCATCGAACAACTTTTCTGATATTTCTCTAAAGTTCCATTCTCTAATAGCCCGCGAGAAAAGGAACACCGAAACTTTCTGTTTTAGATCTTATTTCTCTTATTGTGATGATTATGTATCTCTATGTAGGAGGGTGCTAACAAAATATATTCGCATTCGGAAGAGAAAGTTTCTGAAAAAAATTTCGCAAATAGATCTCGACGCAACAAATAACGCCTTTCTTTTAATGATTTCCAACGCAACTCGTGCATCAGTTCCGTTACACTCTCTCCTGTACCGCGACAATACAAAACGAGCTGTGCTTCTCTGGATTTTCTCTAAGCCGTCTGTCAGTCCCACTTGACGTTGATCTCATAAATCGCAGAAATACTCCAAAATAGAACGCACAATTGTAAAATCTGAAATTAATGATGAAACTGTGAAAATACAAACCTTATAATCGAAGTGAGGAAGCACGGGCTGGATCTTCATGCCGAGCCCCTGCCCCCACATTGCGAAAAATGAAAGTAGTAAATTGCAACCAGCACACAAATAATTTGAAGAAATAACATCAATAATTTTCAGCTATTATTGAAGGGGCTGGCTACATGACACATCAATGTCCTCCCAAGGGAAGTAGCATTAGTGACGGAGATCTCTATTGTAAAAATTTTACTTTAAAGTTTCTTTGATTTACTATATTCTTGTTTTTCCTTATTTGTTTCATTATGCTTTCTCTTGTCTAACTAACATTCAAATGAACACAGTAATGAAAAATAAACATCATTTAACTTGTAAATTAAAATGTACGGCCTACTATACAACAATAATCAGCAGGTTTCAAAATGAGTAAGTATATGCTATGCTACTGCGGCATGTATTCGTTAAGCAGGAAGGTCGACGAAGTCTCAGAATCCTCGCGTTTGGCCTTGCAGTATATTTGGCAGGGACTCGGTGCGACACGCAGCAGCCGGTATAAAATGCAGAGCGCTGGTTCACCACGCAGCCTCATTATGCCAAAAGCAAGCTTCCGCGGCCGTGAACGCGCACGCCGACACACGCGGGCGGAAATTGAACTCGACTCATTTCCGGCGGCTCCCCCGCTCACTATTAAATTCAGCCTCCTACATCTCTGCAGCAGTGTCACAGCCCGTCATCTCAGAAGCCTCTCGATACACAAAAAACAGTCCCGTTCCAAGATAGCTCACGCAGTTCTCGTGTTTCCTGCCACTGTTTCACTTTAGCCGACTATTCAGTTTGGATGTCCGATAATGGTCCAGTGAATAAGTGATGCTATACTATTTTTCCTTAATAATCTCTTCTCAAATCTATGTTGCAAATGTTAACACAGTATTTTTCTGCCACGAGCGACGTTTGGTTGGGTACAGTCTTTCATCTGTATTTACATGAACAATGTCTTGGTGACTCCTGGTAACTGCCCGATGCAATAAACGCCGTGTTTTTCCCACCTCCAAAGTGTATAAACATGTTTGTGATTGCTTTTCCTGTTTACTCTGTTCACCGTTCCGACAATTAGCTTCCGGTTAAATCGCTATTTCTCTAATTGAAGCGAATATTCTCTCAATACGGCTGCTTCGAAACTAACAGAATATTGAACACCAGGTTACCGTCAAAGGAAGCGGAGAGCTTATCGTTCCGTCAACATCTAAATTATTAAAGACGAATCACGGGCAATGATTGGACAAGGATGTAGAAGAAAAGCGACCGTGACCGTAGTTAAAGGACCATCCCGTTACACGCCGCAGACACTTGACTCGCAGGGATGTGGCTAAAATGGAATTAACAAGGAAGGATGATTACAAGTCCCCTTCCGGTTGACGTTGAGATTATGGAAAATGAGACAAATCGAAAGCAATGACAAGAAGGTTATCTGTAATTACGTGCCGGCCGCGGTGGCCGAGGGGACTGAGGCGCTCCAGTCACGGTCTGCACGGCCACTACGGTCGGGGGTTCGAATCCCCCATCGGGCATGAATATTTGTGCCGTCCTTAGTCTTAGTTAGCTCATAAGTAGTTTCTAAGTTTAGGGACTGATAACCCCGCAGTTAAGTCCCATAAGCTATACAAACATTTGAACATTTTGTAATTACGTAGCATGTCGCGTAAACTTGACCCAGCACCTGTTAGACTTTAGAGCATAACATTGAATGCATTTTTCAAACTAAATAAAACTTTATGTCTAGGGCCTAGAAAAGTACCAAATTTCTACACTCTAACGAGGACTCTAAAATGCAAACATTTAGAGCTAAGAGCACTACTTCATATTCCTTAATGTGAAAACATATCTTCTTCTGAAAAAGTTACCATTGCTCTTTTGGTATGGATATTGGAGTACGTGTTTACAAGGTATTTTCCCTTATTTTCGTTCGTACAAACATCTCTTAAGGTTCGCCAAGAACACCTCATGATGATTAAAGGGAGAACAAAATGAAAACCAATCGACTGCAGTCTGAGGCAAGGTTCTTTTTTTGATACAGTTGAAGTTTCAGCATTACTGTGTTCTTCGTTGAGATAGCATGAAATACTATACACGAACGTGAACATGCCTATACTATAGCTATTTGTAAACCGATATTATTTTATAATACCAGTTTATGATAATTTTATGGAATTGCAATGATGATAACTTTGTTCGATCCTCAGAGCTATACGCGCATCATCACGTACTAAAAAAGAAACTGCCCCAAAGGATGGATTCAAATACAGTTTCTATCATTTTGGAAATCAATAAGAATTCAAAACAACACTAGGCCTATTTCAAATGGTAGCGATGTTATCCACTTCTGTCATCACTGGTGAGGTTGTGAGGTTATCGTGGGCACATAGGACGTAACATGGAATTATAATTTAATATGAACAAAAATTTGAAATTTTACATCTTTCGCGGGCTATGTATTAGCTGTACATTGAGCAAGCCGTGAAGGAAAGCAAGCTGAAATTTGGAGTAGGAACTGAAGTTCATGGAAGGAATAAAAATCTTGCGGTTTGCCGATGAGATTGTAGTTCTCTCAAATATTGCAAAGCACCTGAAAGAGCAATTGAACGGAATAGAAATATCTTCAAAGGAGGGTGTAAACGCCGGTCGCGGTGGCCGAGGGGACTGAGGCGCTCCAGTCACGGTCTGCACGGCCATTACGGTCGAGGGTTCGAATCCCCCCTCGGGCATGAATATTTGTGCCGTTCTAGATCGTAAGTAGTTCATAAGTTTAGGGACTGATGACCCCTTAGTTAAGTCCCATAAGCTTAACAAACATTTGAAGGTCCGAGGGTGTAAAATGAACAGTAACAAGAGCAGTACAAGGGTAATGAATTGCGATAGTCAAGGAATTCGATCAGGTAACGAGGCGGTACAAGTAGTAGATGACTTTTGTTGATTTGGTAGTAAAATAACTTCTGATGGGCAAAGTAAAGATACGAAATACAGAATTGCTATGGGAAGAAACGCATTTATGAAGAAGAAAAATGTGTTGAATCCAGTATTAATTTAAATGTCAGGAAGTCCTTTATGATAGCATTTGCTGGAATGTAGCATTGTACTGGAGTGAAACGTGCACGATAAGGATTTCAGACAAAAAGCAGGCTTCAAATATGGACAATGCTGAAAAGTAGATGGACAGATCGCGTAACTAAATATGAAACACTGAACAGGATTGGGGAGAAGAGAAATTTCTGGCGTGTCCTAAGACAATGAGTCGATTGATGGGACACATCTTAGAGACATCAAGGAATCGTCAATTTAGTATTGGAGGGAAGTGTGTGGGTAAAAATCGCAGACGGAGACCGAGAGACGAATGCAGGAAGCAGATTCAAAAGGATTGCCTTTTTCTTTAGCGATGAGGAGCCTTGCAAGGGACAGGGTAGCGTGGAAAGCTGCATCGAACCAGTCTTTCCACTGAAAACCACAACACGAGTTTTTTGTCCTTGCGGACAACTTGTGGTCCACGAACTACTGACGTAAACGAAACTGGCACTTGACGTGCGCCCTGACGTGATTTTTTTATTTTTATTTTTTTATTTTTTTGGGGGTAGTAAAGGGTGCATCGCGATGAGGAAGGAAGGCGGCAGGTCCGGCGGCGTGTGTCGGGAAACAGTGAGAAAACGCTGTCGGGGGTGGCGGTGGCGGGCAGCGGGCGCGGCTGCAGATCGATAGCTGATGGGAGCCCCCACCACGGAGGCGGCGGCGGCGGCGGCGGAGGCGGAGGCACAGGCCGCGCGCCACCCGGTCCGCCGGGCTGCGACGGGGGCTGCACCCCGCCTCCTCGCGGCCGGCCGTTTCAAACTGCGCTCTCTGTTTCTTCTCACTTTCAATTCAAATATGTCCGATCTATGGAAAGGACACATTTTGTCAACTTCGATTTAAAATTTGTATTCCGCAAAAAAAAAAAAAGGAAAAAAAAAAGTCTTAACGGTAAAATCGCTATTTATATTACGATATAAAATGTATTTTGAGCCCTTCGGATCATTTTCAGGTACTTGTTCGATCTCCGTTTTTTCTTTTATTTCTGATCCTGTTACGAGTAGGCCCTACGTAGTATCCTACGAGGTGGCACAATGTTACTACAAATAAAAAAGCTAAGAAGGGCGCAATAGCCGTTCGCACTGTGGCGCAGAACTGCGTTGCGCGCGGCCGTTCACCGTCGGAGATTCGACTCTTCCCTCGGGCATTGGTGTACGTGTTATTCTTAGGTTTAACTTGCTTTAAGTATTTTTTAAGCTAGAGACTAAAAAACAAGCAGTTAAGTTCCATAAATTTACAAACATTTTAACAATTTTTTTTTTTAAAGAAAAATTACAAGAGGGAAATCCCAGATTATACATAAAATTGAATGCCAGTGTGTAGAACTGCATGAACCGTCTTGAATACATTAAAAATTAATTAATGTACTGAACATTTAACTTTAAACATATACACGAGAAAAAGTTAAAAAATTGTTCGAAATAATTGTATTTGAAGCTTGTTGGAAGTCACTGCTTTTCTTAAACAGTGGATGAATATAGGGCAAATTTGTCAAAATTTTAGGCAAAAACTAGTTTCTCACTTTGAGAAATGTATATGACATGTTGGCGGTATTAATATAACAGACGGAGATAAGATCTATTGACACATATGTGACGATGGTAACATTAAGTGTATGCTAAGGAAGATATCAGGTCGTAGACATCAGCTATTTTTTTTATGTTTGCATAAAGCAACTTATGTCCAGCCTTCCATCCACTGAAGACGATTCGATGAATCGAAACCGATAAGAATGAAGTTGGAACTATACAGCTGATGGTATAAAAAAATGGATCACTTCAAATATTTGACAGCTACATACAATTGCTACAAGAAATCAATGCTGCATTCTCATCATGCACATGAAGATTACCTTCCCAAAGCTCGAAAATGCATCGTGTATTTAAATCTGTGACAGTTTATAATACAATCACGGGACAACACTGTCAGAAATTGACAAAATTAGTATGAATTCGAGTGTTAGAAAGTATTTTCATCAGGTAATTTTACGTACTGTAGCCTTCGATGGAAGTGAATCGGGGACAATATGGAGTTCGCAGGAAAGAGAATCTTTTCAAATGTAGTGCTACAGAAGGTTGTTGGAAACAAATCAGTTTTATTACTATCTTGATAAAGTTTCTCACACCTGACTTTCAAAAGAAGAGTAAAATCACTGTCTACGTAAAATTTAATGACGGACGGTACCTTATAACAGACTGATGACCACTAACGTGTATGAATAGTTTCATGAAGAAGTTTCTTATACTCTCCAAATTCCAAGGTGCGTTGTAAAAAAAAACTTTGATACCGTTTCATCGAACACCATAAAAGTTGGTAGATACAAGTACTTTTTATAGGCAGGAGATGGACTGAGCGAGGCGGAGGAGGAGGTGGCCCAAGGGAGCAGCAGGCGGGCAGTTACGAAGAGGCTTCCACAGGATAGACTACCGTGAAAAGCTGCAGCAAAGCAGCCCGCGGGCGACCGCAAAAGCAATAGGAAGAAAATGAAAAATCCCCATGTTTTCAACTACATAATGATCCATACTGGAAGACCGGGACTTTCTCATTGGTTTTGGTCGGTAGCAAGCTCTCCTCTAGAGTCTGTCCTCAGAAAGTTTCGTCATCTCTAACTCACATGCTTCTTGTACCTGCAACAACCATTTATCGATTGCATATACTCGTAATCTTAGAAATGACTTACTAGGAAAAATGAGCATAGTGGAAACGGTTGATTTTAGAAGTAGCGAAGGACACTACCGTCGCCCGTCTTCGTCTTCTGTTATAGCGGCATTTCCATCGTTGACAACCTGTCCGAGTATTTCCATTTGAAATCAATTGAGCAAAGCCTTAATGCCAATCAACGTTAAACAGAAAACAGTACTAACAAAAGAGAACATGAAATATTCTTGGTAGGCGAGGCAGTCTCATGTAAGGCCTGAAAAGTAGCTACAAAATGAATCCTACAAAACTGATCAAGTCAAGTCAAAAAACAAACTGCTGTATGTGTATGAGAAATCGGTTGGAAACTTCCCTCAGTGAGCACGATGTAGGTGTCACCACCGGCGCCAACCTTGTGTGAATGCTCTGAAAAGCTAATCATTTGCATATAACAGCATCTTCGTCCTGTCGGTTAAATTGCGCGTCTGTAGCATGTCATCTTCGTGGTGTAGCAATTTAAATGGCCAGGAGTGTATTTGTCCCCATTTTCCTAACACTTAAATGTATCATGTTTGTACACATTGTCAACGTTTTAGACCAACGTCTGTCGGAAATTTTCCATATGAAAGATTAAAAATCCCGGAACTGTACTTTCCGTTACACACCTTCAATATACACGTCCCCGTTATTTATGACCCTTTGGCTAATGTTCTGGAGGTGTCGCCTTCCATGTGCGCGCATAGTTCTGTTCCCTATGGCAAGGATATTGTCATCTCTAGTGTTGTACCCGACCCTTCCGAGTGGATGTTTCACTTTGGCCGTAATTACTGGTGAGTACGATGGATATCTCAGAATCTCATGCAGCCAGCGTCGTGGCGTTTTGCAGTAACTGTTACCTGGACGTATTTTGTGCTGTGACGAAGCCGTGGCTGTAATTTATGTATGAAAGCACGCCACCTCGTAACAACAACTACTTTCCTGCCATCTTCTATAACCTATTAACGATGTACGTGTGACATATCGTCACGTAAGATAGCTCTGTTTATTCCCTCAAAACACTCACAGAAATTTTGCGTATGTTGTTTTTTAAGACCATCACAATTTTATAGTACATATTGTCTGTGTGTTAGCACACGCTAACCTCCGCTCCTCATAATGAATGGTGTTGCAAGCGCCAGTCTTCCAACGTGTTTATGAAACGGAATAGGCTATCTCGTTTCTCCGCAGTGTGCTAACTATACCAACGCCGAATTACTTCATCTGAAGAACTAGCTTTCTCGTGAGACTTCTTCCGCGTTGGTCAGACTCCAGAGTGAATGTTGAAAAATCTGGGAGCTTTTCTCCGGAATGACAAAACGCTCCTACTTTTTGGGGATTCTATCATATCTGTACTGGTTTATTTACTTTTATCAAATTCTACTGTCCTGATTTTCTTCTTCCAACGTAATACAATGATCCTTACAGGGAACTGAGGTGATCCACATGAAACAATTTCCAATTTTGCTCATTGTCATGGACAATTCACGGCTGACCAAAAAATTTGATTACGGCAAAAGTTTCCACAAAAAACAAAAAAGCTCCATGGGGATTCTTTTTCGTCTATTTTACTGTTTTAATTCTTTTTTATGCATGGCTGTGAATCAGCGACTGTTACAATACAATTAAATTTATAAGGGGCAGCCCTCAGTCTCAAAGTACGAAAATAATCGTTACCAGGTTTGCATGCCGCTATGGGACCTTCTTCAGACGAAGATGAATATGTTAAACATACATGTCAAAATTTAAAATACAAAAAATATATCTGACATATGACTACTCCCCCTGTCTACAACTATTTACTTTTTAGGTATGACTATCTGATTATGTCAGATATATTTTTTGTATTTTAAATTTTGACATGTATGTTTAACATATTCGTCTGAAGAAGGTGCCCATAGCGGCATTGAAACCCGGTAACGATTATTTTCGAACTTTGCGACTGAGGGCTGCCCCTTAATTCTGACCAGGCATCCTTTATATATATATATATATATATATATATATATATATATATATATATATATATATATAAGATTTTATATGTATCAACCAGAACACCTTCCAAATTACATGTGGAGCGCTTTAATAAGCAGTTAAATGCCAACTGTATGCTGTACGAGACCAGAAGATGACACAACTGAGTACTGAAACTGGTCGTCTTGAATAAAAGGTAGAAATTGAGATCTTGGCATTTCTCTTTATATTAATAGTTTTGAAAGACGATTATATCAAGTAAGCTGCTATAAACGACCAACTGCTGGGATGGAAACCATGTTGGATATGCCCCCATTACACCTTTAGGTCAAGATGGAGGCAGCGGCTGGTGCATACACACACAAAACTGGCAAAAACTGGAACTCTTTGGGATATCCAAAATCACACACTAAAATAGTGAGTGACGTAAATATAGGAAAGGTTGGGGAAATGCCAGCCGACTATATTATAACCCCATACTGCTTCAAGAAGCCTTTCAATATAACAATTGGAAGTAGTGAGCAGTGGGAGAAAATAGTTCGACACCGTGCGGGGGATATTGTCTGGTTCACTGACGGGTCAAAATCAGACCAGGGAGTTGGGGCCGGGGTATACGGGGTGCAGCCAAGACTGGAGGGCGTCATCTCTCTAGGGAAACTGGTCTCAGTATTCCAGGCCGAAATCACTGCCATTAGGGCGTGTGTGGAGGAGAATTTGCGTAGGTGCTACAAAGATCGTAGCATCTATATCTATTCAGACAGCCCTGAGGTCACTGGCAGCTCCTGCAACAAGGTCTAAAATTGTTGCAGAATGTCACAAGGTTCTAGTGGAGCTAGGAGAAAGCAATAGAATAAACCTATTGTGGGTCCCTGGTCACTCGGGGATCAGTGGCAACGAACATGCCGACAGATTAGCCAGGATTGGGGCAGAGACTCCATTTATTGGACAGGAACCTGTCCTGACAATCACCAAGGCAATGATCAAATGGGAGCTACGTAACTGGCTCAGAAGACAGCACGTAGAATATTGGACCAAAGTCTACCAACTAAAACATGGCAAGGTAATGATGCCAAAGCCATGTTTTAAAAGAAGCTCTGCAATCCTGGATCTGAACAGGAGAGAGATTAGACTCATGGTTGGATTGTTGACAGGCCATGGGAATTTCAAAAAACACCTACATACAATGGGAATAACAGAAGAGGACCATAAATGTAGGATCTGTGATGAAACTGCATCACATCTAATCTTCGAATGCATTGAATTGGAGAGTAAAAGGCACAGAACATTTGGGACAACCAGACACGAAGAAATTGTGTCTAATAAAGAACTGGTAAAGGGACTCCTTGCACTGTTCAAGGGCATTGGTTGGCTTTACTAGATATACAGGGAGCGATACCGCACAATAAACTTAGTTTCGATGCGGGTAGTGGCGGGTTGGACCAAGACTGTTTTGGCTTCCCTGAGAAAATCAAATCATATCAAAGGTGCTATAAATAGGTCATTTATTTGGACAGGCACGTTTCGGCGTGCTTGGCATCGTCAGGAGAACTGTAGGTTAGTGTAAAATGGATAGTTGTGCTATTAAATTGAAGTGCACAATTTAAACGTGTACATAGAATGGCTGGTGTAGTGTGTGTGAGGGGGCTGGGTTGGAGAGTGGGCGTGTGCTAATGAGGCGGTAAGCGGCAGCCAGGCAGGCAGGCGGCAGGTAGCGCGGCCGCTCGGTCGCCTCGCCTCGCCTCGCCGCATGCGGTCGCGGTGGCTGTGGCGGCGGCGGCGGCGGGGTGCCGGCCGCGGGCGACGCCAGCGCCGCGGGGCCCCGCGGCCGCACCGCCAACCAGCGCCCGCCCCGGGCCAAAGCAGCCGACCTCCGCCCGAAATCCAATATTCTGCCGCGCAACACACGACGCCGACGCCGGAGCGGGGCGCGGCAGGGGCGGGGGGGGGGGAGTCAGGGGGCAGGGCCGGCGTTTTTCGGCAGCGGCCGCCATCGCCGCGCCGCGCTGGGCGGCCGGTCCATTAACGCGGGGACACCGCCGAGGCCCCCGGGGCAGGAAATGGGGCCGGGCAGCCGCTAACCGCCCGCCGCGCCGCCAAGGAGGCGCAATACCCGCACTCGCTGCCACTGCCGCCGCCGCCTCCCTTAAACACCCCGATACCGCCCTTAAACGGCTCCGGCGCTCAGGCTGCGCCGTAATCGCTCTCACAAAAATACTAACCGCTCCTCACTCCCTCTGCACCTAATTCCACCGTTTCCCTGCGCGTTCTCATACACAAAACAAAAAAACTGTTACAGTTAAACCGCACAATCCATAAATTTCACGATTTTATTCACCAAATTCACGATTAGCCCAATTTTCATCGTTGCCTGTGCAGCTAGTGGAATTACCGTCCCTTATAACATATCACACGATTTATTAAATTAAGTTAAATTTATAAAAATTAAAATTAAAATTAAAAAAAAAAAGACTTAGTTGAAAAAATTGAAATTTGTGTGTTTTGATGTCTTTCCTCTAGAAAGGACTGAATTTCTTTCGTTCATCGTAGTTATTGTGGTGCATCAAATTAAGTACTGCGAAACATTTTATAGAATTTGCAGTGGTAAAATCGCATTGTGTAGGCTTAACTTGTGGTTGAATTTTGCTGATACATACCAGCTATATACCAAATATAGACAACACATATATCATCATCATCATCATTAGAGACTGATTATGCCTTTCAGCGTTCAGTCTGGACCAAAGTACCTCTAATAAAATTCCTCCATGATCCCCTATTCAATGCTAACATTGATGCCTCGTCTGGTGTTATGCCTTTCACTTCAAAGTCATTCTGCACAGACTCCTCTTACCGTCCGCTGCCGAGCTCATGAGTCTCTTAGGTAACCTTGCTTCTCCCATGCGTGTAACATGACCCCACCATCTCAGTGGTTCGTGCTGTGGGTTCCTGTAGTCATGTCCTAGTTCATGAACCACGGGCAACGTATGAGTGGCCAAGTAAGTGGTCCTGACAGTTGGGATACCAGTTACTTCGGAATAAGGTTGGGCATCTCGGACATATTCCGAGTCGTGGCCACCTTTGTGCTCAGAAGGCAAAGACTACCAAATCCACCGGTTAGTCCCTCAAACGTTAGGGGTAAAACCCAGTGGGGCCCTGGGCAAGTAAGGATAGCAACCCGCTTCCCAGATACTTCAATATCATGCTGCCAACAATCAGAACAATCAGAGCAAAATGCAAACCACAAATTAAACGATTTTATTCACCAAATTCACAATTAGCCCTATTTTCATCGTTGTCATCAATATACCTCATTAATTTCCTCTATTGTTGAATACTTCTAACCATTTGTCGTCAATTGCTACTTCAAATATGTGTAACGTGTAGACAATTGTATGACTCCGTAATGAGTTGTGCGCCCAAACCCCACAATATTGTCAACAGTAATAAGAAATTTCCGCTTTGTGGTTACGATATAAAATATTTATTTAAAAGTAACGTATGTACGTTCATTGCATGAACATCTTCAGTGCAATTTCAAGTGAAGGTACAAAAACAAACACTTTTCAGCAGTAAATGACATGTAACTTCTGTGTATTTTAGCTGTAAAAAGAATAAAAATAAAAATATACATGTATTTGCGAAGAGGTTCCCAAAAAACTGAAAACAAACCTGATGTTATTCGTCAAACACAGAACTAGAAGTATAACAGTACAGAAATTTTTTTAAAGAAAGTCTTGTAAGAATCAGTTTCTTAAGCGTGTTGAGATGCTCTTGTAATATGCGATGCAAGATCGAAAACTGACGCACAACAATTAAAGAAGTAACAAATCAAAATGAAAGAAAGAAGTTATATCTTTTACTTACTTTTATACACATCCACCAGTAAACTCATTTGTCCAATCGTCACATCAGATTCAATATGACCAGTTCGTAGAGCACCATTTGATTCGAGTATAACAATCTGCGGGCAGCCGATTGCACTTCATCTGTCGCAAAGTGTTGGCCGGCCAGCAATTTCTTCATATTACAACCTGGAGCACCTTCCGCCCAAATTTGCCGATTTTCTTACGCAGAGATCATCATTTAGGCAACCACTGTCATAAATAATTTTGACACCGTCAGCATTAATGCTGTGGCGTTTGTGACTAAGGAACGACGCGAAGTTTTTGTGTAAAGTGCAGTTTCATACTTGATTTTGAAGAACAGTTCGCGGAATGGCTAGTGTCTTGAAATGAGATAACGATTTTAATATTAAAAAGGGTAACTGAGTGTATTAAACTTAAATGAGGTCATGCTGAGGGAATTACACTACAAAATGGGAATCTCGAAGCATTAGGTGAGTCTTCCTATTTGGGGAGTAAATAGAGACCATCATCGAAGTAGAACGGATATAAAATGTAGACTTACTAGCACTTTCTGTAAAAGATGCATTTGTTAACCATCACTATCAATTTAAGTTTGGGGGCGGGTCTTTTCTGAAGGTCGTTGTATTAAGAAGTGTATGTAAAACAGTAAATCTCCGAAAGTTCGCCGGCCGCGGTGGCCGAGGGGACTGAGGCGCTCCAGTCACGGTCTGCGCGGCCACTACGTCGGGGGTTCGAATCCCCCCTCGGGCATGGATATTTGTGCCGTCCTTAGTATAAGGTAATAGATAAGTAGTTCGTAAGTTTAGTCCCATAAGCTTAACAAACATTTGAACATTTTTTCCAAAAGTTCTTCACCGATTTCGTTAGAATTTTGATACAAAGTTGCATTGTAAAATAGAATGATTTTTAGATGCCAATTTATTTGATGTATGCTGTATCACAACATTATGTATAACAATAAGGAAGAACAGAAGCTTTTGGAATGTGTTACAGAAATATGCTGATCATTAGATGACGACATGCAGTAACAGACGAGGATATACTGAACGGGAGGAGGAAAAAAACTAAATTTAGGGTACAGTGTGACTAAAAGAAAGGACCAGTTGATAGGACACATCTTAAGGCCTTAACGAATTATTCAGTTTGAGAATGGAATGAAGGACGCGGGTAGAACATGAAGGCCAAAGATCGAGTGCAATAAACAAGATAGAAATAGGTGGTGGTTGCTGTAGGTATAAAAAGGCTGATATCGTACTCACTAACATGGAGAGAAGCATCAAACCAAGTGAAGATCCCAACAACAAGATCGCGTCAGGCAGCCATTGTGTATATACACAAGTTACCACACCCCGGTGATTTAGGTCTGAATCCGAGTAAAATGATTTATATTCTCAGGCCAATTTAGGGGGTTTAGAGCATACCGCAAAGTTTAAATCGCGTTTCTAAATTGCTCCAGCCCGCAAGTAATTTAATATTGGCAAGGACGATTCCCCGTCCAAATTAGGACTTACGCCGCACAATACTGATGCACCGGTCGGACTCGTGGAATTTAATAACTCAACTATGCGGCAGGGAATCACTATCGCTTGACTGAAAAGAAGGCGCGCTTCCGTACAGGGGATAAAGGGAGCGGGAGAGTCAATCGCAGTTTAAAGAAGGGGTCGGAAACTTCCCCCTGCACAACTTTCCCAACCCGCCGAGATTTCTTGGGGCCATTACCAACACCTGGCACGCGCCGCCGCCTGCAGTATGCATTATCCTCGTTTGGGGTGCAAGGATCGCCAATTTCTCACGCAACAATCTCTCCAGTATCCACCATGAAGGCAGCAGATCTACCTAGTTCGGTGTCGTGGCTTATTCTGTATGAACGTCAAGGCGCCATTTGGCTAAAAAAAAAAAAAAAAAAAAAAAAAAAAAAAATCCAAAATAACTGACAAAAGGTAACTAACTTAAAAAACATACAATTCAACAACTCTGTCTTAATTTTGATTGCAATAGTAAAAGAGTAAAAAATCTACTTTGTCAACCTTTAGGTTATTTCCAAGGAAGCTTCTATACAAATAAAAATCAAATGTTGTGTGTCAAGTCTCAGAAACGACAGATTTGAGTAATATCTCTACTTTAATACAGGAGTGGGGTAGCGACAGAAAGGTGCAGCAGCGGAGTGGCCGAGTGCATTGATGCGCTATGCTCTGATGCGCAAGGCCGTTCCCCGTCGGGGGTTCGAACCCTCCCTGGGGCATGGGTTTTTGTGCTGTTTTTACTGTAAGTTAGTTTATACGTAGCTTGTAAGTTTAGGACTGATGACCACGCAATTAATTCCCATAGCTTAACAAAGTTTTGGACATCTTTGACAGGAAAGACACCCGGCCTCACCATAAAATTAACCATGACAACTCTATCAAAACACAAGCGCAAGAAAAAGAAGACAACAGACAGAAAGCGCAAGAACATGTATTGTTTCGTGACGCCACTCTTGTCGAGCAATGGTCTAAACATGCGACTACGTGATGAACTTGCTTTTTCAAGTCCTTTTGTGCGATGTTCACTTCAAAGCGACCTGATAGTCGAAACGGGCCGATCGCGCGTATATGGGGAATCATGTGAAATGATATTTATTCTGTCGCAGAAGTACATCTTATTCGCTCAGCAAACACAGCTCGTTTTCGTGTATGTTTAAACATAAATCTGGAATATTTCCATTCGTGCTAGCAATTACACATTTGCTCTGTATAAAAAAGTCTAAACCATGATTCAAAAGAAAAAGACATATGTTTTTACAACTATAATTGAACGTCCAGAGTCGTAAGCAGACACGAATTAACCGCTTAATAACGGCATAACGATTTTAGTTGTTATTGCCTGGGATCAAGGACGGCTTTGTACCTTCCCTAGAATATATGTTTAGCAGAAGTGAATCTATTCGCACTAACGGAAAAACTGTGCGAATTAATTATATTAACTGCAAATTTTCTAATGTTCATTCAGATAAAGCATGAGCATTATGTTACTCAAACGTTCCAGAAATCATGTTCTTAGACGACGAATTTAATTTACGTTTGAAATTTGATCAAAGTATTTCTTTTCCAAATAATGTACTTAAAGAAAGCGTGTTTCCTTTATCTTATATTACTTAGAAGAGAAGCTTCAGTACAACATCCACATGTAAAACTGATTAGGCTGCACCATCTAAACCTTGCGACGTAGCTGCTAGGGAGGGAAAAATGTTGCCTTTTAGGGGAAAATCTACTGACTGTGAAACAGGGGCCACTCGCAACTGCTCTCTTGTAATTCCTGTCCTATTTCTTTTATGCCACGTGGCTGACTATAGAGGCCATAACAGCCACAACTGCGCAGGAGCCTCAATGCTACAGCAGCAGTAGGTCATAACAGCAAAAACTGATCTCATTCGCTCGATTTACCACAGACAACACATTTATTTCTCTCTCTTACACTTGGCAGAAATTCACCACGAGAAACAACTGAGGATTTCTAGAAACAAATGAACGAGCTAGTGTTACAGTGCTCGTATCGAAATTTTATCCGAAGCATACGTTCTGACCGAACTTCCTACACATCGACACCGAAGTTCCCACTCAAACTAATGCTAGCCACATTGTCGCCGTTTTAGAAAGCTTCGCTGACGTAATGGATGGAAAGTAGCACGCTACCAGGCTCTCTCCGCCAAGCGAACCACAACGGATGTGACTGCTGCAGACGCCTACTTTTTAGCTGTTGGGTTGGCGGGCCAAGCACACGGAGCAATAATCTTACATATTATTTATTCGGTAAATATATTACTCACGGCAGACGTAAATTGGCATTAAGAAAATGGCTGAGTATGCACTGCAAGTAAACTGAAAACTCTGAAGATTACAAATTTTTCTCACAAAAAAGTCCGACACCCTCCTGTTTATTTTTTACCACTGTCTATATGGAACTGGTAATTTATTAGATGGATTTCTGCTTAGAACCACAAGCGCGTTAGCTGTGGCTCCCTCTTGTAAGTAGGTAGCTATTAAATCCCGCGTTCAGCCTCAGAACACCAAACGCTGCTGATAGACCGTCCCATCATCCTCTGCCAAACAGCGTTTTTTGGGTGCCATATGGGGATGAACGGCATCCAGACACCTCCCTTCCGGCCGTTGTAATCTCTAAAAGCAGCGTCCACACTTGTACGGGAGTGGTAAATACAGTCACATAAATAGACAAAAACAATCCAATTGACATACATACGTAAAACATTTCCCCTCTTGGCAAACAGAAGGGTGAAAATATGTTGATTACAAGAACATGTAAAGCTTAAGTGCTTCAAGTACGAACGTAATTAAAGACATATGTGTCATGTTCACCCATTACGCACGCTGCTTTCATTCCGCGAATTCACTAGCGCGAGCTGCATAGCGAATACGTGTCTACATTTGCTACACATGTTAATCCGGTAGTGGAGTATCGTAGATTCTGATCAGCGGAAACACTGGCGGTAAATTTGCTCCTCAACAAAATGAACAACGTATTACTAAGAGGCGAAAAACATCCTTACATCAAACTAAAAATATTGTAGGATCAAGCTCTAAACCCTACAGCGTGAACAAAGGCACAATCTAATTAGCTTCCACAAACTCCTTATAACGCAGATCACAATAAAATTTATTTATCAAATAGATAGTGATAAACAATCACTATTTGCTTACATTAAGGCAACTTGTTTCTTGCAAAATACAGACTAGAATAACAGGCAAACTACTGTCGCATGCTGTTAATACTTGCACCCCTACGTCGGTAATTTAGCACTTTTTTATTATTATTTATTAAATTCTTATATTTTCAATTCCGTCCTACATAATATGAAAGGCTAAGTATTGAAGTAAACGATTTCCAGCTTCTTTTCTGGTTGTCTTTAGGAACTGAAAACGGAAGTGGAAAGACAAACAGTTTCTGAGATCTACATGGTGTCCCGCAGCATCTCATAAGAAACTTCCGCCTGAGGACCGAAGTTCTCGCTATACAAACGATCCATCGCGCAGTAACTGTCTCGTAAAACCGGCTGCCGCACTCTCGTCCACGGGATTCCTTTCTGGACAATCTTTTACCCCGTACAATGGCGAAAGTAAATATCTCCGGAAATACGACAAACCGGATGGACCATCCGAGCGAGAGCAACTTTTACGAGACCATGAAAAGCGCTTTGACAAAGGGGTGATTTACAGCATCTGATAGTCGAGCGTGAAGCGAACAACTGCTATCGAATGAGAGTACTGTGTCGACCGGTTTCTGTAGTTCCATTGTGATATCTTTCTGAGACATGGAAGTAGAAATTGGTAAGGAGAAGAGCTAAAGATATTTTCTGACGCTTTTAGAGTTATAGCTAAATCTCTTTCATTAATTTACTCGTGCCTTACTAATATAATATCTAACATTGTAAATATTACAGCAACTAAAATCAAGGTAACGATAAAGTTGTTATTTTGTTAAGCAAAATATCTAATTTTATGTAATTTTAAAAGTGAAAGTATTATATCATTAGTCAGTTTTAATTAAAATATACGCGACACAACCTATCTTGTTACAAAAGTAAATACTTCTGCACAGCTCGACCGTCTTGTAGTTAAGTTAGGGTAGACTTTCTTGCGAGTGGTTAATTGCAAAGTAATTGTTCAGTACAGATCATTGTGATTCTCGAAAAGAGTTACTTTGTGAAACTGGGCGCAGAGGTGTGAATGAAAGGGTATTACCTACTGCCTGTAGACAGGGAAGGAGGAACATTAAAATTTAACGTTGGGCTGGTACGAGATGATTAAATCCGCATAAGCTCTGACAAGAAGGATTGAGATTCATTTCTAAGTATTCGCGTTACCTTTTTAAGAAAACCTCGGTGACTGTAATTGATGCTCACGTACGATTTGACCCTTTTACCTTTAAAACACGAGTTCAATAACTTAATATTTTCGTGCGCAACTTCGTTCGACTTTTACAAGCAACCCGAGTGTGTGCTTTTACATATCCAAGATGGTAGAGAGATAAACCAAATAATACGAAAAGATAAAGAAAACTACTTAATTTTAGATAGTTAGATTAAACTGGAAAATATCTCGGTACAACTTAGGTGGGTACATGTGACAACTGCAAAACATGGAAAAGTATCAAAGAGTGGATCTGAAACGACTGTTGATTGTGACAGAATCATCATCGACAGTGGCTAAAGTGTATACGAGTCAGATTTGGGATTTAATCTACAATATGAAATTTGGAAATCATTGTACAGAAAGAAGTTCCTTTAGCATTGGAGCAGATATGGTTATAGAAACAGTCGTTAGTGTACAAATAAAATGCCATCAGTATACTATGACATCAGCAAACACTATAGTTCAGACTTCTCTGTCGTGTTGTTGTGACTCAAGAATTTTATAGATTAGTCGTTTTTTAAAATAATCGTTTCCTTTAGTATAATTAGCTAATTACCGACTTGTGTACTCGAATCGTGATATTTACTTTAGCTACAGTACCGATTTTCATGTGCGACGTCCGCCACAGAGTTCTGAGTGATTTTATATCTGACGCAGAGCTGCCGTCATCTCAGTAACGACAGTGGCAGCTTGAAGCAAGAACTGCAGCGGCAAGTTTGAAGGGGGTCCTGATATTTGTGAGTAGGCACTGTTAAATAGTGAACAAGTGGCCCTCTGTCCCCGCTGTTGTCACAAATCGTAATGGAGCAACGCCTCTAAATGACATGCTCAAGACATTCTACGGAATTTTTTGATGGTAATAAAAGTGAGTGTAATGTTTGACCCACACACCTTGACACAAGCGACGACACAAAGACTCCTCCCAAGACCTAACTGAAATTCAAAACGTGGAAAAACTATCGCCGATGAAGATACTTGATATCTTTACGAACCTACCACCATAGCCGATATTCCTGTCAAAGTCGCTTGTTGAACAACATTCCAAAGAAGTACTATTCATGGACGTTCCAAAAGGAGAGAGGCGCGTGAAGCATTGAAGCCCCCACATTACTCTTCTTGATTTTTTATTACTCCAGTCTCTCTGCCGGAGAGGTGATGTAATTTGACCTTGCTCCCTACAGTTGTGAAAACGGTTGGCATTTGAGGCGACGAGCCGACTCCTGTAGTAGCTGTCGTGGCAGCCGACACCTGATATCGCCGGAAGTCCGAGGGCGCTTCCGGCAGTGACCCTCCACGCGCCAACGTTTCCTTACATCAGTTCAGCTGAAGAGACACGTGGGCGCAGTACACACGCATTACTTAAACTACTTAAACTTTTATTAACAGCGGGGGTGCCACGGAGCTCTAATTCTCGTGGACAGCACTATCCCCACAAACTCTATACAGCCGGCCGTGGTGGCCGAGGGGACTGAGACGCTCCAGTCACGGTCTGCATGGCCACTACGATCGGGGGTTAGAATCCCCCCTCGGGCATGGATATTTGTGCCGTCCTTAGGAATAACTAGTTCATAAGTAGTTTGTAAGTTTACGAACTAGGACGGCACAAATATCCATGCCCGAGGGAGGATTCGAATCCCCGATCGTAGTGGCCGTGCTGACCGTGACTGGAGCGCCTTAGTCCCCTCGGTCACCGCGGCCGGCACTTCGATTTCCGGATATTGTAAGAAGCACTATATTTCGGTACAATGGACCGATAGAAATATATTTGTATTAGATGCAACAAATGTATCTGAAATTAAGCAAATTACATTAGACTACTGGGGGACTTGCGATATTAACCAGCGGTATTTTTTTGTGTTTTATTCATCAACAAGATAGGATCAAAAACTACGGCTCTTTCTAATGAGCACCCTATGTATTCGGTTATCCACTTCTTCACCTATGGACATCCTCGAAGAATATATATACACGGGTCGAGTTTGACATTGTTGTACTAAGAATCGGGGCGGGTACACAGGTAAAGTATCTCGTCTCCTTGCTGTAGCTGACGGTATACGAGCGGAAATACAAGCAAAAGCACACCGGTAGTTCAGTGTACCGTCCTCAAAGGTAAAAATTTTTTTAATTCTATGGGAACAAACTACTATGGTTATCAGTTCAAAAATGTTAAAATGTTTGTATAGTCTATGGGACTCAACTACCGGGTCATCAGTCCCTAACCTTACAAACTGCTTATGAACTAGCTAATCATAAATATCCATGCCAGAGGGGGGATTCGAACCCCCGACCGTAGTGGTCGTGCAGACCGTGACTGGAGCGCCTCAGTCCCCTCAGCCACCGCGGCCGGCGTAAACTAACCTAAGGGCAACACACACACACACACACACACACACACACACACACACACACACACACACACCGGTGGTAAAGACTGCGCAGTCCTTGACATGACGCCTAGAACCACCCAGTTGTACCGTCTTCATTTGAAGATTTGTGAGGAAACAATGTACGCGAACGAATATAAAGTAGAAATATCACATATCGTTTAAAAATATTACTGCCCAGGACTACATGTACCAGCATTTTGAATAAGAGAACATTACCGCAATTAGTGTTCAGCTAACACGAATTCTTCTCAAATTTGTTGTATCCTTCGTTGACTAACTAACCAAAACGAATTTTTTTCGTCTTTTCAGTTGTTTATTGGCCAATGGAGGAAATGGAAGAGTTATGTTACCCTGCATACCTGTACTGTATGCCGATATAGGGGAGAAAAAAAAATTGCTTCGTTTTCAATAGCCGTACGTTCCGTAGTAGTTACATTGTGACACTTTTTGAACAGTTCATAATAATAATAATAACCGTGTAAAATAGGCCTCTGTGCTAATTAATTTCCCACTGGTAGCTAAACAATATTTCCTCGATAAATTTATTTGATTCTGGACGAAAGATTATTTGAAGTAGATATAAATGGGACAAAGTGTATCCTACACACACGATATTGGTGCCCTACAATTATCTGTACAGAGATGTTTCGTTTCCTCCACTTGAAAGACAGACACGATTTTACCCTGAAGATTGGTTCTCGCCTCCCTCGCAAATCTGTTTGTGCCACCCTTGTGAAGTCAGCGGGAGGGGAGGATTTGCGTGGGAGCAGGCGAGTACCACAGGTTGGCCAGCGGCGGCAATAAAACGCGGCCCCGCCTGGCTGCCGAGATGAGAAACGCCCCTCCCGCAGCCCTGCTTGCACATTTTATGTCCGTCCCCCTCCCGGACTTTCTCGCCAGCGCTTTCATAAAGTCACACGTCGGGGAGCTGTGCCGCTCGAGTGACAAGCAAAAGGTTGTTTTGGCGATCAAAAAGTGTCGCACTGTTGGGGAGTCGAATAGGTCCACAGGTTTCCGTCCTTACGTTGCTATGTCCTTACGTTGCTATGTCTACGCCCGCAGTAATGGTGTCAAGCAGCTGTGATCTGGAAGCCATCACTTTCGCACCCTCCCATCGCCATGATGAAGGAGGTTTCGGATTTGGCAGAGAACGCAACACTTTGCTACTACGCCAACATCCAATGATGATGATGTGCACATTTCAGTTGTAGTGGCCAATGTCGTCGTTTTAACATTGGCACATTCACGGGTCGTCGGCAGCGGAGGTCAATTGTTTGGAGTGTTCCGTTCATTGTGTGTTCACACTTGTTGAAAAATCAAAAGGTTGTAAATCTATCGGACTCATCTGCTTGGTCATTGATCCGTAGCTTACAAGCTACTTAAACTAACTAACCTAAGGACAACACAAACACCCATGCCGCAGGGAGGACTCGAACCCCAGACGGCGAGCGGCCGCGCGCACCGCAGCACGGCGCCCCAGTACGCACGGATAATGCCCCGCGGCGTTCACACTTGTACACACTGAGCAGCATTAAAATTAAATGTTTGTTGCGCCATAATTCACCGCCAATCTTAGTTTAGTAGTCTGTCCAGCCTACACGACAGGCAGTTGTTACGAGGTGTGGCCGCCCAACACCTCGACTTTAGGACGCGGTTTCGCCACTTGTTGAAAACACTCACTACAGCACTCCTCGAACACCCGACAAGTCGTTCAGTTTTCGTAAAGCTCGTGCTGTGCCTCCGAGCCACCACAATCTGCCATCGCATCGGACAAACTCAGATAGATCGCGCGGCTTCCCCGATCTACACGCGGGCTGCACGCTCACAGATACTATATGCACCGAGCTTTCGTCCGACTAGCAGCTATACCACGTCAGGTGACACTGCTGACGCCTAGACAGGTTTATATAGATAATAGGTAGGTGCTCATAATGTTCTGGCTGATCAGCTACAGAGGAGGTTTCACGACAGGAAAAGCAGTGAAGCAAACAAATGCCGTAATTCCAGACAGAAACGAAGCTAGAGCAGCATCTAGACATCTCCCACGCGTATTCCTGTCCGTATGCGAAGACTAATCTATGATAATTTTGACCTGATTTTCACGAATAGGCTGTGTCACTAGGAAGGTTTATGTATATTACATTACACATATGTTCAAATATTTGTAGACACAACAGTCCAAACTCCTCTGGACATCTGTCTCTAGACTTACAACTACTTAGACTAACTCATACTATGGACAACACACACACACACACACACACACACACACACACACACACACACACACATGCCCAAGGGAGGACTGTAACCTCCGGCGATTCCAGTACGACTACATATAAATTCCACTGATCAAACCGAAAGGGTCACAAGTTATAATTCCTAGGTTACATTTATTCACGCGGTTTTCTTCTCAACGTGGAACACGAGGTAATAGCGTAAAGCACTGGAAATTTTGACCGTGTTTAAGTTTTTTGTTTTCTATTTATTAGCGACCAATACTGAGGTCCATTAAACATTCTTATAGATGCTCGTTCCCTAAACTATCTGTTAACAGAGCGATGGAGAGTATTGATGGACATTGCATTCGCATTGGAGAGGAAAGCTGGTAAAGTGTTTTTCCGACCACAGTGTTTGCTCTAAATGACTTGTGACATTTTCCAACTCGTCGTCCGTTTCGTAACAGCATCAGCGACGACACAACATTGAACATAAATAACACCATTAACGGTGTAAAAGGAAAGACGAGAAAGGCTACTAACGGTGCTACAAAAGTGACGAAATGTGATTGATTGAACTCAAACGAAGAGCGGTTTGTGGGGAGAAGATATGACAAATGTATGTTATACAAAAGTGTAAAACCACTTTGGTACTACTATAGTTGCTGAGGACAATCGGCAGAGCAATTTTCCGGCTGCGGCCAAGCAGCTGGTCTGTTTCAAACATCACACGCGGTGTTGTCCATTTCTGGCGAACAGTGTGATTGACTTTTCGGGAGAGACAGCTGACACGGCAGGATGACATTCGCACAGCAGAGGAATTGGACGACTGTTACGGCGGGCACGCAGTTTTGGTTTATTACCACATCCGACGATGCGTTAAAACGGCAAACGTCAAACATTCATCAAAGTCCGTAATTTCCGCTGCCGCGGAGGACGCAGCGCCAGACAGCTTTTGCGAGATCTCGTCACTCATTTGATCTCTCTGACAAAAACATACCGGCCAAAATAAAAATAAACCACGCCTATGAAACGAGGTAAGTAATTTACAGCTTCTGGGTTGAGGGAGTCTACTGTTCTTTTGTTTATTTACGCTGTTATTCAGCAGTCTTTGACATTTCAAATTGATATTGAAACTGACAATCCTACTAACTTCACTTTAGTTCCTTCGTTTACACGAACCGTTTTCTGGTAATGATTAATTAATAAATTCCAAATCGGCAGCCAATTAGGAACAAAATGTTTGGATCCTGAAACGTTTAAATCTAAAGATCGGTTTATAACTTAAATACTTCTTGATGTTATTTGTTCAGCAAGAAAGGTCGTCGTAATTTTGGAGAAATCAAACAGCATTCGAAACAGGACAATTATGTTTTTACCTTGGCCGTTACAGCGCTGTTTGTTCACTCTCAATAACTGAGGGAATTATTCTCGGCAATATACTGTAGTGACCGGACGTACGACATGGTTATTTATTACATATCACACTAACATTAATAATACGCGCCGTATATATTTTTCGGGCGGGCAGTGGACGTACAATGACACATAGCGCTGTAACGACTGTGTACACTCGTTCATCACGCGACAGGTCACTCTGTAATTTCATAAAATTGATCTGAAGATGGGCAGCTGTCCCTAAACCAGCCATGTTCTACAAAATAAAAGCGATCTGGAGACGGATATTCAAGAATTTTATACATAGCAATGAATCCTGAGAATTATATTCCACATAGGATTATATATACCTCCAATCACTAAGAACTAGCATATAAAATTTAAATGCCTACGTCCTCTTTCGAAGCTTAGGAATTACTTCAGAAACGCGAGCTGTGGTGATTGTTTGTCAATCTGTCATTACTCTGTTTGTAAAACGTATATGTAACTTTAGCGTATAAGATTACCCTGAACGGTGCTAAAAGTGGGAAAAACTGGCAAAGGCAACCGTTAGGCAGTGCTAACTAGATTCTGAATGAATAGGCATATCTAGTAGACAGGCAATAGCCTCTGTACGTTGAAAAATATAGTACTGTGTTCTTCACAAAACGAAGAACTTAAGTATGCCGTAACAGTTACACGTATGAGTCACAATTGCAACCATGTACTTTATACAACAAATTTGTGTGTGTGGGGTGCGGGAGGGGGGAGAGTGTATGAAATAGAATGGTCGCATAATTCAGCCGTACGTAGACTTGAATTCATTGGTAGGATATTGTGTTTGTAAACCTATTGACCAAACTGCTATGGACATCGGTCCTAGACTTACAAACTACTGAAACTAATTTACACTAAGGACAACACACACCAACGCTCGAGGAAGGCCTCGATTCGCAGGCGAGAGCGGCCGCCCAGACCGTAGCATGGTGCCTTAGACCACACGGTGACTCCCGCGCGGCCGGATATTGTGATTTCTGATCATCAGTAACGCAAAATTCTTCTACGGACTACAGTGCACAGCTGCTAGAAGGAGAAAATGTTCTACCCATACTCTCAGTAATCCAGCACTTCTGCTAATCAGGCACCCGAAACTGTCAGGAATGGCTGGATTAGCGAGAGTCTTATTCGAATGAAACAGGATGGGACCGAAATATGTGGCAAACTGAAAAGTACTCTGTGCCGTACACTTCACAGTGAGTGTCATTTAAAGTAGGGTGGCCCAAATAAACCACGCCCGACAATGTTTTCGGCGTCTGATGAAAACTAATCCACCCAGCAGTGAGGGGGCAGTCGTAAAGCGGTGTCCTCTTGTAAAATAACGTATCGTGCGCCATACTGGTGTATATTTACAGGCTAGTTTTATTTCCGCGGTTCTTGAATAAATATTTGCTTGTCTAGACCAGTGTAATTACAATAACTGACCGATTGTTAACGGCCAATAAATGTCTTCTGAAATGGTGGGTCGCGCGGTCTAAGACGTTATGCTACGGAGTGGGCGGCTGTTCCCGCCGGGGGTTCGAGTCCTCCTTCGGGCGTGTGCGTGCGTGCGTGTGTGTGTGTGTGTGTGTGTGTGTGTGTGTGTGTGTGTTGTCCGTAGTGTAATTTTAAGTAGTCTTTGGGACATGACAATAGCAGTTTGGTTCAATAGGTTTACAACATTTGAACATTTGAAATAGCGGCTTTAGGCGATAAGGTTATGGCATGAAAAGGCAGAGCGAGTCTGTCAGTATTGACTGCTTTGTAGCGAGAATCGTCGTAGGTTTATTCGTTAATGATGTAACTCTGACTGCATCTCCGGCGCACGTTCTGCGACGGAGCTCTGCAGACTGGCCTCCCGGTGAGGAGCCGCTTCTAGCCTGGGCTACGTTGCACAGAGGAAGAAAATAACAAAAGCTTTACGCGTGAAGCCTGTGGCCGAAGCACAATGAGAACACATTTCACGCGTGTTGGGATGTGCGCGGTGGCGGCAGTGCGCACAGACCGCGCGCCGACCGTGGTCGGCGATGGGCTTTGCGCGGACGCCGTAAACTTCCCAGTGAGCTAAGGTGCAGCAAATTGCCGAAAGGGCAGCAGGCTTGCGTGGAATTAATGCCGCCTCCTTCTCCTCACCGTGCCAGCCGCCGAGGCGCGCAACCACACCCAGGCAGGCTGGAGTACAGTCACCATAAATACTATTTCATTTAATTTTTGTCAGCCAGAGATGCCACTGTAGTTTTGGGCAAGTCGAACAGCACGCGAAGCATGATAATCGTGTTCCTCAATTCTCGGCAATACATCGGCCAAGAACGCGCGAAGTTGTTATTTATTTTATTTTAAACTAACATTAACATTGTTGTGGCGTCCCCATTAGCCACAATGCCGGCGGTCTACACACGTCGCCGTGTCACTTTTAGAAGAAGCGATAAGTCGCTCCACAATACTTCGGCCGACGAGGGCGCCTCAAGTCTCGTTACCTCTTTGCCTTGCTTCGCGCGCCGGCTTATCGAAAGATGGGAGCTCGCCAACATATGACCACAGCCACGACTATCAGTTTACGAGTCTGTATGGCGGAGGACTCTAGTCAGTACTACAGGCAATATAGCGTCAGTATAGGAGTGCTACAGTTTCAGGAGATCCGTCAACACCGAGCCAGAAGTCTGCGTCCGCAGAATACGGAGAACTACTATTGACTGAGATAGAACTGAAGCACAAGAGATCTGTAACATCACAATCACCTAAAAGTTGAATATTACTTTCAATTGTAATAAAAGTATTTGTGGACTAATCACTTTTTTTAGTTGCAGACCTTTTTCACATCTTTGCTAGTCACAGACCACCCCCCGAACCTACCGTTCAGTGCCGCATCGCGGAGATATAAAAATAGTACGCGCCTTACATTTGTTTAGCGTGAGTAGTGGGTGCACAGTTGCACACACCAGTTACCGTAGTGGATGTTATTCGATACGGAAAACCTGTATTCTTTGAACGCAAACAGAAGACTGATAAATAAGAGACAGCGGATGAGGATAAAGGAGTGCTGAGGAAGCATTTGTTCAACTTAGTTCCTTGTGACACCGCTTTATACATGTGAACAGTCACCTACATCAATCATTCATCTCTGTTAAACTGCCCAAATTAAGTGAAAAACTTGTGCTATAAAATCATTAGGACACATGCGGTATGAAGTTTGGATACTACTCTGTATTGTTCAGATTGTAGTTCAATCATTTATTTCTCATACTTGTTATATCTTATGGTAAGTCATTTCTACTTCGAAATAATCACTTCATTGCATGATTTAGGATGTGGCTAATTCTGCCCCTTGGGCATTTTCAAACAACATCTGTTACCTGCGTAACAGCAAAAAAACTTAAGACATTTAGCATGATTTATTCCAAACGTCTGTGTGGAAGAAAATATTTGATGGGGGGGGGGGGGGGGTCTTTAACAACGATTTCTCACAATGCAGAGACTAAGGACATAGTCTATGTATTCACATAACTACTGATGCTTCTTATAGTTTTAATAATCTCTGCCTGTGGAGGTACTTGCGAAGACTTCAGCGTTAGGTAACGCCTCGATAGCACGATGTGTTATTGCACGTTTATGTACTCATGAACGTGCGTCTGTTATCAAATAGTGCAGTCCACTGCTGCAAATAAGATCTTACGACGAGCGTTTCTTCTTATTTTTTTAACGGTGGATTGCTTGCTAAGAGGCGTGTTGTCAGCCAAAATAGAACGAAATACTCCTTTCCTTGAAACGGACAACCTGGCTGCCCCCGTATGATGAAACAGTTCACCGGACAACCAGACACAAGACCCCTCGTCACTGCATTTGGCTGTACTGCTACGATGCGGCAAACACACGGTCTGACCAGGGCGGGAGTCGAGATAATCTGCGGTCGAGGAACACGCGGTCACTCGGCCGGAGACGACCGGACCGCAGTTATAGCTGCGTCGAGTTGTTTTCCAAGTCAGGTCCGGCGGGCCGGAGCTGAGGGTTGGGGGCGAGAAGGGGGTGGGGGCGGAAGCGGCGACGTTTCCGGGAATCCGTGGCGCAACCCTTCCGGAAACGGCGAGCGTGGATAGGGCGGGAACTCACAGCAGCACCAGCAGCTCAGCTCAAATACAAATTGCCGCAGCGCCCTGCCTGCCGAAGCGTTCCCCGCTTAGCCGTTCCGTCTCTTAACCGTTCAATTACACCTAGGTTAACTGCATAACGTACACCAATCGTTTTACGGCTATGTTCACGCACGTTATTGTGCGATACAAAACATCTATTGCAACACGTGCAATACGCCATACACAAGTCCGTCATCATTAGACTGTATTTCCAGACCCCACTAACAAAAGAGTAGAAATGGGGCAGAAGTTGACACTGAATTTCAAACTATTGGAACATAATTTTTCGAGTCAAGTAATCCGACAACGATCAGGAGAGCAGAGAGCGGTGTGCTGACTACGTACCCTTCATACAGCTAATGACATAGGATGATATGGTGGACGGTCAAAAATGTTTGTATAGTCTATGGGAATTAACTAGGGGTTCATCAGTCCCTAAACTTACAAACTACTTATGAACTACTTACGAACGAGGACGGCACAAATATCCATGCCCGAGGGGGGATTCGAACCCCCGACCGTAGTGGCAGTGCAGACCGTGACTGGAGCGCCTTAGTCCCCTCGGCCACCGCGGCCGGCTATGGTGGACGGTCGGATCCGACTGATTCATCAAGAGTCAGAACGCGCAACTTTGCTTTTTGAAAGTTTATAGCCCACACACCGATTTACTAAATGCACAAAATACCAAACTGTCTCTTCGCGGAATATGGCTTATCTTTGGGTGAAGATCTTTTTAACATGTATCAGTTGTACAATAAACAGCCCATGTGAGAATCTAGCAGATTTATTGTGACAGACATCACAATTATATCGTTCGTCTAAAAACTGTTTTTATTCCTAGCGTATAACGGACGTCCGTGCATGAATACAATGACAACCGTGATGGAAAGGCAGAGTGCTCTAAGCCTTAGAGTCTAAGGAGCCTTGCAGCAGACCGCGTGGTTGCTCTCCGTCGGAGGTTCGAGTGTGTGTGTGTGTGTGTGTGTGTGTGTGTGTGTGTGTGTGTGTGTGTGTGTTTTCCTTATGTTAGTTTCAGCAGTTTGTAAGCCTAGGGTCTGATAACTACTATGGTTAAGTTCCATAGATTTACATACATTTGAACTTTTTACAATGACAGCTATAAATGTAAACAACAATAGTGCCTTCAACCAGTCAGTTGTAAGCAGTATCCATAGTCTGTCACGGTTATTGTGTCACAAGGTGCAATGGAGTAACATACCAAAATCAAGTATTCGAGAGTGTCTGCGATTGGTTTGTTATTTGTTAGGGAGGCAAGATGTGAGCAAAGGCGCAAAGACGCGGGGACGTCTTCCCGGACTTCATTGAACTGCAGAACTCTTTATAACACTCTTCGTGAAACTTGGCCTAGTAATAGGAACCTACAACATAACGATGAAAAGCGAAATTCGCGTAAAGGGTCAATACTCTTAGTCCCTAACCGAGCCACAACCTAATGTGACGCTCGAAATGAACAACATACGAAAGAAACACCATCTGAAACTACATCTATTTTCATATTAAAATGTTTTAGACTGAAGGTATTACTAATAGTGAGAAGTGAGTGAGCTGTGGACAATTGGCAGTACTGTCAAGTAATTTCCACAGAACAGGCTTTCAGAATTATCCCCGTTTTCACGCCAGCTTCGAAAGCAATGTATAGTACAACATGTATAAAGTGTTTAGCGGCACAAGAAATTTGTGCATGCCACCAGTTATGCTGTGTAATACGTGTGAAGTGCTTAGCTGCACAATTGTGTGCGTGCTACTATTTGTGACAATGGATTTATGGATAACACAAATTGTAAGTAGCAACATTTAGGCCTAAATCAATATTATTATGTCAGTTATGCTCGCCACAGAGTTCACTTGTTTTGTTTTTTCGTTATTATAACAGATGCACAAAATCCACTACACACCATCTGTAATATAAAAAACCGGTCACCATCTGATGATGATATGCTAGGCATATCGAAACCGGTAATGGGAAAAAATGTTTTTATTATATTTTGCATAAAAGGCGACTGGTTGCTGTCCTTCAAGATACCTTAGCTTCAAAAGCATTACAACGAGTCTGTTTACAAGCACTTCGTTAAGTTACAGAACATGAAATTATTACTTGGCGTATTAAAATTTACAGAAAAATAATTGTTATAAAAGAATATCAGCGGATTCGCTGCTAAATAGAGACTTGTAGGAAACCAACTGTCCGCTGGTAGCTACAACATAGTGGCTGTGATGAAAAAGGGCAAACAAAAACCCACTACGCTGGCATGATGGCATATATCACATCCGCAAAAATCGCGTCATTTAGAAAGTGGAATGTTATATGACGTATCAATAACAATATCCACATTTATTTACCGGTCAGTCTATGAAGCTAAGGACTAAGGGATCACAAATCTCTGGTAACTAATATATCAGAGCACATGCGTTTTACGTACAATACAAGCGTATATCTTCAAAAGCTGCAGCCTATAAGATAACAGAAAAATCGTTCAACAATAACCTGAAATACTATGCTACAGCTGTCACACGGGTTCCAAGTACACGGGTTCCAAGTACAATTTTACAGCAAAAGTAATTCTGCATAGACTCACTGGCTAAAGACCAACAATCAGCCATTTCTCAATCTATATCAGGTCGCTTAAAAAACCACTCTCAACCAGCAAAGTTTCGTTGGTACTATAATGTACTTTCCATACACGTTCCTTGGCGCATCACTAAGTTAAAATGTTTGTTTAATAGCTTTCTTCGAGGAGAACGCAAGAGTTTTTATTTTGTCCTAAGGACAACTGTACAACTGCACAGTCACACACCAAACTTCGTTGTCCTTAAACACTTCTTACTTCTACCATTAATATTTGTAAATAGCCACATTAACTATATATACGTGGTGTGTCGACAGGTATGAGTAGCGCTTGGAACAAGCTGTTAAAGCAGCAATTTAAATATTTAAAAAATACCAATGAGTCTATATACATTTTTTATATATATTAGCTTCAGTTTTCACTCTGCAGTACGTAAGTTCCACGTATGTGTTCGTTATATATGGCGGACACGTAACACCGTGGCGGAGTTTTGTTCAAACAGTGCTGTGTGCGTAATGTCAAATCTCTGGCTTTGAAATGCATCTAAAGTAAACAGAAACGTGCGCACAACGAGAGCTGGACTTATCATTTGCGGTTAAATATTGATGTTATTCATTTATTCGGGCAAACAGAAAACAGCGAGCGGCCGCCATCGGCAGACGCCGCAAGCCGTTAATGAGCTGCAGCGGCGTTGATTACAGGGAACCGAATGCCGGCCGCGCTGAATAACATTCGTGAGATTTTCACGCCCCGCTACTTAAAATAAATTATGAAAAAAATCTAGTGCAGAAGTAGCTCTCGTCTCCATAAATGAGTTTCAATAAAGTCATGTTGTAGGGATGTATGGTCATGAAGAGAGGGTTATATAGTTAGGTACGCATTCTAAAACATACCAATGGAACCACAGCGAATTTGTAAATAGTAAACTAATTGGTTTTTTTGTCAGATACCACTACCGTGACAATGAAGAACATTGTAGCAGGCAGAAATATGCGTGGGACGATACAACGAGAAGAAAATAAGACAGTTTCTTACTTTCTGCGCTATTTATAAAGTAATTATAAATGATGAGCACATCATCAACGTGTTCTTCCGTCACTATCTTTAGAAAAACAGCTGCAGTAAAGTGACAAATTGATCGTCAAATATGGAACCCTGACAGTCTGCAGAAATGAATATAAGACTGAAGAACAGACGATTAATAACTATAAGGAGCTGGATCATATTAAGCTTCTGCAATATCTGCATCGTCGGCTTTACTAAAGCTATCAGAAGTTCATGCTCTAAGCACATTAGGTAGCAAAACTACCAACCTCTCTATCTTGAATAAGAGCAAAAGGGAATATTAGAACTTCCATGTAAAGAATTGGAAATTGTTTGTTTCAGCTACTTTCATACTAGAATTTATTAGAACTCTTAAAAGATAAAAACAGAAAACTGGTAACAAAAATGACTGGTACCAAAGTTAACGTTCAGTTATAGTGTAACAGAAAACGAAATCACAAAAGCACAACAAACTTGCTTCCTTTACTACACGTGACAGTTGGCCATGACTTTTATTGCTTTATGTGAAGTCAGTTGGACCCTGTAAGCAAGAGAGAGTTTTTGTAATTTCTTTCGAAAGTATGAAAAAGCATAAAAAATCGATGTTCTGATCACAATAACGAATCAAGACTACAATCTGTTGACTGATAATTCGTTTCGTCCCATGAGAGTCAATGAAGGATAGGGAGTGCCGAATCACAGAATTTGTACTGATCTGTTTTTGTCTGTTTTGCAGTGGATTAAGTTGTAAGAAGAAGTAAAGGACCGTGAGAAATCAATCGAAAAACTCTGTTGAACCAGTAACGTTAAGAGATGTCTGGAGTTCGGAATTATCGCTGTCTTTCTTAAACTGGAATTGCAAAGTTCGGCCGTCTCACAAAATCCAACTCTGGTAGTGGTAGGTAAAAATTTTAACACTTCGTTGTAACCAAAATAAGGAGAACACGAGGAGGTTGGTGGTGAAGTAACTACAACGATATAGTGCACATAATAATTCTACGAACCGTAAGGATGAACGATTCGGTTAAATGCGTGACAGTAGCAGGATAATGTAAATAATTCAATTGATATAATAATTTTCAAATAGGGGCCAAAAGTATATAGTAATTACTCCAAGGCCGTAGCTATGAAGAAGCTCACGAAGATCTGGCAGAGCAGAGCAATGACAAATAGCCAAAGATCCGGCTAGTTGAAACACTCGTGTTTTCTGTCTTCTTTTATGGCTGTGAATCATGGACACTCAAGGCCAGAGACAAACAACGCATCGATGCGTTTGAGCTTTGGTGCTGGCGTAGGATGCTACGCATAAAATGGACCGAAAGAAGAACAAATGTATCCATTATTGAACAACTGAATATCTCCAGACGCCTTTCTTCTCGAGTCGATGAAAAAAATTCTCCAGTTCTTTGGCCATAGAGAAGAGACGGAGAAAACGTAGAAAAAATAATCTTACAAGGAAAGATCGAGGGCACAAGACCAAGAGGAAGAGCAGCGAGCAGATGGATAGACGAAATCAAGAAGATCTCCCTCCGGTCTACCTCTTCAGCAGGCACTGAGAGAAGCTGACAACCGTCCGGGATGGAGACGCTTGGTTCATGGGGTCACGACGCTCAGCAATGAGCACAACGACTTATGATGATGATTCAATTACAAATAAGGTGAGACATTTTTCTTCAGACGTGTTCCATTTCAATGGCAATTTAATATCTTCAGTGGTGGAAATTTTAGTCTGCCACTGAAGATATTTTATTGTCATTAAAACGAAACGCGTTTGGTAAAGAGGTCGCATCTTATTTGTATTTGGATAGACGGACAAAAATTACCCATAATAACTGAAGACTACACGGAAAGAAGGGGTTAAGTCCATTTTACTGACTTTTCAGGAGAGTAATTTCAAAGTTTAAAACGATACAGTTTCATTGGTTATTGACATACACTTCTGTAATTTATACAGTACATTCTACGACCTTTCTTTAGTACTGCCTGAAAGTATAAAACAATATTTATAAAAAAACTGGACCCTTTACGTCTTTTTATCTGAAAATCTATTTTTTAATTTCTTAGTGTAACGCACAAATAAGATTATCAAAGTCAGATTGTTATGTGATATTGGGATGATATTTCACGATATATTTTCCCTGCGATTCCCCTGACAAAATTCTATTCATATTTGAGTGTGTTGATCTCTGCGAAGCCTACGCCGTTGTACACTGTCAACAGAAATCAGTCCTGTCAGGCCGCGGTGGAGTAGCCGAGCGGTCTAAAGCGTCTCGCTGCGGAGCGCGCGGTTGCTCGCCGTGGAGATTCCAGTCCTCCCTGGGGCATGGGTGTGTGTTTGTTTGTCTTTAGGTTAGTTTACTTAGGTTTAAGTAGTTTGTACGCTACGGACATGACCACGCAGTTTGGTCCGATAGATTTACAAACATTTGAACATTTTAGTCCTGTCAGGTGGAAACTATGCTCATTGCAGTCCTTCAGCAAATTGGATTTAGATATTAATATAGATTTCTCTGCATCAGTTAGCAAATCAGTACAGTATCAGTAGATACTTCAGACTGTCTACCAAAGCTCTGTCTTTTTCTCTAGTCTTACCACTGCAGCTTGAATCTCAATCTTCCATCGCCTCAGTTGGATATCACACGAAATTCAATCTACCACACCACAAAGAATTCAAGGGAATGTGAAGGCTACTCTGTGTTAGCACAAATCACGACACGATATTCGGTTCTGCCACAGCATAAAGCAAAGAAGCTAATGTGAAATCTGTTCCGTGTTTACTTTGACAATACATATGAAAATCAACAATGACATTGCATTTTACGACGTCAACAATGATACTTCCGTAACAGCAAGAAAAAAAAATACAGCTGACAGCTGAGAAATCAACATTGGCTGGACTTCACCCTTTTTTTCCGTGTTTTGGATGGACTTGACCCGTTTTCTCAATGTATACCATATTAGGACGTATACGTAGTCGTCAACAAAAGCAAACGTAATTGGCAAAGTTAAAGATAACAGAAAAGTGTTGTATAATTAAATCGGAAATGACGCACGAGAATGGCCGCGCGTTCTGTGGTATCACGTTACGGATTGCGCGGCCACTCCCACCGGTGGTTCGAGTCTTCCATCGTACATGAGGGTGTTTGTTGTCCTCAGCTTAAGTTAGTTAAGTGGTTTATAAGCCTTGGACCTAAGTAGTTTGGTCGCTTAGTTCTACAAACATTTGAACAATTGAGTCTGAAATAATTTAAGTTTATTGATATGTCAAGTGAAGACACTATTTGCACACAGTACTGAAAGATGCACCGCCTTCCAGCTTCTCTCGAAAATTCTCAAATGTTCAAATGTTTGTAAATCTGTCGCACTCAACCGCTGGGTTATTAGTCCGTAACAGGTGCCTCGGTTGCACAGTGGTAGAGTGCCAGATTATAAATCCAAAGGTCGCTGGTTCGATCCCAGCCAGGTCCTAGGATATTTATCTGTTACTTTCCACTACTTTCACCTCTGGCAGCATTGCTCATGTGAAAAATACCGAGTATCACCGTGGTTGGGAACCCACGTTAAACTGTATGTCCCCCTATAAGTCAGTTCGAAGGTCGGAGGAAGGCAACGGCATATCACCTCCAAAGAGGACCATGCCTAGTAAAGCACTGTGGTGTTCAAACCAATCTTCGGATTGTTGACTGCTTTTTACCTTTACCATATTTTGATATTGCTTTAACTCAGTGACTAAACCCATTACATTCATTTTACTTCACCCAACTGAAAGTATATCTGATGAACTTCATAAGGATACCAGTAACTCATTTTCGTGAAATTTGGACTTAACCCCTTCTTTCCGTGTAGTCTTCAATTATAAAAGCAACTAGGGACATGAAGAATGTTTTTCCCATCTTATTTCCATTTATTTCTTGCCCAAGTTGTGTGTGTATTCCTCGGTAGTTTATTATTGGGGTGTTTATTTTTGTGGTCCGCGGCGGCGCGGCGGCAGGTGAGGGCGGCAACATGGAGGTCGGCGGCAGCTGTCTGTCGGCGGCGGTGGCCGGGCCGACTGGTGGCTGGCGGTGAGCTGCTCAGCGAGATCAATACTCGCCAGAGAAGACGACTATAAAGCGGCCTCGCGCGGTACAGTCCCTGCCGGACCATCTGGCCCCTCCGCGCCCCCACCCGCCGCCCCGCCGGTGCTGCCGCAGCGCCGCACAGCGGTGCCGCAAACCGCCGCCCGCCCTTCCTCCGTCCACCTGCGCCGCTGTCACGCTCACCGCACCCAAATTCTAAGCTTCTCTCCGACCACGCATCGCCCCTTGCAATAACACCTGACCTGAAATTCTACAACTGGCTCTACCTCCGACAAACTACGAAGGCATACCTGCCAACTTTCGAAAACAGAAATCCAGAAGATCCCAAATTGCATAAATTTAATGAGTTCATGTGTCGCAAGGTCTTCATATTTAGCGCAAAAAAGACTACTCAGAGAGAGATTACATTTAATGTTAACACATACAATGCAGGTTACTTTTTAAGATGGCTATATTGGAACTCTGAAGTTCAGTACTTACACAAATTACTTGCTGATGACTGTTCATTTGTTGTCACATAACATTAGGAACAGTTCACACTCTACGCAAAAAATGAGCTTTTCTTCAGGCCACAATATGAACGGCAGTGTCAGAACTACTAAACTGAACATTTGTAACACACGGAACAATACGAATGTTTCACCTTTCCGCAATCGCATCATACACGGAAATGCCGGCCGCGGTGGCCGAGGAGACTGAGGCGCTCCAGTCACGGTCTGCACGGCCACTACGGTCGGGGATTCGAATCCCCCCTCGGGCATGGATATTTGTGCCGTCTTTAGTATAAGGTAGTTGATAAGTAGTTTGTAAGTTTAGGGACTGATGACCCCGTAGTTAAGTCCCATAAGCTTCACAAACATTTGAACATAAATAACGGGGACGTGTATATTGAAGTTCCGGGATTTGAATACACGGAAATGAAGCAGAATACGCATCCCTGAAAGACTGATATTTTTTCTTAGGTGTACTCATCACGTAAACACTAACTCGCACAAAATTAGTCACACAATTGCACGAATACAAGAACCACAGCAAAAACTGCATAAAAGTAAGCGTAGCTTTCCTGCTAACATGCAGTCGAAGCACAAAGGGTGAGATGTGATTATCGGCAGAACGTTCGATCGGCTTTCGCAGGCGGTGTTTCAAACACACAGACAAAAGCGTATCGATATTCTGCGAAAAGGGGTTATCGATAATATTATTACCCGACTTCCAGTCAAATTTTAAACACTCGCAATACGAATGCAAAAACCTGGGAAAACCGGAAAACTTGGCAGGTATGCGAAAGTAACAGAACGGCATTTCGTACAAAAGTCTCGCTTTCTTGTCTGTTCATCAGGTATAAATTTGATTTTAAAATAATTCCACGATCGAAATTTTAAACACTGCTGAGAATCTGAAGATGATGCAATATCAACAAGCTTTCTTGTCAGTCTGTTCGTTAGATATGGACGTAGGGGGGGAAAAGCTTGGTAATGTCGGACATCTCACCTGCCCTGTACATCGGGGTTTCTGCGGGTAGTATCGCAATGTATTCAAGGCGACACGTGACTGGATATGTTTATTATTATGTCTATGTTTATTATTATGTCTGTTCCGAGGGAACAGACGTTGGCGGTGATCCGCAGCAGAAATAAATATATCCATGTATATGCTTCGCAAATCGCGAAATTTCCCGACGTCTGCTGCTCCTGTAAGATGGACAAACAATTTGCAACACATGAAAATTTGTGCCGGACCGGGACTCGAACCCTGGCCCCGGCAAAAATTTTCATGTGTTGCAGATTGTTTGTCCATCTGACTGGATATGCTCGGTTGAGGAAATAGTATAGGGGAGTTTCAAACATACGTAAAATACATGTACAAGGGCGGATATGTCAGTGTACAAAGTTAGTATGTTTGCCGAGAGGCATCGTCTAATATTTCTGGAAGAGGATTGCTTACTTTTGGACGACACCTCTCAGTTAATCTCCCGCAATTTTTTCACGAGTCATACAATTATTTAAATAAAAATGATAACCTTATTAAACTGTTTAAAATGAGCTGGGAAATTTTAAACAAACATAGGGCAACAACGCTAAAAATAATAATTGAAATAAATTTTTAATATAGGCCTAACACGTTATTAAATCGAACTACCACTCCTAATTCCATACAGATTCCTTACCATCCTTGTGAGTTTTTAAACTACGACGATATTTATATAATTTAAAACGAGAAACCTTGGGCGCATCCAATACATAATAGTTGTGAGGTAAACCATTTATGTCACAATTATGTATTGCATATAACCCCCTGTTTTTCGTCATAATTTTTACAAGTACTGTCATAGCTATTTAAAATTTTCAAACTAATATGATTTTTTTTATTTTTTATTTTTCATCTAACTTAAAACGTGTTACCTTGAAACATTTAAAGTTATTTTGAATTTTACGACTAGAAATCGTGGGTGAATGTCTGCGACTTAACAGAAGAACTCCACAGGCCTGGAAACTCGAGAAAATTTTATCATAGTTAGTTACTCCGACTGAATCGTCAAGCAAGGTAATAATACAGTGATACACAAGATGTTAAGTAGGTGACTGCGGAGTAAAGTGAAACTCTAATGAAAATTAAATTTTCCCCCAGCATGGTTACAGATAAAAGATTACCACTTAAACATCTTAAAATGCATATTATTCGGTATCATGCCACATATTTCGAATTGTAAATGAAAATATGTAGGACCTGTATGTTATTTTTATGAAGGCTTATAGTGACTACTTTTCCTGACCCGTAGATTAATGTGGCCAATGGAATCGCAACTTGATTCACTGTCTTTATGGTTGCCGGTTATATTTTCTAGGCATCTGATCCACTGATATCTTAAGCAATACTAAGTGGCTGAAGGAAATCGGCATTTTGTATTATTAGAATAGAGACAGTGTCAAAAGGGATATATCGATTAATCCAAAATCGCCACAAAGGGATAATGCGACGCATGACAGCTTTATATCTAATTTAGGAATTTAGAAGCCAAACGCGATAAACTAAACTAACTGTCTCTTATTGGGCTAAACATTTCTCCGACGAGCAGCGTGAACACTTTTCCCCCACGGGCCCCACATCAACATTACAGATGAAATTATCAGTCCGAAAGAACAACAGGACACAAATGTGTAAAGCCAAAGATGCTCGTTTAAACAATGATATAAACAACCTGTGTAACACGACTGAGAATGAGATTTTTTTGTCCTTCCTATCATAATTTATTTTTATGACTTTTCACTCCATAACAACAACAACAACAACAACAAAAATAAAATTGTAAACGTTGAGCCCTTGACATGCAGAAATGTACTGTGGGTACTTCATTGAGAACTGTAGCATATATATTCTGAGCTCATAAGCCAAAACGCCACCAAAAGAGTTACCTTGCTTAATTCCGCTTTAAATGTCTTGTACAGAAATTTACTTATTTGTACCCAACGGAAGCAATCAGAAAACCAGGTTGCAAGACAGCTGTTTATTTGGTTCCGGTGTAATAGAACCTCAGTGCTACTTAATCACATATGTGACAGGCCAATAATATCGTTTCTTATTTATACACCTGAGGCAGCAGTATTTCGCAAGAAACTTAAAAAACTATAAAGGAATCTTCGTTTTTCAGTATTTTTAAAGCAATTAGCGATGAACGTGTTTCTCGGGATCATAAATGATTGAAAAAGATGCGGCAAAATTGTCTAAGGCACTGTGTGTACCTAGAGTATTTTCCCACACAGGCGCCCACGATAAACTGATGACGGAGAGGAAACACATCCTTCGTCACACACAAAAAAAGGAGCGCGGCTTCCCAGATAGCTTATCATGCGGAATAAGCGTCCTGATAACATTCCAGGTCTGACGAGCGACAGAAACAGGAAAGAGCATAAGGTTCACTACGGGTTGGGTAAACTGTCGCACAATCAAAATGATCGACAGATGAATTTCAAGGAAAAAGTGCGGAATGTATGTAATTGTCATTAAATATTTTTTATTGTGTTTATCTTATTTTAACAAGGAAAATGGCGCTGAGTTGTGTGGAAAAAGAAAAGCTTGTCTGCCAAGAAGAATGAAGTTTTTATGGCATGCAGTATATGACTAGTACCACTTCTTTTACGGTGTGCCTGAAATATTGCTGTTTTATAGTTTTCAACTTTTTCTAAGAAGAGCAAACAATTTCTGTTTCTCTCTCTGTTTAAAGAAAGTTTTCGAGCACAGTTTTTTTTTTAAGGAGATTAAGTTTCAGCCTTCAGTTCCCTTAACCTAATACCTCTTTTTTAGAATAGGTGTGGTACCTGGGGAAATATTTAGTTATTTTAATTTTTTTCTCATGCTGGAAACGGATTTTCTGTATAAATTTCTGAACAAATTACAGATAACAACTGAGTCATTTGCTACTACCCAAGATAAGATTCCTCAAAACTCACGTTTTCGCATGCGGCAATTCCAAACATATTGCTATCGCGCACTGTAATGCACGGACCGATATCTGGAGAACCAGATGAGATATGACTCTGCTCAACTTCAAATAAAATTTCGATATGTTATCTACATTTCAAGTCAGCTATGTATGACCTAAAATCAACCATACGAAAAGTCTACTCAACTTTTTTACCTCCACAAACTCTTTAAAATATTTTGCAATGCTTTACTAAAAGGGATGGTGCGCAGTAACTGTGGTGAATATCGAAAATAAAATCACCCCTTCATCGAGTAAAGGTATCAATCTATGAGATGCACAACAAGTAAATTTTTTTCGCCCAGTAGATTTTTTTCGTATCCGATGGTGGGTTTCAGATTAGGCCTTTCGAAAACGGAAAAATGACGCTTCCAGTTAAATGTCTAAATTAATAAAATCTGAGGGATTTGCTGCGTTTAGTTATTCATGTATTGCGAGCCACGTCTAAAAAATGACCAAAATTAGAGTTTTGTGATTTTGTACATAATTATACGTTTGATCCTCTGGATTTCGGTAATGGATGAAGCTACAGAAACAATACAAAAACTGATCAGAGGATATAATCTTAAGAACAGATGGTAAAAATCTCGACGATTTGCAATGAATAAAAAATATCGAAGTGGTCATCCCCACAATTCATGGTTTTGTTATCCAAAAATCTTGGTTCTTTAGGGGTTTTCTCAGAACCGACCACGAATAAATAGTGCTTTTATACGCCGTATACAGTTCACCACAAATCACGTGTAAAGTACAAAAACCAAGAGATTTGCACTCGGATGGGCTCCAGGAAGTGAGTAATATTTAAAATTTGATGATGTGTAGGATAGTTACAGTATTCCCATTCTTCTAATAAGCGTTTAATGAATCACTAAGGTAAGGGCTACCCAAATACTTTCCCTCTTACCTCTGTGATGAATAGAACCCAAGATACGGACCCCTGAAAAATCCCAATTAGGCAGGCGGAATTTTCGAACGTATGAGTACTAATAAACGAAAAATCAATTGAAAGAGCAAATTCTTTAAAGACATCGTTCGGTGCTTACAATTAACGAAATATTTAAAACATTAATAACTTGGTAGTACAACTCCTTGCGAAGAAATTAAGCCTACAACCATTTCTGTAGGCTCATCCCCGAGAAGATCAAGCCATTATTCGAAAAAAAGTTTGTATAGTTTAAGGGACTTAACTACGGGGTCATCAGTCCCTAAACTTACAAACTACTTATGAACTAACTAACAGAAGGACGGCACAAATATCCATGCCCGAGGGGGGATTCGAACCCCCGACCGTAGTGGCCGTGCAGACCGTGACTGGAGCGCCTCAATCCCCTCAGCCACCGCGGCCGGCAGTGACAATCGTCTCCCACATCTTGTTGCCCCTGTTAGTGAGAAAATAGCCACATTTGAGTGGGAGGCGCTCCAGCAGCTACCATACAGTTCGGACCTAGTACCGTCGGACTTTCATCTGTTTGGTTCCACGTGTGATTTCCTGGACGACCAACGCTTTGCGACAGATGCGGAAGCGATCTCTGCTGTCCAACGCACCTACGAACGGATGATGATAATTGCTGTTGAATCTTCCGGGTTATGTGGTCGTGGTCGAAGAAAGGTATCTGCTCCTGTTCGTTTCGTCCAGAGCTGCGCTGGACATCCTCAGAGGTGCTACTGGTAGCGGCGAGTCTTGCCGGCTCACCGCTACCAGTAGCACCTCTGAGGATGTCCAGCGCAGCTCTGGACGAAACGTCAGGAGCAGATACGTTTCTTCGACCACGACCACATAACCCGGAAGATTCAACAGCAATTATTTCAGACGGTGGTGAAAGCCTTCACTGGATGATGATCAACCTGGTACCACGATGGCAGAAATGTGTTGATACCTTGGCGACTATGCAGGGAACGAAGTAAAAATTTAAGATTTGTTACCTATTGAACTTCTCGGTAATGAAAATATTGTGCGTTACTTCCCAATGTTACCTCGTAAACTTGTACCAAGATACTAAACAAAACGCTACGAACGTGTGCACCAACGTAACACTATGTTTAACACACACGTTTACTAAGTTTCCTTTTGGTGCATCTTGGACTGTGTAACAATAAGACTTGTACAATCAATCTCCACCAGGGGCTAATTACGCCTCCTGACTCAGTTAACACGGAGCAAGGTCAGTGACGGGCTCAAGATGGAGCCATGCGGAAACGGCATTTGGGTAAAGGGTGTGGGTGTCGAGGCGACAAGCAGGGAGAGAGGAAGTGGGGCAGTTTGGGTGCGACTGGCAGCTGACGGCTGTGGGGGAGGCGAGGGCGGCGCCGTGGGGAGCGCCGGCGGTGTTAGCATGCCGGCGACAAAAGCCGCCGCCGATACGGTCCATTACAGGCGGGCCCCGTGCCCTACAGCCGCGCCGAGCTGACCTCCGCCTGTACCACCGCCACGGCCGGCGCTCCCTCAGGGGCTATTAAAGCGCCGCCGAGGCGCTCTCCGGCACTCCCCTCGCCGTCGCCGTATTCCTTCCTGCCTCTTCATTCGTACTCGACACTGCTACTACAATTCGGTTCGTTTATGACTGGTCGCTTGTGCACGAACAAATAGGCTGGATCACCAAAAAATTGAATCAGCCTGTTAGAAAGGTGCTTGTGACAATGTCCTGGATTATGCATTGTAGTATGTTATTGTCTTTGAAGACTACGGGACCACTTTGAGCCGGAAGCGGTGGCCGAGGGGACTGAGGCGCTTCAGTCACGGTCTGCACGGCCACTACGGTCGGGGTTCGAATCCCCCCCTGGGGCATGGATATTTGTGCCGTCCTATTTCGTAAGTAGTTCATAAGTAGTTTGTAAGTTTAGGGACTGATGACTCCGTAGTTAAGTCCCATAAGCTGTACAAACATTTGAACATTTTTTGGACCACTTTGAATGCTGAGGCCCACATTAAAAATTTGGTTAAAATGGGTCGTGCAACATTACTGCTAACGGTGTCAACCTTTGTATATCAAAGTTATTGAATTGAAGGAGAGGCAATGAATGAAAATTTGTGCCGCCACCGGGATTCGAACCCGGGGCGACTTGTTCACTAAGCAAGCGCATCAACCACTTTTTTTTCCCCCCAGGCCTTCAGTCCGACCGTGCGCTCTCCAGGTGTGTCCTCATCGGCGAGCTTCTTCAACTATAATTCAGATTGATTTGATTTGATTTTTCCAGGGAAGCCAAAACAGTCTTGGTCCAACCCGCGACTACCCGCACCGAAACTAAGTTTATTGTGTGGTATCGCTCCCTGTATATCTAGTAAAGCCAACCAATGCCCTTGAACAGTGCAAGGAGTCCCTTTACCAGTTCTTTATTAGACACAATTTCTTCGGGTCTGGTTGTCCCAAATGTTCTGTGCCTTTTACTCTCCAATGCAAATAATTCAGACTAATGGATAATATATATTTCCGAATTGTTCTTTTAAAATTCATGTTGCTTAAAGTGTGTTACAGCTTCTGAAAACTGAGAATTTTCTCTCCTTCAAATAATATGCAACATTAAAGTAACTTTCCTCGAACCTTGTGGTGTCGAATTAAAAGATTGGGTTAAAAAAAATTTCTCCCTTGGAACACAAGAAGTATGGATATATTCTTGTATAATTAAATTAATACAAATTTCTTTTCTGTCACTCTGTCAATGCAAAGAGCTATATCTGGTGGCAGATCTTCAGGTGCAGAATGAATAGTATCTCAGGGCAATACAGGACATTTTGCGTTAACCTACGCCTACGCCTTTCTTTCAAAGATAATGTTCATCACATTACCGAAAAATTTTTCCATGTCTGATGATTGCCTTAACCTCTAAAATTCTGTTTGCATATAGGCTATGAAACTCAGAAAATTGTCTTCTTCTCGCTGTGTGATCGTGTAGTGAACACGGTTGCCAGTATCCACATCACGGTATAAAGATCGCAGTCGGATACCAATACACGAATACAGTAGGCAGGTACAAATGGATGTGGGTTGCCGTTTTTATTAGGATCAATGTTCAAATGTTTGTAAGGCTCAAGGGACTTAACTGCGGGGTTCATCAGTCCCTAAACTTACAAACTACTTATGAACTACCTTACACTAAAGACGACACAAACATCCATGCCCGAGGGGGGATTCGAACCCCCGACGGCGGACTGCCGAGCGCACCGCAACACGGCGCTCCAGCGCGCGCGACTAATCCGCCTAGGCTCTTGTAAGGAGATGAAAAGGCTTTCACAAGGTAAGAGTAATGTGGAGAGCTCCATCAAACCAGTCTCCCGACTGAAGACCACAATGACAATAACAATATTAGTGACATCAAAAAAACACTGTAATGAAATATTTTATTTACAACAATGTTACTAGTCGTATTCCATATATTTACTTGTTCATATATAGTTCGGTAGTGATTTCTCGGCCTACCCTCCTACTGCGAACAATTACACTATAGCGGTAGCTATCCGCGCAAACGAGATATTGCTAAAATGTACGAAATAGGGAATATCAATACTAGATGAAGATGCGCCGAACTGTACCCATGAAATCTCGCCGATTATTCACAATTCATGTGAACTGGAAAATTCTTTCGTTAGCTTTCATCGACTTTCCAAATAAGTCAGTAATCTGCCGCGGAAGTACTGACGTCTAATGCCCAAACGACGAGATCATTAGAAATGAAGAATGAAAAAGGAAATAACTTGTTTTACGTAATTTCCTGCAGTTCCCCTAAGAAGACCCCTCCGTCAGGTACTTAAATGAGATCTGCAGGGTAAACATGAACAAATATGTAGATGTAAGATTCTTGATAAACAGGGAAGAAGGAAGAAGTACTTCCTTTTTTTGTTGATACATACAAAATTTTAAGGGACGTAGTGTAATCTGATCGCATAGTTTTTAAAGTCGTCACCGAGACTTTTTTTTCTGCTATGTATTTTGTATGGAGTAAGTCTTTTTCGCGACAGGTTAACATGAAACAAGCAAGAGTTATCGAGACGGTGCGAAGGTAACCTTAGCTGCTGAACATATAAGGTTTCTTTACGGCTGAGAGGACTATGGGTAGAGGATCAGACGGTAACAAAGAAGCTACAGACCAGGAATAGCTGCTTCTGTTCAACCGGCAGAAGGCGCGCAGTTTTTTGAAATTACTTTTCTGTAGCTATGTTAGAAAAAAAAAACTACTTTGAATTGTCCCAGCAAACTCTTGTGTGGATTTTGCATTAGAATTTCCGGATCGAAACTCAGTGGACAAACTGTTATTAACTGTGAGAGAAAGAGCAATGTTTTAAAATTTCTATGAGAAACTCATCGATCTCATCAAAAGCTGATGATTTAAAACGTTATTTAAAGAGCGATAAGACACGTTAGCATGTATGATATCGTCCGTAGGCACGAAAACAGTAGAGAGAAATGTGTGCACTTTAAGTCCATTGCTGTAAATTTCACTGTATATTCCAGTACAAAATTTTCGTCTTCTGCTACTACAATATTACTGGAAAGTATTCAGATGTTTACGTCATGACATCGTAGTAAAATTCAAACTAAGGGTGCATGCTGATAAAATTTGAATCTTATTAATACTTGGATGATATTTGAAAAAATATTTTCGTGGAACGTAGTCTGCGAAAAAAATATGACGGCTGTACCATAGAAAAGTTTCCATTATGTTTTATTTTTTCTCTGTCATAAATTCTATGATTTCGAGTACGATCAATATAAGTAGCGCCTGCAACGACAGTCTAACTGGGGAATCCAGTTTCAGCAAATGCAAAATTATGAATTATGCATGGAAAACTAAAAAAAGAAAGAAAAAACTTAAAGGGGCATATGAGAAGACGACTTTCCTTAATTTTTCATTCGGTCGTGTATGTAATTGTGTTAATTGTTCAATAATGTAAAATATAGGTTGGGGTATGAACAATATTGTGAAAAGAACAGATACTACTTATAGTAAAGACGACACGCCGAGTAGGAGACAGGCACGAGGGAAATAATGTTTATATAAGGTTCGAAAAATGTTTGCAATCCTACAGGAGTCAACGACTTAGGTTATCTGTCCCTAGACTTACAGACTACTTAAACTAAGGACGACAAATACACCCATGCCCGAGGGAGGGCTCGAAACTCCTACGGCGAACGGCCGTGCGCACCGCAGCAATGGGCCTTGATGGGCTCGGCTATACCGCCGCGACTGTAAGGTTTCGGTCAAACATGAAACACTGAGAAAACATGTACGTACACGGATCCATGTAGATCTTCTGAAGATCACTGTGGAGTGGGTGGCAGACGGGAATTAGCATGAACTGAATTTTGGAGTTTGTTCCCATTCCTACGGCGTGTGGAGCGCGGGAAGATCAACTGCTCTCATGCCTCACCGTCCGCTGTAATTTGTGGTCCCTGGGGGAGCCATAAATAGGGGGCTGAGGAATAGCTATATATTCTTCATTCTTCTATGGCTCTTCAAACTTTATAGGTATTCTTTCACCTGTTGACTGGCAACTATCTCGAAGTCTTTGACAGTTCAAGTTTAAAGCACTTGCAACGAGTCAAGCAAACCACTCTTTTTTGTAAGTGTCCAATATACCGTAATAATCCTTTTTGACATTGGTCCCATATACGTGAGCAGTATTCTAGAGCCGATGCCACGATTCTTTGTAAGCATTGTCCTTTGTAGACTAGTTGCATTTTTGTAAGAAGCTACGATCGACCCTAGTATGTCCATTGCGCAAAAAAATGTTGTGCACAGATATTTAAATGACCTGACAATACAGAAGTACTGTAGCCTGCATTTTATGAAATGCAATCTTACGTTTATGAACATTTAAAACAAGTTGCCTACACTGAAATTGTGTAAATATGCGAATCTATATTTGTGGCCAACGTTTCCCTATACTACATGATTAGAAATAACAGCACAATCTGCGTACAGAAACACGTGATGGTTGGGCGGCGTGGCATTCAGAGACAGGCTCAGTGCTGGGACACGTTACATTAGGCGCTAATGCTTTGGCCAGTCGCAAAGCCACAGCTGTCACCCCAGGCGCCTCGCACTCTAATCCTCCTCAATGCCCAGCTTCTGTTACCGCCCACGCAAAGAGCGCGAGTCCTCGCCACTTTCACTGCGGGACATGGCACACGGCATACCGGCCTCCAATCGACTAGTATACAGTTCTTGTGCATAGGTAATTACTTGTTTGTTTGTTAATGAAATAGATCGTGTCAAACTTATTGTCTGTTACACAGCGTTAGTTTGAATTCGGCGCTGAGGTTGAAAATTTGTGCCGGACAGGGACTCTAACCCGAATTGTCAGGTTCTCGCAAACGGCCGCCTTCCGTCTCAGCCAAGCGGATACCTTGCTACGCAAATTCTGAACCTATTGCACACTGCTATTTCAGTGGCCCTTGTCCATTCTCCTACTTCTCGCAGTCCCGCAAAGAGTCGGACACTATTGTGCGTCCACACAGACATATTCTACACTGTGAAGGGACGCGCTACTTCATATTCAAGTTAGAGATACAGTTAAAAAGAACAAAAGCCCCGCTAGGCTAAAGTTAAGCAGGTGTGAAAAGGGTAACACTTGGAGTTGCGATAAGAAATGGATGAAAAAGACAGTCGTTGTTTGTACTTTATGTGCGACCTGAGTAGTAGTGTTTGTTTAGCTTATGGGACTTAACTACGGTGTCATCAGTCCCTAAACTTAAAAACTACTTATGAACTACTTAATACTAAGGACGGCACAAATATCCATGCCCGAGGGGGGATTCGAAGCCCCGACCGTAGTGGCCGTGCAGACCGTGACTGGAGCGCCTCAGTCCCCTCGGCCACCGCGGTCGGCGTGCGACCTGAGATATGGCGAATCTTGGTTTACCCTATTTCACTTTTATATTTTAAACAACTATGTTCCACTTTGTAATTTTCGATTTCATTTATAATTTCTGAATCTCTGATGATGGGCATCGCCCAAAACGCATAAGAAAAATAAAGACTCCATCACCACCTGGATCTTCGTCGTTATTGCAGCCCAACAGCCTTTATAGAGTCATTTTTATAAAGTTAAACTGTCACATACTAGCTGCGCTTCCCTTCCGCGGAACCCCGTTTCGGAAACCCTTACATAGAGTGGTATGTGAGCTGCTCACTGGTGTTATGTCTGTTTCCACATATTGTCGCGGCTGGTTCTCGTTACAATGTTCCTCGACTGACATCACGAGGCTGATTGCATCCTGTTGTAGCTCGTCATCTAAGAAAAGCTTTTTGCCACAACAGGGACCTGAACCTGGGTGAGGCACAGCAGCAGAGGTGCCGACTTCAAAGTATTAGCCGGCCGCGGTGGCCGAGGGGACTGAGGTGCTCCAGTCACGGTCTGCACGGCCACTACGGTCGGGGGTTCGAATCCCCCCTCGGGCATTGATATTTGTGCCGTCCTTAGGATAAGGTAGTAAATAAGTAGTTTGTAAGTTTAGGGACTGATAACACCGTAGTTAGGTTCCTTAAGCCCTGCAAATATTTGAACATTTCAAAGTATTATTGTGGGGACACGAATTATTGTATAAGGTTCAAAGTGCAGTGGTGATCAGTCCCTTAGACTTACAAACTACTTAAACTTACGCTAAGGGCAACACACACAAACACACACACACACACACACACACACACACACATTCCCGAGGGAGGACATCCGAAGGAGAGCAGACACGCACTCCACAGAAAGGATCTTTAGAGCGCACAGCCACTCCCGCGCGGCTATTGTATGAAGTAACATAACAGACAGATAAATTAGCGTTTGTGTACTTGAGTTCAGCGTTTTATCGGTTCAAATGTTCATATGTTTGTAAATCTATCGGACCAAACTGCGTGGTCATCAGTCCGTAGCTTACAAACTACTTAAACCTAGGTAAACTAAGCTACGGACAAACACACACACCCATGCCCCAGGGAGGACTCGAACCTCCACGGCGAGCAACCGCGCGCTCCGCAGCGAGGCGCTTTAGACCGCTCGGCTACTCCACCGCGGCGTTTTATCGGTTGCCTGAATCCAATCAACCAGCCAGCTTCCTGTAAAGACAATACCAGCGGCAGCGAATGGTGTGCCAAATAAAAACGTGTTTGAGTTTTGGGGGGAGGGACAGCCCTCTTCTTCAAAATATGGGGAGAGAGAGAGAGAGAGAGAGAGAGAGAGAGAGAGAGTCATACACATTTACGAATGGAAAAACGTGTGGAATCTGACCTCGGGGAAGACCAGTGTGGATTTAGGAGAAATGTGGGAACACGTGAGGCAATACTCACATTACGACTTATCTTAGAAGCTAGGCTAAGGAAAGGGAAACCTACGTATTTAGCGTTTGTCGATTTGGAGAAAGCTTTTGACAATGTCGACTGGAATACACTCTTACAAATTCTGAAGGTATCAGGGGTGAAATATAGGGAGCAAAGAGTTATATTCAACCTATACAAAAACCACAAAGCGGTTATTAGAGTCTAAGGGCAAGAAAGGGACGCAGAGGTTGGGAAGGGAGTAAGACAGGTTTGTAGCCTTTCCCCAATGTTATTCAATCTGTACATTGAGCAGGAAGTGAAGGAATGGAAGGAGAAATTTGGAGAGGGCATTAAAGTGCAAGGAGAAGAAATAAAATCATTGCGGTTAGCCGATGACATAGTAATTCTGTAAGAGACTGCATTACATTACCTTGTTAACGTTCATCTTATATCTTCCTTTCAAGACACTGTCCATCTCATTCAATTGCTGTTCCAGATCTTTTGCAATGTCAGAAAATCAGGCGATGCTGAAGGAATTAGATTAGGTAATGAGGCAATAAAAGTAGTAGATGAATTTTGTTATTTGGGTAGGAAGATAACTTCTGATGGCCGAAGTAAAGAAGATATAAAATGCAGAATGGCTATGGGAAGAAAAGCGTTTTTAAAGAAGCGAAACTTGTTAACATCCAATATTAATTTAAATGTTAGGAAGTCCTTTCTGAAAACATTTGTCTGGAGTGTAGCATTGTATGGGGGTGAAACGTGGATGATAAGGAGTTCAGATAAAAAGATGATAGAAGCTTTTGAAATGAAAATTAGATGGGTAGATCACGTAATTAATGAGGAGGTGCTTAACCGAATCGGGGAGAAAAGGAGTTTCTGGCATATCCTGACTAAGAGAAGGGATAGATTGGTAGGACACATTCTGAGACATCAAGGAATTGTCAAGTTAGCATTAGAAGCAAGCGTGTGGGGTAAAAGTCGTAGAGGGAGACCGAGGGGCGAATATAGTAAGCAGATTCAAAAGGATGTAGGTAGTCTAACTTATTCTCAGATGAAGAGACTTGCACAGGACAGGGTAGCGTGGAGAGCTGCGTCAAACCAGTCTGCGGACTGAAGACCGCAACAACAACACCAACAACATACACATTCACACCGATAGATATACGGACGTTTCTTCATGTGAACGTCACTCTTGCTAATTTTGTGGTAGTAGTAAGGGATGGAGAGAAAATATGAGAAGATGAAAGAATGGCAGGTGTGATAAAGGGTAGCACTTGGAGTTGCGGTAAGAAATGAGAGAGTCGTTGTCATCCTTGCGACCACCCGTCTCTACTAGGAACGGTGTACATTGTGTCGGAGCGTTGAGATGCCACTTTCAACCGCGGCACCTCTCGCAATTACAGACTACGGGCGCTGCAAAGAAAAAGTAAACGGCGCGCGACGCAGAAGAGCGCGGCTGTAATTTAAAGGCCGCCCCGCGGACACTTGGCGGCGCGGATTAGCGTGCTCGGACGCCCGACGAGTCTGCGCGGCGCATTAAACTGCCGTAATGAGGCGCCGAAAGTGGGCCAAGTTCAACGATCTGGCGCGCCGCGCCGTACACAGCGCCCGCGCTAATAAAATTCGCTTTCCGTCCGGGCCGAGAAATAAAAAAAAAAGACTGAGGGCGGGCTGGACTGGGAAAATAAAAGAGGAAAAGGCAGGTGGCCCCCCCGCGAAGGAGGGGGAGGGGCGGGTGGACGGGGCAGGCAGTTAAACGGCGCGGCGCCAGCCACACCTGGTCCTGGACGGCAAAGCGCAGCCGGTCTTTGGCGTGGACGGGGAGGGGGGGGGGGGGGCGAGCTGATCCGGCTCACGGCGGCCGCAAGGTGGAGCCGCGGAGCCTGACCTGCCGCAACGGCGGCGCGCCGGCACGCCGGGGGCGGGAGGCGGCCCGGCCCGGGGGAAAAAGCGGCGCGCGGGGGCGGGGGGCGGCGCCGCCCGCCCCGCCGAGAAATTAATCTTTATTAAAGGCGCCGGCGACGGCGACGGACCGCGCTCTGTCTCGCCCTGCCCCGCCTCCCCTCCCAGGAATCTGCGGCGGCGTGTTTTCGGTGTTTATCGGGTGCGGGGCCTCTCGGATCCCTCCTCGTTCTTTCTCCTCCCGTTTTCGCCGGCGACCGGAGAGCCCGAAGCGCACTTCTCGTGCAGACTCTGGAGGGGAGAAAGCCGGCGTAAATCTCTCCCACTGCGAGTGTGTGCGTCAATGGCCCAAATATTCTGCTCGTCTTTAATTTCCTGCCCCCTTGATCTCGTAAAATCTGCAGGCGGGCGATCTCTTTAACGTACTCCATACATATCCTTCTCACTTTAAGTGCTTTACATAACTCCGAAACCGACGTTAGGTAATGGTGTAACCATTAAAGGTGTAGTCGTGTTCTGTCCGTTATGGCGTTTCTATTGCTCGCATCTCACTTTGTAACACAGTCAATACAGTAAACAGAGACAGATTGAGCATTTATTTATCTGTCCACCAGTGCAAATGTGGTTAGTTTCTTTTAACGAGCTTCGTCATTGTAAATGTTCAAATGTTTGTAATTCTATCGGACCAAACTACATGGTCATCAGTCCGTAGCTTACAAACTACTTAACCTAAGGTAAACTATGCTAAGGACAAACACACACACACACACCCATGCCCCATGGAGGACTCGAACCTCCGACGGCGAGCAACCGCGCGCTCCGCAGCGAGACGCTTTAGACCGCTCGACTACACCGTGGCCCTAGGGTTACAAAATACATACACTAACTTACAGTAACTTATGCTAAGGACAACATAAACACCATGCCAGAGGCAGGACTCGAACCCTCGACGGCGAACGGCCGCGCGCACCGCGGCTTCATCATTGTAGCTAACGTAATTGTACTATCCAAAAGGTACATTACAACTGGGATTATAAATACGTAAATGACTAAATGGCTCGGATTCGACAAGAAGGGGGTTCAGATCCAAGACGAGCCATGTATACTGATATTTTCTGTTCTTTCTCTAAATCATCTAAAGCAGATGTAAGAATGGCTTGTTTCAAAAGGGTCTAGTCTTTTTCGTTCCGCATCCTCCATAAATCCGAACCTGTCCTCTGTTTGTAACTACCTCATAGCAGATTGGACCTAAGCACATATTTTTTCTTCTGTGGGTAGGTAAGGCTGGAGTTTAACATTCAGCGACTACATCATCAGAGATGGAGCACAAGCTTGGATCGGCGAAAGATACAGAAAGAAATCAGCCGTGCCCTTTTGAGAGGAAATACACCGACATTTTCCACAAGCAGATGATGGAAACTGTGGTGTCGCACAAGTCTAAAGTGCGCGCCACTTACTTTCGCCGCGCGCCGCCATACACGCACGGCGCGGCGTTCTTACGTCAGCCACGAGCGTCCTCTGCTACAACTCCTCCGCTCGTGGCCACCACTGAACGACATCGTTCACTTGGAACTGAAATAGGAACCAGTTAACACTTCGGAATCAGACAGGCACCAGTGAAGACTTGGCTATCGGACAGGCACTAGGCAGGACTCTAGCTCAACTATGTATCAGCATTCTGCAGTACTGAGCTATGTAAAAGTTAAGTATTACTAAGTCTCCAAGAAATATATATCTCGTTCTAATTTACTCTAGTGTTTCTAGTTTCTGCTGTCCCACTGGCTGGTCACCTCCTACCTGCACAAGCGTGCATCCTTTATTCCTGTGTCGGTCTTTCTACTCGGCCACCGACACCTACGACGGAAACGAGACACAAAAGCGGCGACGAGGCTGGGACACAAAAGAAACCACGTAGAACGTACAAGTGTATGCCCAGACGGCGATTTTAATCTTCGTTTCCACGAATACTAGTCCAGTGACTTGCCATTTAGCTCGGAGTGAATCCTTGTGTGGATACCGTATCAAATCGTAATCCGTCAATTTTGTTCTGTAATTTCATCGGATGATCAAATACCTTCTAAATCAACACACTAAATACTACAAAACACTTGGTTACATTTCACACGTCCTAGTTTTATCATTTCATTTAGTAACACTAGCTTTCAATTACAAACAAGTGTGTTTCTAATCACAGAGTACGGAAAGTATTTTACAGCTCTGCCTTCCTTCTTCACTCGTGAGAAACAGAACACGCGGTCATAAATTATTATCAAATGACACAACATGCGTATAAAGGGCTACTTTACGACAACTACCAATAAATCATAACACAAGGGAAGGAAGAGTCTACTCTTAAACGAACCGTCGACAACGTGGTTATTTAAGACGGAGCACAAGCTCGAATCGTTTTGTAAAGGATGGGGTAGGATGCAAGTTCCCTATTTTGGCGGTTTCTAAATCTGGCTGCAATGCTCTCCACAACCGCAATCTTACAACCGCAATTGTTTCCGGGCTACAATTACAAGAGTAGCTTCTGGGCCACATTAAACAGGTGGACATTTTGAAGAACGAAATAAATAACAGGTAGTCGCTATAAATTGAACCAGGGCCCTCCTAGTTGGAAGCTGACACTTCGGTTCCATACATAAGAAATGTAATTTTTCGCGAAAGAGAAGACAGTTCCTCGAGATCTCAGTGTCTGTAGGGGAAACAAGATTTTACGACAAAAGAAAATATGAGCTATATACGGCGCAAAACAAACCTAGATACACCATAAACTAGACAAACTCAACTGCTACACTACAAGAGGAATTGACTGACAAATGCATGCCTTCCAGGAAACACACGGTGCGACCCCTTTTGAATGTTCCCACGAAACCCGCAAAAAAACACTCGCAACGCTACGGATACGAATAACTAAGCTACTTTTGTTCTGAAACACACGTTCCAAAGCTACACTGTTTTTATTAGCTTATTATTCTTTGCGACTAGTCTCGGGCCTCGGTCCTATTCCCGTGCAATTATTTCTGCTATCAACCAAGACGTCACGCTAGTCACAGTAGCTGATAGTAGGAATTATTGCTTGGGAATAAGACAAACCCTGAAACTAAGCAAAGAATGGACGATAAAGAAAGCAGTTTAGCTTTGGAATGTCTTTTTAAGAAACAAATACTTTTATCAGCTACGGGCCCGCCAGTAAAATTCTCCTCCGAGGGTAATGGAGAAGATGATGAAAGAGCGGCCGCTTACAGAATAGGTAGGCAAAGTCTACGGAAGAGGAGAGAGAGAGAGCTGCATGCGTTCCATGCAGACGTACCGTGGCGCGACTGCCCCTGCCTCTTCCTCGTCTAGTCTCCGCGTACTCTCCCGGACCGGGCTGCAAAAACGCAATGCACGTCAGCAACTGCTTTTACAGACGCCGCCCGCCCGGCCCGGCGAAAAAACAAACACACACACACAGTAAGACACATTTATTTAGCACAGCAAAAACACACAGTACAAAAAAAAGGAGCTGCAAAAATCGGACTCATCTCCCTGCCGGCGAGCGCTCTTTCGTCCACTAACCGCAGCCCGAAAAAAAAAAAAAAAAGAAAAATATATGTTTGTGAAATAGTTGGGTGATTAAAAATACATGGTTGTTCATCACTACCTCTACGGTTTTTGAAATCAACTGCGCGAAAATTAAGAGACACACAGCAGTGGACAAATCAACTATCCAAGGTTTTAACTCACATTACAAGTGTCTTTTGTGACACGTCGTACGTCAAATCGTACACGCAATTGAAATCGCTATTGACAGCAATGACAGCAACTCTCTTCTAAAATCTGTTCATTGGGTTTACTACTTTCAATCACTCGCCTAATTCAGTGAAATAATACGGTGCAGATAATTCGTCGACATTCCTCTAACACCTAGTGGTGGATTCTGAAAGTACGCCGCAACGCGTATGACGATTCTAAACTTCGATATGTGCTGCATCCATTGATTTTCTGCATGTTCTTTGGTGTGCGCACCGTCGTCTTCTAAAGTCTCTGCCGTAATTTACGACCGGGATTAGATCCCGTATAATTGCCATTCGTGGGCAATATGTTTCTTTTCTACTAAAGCTATCAAATATTGTCAAACCTCTTTCGGAAATCATCAGTACAGTGTGGTTTCCTCCTGGATCACGAGATCTGAGGCGCTGACTGGAAAGCGCCTGCACGGTTACGCATAGGCTGATCCGCAACGCAGGATGGCGTTGCGGGCGAGCATCTCGCCGTCTGCAGGCGTTACGCAAACAGTCGCGATTTTGGAATTGCGGCGGTCGAAAATTAAATTAAAATAGAAACAAATATTCAGTGCCAATATTGTATGTTTCATTGGCGGGAGAGACTTTTACTTATAGGTTTTGGCCCGAAAAAATTCAATATTTACACCAAAATTTCGTTCAACCCAAAGAACAACAATAGTGTTGCAGATACACCCTCAACAATGCCGTTGCAAAAACGTGTTCTAACGTTATCATTTGTTTGTTTTAGATGTGTAAGCAAGCATTATAAATAAAAATTCTTGTTATTTTCAGCTATACCTCTGCATGTCACAATACTGAAATATTAATTATTATACAGTACCACGGTTACGAAATTTCTGAGTTTAACTGCTGCCTAAAATGAACTATTTTACTACAAAATAAAATCACAGTTACGAGCCGATTCCTAACAATTACTACTAAAATTCGCATATGGATTCCTTTGGTGTAGTACGAACAACAGTTTCTCATTTTTCTCTTGGAAAACTATTACACTGCCGATACACTTACACATTTCTGAACAAATGGTCACTATTGACTGTCAAAAGTTAAAAGTATTTGTGAGACGGGTATCGGTTGCGAATTAAATAAGCCTAAAGTTAGCTCTGTAGATACGTCCTTCTAGATAACACATTAAAGACAACAAAGAACTTAATGTTACACATCTTAAATACCTACATTCCTATCCTTCTATGCTGCAAAATTAGGGTGGCGTATCAGGTTGACTCCATCATATTCAGTTGCACTTAACTAAACAATCTGAAGATGTCAGCAAATCTCGAGACCATTATTTTTTTGGATTTATACAAATGTTTACTGTTTGCTAAACAATAACAAGAATAAAGGAATAATCAGAAGCAAACGGGAGTGACGAACAAATAAATGGAAGAAGCACTAAGTTGCCGTTTTGAACTTCAAGACGTTAATATAAACAACAGATAATCGTTGTACAAGTACTTTCGATATATCTTAGTGTCATGTTTGCAAATCTTAACAAAATGAAATAATGCATCGCCAGATCAACGCACTACAACTTTAAACATAGATAACTTCCAGTAAACAAGCATAAGCGTTAGGGATACGACCAGGGTTCATTCAACAAAAACTTCGTCGTATATTTCTTCAGAAAACCTTTAAAATTAGAAAACTCAGTAGCAAAGTAATTACAAAGAAGAAAAGAACAATTCTAACACGGAATGAAGCTGCACGATATATTAAAAGGCGCATTAACAGATATCAGTTACAGTAAGCGTGAAGAACACTAGAGAATTAGAAATTTGCTAAGCTAGAAGAAACTAGAGTGAGAGGGGAGGGAGGTCTTGCGAATGTTCTCATAAAACAAAATACAACGTGACAATTTTTTTTAATGTTCTTTCGGAAATCATCAGTATACTGTAGCGCTGTGGCGCTGACTGTAAAGCGCCTGCACGGTTAGACATAGGTTACAGCTGATTGATACTTTCCTAAAGTCCTACCGAAGGATGACGATAAAACGATCTAAATATTCTGTGGTATTTTCACAAATTCTAGATAACAGTTCTCACGCCTCCTAAAAAGAACACACTAAGGTCACGATAGAATAATTTCACTGCGCTTCCAGTCGTTTGGTAGTGTTATTCACTAAAAATTATAAATGAGTTACTAATAGGAAACAAATCTCAAGTATCAGTATGGAACGGAGAATTTACGAAAATTATCGGCACATTATATACTATTGTCCCAAATATTTAATTAGTTAATAGGAAACGTAGAATGCAAGTATCGTTAGCGTCAAGCGCAAAAAACATGCGATAGCATGGTTACTCGTCGCTGTAGAATACTCGTAAACAAACAGAAAAACGAAAAATGATTCAAATTCTTAAGAAATATTGTCACACTTTAAACGTATAGGAAGAAGTGTCCCAATGTTTATTGCTCGACGAATCCGACTTCTGTACTTACACGTGTTATCTTTAATGCTACACCCGACATAAACGTAATTTCCAGAAACTGTTAATAAGCATACTCGATAGACGTTTAATTTTTTGATCATCAATATTACTGCTGAAGTTAGCCGCTTTAATATTTTGTTTAAAAAGTTAAAATAGCACTTGAACTTCTACTATATATTGGCTAATAGCTACTGCGGAGGACAAAACATTTTTGATCATTTAACTCCTATTTCCAAGAGAAATTGCTATGTTCAAAGGAAACTAAATAGTCTCTTGAAGTCTAGACAAGACATTATTCATAAGTTTCTTTCCTCTATAACACACTGTAAGATCATAAAATGTATTGTGTTAACAGAATATTGCGTTATATCTTGAAAAAATTTAATAACCAATAGCAAACAAATTTTACATTGTTATACTTTATATTTTCTGCCTGATATCACCAGAAATGCTATGTAGAACTTTTTTTCCGCGGTTTGGGTTATTGAATAATAATATATTTTATTGCCTCTTGTTAACGAATGACGGCCTAATAGCATTCGAACCCGTTTGCACTGTTTAAGAGAGAGTAATACGACTTGAAATAGACACAGAGACTTATTTTAGTAAACATGATGGAATAATAGCGATCTTTATTATTATTATTAATCCATACAGAAGTCAGGCTAGATCGACAATTGAGTTTGAGGATAAAAACACTCCGGAAACGTCATGCGTGCCCAGAGTCGCGTTCTGAAACCAATGAAATATCTTTTTAACAGGTGAGATCCAGACCCCGGCGCCCGAGATCACAACTTTCGCTGGTTTTTGCTGTTGAGGAAGAATGCTCTAATGCAGAGGTTACGCCGTTATAAAAGCGAAGGTGGACTCTCTACCATATTAACGTTCCCTAATAAGTGTTCCGGTTTCTTTCACCAGATAGTTCAGCGGAAGTTCTGAAGATAATGTTGATTTTACTAATGCACATAAATAATAATGGTACTGAAAGGAGGCATCAGAGAAAACAATGAATTAGATTATGCATCGACTGTATTTATCTTCTTCACGATCTGTACTAGATGAACTAATAGTAAGTGCCACATTTATTTACTTTGCTGGTCAATTACAAGTATCTGTGCTAATCGTCCATTCTCTGAAGGAGTTCAAGAATTTACATATTGTCTTCTGACGCTGCAATTTTCCTATATACAACAACATAATTCGAGAATAACCTGACGGAGCCTCCAATGCTACTCACTAAATCATTAATATAAATACTAGTAAATGATGGCGGCCTACCACATGTCCTTGAGGTACTCCCGAAATGACTTTTACATCTGCCACTTTTGCTCCTTTAAAAACGATGTATTGAATTGTATCTGCAGATCCTGTATCCAGCCACATATCTGGTACAATACTCTGTAAGGCCGGGATTACACTAGTTATCGAATTTGTTGGATAAAGTTGATCTGTGCAATTAATGGACGTAGTGTGATAAGGCATTTTTGTCAAATGTCGCCTTTCGTCTTCTGTTTCCTACAGTGAGAAACGTGACCTCTTGGCGCGCTGCACCACTGCATCTGTTCCGATATCTACAGAGATAACCATGGTGAGTTCCATCGACTACAGAGTTGATAGAATTGTACGAAGCACACGAGACGCTCTATAAATTGCGACATCCGGAGTACGATGCAAAAAATAAATAGTGTGTAGATGGGCAGTTTGGATAAGTTATAGGTGTTGCCACTGTCTTGAACGGCTCTCTGACAGGCAGGAGGAGGACACAACGTAGAATAAATTTTTATATAGTAATCCAGGTGCCACAAGTTATAAAGCGTTTCATCTGTTTCTTATATTTCTATCAGTTTTGTAATTGACGGAATGTAATAACTTTTCAGTTAAGCATATATGAATGTAGACCGTAATGAAAATATACTGTTCTAGCAACAATCATTTAATTATATTCTTATGTTTCTCCTTCGGTGCTTTATAAATAGCTATCTGGTATTATTTTCTTCAATGTTCACTGCTGTATTAGAGTTCTTTCTGCTGTTGTTAAGAAATCGTGTCCGAGTCGGGTGTTATCCTTTGTGCACCACTTTCCGAAGCATATACTGAAATCTACTCTCGTCCATTCATGCGACTGGACGACCTCGACTCGCAGCTACCGCAACACATTTTGTTGTACGTGTCAAATCCACGGCTTCACACAAATATGATTTATTTCATTTTTCTCCGCTCCTCTTCCAAACGCGCCGCTCGGAAATGTCCGTGGGGTCTAGCCTTGCTGCGAAGTGCGCGGTTGCTACACGTCGGAGCTTCGAGTGCACCGTCGGCCGTGTGTGTGTGTGTGTGTGTGTGTGTGTGTGTGTGTGTGTGTGTTTCTACCGTCAGTGTAAGTAGTTTGTAAGTCCATCAACTAATGATGAATGCAGATTGAACCCATAACTTTACAAACAATTGAACTTTCTTTTTTCTTCAAACTGTAAATACAACAATAGTAATACACGTAACCGCATAACGTTGCGAGTCTTCATCCGCTCATCCTGAAGCAAAAGAGATAAAACATTGGATGACAGTGCTACACCCCTTTTCGGTGCCACCTCAAAGATTTTTGTCAAACAAATTTTATAATGTTATATATTTTGTTCATTGAATAACAGTGGTGATTTATCGATTTTTATTGGAATGTTTTGAGTTCCGTGGTTGAGGATTATATTTTATTACTTTATTTTAATAAATACAGCGGGTAACCACTTTTTAAAATGTTTTTTATTGTGCCAAAAGGGTTCAGCTGGCGCGATTATATTTAGTCTTCAAAATGTTCAAATGTTTGTAGAGTCTACGGGACTTAACTACGGGGTCTTCAGTCCCTAAACTTACAAACTACTTATGAAGTACTTAAGACTAAGGACGGCACAAAATCCATGCCCGAGGGGGGATTCGAACCCCCGACCGTAGTGGCCGTGCAGACCGTGACTGGAGCGCCTCAGTCCCCTCGGCCACCGCGGCCGGCATTTAGTCTTCAGAAAGTAAACATCGGCAGCAGTTTGGATGCTGCAGCTGGCAATCTCCTATTGTGCGGAACTGTATCGATCGGATGTGGCAAGTAGCGGAACTCGCCCTCAACCTGAGCGTCTTTTACGTCGGAATTTTTTATTTTGGGGGATATCTGAAGAAATAGTGCACGTAGATGTTTTTTACAGAATTCCTCTGTTTGGCTACCCAAAAGTCAGTGTAGAGTGAAAAGGTGGCAGAAACGGAGAGAGGAGACGCGGCGGTGGCGCGGTTGGCTCGGCAGCGCCACACAGTAGTCCGCGTGTGTCAGAAAAGAGCGGGGGTGGGCGGGGGAGAGACGGACCGACAGGGGAGGGAGAGCCTTACAAGCCCAGCCCAGCCCCCCTCGGCGATCAATATTAGAGACAGGGGTCTGGTCTACCGGCTGCGCCACCGCTCGGCCGGGCTGGGCCAAGCCCTGCACCCGCCGCCGCCTTATTATCTAGGTTACTGTCCTCATCTGGCGTTCAGGTCTCTCTGCTGCTTATCCCTAATTAATTATAAAACCGCCCCACCGTCCTGCAACGCCGGCACTCTAACGCCGACACCGCAAACACACCAAGTCTATTTAAACAGCCTGTTTGACATTCGTACGATGATTTGTTTACATGTGTATCGTTTACTATTACATTAAAGCTACCATTTTAACGCTTATTTGTTTTCCACTTGCCGCTTCTCCTAGCACGGGGCGCAACACAGTTGCCATGCAACAGTTGTTTGTTTTAAATCGTAAACTGGTAGTTTTTCCCGTACTAATAAAATTGGAATACTTTTAATGTCTACAATTACATTAAAGCTTAAAGCCCGAACGTATTATACACAAGTTGTTGCAACCTTCCCTATGCCACAATTTTTGAGAACGAATTATATTAATGCTTGATATGGATTATACGCGCACGAATAACGAAAAAGAGAAAAGGCCGTGCTCCAAATTATTTTTTTTTTTTACATTTTTTTTATTTTATTTTCGTCAGCATAAGGCAATCGGACGCCTAACATCAACCAGCTCAATATTTCCGACTTCTGTGCCAGTCGGTGCCTGTCGAAGCGGCCCCACCCCCATCAGTGGCGACCTCTTGCTACACGCCCCCGAAACAGACTCGAGGTGACACTCGTACAGCGGCCGACGCCAACGACAAGATGGCGGCTACCACGAAATAAATGCATGCCATATTCCAGGTCCGGTGGTTGCCGACGCCGCCAACGACGCTGGAACCGACGCCGAGGCTGCGGGCGGGGTGCGGACGATCGATACAAAACTAAAAGGAACAAAAGGCATACGTCGTACAAAGCACGCACGTGTGTGCGCGCGCGGGCGAGTTGTGTGTGAGTGCGGATAAGACCATGCGCTTGCGCCTGCGCAGAAGCGACCAGCGACTTTACACGTAGTTCCAGCGAACGCCGGCAGGAAGCGCCACAGCCGGACGCAACCACTGGTGCTACCTGGCGGGCGGCTGCGGAACTGCTTGATGGCGGAGCGCTCCTGTGTCTGCGAGTTTCAAACAGCTTCCGCGCCCAAACACCGTACGCGCTCTTTCACCCAGAGCAAACGACGCCGAGAAAGAAAATCGATTTTTTCCCCTGATGACTAACGCTGCGCACACGTGCAGGAGGTAGTGATTTCCAGTTTAACTGTGTGGGCACAATGAAATACGAGTCTGTCAGTGCCAAAAGAACTTGATTTTATCGCACGAACAACAATGGACGTGATTAGTACGACATCAAAAATAACCTCTAAATCATATAGTCACCGTTGAACTGCGCCAATGATGCTGGTAGAAACACAAATGTCGTTCTTAGACAGCCATTCTCTACACAGCGTCCGTCAAAATAGCACCTCTAGAACATAGGAAAGTCTTAACAATCGAGCTACTTACCATCGTGCACGGGCGCACAGGCAGACAGATCACTGACACATATGCTCAGTATTTCTCCGCAAAGCATCAAAAATACGTGATGGCGTATCGTATTCAGTCGTCAGTGAAAGGTGAGCATAAGGTGCAAGCGCAGTTTTTCTCCCGCCCAGCTCCCGCTCCGGCTCCACCGAAACTTCCATTCCAACGACGTATTGATCCTGCTTCTGCGACAAGGTTCGCAGGAAAGAATGCTGTTCGGCCGATGGCTGAGTCACGCCGACCCCCAATGTGATTCAGCGCCCCGGTCCAGCGCCTCCGAGCAAATGGCAGCTGCTAACTCTTGGCTTTCTACACTGTGCCAACTAACAATACACGCCCACATAACACAAAAATACATCAGAATACAGGCCTAATTTCAAATATTCAGTATTATTATTGACAATAATAATCGAACCGAAGTTATCGGTCTGGTTTCAGGCGATCTGCCACGAATTTCTCTTCCTTTCTAACCTCTTTCTCTCAGACAGGAACTTATTCCCAATGCCCTCATAGCTTTTTCCTCTCCAGTTTTTACCCATCAGAGTAACGCCTCTTACGTTCAATGTTATTCTCTTACATCTAAAGGTATATCCTAGCTTTTTGTTAATGTTTTTCATATGTTTCCTGCGACGAACCTCCTTATCTCTCAACAGTTCCACCTAATTTTCGGGATTCTTCTATAGCCCCACGTCTAAACCCAATGTAGTTTTGTTAAATTTCTTAATAAAATCTTGAGAAAAAATATAAATGCATGTTATTTACCGGTTAAAAACGCGTTATGAAATTTCTGTGCGAGTTTCATAAAAAGGGTATTTTTAACTATTGTGTGGCAAAAGCTGAATTAGTTAGCTTTTTTTTAATTCGCACATACGCGGTAGCAGCAGAGTGCTGTTTGTTGTTGTTGTTGTGGTCATCGGCCCGGAGACTGGTTTGATGCTGCTCCCACTCTATCATGAGCAAGCCTCTTCGTCTCCTCATAAGAATGGCAAACTACATCTATTTGAATCTGCTTACTGTATTCATCTCTTGGTCTCCCTCTGCGATGCAATAAATGCCATTGTTTGTGATTTTTTATGCTATTGATTGCTTACGAAAAAATAAGGGATGTCCATTTAAAAAAACACAAGTTTGTGTTGAAAATAGTATTTGTAAACGTTTTAAAATTTCGCATAATATTTATTTTCTTAGGCCCGTGCCGTACGTTCATGCTGGTGAAAACCGTTTTTGAATATCTTTTGTCGTTCCAGAGATATTTGAGGTGGCAGCGCCGTCCGCAGTGGCCGAGGGGACTAAGGCGCTACAGTCACGGTCCGCACGGCCACTACGGTCGGGGGGTCGAATCCCCCCTCGGGCATGGATATTTGTGCCGTCCTAGTTCGTAAGTAGTTTGTAAGTTTAGGGACTGATGACCCCGTAGTTAAGTCCCATAAGTTCTACAAACATTTGAACATTTGATAAAAGGCCTTTAAGATATTGCCGTCCCTTGATTTTTTTAATGAAATCTTCGAAGGATTTAGGAAAGAAAATAATACACTCCCTGGGTAAAACAGTAGTGGACTACGAAGAAACACGTACCTCAAACAAATCTAAAGACTTAGAAAAAGGAAACCTTTCTCCAAGGGAAACTGAAAATGGAGCTCTCATCACTGGATCACGTTTGGTAGAGAAAAGTCAACACCAATCCTCTCTACAGCAACTTTATGTTATTACCGTTATATCGGATTCCGTAATGTTGTTGACCACTCCGTAGAACCGACAGAAATCTTCGAACCAGTTTAAGTTCATTCTGCCGATGACAATACTTAAGAAACTAGATATTTCAACTGATCCCCTAATTGTTTTGACCAATGTATTTATGTAGCACAGTTATAGTGTTTGCATTTTATATTTATGATACGGATTTTTTATTTCAGGTTTTCAATTCAACTGGTTACATGTTACGCAAATTTTATGTTTATATGTCAAATCTTTGACTATGGAGGGCAAACAGTTTTTGCCAACTGAAAGGGTTTGAATAATAATAATAATTCGGCGCAGGCGCGCTTCATGGACGTCATTCCCGGCGCCCGCAGTCGCTATAGAAAAGGAGAACCGGTGGCCTTGTACACCAACTGAAATTGTTCCTTGGTGCCCTTGTTTTGTGCAAGAAGCTCCATTGTGTCTTGTAGAAGGCAGCGAGGATTTTTCCAGCACGTTTCGGATTTCAAAATAGGAAGAATAGTTGGCCACAGGAATTGCGGATCATCCTGCATACAAATCGGTGATTGTGTCCGAGTCCTCCCTCGGGCATATATATAACTAGAGGATCCGTGCGAATACTTCGCACCCATAGTGGAATGACAAATAATGGAAGTCAATACCTTAATTAGAAACGAAGATATCGTAAAACAAACCGATTAAAATATTCAATGCAAGGACAGAAGGATACCGCGTTGAATAAAAATAAAGGATTGGGAGACTTCAGTTGATTCTACACACACACACACACACACACACACACACACACACACATATATATATATATATATATATATATATATATATATATATATGTGTGTGTGTGTGTGTGTGTGTGTGTGTGTGTGTGTGTGTGTTCTTAGCATAAGTTAGTTTAAGTAGTTTGTAAGTTTAGGAGCCGATGCCCAATGTAGTTAGGTTCCATAACTTTACAAACATCTGAACATTGTGTTCGATGTAACCAATTAACTGTGACGCTTATCGGTAATCGTCGGATGCAGGACGGATCGACGAACTGACGTGACCGATTGCACGCACCTCGTTACACCACGACACATAACTACGGGCATATTGTGCGCATGGCAATGATGGCTCGCTCTGCCACACCGCGAACCATATCGCAACAAACAATATTATCGCCTACCATTCGACGTCGTTTACAGCAAAGTGGACAGTGCGAAAGGCGTATACTCCTGCGCGTACCACAGACTCAACGCCACAGGCATTATAGTGAGATGATCTAAAGCAGGGCTTCCCGGAGTGTAGTCCGCGGACCCATTAGGAACCACAGTCTTTCAAGGGGATACGCGACCACCCTGAACCAAAACTTGTAAAATAATGTATCACATTATTACAGAAAGAATGTGAAATTCAAAGTCGTGTTCCAAAACAGTGATTACGCTTTGCAAGTGAGGAGCTATACGTATCAGAGTTTATTCAGTTCAGCTGGATGCGGCCTCTTTGCTCCATTGTTGTGCAACAATTCGGGTGTCGCGCGTGCGTCTGCTCGCGGCGTTCAATGCCAGTAACCTTTTGCGCAAGTAATCCGAAATGGCGCGTTCTCAGTCGACCAATCAAAGCACTCGCTGCATACATGCGGCCCGAGAAGTCATTCATTGTCGAACTGCCTTCGTTAACGTGCCTTTCTTTATTCGTAAAACAGTTTTCGACTGGTACCGCGGCTCTCGCCTCAGGTGTATCGTATAATAAGACCTAACTAGAGGATCCGTGCGAATACTTCGCACCCATAGTGGAATGACAAATAATGGAAGTCAATACCTTAATTAGAAACGAAGATATCGTAAAACAAACCGATTAAAATATTCAATGCAAGGACAGAAGGATACCGCGTTGAATAAAAATAAAGGATTGGGAGACTTCAGTTGATTCTAATACCTGATGAGAAATATGCGATGAATACCTTTCGCTTAAAGCAAAAATGACGGCAATCGGTCGGATAGAACGGCCTGACTCACTAACTGCCGTTTAAAGCAAGGACATCCCTATAGGAAATATACAGAAGGAAATCGCGTTAAAGTATAGCAAAAGGAAGGCGAGAGTTATGTAAATTCTGATACTTGATGACAAATCTGTGGATGAATACCTTACGTTTAAATTAAAAATGAAGAAAATCGGCCGGGTAGTTTGGTCTGGCCGACTGACTTTTGTTTTCGTAGATTCTTTTAATATTTGTAGAAAAGGGAGAAGTACTTTAGACAAGCTAGATTGTTGACGTCATCGCTGCTTGTTTACTCGTAACAATTTAAGCTGTAACTCTTAGGTTCCTGCCTAACCACTTTCTTTAACATCAAGACATATTCGTACTTTTGTCAATCACGCTCGTAAACCATTCGAAAAAGCTGGAGTGTACAGGATCCCGAGCAGTTGTGGAGCTTTTTAAGTGGGTATCACCAAAAGAACTGCCGCTAAACATTTGGAAGAGCACAAGGTCAATTATAGAAGAGGGGAAAAGGAGCGATTAGCTGCTGCGGAGCATACTTTCAAACCAGGTAACGACCACGAAAAGGCTCTACAGGAAGTCAACTGAAATCGCCAAACATCGAAATAATTTCGATAGTAAGGAAGAGGTCATGAAACTAAACGGTATATGGACGCCGGTGCTGAAGAAGAGACGTACCACCCGTCCACTACAGTGTGATGACAAACGGCGCGGCCATCGTCGGCAGCGGACGGCGGCGAATTGCACTGAGGTCTTCAAGACACGCGGTGTCACGCGTCTGCGCGGTAACGCGCGGACTCCAACTTGGTCACAGTCAGTAACGAACCTGTCGCGCGCACGCGCGTGCGTGCGTGTGTTGGACCTGCAATCCTACAGACCCCGTGAAGATGTCCGCAGGCGTGGACGAAACGTTGGGTTTTGACAACTAATTCAACCGACCACGGCATAACAGCCCGGATAATTTTAATGGACACTCAACAGTAATTTCATCATCTTCTTCACTTAACATGCAGTTGTATTTTCAGTCGTGTGATCTTGGTGTGATTTATCCGGTCCTTCTCAGAAGGTGTTGTATTTCCGGTGTCCAGCTGTATGCCTTGCATCCCACCAATGTAATAGGTAGTTTTAATGTTTTAGGTACTGTAAATTGTGCATCTGTTGTTGTTTCAAACTGTCACTGCAGGTACTACGCCGACATCGCTTTTACGTACGGAATAAAATCAGTCTCGTAACTTTTTGGAGTGACGGTGTTGTTTCGTCACGGCTCAGATGGCCCGGTGGAAACCAGCCCTCGTGCGGTGTCGACACGCAGATTAGTGTCGAAATGCAGAGAACGGTGACAACTTGTGGTCGGAGAGCACATTTTCCCAGAAGGCAATGGCCGTAAACGGTACAAAGTGTAAGGCTAGAATAAACAGGAGATACGGGGAGTAAAAAAGCGGCATTCGGAGAAGCTGGCCGGCGGCGGCATTAGCATGAGAAAGGCGACGCCTTCGCCACGGGCCAGCCAGCAGATGCGGGCGTGCTGCAGAGCCGAGCTAGCGCTGCGGCCGCGGCTGCAGGAACCGGTCACCGCCGAGCTGCACGCGTGAGAACCAGATCACGCGTCTGCACGCCCGCCCGTCCTCCGCTGCATTCTCTCGCTATTAGCGTTGTCTCATCCTGACACTGCCTAATCTAACTGCTCTACGTCCACTGTGTGCGCATACCTGTGTTAAAGGATGGGGGGGGGGGCGGCGGAGGAAGGGTGTCATGACACCTTCCCCCCAAATGGGAACGTTTTACTAAATGCTTTTATATATTTACATACGTCAATTTTCAACTTCTTCATCTAACAACGCTCCGAAACATTGGCGTACCTAGGACTTGGGTAAATTTTAGTCTGTTTCCAGACAGACTACTCCCGTTGAAGAAACTAATTCACTCCCATCCAATGAAAGCTTATGGTAAAACACTCCAAGTTTTCAATCTTTACCTTTACCAGATTACTGTTATACGATTTTTTTTCTGGTTCTGGGGGGGGGGGGGGGGGTTCTATCCCGCTCATCCCCCCAATAGTTACGCCACTGCTCCGAAAAATAAACTACTATGAAAACTAAGGGCCTTAATTACGGCAAGGAGTTCTAGAAATTACGAACTGTGTTTGATAAATGATACTTTTCAGCTGTTTGTATGAGGGACTTCCACGTGCATTAACTTACGACCTAAATGACTGCAGAGAACATTCCAACCAAGTAAGGCACCAATTCACAACGCGACAGTACCTACAGATTGTCTCCGACAGAGTGGAAAAAGCCGAATATCCTCAATGTACTCAAAATGTTCAAATGTTTGTTAAGCTTAAGGGACTTAACTACGGGGTCATCAGTCCCTAAACTTACAAACTACTTATGAACTACTTACGAACTAGGACGGCACAAATATCCATGCCCGAGGGGGGATTCAAACCCCCGACCGTAGTGGCCGTGCAGACCATGACTGAAGCGCCTCAGTCTCCTCGGCCACCGCGGCCGGCTCAATGCACTCGCTCTTATAGGTAGGGTCCTTATGGAAATTACTTCTAAACGATTCTAGACGATAAATATGCCAACAGCAAATAAGCAAATTTGCATTTACCGTAGAATGATTACAATACCACGGCAGAAGAAACAACTACTCCCGAAGTATTGCGACAAATACAGAAACGTTTAAAAATGTCAGCATACTTAGAAAATATCTTCCAGAAAACCACACATAAATATTTAAATAGGGTAGATTAAAGATAAAAGAAAAAAAATGGACGAAAATAATACGTAGTTTACATAACACATAGCAGTGGATAGGATTACCGAGTCCAGACAAAACTTTCAAAACCCAACTCTAGGAGCGAAGTGGAGCAGTGGTAAGACACTGGACTCACATTTGGAAGGACGGTGATTCACATCCACTTCAGGCCATCCCCATTTAGGTTTTCCGCGATTCCCTATATAACTCCATGAAAATGCTGTGCTGGCTCCTTTGAAACGGATTTCCTTCGGCAACCTTTCCCAAATGATCCGAGCCTGGGTTCCTCCTCTAACGACCACGCTGTCACGGGGCGTTAACCCTAAGCTTCCTTCCTTCCAATAGTAGAACATAAAAGAATATAACATTTCACTGCGAAGGTCGAAGTAATAACATGAACTTAAGAGAAACACCTTTCACGTATTAGCCCTACACCTGTTTCGGTTGTCACAATGTTGCCTACAAGGCAGTACTTGCAGCAATCTCTTATCGTGAGACGAGTGAGCAGTACGTCGCGAAATCTTCCAACCGATAGTGCCAGTGGAAAAACTCCTGGTGCTGCAGGCGTTTCTTTATCCAAGCAGCGTATCAGTTTTCCGCAGAAAGTTCGCTGTTCCAGAACTTTATACTTCAGCAGAAGATACTGGACATTGAATGGTCGTGCGTTCTAAGGCGCCTTGCTGCGAAGTGCGTGGCTGGTCCCCGACGGAGGTTAGAGTCCTCCCTCTGGCATAGGTGTGTGTGCGCGTGATGTCCTTAGTATAAATTACTTTAAATAGTTTTCAAGTCTAGGAAATGATGAAAACTGTATTTTGGTCGCCATAACTATACAACATTTGAAGTCGAGTCTTCCGCACAGAAGACAGCCAAGCTAACTATTAGATTAGAGATTAAATTAGTTGTTCGTTACACAGATCTATATTGAGAAGATCCTCGAGGATGTGGAACATGTGAATATATTATATTTTTCTTTTTTCCTTTTAGAAGCTGATATAATAAAACAATAATACATTATTTGGTTCTATTCAAAAATTCGCCAATGGAGTAAGAAAAAAATTCAAATGTTTGTATAGCTTATGGGACTTAACTACGGGGTCATCAGTCCCTGAACTTACAAACTACTTATGAACTAGCTAACACTACGGACGGCACAAATATCTATGCCCGAGGGGGGATTCGAACCCCCGACCGTAGTGGTATGTAGACCGTGAATGACGCGCCGCAGTCCCCTCGGCCACCGCGGCCGGCAATGGAGTAAGAGTTTGCCACTAGTATCTTTCAGATTCCTTTTACACTGATCTTTATTTGTAGCAAATTTTTTACGATTGCTGATAAATTATTGAAAATGTGTGTTCCTGCGTAGTGGATCCCATATTCAACTACAGAGGCGACTTATGGGGATTAATATAAATACCAATAACTCCAATGGTCACATATTCTATATCCTGTCGTGATAAGAACGAATATTTTCGTTGGACAATTAAATTACATGAAAGTGAACCGGTCATCAATAAGTAAAAAACGCGATCTTGGCTGTAAATTTATATAAATTGATTTAGATCGCCCCAAAGAACAAAGAGTTCCAAATATAACTTTTATATGTGCTGCGCTTAAAACTTTTGTGCCCTTTTTCTCGTAATTTTCTGGCTAGTGCGCTTTAGGACTTCTGTGTGTGTGGACACAATTGAGATATACGAGGCGCATGAAGTGTCGTCCACCAAGGACAGATTTTATGTGTAAGAAAAGGATTAGTGTCAAATTTTTTTTTCACGATAATGCCTGACCTCATACACCGAATGTGACCACCAATTCTTACGGAAATTTCAATGGGACCAGTTTGATCGTCCTGCATACAGCTCGGACCTCTCTCCTAGCGACTTTCATCTCTTCTTACACCTAAAATCTGTCCTTGGTGGTCAACACTTCAACGATGATAAAGAGCTGTTACCACATGGTTGAATACACAGGCGGCAACCTTCTGTGAAGGATGCATGCAAAAACTTGTGGCACGCTATGACAAGTGCCTTCAAAATTTCGGCAGTTACGTGGGAAAGTAGTTTAAGAGTTATAGAATTTTGTGCAATAAAAATTTATTCTGTATCCGTGTACAATTTCATTTTATTACCAAACGGAACTTACTTTCTGGACGCGCCTTGTATTACTATCCTGCAAAGTCCCATCCTGAACTGAATGTCCGAGACCTGAAGATCTCCTTGTTAGAGTGGTTAGTAGAATTTTTGCGACTTCAGAGAGCGGTATCCTGCATGTAGGAACACAACGGAGCCTGTACTGTTCGTAGAAAGGGCATAGGGGAGCGCACAAGACAGGGAAGCGTCAGGTGTCCGATCGAGGCGACAGCGGCTAAACGGGCCCCCTGGAGGGGTGGGAATGGCGTCTTAAAAAATTAGACGTGTCAGAGCTGGGAAGGAAGCGGGGCGAGGTCTCGAGGGAGGCGCGCAACGAGCCGTCGAGGCGAGGCGACATATTCGTCCCATAAACGGCGGCGGGGAGCGCCCCCCGCTGACATTTGTCGCGTGGCATTTGGCAGGAGCGGCCGTCTGGCCCAGATTGGCGAGGGGTCTGGCCGGGGCACGCGACCTCCGAAACGCCCAGGGGCGCCGCTCCCGCCCAAGAAACGGGATACCTCAGCACCCCTACTGCAACTGCTGATCCGTGGCTCTGGAATGCGGTGGGCGGCGCACCGGCAGTACCAGGTGGCGGTGTGCGCCTCAACTGATACGCCAGTACCGTGGATGACGTGCCTTAGAAACTCTGGTATTGCGCCGTAATATTGCTCAGGAACGCGACAGGTACTACGTACACAGGACAGACTGGACTGTCAAACTAGATATAAATAACACGACATGGGACAGTGTTTGGCGAACATGTGGTTTTTCGAGAACACTCCGTTACGATTATGGAACACACATCAAAATCATACATACTGTATCTCAGGGGCGCCGACTCCGTGGGTGCTCCGGGGCTCGTGCACCCCCAAGAATGTTTTGGGGGTGCTGAGCACCCACATAACATTGAGGTGAAAAATAAAATTGTATAAATTAAAAAAAAAAATGGGGAAAAATCGAAACATTCCTTATGACAAGAGGCATTGCAAAACGTGACCAGCCGGCAGCGGTGGCCGAGGGGACTGAAGCGCTCCAGTCACGGTCTGCACGGCCACTATGGTCGGGGGTTCGAATCCCCCCTCCGACATGGATATTTGTGCCTTCCTTAGTGTTAGCTAGTTCATCAGCGCACACTCCGCTGCAGAGTGAAAGTTTCATTCTGGAAACATCCCTTAGGCTGTGGCTAAGCCATGTCTCCACCATATCCTTTCTTCCAGGAGTGCTAGTCTTGCGTGTTTGCAAGAGAGCTTCTGTGAAGTTTGGAAAGTAGGAGGCGAGGTACTGGCGGAAGTAAAGTTGTGAGGCGGCATCGTGAGTCGTGTCGGGGTAGCTCAGTCGGTAGAGCGCTTGCCCGCGGAAGGCAAAGGTCCCAGGTTCGAGTCCCGGTTCCGGCACACAATTTTAATCTGCCAGGAAGTTTCATATCAGCGCACACTCCGCTGCAGAGTGAAAGTTTCATTCTAGTTCATAAGTAGTTTGTAAGTTTAGGGACTGATGACCCCGTAGTTAAGTCCCATAAGCTATACAAACATTTGAACATTTTTTGAAAACTTGACCATAGCGAGAGACAACATTTCATACGTGAAAGAATGATCAGTTTTGTACTCGGGTCCCCAAGCGAGTAGTAATGAGTGTCGGTGTTTTAGCCACTATGCTAGCTTTATTCATCCTGAAGCACGTTGATCCTTTTGCCCTTTCAGGTGTACGTATTTATGAACTTTCAATTGTGTACTTTAAAGAATTTAGCTTGAAGAATCTGATGCTGATGCTAAAGTTAATCGTTTTTCATTTATCTTTGTCACTTCCCTTGTTATTAAAATTCTAGATTCAGTTGAAATTTGTAATGCTTAACAAACCTTGGACTATATTAATACTGTCACAGATGTCATGAAGTTATCTCGAAGTGATAATAGCAAAACTGATCTACTATTGTTATTGTCTCGTTAGCTAACTAAATTCCTTCAGCGTGTTGATTTTCTTAGACTACTTTCCACTACTCTTGTTTTGCTCTTGTTAATGTCAAGTCGCGTGCGAATGGCGGCGTGGTCTAAGGTGTCATGCTACGAACAGGGCGGCCGCTCTGCCGGAGGCTTGAGTCTTCCCTAGGGCCCGGGTGTTTGTGTTGTCCGTAGTGTAAGTTAGTTTAACTAGTTTGTAATTCTGCGGACTGATGACCATAGCAGTTTGGTCCAATAGATTAAGAAACATTTGAACATTCGAATTTGTTAATATTATACTCTCCTTTGAAGACTGAACCCATTCCCTTCCGGTTGCTATTCCGGATGCTTTGCTGTCTTTGACAGAATTACGAACTCATCGGGAAATCGCAAATTATTTATTTCTTCTCCCTGAACTAAATTCTTTCCCAATTTTTCCCTTGCTTTTCTTCACACCTTGCTCAATGTAAAGTTTACGCTCTTCCCAATTCCTTTCATGGCTTTCGACCCTTATATATGCTGTGTGGTTTTTGTACAAGTTGTAACTTAAGTTTCCTTTATTTTATTCCTGCTATCTTCAGAATTTGAAAGTGTATTGAAGGCAACATTCTGAAAAGCTTACTCCAAATCTACAAAAGCTAAAAATGTAGGATTCCCTGTTCTTTACCTTCTATATCTACATCTACGTAGATACTCTGCAAATCACATTCAAGTGTCTGGCAGAGGGTTCATTAACCACTTTCATAACTTTTCTCTACCGTTCCATTCTCTAATAGCATGCGGGAAGAAAGAACACGTACATCGTTGCGTTTTCGATCTGATTTCTCTTATTTTATTGGGATGGTCATGTCTCCCTAAGTAGGTGGGTGCTAGCAAAATATTTTCACATTCAGAAGTAAAAGTCGGTGATTGAAACTTCGCAAACAGATCACGCCGCAATGAATAACGTCTTTCTTTTAATGATTTCCACCCCAATTCGTGCAACATTTCCGTGACGCTTTGCCCCCCCCCCCCCCGTAACGTGATAAAACAAAACGAGCTGCGAGCTGCCCTTCTCTGAACCTTCTCAATATCTTCCGTCAGTCCCACCTGGTGAGGGTCCCACATGGGGGCAACAGTACTCCAGGAGAGGACGCACAAGTGTGATGTAGGCAGTCTATTTGGTGGAGCTGGTGCGTCTTCGAAGCGTTACCTTTGGTTCGCCTTCCCCACAATATTTTCTGTGTGTTCTCTCCAGTCAAAGTTGTTCGTAATTGTAATTCCTAGGTATTTGGTAGAATTTACGACCTTAAAGTTTGACTGATTTATCGCGTAATTGAAGTTCAGCGGATTTTTTCTAAGTTTCGTAAGGCCAGTATTGGCTCACATATACCTATATTTTTCCTAAATCCAAACTGATATTCCCCGAGGACGGATTCTATCAGTTTCTCCATTCGTCTGTGTTCAAGTCAGTATTTTCCGCCATTGATAGTTCAGTAATTTTCACACTTTTCTGTTTTAATACTTGATGCATAATTAATTTTTTTTTTTTTTTTTTTTACGATGAATGTCATTCTTGATTTTCAGGTTCAGGACTCTACTTACACGACAGTATTACTGTACGAATCATGTTGTAAGACAAAAATCACAACAGTTAGTTACATCGTCAACAGGCACGTCTTGTTTCACTGGGGCGCCGCGGGGCGGTGCGGCGTCTGCCCGCTGGAGCCGAGGCTGGCGAGGAGATGCGAGACGCGGCCGCTAGGGGCGCTGCGGGCGGCGCGGCCGGCGCTGACAGCCGGGCGGAACCGGAAACGCCAGCCGCAGCAGCAGAAGCAGCTGCCGCCGCCGAGCAGGGGGTGGGGCGGGTGCGCGCCGAAATGAAAATAATGACAAAAAATGCCGGATACGCCACCCCGGACATCTGACTTGATTCCCGCATCCCACGTGCACAGCTGTCTCCGAAATTCCACTCCAACACGTGATACGGTACATTAACTTACCTTGTCTTTAACGCTTTCCAAGCTCAGTACTTCGGGGGGGGTTTTCTGTCTGAATACCGCCGACTGTATTGTCCAGCTTTCGTGTTTTACTTTCACTCAGTCATGTACCAGTGGGGGTAAACGAAAAGAACAGTCGAATATAAGGTTGAAATGTGTAAGAAACAGCGACGGGTGAGATTCGGAACACGTGACGGTTCTGCCAAATATTGTTGGACAAGTAAAATCTGTCAGATACTTGGGAAGTTTGGTGACAGTGCATAGAAACTGCGCAGAGTAAATTGGATGTATAATATCTAAGAGTATTGAAAAAATGTGGGAAGAAGCTGAAGTGCACAACCCCCTGGAAACAAACGTGACAACGCTCCATGCGAAGCATATTAACGAAGGAAGAACGGCAAAACAATGGCTACACACAGAAGTAGTTGGAAGAAGACAAATAGGAAGACCAAGTAAGAGATAGTTCGATCAAGTGAATAAGGGTATAGGAGTAGGAGGAGTCAGCTGCGATACAGTCCTGATAAAAGAATAGTATATAGACAAATAGACTGGAAAACTGATGGTCTAAGAAAAAGATTCGTGTTTTGCCTAGAGTGTAGTATTATCGGGCAGTGAATAATGAGTAATTAGGAACATATACGGATTGAACTTAGTTTTATAGCAAGATCGTGGAGAAAAATGTTTAAAATGGATTGGATTGCTAGAACAGTGTTTGCGGAAATATTTATGAGAATAGCAGACGAAAGAAAATTAGTGGATATGATAAGAATGCACAAAACACTAACTGATAAAAATGAGAAAATGTTTAAACTGGGAAGCATTAGTTTCGAAGAAATTTCCTGCAAGGAGAGGTCGGATAAGAAGAAAGAGAGTAAGGAGGAAAGGTTGCAAGGAAAATTAGGGTAGACAGCTTGCATCGTCGAAGAAAATATTAGCGGAAGGAGACTTAGAATAATGATTGGCATTAAAATGGGCGCAATTACTCGCAAATTAAAGAAGCGTCTGTTCAGTCGATAAAAGACGTAGGATAAATACACTAAACAAGAATGAATCAATAATGTTGTGGCGTACGGTCAATTGTTCTTTTTCATTAGAGTACATGCAGTCTTTTGTCATATTTGCTAGGGTCGGTCACTTAATGCACTTTGTTGCCAGAATAGCTGCGTCTCATCACTTTACTTTTTGTATGCGAGCATCAAAGGCACAGTTTTCGTTGTCAGAAATTATGGTGAGCACAGCACAATCAGAATATGAAAAACCACCTCCACTCCACAAACTCCAACGGCCTGTATTGTCGTCTGCTGAAAATGTTCAAATATTTGTTAAGCTTAAGGAACTGAACTGCGCGGTCATCAGTCCCTAAACTTACAAACTAATTATGAACTACTTTATACTAAAGACGACACAAACATTCATGCCCGAGGGGGGATTCGAACCCCCGACCGTAGCGGACGTGCAAACTGTGTCTGGCGCACCGCAGACCACTCGGCCACTGCGGTCGGCTGTCGTCTGCTGCTGATACTTCAGTTTTTCTGGAATACGACGCCGGATTACCTGGATAGGAAATTGTTTAGGAATCAAATAGTTATAGGTTCGAGTCCCACAGTTGGAATAAGTATATATTTTAGTGATATATCTGTTTTAGTATTTTTGCATATAGACTGACCCTCCGCAGATGCCACTAAAGGAAAGAATTTTCTTTCAGAAAAACTGTTTTTGGGATCTCAGAAACTTATATGACACAGCGCATCTTCTCAGAGAATACTCCGTCCCTTAGCGAGGATTAAGACTACGGAAGTGACCAAGAGCTGTATATAGATATATTCTCAGTACAATGCAAATGATTATCTTCTTTTCCGAAATCTTAAAATTTGCACACGTCCAATAGAAGCTTAGGGAGTCTCAGTGCGAAACATAAAATTCCGGATTTCTAGAACGGATTTTTCTTAATGCTAGTAATTCTACATCGGCCAAGTAATGAGTAATGAAGAAACTCGACATGTTTTATATTTATATATATATATATATATATTTTAAGGAAAAGGTCTATTTTAAGCGCCTGATATTGAAATTAGCGTTCAGTATAGTCCTATCCGGCAAGAATTAATACCGGCGACGCAATCACTTGGGCGTCTTGGAATAGATGGACGAATATAAATCGAACAGCACGAAAGAAGGGATACCTACTGTATAACCCATCATGTGCAGATAATACGACTTTACACCTTTCTTAGTTTCGGCTTTGCTTTATTGTGTTTTACTGAGTACATCTGAATATAGATCTTGGGGTTCCTGCATAAATGAATGAAATTTGGCGGGCGGATTTCGTTCGCACAACAAAACCATGATTTACTATACATATTTAATGATCAGTTTAATGTTCATTGTATTATAAATGGTTGATACGGGCTACTACTTTCGAAATTGACAATATTCACAGCGAAAACGCCCAAGCCTATATTATTAAACCACAAAAAGGTTTGCCACACGTTTGACCACGTTATAAAATACTGGTCGACTGACTTATCCATTGATCGCAAAACATGTATCACTTTCCTCGCTCTCCAACCTTCGCAGTATTAATTGTGTGCAAGTAGTGCATGTATTGCATGTATTCAGAAAATGCGTAATATTAAGAGTTAGAGCCACAAATCGTGTCTGTAAGTAACACCAAGACTAAGCTTGATTCCTGTAAGAAAAAAAGACGCATACATCAAATTTATCTTATCGAATGGAAGTTCTGCATATCAGTTATACTCTACGTTCAACGAATTACTTTCAATAAAAAAAGTGTTCTAATGAGTGATTAGTCAGTGAGGATTAATCACAAAAACAATTCGCCTAGATGGGAACTGTTTTTTTCTCAAGCGTGCGACTTGTTGGAGTAACCCAAGCTATCGTATAGGTGCAACGCAAACCCTAACGTCAAACTATTTGAAATAACGCAATACGCATTAGCAGAAGCACCATTATCGTTAGCTGACTGGATAGAAGCGTCAAGTAATTAGTCTCCTTCAAATTATAGAAAAACCGGGAATGAACACCGTAGATGAAGCAGTTAGAGCGAACAGGCTAAGATGGTGGGGCTATGTTAGACAATGGGAGAAGCAAGTTTTACCTAACAGACATGGGCTCGGCACCGGAGGGCAAGAGGAGTCGAGGTAGACCAAAGAGAAAGAGATTCGATAAGAATGATTTTGAAGAAAACATCAGACGAGGCATCAATGTTAGCACTGAATAGGGAATCGTGGAGGAATTTTATTAGGGGGCTATGCTCCAGACTGAACGCTGAAATACAGTCAGTCTCCAATGATGATGAACTTATGGGCGTTTAGTAAATAACAGAAAACTTTAACCCTTTAAAGCATAGTGTAGCTGATAACCCACATACCATATTTTTACATTATCTCTCAAACTGATCAACATTTTACCAGAAATTAATTTTTAGCTGCTTGTATACGTATTGTTACATATGTTGGTAGGTCGTCCTAGAAATTATAAATTGCAGAGTGCTACTGTATCAGTTCGATAGTTAGCTGCATTCAGTTACTCCAAACACGTGCGTTTGTTTACTTTAGTATTCCTCCTTTGTCATGTAAAAGTAATCAATCGCATACTACTGTTGTATTATGAGTTACTTTCTGGAAATATGAGAGGCATAATAGTGACATTTACAACGTCGGGTACATTCGGGTACATCATGGAAGTCCTATATAGCTGACCAACTATGAACTTCTTATTGCTAGTAGGGCAAAATAATTTTAAGGATTATTTATTACAATATTTTTCTCAGTATATTCGCACTATACATTAATCGTGGTAGTTTCTATACTTCAAATAGAAAGTCATGCATTAGAGGGTTAAGGAGACACAATAACAAAGTATACCTGGTACTTTTGGTGATAAGGAGATGTATTTCGTGCGCGCCAGTTTATAGACCCGCATGTTAAGTTGTACCTACTGACATGTAAATTAGGTATACAAACACTGTTGCATATAAGCGACAAGCGCTCTAAATGGGCCGCGCGGAATGGCCACGTGGTCTAAGGAGTCGTGCTACGGGCTGGGCCAGCCGTACCCGCCGGGGGTTCGAGTCCTCCCTCGAGCATATATATATATATATATATATATATATATATATATATATATATATATATATATATATATATGTGTGTGTGTGTGTGTGTGTGTGTGTGTGTGTGTGTGTGTGTGTATTATCCTTAGTGTAAGTTAAAGTAGTATGTAAGACTAGGGACCGATGACCATAGAAATTTGGTCCAATAGGTTTAAAATTATTTACTCTAATTGGTTCAAATGCGAGTACAATGAAAAGATAAAACAATCTGCGTTGAGGTAGTTGTTGAACTACATGTACCAGGGATCGATTACAAAGCAGATTTATTTCGGTGGCATTGACATTACATGCTCCAGAAATGACTAAAGTATTTACCGATGATATTACAGTTCCAAAAAAACATAGGGAAGGGACATGAAGATGATTTTTGATTGCAAGACAATGGACGCCTCGAAGTTATGAGTGCAAGTGGAAATTTCGACTGACCCAGAGGAAATCGTAATATTTTAATTGTGAGAACAGAATGAAGTGATGGCTGCAGGTTAAATTTTAAGTCGAAGTTGCTGCTTTATAGCAAAGATGAGGGACAAGAGCGATGCAAAAGTGAACACTGTACTCTATTGTAAGTAAATATCATGGAGCAGTAACGAAAGTTTTGCTTTGGAAAGAGGGCCGTCAACAGAAACTCTGACTCCACCTTCATAATATGTAACACATGAAAAGGTTTGGTGGAAGGTTACATGGAGTATAGGTGTTATTTCCTCCGACTCTAATAGTTACACGTATTGCAAATTCTGCATTAACAATTTTTTTAATTATATGCGATGTACTAAATAACAATGTAATCGCCTAAACAGCTACGCAGATAGAGGCGGAATAAATTAAAAGAACTGCTTTCTTTGGTATTGGGGAAGAGCGGCGTTATGACTGGTGACAGGGCAGCCCCTGGGCGTGCCCCGTGCCACGCGCGGCGCTTGCCGTCGACCTGGACAGCCCTGGCGCTGGCAGCGCACCTGGTGGCTGCAGCTGTCCCGCGACGCTCCACCGTAAGCCACGGCCGCAGTCGCCGCCGCGGTCACTACTATCTCACTGTGTCCGTCACTGCAGCTGTGCTTTACACTTTGGCCATTGTTTAACCTGGACAAAGATGCATGTTCTCGGCTCACCAATTTACCCATGTCGCCAATACTTATGTTACAAAGTGGGTTTGACCTACTCTTACTTATGACTTCGAACACTCTGAACCGCACGCAACTATGCAATCACAAATAGGACAGTGATGTGCGTCATTTCCACGCAAAACGTTGCTTTGTACCTGAAGTAACATTCAAACAGAAAGAAACAAAGTAAAAAGATATCAATACCATATAAAGGAAATTAGATGTAATGTAATTTAATGGCGTCAGTGTATCATTACATATTCAATCATCAGCGCCAAAATCCTATGTTCAAATGTTTGTAAAGCTTATGGGACTTAACTACGGGGTCATCAGTCCTTAAACTTACAAACTACTTATCACCTACTTACGAACTAGGACGGCACAAATATCAATGCCCAAGGGGGGATTCGAACCCCCGACCGTAGTGGCTGTGCAGACAATGACTGAAGCGCCTCAGTCCCCTCGGCCGGCAAAAATCCTCTGTTTTAAGTACTTATGGTAGTGTAAAACACACATCTACAGCAGTGCCAAACATCTGAAAGTCCTTATATTAGTCCTCAAAAAGCAGATGCGGGATTTCGATGATGTGGTTAAAAAAAAGTGGCAGAGAACAATGTGCACACCTCACTAAGCCACGTTATCCCTTTTCAAATCACTTTCCCATTCACGGGGTCCAATATCAAAAGCCATACTAATTACATTTTCAAATGATGATGTTGGAATGTCAATGTCATATCTGTCATTCAAATTCCGTTTATCTGTCCAGCGTGACGTCGTGTATTCCTGTGTCGTCGCCATTATAAAATCAAATGTTCAAATGTCTGTAAATCTATCGGACCAAACTGCGTGGTCATCAGTCCGTAGCTTACAAACAACAAACCTAGGTAAACTAACCTAAGGACAACACACACACATCCATGCCCTAGGGAAGACTCGAACCTTCGACGGCAAGCAACCGCATGGGGGCATGGATGTGTGTGTGTGTGTGTGTGTGTGTGTGTGTGTGTGTGTGTGTGTGTGTTTTGTCCTTAGGTTAGTTTACCCTAGTTTAAGTAGTACCTAAGCTACGGACAGATGACCACGCAGTTTGGTCCGATAGATTTACAAACATTTTTTTGTTCATATAATTTGTAAATTACAATTTTATTATTCATTAGAAAATAATTGTACATAGAACAGACAATTTTAATATAGCTTCTGTCAAGGTGTAATTTTAATTTTCCCGAGCTGAGAATGTTAACTGATTAATTCTTCATAATAGTTTTTGTGTATGTCTTCAATGTATGGCAGAATTTTCTTCATGTCCTTCACGTTTTCTGTCTTCAACGGCAGTTTTCCTTCAGGATAGACAACTAAATCTGGGAGCTGAATCGTGGTACGGAAATTGTGACGAAGAATGAACGTGTTGGCAGTTAATCCATTAATAAAAAGTCTTGTAAGGACACCCCTGGATGCTGATTATCGTACACAAATGGTAGAAGTTACTAATTCTAAAATGTGCTCTCTTAGCAGGGTCCTTCTTATGAACACTTTCAACAGATGTAGGAGATTTTCGGTAATATTTCGGCCCCCAATCCTTGAAATCGCATATTTACGGTTGTTGGTACCAACTTCGACCACTGTAAGTTTAAGAGACGAACGGCTTTGAATTATCAGTCCAGCACTTCCGCCCTTTTAACATAGGCGTTTAAATTTGATATAAGAATTTAACCATATGCAATTGGATTTTCAAAGCCCTGTTAACATAAAACGATGTGTATGCGGTAGGGAAACGCAAATCGGCAAAAAAGTGGATTTTGGAAAAAAATGTGAGTTACTCCCTTCTAAAAAATAGCTATTCATTTATGATAGACTTTTAAATTATAATATGTGGAATATGCTAACCCCCCTCTCATTAAAAGATAAATATATAAACCTGTTATGTTTGGCAGCAGAACAAAATTAAACTTGACTCGTTCACACATGTAAGTGTTCGAAAAGTAAATAGATATACAGGTAAAACAATAGCTTCAAAGGACACATCGTGTAGCATCGCTGTATAGTCAATCCTGCGTAATGGAGGAAAGTGTGGGACAGTAAGGATTTTAGACAACCAAAAAGGATCGACCGCAAAAACGATAATGACGAGAGTGCAGGTTACAGTTCGTTACACAGAAATGAATAACCTTACAGGCTACCGCGAAAAGTTGCGTCAGACTGATTATACGTTCTAAACGTTCAAATGTTTATAAAGCTATGGGGCCAGACTAGTGTGGTCATCGGTCGCTAGAATTACATACTACTTACACTAACTTATGCTAAGGACAACACACACATCCATGCCCGAAGGACTCGAACCTTCGTCGGAGAGCAGACGCGCACTCCGCAGCATGGCGTCTTAGAGCGCACGGCAACACCTGCGCGACCTGACAACAACAACAAGTTACTGTTATAAACGAGATGACTTGCCGACTAGATTCCTCAGACTAAGATTTTTGTTTTATTTTTTACCTAGAAGACGTCAAAAGGACTCTTCTACTGAGACCTTTGAGAATGTGGGTTTCGAGACAGTTACTGCGTCAGCAGGAAAATGAATATAAGACGAGAACTCAGGAGTGACGCTACCCTCTATGTACCAAGTTGTTGCCGAGTACTGGCCTTCGGCAGACGGCAGCCGTGCCGTTGCGGCAATCTGTCGGCCGGTAATGGATAGGACGCGAGCAATATGGCGCAAATTCTCTGCTGGGATGGAGGGGAGACTCGCCGCTTCCCGCTTTCGACGCCTCCCCTAATTTAAATTCCTCGGCTCGCCCTGCGAGCGCAAGAAAAGTGCCGGAAAAATGCGCCCCAGATGTGGCCGGGCTCGGAAAGACGAGTGCAGACTGGCGGAAGGGCCCATTCACAGATAAAGCCGTTTCCGCAGGCGGCTCCAGCCTGCCACCCTGTGAAAAAGCTGTCTGAGATTCTGCCCTAAAGCATATCCGCTGGCGATGTGGAAGATCCGGTAGTGGCAATATTCAGAATGCGGCCGCACAGACGGCTCCAGATGGCGAGGCTGTTTCAGACTGGGCGGAAATGAGGCACTTGAGCCCGCCTAAAATTTGGAATGCGGGCTTTTATTCACTGTAGCCTTTCTAGTATATCACGCGTGAGTCACGAAAATCGCAGAGCACTGTCGAGCGGTACAGTACTGTTTCCAGCAATCTGTTGTCTATCTGATAACGGGTAACATTACAAAAATGTAAATGTTTGTAAAGCAAAGGGATGTCATCGGTCCCTAGACTAAATTAAACTTATAATAAGGACAACACACACATCCATGCCCGAGGGAGGACTCTTACCACCTATGGGAGCGGCCGCACAATCCGGAACATAACGCCCCAGACTGCGCGGCCATTCCATTGCGGTTCCAAATAATGTTCTATACCCGTAAACAGGGTCAAATGTAACGATTTGGAAGCAAACAGTGCTACAGATGGTATAACATTGAATAATCGTTTGTAAATTTTTGCTGCTTCCTTACGTTCAAACTTTATAAAAGAAATCTTTTGGCGTAATTTTTTTAATTCTCTCTGTCATTCTGATATTCTCCTAGTTCAATTTCCAATTCAACATTATTTACATCTCAATAAAACAGTTTCTAGTTTTATTTACTCTTTGGACACTCTGGTTTTAATATAATGGACATGTAATTTCACATTATTTACCTAATAAAGTTATGTTAATAAGACAGGAGTGTACTAAGTAAAAAATCAAATGTTAAACTATCATTCTTCTGTCAGTGACACGCCCTGGCCTGCCACAGCAGGTAGAAACCAGGATGTAGAGCGTGATCATAGGGTTGAGGACGCATCACATCGTTAGTATTGGAATATATATAATCACCATATTCATTTTCGATTTATGTACTTTTCATTGGCAACGTTTTTAGCATCATAATTCCAATTATAACTGTCATACAATTAGGATTCAAAAATTTTTAAATGTTTGTCCAAATGACCAAATGTTTGTAATTCTATGGGACCGAACTACGTTGGTCATGATTCCCTAGACTTACATACTACTTAAACTAACTTAAATTAACCTAAGGACAACACACACATCCACGCCCGAGGGAGGATTCGAACCCCCGACGCGGGAGGCCGCTTGATCCGTAACGGGGCGCTCCAGACCGCTCGGCAACTCCCGCGCGGCAAATGTTTGTGAAGCTGATGGGACTTAACTGCGGGGTCATCAGTCCCTAAACTGATGAACTGATGAACTACCTCATACTACTAAAGACGACACAAACATCCATGACAGAGAGGGGGGTGGGGGTGGGATTCGAACTACCGACGGGGAACGGCCTCACGCATCGGAGCATAGCGCCTCAGTTCGCTTGGCCACTCCGCCGCGGCGAATTAGGATTGCACAGCCGCTCCCGTCGGAGGTTCAAGTCCTCCCTCGGGCGCTTGCGTGGTTTTTTTTTTTTAAGTAGTTTGTATGCAGTTTGCCCCTTAGATTCACAAACATTTGAACATATTTTAATAGCCGCGGTGGAGTAGCCGAGCGGTCTAAAGCGTCTCGCTGCGGAGCGTGCGGTTGCTCGCCATGGAGGTTCGAGTCCTCCCTGGGGCCTGGGTGTGTGTGTGTGTGTGTGTGTGTGTGTGTGTGTGTGTGTGTATGTGTGTGTGTGTGTGTTGTCCTTAGGTTAGTTTACCTAGATTTAAGTAGTTTGCAAGCTACGGACTGATGACAACGCAGTTTGCTCCGATAGATTTACAAAAATTTGAACATTTTGAACATATTTTAATACATCAAGGAATGATTAATTTGGCATTAGCCGCGGTGGAGTAGCCGAGCGGTCTAAAGCGTCTCGCTGCGGAGCGCGCGGTTGCTCGCCGTGGAGGTTCGAGTCCTCCCTGGGGCATGGGTGTGTGTGTTTGTCCTTAGGTTAGTTTACCTAGGTTTAAGTAGTTTGTAAGCTACGGACTGATGACCACGCAGTTTGGTCCGATAGATTTACAGACATTTGAACATTTGAATTTGGCATTTGAGGAGAGCGGGGAGGGGAGGAGAGGGGGGGGGGGGGGGTAAAATCGTAGAGGGATACTGAGAGAAGAATAAAGTAAGCATTTTCACAGGAATGTTGGTTGCAGTTCATATTGAGAGATGAAGAGACGTGCGGAGGATATGGTTAGCGCGGAGAGCTACATCAAACCAGTCTTTGGAGTTAACCACAATAGCAGCAGCAGCTTGGCATCCAAGTTGCCCACTCATCCTCCCCCCTTCTTTATTATGAAACTTTTATCCGAAGTTGATTGCATAATTTATAGGGAGTGTTGTTTTAGCTCTTCTGAAATATTTGACCAAAAAACATAGAATTCTGACTCCCCTTGCCAATTTCTCCGGACATCCACGTATGAGCGCTGTTTAGTATCCAGTATGTCCTCCCACACATTTGAGCAAATTTCTAACATTACCCTTTGCAGCCTGGTTGCACATTCCCAGAATGCCACGGTTTGTGTACGGTGGACCAGCATGAGGCGTGGCGCGGTCCACGTGCTGTGCAGCAGTAAAAACACGGCGGACCGATCGATGGCAGGAGGGCGCCCGCTCTGACAACGCCGCCCTCTCCGCTCCCCCGGCCTCGCTCTCGCTCCCGGCACAGTTTGCCATGTTTACCGCGCAACCGCGCTCTGTCCGAGTTTCGCTCAAACAGGTCGCAACTGCACGACGGCCCTCCGGGCTCGCAGCTCTCTGCGTTTCCCTCCACTCAACCCTTTGCTCCATTTATTATGAACAGCTACTAGGAAAGAGCATCAAAAATGTTCAAATGTTTGTTAAGCTTAAGGGACTTAACTACGGGGTCATCAGTCCCTAAACTTACAAACTACTTATCAACTACCTACAACTAAGGACGGCACAAATATCCATGCCCGAGGGGGGATACGAACCTCCGACCGTAGTGGCCGTGCAGCCCAGACTGAAGCGCCCCAGTCTCCTCGGCCACGAATTTAACAATGTCATCACCTTCTGATGGGTTTACAGTCCAGCGCGAGGTGTATTTTACAGTTTACCACTTGCACCATCGTAGATTCTTTTTCATCATTGCTTGATGTTTGCCTGAACTCCCATTCAGTCCGTTTTGGCTTTCCCACGTAATCCACACTCTGTGTCCTGGTGCATCATTTGGGCAATATTTAACGACGCGATACCATGCTTTGACCATGACGTCATCAATATGTCGGAAACACTTAGGGAAGAAGTTATCTCTGATGGCATATATAGTGTTTTTCACAACACGTGTTATGTGGATGATGTATAACTTGCTTCTCTCATGAAACCTATGTAATCTGAAGCTTGTACAAGAAATCTATATTTTACGGATTATTAACCACTGTACGATTGCACAAGGCAAGGTTTGACGGGGTAAATTTTAATATTGTGAATGAAGAAGCGCTTACAGTTTTCAGATCAGCACCTTTCTCACGGAACTGGAACTGTTGTACCGAATATTTGTTGCGAAGATGTGTTTCACTAAATGAAATTTATTAGGCAGATATGTTTTTTGTAGACGTCGTGGAGAAACCTTACGTTCCTTAAACCTTTATAAACGAACGCTAACACTTTACTAAATTTTAACACGATCATCTATGTATAGATTATATAAGATTTTATTCCATTTTACGTCCACAGATACTCAGCGACTGTGTTTTCAAATAGGCAAAGGATAACAGCAGTCAACTGCAATTATTTTTTATTTCTGATCTAGGTGAAAGTAAATTTTACGCACTGAAGATAGTCATACAGCGACTGAAATCTATATCTGAAACAAAACAAATATTGCTACTGATTGCCGTTATATATAAAAAAAAATTCAATGTTTGTACAGCTTATGTGACTTAACTACGGATCATCAGTCCCTAAACTTACAAACTACTTATGAACTAGCTAATACTAAGGACGGCACATATATCAACGCCCCAGGGGAGATTCGAACCCCCGATCGTATTGGCCGTTATCTTTTACATATTTTTACAGATTTGACTATTAAAAAATACAGTATCGGAAACTTTAGTGTAATTTGATTGCCGCAATAAGAAATGAGGTAATAATTCTTTCGTGACTTTCTTTTCGCTGACCACGATATGCACTAAAATGGCGCGTTCGTAAAGGTAATGAACTGCGTGATATATGACGAGGGGTTAGAAGAGACATGGTGTTGAGCTCAATGGTGTTGTGCCAACAGATTGTTGGTTATTTCCACATGTTTATAATTTTGAAAACGAGATTAGTCGTTTCATACTATTCGCAATTGAAAACTGCGAGAAGAAATTAATTGGATACTGATACTGCACTGCCGCGTACTGATTGAGCGACTAGAAAAATAAGTGCTTCATATCTGGTACATATCACTTTATTTCACTTTGCACATGACCTTTTGTAAACTTGGGTTCTTACTTTCGTCTCGATGGTGAATCGTAAAGGACAGAGAAATGAAGTAGGGATGCAGCGCTCTGCATCTCCACGCGGTCTTATCGAGAGATCTCCGCAGCCCTCCAAACAGCACCATACCGTAAAAGCTGCAGAATGAGGCGGCACGTAATTTCGAGATAGCCTCGGCGGCGGCGGTAGCAGTTAACGTCAGTCACACAGACTGAGACAGAGCTCCCATTGTACTCTCCGTCCCTTCAAATACTGTTTATAATGGCAGGACCGCCATGCGAAGGTACCTATGACGTGCTGTGGATTCCATTCTTCAACCGAGTAGTCATAACTTTACAAAGCGTCCATAGAGACAGGCACTTGCAGCAATTTTGAAACCATCTCATGATCACATGAAATTCTAAGTTTCAGAAGTGCGTTTGTAATTTCGTGAATATTTGTTGCTTGTTTTCGAACTATTTGTTTCTCTAGAACCAGGCGAAGTATTAGGTTTTCGGGCTTATGTCTGAAGCGTTCGCCTTTATAGATATAGGCACAATTAGTGCTGTAGCTTCGACAAATTTTTGCTTCCATAATTTCCGATGTCTTCGTAGAAACAATCTTTTCTCTATGTGGGCTTGTAGCACGCTATCGAGATTTGGCTTGTCTATTCTGTCGGTTGGTATTTCCAGTTCTTTATAGTTTGTCGTGTTCGTCTCCATAAAATATATATTTCCAAAATCTGAAAATCACGCTTTGTTCAGATCTTGATAGTGTCTGACCATGTTTCAAATTAGTGCAGCTTATCAATGCAGGAAAAACTAAAAAAATTCACTCCATGTTTCTAAAACTGTAGAAGAGGAGGGGCGGACAAGATACAGAAGAGCTCGAAGGCTTGAGGTAAGAGTGAACGATTAATAAATAGAGGGGATTGAAATAAATGTTGGGCGTACTCTGAAATCACCGTGTTACGTCCTGCGTCATATGTAGTGAATACTACCAGTGGGTTCGGAAAATTGAACATTACCTATCATATTACCACAGCATATTTGTTCTGCGAGCATTACAGAACAAATAGGCTGTGGTAATAAGAAAGAGACAGCGGAGATTTGGGTGTGGCGGGAGACGTGCATGGAATAGTCCTCTGCAGTCGGGCTGGGCACTGTGTCCTCGGTGCCGGAGTGGTCAACGCGTCTGCCTAGTAAGCAGGAGATCCCGGGTTCGAATCCCGGCCGGGCACAATTCGCTGCGGTTTGGTATTCCATCTAACCCTAGTACAGCGAAGCCATATCTGATCGCCAATTGCGGTTTATTTCAAGTTAATACCTGTTGTGCACATAATCCAGAGGATGTTACTAATAAGTCAGTGTGCGCTGAGAGCTAGTACTGCAGTCAGGACTGTGTGTTACGTCTGCACTACTTCTTTAACTCAGATAGAACTGACGTCCTTCCAGAAGGACGAGAACTGAAACTTACGTTATCATTCTTGTATTTAAGAATTCGTCATGCTGTCGTAGTTTACTTCTCTGAGTAGCCTGCTCCATTGCAGATCAGTCTTAACTTCTATTGTTGATAGTGAAGTGGCTGTATACGGCTTAGAAGTTGAATTTATTGAAGACTTCCTCGTAGTTGTGTTTGTATTTCTTGAACAAAAAAAAAAAATGTTCAAATGTTTGTTAAGCTTATGGGACTTAACTACGGGGTCATCAGTCCCTAAACTTACAAACTACGTATCAACTACCTTATACTAAGGACGGCACAAATATCCATGCCCGAGGGGGGATTCGAATCCCCGACCGTAGTGGCCGTGCAGACCGTGACTGGAGCGCCTCAGTCTCCTCGGCCACCGCGGCCGGCTTTCTTGAACAGTCTTTAATTTTGCGACATGTATATATTACATTTAAATGATACTTTAATAACAATTTGATTCACCAGATTCAAATTATATAACATTCACTTTGACTTTCATCGAGAAAGAAGGGCAATATGACAAAACTAATGGCGGGATTGTGGGGAAAGAAAGTGTACCTTATGACACTTAACTGCGAGTTCATCAGTCCTTAAATATACAAAGTAATTAACTAACTTGTACTAAAGACAATACAAACACAAAACTAATAACGATATGGTGCAGTCATATGAAGGTAATTTATAGCTTCTGAAAAAAAAAAAAATTGACCAAGTCCGTTCTATCTGGGTTAAGTCACATATTGTTTCAGTCGAAAGTCACATTTTCTTGGAACTGCTTGTTAAAAAAGTCAACCGCTTTAAATCGTGCAGTAGGTAGTGGTCATAATGAGACTCGGTAATGTTCATATTTAAGTTATCTGAAACAAGATGAAATTATCTCAAATGAGAGTGTTAAAGTGTCTGTTGCGGACCAAGGCCAAAAGCAATGATCGTAGACAAAGGTGGACGGGCGCTTGTTCGGGCGTTGGTCGTGGCTTTGTTGGCTGTTGTCCGGAAGGAGGAAGGCGCCAGAGAGGAAGGGAGGCTGCCAGGAACATGTGTAGGCAGCAGCACATAAAGCGGCGCGTGTTCGCCGCCGGGTAAAAATCAGCGCCCGCTGCCACAGCGCACCGGAGGAGAGCTCGCCCGAGCCCGCGCCAATCGTTGCCGCAAAAAGAGCGATTGGCGAGCCCCGAATCGCCTCTACTGGATGACGAGCCGTTAAACGCGGCCGTAAACGCCCGAAAGCGACGCTACACTCCCATTACGGCGCCTCCTCCGGGCCTGCTGTTTGCTTTCACCACTGGCCTTTTCTTCCAAAACACGACAATCGTTTCGGTGCTCCGTCGCTTCGCCCATTCATGTCTGTGATACCATTACGAATCAGTAAAGCCTCTTCTAAATAGATACCAAGTAACTAATAACAATAATAAATGAAACTAGTGCATTTTTTACCAATGTGGCTGGATGTTTTGCGCTCTAGGCCTACTCGATCCCCTGAGGGAGTTGTACAAACTGTTACGCGAGCTTCAGAGATGAATAAAAGCAGGGAACACAAAACTTTTAACGTTCCCTCACCATCTACGTCAGTAGAGACGGGATGAGGTTTCTGAAGACGTGGGGGAGCTCAGTATTCGGATGCAGAGATTTACGAGAACTGCGGAAATTATAAATCAGGACGCCGCCGCGCCGAAGTGGCCACGTGGTCTAAGGCATCATGCTACGGACTGGCTAGTCGCTCCCGCCGGGGCTTCTAATCCTCCCTCGGGCATGTAAGTGTGTGTGTGTGTGTGTGTGTGTGTGTGTGTGTGTGTGTGTGTGTGTGTGTGCGTGTGTGTGTTGTCCTTAGTGTAAGTTAGTTTAAGTAGTATGTAAGTCTATGGACTGATGACCATAGCTGTTGGGTCCAATAGGTTTACAAACATTTGAACATTTTTTTTAAAACTCAGGATGGTAGTACGTGCATTTGAATAGTGCACTTCCTTCTGAGCCCTACGAGTTATCTACTGTATACCAGATCAATGTCTTAATGCATATAATTTATCTGCAGCCATTCGACAAACATTGTGCCACATGAAAGCGAATTTGTTAAACTATTTCGCTCACCAAGTTTCTACAGATCGACCCACAAAAAAGTACTAACGCCAATGAAAACAATTTTATACAATTGAATAAGAAATTTTAAGGTAAATATTACACTAGAGGCATACAGATCGTGTATAGTTATTATTATTATTATTATTATTATTATTATGTTGTTTTTTCAGAATAATTTTAGTTTTATTGTGAATAGCGGTGACCAGCACAGGCTTCCTAGATGATTGAAGGTGGCAGTACCGGTAACTGAAACGGGACTTACGTATGGTAGACGGAATGTTAGCAGTGGACTTCAAACAAAGGGACGAAACTGCCAGAGTAATCGGTCCCTAGATTTACACACTTCTTTAATTTATACTTAAAACAACGCATTAGTCATGGCGAAAAATGCAGCTACATTGGTGAGGTTGGCAGGAAGCATAGACATTCCGTAGCCAGACAAAATCTATCGACTTCCGCCGAAAGGATGTCGAAGTGCATGATCAGTATACAACCTAGCTGTCGTCAAGACTCTTAACAAGAGAAAGATCGTTACAGCTGCTACAGTATCAGTCTACAGGTACGGTAAATTAAGAGTCGGAAACACAGGCCTTTGAACAGAGCCAGAAAAACGCAGCCGACAGTAGTCGCACGGTGTGGACGCAGAAATCTATGCTCGCTCTGACCGTTGGACAACGAGCAGAAAAACGTGGCCAACAGCGGCACGCTGGGCAGCAATTTCGCGTCACGGAACTGTCCGGCCGTTGCGCCGGGCTGGCGACCAATGGCAGGAGGAATTTGTGCAGTTGGCGCGCGCCGCCATATGGCCCGTCCGTTTGCCGGCGGCGCCGAGACTAATTGCGCCGGAAGCGGCCCCATGTGCCGGGAAACCCCGCGCTCTAAGGCTTCTGTTCTGTCCGCAGCACTCCAGCCAAACACGCGGCGCGAGGCAGCAGTCCACACCGCTCACTTCCTTCCAACTGTACTTGGGACCCAACACGTGGCTTTCTCTACGACCAACAACCTACGTGAAAAGTTGTCGTGACCGCTTTGGTTACATACGTACCCTCTGACTGCACAATCATCCTGGTTGCCTTCTTTGCAGCGAACGATACCTCCAAGGAAAACAATGGACATCTAGAAGAGCGTAGCGACTTCAGAAAGTAAATGACGCATGTCGTCCATAGCTAAGATTTGTTTGTTTGTTTGTGTAGCTTATGGGACTTAACTACGTAGTCATCAGTCCCTAAGCTTAGAAACTACTTATGAACTAGCTAATACTAAGGACGGCACAAATATCCATGCCCGAGGGGGGATTCGAACCCCCGACCGTAGTGGCCGTGCAGACCGTGACTGGAGTGCCTCAGTCCCCTCGGCCACCGCGGCCGGCCATAGCTAAGACCAATCAACAACAACACATTATCAGAAGAGAGTAAATGTTTCGAGGTTTTCTGCAAATAAAGTTCTGTTTCTGCTGGTGCAATTGTGCGGCAAATGGAAACACTCGAGAGTAAGCGGAATAGTAACAAGAGTATTCGGAACAAAACGTCTACACTGGCCAGGCATGGTTCGTGAAATTATGGTTGTATACGGACCATATACAATGTCTCAGCCAGCCGTAGTGAAATGGTGCTTACAATATTACTCAGGCCGCTCTGACGAGGGTGAATCTGATCGGATACGAAAGCGCTCGAGTTCGATCACAGGCGACAATGTCCAGTCAGTGTTTTCGGAAAGATGGAAGAAAAAGATTTTTTGACGATGAGAATGTTCGAAAAGCAGCTCTCCAGTGGTAGCCGTTAACGATTGGTAGAACGTTCCGAGCCGCGCGGGAATGGCCTAGCGGCCTGAGGCGCTGTGTCGCGGATTGCACGGCCGCTCCTGACGGTGTTTGGAATCCTACACCTCGGGCATGATCGTGAATGTTGTCCTCTTAGCATATGTTAGTTTAGGCGTGCTTCAACAACTGCGACACGCTCCTCAGAGACTTCCAGTTTGGACTGAGATATCTTTGGTGAGCTATCACCAGCAGATTCGGTTAACATTGAACTCATTATCACCCCTGCCTAAGCTAAAACCAGCTGTTACTTTCAATAGTATTAATTTGTACATTTAACAGGAACAGCAACATAGTCACGTAAAATGCCACAATATTGTAGTTACTTTTATAAACGTTTGGCGAGAATTTGTACTGCCGAAACCTCTGCCTTATCCAGACGATCCAGTCAGGGCCGACCGACCGCTTTATCACCTTTTGCCAGTGGTGTCATTGGATGGAAAATAGAGTGGCATCTCTCTCGTCCATTCTCGGCTCCTAGACGTTCGAGCCGCTACTTCTCACTCAGGTATCTCCTAAATTGTCTTCATGAAACTTAGTGCAACCCATTACAGTCCTCTCACCAAGGAAAAATATCAGGCAGTACCGTGAATGGATTTCTGGTTCTCCACGCAATTCCCAGATGCCCTGAGTGTCGGAGACAGATGAATTTAAGAGTAGCAGTATTGAAGATAGAATGAGCGCTAATTTTTCTGAAACCATCGTGTTTCTCTCGTAGGCATGGCGGTAATAAGAGGAAACGTACAGATAGAGAGAGACTTTCTATCCTACTGCAACAAAATGGATGTAGGTTGTAGCAGCCATGCGCGTGGGAGTAGCCGAGCACTCTGGAGCGCCACGTTGCGGATGGCGCGGCCTCACGCTTCGGAGGTTCGAATCCTCCCTCGGGCGTGGATGTTTGTGTCGTCTTTAGTATAAGTTAGCTCGTAAGTAGTTTATAAGTTTGACCACGCAGTCCCATAAGCTTTACAAACATTTGAATATCTTGTAGCAGGCATGCAGGAAGGAAGAGACTTGCACAGGTTAGCCTAGCGTGGCGAGCTGCATCAAACCAGACTTGGATTGTAAGGCCAGACCAATGCCAATAGTAGTTCTCGGACGAAAATGACCAAGGTTGTTGTTGTTGTTGTTGTTTGTATAGTCTATGGGACTTAACTACGGGGTCATCAGTCCCTAAACTTACAAACTACTTATGAACTACTTACGAACTAGGACGGCACAAATATCCATGCCCGAGGTGGGATTCGAACCCCCGACCGTAGTGGCGTGCAGACCGTGACTGGAGCGCCTCAGTCTCCTCGGCCACCGCGGCCGGCTATGACCAAGGTATATTTCACTGTGACGATATGCATACACGTTGAATTATAGCCACCTGAGTGAGTAGATAGGGAGCCATATCGTAGGGTGAAAGTGTGCTAGGGCGTCGACAGTCGTAGATCTGTTAGTTAGGCAGGCAGCGGAGTTCCGCCGGCGACAGACTGGGCGGACAGAGCGGCGCGCTGTGGCGCCGGTACTGCGCGTCGTCTCCCTCCCCCCTCCCCCTCCCCCCACACCTTTTACTGCCGAAGCCGTCTGGAGCTCACATGTGTGCAACCTCTTCTCTGTCTGCCGGCGTCTTGCCTCGGCACGGCAGGAAGCGCAAGTGCGAAATGCGTGCACTGCCTTTCCTCCTCGTGTAACAGTGTAAATGGAAAGCTCTTCTTACTCTGAAGGTTGGTTTCAACGCCACAATGCTCTACTGGGCGTGATCCCGCCTGAAGTGGTGTACCTGTCTTTGCTTTCCTCCGATCTATCCAGGTACAGGTGAGGCCTACAGTCTGAAAAGGACTCCAGACCTCGGGAAAGTGCATTTTTCGCATATCCTGGTGGCCGAGGGGACTGAGGCGCTCCAGTCACTGTCTGCACGGCCACTACGGTCGGGGGTTCGAATCCTCCCTCGAGAATGGATATTTGTGCCGTCCTTAGTATAAGGTAGTTGATAAGTAGTTTGTAAGTTTAGGGACTGATGACCCCGTAGTTAAGTCCCATAAGCTATACAAACATTTGAACGGCTGTAACAAAAACCGCAACTAATCCTTAAAACTACTTTCCAGTGAAGTAAATACTTTATTAGACACCGAACTGGGATAGTATGTACTCGTAATCTCTTTTTAATACAACTATGTTCCCACCAGCATTTCGTGACATGTAGTGTAGTTGCATAAACCCGAATTGGCAGAGGTAGTTGAATCAGCCTGTATCAATCATTGTTAGAAGTGAAACCAGCGAGGAAATACGAGGGAGGAGATTGAACTGCTTACAGCATGACATTTACCGACATTACCACCGTGTACTGAGCTGCAAATTCTATTATTTTCTGTTTTTGGAATCGTGTCACAAAAACCGCAGTGAGTGGGTTCGTACAAGTTTTTCTCAAATAATTCAGTTCAAAGGGCGACTTCAATTAACAGGCCATAGCAATAATTATATAACAGAGTACCGGTATTATTTTTTGAAACTGAAATAAAAAAATGACAGTACAGAAAGCGAACGAGGCCACTACTACATTTAATGTTTTTCTCATATGCCAGACACTTGCCAAATGACTCGGACTGCGGAAAGTAGAGGCACTGCATTTCTTTGTAATTGGGAAATTTTTTGGCCTGTGTGCCTTGACTACTGAGACGTGTGCGGAGAACCTCTCGGACTTTTTTCACCGGTTTGTGCCACCAGATCCGCTCAAGTTCGATTTTCGTGTTTTCGTATCCTGCAAGCTTTTCCAAATTTGATCGTCAGTCCTGAAGTCACGTTAATTAGAATACGCTAGTCTCGGTGGAATGGCCGAGTGCTCCGCGATGCCATGCTGCGGAGGTTAGAGTCCTCCCTTGGGCATGGATATGTATGTGTGTGTTGTTCTTAGTTTAAGTCGTTTGTAAGCATGATTACTTCTGTATTTGAGTTCCAAAGATTTAAAACATTTGAAAATTTTGAGAATTGTGTCCTCCACCATTGTGATATTCCGCATAATGTTGACTGTGATCGCTGGTTTGTTTGTTTGTGCTTTTCCAATTTTCATGGCTCAGAACCACATTCGTTCTTTAGCGTCGAAGGGTGATATTTAAGGCATAGCTTGCATCGCATCATTGGCGCCACCACACTGTAACACGATTATTAGATATATTAGGAACAACTGATGAAATGGTCGATAGTGTCATCAGCTTCTCGTTGTTGGAGGTCTTGTGGTAAGGGGGTACTCCTGGAAACAGAAAGGTCACGAGACTGAATCCCAGTAAGCTGCTCTAAGATTCATCAGGAAGCACACTTGGTCCGGATTCCACGCGATAGATCCCATTTCCGTGGTGGAATTACCGAAGTGAGTCATGGAGACTGCAGTCGGCGAAGTGGCGCCTAGTTGGAAGTATCGCAGCACACGGGATTAGAGTTATTAGGCAGAGGGCGGCGCAGTGGATGGTATGCCCTCTCGGCGGCAGAGGACTGGCCGGATAACAAGCCGCGTGCGGCCTGGAGAGCGCGGCGCGCCCGCCGAGTACAAACAGCGGCGGGGGGCGGCGGATTACTGGCCCTCTACGGCCTCGCGGCTAAAAGCCGCCTCATTATCCCCGACACACTGTCTTCTCTCTCGCGCGCCCCAGCCTGGCCTCATCCTTGACTACATCGAACTTAGCTATGCCAACTCTTTTATATAAAAGGTAAAGCAGTCCACAATCCGAAGATTGGTTTGACCACCAAAGTGCTTTACTAGGCATGGTCCTGTTTGGAGGTGGTATACCGTTGCCTTCCTCCTACCTTCGAACTGACTTACCCAGCCAGTTATAGGGGGACCTACAGTTTAACGTGGGTTCCGAACCACGGTGCTACTCGGTATTTTTCACATGAGCAATGCTGCCAGAGGTGAAAGTAGTGGAAAGTGACAGATAAATATCCTAGGACCTGGCGGGGATCGAACCCGCGACCTTTGGATTTTTAGTATAGCACTCTACCACTGCGCAACCGAGGCGTATATATAAGCTGTTTTGCATCTCTGTCGAGAAAGATATTCAAATGATAGTATTGTAAATTTATATTTGCTGCTATAATGTGGATTGTACTCTACCAATGCCCTTGAAAATAAGAAGTTTTATTTATTAATTGACGCAGTAACGTCGTACAGGCCGCAATAACGAGCTTTTATATTTTGTTAGGTGAAAAAAATTTTTTTCACTGAATATGACAAACGCCATCGCAGTCGTAGTTGCTATCGTTGAATATTGCAACATGCAGTAGGAACGCGTCGCAGAAAAGAATCATTGCTATTAGACGGAATCGAATAAGCAGAGTACCGTTTATTGTTTATAAAAATATTTTATTCTTGTTATAATCAACTTGTTTAGAATTGCAGTGTGGCTAGACGCAGATCTCAAACCTGGTTGCATGCCATACTTCGTGGCTGGTACAGCAACAGGTTATGAATTTATCCCGAAAGTCAGTAAGAAAAATAAAGAAAATTTTGCAACTGAGACTGACTTTCGGGGTAAATCTTAGCCGGCGGCGGTGGCCGAGGGGACTGAGGCGATCCAGTCACGGTCTGCACGGCCACTACGGTCGGGGGTTCAAATCCCCCCTCGGGCATGGATATTTGTGCCGTCCTTAGTGTTAGCTAGTTCATAAGTAGTTTGTAAGTTTAGGGACTGATGACCCCTTAGTTAAGTCCCATAAGCTATACAAACATTTGAAACATTTATAGCAAATCTTAAAAGTTGACGTATTCCTGTTTCCAGATGTGTTTCATTAACATAAGTCGAGTAGCATGGATTGGTTCTTTGGCTTGCTGTTTGAGAGACTGTGTGGGATGGGTCAGACTGAAGGACTGCACGTAGCCTACCCGTCCACTACTAAACGTTCAATTGTTTGTTAAGCTTAAGGGTCTTCACGGCGGGATCATCACTCCGTAAACTTACAAATTGCTTGTGAACTACCTTATACTGAAGGCAGCACAGACATCCATGCCCGAGGGCGGATTCGAACCCCCGACAGTAGCGGCCGTGCAAACTGTAAATGGCGCGCTGCAGACCGCTAGGCCATTGCGGCCGGGACTGACGAGACCATCAGGAAGTTTTGAATTCAATCCAGGGCACTCGTGGGGCGTTTGATATGGTACTTAACGCCATGCTTGTCGAGCAAATACAGAGAGCCGCGGCGGAGTGGCCGTGAGGATTGTGGCGCTATATTCCGATGCTCGCGGCCGTTCCCCGTCGGGGGTTCAAATCCCCCCTCGTGCATGGATGTTTGTGTTGTCTTTAGTATAAGATAGTTCGTAAATTGTTTGTAAGTTTAAGGACTGATGACCCCGCAGTTAAGTCCCAAATGTTCAAATGTTTGTACAGCTTATGGGACTTAACTACGGGGTCATCAGCCCCCAAACTTAGAAACTACTTATGACCTACTTACGAACTAGGACGGCACAAATACCCATGCCCGAGGGGGGATTCGAACCCCCGGCCATAGTGGCCGTGCAGACCGTGACTGAAGTGCCTCAGTCCCCTCGGCCACCGCGGCCGGCAGTTTAGTCCCATAAACTTAACAAACATTTGAACACTTCAAATACCGACAGTGAAATTTTATCGCAAGACTCAGATTGGAATCAGGAAGCGTCCAAGTGGAAGGAAGGAAGATTGGGATTAACCCTCCCGTCGACAGACTGGTCATTAGAAACGGAGCTCCCGTTCGGATTATTTGGACAAGCATGGGGAAGGAAACTGGCCGTGCCCTTTCGAAGCTGTCACCCCCGGCATCTGAACCATCGTCCTCCCGAATACTCGCTCGGCGCCACCGCATCAGCGTTTGATACGAGTGGCCGTGGCGCGCGGCCGGCCGGCGGCGTCCTTGGCCTGGCCCAACACGCCCGCCGCTGCCGCCCCCGCGCCGCCGCCACTGTGTGTATTTACAGGCGAGGTCAACAGCTGCGGCGGCAGCGCGCCTGCGCAGCGCGTCACGCCGTCTGGCCTACATTGCAGGCGCCCGCGTCCGCGCCGAGCCGAGCCGGCCACAGTGCACGGCCGTCGCGTGGCCCGCGGCCCGTGCCTCGCCTCGCACAGCACACCATACACCGCCTCGTCGCTCCTCCGTCTCCACCGTCCTCTCACGAGAAACGCGCGCCGTCTCGCGAGGACGCCGTCAGTGGCGCGTCTGCCACTGTCGCACGCCTCGTTGCGTGGAATCGATGTGCGTTTCCAACTATGAACTGCGCTACTGCGCACAAAGCGTCGAACAGCGGTAATGACCAGCGGTTAAATTCTTAAGCCACTCTTATGACTCCTTCTTAGTTTTACCGTATTTGAGGCCAGCACTGCTTCAACAGCACTCGTGCCTGAATTTTTTAGCCAATGACAGTAGATAGAATTTAGCTTTGTATCGGCTGTGATTTATTTACTTTTTGCGCGTAGCTCTTTTGATAACTTACTGTCAACCAGAAGTTTATAATACTACATTCCCAACGCTCATTTCCACATTTCAGTCTCCATATCTCTAAGATCACGAGAGAACACAATTACAGATATGAACACGGGGAACGCTCTATCATCATCTGTACACGACACCCCCCCCCCCCCCCCAGAGAAGCTGTACTTTTAATGCATTCATTTTCTTTACACGTGAATAAGAACAGAAAGAATTAACGGCCTTTAATGTATCAGGTACAGATGTAATTCATTCTTTCGCACTCATTATTTCTTTTACTGTGTTTATTTTCTCATGGTTGGGGTTCACAGTTAGGTATAATTTTTAGAAGACATTTTCGTCGTTGACTGTATAAATTAGTTATACCGCAGCAAACAAGATTAATTAATTTTTACAGTCTGCAGTAAAATATATATAAACTTACACCATGTGCTCTAATAATGAGTTTCCTCCATTCTTCTTTGCTTTATTTTTTATTATATATAGTTGCTGTAGTACACTTCAAGCATATGGTAGAGCTTCACATGCACTTATTTTTCTACACCTCCTCCCAAATTTTCCAGTTTTGTCACGTTTATTTCATAGTGTAGCGGTGGATTATTCTAAACAAACTTCGGAATAATTAGCTTTATTGTACAGTCGCTCTGTCAAATATTTACATATTTTAATTTACACATAGTGAAAAGAGTCACGAAAGTGCAGTTTATGTTTCATAAGTAATAGCATTGTTCTTTGACAGGAAAAATAGGCACAATATTGAGTCAGAGCTTGATAATATTTCGGAGTAGTGCAGAGATTGACAACATTCTGTGAATCTTTGAAAACGTAAAATACAGCGCTTCCCGAAACTTACAAACGTAGTATCCTGTGACCACAATATCGACGATTCATAGTTGAAATTAATGAGCACTTTTTAGAGGACGTCCACAATATAGGTCTCCTCAATCGTAGACAAACCACGAGGCAGATTAGGTTTATTTGTTGACACGAGAAAGTAAACTCGTGCAACCTTATCCAAGAATATTGCTCTACTGTGAGGGACCGATACCGAAAGGAATCACAACAGATATTGAAGGTATACAGAGAAGGGTAAGGAAAAATTGTTACATGTTTGATTCGTGGGATAATGTTAGAGATGTTGAAGACAGTGAACATACTAACGATTGAAAATAGACTCTCACGAAAATGCCTACCCAACACGTTTTAAGAACAAGACATTAAATGATGAGTCTAGGAAGGTTGGACCATCTCTTACATATCGCTCCCGTAGTGATCTTGAGGAGAAAACTGGATACTTTAAATGTGCAAAGAGGAATTTGAACATTCTTCCCTCACTCCAAACGTGACTACAATGGAAAGTAACTGTAACAACTGCTACAACTGGAAATTTCCTCTGCCATGCACTTCACAGTGGTTTGCAAAGTAGGACTCTAGACGTATAAACATCCCTCCCAACTCCAGAGAGTAGCGAAGTTTGATCACAATCTATACATCACTACATATGATGTTGTCTCTCGCCGAGTTTTTCGTTCATACACGAAACCAAACCTCAGGAAGTACCATACGAATTTTATATGTTTTTCAGTAATAGATAAATTCATTCAAGAGGAAGGTTTCTGTATATCATATATTAGCGCTAAGAGTTACAAGTCGAACTTTCGCAGATACAGAAGAAAGCTTTCCGTGCGAAGTTGGTACGAATTCAAAAATGTTCAAATGTTTGTAATCCTATGGGACCAAACTATGTTGGTCATCAGTCCCTAGTCTTACAAACTTATTAAACTATGTTAAACTAACCTAGGGACAACACACACATCCATGCCCGAGGGAGGATTCGAACCTCCGACGCGGGAGGCCGCGCGATCCGTAACGTGGCGCTCTAGACCGCTCGGTTACACCCGCGCGGCGGGTACGGATTGCTTGTTATATCTTTTATTTTTATTAAAACTCTAAATGCGACCTTATCAAACCAGCCGTTCTGGTAATGGGATCATAGTTTCACGGAAACCATGGAAAATCCAATTATGATTGCTCGGACGGGTATTTAAGCCACACAGTATGTGAATCACTGGCCCGACGTCAGGCGCAGACGGAACGTATGAGGTATAGCTTACCAGGCCGTGCTCGTAATGCGAGGTGGCATTCAAGTTATAACAGTTCAGGACTGGGCACTGATTGAAACATTTGAGTTGTTTTAAAATACGCGCGCACTCATAGTGAATGCTTGATGGAGTTGACAGCACTTTACCGCATATAGAACTCTAGCGGCAGCAGAGAGATTTAGGACTGTTGTTGATACTTAAAATGGCAACGTACTCAGTACAAGAACACCATGTACAATTGATTTTCTTTACTTTTTTAGTGTGCTACTGATTGAAAGTTATCGCCAGTTGAGTGCTACGTGTACTGATGGTTTGCCTTCAAAAGAAATCAGAACGTCGTGTGACATCAAAGCCGAACTTGCCGTAGCCGGTCTGACGACATGATCGAGAGAGCGGTGATAATTATTGTGAAAGATCGCCGCAGGACTGTGAAACATATCTCCTGCAAAGTTGCCATTTCTTTGGGATCCATGCACTGTCCTTCATGAAGGACAAAAATGTTCAAATGTTTGTAGAGCTTATGGGACTTAACTACGGGGTCATCAGTCCCTAAACTTACAAATACAAAACCCAATAGTAAGGACGGCACAAATATCCATGTCCGAAGGGGGATTCGGACCCCCGACCGTAGAGGCCGTGCAGACCGTGACTGACGCGCCTCAGTCCCCTCGGCCACCTGCATGAAGGACCTGAGAACGCTCTCAACTGGGTGCCGTAAATGACGCAAGGCTATGCGACGAACACGTTGACAGACAATGTTGACGCGCGATGAGTCAAGTGTGGGACTTTCGTTTCGTCGATTGTGACAATGGATGAGACATGGATGTATTTTTCAATTTTGAAACGAGGTACCAGACAGCTCAAACAAGCGATCACAGCGACCGTGGAATCGTGGTGTCGTCACTGTAAAAATTATTTACAGCTGCAGGGAGATTAAGAAGAGAAGTGATGGAAGCTTGACAGTCTACATGTGATGAGGTTGGGAGGTAAAGTCGGGGGTGGTGTTAACTTGAATGTACCCTGTCACAGGCTATAGCGGGTAACAGTGGAGCAGGTCAGTTCGGCGCGTGGATGAGACGAAGGTGCGGCAAGACTTGCGGGGAAGCGAAAGGAGGGCCGCCTTTATGTAAAGCATTGTGCGGGTGACACGATTCTGCCGGCTGGGAATTGGGGGAGGCGGGCTGGCGCGGCGCGGGCGCGACCTGCCCTTGAGCCGGCGGCAGTCTCCCCTTCCCGATGCGTCGCCGCGTATAAATAAACCGTGTCAGGCGACGCTTGTTTACATTTGCCTGGCCTGCTTAGCAACTGTTCGACGGGCAGGCGCGCGGCTACCGACTCCAGCCGGCGGCACGCCTCTCTTCTCACTGCGGAACGCCCCACCCAGATCAGGGTGACACTGACTGCGGCTAGTGGCCGGCTCTCACATTTATTCAATTTTTAGAAAGATTCTATAGCAGTACCGCATTGAGCGGAAAGTGTCATCAGTTGTTTCTACTTACTGACGAACCTAATGTTCAGCGTCGCTGCCGAAATTACGGATTCCATTCGTGGTGTGACCTTTTTATGGAGGACGGTCTCACTGGGGAACCACTGGGATCCACTGTTGTTGTAATAGAAGGAAGCTTAGGGTTTAACGTCCCGTCGACAGCGTGGTCATTAGAGACGGAGCTTACGCTCGGAGTTTTGGGGAAGGATGTGGGAGGAAATCGGCTGTGCCCTTTGAAAGGAACCATCCCAGCATTTGCCTGGAGTAATTTAGGGAAATCAAGGAAAACCTAAATCTGGATGACCGGAGATGGATTTGAACCACCATCCTTCCGAAAGAGAGTACAGTGTCTTACCACTGCGTCACCTCGCTCGGTGTTCTATTAGAAGAGCAGCCACATTACCAGGATTCATAGACTGACACTGAGAGTTGAAGGACTAGCGATATGATCACTACCACGATCGGCCAGTAGGATCAGACCGACGGACTAATGTTCGAGAGATTTTTTTTTTTTTTTTTTTCATGATTCTAAAATTCTCAGAGATTGCTTGAATAATCAGTAGATGTTGTTGGTAGATTATTTATTGTCAGTTCACAACATGTTTGGGGCTTAGCCCATCATCTAGTGACCGATATATTATATATTTAGCTTTGATGCATTCAAATTTGTCATTTAAATTACTTTTGTTTAGTATTTCCAAATAAGAATAAACATAAATTTCTTATCATGAAGGTTGCACACCTCTACCAAGACTTTCAGTCTAAAATAAGTTCGAGAGATTTTTACGCTACCGTACCAAATCATTATAACAACACCTCTTGAACACAAAAAAAGATAAAGAACTTAGTAAAATAACAGAAACTAAAATACAAATCACCCTTCTGCAGACATGACTATTTGTTCTTTTCAAGTACATCAGACCTTCGTAGAAGCTCGTCAACTAAAGAGGCACAGAGATGTGCTATCCTGTATACAAACCTTCCCTCCGATTCTTGGAACTGCTACCTGTGAGTCGATAATTTCACATCATTCCGAGCTTAAAACTAGCACTCGGCTCTTTCTGTGTCCATTTATAATACCTTTTTTTCCTCTTTTCAGGAGTCAATGTAAATAATTTAGTGGTCCCTTATAACTCACGGTCGATTTACCTTCACTGTGAATATATATGTGGTAATGCATGATACAGAAATTATTACAATAACGCTAGTGATTCAGAATGTGGCAGTTATTATACTACACGCTCTAGTATCCTTACCATTAGGAACAGTCATTGCTTTCACAAGCAGGACGACGCCTACTATGGAACGCAAGAGACGTCGACCAACGAATCAGATTAGTTTAAAAAATTCAGGTCCAGTTGCTTAGAAAAGACTTAAAAGTCCACAGGACTGGTTTCGCCCTTTATATTAGTCCACAATCACGTGTATCTAAAAGTTATGCTGTAGAGTAGAAACGTCATATGATAATCATCAAGACTTTCGGAATCAGCGCTCATGAACTATGGAGCTAATTCAGATTTATTTCTTGAATGTAATCACCTCAACAAAAACCTCACTGCCACATCAATAGTTGATTTACCTTGATATACACATGTTTCGGGATTCATTATCAACAGACAAAGGTTGCGAAATGTGTAGCATTATAGAGGCCTATCCTACATGGTACTTCTGAACAACCTTACATCAACTGATCTGCAGCCACGTACTTAAGAACTGGCTTCTCTGCAGACACGTATCGTGACATCAAGAATGTAAACAGACTTGCATGCAATATGATTTCATTTGATTTTCGTTTACTTCTTGTACAGTACGAATTACTAAAAGTAACTACACGGTTAGATATCGTATTGACCTTTTTTTATCGCAAAGTGTCACATTTAAGAAGAATTCTGTCTGTATAAACAAACAATTCAAAATGTTCAAATGTGTGTAAACCTATTGGACCAAACTGTTAAGGGCAGCATACAATTATGCACATTTCCACGTGCTCCATCAAACAATGGGTTTACATATAGAAGGACGAATACAAAGGTGTTACCCTTCCCAGTCATGACCATTTAATAAACATACACATAGGCGCCACGCATTTGACAACATACGGATAAAAGACACACGTGGACTTCGGTTTCAGACGACCTACGAGGTGCAAAAGAGTGTCGGGCCGTGGGTTCGTCAGTTTCCCCAGTGAGATAAATGTGTTAATGTGCGTGCTGATTGTTTTTAATGGAACCATTCGGAGTGACAAGTGGTCTGTTTTTATTTGGCTGCCCCTTATAGCTGATGATTGGTAGCGACCGAGGCTCTGCGCATACCTGCCAATCTTCAAAACATAAAAAAACAGGAGATCTAGTTTAAAAAATCGGGAGATTCTTAGAAAAATCGGAAGATATTCTCTATCAAAAAGAGCGGCGCACTTTACTATAAATCTTAAGATAACTGATTTTAGCCTTTTCCTATCACCTCGCAATGCTACATAATGGCTACAAAAACGCTTGCATTAACCCAAATATTGATTACATCTTTATTTGTAGCCAGTCCAGGTAGTGATTGATTTTTTATCAAAACAAAAAGTTCACAGCTGTATCTTTACTGCTATACTGCTACCTCGGAACATTTTATGGAACAAATGACCCACATGAACATCACATTTAATTGGTAAAGTGTACTCTAAAATAAAAATAAAATGTAAATAAGCACTCAGCATGTATGACATGATCACTGTCACTTTTCTCAGCAATTTCAGTGTTTTATTGTTACAGTTTTCATTTTCTCTGCATACATTCCAGTACATCGCTTTTTCCAACTGATGTGGAAATATCACATCAAGGAAGAGTACGAAATGCAAATAAAGTTCAGAATACTGCTTTAAAAAAGTGATTATATTTTTTGCCATACTGGAACACATACCACTGAACTGAAATCCCTTAATCACGTAAAATAGTTGTTTACAAGGAAGTTGCTCTTTCTGCTATTCGCGAACTGAAACTGATACTCCTAACTATCCCTTCAAAAGATTTTCATCGATTAAAAAGCCACTGAAGTGATTTGACTTACGTACTGTAACAAAACACCACATTCACAAAGAGCACATCGAAACTCTACATGTTTATTCGCAAATATATGGCAAGGGCAAAAATAATCATTATAAACTCCCAATGTTTATGAATTTCGATACGTACTTAAACTGATAAATGAACAAAGGACTTTTTACCATTAGCCAATAAACAAATCATGGTGTGGTGTCGCACAAGTCTAAAGTGCGCGCCACCTACTTTCGCTGCGCGCCGCCATGCACGCACGGCGCGGCGTTCTTAAGATGTCAGCCACGAGCGCCCTCTGCTGCAACTCCGCTCGTGGCCACCACTGAACTGCATCGGTCACTTGGGACTGAGATAGGAACCAGTTAACACTTGGGAATCAGATAGGCACCAGTGAAGACTTGGCTATCGGACAGGCACTAGGCAGGCCTCTAGCTCAACCATGTATCAGCATTCTGCAGTACTGAGCAAGTAAAAGTTAAGTATTACAAAGTCTCTAAGAAATATATATCTCGTTCTAATTTACTCTAGTGTTTCTAGTTTCTGCTGTCCTACGGGGTGGTCACCTCCTACCTGCAGAGGCGTGCATCCTTTATTCCTGTGTCGGCCTTTCTACTCGGCCACCGACACCTACGATGGGAACGAGACACAAAAGCGGCGACGAGGCTGGGACACAAAACATGGGTTTTATGATAAAAGGTAAAGATCGGGGGAAATAATGACAAAATCAGTTGGCGGAAAAAAAGTGAAAAAATCAGTGGACTCTTGCCAAAATCGGGAGAGTTAGCAGGTATGTCTGCGCAAACCGTGACCAGAATCAGTAACAGAGAGAGATCTATAGGACATACTGGCTATTACAATAGTCCAACACACACTGTAGCGAAGCCTGTACTGCACTTGATAGCAGTTTCATACTACGCCCGATTTGGTGCTGCAACTGTAACGGCCCGGAGTGTATTCGTGCTACTTGTTGGCTCGTTTGATCGCGGTCTTCTTGATTAGGAGCGCGGCCAGCGGCTGTTGCGGCGCGGCAGCCAGCCCGGCGCCCGGGGCGCGCGCTGACCTTCCGCAACTGGGCGGGCGCGGCGCCGCCTCAGCCCAGATAACGCCATTAGTCTCTATCACCGGCCCCCGCCGCTCTCCCACACCGCCACCGCCGCTGTCCTGCGCACGCACAATCCAGCCGCCGCGGTGGAGTGGCCCACCGCTCTAAGGCGCCTCGCTGAAGAGCGCGCGGCTGCTCCCCGTTGGAGGTTCCAGTCCTCCCTGTGTGTGTGTGTGTTTTGCCAGTAGCTTACTGTAAGTAGTTTGTGAGCCTAAAGACTGATGAGCACAGTAGTTGCAAGTTCCAAAGATTTACAAACATTTTTTTTTTTTTTTTTTAAGCTTATGGGACTTAACTACGGGGCACAAATATCCATGCCCGAGGGGGGATTCGAACCCCCGACCGTAGTGGCCATGCAGACCGTGACTGAAGCGCCTCAGTCCCCTCGGCCACCGCGGCCGGCACAAACATTTGAACCTTTTTGGAGTAAGGGCTATCGCACTACGCAGGTCAACACGTGTTGCAACATTCCCTGACATTAAACACTTCGCTACCCTTCTGGACTAAACTTCTTAAATAAGCAAAAATAAACAGCTTTGTATTACGTTCTTGCCGTGTCGGCCATCTTTCGATCACACAACTCTACTTTCTTTTGTCATTGGGACAATGCTTCTTGGGTGGACACAAATTGAAGAATCACATAATGAGGTTACTCTTACGTGATACCAATCAGAGAGAAAAAGATACCCATTGACTATGAATGCTGAATGTTATCGTAAACACTAATACTTACGTTAAGATTCAACAACTAGTCTTAAGATGTTGACAGTCAACACCTATTCTCACGCCGGGCGCCGTGGCTCAGCGCGCCCGGTCAGAGGGCTGAACGCTATCTGTAATAAAAAAGCTGAGCCAAAGAACACTTAGAACCAAAACGAACAAACTCGATCAGCGTCCGCAAGGACAAGAACTACCCATAGAGCAAAAAAATCACTGCTATATAACACACACATCTTACGCCTGAAACGGATGCAGCGAAATTGAGCGACCATTCCTGTTTTGTCACGCGCCTCACTGTGTTTACATTATGTCTCTCGTTTCGGTGAACGGAGTGTAGAAAAAAGAAATTTTCTCAGAAAATAATATATTGTAAAGTCACTGGATTTATTAATTTTTGGTTCTCCCTTTTCTGTATAAAGACTACATGGTTTGCTGACACTGGACCATATGGCGTATAATTTCCGTTGAGAAAAATCAGTCGTTTTCTACATTCCGACCACCTCCTCTCCCCCCTTGTTACCTTCCTTCCATGTTCTTACTTCACATTCTTCCTCTCTCTGACAGTCTCCTCCTCCGCCCCGTCTTTGTCCATTTACTTTTTTTCAATTGAAACATTCGAACATGAATGTATTTAAAATAGAATTTCACAAAATATTGTTACTTTCGTATGGTACTTTTCTCATAGGACGTCACCAGTACGCAGGGCAGAAGTTGGTAGCACTTCTATTTTCGACGTTCACTTACTACATTTGGAGAAAATGTAGTACCAATTTTATATGTCTTTTGTATTTTGATTACTATCTTTGTTTGGATACTTATAGTTTTGTATATTGTGCAAGACGGTCTTATTTCTCAAAATATTCTCCCATGAATATGCTGTTACAAGAAAAAAGACACTAACAGAGAGAGAGAGAGAGAGAGAGAGAGAGAGAGAGAGAGAGAGAGAGAGAGAGAGAGAAGGGATACGAGAATTACTAACTCAAGACTGGAATAAATAAATAAATACCCAGGCAACGCCGGGTTTTCAGCTAATTTACTGATATAAGTCATGGACTTTGGAAAATCCGAAAGAAGAAAGGGAGAAAGAATAAGGTTTAACATCCCGTCGACATCATCATCATTAGATATAGAGCACATGCTCGGATAATATTGGTTAGAAAAGGTAATTGGCCATCCCCTTTGAGAGAAACCATCCTGGCATTTACCTGGAATGATTTGATGGAATCACTGCAAAAGTAAATAACTGCAGCATTGTTGAGATGTGATGCTGCAAAAAACTGAGACATGGTGGAGTGATAAGAAATGAGGAAGTTCTGGAGAAAATAATAATAATAATAATAATAATAATAAATAAAACATCAGGAAGGATATGTATAAAATGTTGACGAGAAGAAGAGGCCAGTTGGTAGGACGTGTGTTCAAATAATGGAACAATGGAAGATAAAGACTATAAGGGAGCACAAAGATTGGAATAGATCTCACAAATAATAGCAGTTTGATGCAAGTATTTCTCTGACGTGGAAAGTTGTACAGGAGAGCAATTCCTGGCGACACACTTCAAAACACAAGATATTTCTATGTAAATTTTATTTAGCTGTTACTGTTTAAATCGATTAGCAAACTCCATTGTCTCAATCAATGTCTATCACATATATACTTTGTTGTTTAAGCGCTATTGACAACTTCGTGCCACGGTTTGATGATAATGATGGTGTTACTAAACCTGAGGCCATTTATCAGAGTATGAGGGGGATGTGGATTCCAACATTTCTCCGAATGCACTGGTGTGGGGACACAGAAGATGTGTCAGGGGCATCGCTGAGAAAGGAAGCGGCGGCGAGCGCAGAGGCAGAGGGCAGCTCTGAGAGGTGGCCAGCCTCAGCCTCAGGGCAGGATACAGGATGTCGGCCATTGCTAAGCAGCGCGCGGCCTCCTGTGTCACGCCGGCGCGTCTGCAGCTGTCTTCATGCCGACACCACTCCCCACATTCTACCTGGTGGAAAGGTGCTGTCACTGGTCTCGATGCTTTATGTCTAGAAAACGCCGGGAGAACACAGCAAATCAACCACCCCTTAACAACCAAGTCTGTTTTATTTATGACTTAACTACGGGGTCATCAGTCCCTAAACTTAAAAACCAACTTACGAACTAGGACGGCACAAATATCCATGCCCGAGGGGGGATTCGAACCCCCGACCGTAGTGGCCGTGCAGACCGTGACTGGAGCGCCTTAGTCCCCTCGGCCACCGCGGCCGGCTCAACGAGTCAGCAAAAGAATTTTGTTGTACGAATAAAGCCCGGTGAGGCTCTCGCAACAAATTACAATGGACCTCAGATGGTTGATGAAAGATTAAGTAGAAAATGTACAGACGATGTTAGAGTAGCGGAGAAAGAGTTTCCTCGAGAACAGCTGGACCATCCAAAGATGCAGAACCGAACAGTGCGAGGGGCTACTGTGGTGATATTGCCCTAGCTCCAACAGCATGAAAAGTATCTTTAAACAATATTTCGTACTAAATATGCTGTCGATTTCTTGCAAAACACTTCCCTCACCTTCAAAGAAGAAACCTGTGATGCCTGCGAAATTAACCAGCTGATTGAAAATTTATTCCCGTCCAAAATTACCTTTAGCTTCCTTTTCTGCTTTTTATTGTATAATGAAGATGTGTTTCTCATCTGCCTTATAGGCCTACTATTCTTTTTTTACATTTCCCACTATATTACTCCCACATGGCTTTCGTCATTCGTTGGTTTCCGAATTTTAGAAGTTACTTCATGTTCTACAATCGAAAGCTGCAGGTCCAAAACTGGTAGTAATGTATTTTTAATTTAATTCTCCTCTGCCATCATCTTCATTATGATGTTCGACATTGTACACTTTTGCAATGGAAGTCGCCTCGGAGTGAAACGCATTCCTACGCAATTATTTAGCCACATGGAGACAAGAATTTGGGTAAAATACCTGATCACCGCACTTTGTCTTTCGATTAAATTCTAGAATTCCCGCAATATCTCATGGAGTAACGGCATGTGGTACTGTTGACGGCGAGTCACCTACCGGATGGATGGGGCAAGCTTTGCTTCCCCTTTTACTGTTTTTACTATTCGAAAAGAGTAGGCGGTTTATACCTCTCGCTGGCCGCGGTAGCCGAGGGGACTGAGGCGCTTCAGTCACGGTCTGCACGGCCACTACGATCGGGGGCATAGATATTTGTGCCGTCCTTAGTTGTGGGTAGTTCATAAGTAGTTTGTAAGCTTAGGGACTGATGACCCCGTAGTTAAGTCCCATAAGTTCTACAAACATTTGAACATTTTTTATACCTCTCCCGCCTTCATTATCAAACAGAACCTCACACTACACCTAAACCAATTTCAGTGAGAAACACTATTATCACTAGTATAGGGGATAATGTGTGTGGAGTATGCGGACGCTCCCGATAAATGGCTTAATCTACCATTGGGTTTCAATGACAATACCACATATCTCATTGCAGATGTCTTAAATTCTTCGTATGACTATGCACTTCAAACGTAATCGTCTGAGTATGAGGAACACCTTCTAGAACGTAATATTGTTGGACGCTTTCTCTATGTCCACAATGATTATATATATATTCCAGCCTGTGTCATTACCGAGTGTTGTGTCATTTACAAACCTCGAAACTCAATCGCAAGCGTCGTAATTACGAGCGTGCGTCAGACACGAGTGCACAGCAGAGGGGGCGAGGTGCGTATGGAGTGTGTAAGGGATAGGCGCGCCGCCCCTCGGCTGACAGCTGGCTGCCTATGGCGCGACAAGTGGCGCGTCCCCGCAATCGGGTGTAAACAATAGCGCGTGCGGCGTTCCCTCGCGACCTTGCGGCGGAATGCTCCGGCCCGGCCCTCCCGCTATACGCAAATAGCGGTACCGAGGGCCGACCCCCAGATTTGGGGGAGCTGAATGGTGGGCCACCTGTTCCCCCGCAGCAGCGGCAACTCGGTCAAGGGGTTAGCGCGCGGTGGGGAGGGCCCGTCCCCTGAGCCTGAGGGGGAGGAAGGCCCGCTGCCCGCCAGGTGAGCTCCCGACCCCGCTTCTGGGGCAACTGACCGCTCCGCCCACCCACCTCCCTCCAGTGACACTCGGCCCACGAAAATCCCCCACTGATGTGCTAACCACAGCCATTCTTCTCGGATTCGCTTACGTCACGATACACTGAAAGTTGTTGCGGATTTAACCTAGCACTTAGGGCGAAAAGTCCTAGTCGATAAAAAAAAAAGTTACACAAAGGAATTTACATTAGTTACGACATAGACATGAGAACAGTTGAAAATTTGTTCAAATGTTTCTAAGTCTAAGAACTGAACTGCTGCGGTTATCAATCCCTAGGCTTACAAACTTTTTCAACTAATCCCACCCTTAGTGAAAATAAAATCTACATCTACAAACATACTCCGCAATCCACCCAAAGGTGTGTGGCGGAGGGTACCCAGTACCTCTACTAGTTACTTCCTTATCTATTTCACTCCCATATAGAACGAGTGAAAAACGAATGCTTGTACGCTTCTGCACGAGCCCTAATCTCTCTGATGTTCAATATCGACTTTCTCACCTAAGAGAGCCCAGGAGTATTTCCTCTGGTGCTTTGGCAGATTGTTGCAGTTGCGTGTTTGCAATGTCACTGCAGTCAGTCCAAGTAAATACAGCTCATCACGATCCTTCATGGGTCTCCCCCCGCCCCAGCGTTGACTGAAAGCGTTAGTTCGTATGGAGTTACAAACAAAATGATTTTTGGAATGTAGGCTTTCACGGCCGGCGTCTTCATTAATTAAAACTTCCGGGCTAAGTTGGCGTGGTCCATCCATAAAACTTCTTACTCCCGACGTTTCGTTGCCTACTGCGGGCAACATCTTCATGGGTAAGTCGACGACTGCCTACTAGGCGCTGGAGGTCCTGCTTATATAGAGGGCATAGATGGCGCCACCACTTCTCACGTGCTGCCAGCTATGAAGTTATTTTTGACCAACGTCATGTCTCTCGATTACAGGTAATCGATTGTCATATCTTTGGTTCAAATTTGACCGCCAAATCTTATCTAATTTCAAACCTTCTTCTTTCTTGTTAAAATTATTGTGGTGTTTTTGATTTTCTATGGCTTCTCTGTACATCCGTGTGTAATAATGCGACGTCCTGGCTAGCACGCTCGTTTCACTAAATTTGATTTCATGGTCACCAAGTGTAAAAACATGCTCTGCCACAGCTGACCTGTATGTGTGACCCAGACGACAATTCCTTTTGTGTTCCAATATGCGAGTATTAACACTCCTTTTTGTTGTTCCTATATACACCATGCCACAACTACAGGGAATTTTATACACCCCAGGCGGCACGTGTCAAGTGGTGGCGCCATCTATGCCCTCCAGCACCTAGTAGGCAGTCGTCGACTCACCCTTGAAGATGTTGCCCGCAGTAGGCAACGAAACGTCGGGAGTAAGAAGTTTTATGGATGGACCACGGCAACTTAGCCCGGAAGTTTTAATTAAATGAAGACGCCGGCCGTGAAAGCCTGCATTCCAAACATCATTTTGTTTGTAACTCCATACGAACTAACGCTTTCAGTTGACGCTGGGGCGGGTGGAGGCCCATGAAGGATCGTGATGAGCTGTATTTACTTGGACTGACTGCAGTTACATTGCAAACACGCAACTGCAAAAATTAATGAAAATGATTTTTTTCTTCACTGGTCCCAAGGTAACCTAGTGGGGTACGTGTTGTGGCGGTGCGACATTAATGGCCAGTCATGTGTCGCGGATAAATGGCTCGGGGTCTGCTGCCTCCACAGCTGTGTGAGCGGCAGACCAGGGCAGCGCAGGTCGGGGCGCGCTGACCGCTGGGCCGCGCGTCGCGTGACGCACGCGTATGAATAAGTGAGCAGCGGCGGCGGCGGGGCCTCACGCAACGGAGCGCGCCTTGCGGCAGGCACCGCACCGCGCCACGCCCACGCCACACCGCCGGCTGTTTCCGTTACACCGGGTTCTCGCAAGCACAGTTACAACACTGAGGCAGCCTCGTTTACTCAAGTATACAGGCACTACAATCGGTAGAGAGTACAAGACTACCTAGAAAGAAAGTCAAACTATGGCAGGCTATACACTGGACTAGCTAAAAACCCAGCGTTTACCCGTTGTTTTTCCAATCTTCTGCTAGAATGTCCCTACTTCCCTGCTCACTCTGTGATGATCTTTACCTCTCTTTTCCATCTCGCCCTTGTTCCTCCACTGTCCACCTTCTACTTTCACCTGTCTGCAGCCAACGTGTACTTCACGTATAGACAGAGATGACTAGAGAAATTATGTTCAAATATTTCTAAATCTATCGGACCAAACTGCGTGGTGATCAGTCCGTAGCTTACAAACTACATAAACTAAGGTAAACTAACCTAAGGACAACATCACACACACACACACACACACACACACACACACACACACACACACACACACACACATGCCCACACACACACACACATGCCCGAGGGAGGACTCGAACCTCCGACGGCGAGCAACCGCGCTCTCCGCAGCGAGACGCCTTAGACCCCTCGGCTACTCCACCGCGGCGAGAAATTATGGCTCGTTTGGATGCATAAAACCAGTCTATTTTTCCTCACTCCATTCTAGAGTACAAAAGTGACACGACGTATTAGCACCGATAGAAAGTTTCTTCCAGCATGTGCTGAATGATGTCTTGTAGAGTATGGATGCAGACGTAGATGTGTAGCAGTTGTCTTTTAAATCAAGGAATTCATTTACATAAAACTTGTGTTCATCGTCATTTTAGCATACTCTGTTCTTTTACTATTCTTTATAATGCAACAAAACTAATCTAACGTAAAATTAAAAGCACGAAGCCCCATGTTGCTCTGTTATTTACCACAACGTACGAGAAGTTGCTCTGTTATTTACTATAACGTACGAGACAATTCTCCGCCAGGTCCTAGGATTTTTATCTGTCACTTTCCATTTCTTTCACCTCTGGCAGTCTTGCTCATGTGAAAAATATCGAGTAGCACCGTGGTTCGGAACCCACGTTAAACTGTAGGTCCCCCTATAACTGGCTGGGTAAGTCAGTTCGAAAATCGGAGGAAGGCAACGGCATACCACCTCCAAACAGGACCATGCCTAGTAAAGCACTGTGGTGTTCAAACCAATCTTCGGATTGTTGACTGCTTTACCTTTTTACGAGACGATTATTTTAGGTCAAGAACTCGCATCGCCTGAGGTGTTCTGCAGAAAACCCCTGTTCTTTATATTGTCCTTTCGGAGAATTCTGAAGTAAAAATCATTACTAAGAATATTTTCTCCCTTGTAGCATTGTAAAACAAACCAGATTCAAGATGATTTCAAGATTTGTTTCTCGGAAAGATCTATGATATAATTATGGTGATTGAAGCACCAAATGAAAATTCTTACCAAAGCCTGATTGCTATTTTTCCTTCGCTCAAATTTTCATTCGATGCTTCAGTCTCTATAAGTATAGATTATTTAGCATTTACAATTTACAAACGAGAGCGAGTCTTATGAGTCTACAGTAAGTACATATGATATAATATACAATATTTCTTCGGGAGGGGCAACACATTTGATTGTATTATAAATTACGGCTAGTTTCGATAATTCAGTAATCACACTTTTACCCGTTATAGATGAGGAACACTGCTACTGTGGTTAATACAGGTATCTGCAGCACAGTTTCCTGTAGTGTGTATTGTCTAGCTGCAAAGCAAAAGCGTGTGGAATAACCAGAATGGATATATGGAGGTTACCAGGTGTACCAATATCGAAAATATACCGCACCACAATGTATGTAACGAAGTTACCAATTATACGTAAATTCCACCCTACACCAAATGTAATATAAAAAATCGTTTTACCATCTGATGATGAAATGTTAGGCATATCGAAACTGGTAATGGGAAAAGATGCAATTAAAACATTCTACGTGAAAGGCGACTGGTTGCTGTTTTTCCAAGATAAAGTTTACATGTACAAATGAAAACAAAAATAGTTTACCTATTTAACGTCGTAAACAATCAAAACTTTGAAATTTTTTAAATCGGTAAGCGTAGGTTAATAATGCACCGAAAATTCAATATATGACACTCAGATTGTTTCAGATATATACTACTGCAATAGGAAAAAGTTTTTAATTTATACAATACTTTAAAGGGCAAGGTGGTTTACAGTTCAGTCATATCTGTGAGAACATCACGCCCTAACATAACTCAGGAGGCTGAAATAGATAATTACCCAGCCCGAACTCCTAGGCATATTAAAATACAAAGTAAGAAGTACATGCTACAAAAATGTAATCAACTCCAAGAGAGTCACGAAAGTTAGACAGAATGAAGAGCTAAAGAAAGATAGGTCACGAAAGCTAGAAAGAATGAAGAGAATAAAGAAAGAAAATCTTCCCAGGAACCACAACCCAGATGTAAGCACAGTACGGCAGCGGAGAGAATAACCGGCGCCCGTCTCGAGTGTTCTCGCGCCTCATTAGCACCGTGGAGCCAGCGCTGACCGACTCGAGAGCGACGTGAGAATGTGAAGTGGCGATCAGACACAATGGAGCGTAACCGCGGACGTCCTGAATGAGAAAATCGTCAACTGCGAGACCGTCTTAATGAGAAAATCGCCCCCGCACTTGCACTTTCTGTGCGCCGGCGGCCGCCAAACGGTTTCGTGACGAGCCGCGACCCCAATCTGAGCGCGGCTGCCTGCGCACGCCTGCCGAGTGCGTTCACCGGCAAATGTTTGCCTTCGAAACTAACCGTAACCTTACCTGATCTACGTTGTCCTCTTTATCATGAACCAATATTAAATCCAGCTCATAATGATATTAGTAACACAGTCATAAAGCGTTTAAATGGAACAATCGATGAAATAATTTCACACACTTGTAGTAACTATTAAAAACGAATTACTCGAGAGCTGTCTTAAGTGAGATGAGAAATCTGAACTAAGTATGCCACTGCTTGCCACTTACTATTACCGATTTCTTTAGGGGAGTAAATAAAATGATCGCACGGGCCTCTAGCAGGTGATATGTCTTTCCCTTTCTCCAAGCTTCTGACCTGATACAGTCAACTACTTGGAAAGGAAGGGGGGAGGCTTCAGAACCACGATGCTAGATGGCAGTATTCACAGAGAGAAAGCAGGCGAAATAAATTTAGTCCGAAAATATTTCATACACAACTTATGTGCACTCAGAGCAGGTAATTCATCTTATACTGTCTATCTTAAAGTGCATAAAGTATTTCCCAGGCCCAGTTTTATTTTGCTCCTTCTGTACCAATCACTGCTGGGAATAAAAGAAGGGATATGTGCCTGACATAACACTGAAACCGAACAAATTGTTAATTTTCGCACCTTTGTATTTCTGGTCTACATTTACCAAAAGAACATGTCACTTCACAGCGGGAGTGTGATCTATTTCTAAACCTCTTACGTGACTGAACAGTGAATGAAAGCCAGAAATTTGAATTTTGCAGCCCTAATGACCTTCCGAGTGAGTCACCGAGGTACTACTTACTTTCGGCCTTCACAGTTTCAATTCCGCCAACCTCTCTCTTTTACTTTGTAAAGTTCACGCGTGTCCTCCGAAGTAAGCTCTATTTTGAAACTCGCTGGAAGATTAAAAGTGTATGCCGAATTGCGACTCTAAGGTGGGACCTTAAATGTTTATCAAACTTTGACTCGAAGGCGGAACCTTATATTTTGTGGAAGAATAGAGAGCGCTTAGGGTGGGTCGTGAGTTGACTGTATATCTCGGTGACATAATTCCCCACTAAGGGAAAAACTCCCGGATACAGTCTCAGTCCAGGACACAGTTTCAATCCTCCATGCCTAAATTCGCTCATTCTGCTGCAAAGACTCATTTTGGAAATAATTCCTTCCTTATGCTGTTTCTAAATTACAGACAGCAAACATTTCACTGCTATGTATAAAACTTAGTAACGTGATATATAATTTTCCATATACATTCAGTACAGTGAATACTGGCTGCAAAAGTGTTTCCCATTGTGTTACTCAAATAATAAATTAAAAGGTCTGTTCTGATGCTGAATAGATATGAAAACAGCGAAAATTGTAGTAAGCAGAAAACTTTTTTTTATCATTGCTTGTAGGTGTCATCGTGAAGAACTTCACAAAGATTGACATTATATGTTGGAAGTCGCTACGTGTTTTCGTTTTCAAATACAGAATGAATATAGTTTGGGGAATTTTCACGCCGTATTTACGCTTACTAAATACATGTACTTTTTTAAAACTGTAACACTTAACAATGTTATACTATTAATGTAATATCATATCCCTTAAGCAGACTGTATAAGTAAAATCAGATTTAAATTTGATAACTGCATGAAGTGTTCAAAATGTTGTTGTCCTGGCAGTCATAGGAAACGACATGGGGTGGGGGGGAGGGGGAATGGGGGAGTCAAAATAGTTTTGACCCTCAAAAATGTTCCAATGTTTGTAAATCTATCGGACCCAACTGCTTGGTCATCTCTCCGTAGCTTACAAACTACTTAAACTAAGGTAAGCTAACCTAAGGACAACACCCATGCTCCAGAGAGGACTCGAACCTCCGACGGCGAGCAACCGCGCGCTCCGCAGCGAGGGGCCTTAGACCGCTCGGCTACTCCACCGCGGTTTTCGGCCCTCCCCTCAATATTTTGAAGTAGGAGCCCCCCCCCCCCCCATTTTCAAATACATTATTACTTGGCGCACCAATCGTTGGCCTGATATTATTTTTACTTCAAGTTGGCCGCTTGAGAGCATTCAGAACACCAATAAAACGTAGGACGAAAGTGAAAAACCGGGCCGGCCGCGGTGGCCGAGGAGACTGAGGCGCTCCACTCACGGTCTGCACGGCCACTACGGTCGGAGGTTCGAATGCCCCTTCGGGCATGGATATTTGTGCCGTCCTAGTTCGTAAGTAGTTCATACGTAGTTTGTAAGTTTAGGTACTGATGACCCCGTAGTTAAGTCCCATAGACTATACAAACATTTGAACATTTTGAAAAACCGGAAAGTTATCTGTACATTTAGAACCTTATATAACGCCTTTTGCCGCCCTCCGACTCCCCCATAATAGTTGAATTCGGAGCCTCTGCTGGCCATTTCAGCAACATCTATCGTGTCCCCGTATTACCATTCAGTAATATTGATTCCATTTGTTCCAGGAGAAATGTTGTTCAAATGTTTGTAAAACTATTGGACAAAACTGTTTTAAGTTATCAGACCCTACCTTACAAACTACTTATTCTAGTTTACAAACTACTTATTTACACCAAGGACGACACAAACACGCGAAGGATGACTCGAACGCCGCGGTGGAGTAGCCGAGCGGTCTAAAGCACCTCGCTGCGGAGCGCGCGGTTGCTCGCCGTGGAGGTTCGAGTCCTCCCTGGGGCATGGGTGTGTGTGTTTGTCCGAGGGTTAGTTTATCTAGGTTTAAGTAGTTTGTAAGCTACGGACTGATGACCACGCAGTTTGGTCCGATAGATTTACAGACATTTGAACATTTTGATGATTCGAACGTCCGGCGGGTGCGGCCGCCCAATCCGTAGCATGATGTCTTAGACTAAGCGGTTACTTCCGCGCGGCGTTCGATTCCAGACGAGCTAGTCCCTTAAGTTATGTAGCAGAACGAATGTGTGGTTTGTAAGGTAGAGGACGCAGTTGACAGGAGTGATGGTGTGGAAGCCGACCGTGAGTCGTATCCGGATAGTGGGCTCCCCCGGAAAGGGTAAAATGTGTCGGGAAGTTTGAGTAGTGAGCGGCGCGAGCGCCGGCGATTACGCGAGAGAGCAGGAGTAGCAGAGTAGCAGGTGATTGCGTAAGGCGCAGTGGCCGACTACCGACTGCCCCTCCCCCCGGAGACGCGCCGTCACGTGCTGCCCCCTCCCCGCTGCCGGAAGCCCGTGCAGCGGCGCCGCGGCCAAGGTCAGGCAGCAGGAGGAGACGACGTAAACACGCCGCAGACTAAACAGCTTCCTGTCAGCCGCGCTGCTCGCTGCTCCTCCCCTCTCTTTCCGATCCCGTACCGCTCAATACCTCTATCGTTCCTACTATTCCCTACTACATTCGTAGATCCGTAGGGGATTTCAGTTCCGTGCTGTAGATGATGTTCATTCAGATCATCATCACAGCTGAATCGTAGCTCAGTCGAGCCGGCCGCAGTGGCCGAGGGGACTGCGGCGCACCAGTCACGGTCTGCACGGACACTACGGTCGGGGGTTCGAATCCCCCCTCTGGCATGCATATTTGTGTAGTCCTTAGTGTTAGCTAGTTCATAAGTAGTTTGTAAGTTTAGGGACTGATGACCCCGTAGTTGAGTCCCATAAACTATAAAACATTTGAACATTTTTGAGCTCAGTCGAACTGTCAAAAGTGTTAAAAAATGTTCAAATGTTTGTTAAGGGACTTAACTGCGAGGTAACCAGTCCCTAAACTTACAAACTACTTATGAACTAACTTATACTAAAGACAGCACAAACATCGGTGCCCGAGGGAGGATTCGAACCCCCGACGGGGAACGACCTCGCGCATCGGAGCATAGCGACGCAATGCAATCGGCCACTCCGCCGCGGCTGTCAAAACTGTTTCCAATTTGAAAACATTTTGCATTGTTAAATAATTTATAGATACGGCTCAGGGAAAAGGAAAGGTCTGTTGATCCCTGTGTGCTACACTGCGATGTCTGACGCCCCTGTAAGCCCAACAACTCTTTTTTGGTAGCACTGGCTCTCTCACCAACGATTATACTGTACAGACTTTGATCACAATTTTAAGATCAAATACAATAAACTACACTATCGTTATTGTTAAGGAATGATGATAATTTCACAGCGCTAAACGCTATATATTCCAGTGCCATTGTCGGAGACCTATCTCGTCCAAACAAAGGTGAATGGACAACACATTATACGTAACCATTTCACGGGTGTGTTTCACACCAAATCGTTCTTTCAGACATATTTGTCAGCATTCGGCAATAAGAATTATGTATTTGTTACGTTTCTTCATTGCACTTTCCTACAACACTAAGAATCCGTGTTTTAAAATTGGCAGTAAAAATTACGGTAACATCTACATTTCTAAGTAGGTTCCAAACTACAGCGAAACTTGGCAATTTTTTAAGATTCACAAATAAGTATCAGAGATGAAGCGGTAAGTGATTGACGAATTCCTAAGGCTGACTATAATTTGTTATGCTGACACAACCCTTAGCCACCTCCTACATGTTTATCGTAACAATATGCATATAAACATATACTAGAGGAGTTATACCTACAGAGTGCAGATTAATAAATTATGCAGATAAGCCGCCACAGATCGCGTAAGATTTGCGAATTCAAATAATACCCGACCTGAGGTGATTTTAATTGTATAAATTCTTATCGGTCGCTACGTTTACTAACAATATTGTTTACATTATTCCACATTAAATTTTTCTAGAAAGAAATTCGTGTTGGTAATTGTTCCATAGTCCAATGAGAAAAATAACTTGAGAAAAGGAGGTGAAATAAAAGCAGGCATGAAGAGAGATATTGAAAACTGGAAAGTTGTTGAAAATGAATTTCTGAAATGTTATTGGGAATAAAATTAACATCATAGTTAGACATCGTGTAGTAGAACAAAATGATCAGAGCTACTACTTTCGAAGCAAAATATCGAGATGCGAACTTAAAAAGGTAGGTAGTGTAGGTGGGGAGGGAGGTAGAGGAGCCGGCCGCGGTGGCCGAGGGGACTGAGGCGCTCCAGTCACGGTCTGCACGGCCACTACGTTCGGAGGTTCGAATCCCCCCTCGGGCATGGACATTTGTGCCGTCCTTAGTCTTAGTTAGTTCATAAGTAGTTTGTAAGTTTAGGGACTGACGACCCCGTAGTTAAGTCCCATAGACTATACAAAACATTTGAACATTTGAAACATTTTGAGGTAGAGGAGGAGGAGAAGTACGAGGCAGAACGTGAAGAAAGGTAGGCAGAGGAAGAGGAGGTGAACGTAGGTAGAAGAGGAGATAGAGGTGGGGGCAGAAAAGTAGGTAGAAGGGGGAAGGGCGGGAGGCGCAAAAGAAATGGAAGGACGGGGGGGGGGGGTCGTACATCGAGGGGGAGATGGCAAAGAGCCACGAACAGTCCCGCATAATTTTGACTTCCGATATTTTTGTAATTCGCAGCTCTATCGGGAAAAATGTTTCCTGCGAAGTAAACGACTAGTGGAGAGTCAGATAATATGACATATTTTCTTTTTATTGCAAAACCTGGTGTGTTTGCTGCGCTGTGTCATTCACCTTTTGAGTTAAGTTTTTTTGAGGGCACGTAAGCGCGGATAATGAGTTTCGGAAATAGCCTTTTTTTCTTCGTATATATAACTGTTTAAAGACGGGTAACAAAGCGGGGACGGGGCTAGTTATTCGGTATTTTCCCATTGGTAGAATACATACACATAATGCCTTCACTATCATATTGGCTAGGACGTACTTTCATTGTTAGAACCAAATACGAGCAGCGGATGTGAACCTTACTACCAAGCACACAATCAAGTGCTGATGATGGTAGTCGGGAAATTGCAACCTCAAAAATCAAATTCAAATGTTTGTAAATCTATCGGACAAAACTGCGTGGTCATCAGTCCGTAGCTTACAAACTACTTAAACCTAGGTAAACTAACCTACGGACAAACACACACACACACCCATGCCCCAGGGAGGACTGGAACCTCCACGGCGAGCAACCGCGCGCTCCGCAGCGAGACGCTTTAGACCGCTCGGCTACTCCACCGCGGCATTGCAACCTCCCCAGAATTCTCCCAGCTAGCCTCCCGGCGACTTTGTGTTTGTACTGGTATTGTAAAATTGCTTGATGTACGTGAGGTGTGTCGGCTCCAGTGCGTGGGACAGGCGGCTGCGGTTGAATCGAGGCAGCAGATTGGGCAGAGGCGGCGGCGGCGGCAGGAAGCGGGCAGGAGGAAGCCGCGCGCCTTTGTGCGGGCCACACGTGTCAGGCTCCGCGGAAACTCGGCGCGGCCTTTTGTGCGCCTTTCGCGCTGCCCGGAGAGCCGCTTTTCGGCGGGCAGCTGGGGCCCGTAAGGTGAGCCGGGCGCCACAGGCCGGCATTAAGACACGAGTGGGCCACTAATTATATCGCCAGCCGCGCCCGGAACAATGACCGCGCCGGCGCGGCGTTCCCACTGCCCGAGATGGCGGCAACATTCCAGGGGCCAGTCGAGGACTCTCCAAACGAACGGACGAAAATTTCCCTCCCGTGTCATTGTCCGTATCAGTTGGGGTTCCAGATCTAATACCCCACTGCTCGACTGATTCCATTCTTATCCAGAAGAAAGAAAATACAGCTTCCTACGCTGTGTAAGTATCTGACATGTCACAGATGCGATAATTATTAGCCACGGGAACGACCGCGTGATCTAAGGCGTCATGCCAGAGGTTCGAGTCCTCCCTCGGGCACGGATATCTGTTTCTGTCGTTTTCCTTAATCTAAGTAATTTTAAGAAGTTTGAAATGTAGGGACTGATGACCATACCAGTTTGGCCCAACATTTGAACACTGGTAGTTATTGCAATACTTGTGGCTGGTGCCATTTGGCATTACATTTTCCATACGTTGGTACTTGACGCCCAACGTCAACCTAGCGGCGCGGGAGTAGCCGAGCGGTCTGGAGCGCCACGTTACGGATCGCGCGGCCTCTACAACCTAATTACAACACACACACACACACACACACACACACACAGCGAGAAACCGCACGATCAACTGCAAGGCACCTTAGAGCGCTCGGCCACTCCACCGTGTTATGGACTTGAAACCAGGACTGCTGTTTACTAGGCACTACCTAACACGCCTCCCAGCAGATGCAAATTTTTACCTTATCCACAAACTACTAACATGTGCTCCCTTACTCGTTATCTTCATTACTTCCGACATTTCCTCATGCGACGCCACATGTATACACAGTTTAATTTATAAGTTCCCACAATGGTAAATTAGTTTCGTTCTAGCCGTTTTTCACAGCTCAGACTGGGTTGTTCTCTTTCCTCCTGTGTGGCCCTGTTTTCGAATAATTAGTAAGCTGTTTCACCTATACTTGTTTAGCTCTATATAGGCCTACCGCTGCGAGTAAGCCGGCCGCGGTGGCCGAGGGGACTAAGGCGCTCCAGTCACGGTCTGCACGGCCACTACGGTCGGGGGTTCGAATCCCCCCTCGGGCATGGATATTTGTGCCGTCCTCGTTCGTAAGTAGTTCATAAGTAGTTTGTAAGTTTAGGGACTGATGACCCCGTAGTTAAGTCCCATAGACTATACAAACATTTAAACTAAACTTGTATCCATTCTGGAAGTGTGGAACCTGCGACTGTGTAGATTAAAGAAATCAGAAAATAACAGCAACCAGTCACCTTGACTGGTTGCTGTTATTTTCTTATTTCTTTAAACATTTAAACATTTTTTTCTGCCAGTAACAATAATTTTGCTGTAATTACCAATGATGACCTCGTAATCGTCCCAAGCATCTTTTAACGGAGAGCTACCAACCAGTTGTGTTCAGAAATTCTCGTCATAGCACAAACTCAGGTTATCGCACAAGATGCACAAGTTTGACCTAGCAAGAAAGCTGCCGTAGACTGAGCAAGCTTCACATTAAGGAGACTGATCATTATTCACATGCACGGTATCCTTAGAAGGGACCATTCTGGGAGAAAATATTTGAGTCAGATACCTGGTATTGGTGTTTTTCAATACGTGCGTTGCATTCGTGCTGCCAGATGGAAACCTGCGTAAACTGAGTGTGGAATATGGGGAAAAATGGCGTGGACTGCCACTGGCAGGGGCGTGGGACGACAGCGCACAGTGGGGCCTTAATTGGCAACCGGTTCCAGCCGGCAGTGGGTCAGCTGTTCAGCCCCCCCCCCCCCCCCCCCACTCCGTCACGCAGCGTGCCCGCCTTTTGTGGCAGGCGCAGTCAGCTATTAAGGCGAGTGCGTTTTCGGCGGTCGGGCCTTTCGGCTGTTTCTCACGAATTCCAGAATAGGGACCAGAGCACCGCAACACGCAGACGTGTGAAGCGCTGCTTCTGCAGTCTTCACACGGCGACGCTAAGCGGCCATCGTCAACTTGCCCAAAGGCCGCGTTTTTTATCTGGATCTGTTGCGATTCTTTCCGATTTTGCTTTTGAATAACTGAGGATATTAATAACAGTACTGGAAACTTCACTATTTGACATTCAGCAGATACATTCCATAAAAGACACGTGGGCTACTTTCAATACCACAGTGCACACGCCACTAAACGTAAGACAGAACAAGTAGCTGGTCTCGTCGATCTCTCCATCACGACCCGTATTATTTTCACTTAAATATGCTGAGCAGATAGCTTCTTGGAAACAATGAGACACTGTATTTATAGGAAATTATTCTGCGTGATTTGCAGATTACCTCTGTTGTACTACCTGGTTAATAGACACTGTTCCTTGAAGATGGTATGCCTTTGCCTTTCTCCAGCGTTTGGGCTGGCTTTTCCAGCGAATTTAAAGTGGACTCATACCGACTGTATGAACAGTGCCGTAAACTTTGGTTACTGAACAGCTGTTCTTCCTGGTTCTTCTCTTCATACTACTGAAAAATTCATTTTTGGTTACGAATAATCACTGTCTTAACGACTTTTATCCATGATTCGAAGAATAGTTAGTGATCAAAAAAATGTTCAAATGTTTGTATAGCTTATGGGACTTAACTAAGGGGTCATCAGTCCCTGGATTTACAAACTACTTATGAACTAGCTACTACTAAGGACGGCACAAATATCCATGCCCGAGGGGGGATTCGAACCCCCGACCGTAGTGGCCGTGCAGCCGTGATTGGAGCGCCTTCGTCCCCTCGGCCACGGCGGCCGGCAATAGTTAGTGAAACAAATATTTTGAGAAGGTACAAAAATGGCGAACGTTATTCTAGTGGTACGATAACATTGTATAATGGAATACTTCGAGTCGTACAATCTACAATGAAGCTAAAACTTCCAGAACTTTCGTCCATTTTTGTCTCATTACAGCCATATAGTAATTACCTGGTTTTTTGCCTCGGGGCAGTGCTATCAGAGGCAGCCTATGTTTTAACAAGTAGATTGCCGACGCGAGACAGAGGTCTCGCAAGACGAGTGCATTTACATAATGAACCTGAAGGCCCTACCTGCCAAGCAAATGATTAATTCATCGAATCTACCAGACTGGACGCCAGCGTCCGCGCGATTATAAATGCATCGATTCAGTATTGGGCGCAAAGCGCATCCGGAATTAGTGGAGCTATGCAGAAGGATGTGGTTTCACCCAGCAGGTAGCGCCGCTCGGAATGTAGCCCTGGGCGCGGCTAAGATCCGAACCTATTGCCACCTGCTGCGTAGACCACAAACATTTTGTCCGTCCCGCGGGTACTGCAGCTTTTATGGCGCCCGTGCAAGAAAAGGCGTCCAACAAGATAAACGGCGGCCGTAAAGGAATGCGGAGAGGCCTGCGCGGCATTCCCGTTCGCAGGCCGTCCACTCAGGAATCCACTTCCTCTACAGTCTACGGTACGCGTCTGAAGCTCTTCATCGTCAACACTGAGCAGACGCGACTGGAAACATCTCACACTGCCGGCTACTACCGAACTGCTGTTTTTGATAACTTTTTTTTTTTTTTTTTTTACTTCGATCCTGATTTATTACATTCACTAACAGATCGATTTAACGAAATACATTTAGAAACAGTTAGGAAACTTTGTGCAATTTGTCTTCAGATGGAAAGCGCCTGTGACAGTTCGGTCGATTCAACTTTTAGATGCTCTAAAGAAGGGTTAAAAAGGAATTTATTAATACGTGCATACTAAAGGTTAAGATACTCTCGACCGAGGAAATGAAAACATAGACGAGTTATATAACCTTTTCGCTTTTTTAAAGTATCTATCCATCAATTTGAATTAGTAACAACCTGATTCTATGGGAAGGACGAATGATAATTCACTGATAATACCGTTTTACTGAAATGTTCAAATGTTTGTAAATCTATCGGATCAAACTGTGTGGTCATCAGTCCGTAGCTTACAAACTGCTTAAACTGAGTTAAACTAATCTAAGGACAACACACACATACACACACATGCCCCAAGGGAGGACTCGAACCGCCGACGGCGAGCAACCGAGCGCTCCGCAACGAAGCGCTTTAGACCGCTCGGCTACTCCACCACGGCCCGTATTACTGAGGAAAAATGAAAAAATAATTAACGGAAGTAAAAGAACTGAACAGGATTTGTGAAGAATATGGAAAGAAGTTGGGTTTTTGGAGTAAGCTGAAAACTTCACGATACAAAGTTGTCAATACCATGTCATGTAATCAAGAAATAAAAACAAGGGTAAGAAAAGTTTAACTGGCGAAAGAGTATGTTATGTGAAGCGTTAAAGTTGAGGAAATCGTTAGTGCATAGTTGTATGCGGAGTGTTGTACTGCGCCGGAAACGTTGGCACTGCAACAGACAGGGCAGAATTGCTTTCAGGCTTTTCAGATGTGTATCAGGAGAAGCATAGTGTGAAATGGACATGTTAAATAAGACTGTGTTACAAAGGTGGAAGGAGGATGGCCAATAGTGGAGACAGTTAACAGAAGGAAAGGAAATTGGATGAGAAGAGAATGCATAATGGAGGATGCACTAGAGGCAATGGTGACTGGAGGGAGGACGAGGTAGAAAATATCAGTGAAGTAACATCAAGGTAATTTCAGTAAACGCAGCTACAAAAAGGATGGCGGAAATGGGAAGGTCTGAATAATGCTTAATTTTCAGTGATGGATCTGCCTAATGAGTAGAACGCCACCGCCACCACCACCAGCATGGCAGCCGGAATTCCGGGCAGCATATACAATGCTGTTGTTACAATAATTCTGCTCCGTGTTATTGGATTAATTACGCTTTTACGTTAAGATCGCAAAGTGAAAATATTTATGTTTCATATATAATTTGTCCAATGAGAAACAACGCGAGTACATCGCCATGATCCCATTACTCAACTGCTCATATTTCGTTGCACGGAAAATTTTGTTGTCGTCGTTTCTTCGATTAAACTCCCATTAACATTGAGCTTACTCATTGACGGTGTATAACTGAGCTAGTTAAATATATAGTAACGGATCTTGTTATCGCGGATTTGCCCGAAGTATTTTGGCTAACACACAACACGGTCGTTTTAGGGGAAGGAAATTGGCCGTCTTTCATAGAAACGCCCCCGGGCGTCGCCTACAGAGCTATAGGAAAACCACAGAAAACCTACCTATAAATATGATCCTTCTCCCGAATACGAGTTCAGTGTATTAACCACTGTGCCATCCTGATCAGAAGGAAACCAGAGGGGAAAATGTTCGGATCACAGTCGCAGGAACTGAACGTGAATTGTCCCCACATGTCATGGATTACCATCCTCCCTGCACCCGTTCACTAGGCAAAACGAGAAGTTGTGGACGCTCGTCGAGCGCATCTGTGTTTCGATTGTGTGTTCACTTAACAGTTGTTAGCGCGAACCTCAAGGAGGTTAGCATAAATATTCGTTCTTGAAATCAAAATATCTGACGTGCTGCAATGTTGGTATTTATTTTCTCAGAAAACGTTTGACTTATGTATGTATAGGTCTGCATTATTGAACTAATTTTCAATATTTTACATGACATAGTACTTAGATGTTCTTACATGTCCAGGCGACTTCTGTCTTTTCCATTATGTGGTATAAAAATATTACAATCTTGAACTAGAAAACAGGATTCTGATTACAAATGGTTACGCATAACAGATATGGAAAATGGTCGTTCCAACAAACTTTATACACATAATGTCGGTAGCAGACTGAAGAAAGATAAACCGTTCAACGTTTCACTGATATTTTCTACCTCTTCCTCCCTCCTGTCACCATTACCTCTAGTGCATCCGTCATTGTGGAGTGTCTTCTCATCCAATTAGCCAATTAGCCAATTTCCTTTTCTTCCGCTGTCTCCAGTATTTGTCCGTCCTCCTTCGTCATTTGTAACACAGCCTTATTTAACATGTGCATTTCACACTTTCCTTCTCCTGATACACATCTCAAAAGCCTGAAAGCAATTCTGTCCTTTCAGACGAAGCGCTAATTTTTTCCTCGTTTTGTTTTAATTAGCTTCAAAATGTTCTAATGTTTGTAAAGCTCTTGGTCCGTATACTTAGAAACTGCTTTAAATTACACTAAGGAAAACACACACACGCACACGTATGCCCGAGGGAGGACTCGAACCTCTGGCGGCAACGACTACTCAGTCCGTAGCATGACGCCTCAGATCGGGTGGTCATTCCGCGCGGCACTAATTGGCTTCGGGCTGACCTTGGCAATAGTTACTGTATTATGCACAGGAATATATATTAGGAATTAAAATTGGAAGGTGTATTTTCTTCCGATATCACGATCGCAGTATAACCATAAAAAGATTACTGCAGGACAACACAGGCGCGCGCTGAATCAGATACTAATTAATGTAAATTGTGGCACTCGAATCTAGAAACAAATTCATGAAACGCCTCTTTCTATGCACGAATAAACTCAATTAGGGCACAATTCAATTATTTTAGTCATTTATGATAATACAGTTGCAGACTTTCGAACGAATATGAGAGTCAGAAATGAAATTGAGGTTAGGCAAATTTTAGCTAAAACAGAGGCATCATGCTAATGCTTCAGGCTTTACGGCGACTGGAAGAAATTCGAACATGTGCAACCACCCTCTGCTAAGCACATCACAGTTGTTAGTGCAGGTAAGAACTGGCAAATACTTTCGATTTCTGAAGGTTTATTATGACCATTCAGTTTTAAAGGAGCGAAGGGGAGGGGGGAGAGGTTGCGCAGCTGAGGTACTGATTTGAGAGAATCGAAAAACCTGGAGATAGTGACGTTCCCCTAGCGGGTCGTGCTTTTGGCGAGCGGCTGCTAGGGCACTTTCTCCGCGCGGTGCCAACCGAACGGCCACGAGCTGGAAGGCTGTGACGACACAATGGCTCCGGCTGCAGCAACCCCGCGTCCTCGTCCCACCCTCTGTCGCTCTCGCTCGCACTCACGCGCCGGCCTCTCTCTCTGTCTCTCTCTCTCTCACACACACACACGCACACAAAAAAGATGCCGGCGAGCCCTGCGTTGCCAGGTTTCGTGCGTAGCCGACGGCGGCCGCCGATTCCGTAACGGTGCGGCCGCGCCGGGCGGGGTGAGGAGCGGCTCGTGGGAGGAGGGGAGGGGGGAGGGGGGGCAGGAAGCGGCGCGTAATGACCGCTTCCGGCGCGGGCGGCGGCCAGCTGATCGCGCCACCTCCTCCTCCTCCTCCGGCCACTCTTTTATAGCGCCTCACGTCTTAACGACGCGCCGACCTTGCCCGTCCCTGACCACCAGCAACTACGAGCATCTCACACGGACCCGCCGCTCCTCTCCTCTCCTTCCGGCTGCCGCAGCTCACTCTCTGGAGCGATTCCAATTCGCAGCACGCTGCCATACTCGCGGACTGGCCGATGCGCGAGGCCGTTCCCCGTCGGGGGTTCGAATCCTCCCTCGGGCATGGATGTTTGTGTTGTCTTTAGTATAAGGTAGTTTCTAAGTTTAGGAACTGATGACCCCGCAGTTAAGTCCAATAAGCTTAACCAACAATTGAACATCTCCATTTCGATCGAACATAAAAATTACCTGTCACATGTACACAGCACGATTTTCGCTACGTATAAATCTACAAAACTACTCAACAATTTACACTTAAGTGTCAGCAGAGGGTTCGATTTTTAAATTATTTGTCAAACATCCCACACTCTATAGCAGCTCACAGTAAACAAACACTTAAACCTTTCCGTGCGAGCTCTAACGTCTGTTATTTCATGATCAGGGTTGGGAAACTCACTTTTTTAAAGTAACCAAGTTACAGTTAAAGTTACTTCCTGAAAGATAAATTAGTTACCGTTATAGTTATTATACATCGAAAGTAACTGTATCAGTTACATGTATCTTTACAGTTAATTTTAAAAATTGCAGTTGTAACTCATTTGTAATTCCGTAATGAACCTTATATATGCAGAGAAAGGAAAGAAGCTTTAATGTCAATCAATTATTAAATAAATTAATGCATTATTAATTACATTATCCACAGCATCGTGCATCTGTTACACTGTTTATTCAGCCTGAAAAAATAAAAAAAATAAAAATTAAAAAAGAATCAAACCTTCCATCTCATGAAAGTTCCCTAAAAATTGCTGACTTACAACTATATTTTCGCATCAATTTATTCAACTGCTTACTGCTTTGTCGGCCGTATACTAGCTTACCATAGAACTTTTAGGCATGAGGAACAAGTGGCATGCCTTGTCGTATAATAAAAAATATATACGCATACATAGGACGTTCCATACCACTGATACACTTCAATGATAAAACGCAATGACGTGAACAGGTTGACGATTTTAATATACTGTTTGAAGTGCATGAATTTCTTATATTGAGGTCGCCTCCTACATCCACAAGGTAATCCTCATTATATCCTAGTCTCATCCCAGCTACACATAAAAAAGTCGAAACAAATTATGTCGCATCCTGGACTTTATGTAGCTTTATGTGTTAGCATAAAAAGTATCCTGTAAGAGTGTAAGCATTATGCACTGACACCTATATTCTTTTCGTGGAGTCTCTGACAGGGTGAACAGAGGAGTTTTTTTTAACCTGCTATTACAGACGCCACATGATAATAAGATTTTCATAGTCGGCGTTTTCCTGCTCCTTCGTCATGTTTTACACCATACTGTGTTACCCCAAATAATGGTATTATCTCATAGCTCCTTTTTACTGTATAATACCTTAATTGCTTTCTTGATAAATGAAAATGCATGCTGGAAGCATATGCATTTACGTTTATCCATGGTATTGCAACAATTTTCTTGTTGCCGATGAACTGAACATCAGTATAAATTCATTGATTTTCTCACAATCTAATTTGCTCCAAAACTGAGCCCTGTTCAGTGTTCAGGTTTCTCATCAAAAGGACAATAGTATTTTCTGTAGTGTGGCGGTAATTATGACAGAACTAATCAAAGTAATAATTCTGCCGGATTTGATTGGTTGCCAATCTCGTCGTCGGACAGTACGGGGCTGCAACTATAGTAAATCTCTAAATTTCCCTTCACAATGTGCCTTAAACAGTTTATTTATTTTAATTGAATTTTCATTTTTGGACAGATTTGTTTTAGAAAGTCAACTTGTAGGAATGGTAGTACCGCAATTGTCACGGTTATTATCATAAAGAACAGATATCTCTACTCTATGGGTATTATCTATGACAATGCGATAACATTATTATGTATACTACCATACTCCATACAAAACATCCAGTTAAGCAATATTTTTAAAGAAATTAGACGGCACTTCTAATAAGGTGATATTAATGATATGAAATGGGAGTGTCTTACTCGTGATCCCGGCCGTATTTAGGCAGGAGCAACGTGTGCAGCTGCACAGGGCGGCTCAATTTTGAGGGCGGCAAAATTTAGCCATCGGAAAAAAATATTTTAATATTAATGGACTCATCATTATTCAGAGTTTTGATATTATTATTATTATTATTATTATTATTATTATTATGAATATGTTTAAAAAAACCGTTTGAATCCAAGATGCCAGAAGGGGGCATAAAATAAATTATTGAACAGGGGCGGCGCATACCCTAAACACGTCCCTGTTCATGATTAATGAGTCATCCTTGTGAAATATAAGTATGAAGCCAGGCAGCCACGATGCTCTCTTGCCTTTCATATTAAATGTTTCCACAAACAGTATGCAAAAATCTGTTGGCAATATCAGAACCCGCTTAAAACACCTATCCATCAATTTATCCCTGTACTACTAGTATGGGTGGTAACTTGAGAAGTAATACATGTTTTCATATATATTTTTCAACTGCTGACTCAACTACACTGCAATGTAGCTGGTGCCCTAAAACATGCACTGATCTGCTTCAGGCCACAAGTTGTATAGACAATTTTGTCAAGTGTGACTTTGTATATAATGTATATAATCCAGTAAAAGTTTATTTCTTTGTAAATGTATAATTGGTATTAATGCTTCTGATACGAATAAATAAATTAAATAAATAAATTGCTGAATTAACAATTCGTTCATTTATTACGGTATTGGTTCTTAAACACACACAAAAATGACTAGCTTATATGAACACCTCTAACAATTATCGTAAATACTGGATATACTTTGCTAATTTAATATGTGACTATACTAACAGTGTTAAGCGGAGCTCAATTCGTGGAAAACGTGAGTAATTTCATCATCACACTTCCTGTACAGCTTCATGTACACTATATTCGAAAATCCACAGGTTTATACGCAAGAATTCTGATTAATGTGTTTGTAATCGTGCAGTATATATGCTGAACTCCTCGCCACCCTACTTGGCAACAGTTACCAGTAAAGTTGGTATACCAACTGTATAAACTTATCGCAAGGTCTGCCAATGGGAATTGGCTGTACTCCAGCCGTTACTCGTCGCGTGTAAAACCAATTTCCGGAGCTATTCCCAGGGCCATGGGCAGAATTCGGCTGAATAGGCCTCATAACGAGCGCGGTTTCCATCAGAAGCAAAGTCAGTGGGAGCAGATGCGATCACCGCGGAGGAGAGTCCGGTGTGTATTTTTCGTGAAAGCAGCCAACGGCGGGGCCCGGGGTCGCGCTTGCGGCGACAGCTGGTGGGTGCACAGGCCGCCCCCAAAGTTGTGCGCCGCTCCGCGCGCCCGCTCGAGGGATCTGCACTCCTGTCAGAACGGGCCCCTAATGCCGCTTTGTGTTAAACCTTTATTGTGGATTACTGTTGGTATGACAACTTGAAACGTAACTACTTCAAGGAAATGCAATTTCCTTAATGTTCTGTCTCACGCAGGGACAATTTATTTCAAGACAATTTTTCCAATTACCTGTTAAGCATGCTTCATGAATCTAACGCCGTAAGTACTGTAATTGTGGCATTATCGAGAGTCTCCTCACAGGTGTCTCCCTTGGTCGAACAACAGTTACCGTACTAAAAGTGAGAGGATATTTCTTGAGCTCGATTGCACATATATTAAAGGTAAGATCAAAATAAAATTAAAAATACAGATGTAAGGGAATTGTCTACCATTGCAATAAATAACAAATGAAAGCCCTATAGATATTCGATGAGTACACGACTCCACGAAAGGAATATAGGTGTTAGTGCATAGTGCTTACACTCTTACAGCCGCGGTGGAGTAGCCGAGCTGTCTAAAGCACCTCGCTGCGGAGCGCGCGGTTGCTCGCCGTGGAGGTTCGAGTCCTTCCTGGGGCATGGGTGTGTGTGTGTTTGTCCGTAGGTTAGTTTACCTAGGTTTAAGTAGTTTGTAAGCTACGGACTGATGACCACGCAGTTTGGTCCGATAGATTGACAGACATTTGAATTTGAACACCCTTACAGGATACTTTTTATTGTATCACATAAAGCTACATAATGTCCAGGTTGCGACATAATTTGTTTCGTTTTCTTTTATGTGCCGCTGGAATGAGACGAGGATATTCTGGTAACTACCTGACAGTGTCAGCTGTAGAAGGCGATCTCAATATATGAAATACTGAATGAAGTTACAGTATATAAAAATCCGGCGTCAACCCGTCCACGTTATGCCGGTTTATCACGGAAGTGTTTTGGTGATATAGAACGTCCTCCGTGTGTGTATTTTTGTGTTTATATAACAAGGCATTCCACTAGTTCGTCTTATCTGAAAGTTCTATAGATGTTGCCAGTTATTTGTGCATTTCCGTGGCTCATCGGACGTCTCAGTGGTAAGCAACCTATCCTTCTCAGAACTATTAGTTTTATAGTAAGCTAGTACACGGCTGACAAAGCAGTAAGCAGTTGTAAAAATTGACTCCTTATGTGACATGAGGATGGAGATTCATTTTTTAACTGTTCGCGGGTGATCATGAATTGTTCCGTAATCTCGCAAAGTGTGCAAATACGCGAATACAGCAAATTAGGTAGCAGGACATTTCGTTTGCGTTTAGCTACGGCAGTAACGTCAGTCGTTGTAGATATATATATGTCTTAGGAAATAAGTATGCTATAAGCACCAATTTATCTGCTATTCAGTGTTTTATCAGACCAGTGTGTCAAGTTCTGTCGCCAACGTTTGCTGACAATATCATATATTTTAAACATTTACTCTGCGATGACAGCTACTGAGTTGAACATTACGTGTGAACGAAATGCTAAACGAGAAGGTTCAAAAATATATAAATTCTAGCAGAAAAACAAAAAAAGTTTCATTGAACTTCATATACTACAGAAATTTAGTTATGTAGAAAATATGAGAACATTTCTGAAGTGCTTAATCTCTACGCTGAGCGTCTTGTGATGGAGGTCGAGGGTTACCTGACCGCCGGCCGCAGCGGCCGAGCGGTCTGCGGCGCGCCAGTCACAGTACAGTCTGCACGGCCGCTACGGTCGGGGGTTCGAATCCCCCATCGGGCATGGATGTTTGTGTCGTCTTTAGTACAACGTCGTTCATAAGTAGTTAGTAATTAAGGGACTGATGACCTCGCAGTTAAGTCCCTTAAGCTTAACGAACATTGGATTTTTTTTTTTCATTTTTTACCTGACCTGTGGTTGCCCACGGCATAAGTTAAGAACAGACTCTGACCATCTGGTGGCCACATGGAGGGGACCTGATGACAAGTCACCTCCGCCGCTTCCTGTACAGTTCGGCTTCGTGGGAGCGATACGGATCGAAACCAACAAAGCTCCACGGTCCCCTTTCCTTCACTCCCGAATAACATACATGCTTTCGGAACCGCGGTCCAAAACTATACGCAACTACTGGGTGTTTTCTTCATTTATGCAACGTTATTAAGTGTCTTCTGTACGAAACCGAATGCAGTAGTTTTCAGTTACCTGCGATTACGTTCTACATAATCTTTACGTGACACTTGTAAGAGATACGGATCTCCGAACAAAATGGGATTCGAATGTAATGAAATTATATTTTCATTTAATTTTTCTATTTCATCCCCTTATTAGATCGATATCGAAAGATGAAGACTGTATTTCAGTGTATAGATTTCTTAAAACAAATCTGAAGCATTTACTGCTATAGCAATACTACCTTTGCATCGCTAATGAACTCTAGGCGTTTCTTTACAATGTCTGATTATTTAAAAATTTATAAACAACAGCATTAATTACAGAAAAGATAAAAATTTCTTTCGCATCCATTGATTACTCAATGGTGCCTAAAATGATGTTGATGTAGAGAAGCTATGTAGTGAAGGCACATATCTTGGTAAAAGTAGCATATCTATATATTTTGTGTCCCTAATTCAATCTTTCGAATAACGTCTTAGACTAAAAGCTATTCAAAAGCAAGAAATCGTGTTATTGTCAGGCGGCAAGAACCACTAGTGCAAACTAAGCACTTTCATTGGAGTAACTACGTTGGGACTGGATAGGAGATGCTGAAAAAATTCTTAAGTTTCTGTAGCCACGGGTGTATGATGTTGCTGTTCTTAAACATCTTTCACAATAAATATTGGAACCACTGCGTGGAGACGCTATGGCATACTCACCGAGTGAGCATTAATTAATGATAGCGGAGTGGAGCTTGGAGCCGGCGTCTTCGGCTTGGGTCTTTGCAGCGGTCTATGTCAGGCACCAAGGAGGGACACCTAGCGCAGTTCCTGGTACTCTATTTCAGACGGCGCGCTCCGTCACGTGTTGCGGTCAAACACCTCTGCCACCTCTGTAAGGCCCGTATTACAACATCAAAAATCTTTGACAATTTTATAACAACTGAGACCACGCTCACTGTCACCATAAAAATGGCCCCGCGCACTTTCAAACAGAGGATTGAACGTCTACAATAAAAGATGATTGTCGAAGGTTTTTTTCAGTGTAGTACGGGTCTAAAACTCGTTAGTGCCCACCTAAATAAAGCTGACAACATCGGGTCACTACAATGTTTAAAGAACTCTCGCAGTAAAACTATTGGCTACTTTTGTTTTTCTATATTATCTATTACCTCTTTCACTTATGGCAATGTTGCTGATGTGAAAAATATCAAGTGGTTCGGAAACCACGTTAAACTGTAGGTCCCGCTATTGGCTGGGCAAGTCAGTCAGAAGGTCAGAGGAAGGCAACGGCATACCGCCTCCAAACAGGACCATGCTAAATGATGTACTGTGGTGTTCAAACCAATCTTCGGATTGTTGATTGCTTTAGTGTGTGCGTGCTATAAATAATTAATGCGTCGACGAACAAAAACTTTCTAAACATTCTAAACTTTCAGTGCGGATGCCCACGACGTTCGATCTGTTTGCAGCAATGGTCTAACCGTGGCCGCGAGTTCTGTCTGGCTGGAAGCGTGCCTAGGTAGTTCCTGCAGCTGCGATATCCACCGTGTGAGGTAACATCGTGTATATTACATCTGTCTAGTAAGCAGAAGAACGGGGTTCGACCCCAGTCTGGCCACAAATTTTCAACTGCCTTACTGAATTTAATACCCAAATAAGCAGCTAAACGTTTCTGACATCCTTGACGTGACGTTATTAGTTGGCACTGTTGTTTATGATAGAGGGAACGTTAATTTCAAAAAATACTGCTTTGTATTTCACACCTGGTAGAAAGCAGATAAATTTATTTACCAGCGTTGCTGACCAGTTTATAATACAGTCTGTTCAGAATGCGCGCAACGCTCGTTTGTTGTGGTCTTCGCACACTTTGTGCTGATTCCGCATACGAAAGACTAATACTTCTTAATGAATTTTGTGATGCGAAACAAGGAAATTTTTCACTCATCGCGGATAGGGAAAAATCAGTGTCTGACCTGATTGTTTAGAAAAAGCACCGTTCAGCTTGAGCGGGTTGTTAGTGAGTAGAAGAGTATGTGAGTGCAGGTGGCACTCACTGGAGGATAACAGTATTTACGCGTGAAGCTGAACCGATGGTCGGTAGTTAGCGAGTTCGGGAGGCTGGAAAGTGCTTTCAGTGGTAGCGGGGATTAGGGCAATGGTTTGCCAATGGCGGGGATTGTGCGGAATTCGCCGAGGGACTTGCGAGTGCGGCTGTAGGCCAGGTAGGCCGCTGCGGGCTCAGCCTTTTGTACGCTCGCGCACGCGGACGGGTCACCGCTCCGGGCTCCTGCACGCCGGCACAAGTACACGTGGTTAGCTGCCGTCCACGCGAGTTCGATACGAAACACCCACAAACAACTCGCGCTGCGCTGCTGCTATCTGTGATTAGGCGCAAAAGATGAAGTTCCTTTAAATCCAAAAATCTGTAGAGTTGAAAATATTATAAGAAGAACACGAACATACGAGCCTAATAACTCTTTTTATCAATGTTGAAAATGAGTATGTATGAGTGTGGGGGAGGGGACCGGTGGGGGGGGGGGGCGGAGAATGGCGATGGACAGAGTGAGTGCCTGAAGATGTGAACTATAGAGTTGATAAATGGACAGAAACAATTCAAGTATTATTTGTTGTCAAAATACATGTGAACAAATGCTTCTGTTTTACCTTTAATTAAACAAGTACTGCCATACTTCCATTACCAAAACTACAGATGTGGCTAACTGGCTTGGGTCTAGTAAGTAGTGTTTATCACTACTATTTTCCTATTAGGTTTTCCGCACCAAGTTGCCTCTCAAGGCTGTTACTGAACCCAACAATTTCAATATGGGTCTTAATATTTCATTACTTTACTGAGTTTGACTTTCAAATCATTCCTCTCGAACATTACGTATACAAACTAAAAACGATGTGACGTCAGTCCCTTTTGTATTAATGACGCCATGTCATCTTTGTTCCACTACAATCACGACCACAAAATAGTGATAACTTCTTAACTAGGAGCTTTGACGGATGACTGACACGTCACGTACTCGACATTGAACGAGACTTTATTCGTCACGTGCAAGAGAAGTCGTCGACGAATAATCTGAACTTTGTCCATCCTAGACCACTAACAGATCGCACGGGTCTCTGGTGTGCATGTACCGCCAAGCGAAAGATTTGAAGGTGATCCAACCTACAAACCTATTTACATTCCGACAGGCCATTCCCAGACGTGGGTTTCTCTGCGAAATTTCTCCTACACGCTGTTATATGCACTGTAAAATACTCCCCAGAAACCAACACAATCAAAATGATCTACTTCACCAGAATTCAAAGGCAATAATTCTGCTGTCTGCTTGGTACGTAGTTGTTTAACGAAGGCGAAGGCAATCATGATTGTATTTTGGAGCAACCACCCAAAAAATTATTTACCCGGTTTCACGCATATAAGTCCATCTTCAGGTGGTTAACGTTTTCAGTTTATATACTAGTCTTGAACATCAAAACCGAGCGTGGTGGTGCAGCGGTAACACTCGGGACTAGCATTCGGAAGGATAGCTGTTCAAATCCGCCTTCGGCCATCCAAATTTAGGTATTCCGTGATGTCTCTAAATAAGTCCAGGTAAATGTCTTGAGGGGTCCTTTCAAATGGCACGGCCGATGTACTCCCCTATCCTTGACAATAACTATTCGAGCGTATGCTTCGTCTCTAATGTACACGACGTCGACGCCACGTTAAACCCTAATCTTGCTTCTTTGAACATCAAAATGTCGGCAGCTCAAGGACTGCACAACAACATCTTAATACTCAGCGTCATTTTTATGTTCATTCGCTGGTAAAAGTATGACATTATACCTGTGCTTAGTCAGATATAAGTTTTGTTTGTAAACTAACCTAAGGACAACACAAACATCCACGCCCTAAGGGGGATTCGAACCCCCGACGGCGAACGATCACACACACCGAAGCACGGCCCTCCAGTACACGCGGCTAACCCGCCGCGGCCAGATACAAGATAAAACAGTATCATACATTTACATCTGTTCCTATAAACTGTGTTTCGTCTTGTCCATCGCCCTCTTCGGTGAAAATGTCTAAATCGGTGCACTGTAAATAGCACGAACGGGGCGAATACGAGATACGACACAATCGAGACTGAAGAAATGTTGGCGAAAGTATGGAAATAAATTAAGCATCCACCTACACGTTCTTCGGGTAACAAAGTACTTGTGGAAGCGTATCGTGTTAAGTTACTACTTGCAACAAGTCGCATTGCTGTATCTGCCATACTTCTTACGCCAGGCCCAATTGAACCGTAATCCGTCCTCAGCCTCAGGCATAACAGCGCGCCCCTACTCTCTATTTTTTTTTTTTTTTTTAATCTATCGGACTTAACTGCGTGGTCATCAGTCCGTAGCTTACAAACTACTTAAACTAAGATAAACTAACCTAAGGACAACACAAACATAGATGCCCGAGGGGGGATTCGAACCGCCGACGGCGGACGGCCGCGCGCACCGCAACACGGAGCTCCAATGCGCGCGGCTAGCCCGCCACGGCCTACTCTCTATTTAAGCTGCTCTGAAGCAAGCAGGAGTAAAATATAGGGAGCGTAAGGTTATTTACAACTTGTATAAAAACCAGACAGCGGTTGTCAGAGTTGAAGGGCATGAAAGGGATGCAGTGGTTGGAAAGGGAGTAAGACAGGGTTGTAGCCTTTCCCCAATGTTGTTCAATTTGTACATTGAGCAAGCTATAAAGGAAATCAAGGAGAAATTTGGAGAAGGAATTAAAGTTCAGGGTGAAGAATTAAAAACATTGCGTTTTGCCGATGACATAGTAATTCTGTCAGATACAGCAAATGACCTGGAAGAGCAATTGAACGGAATGGACAGTGTGCTGAAAGGCGCATATAAGATGAACATTAACAAGAGCAAAACTAGGGTAATGGAGTGCAGTGTAAGAAAATCAGGTGATGCTGAAGGAATTAGATTGGGAAACGAAGCAATAAAGGAGGTAGATGAGTTTTGTTACTTGGGCAGTAAAATAACAAATGATGGTCGCAGTACAGATGATATAAAATGCAGAATGGCAATGGGTAGAAAGGCGTTTTTGAAAAAGAGAAATTTGTTAACATCGAATATTGGTTTAAGCCTAAGGAAGTCCTTTCTGAAGGCATTTGTATGGAGTGTTGCCTTGTATGGGAGTGAAACATGGACAATAAGCAGTGTGGACAGAAAGAGGATAGAGGCTTTTGACATATGGTGCTACAGAAGAATGCTGAAGATTAGGTGGGTGGATCGCGTAACTAATGAGGAGGTACTGAACCGAATTGGGGAGAAAAGAAATTTCTGGCATACCTTGACTAAAAGAAGGGATAGATTGGTAGGACACATTCTTAGACATCAAGGAATTGTGAATTTAGCGTTGGAGGGAAGTGTGTGGGGTAAAAATCGCAGAGGGAGACCAAGAGACGCGTATAGTAAGCAGATTCAAGTGGATGTGGGTTGTCATTCTTATGAGGAGATGAAAAGGCTTGCTCAGGATAGAGTAGGTTGGAGAGCTGCATCAAACCAGTCTCTGGACTGAAGACCACAACAACAACAACTTTACTCCTTCCCATCTTCTGCAGATCCTTTCTAACGTCATCCATCCACCTCATTCTTGGCCTTTCCAACGGTTTCTCCCCCCCCCCCCCCCCGGTATTTTTCCTACACGTCTCGTACAATGTCTCGCCACATGACGATAGCATCTTATTTTCTGACTTAATGGCTGCCTATGCCTGGTTCTTTGTACATATCCCGAATCTCCCTGTTTCGTTTTATATTTTCCATTACAGGTCCCCACATTTTCCTCAGCGCCTTGTTTTTAAAATGTGATCAGCCTTCTCACCATTTTCTCTACCACTGTCCATGTTTCGCTGGTCACTATTCCTTTAAACATAACTTTATCCATGTTATTTGGATTGTTTTGAGGTCTGCGACTGTATTGTAAACCTTTTTGGAATAATTAATGCTGCAGCAGTCACTTTTTATTAATATTTTTATTGGCACGACGCGTTTCGGCAGCACGCTGCCATCATCGGGTGCGTTTTTACAGTTACTGGTTCGTTATTGACTTATTATGTTTTGTGTTGTGGAACCTCACTGGCATCCACAACACAAAACACAATAAGTCAATAACGAACCAGTAACTGTAAAAAAATGCACCCGATGATGGCAGCGTGCTTTCGAAACGCGTTGTGCTAATAAAAATATTAATAAAAAGTGACTGCTGCGGCATTAATTATTAAAAAAAACCCTATTCTTTTGTATGTTCTGAGTTTCGCCCCTAGTTTTGACTTAACATTGAATTTGAAGCTATGCATGGCTGTATTTCCTGCTTGTTGATCTTGACTCCTACTTTATGCTCGACGTGTATTTTGATATCTGATATTGCTAATGAGAGATAGGCGCTTGAGAACAGCATTTTTCTTAGCCGCGCAGATGATATTTCAGAGCAGTTTGTTAAACTGAGCCAGTGATCTGCAGGCCTACGTGGCGGCGGGCAGCGGGTGCAGCGCCGGCGCTGCGTGCAGAGGCGGCTGCTGTTTGCTCGCCACTGTCAACAGCGGCGCCGCGCCGCGCCCTCTGCCCTCGCCACAGGGCGCCGTAAACAAAATCAAAGGAGCAAATCACTCGCTTCCCCACTCTGCGGAGTGAAAAGAAGGGGCTGCGCTAACACCTAATAACACTTCTCCCACAATCAACAGGGCGCACATACACCGTCCCACCGATGCTACTCCGTAAAATATTCGTCCATTATTCCATGGAAATGTCACTATTTACGAGGGTTGACTGAAGTATGGAAACAGTCCGATAAATACAATGTAAACTTTCACGGCCGGCGTTGTCTTCAGGTAAAATTTCCGGGCTGATGGGCCGTGGTCCAGATGTAAAAAACTTCCTTCCGACGTTTCGTCTCCAACTGCGGGAGACATCTTCAAGCGTCTTCCGGCTACTGCCACTGTGGGCCGAGGGGCTCTCGCATTTATAGAGGGCGCCACCATACGTCACGTGATGCTGACTTTGTAACTATCTCTGGATGACGTCGTCATTCTCGATTAAAATAATCAAATGTTCAAATGTTTGTACAGCTTATGGGACTTAACTACGGGGTCATCAGTCCCTAAACTTACAAACTACTTATGAACTACTTACGAACTAGGACGGCACAAATATCCATGCCCGAGGGGGGATTCGAACCCCCGACCGTAGTGGCCGTGCAGACCGTGGCTGAAGCGCCTCAGTCCCCTCGGCCACCGCGGCCGGCGATTAAAATAATCGAGAATGACGACGTCATCCAGAGATAGTTACAAAGTCAGCATCACGTGACGTATGGTGGCGCCATCTATGCCCTCTATAAATGCAAGAGTCCCTCGGCCCACAGTGGCAGTAGCCCGAAGACCCTTGAAGATGTCTCCCGCAGTTGGAGACGAAACGTCGGGAGGAAGTTTTACATCTGGACCACGGCCCATCAGCCCGGAAATTTTACCAGAAGACCGATCAATGTATAGCTGAACGTAAATCTACATTTACATCCATACTGTGCAATCCACCTCACAGTGTGTGGCGGAGGGTACTTGGTGTTTCCACTGTCATCTCCTCCTATTCCAGTTGCGTATAACTCGTGGAATGAACTACTGCCGGTGTACCCCCGTCTGGGCTTTAACCTTTTAGTTTTATGCCTGCGGTTTATTCGCGAGATGTACGTAGGAGGAAGTATTCTATTGGCTGACTCTTCGAGAAACACATGCTCTCGGACCTTTGACAGAAATCCGTACCGCAATATAGAACGTCTCTCTTGCAGCGTCTCCCACTGGAGTTACTCTAACGTCTCTAAGGCTTTCGAAGCGTGTATTGGGTGACATTATTAAATGTGCTACAAACAAGTCACGTTTATATTTTGTTTTGTGCTCTAAGGACGCTGATGAGGCAACATCTCGTACACGTGAGCACAAATCACGAACTGGTAGGAGCAGACTTTGTTCAGTTTCGAAAGACGTTCGATACGACTCCGCACGGTCACCCAATGAACAAAATACGAGCGCGCGTAATATCAAACCAACTGTATTACAAATTTCAAGAGTTTCTACCCAACAACCAACAGAAGCCTTGTGATTTGAAGTAATTCCTGGTCAATCCATAGAGAGTTTAAAGGGCCGTTACTTTTAGCAACGTAGTACGTAACTTTTGAAGTTTCATGACGCTTTGCGCGGATGATGGTGCAGTGTGTCCACAAGTTGCAACGCTAGGAAAACGTAGCCAAATGTAGAAAGATCTGCAGCGTGCCGCCGCTTGGTGCAGGAAATGACAGCCGAGAATCAATATAAACAAATAATATTGCGAACACATAAACATATGAAGCTTTTATTATATGATTACGCGACAGCAGAAGTCACTAAAGCAGTTACTTCTATATAACATAAGGGGGCGATTAGTAGGGGCCGGTCACAGTTGCCGAGTTGTCTGCAGCGCGCCAGTCACAGCCTGCACGGCCGCTACGGTCGGAGGTTCGAATCCCCCCTAGGACACTGATGTTTGTGTTGTCTTTAGTATAAGATAGTTCATAAGTAGTTTGTAAGTTTAGGGACTGATGACCCCGCAGTTAAGTCCCTTAAGCTTAACAAACATTTGAACATTTTTGATTAGTAGGGAACACTACATAAAATTAATCGTAAGGCAGATGCCAGTCAGATTTCTTTGAAGAACATTCAGAAAGTGTGGGCTAATCCATCAACTAACAAGGAGGGTAGCAAAACATTTGTTCGGCTAACAATTGAGAACTGTTTGTCAGTGTCGGATTTGTACTAGATAGGTATGATACAGAAAATTGATTTAAAAAAAGCCGAAACAGGTTCGTTTAGTAAGCGCGAAAGACTCATGGAGAAGATCAGCCAACTCCAGTGGCATACGGTGTATCACGCTATGGTTAGTGAAAAGGAAGGAAGCTTGGGGATTAACGTCTCGTGGACAGTGTGATTAGACACGCTAAGATTTTTAGGTGAAGATGGGGAAGGGAATAAAAAAAAAAAGTTGTTAACCTTATGGGACTTAACTGCGGGGTCGTATGAAGTAGCTTATTCTAAAGACGACATAAACATCCATTCCCGAGGGGGGATTCGAACACCCGACGGGGAACGGCCTCGCGGATCGTAGCATGCCTCAATGCGCTCGGCCGCTGCGCCGCAGCGGGTAGGAAATCGGTCGTGCCGTTTAAAAGGAACCATGCCGGCATTTGCCTGAACTCCAAGTCCCGACAGCACTCGATGAGTCATCCAATGTACTGCTTCCTCTTAAATATTCCTCGCGAAAAGATCGCGAGGATAAAATTAGAGCTTTCACGGAGGCTATTCCCGCGACTGGAACAAGAAACGAAGGAAGTGACTGGTACACCAGGCATCTTCCGTCACGTGCTGTAATGTGGCTCGCAGAGTGTAGGTGCAGATGCATAGCGCGAGAGACTAGCCAGTAATTAAGGGCACGGCGGGGAGCGTGTCGGCGGTGGCGGGTGCCCCCGTACAGGTTGTATCTGGTGAGTCACCCCCCGCGCCCGCGCCTCCTTTTTGTTTCTGGCGGCGCGCGGCTGAGGAGGGGAGATAAGAGCGGGGTGGGGGAGCGTGTCGCGTGCCGCTGTCCCCGGGGCACGTGGGCACGGCCGCTTTCTCGCCGGCACCCCTGCCGGACAGGTACGGCTCACCCACACACCGGCCCCCGCCTGCTAAACGCTCCCCGACCCCTCCTCGACCCTTCTCTGGCGGGCCCTCTCACACTCCACTCCCATATTTTTTTCCCCTCAACTTCCGACAAATGCCTATCCCCGCGAAACACCTTCTGGTCGGCCCGCTTCCAGATGAAAACATCAACAAGAGCGGATCGTTTCTCATCTGACAATACTGACAGCGCTATTTCTATTGTTTGGTTTTGCCCTTAGCTAAATAGTGTTTGTGGCCACACGACACACGAAGGGAGGTAACGATTGTCTTTAGAGCCGCTACAAGCTCTGACAGTTTTCGTTAAAGACACGGAGAGACAACTTCTGTGCCCTATAAAAGAACCGATTCCAGCATTCGCCTGGAGTGATTTAATAAGTTCTCAGAAAACCCAGGTTTCAATGGCCGATAGCGGGTCAGAACCACCGTCCTCCCAAATGCGAGTCCATTTTACTAAGCAGTGCGACCCCTCCCTCGGTGCATGACACACATCATCTTAAATGTTACTTTACACCATTTTTTTCAGGGATACTCTTAATTTCTTTTTATTTACGTAACAAATAATGTGCTTCGTGGATAAATGACAGTAAAACTCCAACATTTGCAGCTCGATTTACTTTTCATTTCTGAATTGGTTCCCACAATTGACGTGACTTTCTCCTCTGACAAACACTGCGTGTTTACCATTCTACTTAACATTGTAGTTACTCCTCTAATTGGCTCTGTCAGGCATTTCGCAGATCAAAGGAAGGTCTTGGCGCGAGGCTTCTTGAGTAGCACCACTTATGAGTGCCAAATTTCCAGCTCTCCTCCATGGAGGTAAAATAGCCAATAACTGAAGGAGACAGCAAAATAACTTGCTTTTGAGATATGAACGTAAAGGAGGTGGTTGAAAATATCAAGGACAGACAAATGAACCAACAAATTAATCTCCAAGATTACCCGGAGGAAAAGATGTCCAGTATGCTTCCAGTGGATCCTGCAGTTCTCTGATCACGCAGATACACGATAGGTGGATTACTTGGAAAATATGAGTATACAAGTGGAAGTTGAAGTGGAAAGACTGAATGTAGTTCCAGCAAGACAGTAGAAGGACCAGATAATGGATAAGATGAGCTTAGCATTTGGTTCGGCTACTTCGAGACGCTGTAGGCGACAGTCTCTTAAGAGACAGGACACAGTGACTGATCCAGGATGCTTGTTTCGGAAGGTCTCGACCCGGTCGAGGTTGGGTTTTATCGAGGTAAACACTAAAATAATAATAGTAATTATGTTCAAATGTTTGTAAAGCTGTGGGTCCAAACTGCAGTGTACTTCTGTCCCTAGAGTTAAAAGCTACTTACACTAACTTATGCTAAGGACAACACATACACCCAACGCCCGAGAGAGGACTCGAACCTCCGACGGGGAGCAGTCACGCGCTCCGCAACAAGGTACCTTAGAGCTTTTGCCCACTTCATCGCAGTTAAACAATAAAATCAGTTACTTTTTCTGGAACCGCTACTATTACGAACTTCCACCTAAGAATGGTAAAGAGTACTGGTGATGGGTGGCTTACATGTCAAGATTTACGTAGTTATGCTGATGTCGAGCAAAAGATATCAAGAGAAAATGCAGTATTGGCAGATAAACCAATCCTTTCAAACAGAAGCAAGGCAACCACAGATACCAAAGCTTCCATTCGATGGAAGAACAACTATCAACAGTGCTGTTCTCATACTGTATGGCACAATGAGCGTTTTACGAGGCACAGTGATGCAAAGTCTGCTGGTAATGCATTTTTCATTGCCGTCAAAGCCCTTTCACTGTCGGCCAAATACTGGTTTCCGCTTTTCAACAGCCTTATTCGAATGGTTACCTCAGAGTTCATTGCCAGTACACAATAGTAACATAGCGATCACTGTTTGTACTTACGAATACGGCATATGTCTTGCAATAGCACCATGCTTAATAAATCACAATGTGTTCCATACCGACTTTCCAACTGATAACCACAAATGTGAGCAACAAGGATGATGGCTAAGCTATACTTATTAACAACTAAGGGTATAACCCCTTTCTGAACAGAATGCATTCCGAAACGTCTTCACGACCTTTTGTTATACGTGTTCAAATGTTTGTGTGTGTCCGACCTAACAATCTCTCCTTCAATCGCTATCCCTCGCATGATTGCCGTGTGCGACTGGTATTCGTATCCGCAATACCTTTTACCATTAAAAGAATATATCCAACAATTACAGACGACTTTAATGTCTTCTGGTACAACTTTATTCACTGGAAATTTAACGTATCACTGAATTTACCTAGCGTCTTCAGTTACAAATTCAGAGATACAGGCACAAATGCAAAGGTTCCGTAGAAAAGTCGTCCCACAGAGGTCGCGCAGTGCTAAGACGCGACAGTTACATACGAGAGGACGGCGGTTCAAATACACGGAAACTAAATGCAAGAATGGTTACTTAGAAACGACAAGGATGATTTCCTTAACCAACCCGAACTTGTGATCCGTCACTAAAGACAGTGCCGTGGAACAAGACGCTAAAAATTCTGATGTTGCTCCCTTGTCAAATATGAGTTCCTACACTGTTTCGTTATGTCTTGTACAGCACAAGAGAAAAGAGTAGTTGAGACGGAGCACTGCAGCGAGTTACTGAACAAAGTCGGCCGGCGGCGAAGGCGTTCCCTTTGTGTTCCTCTGTGCGACAGTTTAAAACTTCAACGTACATCAAACATCTGCTCGCGAGCGCAGCTGGCGGCGACGACATATGAAAGGCCCGCCGAGGAAGTGCTCTGCAGCCGTAACGCCGCTAAATCAGCCGCGGACGTTAAACACTTTCCGTAATTGGAGAGAGAGAGAGAGAGATGGGGGGAGGTACAAAAAGAGCTCTTCCTGGCGGTCAGCTCGCAGCCATTGAGGCCAGCTGCAGCTGGCTGGGGGTGGGGGCGGAACACGCGCCGCCTTGTCATCAGCGACCGGTTCCTCCCCCGCGCTGTCGCGATCTGCGGCTCTGTACGCAGATGGGCGCGCTCTCAATAGCAGCCGCTGCTGGGAACCTGGCCGCCTCTCACAGCAGAGATTCTCCATTACCGCCGCCACATACTTGAGTACTGCTCGCCAGTCTGGGACCCTCACCAACAGCTTCTTTTAGTAATCGCACTGCTGTCCTGTTAAACACACGTCCGGATAAAAGCGCGCACTGGTACGTCGCTTTCGCAATTGGGGAGTGGCGCCGGCCCCGTATCGAATGCACCCGGCGGATTAACGACGATGGCCGGTGTGTCGTCCAGCGTTCAAAAAATGTTCAAATGTTTGTAAATCTATCGGACCAAACTGCATGGTATCAGTCCGTAGCTTACAAACTACTTAAACCTAGGTAAACTAACCTAAGGACAACACACACACCCATGCCCCAGGGAGGACTCGAACCTCCACGGCGAGCAACCGTGCGCTCCGCAGCGAGACGCTTTAGACCGCTCGGCTACTCCACCGCGGCATCGTCCAGCGTGGATGCAGTCCACTCTTCTAACAATTTCTCTACCTGAATGTCGGGCAAGTGTCCACGTCTCATCTCAGTTACGGGAATCGTAATAATTTCGAAAGTGTTCTCACACTTTCACATGGCACTAGATTCAGTCACGGGCGAAGGATTCATTCTATTACCCTCTTCTAATGAAATAGCGAAATTCAGAAAAACATGCAGACCCAGTGAAGCAGTGAAGATAATACATAATGCCAGGAAAAACAGAAGACTATTTTTAATTGGTGTGCTGCAAAAATTTCGAGAGCATACGTTATTAGAAGATTGTATCTTCCGATAAGACAATACGAGTAAAAACACAGAGATTCGAGATCACACGCTTAACAGCGCTCTTCTCGTGGATGAGTGTCAGCGGGAGGGGGGGGGGAGGAGAGGGTGACGTTTTTACGCAACGTACACTCCACCATATACCACGAGATGGTTAGCAACGTAGATGCACATCCCTCTCTCTCGCACACACACACACACACACACACACACACACACACCACATCGTTTTTCAGTATTAGGTAGCATTTGGGTGAAAACCAGCGTATACTTACACTTGTCTTCAAATAATCATGCCCGTTCTTAAGACTTTTCTAGTTCGCTTCTGAATTACTTGCTCTGAGGTGGTGATGGATCGTTTTTTACATGTCGTCTTCCGGAAAGCGTTAACGATTGTTGCATCCGCCACACATTTTAAAAGTGTCGCAAGAAAGAACGTGATTTGCCCACTCGGTCCTTTAGGTAACTCAGCTACAAAGTTGGTCGTCGATCTTGCCCTACACCTCTTCCCCCCAATACTGCCAGTTGGCAGACCAATCCTCCTCCTGCCGATTATTATAACGTAAAACAAGAATTCTGCCTTCCTGAGAGTTATTTACCTCTGTTCCTGGAGTACTACAAAACCGGGGATTTATTGACATTACGAATGGTGGATCCAGAAACGGGCGATAAAAAACGGCTGTTGCCGTTTTGTTATGTCACAGTAACATCTGACGTAAGCTGTCACAGCAACTTAAAATATCTGCTACAAATAAGGCAACGGATCTGAATTATCACGACCATCTTCCTCAGCGTGACAGAATTCCTGACAATAAGCCTACACAAAATGCTCCGGTTATCAAACACGAGATTGAATGTGTGCACAAAGACCAGTTGCATAATAAGACTTGGACAACAAAACACAAAAACTATGTTATAAGAACAGTGAATTTTTCTAGTTAATTCCCGGATCTGAGGCTTACTGAAGAGTTAGGGGCATACTTTGCATGTATTAATTAAATACGAGCGGAATGAAAAAAAGCTAGAAAAGAATAATTTGCGTATCTTTGATCTAACTACTGGCGAGACTTTTAAATCAGAAATAGGCCAATAACTAAGATATTCTGAACAGAGGGAGAGGCCGTATAAATTGAATCGCTGCTAAGAGCACGGAGCTTACTCTCCACTCAGCACTGGTCTCTTCCTATTGGCCTGTACCAGATTACAGCCGAGGGTACGCCGGCCGCAAACGAGATGCGGCAACACCGTCTGCAGCAATTTAGGTTAAAAATCGATACCCATCTTAGGGGCGAATTGCACCGGAAAGAAATCTTGCACTGCCCGCTCAAGGCTTACGACGGGGTGCGAACAAGCACGGTAGCATCTATTTCTTACGTTACTTCGCATCCCTATTTTAGTCTTCTCCAAAACTAACAGCTTTTCCTGGGTCATGTTAAAACGATGTTATTTATGTTGATCTCAGTGTGGGTTTTAAGCGAATTTACAAAGTAACTATCCAATTCCATTTTTCAACTTCCTCGTCACATTACTAACAGCTATTAGATGACTACGGAAGGCAGAGACCGCAACCAAATTATACAAAAGGCAATGAATATACTCTCCGTTCCCCCATCCATTTACGTTGCAGCGGTCCTTCCACGATCAATATGTTTGCGTAAAAGTGAGAATGGCGCAATAAAATTTACGGTCGGACAGTGGTATTGACGGTTTGCTCAATATGTTGAAAAAGCCTTAAAATATTTACGGTCTCTCAAAACATCGTGTAAAACACTGTGCTGAGTAGGAGTGGTTTTAAACAACAAACGGCAATGCCTTGCGAGATTGCGAGAAATTCAGTTTGCTCTGAGCGATATTATTATTAGTATTATTATTCCAGAATGAAGCTTTCACTCCGCAGCGGAGTATACGCTGATATGAAACTTCCTGGCAGATTAAAATTGTGTGTCGGTACCGGGAGTCGAATCTGGCCTTTCGCGGGCAAGAGTGAAAGTTTCATTCTGGAAACATCCCTTAGGCTGTGGCTAAGCCATGTCTCCACCATATCCTTTCTTGCAGGAGTGCTAGTCCTGCAAGGTTCGCAGGAGAACTTTTTTGAATATTGGAAAGTAGGAGGCGAGGTACTGGCAGAATTGGGATTGTGATGAGGGATCGTGACTCGTGTCGGGATAGCTCAGTCGGTAGAGCGCTTGCCCGCGAAAGGCAGGTTCGAGTGCCGGTTCGGACACACTATTTTATTCTGACAGGAAGTTTCAGTATTATTATTAATTTTACAGAACTGTAAGAAATAACAAAAGCTTAGGAAACGAACTGGGAGATCTAAATGCATCATGCAGTGGCTTGGAAGAATGGAAGTACAGACCGGTTCTGAAATGCCAGATATCACGTTGTTCACATCAGAAGAAACATATGATTGTGGTGTTGTTACAGTAAGCAAAATATTTCAAATGTTCAAGTGTTAGTAATTCTACGGAACTACAAAGGTCATCGGTCCCTATATTTACAACAGACTTCTTAAACTAACTTATGGTAAAGGCAACACACACACGCACGCACGTCCGAGTGAGGAATGGAACTTCCGGCGAGAGCGGTCACGCAATCCGCGACGTGGTGTCGCAGACCGTCCGGCAATTTCCGCGCTGCCAGAAATTTTTTTATTTACTTCTAACAGTTTTGAGAAGCGGCAAATATGATATCGGCTGTTCACTGAGAACACGTAGCTATTCCTCGTGCAATAGTTACGACAGTAAGGACATCATAAACTTTCTATTTGAAGTCCGCAAATGATAATTTATTGTTTTATTTCGTTTACGCCAATTGCTACACGAGAGCACATGTACACGATAAATTGCGCAGTTCACCTGCAAATATTTGTAACTAGTTGTTGCGGTTAAGGAATTCGCGCTGCAGTCAATAAGGCCGTAGTCTATATAAACGTTTACGTAAGCTTTTCTAAGTCGTATCGTACGTTCTGCATTATTATTCAAGATTAGTTAATCTAACCTAAGGGCAACACAGCACCCATGGCCCAGGGAGGACTCGACCCTCCGACGGCGAGCAACAGCGCGCTCCGCAGCAAGGCGCCTTAGTCCGCTCGGCTACTCCACCGCGGCAATCATGAGCAAATTTGGCCCGGTGACACGACGCATTGCCACTCCACCGCGCTTCTGCATTATTCCTGCTCGTGTTTTGTAAGGCAAGCAACTAAATAGCCTAGCTAAGAGTTCCTCATCTTAGAGATGTTCGTTATAAAGACACGAGTTCCCACTGACGCACCCCCGAGCATAAATTTTGCGCTATAAATATTGGGCCGTTTTGGCCTCGGACTTTCGCACAATAACACAGTATTATTACCCAATACTGAAGCGTGTAAAGGTCCCTTAACCGCAGACGGAAGGAGAGGGGTAGGGGGAAGGGAACCGGTCGTCCACTGCCAGCACATGGTCTGAAGCCCGGTCCTCCGGCCTGTGGGGGCGGCGGCGGCAGCTGAGCACCTGAGGCCGGGCGAGGCTGCGCTGCGCTGCGGGCTCCGGATCGTGGGAACCGCGCGACCCTGCTGCCCCGGCGCGCTGTGTACCTTCACACGCTTCAAAAGAATACGCGCGCCCAAAAAAAGTCACCTCTCCTTTGTCGCGATTAGCGACAAAAACTGCTACGCTGTGCCACTAGATCTGACGGTAGTAATAATAAAAAAATACAGAGCCAAAGTAAGCCATAGATGGAACCCTCAGATGATTTTGCTTTTCTTCTCCGCGTCAAACTGATTTACAAGTCATTACAATAAAGTAGAAGCAGAAACCGCATCTGTAGAGAAAAAACAGCGCCATTAGCAGTTCTGAAGCACCAGGTTCATCATCAGATGGCTGGTAGCAATTAAAATTGCACATGGTAAACAGCCCTGTGGAAAGACGGTCCGCGATCCGTAAGGAATATTCTCCACAACAAGGGCGTCGTCAGCCAGCTTGCTAGGGAAGGTGAGTGTGTGTGTGTGCGTGTGTGTGTGTGTGTGTGTGTGTGTGTGTGTGTGTGGGTGGGTGGGTGGGTGGGTTTTGGGCGGGAGGGACAGAATGAGAAAGAAATGGACAAACTAAGAAATAATGGTGGAATACATAAAAGAGGAAAATTGTTTAATGTCCAGAAAAACTACAAACAAAATTGTATACATTAGTAAATTTTAAAGAAACCTAGTTAAAATATAAACTCCTCCGATTGTTTGTAAATTCTTCCAACAGTTTATTAAAGTATCTTCGAATTTCTAAGGAGTCAGAAGATACCCTCCTTTCCCCCTTTCGGAGACTCCCCTGCTCTATAACGAAAATCAGTCAACTTCAAATGTAAATTTTCAACGAGAACAGCAGCCGTCTGTTAGGGAGTAGACGAGTTCTGTTAATGGGGGAATTAAAGAAACATGACGGCCGAAGTAGAGAGCATCTAAAATGTAGATTGACAATGGCAAGAAAATAATTTTTTACGAAGAGAAACTTGCTGACATTCAAGGTGAATTAATTTTTGGGGTCTTTTTGGATGTATTTTTATTACGTGTAGCTTTGTACAGAAGTGAGGACAGTACGATAAAAATCCAGACAAGACGTGGATTGAAGCATTTAGAATGTGCTGTTACAGAAGAATGCTGAGGATTACACGGCTAAATCCCGTCACCAATGTGTCACAAATAGACCAAAATAAGGGCTCGTTTGATAGAAAAAATTCTGACACAAGGGATCGTCAACTAAGTACTAGAGGGAAGTATGGGCGGTTTGAATCGCAAAGACTAAGTGATGAGTATAATACGTAGGTCCAGAAGGATGTAGATATAAGTACGTACTTAGAAATGAAGAGATTTGTGCCGGCTAGATTAGCGAGGAAAGTTACATACAAGCAATCTTCAGACTAAAGACAATAGTAACTGAGATAAGCATGCTGTATAAAAAGCTGCTGGTTTAATAATGCGCGATAGCACGGCACACGTAATGTTCAAGACTATTTCCCGACCTTTCGACTATCGGAAACTTCTGATCGAAAATTGAGGAACGGGATACACCTCGCGCTGCTACACCTGATCAACTTTGCCTGTGGAAGCTGTACCCTAACAACACATACCGAGTCGTCTAGCAGTGGTTATGGCCAGTATTTGCGACAATACTCAATAATGATTTTACCATATTTGTCACTTTACGTGGGGCTCTACAAGATCTTTGTACTGCGTGGTGTCACCAATATAACTTCGGCTGTGACATTTCCGGTCCTTCTTGTGTTGCATTTTGGATACCCAGCAGTGTATTTTGTGACCAACTGCCCCGTGTACGTCTGTGAGAGTGTTCTAGTAGACGCAATCGGCAGAGAGAAGGATGAGGGTCCGTTTCCAGTATGTAACAGTAGGTCAGGCTCTGCACTTGGATACAATGGTTCTCACGCGGTTCGGGCGCGGGAACTGACCATCAGAGCGGTGCAGTGATTACATTTCCCCACCTCCCTCCCGCAGGCCGCAGGTAATCGAAATTTATCGATGGTCCGCTCAGCATCTGGCCAGGCCGGCCTCGCCTCGGAAGCACCTGGCTGCCGTGAATCGATCAAAGCGGCGCGGAGGCTCGGTGCCTTCCGAGATAAGCGCAGCAGCCATTGTCTGCGCAGCTGTCCAAACCCCGAGCCGCGCCACAGCATCTGCCCCACCGGACACCCATTTCATCCGCCCTCCAGGTTCAACGGCCCCGCTCCAAGAATCTCTTCAACGCGCTTTTCAGAGCCTCCCGGCTACTGCAAATATCCGGGACTCGTGTGCAGCTAGACTTCAAGGCACTCCTTAATAGCATAAGTATCGTATGTCAACGAATTTTAGTTGCTAATGGAACCAGACCATAAAGTAGCCTCTTCTAATTCCGAAATTTGTGTGTCAATAAATCTCAAAAATCTGGCATATTGTCAATGACAAGTCCGATGTCAAGAAAAACTCTGTTAACTGATCAGAGGGCGAACAAGTCAGCGAAAATTTACCCGTTTCCTACAAGTTCATTCATCCATCGTGTGGCGTACTTCAGGCGCTCTCTCACTACGCTTTTCTACACGGTAATGTATATAACACGTCAAAGATAGGTTGCATTAAGGTAATAATCACCCTGCTGTGACGCTGGACTCAGCTGGCATATATTGCATTCTCCCTGCCTGAGCCACCAAGTTCTAACATATCCAACTTATCAAGAGTCGATCGCTTCAATGTTTACATTTAAGATGCGTGCACACGTTGAGTCGTTTACTTTTCCCTTTCAACTGCGTTAACAGTTCAAATAGCCTAACTAAGCATGCGACATTAGTGCATGCGTAATTTCCTGAAAAATCAAGACCCTGCGTAAGGAGCATTACTTTCAGCGTTAGAAGACGACATGCAGCAGATGCGCAAAAACTCCACTTCCACTCTTCCCTCCAACGCTCAATTAGAATGACTTCAATAAATTGTTTATTGTTCTAAGCCTTTGGTGACTAAAAACGTGAGTTATTTCATCGTCTTGCTTCTGACTTAATATGCAGCATAATCTAGGATCAAACAGTCATAACAATCAATACCTCAAAAAATCACGAGGGCCTTGCATTACTCATATGAAAAGAACGAAGTGAAGGAGGAGCTACAAATAAATGTCTCGTAATAGAAAGAAGCGGAATTTCATCATCGTTTCTTGCAATTCACTTAGTTCATTGTCAGAATGATCCGAAAAATTCGCCATTGCCACTTGTTAGTGAATAATTGAATTTTTACAGTTATTAACAGTGCTATGGATCTGTTGACCTGGCCATCACTTGTTTATAAGGCATCACTCTAGCTGACTCACTGTCAGACGATAAAACATTCTGACAATTGACTAAAAATATTTGAGGTCGCATTGCCAGGTTCGTCATTCTGTTGCTGTTCCTGTGTCTAATTGGTTATTATTTTGAATAAATAAATAAATAAATAAATAAAAATAAAAAAAGTGTAGTGATAAATATTTGTAAAGTCATTGTGTCACAGTGTTGAATTACATAACCTATAGTCACGCGCATAATTTTCGTCATTTCAATTCTGTGAAACCGGTAGTAGCCACTTCTTCTGATACATTAAGAAATCTCTGTTCGTTATTCATACAAATCCACAGTTTTGTTGCGAATTTGATTAAATTTTAGACACTTGGACTTATGAAACAAAAGGAACATCGTTGTCTGCATAAGATGAAAAAGAAATGGACGCACATAAGAATGAACTAAAAAAAATATCCAGATACCGCAGGGTTTCTGGTAGTTTGACAATTAAGAAGCCACAGATATTTGATTTTTCATTTTTCACTACCACAATGATATGTTATTTTAATGAGGGTGAGTGAGGAGCGTCTGTGGCCAAAACGAGCAAATCACCGCCGTTCGCGGTGGCATATTAAGAAGACGAAATGATGCTTGCACACGCAGGGTTGGAGTTTAGATGTGGACTATGCTTACCTAAATGCTGGATCATGCACGCTTGAAAATTCTACAGTTACTTATGTGGCCACTTTATTCATATTGTCCAAACACACGACAGGGAAGAAATTTTTTTTAAAAGTAATAATCCTATTGTTTTTGTGTTTTATCCTGTTTTACTGCGACAGAAACCAATAAAATTTTCCCTGAGATTCCACCCGCATCAAACGGCCAAATGTCAAGTGTTCAAATGTTCGTATAGTCTATGGGACTTAACTACGGGGTCATCAGTCCCTAAACTTACAAACTACTTATGAACTACTTACAACTAAGGACTGCACAAATATCCATGCCCGAGGGGGGATTCGAACCCCCGACCGTAGTGGCCGTGCAGACCGTGACTGGAGCGCCTCAGTCCCCTCGGCCACCGCGGCCGGCCGTGGTGACTGTCCTATGACTGTTGCAGCGGAGGAGCAGCCTGTGGACACTTAACAGCTTGACTCGGCTATAAGCTCGCCTCATTAATGGATCACTAGTGTTTTGTTTAGGGCGCTGAAAGTCCATCAATGCGGGTGTAACGGCGCTGAAGGCCGTGCGGTGGGGGCGCACGTCCAGTGGAGTGGCGAGGAGCCGTGATCAGGAGACGGCGACGTATCGATCCGGAATCGCGGCGCGGCGCGGAGCGCACCTGGAGGAGCAGATGCCAGCCGGCCGTAAACATCTGCCGCGTCGCCCACAGCTGGCCGCACCCGCCAACGGTCGCGCCGCCCGCCAGCCGACAGCCTCTGTATCACGCGCTGCTTGCTTCACAACAGTATCTATCACTGTCCACTATATTCGACGTAGTCTAATGCGTGACTTATGTCAAATGTAGTCTCCGTGCAATTTCTTTGATCAATTCTAGCGCCTCACCTTTGATGGGCCTGGGGTCTGATACTGCACCTCACTTAGGGAAAAATAAATAAATAATTTTTTTTTCAGTTATATTACTGTTTGACAATCCAATATGGTCATGTATCTTCAAAACCAGAACGCGTTCTCAACACAGTGATGAACCGAATGACATGTCCAAGTGTGAGTGATCAGCATCTCAGGATAGCAGTAAGACTGCTGAAACTAGCGATATTGGCAACTAACATAATAAATTATATCAGATCGACCCCATCAAAACGCGTGAGCTATACAAAATTTATACAAAAACACGAAGCTGCTGGACTGTCTCTGGATTCATCCGACTGCATTTTAACAAGCAAGCACAAGACACTTTAATAGTTCTCTATTCATCTTATTCAATGTTCGTGTTGCAGATGCCCTAAGTTAGAAAGTGCTTCATTCGCTTCTCACAGTTATCAATTCCATAGTCACTCGATGCAATGACCTTTCAAAATAGGTTCTTCATGGTAACGTAGTATACTTAACATTTATTCAAAATGCATTTTGGTGCTTTACAAGCAACTTGACATATTTCTGAATTCAATGTACAATGCAGTATTCGAATGACTTTGAGTACCTTTCTCTCGTTACAAAAAATCGGCAAATCCGACTTTTTCGGCTAAGCATTTCTATGGCGAGTTCTCGGCTCTTCAATATGAGGAACCAGTTTCCCGAGCACACAATGAAATGTTCTCTCATCCATTCGAAAATAATTTTCATACGACTTCATGTCTTCTAGCCGGGCGGGAGTGGCTTTGCGCTCTAAGGCGCCTTACAGCGGTGTGCGCGTCTGCTCCCTGCCAGAGGTTTGAGTCTCCCTCGTGCATGTGTGTGTGTGTGTGTGTGTGTGTGTGTGTGTGTGTGGTTGTACTTAGCATTAAGTAGTTGAAGTAGTTTGTAAGACTAGGGGCTCATGACCACTGCAATTTAGGCCCTACAGTTTCACAAACTTTTCAACATTACGTCCCGTAATCGAAGCTTCAATAACGAATTATGTTGTATCATATCTTCTCACCATAAGACCCGCGGGTACACACATGTACAGAGGTTTCCTTTTTCCCCTTTCCTCTTCCAATTGCAAACACAAAGCAATAATGTACACACAACTGCAGAATAAGACTTCGTCCACCAACTGAAGCAACCTCAACGACCTTTGTCAAAGAAGTAGGAGCAATATTTGCCTTATTGATTGCAGCGCCTCCCTGTCCTGATGTCTGTTCGTCGAACTGTTATTGTTTTGCGTGTTCGCTGCAAGGAAGTTAGAACCTTCCTGTTTCGCTGTGCAGACAGCAGACGAAGGTAGGCAGGAAGTTGGTCGGGTAGCGCTACACACGCACAATTTGTCTGGTGGAGTGGTGGTGGGAGTTTAAGTGTCGGGCGGCCAGGCCCGACCAACCATCGGACAAGCAAAGTTGGTCGGGAAGCGCTTCCACACGTGCAATTTATCGGACCGCGGATAAATTAGTCCTGACAAATCGGAACTTGTGTAGGGGCCTTTAAGGAGCGTTGTAACTTCATATGTCTGTGACGCTTATGGGACTTAACTGCAGCGTCATCAGTCCATAAACTTACAAACTACTTATGAACTACCTTATACTAAAGACAGCACAAACATCAACGCCCGAGGGGGAATTCGAACCCCCGACGGGGAAAGGCCTCGCGCATCGCAGTATAGCACCTCTATGTGCTCGGCCACTCCGCCGCGGCAGCGTTGAAACTGTTCGAAGTAATTACTCCATGCCAAGTAACATTGCTGGCCACTCGAGTTGTAACCCCCATATACGAAAACACTGTCCGCAACTCCTGCCTGTCAACGTTTGCAGCATACAGTTCCAGGACAGACGCGTTTACGCGGGCGACAGGATTGTCGCGAAATGGATGAAGACAAGCTACGAGAAGAATTTGGACTTTGTGTATATGTTCTTTTATATGTAAGTTATTTGCCTCTGAAATTTTAACTGCGGTATCGGGGCCATGAGATCAGCAGACCTCAAAAATGTTCAAATGTTTGTGAAGCTTATGGGACTTAACTACGGGGTCATCAGTCCCTAAACTTACAAACTACTTATGAACTACTTACGAACTAGAACGGCACAAATATCCATGCCCGAGGGGGGATTCGAACCCCCGACCGTAGTGGCCGTGCTGACCGTGACTGGAGCGCCTCAGCCACCTCGGCCACCGCGGCCGGCTCAGCAGACCTCTCCCGGCAGTTGTCTGCTATGTAGACCTAGTACTGTATCTAATGACAATGATGCCGACGGGTCGTTAAACCCTAATCTTTCTTCTAGACCTTGGAGCTGCTCCTCCTCCTTCAAGTAGCTCTTCAATTGCCATGACGAGGCTGAGTGCGCCCTTTTCAGCCCTCACAACAAAGAAAAAAAGAAAAGAAAACAAAATAAATAACGGTAATACCGGTTATCGAATCACATAGCAGTCAGACAGGATGATCACTTCGTTACAAAGGCGAATACAAAAACGTTGGCTGTAATAATAAAAAAATAATAAATAAAATCCCAATCGCGCGTTCAATAACAAGATGTATTTGTTTACGAATAACTGCATGAGCATCTAAAAGGAAGTATTTTACCAAGGCTACTACCTGTAGATGGAAATGAGATTCTATTGGGGACATTCTCATCGGTGAGGTAATACAACCTAAGAATGAGATAAACTGGGATGGAAACTCGCAGCGCTCACTTAAAAATAAACATTTCGGCTCTGTTCTTAATCTAGCAACTGTAACAATCGAAAATCTGAATCTGGATCACGCGTCTATAAATGCGAGTTCAACATGATTATCACTGGTCGGTGTTACAGAGAAATGAAACCGGTAATAATCCCCAGCTTGGATATTTAAAAACAGTGCAACAGTGGTAAGTCTTCGATTTGAGTAACAACGATTAAACATCTAGGATCAACTTTGCGATATGACATGGCGAGAAACTTCGTTTCCATACGACAATTTATTATAAGTGCAGGGCAACTGCAACGAATAGGACTCGTGATACTTTAATGATGCAGTCGCTTTAGTGGAAAGCAGGCTACTGCAGGCTGCAAAAGACTGCATTTACTTTAGCTATGACTGACATTCTGTCAACTATTCAAATGGCAAATGCGTATAGAGGCGCCATTCTTAAAACCAAATAGCATCGGATTACAATTAAAATAAATAAATCCTATATCACAGTGATACCCCACTCAGGAATGGTGCTTCCTCTACTTAATTACAATATGTGAGTTTCGGTCTCCAGCGATTCTGAAGCTAATCTCACCACATATGAAACTCCTCTCAGATTCTGAATGTATGAGATTAAAAGTGCCAATTTCAGTGCGCATCTGAAAGCGAAAAAGGAGGAAATGGGTCGACGAAGGCGGAAAACTTGCACAGCTCTTACAGGATAACGCCAGCTGCACTCCAGCGAATTGGGGCTTCTTCGCGGATGAAGTTACGCAGAAGCCGTTGCTGACTTCTCGCCTCGACGCACGATGGATGGCTTCTGTGCCCGGTTTTCTGTTCGGCTCAATCTCCTGTCCGGGCACTGCAGTTCCTTAGCACTTATTCCAGTTCTTATAGTTTACGGTGTATGTCGCCTCGCCACAGCAGGCAAACATCTATAAGCAATGAAGATCCTGACTGTAGTTAGCAAACTGCTAGTAATGATACTGACTTACAAGTATTAGATATCACATGGTTAAATTAGTGTCCTTCTACAATGGCAGACACGAAGAGATTAAACGATAAAACTAGATTTGCCAAAGAAAAGAAATACTTAAGCAGTAAGAATGAGAAACCACTAGCAGAAGAGGGACTGATGACCTAGCTGTTTAGACCCCTCAAAAACCAACAACAACTAGCAGAAGATATCATGTGATGGAAGTGCTGAAATTGAGTAAAGATAGCGACGCAAAGAAAATCTCCCTTATTCTTCGGTAGAAATGAATTATTTCTTTGCATGTAACAGCTCTTCCGGTTTGTTGACAACGCACATTTTTTTAACTAAACTTCAGTAACTGTCTGATGATGGCCTAAGAAGCCTGTAGAACAAACAAAAAAATTGTGTTTTTTTATTTTCATCCTACATTTTATTCCTCTCACACTAATGGTTTATTACACAAATCACAACTTGTACTGCCCTGCAACCTACGTTCCTGCAGAATTCCCTAGCCATGCACTATTTAACGTTGAAATCATCTCTAGGTGGAACCAAGTGAAGTGATGTAACGTTTCACATTAACTGCCATTTGAGCGAAAAGGGGATCAAATCTTAACCATGGAGAATAACGCAGGTAGACTTGTGCAATTCGAGAAGAAGGGTATGCAGTCACCCCTTAACCATGCTAAATCAATAGCTAACAACGTAACCTCGCGAGAACGGGAAAAGTTTAAGAAAAAGGACTTCGTCGATACTATCTTTGTGTCACTTGTACTGCAACATCTACTCTCCAAGGAGGCTGTTTGACTCACCATGTTGATTGCAATGCATATTGGCGAACAAGAGAAACTCATCCACATTTCTTTCGAAAGAATCCGACCTGTTGAGAGTGTTGATTTACGGGTGATACCTGTTCGGAGTCAGCTTCTAGCCATGAGAATCTACCCTGGTAAGTTCCCTCAAACGTCACTGGCATATAAGGGTTTTCGCCTCTTTTAGCAGACCTAGCCTTTCCTTGTGAAAACGTTTTATTCTCTAAAGATGTCTTTGTTCGGTCGAGCACCTCTATTTTATATGACGACTCACAGACGTTACCTCACTTGTTGATGGCCGCGGTGCAGTGGCCGAGCGTTCCAAGGCGCCTAACTGCGGAGCGCGCTGCTTCTCGCCGTCGCAGGTTCGAGTCCTCCCTCGGGCATGGTTGTATATGTTGTCCTTACCATAAGTTAGTTTAAGTAGTTTCTAAACCTAGGGACTGATGACCAGAGTAGTCGCATAGATTTACAAACATTAGAACATTCACTTGTTGATGTTTAAGAGCAAACCAGAAATTAGACCTAACAATGTTACTGAAGAAAGTTATACATGTTTATTTCGCAAACTACAATGCTACATATTTGATTTAATAGTCTACTGTTGACAATATATTAGTAGCATAGTACCAATCGGTAAATGTCAGCCCGGAAATTCTACACAAGCTGATTTGTAGTAGCCGGCCGCGGTGGCCGAGGGGACTGAGGCGCTCCAGTCACGGTCTGCACGGCCGCTACGGTCAGGGGTTCGAATCCCCCCTCGGGCATTGATATTTGTGTCGTCTTTAGTTTAAGTAGTTTGTATGTTTAGGGACTGATGACCCCGTAGTCAAGTTCCTTAAGCTTAACAAACAATTGAACATTTGATTTGTAGTAAAGTAAGTTTATCGATCTTTAGGCCAAGAAAACAAAGTCTACCTTTTACGAATAAGTAACAACTAAATTGAAATTCCTTTCTGATGTTTGCGATCGCAGTAAATTCTACGAGAAACGAATTGCTTGATTACTCACAAGACTGTGTGCAAAACGGCATAATGTGCCTTGTCGGCTTTTTCGTGCTCTTGTTTTGAGGCGGCGTGTAGCAGTTAGGTAAGTGGCAGAAGCTTAAGGCAGTGTCGTTTATTTGGCAGTAGCGCGCGGCAGGAACCTAGTTTTACGAGCGCGCCGAGGCGAGCAGAAGCTGCGGGACTCTTTCCAGAGGGTTGCCATGGCGACAGAGGGGGAGCGCCGTGGCAACGCGGCGTCCTTCCCGCAGCGGCTAGCTGCGTGCGCAAGCCGCAGCCGCCGCCACCGCGCATTTATTTTCTGCACTCCGCCAGTAATACGCGCTCTTTGCTTGCAGCACCGCGGGCTTCTCGACTGGACTTCGTACAGACGTAAATGCAGTAAACACGCAAAGAGACCATTTACAACGACGATATGGAGCGTATCGATTGGAAAATCGATATGTATTAACTGCTCCGCAAGTTGCAATCTTGCATCAGATACTTTGAAAGTGGAGACTTTTTCAAACACACTTCCCTCCTTCTGTAGTTTGTCCTATTTTGCTGTGTACCATCTACTGTCCTCATGCAACACTCTCTATCGAGACAATTCGATACGCATTACTAAAAAAATTAGGCGACACCAATGTTCTGATGCTCGTTATTGGATGTCTTCCCTCAGGGCCAGTGACCAACGAGCGTTGCTCGCCGTCGGAGGTTCGAGTCCTCACTCGGACATAGGTGTGTGTGTGTGCGTGTGTGTGTGTGTGTGTGTGTGTGTGTGTGTGTGATGTCCTTAGTTTAGTTTAAGTAGTTTGTAAGCCTAGGGACTGATATCACAGTAGTTAAGCCCCTTAGCTTTACAAACATTTGAACGCTTTTGAGTGCATAACGTACCTGTTCTTAATACATATTTACAAACATATCTTCGATCCAAGCAAGCAGAGGTTCAGATCCCCGCCAGGTCATCCGGAAAAGAACCACCCTGTCTACTCTTCCCAAATTGAGCCTGTGCACAATCTTGCTGTCGACAGGACAACAAATCAATCATAATTTTCCTTCCTTTCTATCGAAACTGCTTATTCATAGCTATATCAATATTCCGTGGTTATGAAGTGCGATATGGTTTAGCTTTATAGAATTTGTGGGATGGAAGAGCCAGTAAAAGGTTGAGTTACGTAATACCTACAATTTGTTATCTAAAGGAAACATCCCTGAGACGCATCGATATTGACTTACGTCATATACAGGCAGCCCGTTGTCTTTATTTACATACACTTGAACACAGACCGCTTAGGAATATATACGTGTTTGTTTCCGAGTAAACATCAATATATATGGAAACTTTCGCCTTAAATAAACAGAAACAATGGGAATTTTTTTAGAGCAAGGGCGGATGTGTGGCATAAAAAGGGTTTCGACTGATGACAAGCAGTCTAGTCCCCTCTAAACAACAAAAAAAGTGTTTGAACGGCGCTATTAAGGACGTTTTTAAAAATATTTAGGCCACAGATGGTGATACGGCTGTTCGTTTATTTACGCGTTTCGAAATAACATCATCAGAACCAGGCATGAACAAAACTTCATACTGAACGTATAGCCGAACTACTGAGTATGGTTCAGCAGGGCCAAGACGCTGTACATTTAGTATGACGTTTTACCCCACGCCTTATTCTGATTATGGTATTTCGAAACGCGTAAATAAACGTACAGCCGCATCACCACCTGTAGCCTACGTATTTTTAACAGCGTCCTTAATAACACTGTTTAATAATTGTAATTCATTAAAATGGGCGCATACTTCCAAAGAGACTTTATGTCACTATGAAATTTTTAAAAAAAAACAGTTATTCTAATTTTTAATTCAATGCGGCTCTGGCTCGACGACTTTTACTGCGTGCGTCTGAAAATTTCGGTGAATGACGCCACAAAACAAAGGAAGCAAGAGAGAGAAATAATATTTCTTCACTGAACTTCAAAGTAATCATAATTGGAACCAAGACATTCCTAATATCGGTTATTAAGTTGGTAATTGTGAGCAAACACTATTTTGTGAAATCGCTCAAAACACCGTTATTACGCGTTGTTGAAGCGTTGATTCCACAACTAGCATGTATATTTATTAAGCAACAGTACAAAAATAGACCAGAAGAAGGGCACTTGCCGGCCGCGGTGGCCGAGGAGACTGAGGCCACTACGGTCGGGGGTTCGAATCCCCCCTCGGGCATGGATATTTATGCCGTCCTTAGGATTAGCTAGTTGATAAGTAGTTTGTAAGTTTAGGGACTGATGAGCCCGTAGTTAAGTCCCATAAGCTTAACAAACATTTGAAACATTTGAAGGGCACTCAAGCGCCCGAAACCGGTCGTTAAAGTTAAAAATAAATAACCACAAGCAACTGGTTGCTGCATTTCATTAATTTATAATCTGAACAGTTGCTGAAATGGATAAAATACTTCCCTTGTAAGTGTACAGGGGTGACCAAAAATATACACACGCTTTAATACTGGGTAGTTTGTTAACGCCATACGTTTGAGTTCGCATTTGCTGCAGGGTTAAGATGTAGCAGTTGGCATTAACAGTGGATATTAGTGTTTCGAAGTTACACACATTGAACGAGGACGACACTGACAGAAGATGTTAGTTTTATGATGGTACGGGTAGGTTGGAAGTGATGCAAATTTCTATTCCGAAGTGGTGTGGTCTGATGAGTAACAGTTTAAATTAAATTTAGAGTGAACATTCATAATTGTGTTTAATGGACCTCACGAAATGCGCATGTTCGTGTTGAGCAAGCGGACAATGCTCAGGGACTTCACGATGGTGAGAGGTATCAACAAGGGCAATGGAGGTCCGCAGGGTAAAATTACTGTAAGGAGTTACTTGGAGATGCTTGAGGCGTTAATTTTACTGTGCTACTGATCACACAATGAAGGCTTTCACGGTAGGAGTTGTCAAAACTTGAAACTTCCGGGATGACATGCCGTGGTCCATGCGTAAAACTTTCCCCTGACGTTTGCCGCTTCACCTCCGCGAATGCATTCCGCAGTCGAATACGAAACATCAGGGGAAAGTTTTTCACATGGACCACGGCACCTCAACCTGGAACTTTCTAGTTCTGTTTACTGTGCTACGTTTGGTGACGATCCATTTTTCATGCTACAAGATGGCGATACACCGCACAACCTTACTAAGGTGCATGCGGACCCGGTTAAGATTGCTCCGGGTCATTGAATTGAACCAAGAGGTCCGATTGAGTACCAGGTTTAACCCCGCTTGAATTTTACTTGTGGGCAGTGGCGTAACTATGGGGGGGATGAGGGGGATAGAACCCCACCTCCCCCAGAACACGAAAAAAAATTGAAAAGAAATCGTATAACAGCAATCTGGTAAAGGTAATGATTAGAGTGTTTTACCGTAAGCTTTCATTGGAAGGGAGTAAATTAGTTTCTTCAACGGGAGTGGTAGATGGAAGTCTGTCTGGAAACTGACTAAAATTTTTCTCGTCAAGCAGATCTATCCCCCGCCCCCCAAGCCAAGTCGTAGTTACGCCCACTGCTTGTGGGTTTAACTCAAGTTCAAAAATGTTCAAATGTTTGTAAATCTATCGGACCAAACTGCGTGGTCATCAGTCCGTAGCTTACAAACTACTTAAACTAGGGTAAACTAATCTAAGGACAAACACACACACACACACACACATGCCCCAGGGAGGACTCGAAACTCCGACGGCGAGCAACCGCGCGCTCCGCAGCGAGACGCTTTAGACCGCTCGGCTATTCCACCGCGGCTTTAATTCAAGTACTTGGTGTATAGCACGACACCGCGCACACTAGAGGAATTGCGGCAGAAATTAAATCGGCAATGCCTGCAGCATCTCCTGAGAGATGTCACCAACAATGTACGCCACCACACTCAAAAATGGCTGGAGACGGGTGGATTACAGCTCGAACACATATCAACATTGTCATTATTATTCACTGCAATACTTAGGATACTATATCGATTTTCTTCATAAAGTGTGTATACATTTTTAGAACACCGCTGTACTATGGAAATTTGTAGGATACTGAAAAGAAAGCATCACTCCGAGTCATGGAAAGGACGAGGGTTGCGTGTGCAGTGGCGGGCCTTTCGTCGTGTTCCGCAGCCGAGCCGCGGCTCCAGACGACGCCGGGGCCGTTGCGACGCCAGCAGTTCCTATCCGGGATAAGCGGTGGCGACAAGATGGGCCGGGCCGTGATCCCGATTTTATGACCCACAAAACAAGGGCGGCGAGTTTGTTGACAAGCGCGCCCGCTGCGCACGTGGTGCGCGCCACGCTGCACGCCGCGCGCCGCGCCACGCACATCGATCGGCGCGGGCGCGTGAGTCACGCACAACGAGGCGCACCTTGCCCCCACCCACCGGCGCGCGATCAATGCGCGTGCGGCGCGCGCTCGCGGCGAGAGCTGGCAGCGCCGCGGCGTGCGCGCTCGCGATCGCGCCCGCGCCCGTGCTCGCGTGCGCGCGCGCGCGCTCTGCCCGCGCGCCCTCTCGCCGCGCTTCCGCCTTTCTGCGCAAAGCGCCGGCCCTGGCCGCTCGGCCGCGCCTGCAGCGCCTCCGCGCGCCCGCGCGGCGCCAGTTCAAAAGCAACGGCGCACGCGTCACAGCAGGTGCACGGAAGCTACTACGCCGGAAAACGCACGCTCCGTGACGCAAATTGTTCTCTCACTGGCACGCACGCTCTAAACGCCTCGTGCCCACTCTCGCGCTAACTAGCGTCCCTGACACTATTTCAGAAATGGCAACGTTTATTACCTGTTACAGCGAATTTAAAAATTTGTGTTGGACCATAATTCGAAAACGGAATTCCCGCTTAGTGTCAGCGGTCTCCCGAACCAATTAGGCTTTCCTTCTTTTGTGTCCCAGCCTCGTCGCCGCTTTTGTGTCTCGTTTCCGTCGTAGGTGTCGGTGGCCGAGTGGAATGAGACCGACACAGGAATAAAGATAGCACGCTGGTGCAGGTACGGAGGGGAGCAGCCAGAAACTAGAAACACTAGAGTCAATTAGAACGAGATATATATTGCACAGAATTTATACAATACTTAACTTTTACAAAGTTCAGTACGCAGAATGCTGATACATAGTTGAGCTGGAGACCTGCCTAGTGCCTATACGATAGCCAAGTCTTCACTGTTGCCTATCTGATTCCGAAGGTCCTAACTGGTTGATATCTCAGTCCCAAGTGAACGATGTCGTTCAGTGGTGGCCACGAGCGGAGTTGTGATAGAGGGCGCTCGTGGCTGTCGTCGTAAGAACTCCGCGCCGTGCGTGCATGGCGGCGCGCGGCGAAAGTAGGTGGCGCGCACTTTGTACTTGTGCGACACCACACCTTCCAACCCAAATTCCCGACTTATAGCACACTACGGTTAGTTCTCTTGCTCTCAGCCTATGCTTCATTCTCTCAAGGTGTTGGACCATAATTCGAACCCTGATTTCCCGCTTCGTGCCAGCGGTCTCCTGAACCAATCAGGCTTCCCTTCCAACGCAAATTCCCGACTTATAGCACACTACGATTAGTTCTCTTGTTCGCAGCCTATGCTGCATTCACGCAAGGGATCGGGGTATGAATGGGTCCACATATAATTTGTTAGTTGCCTATTGGGTGCATATTCACAATTATTGATATGGTGTCTGTTCTTTTCGGACATATGCTTGACCCTTTCTTGAAATCCAGTATAGGCTGCGAGCAAGAGGGTAGGGGGCACTCCCATCGTAGTGTGATTTAATTGGAGAATTTGGGCAGGAAGGGAAGAGTGGGACAGCCTAATTGGTTAAGGTGACCACTGGCTCGGGTCAGAATCCCATTCCATCACAAATTTTCAACTTCACCGTTCGTAAGAAACGGTCGAAATGTTTCAATATTTCCAGTTCTTTTATTATGTGCACTGCTAGTAACTGTTTTTATTCAAAATCGCCGTTTAGGGGTATTGGGCATTCTGGCGTGCTCACTATAAGGTAAAGAAAGGCCCCAAAGTTCTCATGTCACTGTAAATGGATCTACATCTACATCTTCAAAGAATGTCGTTGTCCAATGACCTGTCAGTCATGTCACACACAGATACATTAAAGGAACAAGCAGAGATAGTTGGACTAAATTTCTTTAGAGAAAATGTACTTAGCCAACATTCCTACACGAGCTCATAACCTAACACCAGAGTGCAATGAAATAGAAAATATGGGCGGTAGCAAATACCTTGTTGAAATCAAATGTTACTTGATGTTGTTGTACAGGGTGTTACAAAAAGGTACGACCAAACTTTCAGGAAACATTCCTCACACACAAAGAAAGAAAATATGTTATGTGGACATGTGTCCGGAAACGCTTAATTCCATGTTACAGCTTATTTTAGTATTTCTCTTTAAATGTAAATTGAAATAATTCGTACAGACAATTGTCAAAATACCCAATTGTTTCGTTAGTATGTACTTTACTTCCTCGATTCATCGCCAGTTGGCCCAGTTGAAGGAAGGTAATGTTGACTTCAATGCTTGTGTTGACACGCGACTCATTGCTCTACAGTACTAGCATCAAGCACATCAGTACGTAGCATCAACTGGTTAGTGTTCATAAGGACGTGGTTTTGCAGTCAGTGCAATGTTTACAAATGCGGCAATTTCTTTCGTTATTAATCAAAAAAAGAAGACACAGTAACGGCGTTCATCCGAGTTTTGAACCCGTTTTATGCACAATATTTCGATGACCGAACCAGAAGGTTTTTTATCTGTGGGCTGTGCTGCGTCGGGTATACTGATAGCTCCATCGAGATTGTAATGGTTGGTGTCGCGTTTTTATTTTTATTTTATTTTTTGTCATATTTACTTCGACGAAGAACGAAATTAAAATAAAACAACTCGTGACTGGTAACAATAAACGTCTTGTTTCAATACATAACTGTCACGGTAAAACCTTATTTATGCCATTTGCATTTGAAGACAAGAAAAAACTATCCAGTGGAGATAAGAATACTCTAAGCAGAATACCATAAATAACCAATATATATTTTTCATTTTGAATGAAACAAAAAATGTTTGTAAATCTATCGGACTCAACTGCTTGGTCATTATCCGTAGCTTACAAACTACTTAAACTAAGGTAAAAATAACCTTTGCCCGCGGCGGGTCTCGAACGCCCGACGGCGAACGCCGCGCGCACCGCAGCACGGCGCCCCAGTGCGCATGGCTAATTCGCCGCGGCTTGAGTGAAACACAAAAGATACATTTTGTCGAGAAATCATTTGAAATGAAGATTCGTAGCCGCGCGGGATGGCCGCGTTGTTTAAGGTTTCATGCTACTAACTTGGCATGCTGTGTAGTCCTTAGTGTAAGTTAGTTTAAGTAGTTAGTAACTTGAGGGACTGATGACCATAGCCGTTTGGTCCAATAGTTTTACAAACATTTAAACATAGGAAAGATTCGTCGAAGGACACATTGCAGAAGACAGAGGGCATGGTATGCTGGATGATATTTAAAATGGACGAGGATAGTAACAATTTAGGGTAGGGGTAAAAAACAGAGGATACCTGTCGTAAGACACGTCTTCTTCATCACAGATTTTTTTTCCCGTGACACGTACATCGGCGTAATAGTTACTATCTTTTGGAATGTTAGTGAAAGTGTGTGAACGTCTTCTAAATGTTTGCGAAGCACGTAACTTGGCGGGACTTGGTATCAGCTCTCTATTCTTCTAGGGGGGTACGGGAAACAACCTAAAATCAAAATCGTCGTTAATCCGGCAAGTGAAATCGAACCGAAGCCCACGCTGCTCCTCATCCCGCTCTAACACGCCCGGAAATCTGGGCGGGTCACTGTCCTAAGAAGAATATAGCAAGCCGGCCGCGGTGGCCGAGGGGACTGAGGCGCGCCAGTCACGGTCTGCACGGCCACTACGGTCGGGGGTTCGAATCCCCCTTTGGGCATGGATATTTGTGCCGTCCTTAGTGTTAGCTAGTTCATAAGTAGTTTGTAAGTTTAGGGACTGACGACCCCGTAGTTAAGTCCCATAAGCTATACAAACATTTCAACATTTGAATTTTTGAATATAGCAATAAACAGGGAAAGAGAAATGAGTTACAATTACGAACAACTTTGACTGGAGAAAACACACAGAAAATATTGTGCGGAAGGCGAACCAAAGGTTACGTTTCATTGCCAGAACGCTTCGAAGATGCACCAGGTCCACCAAAGAGACTGCCTGCATCTCACATGTGCGTCCTCTCCTGGAGTATTGTTGCCCCTTGTGGGACCCTCACTAGGTGTGACTGACGGAAGACATTGAGAAGGTTCAGAGAACGACAGCTCGTTTTGTTTTATCACGTTACGGGGAGGAAAGCGCCGCGGAAATGTTGCACGAATTTGGGATGGAAATCATTAAAAGAAATTCAAATGTTTGTAAAGCTTATGGGACTTAACTACGGGGTCATCAGTCCCTAAACTTACAAACTACTTATGAACTACTTACGAACTAGGACGGCACAAATATCCATGCCCGAGGGGGGATTCGAACCCCCGACCGTAGTGGCCGTGCTGACCGTGACTGGAGCGCCTCAGTCACCTCGGCCACCGCGGCCGGTGTTTAAAAGAAATACGTTATTCATTGCGGCTTGATCTGTTTACGAAGTTTCAATCACCGACTTTTACTTCTGAATGTGAAAATATTTTGCTAGCACCCACGTACTTAGGGAGACATGAGCATTCCAATAAAATAAGAGAAATCAGATCGAAAACGGAGAATGGAACGGTAGAGAAATATTATGAAAGTGGTTAATGAACCCTCTGCCAGGCACTTTAATGTGATTTGCAGAGTATCTATGTAGATGTATTAAGGAAGATGAGAATTAACGTCCCGTACAGGGAAGCTGTATTGGAAAGCAAAGCAGTCGTGTCCTTTCACAGGAATTTGGCAAGAAATTAGCGTGAAGCTAAATGCGGCGATGGTGTGGGCTGGAGCGGCCTTTGCACAGTGGCCACTCGGCCCGCTCTCGTGCAGGGCGGTCGCGTGACGCGCTGTTTACCTCGTGCCGGAGTAATGACCCCCGGCCGGCCGGCGCCTCGCTGCTGACCCTTCCCAACCACCGCCGGATATCATCTGTCACCGCCGCCCTGCCTCCATTAACCCTTTCTGCGCCGGGGGATCGCCTTTAATGTCTTACCTCGCCGCCAAGAAAGGAACTCTCTACTCCTCCTCAGAGTTGACGCTATCTTAGCTTCTGGCGCCTTACAGAAGCTCTTCACGCTTTAGCAGGGTACCTATTACACACTCACAGCCCACCCCGCCTATTTAAACCCATCGTCTGCTCCAGCCGCGTTAAAGCGCACCTCTGACCACCGTCTCCGTGTGCCATGGACGTGTTGGTTGTTCAGTCAGGTGCTTTCGACATGTTTACACGCGTCGTTCCGCCAACCCCCTCACTGCTGCGGACAAGTTATTCCGGAGAATAAAAAATATCGAGCATTTATCACGCAATTCTTTGCAGAAAACCTCGTTTCAATATCTTGAATCGTTTACGCAATACGCTTTTATTATGAGACATGATTTCCAATACGCGGAAAGGAATGCAAGCATCTTAGATATGAAACGCAGTATGTCGATAATGAAATATGATATCGTTCTAATTTTTAAATAAAATTTATATGGGTGGATACAGGTTACCCTATTCATAAAATAGAGGTTACAGATATGAAAGTAGCAGCAATGATTGCAGGTACCAATAGATGGGAACAATGGCAGGAGGGTGTCCATAATGCGGAAATCAAAGAAAAGCTGGGAATGAACACCATTGATGAGGCAGTTAGAGGGAACAGACTGAGATGGTGGGGTCATGTTACCCGCATGGGAGAAGCAAGGTTACCTAAGAGACTCATCAGCTCGTCAGTGGAGGGTAAGAGGAGTCGAGGTAGACGAAGAAGAAAGTACTTGGATTCGGTGCAGAATGATTTTGAAGTAAAAGGTATAACATCAGACGAGGCATCAATGTTAGCATTGAATAGGGTATCATGGAGGAATTTTATTAGGTACTATGCTCCAGACTGAACGCTGAAAGGCATAATCAGTCTTTAATGATGATGATGATGATATATGTGTTGGCAAAATTCAACCACAAGTTAAGCCTACGCAATGCGATTTTACCACTGCAAATTCTATAAAATGTTTCGCAGTACTTAATTTGATGCACCACAATAACTACGATGAACGAAAGAAATTCAGTCCTTTCTAGAGGAAAGACATCAAAACAGACAAATTTCAATTTTTTTCAACTGAGTTTTTTATTTTATTTATTTATTTTTTTTTTTTTTAATAAATCGTGTGATATGTTGTAAGGGACGGTAATTCCACTAGCTGCACAGGCAATCAGTACGACACGAAAACAGTGCATCAGCAAGGAAACGCAGGAACATTTGCAGCAGCGAAAGACTTAAATATTTGACTCACAAGTTCGAAACTTCAGTTTTGCGTTATCCAATTTTATAACGCCACATCTCCAAAAATATGTGTCGTACAGTATTACGTTTCTGCTACTGTATTCAGTGGTGTGCGTGGGTACTCTGTGGAAAAATGGACTGCGAATATAGTTTGTGAAAAGTGACGAATTAAAACTTTACACCTGATGGTGAAGTTTTACTATCTGAACAGCGAAAATATAGGACATAATTTCTTTTCCTTTTATGATTTGTGCGGAAGTATTACCGAGAAGAAGTTTCGAAAAGGTTTGGAATCATCCGTAAAGTCTGTTTGTTGGAAGTCCCTAAGTGGTCTCAAACAATGGATGATGGACAATTTGAGCACCTAAGTTGCGCTTTTTCAAGACATGGATACCGTTCCGAATGAATGAATGAATGGTTTGATTTTGAAAGCGACTAAATAAACTACAGAGGTTATCAGTCCCTTGATACCGTTCCTAATTGTATTAATCAAATTCAAATGTTCAAATGCTGTAAACCTATTGGACCAAATTGCTAAGGTCTGCTAAGACCATCAGTCCCTAGGCTTACAAACTACTTAAACTAACCTAAGGAGCCACGGTGGAGTGGCCGAGCGTTTCATTGCGCCTAGTTTCGAGCGCGCCGCTGCTTGCCGTCGGAGGTTCGAGTCCTCCGTTTGGCATAGGTGTATTTGTTGTCCTTAGCGAAGTTTCAGTAGTTTGTAAGCCTAGGGACTGATAACCCGAATAGTTAAGTCCCATAGATTTACAAACATTTTTAACCTAAGGTCACACACACACACACACACACACACACACACACACACACACACACACACACACACACACGAGACTGAGGGAGGACTCGAACCTCTGACAGCGAGCAACCGCGCACTCCCCAGCAAGACGCCTTAGAGCGTTCGGCCACTCCACTGCGTTTGTATTAAACCTTTAACGTTAAATTATATTGGACAATGAGTAGATTGCGATTAACATTTCAAATTTATACATTTGGCCAGCATCATATAAGACACACTGCAATAGAAATTTTTGTTCGGGCTGGGATTCTTTAGACAGGCAATCTGCAACTATGGCACGAGAAAGTTTTAGCCGTTTAATAATATACGTAGATTTCCGTGTTTTCTAGAACCTCACGCACATAGGGAATTATTGTCCTTTCGTATTGTAAGTACACGACCACTGCTATAGCTAACTGAGAAATTACTTGTAGCAAGGTGCCGGCGGCGGTTCGTATTTCCTCACGTCGGCTGTGTTGCGGTTACGTGAGAGCCACGAACACATTCTTTTAGCTTTTATAAACAGTCACATAGTAAAATGTTGAAATGTTTGTAAATCTAAGGGATTTGAACTGCTACGGATATTACTTCCTTAAGCTTACAAACAACTTTAACTTACGCTAAGGACAACACACACACACACACACACACACACACACACACACACACACAATACACATACCCGAACCTCAAGACGGCAAGCAACCACGTACTCCGCAGCAAGGCACCTTAGTGCGCTCGGGCACTCCACAGTGGCAGTCAAATACTCTCAAATAATATTTCAAAGACAATCTAGTTTAAACATCTATATCAGTTTTAGTAGGGCAGGCATATATAATAATAATAATAATAATAATAATATTAAATAATAATAATTTTTAAGGTGTGCCAGTAGACTGATGACTACTGATAATACTGGTAGGAAACTCACGCGAAGATTCACTATTCACATATTTTGACCCCACCCTTGTACAACAATTATACAAGAACTATATAAAAGTCACAGACATTGAAACCTAATTACCAAATGAAATATTTTATATCAGTGTTCGATTGCAATAAATGTAAAGTTTCTTTGTTTACGAATAAGCCGCATATAGAACCGGTTTTTCTATGTTCCCTGATATACATGACCGTTAATATGGTTTGTTTATATCTTTACGAATCAACCTTAGTAGGAAGAGGACGACTCCTTGCTTCCTTTAATTGTACAATAGCCCAAAAGCAGTCTTCCTGGGGAAAAAGAATGCAACTGGTCGAAACCAAATGAGGAGGTACAGCAAGGCAATGAGATGACAAGACCAAGGAAGATAAGAGCTGTCTCGTTTGTTCTTCTTAGATAACTGATTTTTTTGTTACGTTTACAATTTAATATTTATTTGCTTTGAAAACTCGAATGATACTTCAAATACTGCAGCATTTTTTGCAGCAAATTTTAACCAAAAACAGTTACGAAATAGTCTCATTATTTACAGAGCTGTTGTCGAATATGTTTCGCCGATGAAATATAACGAATTTACAGGTTTAATAACTACTACTCATTCTAAATCGCCAGAATTACAAGTATACTACACTTCAAAGATGCCGAAGCGAGTGATTTCTCATAAAAATTGCGAGGGGTTTCTTCGAAGGACGCTATCATAAATATCGACCTACCATTCGTAAGACCAACTGACTGTCCATTTCTGAGCCCCCCCGTCGTGGCTGAATCGATCAATAAACGTCCATTCGCTGGAAGATAAAACTGGCGACTTTTTCAACGCGTTGCCTTATATCAGCACTGCAGCACGCGCGTTTCATCAGCGTGTCAACTACACACGATAAATATTGCACACACGCTTTATGGTGCTCGGCGCGTCTGCAGCGTAGCGTAATTGTACGCATTTTATGACGGCAGCTAATCTGGCTTCGTCAGCTGGGGATGCGTAATTAAAGATTACCCAACAGCGTGAGTCACTGAGCGCCGAACACGCAATACGAGCATCCTGCAGGATGAGCTCTGATGGCCACTGCTACAAAGGAGAACAATTTGGCCATCAAATCTGGACTAAGTTGTTACTTTCGTCTACCAGAGAGCGAGGCAACCCCGACAGTGGCCACAGTTCACCCGCCCCTTCTCCTACTGGAAATATGACGAGTCTTGGGCAATATTGCGCGAGATAACTCAATTGAAGCGCCGTTCCCCCCAATACGAGTCCGCCGTCGAACCGCTGCGCCGCCCCGCTAGGTAACTAATTCGCGGCGAACTGCTCAAAAATGTTTGTAAAGCATATGGAACTTATCTGCGGGGTCATCAGTCCCTAAACATACAAACTACTCATGAACTAACTTATATTAAAGACAACACAAACATCCATGCCCAGGGAGGATTCGAACCTACAACGCGAAATGCCGCACGATCCGCAACGTGGCGCTCCAGACCGCTCGGCTACTCTCGCGCGGTGCAACTTTAGCTCTCACTAGTACAGCGGAATAGGAGAAATTATAGTATACATCGTTTTGCCATTTTTTTTAATGGCGCCTTACAAATACGAAAATATACTGTTCTCAGAAACATCGCTTCACATACGTTCCTAGAATTGTAAAGAAAACTGCTTCTGCATCTACGGCGCCCAGCGTGTATCGGAAGTCTTGTCCATCTTCAGATGATGTTCCGTCGACATTTTAATTCTGACATAGATGTCTATGAACTTGGAGGATTAGTTAACGAAATACATAGGGTCTTGATAATACGGTACATAATGAACACCAATAAAATTGATGAGGCAATGAAATATATTAAAAAAATAGGTAATTTAAGATAGTTTGGCAGAAAAAACTGACAATAGTGGACGCAAACAGGATACAAACAGCAGATTTGCAAATGCAAGATATCTTTCAATAACTAGAAATTTAATTTTTTAAAATGAAGTTTCTAAATATTTTTGGAAAGTGTTTGTGTCGTCTGTGGGCTTATATGTGAGTGTAGATATAGCCCTAGGTGGGAGTGAAAGGTGAACGATAGCAGTATAGAGAAGAGGTGGTGCTAACGAAGAATGCTGAAGATTAGATGGTTAGATAAAAGAACGGTTCGATCGATAGGACACATGAAGGACTAGTAAATCTGGCAATGGAGGAAAGTATGGAAGAGGGAGGGAGAGGGAATAAATTATTGAGGTAGACTAAAGCTTCACTACCGCAGGCAAGTTCTAATTTAGATACGCATAGAATAGACTAACGTGGAGAAGTGGATCAAGCCAGTCTTTGGACCGAAAAGATCATCAATAACAAGAACAATAATGTCTTCATTTAAAACTTCCGGGCTCATAAGCCGTGGTCGATTTATAAAACTTTCCCCTAACGTTTCATCTTCGGCTGCGGAAGACAACTTCAGAGGTAGAGTGGCGAACTGCGATGAGAACTTGAGGGAGCGCCGTATATATAGGCAATGTACAGGGCACCACAAGACATCACGTGACGTCGGCTACGACACTATCTCTGGTATTGCCAACATTCTTGGCAGAGAAGAACCGATTGTCATTCCGCTGGTGTAAAGCAGAAGTCAAAATTCTGTGTAATTTAACAGCTTCCTCTTTCCTGTTAAAATTATTGCGATGTTTATATATCTCGATTGCTTCTCTATATGTGCGCGCATGATAGTGCGAAGTTTTTGAGATGACACTAGTCTCATTAAATTTAATTTCTAGGATTTTTATCTGTCACTTTCCACTTCTTTCACCTCTGGCAGTATTGCTCATGTGAAAAATACCGAGTAGCATCGTGGTTCGGAACCCACGTTAAACTGTAGGTCCCCCCTATAACTGGCTAGGTAAGTCAGTTCGAGGGTCGGAGGAAGGCAACGGCATACCACCTCCAAACAGGACCATGCCTAGTAAAGCACTGTGGCGTTCAAACCAATCTTCGGATTGTTGACTGCTTTACCTTTACTTTTTTTGCAGTCATTTACTACAGCTCACATTCAACAAGAACAATATTGATACATTTACATCCATTCTCTGGAAGCCACCTTAAAATGCGTGGTATGGAGGACTTCCGGAATCACCCCCCCCCCCCCCTCACCCACCAATTCCTCCCACATACCTTTTCACTGTTCCATTAGTATAGAGTTCATTTTGAGAAAGATATTCCGTAAACCTCCGTTTGACCCTTAATTTCTCCGATGTATACGATATGGTCTTTTACGAGACGTCTGTGGGCTTCTTCCGAGAAGCTTATCTCAGAATTTCGGCAGTATTTCATTCTGTAATTGGCCTCTCCAGTAGCGACTGCCACTGAACGCTATTGTCCATCTACGTAAGGCGGTCGCGCGAACTAAGCGACCCTAGCAAGGGACCCAGATCGATGAGCAATATTCAGCAATCGATATCGGTCGAATAAGTATTTCGGGGATGAATTAAATTACCCTAAAAATCTTGCAATGGATCTCACCACCCTAGAATTATTTCGGCAGCGGATGTTGACGTGTAAGAATATTGTGTGTTGTTTTTTTGCCAGTGAGGAGGCGTGCGGAAGCTGCGCGGGAGGGCCCTGCGCGGCGCGGCGCGCCCGCGGCGGAAGCGCGACGAGGGCTGCGAGACGTGGCAACGGCGGCCGCCCTCGCCGCCGCCGCCACCGCCGCCACCACCGGCCCTCGGCCGCAGACTCGCTCACACTTTTACTACCGAGGGACACCACACCCACCCGAGATATGGCCCTCGCGGCGACTTACGTCACACTAGTTGCCTTGCGCTCCATACATCGCACCATCTGCTACCACTAAAAATTCCCACCACCGACGAGGACTTGCTTCTATTTAAATACTACTAGGAGTTTTTAAATCGGTCCGAAAAAGTAACTCGCCGGCGACGGTCGCTGATAGTCTTAACACGTGTAGTGTCACCTGCTGTCACTCACGCTGCAACACCGACACACTCCTCACAGCTTCCACCCTCCACCGTCCAGCGGTGGTCCGAACGCTCAAGGACAAAATGTTTGTTAAGCTTATGGGACTTAACTACGGGGTCATCAGTCCCTAAACTTACAAACTACTTATCAACTACCTTATACTAAGGACGGCACAAATATCCATGGCCGAGGGGGGATTCGAACCCCCGACCGTAGTGGCTGTGCAGACCGTGACTGGAGCGCCTAAGTCCCCTCGGCCACCGCGGCCTGTACAAGGACAATAAAACAACCAGTCGCTTCTGAAATACGTACAGGTTACATACACGCACAGTCTTACCATACTGCGGTTTTCTTAAACATCAGTTGAATAGTGCCCCAAGCTACCGACGAGACCCTAAGCTTCTGGATAGTATAATGGAAAAGAGTTTACAACATGCACATGATGAAAATAAAACAAGAGTACAAGAAAGTACTTTTATTATGTTATGCGGTGCCCAGGGAATTGCGTTTGGGAACGAGGCACTAAAGAGCACTTCAGAGCGCGTGGTCTGAGACGCCATGTCATGGATTGAGCTGGCGCGCATGCTGGAGGTTCGAGTCCTCCTCCGGGCGTGGATAAGTGTGTGTGTGTGTGTGTGTGTGTGTGTGTGTGTGTGTGTGTGTGTGTGCGTGCGTGCGTGCGTGCGTGCGTGCGCGCTGTCCTTAGGTGGGTTAGTTAAAGTTTACAGACCAATGTCTTCAGCCATTTGGCCCATTAGGATTACTTATGGTGGCGGAAGTAGATAGGATACACGCGGCGAACCAAAATAAATATGGGGGTTTTAAAGCTTTGTAGAATTCATCACAGTGACCTTCTCATTACAAATTAACATGAAATGAACGAACAACGCAAACAGTGTTCAGTGTGAGCATAAAGCACACACCTAGTCGATAGCCGAGTTCGTCCCAAGCCTTGCTCAGTGTGTCTGGAGTAATTTATGCAACTGCAGTTCCAATTTTAAGTCGCAGGAAATTTAGGTCAGCATGTAGCGGAGGCCCACATTGACCATTTACGAGACGAACTGTCAGTTGATCGTTCGTTTGATGTATAATTTGTAATGATAAGGGAACCGCAATAAATTATAAAACGCTTTAAAACCCCCATATTCATTTTGGTAAATCCTGCATAATGAAAAATGGTAATAGTAAGAAAAGTACTTGAGACAAATAGGAATTTGCTAACACGTAATAGAAATTTGTGCATTTTTCTGGTAGTGTATTTGAGGAGTATAGTCTTGCATGGAACAGTACCACAGAAAGATCAGACAAGAAGAGAAAACAAGCTTTTGCTATGTGGTGATATAGAATGATGCTGAATCCATCAAGGAACTATTTGTGGTGGTACCGAATCGAAATGGGGAAAATGACATCTATTGCACAACTTGAATGAACAACGAAGAGGTTGATACGACACATCTCGAGGCATGAAGGTATAGTAAATTTGACAATGGAGGTGTGTTGGGGTGAGGGGAGAAGGAAGGAAGATTGGGATTTAACGTCTCGTCGACATCATGGTTATTAGAAACGGAGTAAATGCCCCTTTCCTTTTTCCCCACGTCAAGGGTGGGGTGGGAAATCGTCCGAGTTCTTTGAAAAGAACCGTTCGGGTTTTTGACTCAGATGATTTAGGGAAGTCACGGAAAACCTAATCAGTACGGCGGGATTTGAACCACTGCCCTTCCGAATGCGAGTGCAGAGTGTCACCACTATGCCACTTCACTTTTTGCCCAACTCTGGCGTCACTGTGGTTTCGCGGCGGTTCTAAGCGCCTCCGTCCTCATTTAGGTTTTGTGTGATTTTCCTAAATCAATCGAGAAAAAATCCTTTCAAAGGACACGCCAGATTTCCATCCTCTACTAGCCAATAAGACCTTGGGTTCCGTCACTAATGCCCACGCTATTAACGGGTCGTTAAGCCTTAATCTTCCTTCCTTCCTTCCTTCTTTTTGAATCAATGGAACCTTCACTGCCTTTATAACAACAATGGGCAGAGTCCACGTTGTTCTGCGAAGCTTGGTGAGTTGTTAAGCTCCTCGAGGAGCGGGAGGAGCACAGGCTGCGTCGCATCACGAGTAAAGAGTGCGCAAGGGACGTGTCTGAGTAGTGCCGAGTGGGAGGGAGGGAGGGAGGGAGGCAGGTGGGGGCGGGAAGCGGGGGTGGGGGTGGGGCACTGCGCAGGCGTTCCGCGGGCAGCATGTGTTCCGGGGAGAGCAACCCAAACACCGGATGCGGCCGACATGACGGAACACACACAGTCGCCACCTCCTACCGGAGAAAGCCGCGGCTCGCCTGCGGATGTTGACGCTCGCTAGAGACAACGAGTCGACTTACGAGGTTCGCGCTCGCCGCGCCATTTTGCATACCACTAACTCCCCCCTCCCCAGGAAGCTTATTTCTTACGGACTTTTGCCATTTGCTTTTTGTTTTCTTTTGGAAATTGTCCGCACTATCGACCACTTTTGGGAAAACAAGACAGGAACCACAAAACAATTGTGCAAGTCGACTAGTGTGTTTGATATTTACACTGTCCGATCAAAAGTATCCGGCCAACTATTAGTGGGCATTAAAATGAGGTATATCCGCCCTTTGCCTTTTTGATGGCCTGATCTCTCCTGGTGCCTATGTCTGTGAGCCGAGGTGGAATGTACGGTCGGGGGTTCGAATCCCCCCTCGGGCATGGATATTTGTGCCGTCCTTAGTTGTAGGTAGTTCATAAGTAGTTTGTAAGTTTACGGACTGATGACCCCGTAGTTAAGTCCCTTAAGCTTAAGAAACATTTGAACATTTTCGAGGTGGAATGTCCGAGCGCTCCCCGTCGGAGGTTCGAGTCCCCAGTCTAGCGTGGAGGTGTGTGTGTGTGTGTGTGTGTGTGTGTGTGTGTTATCCTTAGTTTAAGTAGTTTGTAAGCCTAGGTACTGGTAACTACAGTAGTAAAGTAGTTAAACATTTGAACATTTGATTTTGAGTATCTGTGGACGAATGACAGACCATTTTCTTTCAAAACATCAAACCACTCGGGCCTCTGGAGTGAAGTTCACGTCCTGATTTCTGCCAAAAATAATCCATTAGTTTGAGGCCCTGAATCTGAGGAAGCCAGATTATTTAAGGGTTGTTTTTTATATAACCTTTGCCTTGCCATGCTGTTATAAACAATCTTTGTCCCAGCAACTGTTCCTCTGTTGTACGTCGTCCTTGGTGACTATACAAGCGCAATAAAGAAGGCGGCACCCTAACTACGAAAAACATCGTCCATACTGTAACGTTGCCTTCATCATTCAGTGTTGACAATACACTTAAAAGGCAGGTAACATTCTTCAGGTATTCGGTAAACCCAAAAACCTCGTTAGAATTATATAGGTTATAGATTAATTCATCACTCCAAAACACTCGTTTTAATTCATGTACGTCCAGTTACATTACACACTCTGAATCGTCGCTTAGCAGTGACTACAGACAGTAGTGCGTCTTTTATGTGGAGTTACTCGAGCATTATACGCTTTAACTCCATTCTTTTTAACTCCCTAGTCAGTCACTGTGCTAGCTGGAGTTCATGACATTTTTACAACCGTCGTCGGCTATAATCGACGGGTTTTTTACGTCAGTACTTTAGGTCTACCTGGCTTTCATCTAGCTGTGGTTGTAACTCCACGTTTCCACGTCGTCACCACCTCTCCAACAGTTTAGCTGATCACCTTTAGAAGATTGATAGATGTGAAGCATTGAATTAAAATTTGTGGTGCGGCCGGGAATCGAACCCGGACCTCCATGCTTACTAGGCAGACGTCTTAACCGTTAGACCTTTAGAAGAGTTTAGAAGAGTTTATATGTCCCTGATGGAGTTCATACGTAGGTGAAATCCAATAACTGGAACACGTTCGAAGCCCGGAGCTCTCATGACCGACCCATTCTACTGTTATTGCTCGTCTACTGACAACATAATTATCCTCCCCCCGCCCCCATTGTTCACTGACGAATCGGCCACTCGTGATATCTAGTCGTCAATTTCGTATTACATAGGAGCGTTCGAACAACGCATTAGATTTTTTTTTTCTTTTAAATGAGCATGCTTAGTACAATGTGGCCGACATGCCTGTTAACAGCGTCATTTCGGTACATGTTTCTTTTTCTCCTGTTGGAATGTGATCTGCAAACAACGTATCCATCATGCAACAGCTGACGGTAGCTAACCAGGAGCATCTCGTGGCATCAGCGTCCAGATAGCAATTCCTACATAAAATTAACTCCATCTCATGGCCAATCACGACAGGCTAATGGCCTTACATACCTCTCTGCACGCACCAGTCCATACTTTCAATGTATCAGGTTTTTGATTCCTTAACGCCGGCCGCGGTGGCCGAGGTGACTGAGGCGCTCCAGTCACGGTCAGCACGGCCGCTACGGTCAGGGGTTCGAATCCCTCCTCGGGAATGGATATTTGTGCCGTCCTAGTTCGTAAGTAGTTCATAAGTAGTTTGTAAGTTTAGGGACTGATGACCCCGTAGTTAAGTCCCATAAGCTTAACAAACATTTGAACATTTTGATTCCTTAACATTTTTTTTTTTTTTTTTTTTTTTTTTTTTTTTTTTTTTTTTTTTTTTAATCCCTTGAAACGCGCATATCTACCGTCTGCATTGCACTGCAGGACGAAGCGTCGGCTGTAAAAAATGAGTTCAGTTCTTGTTTTTGAGGCTGTTATTAAAACCACTACATATTTCGCAGACCCATTAATAAAATTACAAATCTCTGACTTTCGAACGTACGCGGTTATTATTTTCGAGCCTTTCTACAACTATATACGAACACGATTTTATTAAATACTACAGTCTATAATTGTAAACATCAGATTTTACTACAAAACCTGTTTCTGTTTTTTGGAAGGGATTGATAATTCGAAGTAATCGTTCATAGTATGCGAAACACAATGACCACGAAGCAGAATCATTCAAAAAGAAAAATGTTCAAATGTTTGTAAAGCTATGGGAGCAAACTTCATCGGTCCCTAGTCTTACGAACTACTTAGACTAACTTACGGTAACGACAGCACACACACACACACACACACACACACACACACACAGGCGCCGACGGGGAGCAGCCCCGTAGTCCGCAGCAAGGCGTGTTAGAGCGCACGTGGCCATTTCCGTGCGGCCTCAAGAAGAAGAACCAGTATTTGTTCATATACTGTTATTTTGTCTACAGCCTGGAGATGATCTACTTCAGGATCGTAGAGGGCGATAGTAAAATAACTAACTGTAAGTGAGTACTTATTTCTAAAACTATCCCCTCCTGAATAAGATATGCTGAAACATCGTCGTACTGAAGTGAATACTATCATTTCCATCGCGTCAGCCACTGAAAAAGTGGTGTTACTCTGCTCTGTCCTAATGAGAACATAACTGGCGCTTAAAACGGGGGAAAGAAAATGCTGGCTCAGCAGAGAGCGTGTGCTCCGTTGTCTTTCGTGTTATCTCGTCACCCCTTGGATGTTAGGGAGGTCAGGAAAGGGGGAAAAAAACCGAAGGCTCCCTGCTCCAGCCGGTTTATTTGTGACCATTAAAATTAATTTTATCGCCCGCGCAGCCTGTCCCTGTTATTTACTGACGGCATCGCGTTCGAGCCACACACACCAGACGGACAGAACGATTGTACTAACGATGCATATCTCTAGATTGCTGACACCCAGCTACTGGATGCGTTCGATTCCGCAGCAATGAAGGCTCCATATGGATCTGTTCCTCCGAAATTTAGCTTCTAAAAAATTACACTAGGGGTATTTTCAGGCGGTTTTTGACATGCTGGTGTTGAAACACTGTGTTTAGTTCCGACTGAACGCCAAACACCAGACGACACATTAAGTTCCGACGCAATTAATTCTCACCTACAATTCGTTTCATTACCAGACAAGCTTTCAATTTACACTGTCCACAGTTTTTGAGGCCACGAAATCTACAGCTAGTGCCCTACAAATATAAAAAGTATTTTCGTGGGAAAATTTCCTAAAATTCGATTATTCCACAAAATCCAACGCACAAAAGCTATGCCAGAAGACAAAATAAGGAGCGATCTTGTTACCGCTGAAAAACTTTGCAGGGAAAAAAATAAAGGGACCTTGTTTATTATATGAACTTTTTCTCTTAAGTATCTATTCGGGAACTTACGAAACCATATAGGCGGTTACACACGGACCAGTCTGGTCTGTTACAACAGCGCTACTGTCAGTGTTGGAGGGGGGGGGGGGTGTTCTTGAGTAGAGGGGCACATGTTTACTTTTGTTCGTGAGTTCAGTTTGTCTTTTAGAAGAAAACATGGTTTATTAATTTTGGCGATCTGAAAAAAATCTACACTAGATTTATTTTTTACGTGATTAAGTTCACATGATTTCGAAATATCTATGTTACGACTTTATTGTATACTCGGGTTGTAAAACCTACGAAATGTTGCACGACAGATTAATTGCTAAAACTGATTATGGATAGACAGCAAAACCAAACCAAACTGAGAATACTCCAGCTGAATATGCAGAACAGTATCCTAGCAAGCAACGAGCTCCCAAGAATAATGGAAGAGGAAAACATCGACGTAGCATGTCTGCAAGAGACTTACTCCCTAAGGAATAAATTGATCTGTGTCCCAAAAAATGGTAGGCAGATTATTGGAGATGTACCACCAAAAGCTGCAATTATAACCAAACCAATGGACATTTCCATAACAAAAATTTCACAGCTGTGCAATACTCATACAGTAACAGTTTAAATCAAACGAGGAAATGACACGTGGGTCATGGCATCGCAATATGCACAATACTCACATGATATCGAACCCTATGCAGAATGGATCAAGAAATTACTGATAGCTACTGACATCAATGCAAGATCAACAAATGTTCAAATGTTTGTTAAGCTTATGGGACTTAACTACGGGGTAATCAGTCCCTAAACTTACAAACTACTTACGGACTACCTTATACTAAGGACGGCACAAATATCCATGCCCGAGGGGGGATTCGAACCCCCCGACCGTAGTGGCCGTGCAGACCGTGACTGGAGCGCCTCAGTCCCGCGGCCACCACGGCCGGCCAAGATCAACACTCTGACATGCAAACACAACCTATGAGAGAAGACGCTTAATTAATGAAACCCTCGCAGAATGTAACCTGTTTGTATTGAACAAAGAAAGACAACCACCCACCTTCGATAACGATAGGTCACAGAGCGAGATTGACATAACAATTGTCAATTAAAAAGCACTTCCTCACTGCCATTCATGAGAAGTACGATCAAAACTGGTACACAGTGACCACAATGCCACGGTAATAGACCTTCAAGGCACCTTGGCAACAAGAGAATACGAAGAGAGGCAGTTTAACCTTAAAAGAGCAAACTGGGATAAACTGAGGCAAATCGTGGAGGCAACTGATTTTAGCTCAGTGCAGGGGAGCGTTGACTACAATACACATTTTCTCACGCAACTGCTAAGCAAAGCTCAAGATGATGCCATTCCAAAAGTTAATTGCAACATGAAAACAAAGACATTCTGGACTCATGAACTAATCAACTTACGCAAACTATCAAGACTGAAACGAAGATTATACCAAAGGGCGATAACAGCACAAGAAAAGGCAATAAGACGGCAGAATATCGTGAAGCAAAAGCTAGATAAAAAGAAAGACTGCTCAGCAGCAAGAAACTACACTGGAACAACTACGTACAGACGCAATTAGCAGATAACATATGGGGCACACCATACAAGTTACTGATAGAGAAGGTTAAATCACCAACAATCCTAGCAACGCTGAAACAAGAAAATGACGACAGGATGGAGAAGTACAGCAGAATATTTACTGTTTAAGCTATTACCAGATGATGACTGGTTGACAAAAGATCAGGAACATCTAGAGATGCGAAATAGCTTGGAAGAAAACTACGAAACTGAGACAGTGACTTCCCCATTCGCAAACAACGAGGTACTAAATGCAACCCTGAACATGAAAAAGAGGTAAGCACCAGGCCCGGATGGAATATTCTCAGTGAACCTACATGAAGTAGCTCCAATATTTACACCCTTCTTGACAGACGTTTGAAATGAGGCACTGGCACTTGGAAGAGTCACCGGTAGTGTGAAAGACAGCAAACACTGTTATCAAAAAGTCAGCAGACAAAGGTCCATCTGACCCAAAATCATACAGGCCAATATGCCTACTAAACATTTTAGGCAAGGTCCAAGAACGACTCTTATGCGAGCGCCTGCAAACTCATAGAGAGCTAATAGGCCTCAACCAACATCAATATGGGTTCAGAAAAAATAAGTCAATTGATGGTGCTGTAAACCATGTGCTCCGCTAAGTCAAAGAAACAGAAAACAAGTTCTGCGGTGTCCCGGAAAATGGAAATAAATAAATGACACAGAATCTCCAGGACCCTCAAGACAGAGTTCAACAGAGCATACCGCAGAGAAGCATTTCCAAGACAACGGAACAAAGATACGACAGATGACAGCAGCAGTGTTGAAGGGAACAGCTCAGAAGACAGCGAAGTTAAGTGGGACAGAATAGACGCCAGTAAGAGGCTACAAACAACAATTAATATTGTAATCTTGTTCCATGCACATGCAGCACACAATGCAAACCTCAAGTAGTATAGCACAAGATGTTAAGATGTCACAGTCAACTGAATTTAACCTGAATATTAATAAAATCCTTAATAGTAGTAATAAAAATAATCTTAACTCTGAAAATGCAAAGAAAAAAATTTATCCTGTAAAAATATTAGACAAAATTAGATATAAGATGCTTAACACATCTGAAGTATCTCACGATTATAATCAATATTATCACTGTTTAAGCGTAGTACTGCCAATGTCTAATTTAGATGAGGTACCTAATTATTATTGGTGTAATAAAACGTATAATGTTTCACACTTCTAAAGTAACGGTAAATCTATTTAATGTGAATAACCTTTATACCACAAAGTGTAAAAAAAAACGCACATTAATTTTATTTGTTATTTATATAATTTCAACAATAACCCATTTCATTACTATTTAGTTCTAGTAGTAGCAAGATGATATGCTTAAATATTATCCATGCAAAAACACTTATAATGTACTACAACTGTAATTTAATTTACAGGAAATGCTTAAGCCAGATGTAACTAATTATGAGCCATGCTGTAACACTAATGATGTAACACACCTCTAATTTAACTTATAGTGAAATATTGTATTACATTGTACACCAATTTTATTTTATAATATTTGATATACTCGGGTACAATCTTAAACTAATATGGCGTGGCTGTAGCGTTGTTTGTCTGAACAAGTAGACTAGCTGGTCCATTCAACCCTAAAAATTGGGATTGATGCACCAGTGACATTTGGGACAGTTTTCCAAGATTAAAAAATCCGGGATATTTCAATAAATGTCACTGTTGTTGTTCCTAGTAGCTCAAGTAATGATATTAATGAATGCTGGTACTTAAAGAAGCTATGAAGATGTTCCTGTGCCTGGATACTCTGAACAAAACGGGAATGTATGTGAAAATGTATCCCCATCAAAGTAATTGCACGAAATTCAGCCAGTGACTCGTGTCAAAGTTCAGATTCTGAAAGATACAAACGATGTCTCCAGAAAACATACATGCGCTTAAAAAGAAAAAAAAAAAAAAGATTAAATAGCCAAAGATGAAGGTAAAGAAAGAAAGAAAGAAAGAAAGGGAAGAAAAGAAGAAAGGCAGGGAGGAAAGAGGATATGAAAAAGTGATGAGAAAATAATGTTAGGGGGAGAAAGTAGGAATAAGAAGTAAACCACGATTAATAAAAGGAAGAAAACGCACACTTTCTTGCCGAAACCCTCTGTCAGTTACAAACCATTCTGATTTTTGCCCATCTATTAGAACACATTAAGGCATTTTTTATATATGTTGCATTTCTGATTACAATTTCAGTCTGTTCAGACCTGACCATATCTCTTCTAACACGATGGCAAGCCTTTTTTTTATAACTATGAATGCAACTGCCATCTCTTTCCCAAATTCCCATTTCTTTGGTGACTGTAAATATGGCATCTATAGTTTATCTTCCAGGTAGAAATCCTTGTTATTCCTCTCTTAATTGTATATTATCCCTCATTTAGGTAAACACTAGATACACTATCGTCTTAAATCTTTCAGTATTTTCTGGGGACATGTGTAGTGGCCTGATTATCTTTTTTCAGTCTGTATTGCCATTTGTGTGTCCGCGCTCGTAGCTAAATGGTTAGCATGTCTGTCTGCAGTGCGGAAGTACTGCAGGGCTGTTTAGTTGGTGAGACAGCCTGAACCGGGGTGCATTCACTCTCGTGATGCCAATCGAGGAGGTTCGTGAGAGAGAAGTAGCGATTTCAAACCTCTGGCAGACAGAAACGTCCGGGAGAACGGTATACCCACCACATGCCACGCCTGAATCCACTGGCAGATTATGAAACGACAGTGGATAGTACTGAATAGTCAGTAAGCGGAGCTTGTTAGTTACTGTAATTTCTCCCCTTGATAACGAGGTTAAGAAATGTTCAAATATTCGTAAAGCTATGGGATTGCAATACTCTGGTTATCAGTTCCCAGGCCTACAAACTACTTAAACTTATGAAGGAAAACAAATACACCAATGCCCGAGGGAGCATTCGAACCTCCGACGGCGAGCAGCAGCGCGCTCCGTAGCTAGGCGCCTTGGAACGCTCGGCCACTCCACCGCGGCATAACGAGGTTATACCGAGAAAAAATGTTGCTGCGTGAAGGTGATGTATCCTGTGGCACAATGACCATGGGCAGGTGTTTCAACTGGTCGTCATTTCGTTGACTTGTGTGTCCCATTATTCCACAGTTAATCGAATTTGAACTCCACGTGTCGTTTCTGGCGACTTCAAAGCGCCCAGAGTTAGAAATGCCACATGTCAAGCTGCCTGGTCCACGTTTTTCAGTTCGGCGTCCCTGAGCTAACGGCACATGTACTAATCCAAGTACTAACGGGACCCGACGTTGCTTAGCTTCAGTGATGCAGCAGGAATCGGTGTTACCAACGTGATAAGGTGAAGGCAAATTAAAAATTTCCATGATCTGACTGTGGTTACATCTCGCGACCTCTCGGATTCCAGGCACGCGCTTTATCAGATCCGACATTATTATGTCAATTTAAACAGTCAAAAAATATATATTCAAAATAGTTCGCGGTCGCCGAAATAAATGTTGGAAGCCTTTAAACCGCAGTAATGGTCACGCAACAGCCAGTATTGTCTCAAAAGTATATTGTACCTAAGCACCTGTTTTACAGATGTTCAGGAATCCTGTTGAAAGGAGAGGGACTTCTGCGGCGAGCGCGTGTAAGACAGAGGGGAGTAGGCTACAGCGACGCGACGCGGCCGGGGCGAAGCCGTGGACCGGAAAGATGTGGCAGCGGGCGCCGGCGTGCGACCTTTGGGTGGAAAAAGGAAAAGTGGGCGAGGAAGGCGGCGCGGCGCGGCGGGGCGCGGCGCGCGGGTGGGGGTCCGCCGCGTGGTCGTTAGGCGTGTATCGGCCGGCCGCGGCCGCGGCTCTGTCTGTACACAAACTGGCTTGGGGCAGGTCGCGGACACCGCTCCGGCACCGACGCCGCTGCCGCCGCCCGGGTATTTTTAGCCCGGGCGCGGCCGCTGAGCGTGCGTGGGCGGCGCTGCCGGCTGTTGCTAGGCGACCGACGCGACGCCACGCCACGCGCAGCGCCACCGTGCCGCGTCATTGTTGCGTCACGTGCTTCTCTGCCGCTGCGCGCACGCGCGAGTCAGCGAGTCACGAGAACAGGACTGAGCAACAGCGAGTCACTGTACAGTGTATGGTGGCACGTACGCGTGTTTTCTCTGTACGTCCATCTTTGTGGTGAGAGATACCAGCTTTTCAATCTGAATAAAGAATATAAACCATTCAGCGGTATAGTTTGACCCACTTTAATCGGATACCAGTTTCAAGATTTCATTATGTCATCTTCAGACTCCCTGACCAACGTAAAAGCGCGATCAATCCTATTACGCTTTGAAGTCGAGATGGGACGCAGCACTAAATCACTGGTGTTTGTACTGCTCGGAGAAAACGAAGCTGTCTCTTTATTTATCACCTGACAATTCCGTCGTCGACTAATAAGCGAAGTGCCGGCCGCGGTGGCCGAGGGGACTAAGGCGTACCAGTCACGGTCTGCACGGCCACTACGGTCGGGGGTTCGAATCCCCCCTCGGGCATGGATATTTGTGCCGTCCTAGTTCGTAAGTAGATCATAAGTAGTTTGTAAGTTTAGGGACTGATGACTCCGTAGTTAAGTCCCATAGACTATACAAACAACAATAAGCGAAGTGGTAGCATCGTTGTGCCAAAGAGCTACCGATACCAGTAATTAAGTTGTGCGAAGAAGCAATCGATGCCAGTGGGGCGCCATGTCACGATTTACATGGCCGCTCCTGTCTGATGTTTGAGCCGTGCCTCCGGCGAGCGTGCGTTCGTGTGTGTGTGTGTGTGTGTGTGTGTGTGTGTGTGTGTGTGTGTGTGTTTGGGGGGGGAGGGGGTCTTCGGAAAAGTTACATTATTTTTTAAGTCCAGGGACCCTTAGGTTTACAAACATTTGAACATTTAGTGCTGGCTGGTCCCATCCTGACTTCAACGTAGCCTCGTGGGAAAAGCCTAGCGGTCTGGAGCGCCACGTTCCGGATCGCGCGGCCTCCCGCGTCGGAGGTTCGAATCCTCCCTCGGGCATGGATGTGTGTGCTTGTCAAGTTACTTTAACTTAGTTTAAGTAATTTGTAAGAGTAGGGACTTATGACCACATTAGTTTGGTCCCATAGAATTACTTACATCTCAACATTTGAACTTTACAACGTAATTGGATTCTTCGCGTTTTTACGTTGTTCAGGGAGCCTAAAGCTGGCATAATGAAATGTTAAAACTGGTAACACAAAAGTGGATTAAAATAAACGGCTGAGGTATTCTCTATTCTCATCGATTTTTTCTAGTGACTGAATCGCCCCTCAAACCTCCGATTGTTTGAAGAAACTAACTCCCTTATATAAGTAGGCTTCAAAACTCAATTACTCTATCAATGAGTCGAGGTATTAACTATATGACGTTAAGCATGATTATGTTTGAAGAAACGAATCCTCCATGCATCTCAGTGTTCATGGCGTCGTATCTCCTGAAAGGAATGACTTACAATTATATAATTTTGCAGGTACATTCACTGGTAAATGTGGATATAATCTGTAATATGTGTCGTGACTAATTATTGGTATTGATCAAGTTCGAAGCCATGCCTGACGCTGAAGTTTGTTACTGCACAAACAGCGAAAAAGTAGTGAGCGATGAACACCTTCTTAACACTAGCGCTCTCAGTTGTATTCCCTCAGTTTCAATTTGAATATTCGTATTATTGCGTAAAACCTTTGACTTTAAGATTCCACCTCTTAATGAGTTGCCTCAAAATTCCGTTAACAATTAAATGAAATATTGTAAATCAAATTATTTTTGTCCTCGGAAATCTTTTGATAGGTAACCTCCAACCACAGCTGACTGTTTTATCCTCTCAACAGGTAAGCAGTGTAAGAATCCAGAAGAAGTGTAGTCCACCCACAAAGGAGTTAATTTGCAAAACCGCCATTACGACAAATACTTTAATACTACGGGTCAGTCTGGCAGGCATACCATTATGATTGATAACGGGGATGAGAAGATGTAACGAAGAGCTTCGCGTCCCTTAACATGCTCATTTCGAAAGCGATAAAATTATACAGATGATGCTCAGAGTTCAAATGTTTGTTAAGCTTAAGGGACTTAACTGCGGGGTCATCAGTCCCTAAGCTTACAAACTACTTATGTATATTGATTACGGATTCCTCGCGGAAAACCCGCATACGTAAAATCAGAGAGATTCGAGGACACTCTCAGGGCTAGTAAAAATCTTTCTTCTCACGGATCACGGTGGAATGGCCGAGCGCACTAAGACGCCTTATTGCGGAGCGCGCGGTTACTCTAGTTTGTAAGCCGAGGGACTAATAACCACATAGATTGACCAACATGAGAACGGATCACTGGCGAATGGAACCAGGAATTTGTGACAATGACCATGTTGTGCAAAGTATCTACCGTCATACACCATATGGCGTGGAATTCCCGAAGACTTGTTTTATCTGAGATCTTTGCTTGCTTGAAGTACGAATTTGGAAATTAAAAACAGTGAACGATCTCTTTCAACTTTTCTTACATTAAGCAAACTCTGGGTATTCATTAATTCGGTAAAAGTAGAAATTACTTAAACAAATCATAGCTAATACAGCTGCAAATCTGACGTTTTTAATAATTTTGCCACTGAAACCTATTTTTTATGTCCACAGAAGAAAGATAATAGTGGTACATGTAACAAGAACATGAACTGCTGCACAGTACTCGTTACAGCATTCGAGTGACCATTTCTGGAAATTCCAACAAAGAACTCGTGACGACTTCACAAAGCTCAGACGAATCTAAACCTCTGGGAATATAAGGAGTATGTGTGTTCGCCAGTGATGAACTTTGCAGATCTCAGATCATTAAGTGTGGAGCTATTCTGGAAGTCTGGAACGTCAAGAGGCGTGAAGGTTGAAGAGCCGCAGGAAATCCGCAGGGCCAACAAAAAGCCCACAAAGGGATTCCCTGTGAGCGGTTCCGCTGACGTCACACGGCCGGCCCACAGCTTCGCTGGCCCCATCCTTCATTCCGCGAGCCCGTGACTCAGAGAGCTTTCCTCCAATACGCCGACTCTGGAGCACTGGCCATTCTGTGACTCACCTATTCCGGGATTCTCCTTCGCCAAGGAGCTAAAATCTGACATATTTTAATGTCTGCGACGGCTTAAACGGGCTCTTCGTTTATTACTCGCCCGTGATTTAGTCTTTCTGTGCCCCACATTCACTAATGCGGTCTAGATGTGAGTAGCAGAATCTAGAGATCACATAGTTACTAGGATAGGTTGACGGCTGCATGTGGGAAAAGAAATACAAGCTAACTAACAGAAGGAATACATTATAAGACATACCCTGGTGCATTAATGAAGTCCCGATTTATTTATGGAAGGAAATAGGTGTGTGTGTGTGTGTGTGTGTGTGTGTGTGTGTGTGTGTGTGTGTTGAGGGGAGAGAAAGGGGGGAGGCAGTGGGTTACACAGGGAGACCAAAACTCGGATAGAGTAGTTACCCGAAGATGCAACTTAACGATCGCGCGCACCCCCCTCCCCCAACACAGGTTCTTGAAACAAAGAGAATAAATCAGGAATCGGGATTGTTGAAGGAGAATCAACTGTCTTAGGCTATCAATTCCTAATTCGGTCAGCTACACTTGTTTGTTTTAATCGTATTAGGTTCGTCAACAAAGTCTATGCCAGTAATATACATTGAAGCTGTGCAGCCGGCCGCGGTGGCCGAGGAGACTGAGGCGCTCCAATCATGGTCTGCACGGCCACTACGGTCGGGGGTTCGAATCCCCCCTCGGGCATGGATATTTGTGCCGTCTTTAGTATAAGGTAGTTGATAAGTAGTTTGTAAGTTTAGGGACTGATAACCCCGTAGTTAAGTCCCATAAGCTTAACATTTGAAGCTGTGCACAACAACAAATAACACAAGTATCAATAAAACATATCATGTACTGTCAGCCCAGACTTTCACCCAATTTCGTGCAATGAGTGTCGCTGTCATCAAATCCTTCATCGTGTATCTAAAAAAGGCACTTGCTACTGTTTCTCAAGTGGGCCGTGGATTGAGCTTTACCTTATTTGCAGAGCCTGAGCGCGCTAGGAAGCCATGATCCAACATACTTACTCTCTCTCTCTCTCTGCCACCACTAGTACGAAATCTGTTTCACGATCTCTAGGTAGACAGGAGTTCATCAGGTGCTGGAGCGGTATGTTCAATTAGTTGTACCCAACTAGAAAGTAAGTGCTTCTCGTCCTACATAATATTTACCTTGGAGTCTGTGAGACTTTTAGATCCCAGTCGTTGGTGGGCAGGTTGTACCCGTACAAGGGCTGAGCGTCTGAGGCAAGTCCTTTAGATCTTTCGTTCGTGGATGCGCGAATTTTATACCTATCTAAGAAGGAAAATCTCAGGGTTTGTGTAACTTTGTCTCTATATAGGTTACAGACTTAAGCGGTGTTCACTAACGTTCTAAAGACATTCCTAACAGCGTTTCGGAGGAGGATAAAAAAAAATTATGTGACTATAACACGGTATACAGATTTATCTGGACTCGGTCATATGGAAACCAAGCAATTTACAATCACGGTTTCCTGTTTGGTTTCTGTCTGAAAGCATGCCAGAGTGCTTTCGCATTTTATGGGGTAAACATTTTCTTTTCAGAAAGGATCTGACGTTTTGTACAGATCTGCAAAAACTCACAGAACATGACTTGTCACAGGCGCTCGAATTTAGATAGCAACTAACATTTATTCCATCATTAAGATCGATTTAGCTTTCTCAAACTCTAATGTCTACAACGTTAGCCCGCGTTAAGAACCAAAGAAAATATATAGAGATATTTATTGCTTACAGGAAACGCTGCCCGAGGTATAAGCGATTAATCATTTAGATAGTACCAGCGACGATAAAACATGCTCCAGAGAATGTTTGAAATTACATGCCCTCTAATGCAAGTTAAAAGGTTTCCTCTGAAACCTAGAGACGTGATTGCACATTGCACACATCACACCCACGGCTCTCCTCGTGGCTTCCCCACCGCACACACCTGGCCATTAAAGTTATTGATAACTGACAGTCAGTTTAGTGAAGATTAGAGTGCACTTTATCTACCCCTTTTACGATATTTGTCCCTATCAGACAACCTGCCATTGGAAATGAAATATCTGTCAACAAAAACGCATTTTTATTTGTAAACATTGACACATTTACGAGGATTAAACAATTTAAACACTAGCTAGCCTCCTCAGGACAGTTCAATTCCTAGAGGTACGTTGCGAAAGTGCTATATGACAACCCCCTATATTAGTTTAACGTTGTTCTCATTTAGAACACTGCTAACACCCAGAAGTTAGAAAAACAAAAACGTTGCCTTACGATTTGATGAAAAATATTTTTGCAGCGTCTACCCCTCCAGTTAGGTGAAACTGTGACATGGTAGCAGTTTACTTGCAACTTACTCCAGGCCTTTATTTTTATTACATACTAGCTGAAAACCCGGCGTTGCCGGGGGTATTCATTTATTTATTCCTGCCTTGATTTAGTACTTCTCCCATCCCTTCTCTCTCTGTTCCTCTCCTTTTTTCTAAAAACGTGTTAAATTTATCGGAGAGTATATAAGAAATAAGGCTGTCTTGCATAATGAACAAAATAATATTTATTGAGTTATACGTTGTACAACTGTATAATTTTTCAAGTATATATTCATATGTATAAGAGCTGTATGTCTATAAAATCTGTTCCGAATACAATTAGAAGTAAGAGATTAAAACTTTGAGCGTGGTGGGGCGGTTTTCCATGAACGTTACTGTTTATGTGCTCATATTTCATGAACTACGTGTCCTACTGTGATACAATTTCGAAGGTACATCAGCTATAGGTGTATACACTGTCTGAAAAATTTTTGCGGCTACAATTTGCAGTATAGAAATTATAGATTGTAACGTCATACCGAACGCCTTAGTTTTAGTTCATGAACAGCGGAAAAGTAATAAGTGAGAAACTTTTTTCCTTTCATCATTTTGCTGTGGTTGTCAGCGAGAAAATGGTGTAATAAAAGTTTGAAATTATGTTTAATGTGTGTTGCAAGTCGCTAAGTACCCTCATTTTCGTAAAGTTTCTGAATAAAGTCTCGTCGCATTATGTGGCAGTTTTTTTGCGATTCCTATTGTTTATGACGTCATATCTCTGCCAGGCACTTAAAAGTGATTTGCAGAGTATCCCATGTAGATGTACATCTCCTGAACCATGTGTCGTGTGATATTTTTAAGCCTGCAGCAACTATTACCTGACGGTAAGGAATATGTGATTTCAAATTTGGTTGAAATCGGTCCATAGTTTAGGAGGAAATGTGCAACATTGTCACGTAATGTAGCAGTTTTTCGCACATCTCATTGTTTATGACGTCATATTTCGTGAACGGTTTGTTGTACGTGATCCTTACACTTACAGCGAGCGTCATGGTGGATTGAAGCTTATATGTGTAAAATTACATAAAAATTGGAACAAAACTGTAGATTTGTATGCAACACGTACACACAAACAAACAAATACACAAACATACGGACAGTCTGCTTTATATATAAAGAATATCTCTGCATATCCAGAGATTGCACTCTTCTGCCCCTACTATATAATATCTCCATCGAAAAAGCAAAGACGGAAATTAAAAATGGTACAGCTGTAGGATTAAAGTTTAGGGGGAAAGTAAATCAATGATAGGATTCAAGAATAACATTGCTGTCCCTAGCAAAAGCGAGGAGGATGCAGAATCTGTGGAAGGAAATATACAATATAGTGAGTACAAAACATGGACTGAAGGAAAGCAAAGAAAGATGACAATTATGTATATCAGAAATGAGATTAGTGATAAATTAAGATTACGACACATACGAAGGAAACTAACGCATTATGGAACAAAAGAGGTTTTAAAAATAAGACTAGCAGAGGCGAAGTGGGCATTTATGACCAAAAGAAGACTGCTACTCAGCTAGTATCACGCATAGTCCTTAATTTCAGAAAGAAATTTCGGAGAGCGTGTGTCTGAAGCATAGTGAACTCTGGACTGCGGGAAAATTGGAAAAGAAGAGCACAAAAGTGGTTGAGATTATGTGCTTTAGAAGGACGTCGAAAATTAGATGGACTGAAAAATCAGGAGTCTGTCTGGCGAATCGACAAGGAAAAGAATACGTAGAGACATAACACGTGTTAAGACATTGGCAAATAAATTCCGGAGCATCAGAGAGTACAAAATGTAGTGGAAGATACAGAGTGGAGTATAAACAACGACTAATTGAGGACGTCTGGAGCAGAAGCTGCTCTGAGATGAAGAGCTTGACGCGGTAGAGGAAGATGTGGGGTGTTGCAGCAGCCTAATCACCCTCGCGCGGTATAGCGTTTGAGCTTCCATCGGGTGTCGACCGCTCCCGCGCCAGGTAGGCAGAGAGCGGTGCTGTGCAAGTTGCAGCCAGCCGCTTGGCAGGCGCTACTCGCATATCGATTCGAGGAGGCGAGGAGGGCACGCTAATTTATTGCCGGCGACAAAGAAGGAAAAAAGAGAAGAAAAGTGCTAAAACTTTTGCACGTTCCTGCGGCCGCCGCCCCTCTTTCTTTCTCTCTCTCTCCCGCTTTCTTTCTTACTCTCCCTTTGCCTCCTGCTCTTTTTCCTCCGTTAACGGGAAAAGTCCGCACTGATTAGAACTTGCCAAGGAAATTTAGAAGGAAATTTCATATCGTTGATGTCGGCGGCGCTCTCCTGTCTGCTCTGAGAGTGAGACTTCGTCCGCAGGTACTATCGACGGCAGAAATTGGAAACTTAATCGAATGGTGCAATTTCACATCTGTTATGCTGCATAAAAGAATGATAAGTGGGGAAGCAAAAAAGAAACATTGCTGTAGGATGCCAGAAAAACTTCTGAAAAGAACAGATTGACTTTATCTCCCAACTCTGTGAAAGATACGTTGGAAACAGGCCAACAGTGTGAAATTAATGTTATACTCTATTTCGGAGTTTTTGGGGACTTTCGGAAACTACCTGTGGTACCTGATGCCCAGAGATGTGTGCACCCAGAAACCATAAAATCATCCCGAAGAGCTAATACGTCTCATCTAGACACACCCTTCCTGGGAATTTAGATATTTTCAGTAGCTCTTCTTTCAATTTTTTTTGAGAGTTGAACTTCCATGTATAAAATAGCTTCAAACGTCTTGTTACAGAATATGTTAAACGTTTGACATTAAGCATGTAAAAAATTGCAATTGATGACAGAACTCTTCTGTATAGTTTCAATGAAGCTGCTAAGCCTCACGGAATGGCCGCGTGGTCTATGCGTCATGCTACGGACTGTGCAGCCGTTCCCACCGGAGGTTCGAGTCCTGTGTGTGTGTTAGCAGTTTGCTCTAATACATTTACCAACACCTGAACATTTGAAGTCACTAAGTTTTCTTATTCTAAAATTCCGTATGAATGTAGGGTCATTCCATGTCAAATCACCAAGGGGTAGAAGCTCGACCATTTTCAATTTTGTTCAAATTTTGTAAGGATGTTAAAAGTCTTCAAGGATCTTATACAACATTTTAGGCCAATAATGTGGCCAATAATGTGGTCGAGACTCCAGGGGCCCTTTTGTAGAAGGGTGTCATGCGTCGCCCGTGCGTCTGACGAATTTTGGGCCAAGTATGCACTTGCATTGCTCTGCATCTAAAGTACTTCACATTTCCTAATCTATCTATGCTCCAGCCACAGCAATGTATGACCAACTACAAGCAAAGTGTACAGAATGTAATTTTAGCTCTCGAAACTCGGTAAAATATCACGCAGTGTTTTACTTAAATTGATGCAGCACTGTAATTTAACGAATAACGAAAAGAATTCAATCCTACGTAGAGCGAAGATATCAGACTACAAGATCAGCAAACATTAAATTTGTTGACCGAATAGTGTTCTTAAAACCAGATGACTTATACAAGGATCACAAAGCACATTCTTGAAGGCTGCGACGCCATGCTATGTACAGCAGTAAGATCCCTTGACGTGCACTAGGCGGCAATACAGTGAGGCGGCTTCCTCTTCAGAACACACAAATCAACTCACGCACGGCTTCGAACGAAAATTCGTCCCTGCAGATTGGCCACGGCACCCTGCGCGAACTCTTATCTGTGTCGTGTGGGTGACTGATGACCGCGTGCACAGTGTAGCGTCGGCTTTGTGTTGTCATTGATGACGGGAAGGGAGACGGTGAAACCCGGTGCCGGCACATGGTCTATTCCTCAACAATAGCACCAAGGGGACCGAAAGCATCCTCATCCAATGAACGGGTCACTAAAACTCAAAAATGTTCAAATGTTTGTAAATCTATAGGACCAAACTTTGTGGTCATCAGTTCGTAGCTTACAAACTACTTAAACTAACCTAAGGATAACACACACACACACCCATGCCCCAGGGAGGACTCGAACCTCCGACGGCGAGCAACCGCGCGCTCCGCAGCAAGGCGTCTTAGAGCGCTCGGCTACTGCACCGTGGTTCACTAAAACTATTGTCACATGTTGCCACTGCATGAGAAACTACAGACAGATTTGGAATTTATTCCAGGACATTCGAGCAAGGAGTGGTTATCAGCAAAAACGCCACTACTTCTCTTCCCCTTGGTGGGCGTATACTGAAAATTAAAATGTCATTATAGGATTCGACCCGGCCTACTTCAGGGTCGAACGCCACCGTAATGGCGTGCGTTTGCGTTACAGTTACAGAGGGGAGTAAGTGAAAAAGACACATAAAAAGTTTACATACCGCGGCAGATTCGGATAAAATCCCAGACATTGTCGTCTGACAGCAGTTTATCTCTTGTTTAAAAATATGTATATATTATAATGTCATTACTAGCGATCTATGGCCGGCCTCGGTGGCCGAGGGGACTGAGGCGCTCCAGTCACGGTCTGCAGGGCCACTACGGTCGGAGGTTCGAATCCCCCCTCGGGCATGGATATTTGTGCCGTCCATAGTCTTAGTTAGTTCATAAGTAGTTTGTAAGTTTAGGGCCTGATGACCCCGTAGTTAAGTCCCATAAGCTATACAAACATTTGAAACATTTTAGTGATCTATGTAATGTTGTAAAATGTTTGAAGGTTTAAATAAAACTTGTGAATGAATGTAACCTCTTATGGGCTAGTGGCTTCCATTCAGGCAGCATTTGCAATCTGCTAATAAAGTAACCTAGCTAGAGCACTGTTAGGTGTGAGCAATTAAACCCAGAACGTTTTGAGTGTGCGCCCTGCACCCTGGCGGTGGGACGGCTGCAGCGTGGAGTCGCGTCGTGCGCCGCAATCAGGATGTCGGCCGTCACAGCAGCAGCAGTGGCTGCGGCCGGCGACGCTGGCCGCGCTGCGAGCGCACAGATTGTTGTGGGAACCCGCGCCGTAACGAGGCATTTCCTCGTCTGGGTGCGCGCGCCGCCTCGCCTAGGTAGCCGCCAGCCGCCCACTCTGCCTGCCCTTGCACTTCGCTGCGCTCCCACCGCGCCCCGGCCACACATTCCTCGCAGCCACCACTCGGCTTCTCGCTTCTGACAGGACAAAGTCCGCCGATACGAAGATAATTGCAGCAATACCCAAAAGGGAGTGCCATATGACTGCCGAGCTAGGTGGCGCAGTGCTAACATTCTGGACTATCGTCTGCAAGGAAGATGGTTCAAATCGAAATCCGGCCTTCTAGATTTAAATGTTCCGCGATTTCGCTAAATAAGGTCAGGCAAATGCCGGGAAGGTTATTTGTTAGGGAATGGCTGATTTCCGCCTCCATTATTACCAAAACAATCCGAGCGTGAGTTCCGTCTGTAATGACCACGGGACGTTAAACGCTGATCTTCCAACATACAGGTTGTTTCCATAAGTAGTCCTCTATTTACTTGCTTAAGCAAATTCGGATAAAATTCCACGTTTTCGATGTTAAACTATTATCGTAGTCGGGGTTAAAACGGTGAGGCGCCCACTTTCATAACCAAACGATGGCTTCCGATTCGCTGGATTACATCACTAAAAACGGCGGATAGCCTAGGAAACTCCCTCCACGACCGCAGAATTTGTATGCGCGCTCTATCCAGCGTTAGGCCTACTTGTAGTCCCATCCCTCGCAGAAGGCGCTGAACTGCAAGAAGTCGCCTTCAGTGATTTTTCTTTACCCAGTTAGTGCTTCCATGCATCGCCAAGTACACACACGAAGTTTCTATTAAAATTTGTTTTCACAACTCATTTCACTTGCTCCCATGCTCAACAGTTTAAAGCCTGAGTCGCAATTCTCGTTTTTCGAAGAGAATCTAACGTTTACTTAACATGCTGCGCTCAGCCAACACTGATTTTTCTAAATGCCTGTATTCTACTTGTAGATGACGTCGATGCTCGACGCAGCTTTGGACAACAGTTATACGCATGGGATACGCACGTGGAAGCATGGACCGAATAAAGGAAAAGCACAGATGGTGAATTTCACAGTTCACCATCTGTTGCAAGGAATGATGCTGCAAGTAACGCTGGATAGAAGTACATACCGTTCCCACCCTGAAGTAATCCAGCCAATCAGATCCGTCCTCTAGTTACTAACCTGCGAACCTCACCACTTCCAACAGTCAGTTTTACCCCTCACGACGTTGTCGGAGGTGATCATCGAAAGTAATTGTATCCGGATTTGAGGCGGTGAGAAAACCAAGAACTTTATTTGAATGTAAACTTTCTCGGCGGATCTCTATGAGCAAATCTTCTAGGGTTGAAAGCCGAGTCAGTGCCTCGTTGCCAGAAAGCGAGGCACTTTCTCGGCTCTCAACCCGAGCAGATTTTCTCATTAACCAAGAACTTTTTTGTGCAAGAACTCCGTCACGAAAGCCTCCGTAGCAATGCTGAGTCTCCAGGCAACTAAATATTTCAAAAAGGCCACACAGTGCGAAAAAATGTTATAGGTGAATAATTGATATAAATAAAGGGGACAATGTCTGTGTACATTTCGCCATCTCATAACTACCCCTCCTGCTTGGGCGGTGTCTTATTTTAGAATGGGAACCCCCATTTCATTGCATATTCGGGTTCTGTCTCAAAAATACGCACTATTTTCTCAAATAATCGTTTTCCTTTAGTACTAGATGGCGCTGTAAACGAGAAATATCTAGTGTGTTTATTTTTACAATTATCAAGAACCAACACATTTAATTAGACATTTCCTTTAAGGTGCAAAATATAAATCTTTGCCTTGTAACGGTTGAACTTTTATTCTGAAACGTTACTCGAGTCTTTCAAATGGTCTCTGCATCGGTAGAGGTGGTCAGGTAAAGTGGAACGTGGCCTGCCGGATCACGCAACCTTATCTTTCTTGAAGGAGTATCTAAAAGCCAATTGTATGTAGAAGTACCAAATACCCAACACGACAAAATGAATTAGAAATTGTTGCCTAAGCATGCCACAAGACACGCTTCTAAGTTGCGTACATGCATTCCACACCTGATTAATAAATGCATGGAAATAGTAGGTTGTCAGTTTGAGCATTATCTGTACATTATAATTATGCTGGGACGCAAGTTGAGTCACCGACATTAATTACTCCAATGGTGAAGAGAACTCAAGAGATTGCAAGCATTGACGTTGTTCCTAGATCAAGTGAACGTAGTTTATAACAAGGCATTGAAATGCCACACGTTCTGCACAATCAAATTTGCAACACGGAAGAAAATTTCGAATATAAACATCAAAAACTATAACACGAAGTTTTACATTTATATCGTGAAAGAAACGTAGAATCAAATGCGGCAGTTCTTACTCGGAAAAAACAGGGGCACTTCATATATGACGATTACAGACAGCGCCATACACCACGGTCGGAAAACAATACTTTGAGGAAATGAGTCCAAATATTTAATACGTTGGGACCCTACCATTTGAAAACACAAAACTGACCACGATCACGTAGCAGCAATGGTTGGGAGGTGACTAGTAGTAGCAATGACGGATATCTCCTCTACTAATATCAACATTCTACCGTGAACATTTTTTATTGAAAAAGCGTCGTTTTCGGGATGTTCTCTCACGTTAAAGCGATCACTCTGTATCTAAACTGAAGCACTCAGAAGCAGAAGTTGTTAACTCATTGTTTCAAAGCCTTGACTTAACAACTTCTGCTTCTGAGTGCTTCAATTATCTAATGGATAACGTCGGGCGCTTCATGGGACTGTTCGCAGATGATGTAGAGGTCTACAAGCAGACAGTAACGCCAGAACAAAAAGACCTACCAGAAAGATCTGTAAAAGATTGATGAGTGGTGCAGGGACTAGCATTTCACCCCGAATGTAATTATTATAATACATTGCGCAGAAAAGAGAAAAGAAATTCACTATTGTAGTATTGCACTACTCGTGACAAATGGGTGTATTTGCACTCATTAGCACAGTGATTGGAAGAATTTTGGAAAAACGTTAACTGTTACAGCGTGCCAGCCATAGATATTAATATTTCGTTTCTTGCCAAATTACAAAATGACTGCTGCGAAAAGTTACAACACGAAAAGCCTATACCAGCCTATTAGACAGAACATTATATAAAAATCAAAACAATATGTAACCCAACAATTCTTTGTCACGTACAAACTGCCACATTAGAACATGGCGATCAATACAAAATCGTGTGCAAAACAAATGAATGTGCAGGCATGCGTCAGTTCTGTGCCGAGAGACCAATGTTATACACCCAGGTTGTATGGAGCTCACTGGTCGAAACGGATGCCAACAGCTCAGAGCGGGTGCGACCAAAATTGTAGGTAGAGGTGTGGAGCATTTGGTTCCGTAGCGAGGAGAACGGCTTTCTTCCCATTTTAGGCAGGCTGCAGTTGTGAAGAAAGGCGAGCGAACAAAGCGCGGCGTTGCGCCGATATCGGCCAGGTGGAAAGAATGCTATCAGGCCACAGCTGCGGCTCACAGCTGCCGGCTGACGTGCCGTGACGTGACGCTGAAGGAAGCGGTGGCTCCCCAGGCCCGCGGCGCTCTTCATACGGTAAAGGCGGGGGCAAGGCTCCCGTTACAAAAAAATACTCCGTCACAGGATAAACAATCGTATGACACTTTCAGCTGAGTGTAGCTGAACGAGTAGGGATGCCGGTAGTACGGTCGCCAAAAATATAACACAGCGCTTCATCTTTATGAAGCTTCAGACTGAGATTATGAGTATGACGGAAGAATTCACGATCATTCAGAAAGACATACAGAAATCAGTAGCTTTCTTATATTATTATTATTGATGTTGTGGCAGAAACCAAAATGCCATTCTGTTCCGGCACATAGACACGATGTAGTTCATAAGGGGTTGAAGTTAAAAAGCGCTACGGACACACACACACACACACACACACACACACACACACACACACACACACACACAAGGGACGAAGTGAAGTGAGCCGTGCCGGCCTCGTCTTGGTTCCTCCCGCTGCACGAGAATCATCGTTTGCGGCAGTTATAGATTTATAGCTCTCGCTTGCTTAGATACAATTTATTACATACCAGCACCATCATCGATGACAACTTGCAACAAATTGAATGAAATCCACTGAATAAATCGCTACAATCAAGTTTAATTTTGTCAATGCCTAAGGCAGTTGCAGAGCGTTCAGAACAATACTGAACGCTTATTCGCTGTCGGAGAATGCGAGACGTATATGTGCAGACAAAGCCGTCGTTCCTGGTTCCAACTATAAAGCTGTCGGAACCATTGAAGGCCGTCCCGTACATGATAGTGTAACATACACTTAACGTTTGGCAGGAACGAGTATTAACTAACCTTCGATTTGATTTTCTCAGGGAAGCCAAAACAGTCTTGGTCCAACCCGCCACTGCCCGCATCGAAACTAAGTTTATTGTGCGGTATCGCTCCCTGTATATCTAGTAAAGCCAACCAATGCCATAGAACAGTGCAAGGAGTCCCTTTACCAGTTCTTTATTAGACACAATTTCTTCGGCTCTGGTTGTCCCAAATGCAATGCATTCGAAGATTAGATATGATGCAGTTTCATCACCGTCATCACAGATCCTACCTTTAGGGTCCTCATCTGTTATTCCCATTGTATGTAGGTGTTTTTTGAAATTACCATGACCTGTCAGCAATCCAACCATGAGTCTAATCTCTCTCCTGTTCAGACCCAGGATTGCAGAGCTTCTTCTAAAACATGGCTTTGGAATCATTACATTGCCATGTTTTTGTTGATAGACTTTAGTCCAATATTCTACGTGCTGTCTTCTGAGCCAGTTACGTAGCTCCAATTTGATCATTGCCTTGGTGATTGTCAGGACAGGTTCCGGTCCAATAAATGGAGTCTGTGCCCCCATCCTGGCTAATCTGTCGGCATGTTCGTTGCCACTGATCCCCGAGTGGCCAGGGACCCACAATAGGTTTACTCTATTGCTTTCCCCTAGCTCCACCAGAACCCTGTGACATTCAGCAACAATTTTACCTTACTGTATGAAGAATTTGATTTAAGACCCTTGAGCCATGTGGTCTGGCGCATTTTAGTACTAACTTTATAAACGTCTTCAAGACGCCCTGTTAAATTTAAAGAGTTACTTTGACAAGACGTATTTGTTGTGAGGTTCAACTTTCCCCAGGGAAGAATCGATTAACCCTTGTAGATTTTTCCGTATGGTTTGTTGGTTGATTGGTGCTACGCCATTTCATTTTGGTAAAGCACTTTATTTAATTATTTTATGTTGTTGTTATGGTCTTCAGTCCGGAGACTGGTTTGATGCAGCTCTTCACAATACCCTATCCTGAACAAGCCTTTTCATCTCCTCATAAGAGCGACAACCCACATCCACTTGAATCTGCTTACTATACGCGTCTCTTGGTCTCCCTCTGCGATTTTTACCCCACACACTTCCCTCCAATGCTAAATTTACGATTCCTCGATGTCTAAGAATGTGTCCTACCAAGCGATCCCTTCTTTTAGTCAGGGTATGCCAAAAATTCCTTTTCTCACCAATTCTGTTCAGTACCTCTTCATTAGTTATACGATCTACCCACCTAATCTTCAGCATTCTTCTGTAGCACCACATTTCAATAGCCTCTATCCTCTCCCTATCCGCAAAGCTTATCGTCCATGTTTCACTCCCATACAAGGCAACACTCCACACAAATGCCTTCAGAAAAGACTTCCTTACACTTAATATTCGATGTTAGCAATTTTTTTTTCCAAAAATGCTTTTCTACCCATTGCCATTTGCATTTTATATCCTTTTTATATCGTAATAAAATTAATTACGGCAAATTTATTGTCGTATTTCGTGAATGATGCGGGCCCGAATTTCTCATTTTTCCGTAGGTGTTTCGATGCTAAGCGGCGGTTAGGAAGTAGTCTGCCGGCCGCGGTGGCCGAGGGGACTGAGGCGCGCCAGTCACGGTCTGCACGGCCACTGTGGTCGGGAGTTCGAATCCCCCCTCGGGCATGGATATTTGTGCCGTCTTTAGTATAAGGTAGTTCATAAGTAGTTAGTTTAGGGACTGATCACCCCGTAGTTAAGTCCCATAAGCTCTACAAACATTTGAACATTTTGAAGTAGTCTCTGCCACACCCCAGGACATAGCTAGCCGAGTTACATGTACATACAAATCCTCTACCTGTCCCCCTCTCTCTTACACACACGCAGGCTGGACAGGAGCAGTTGTTTTAAGACTGCGGCGCGGCGTCAGCTCTGGGCTGGTGAATGGAACGCGGCCCTGGAGAGGGGGGCGATACGAGACGAGCGGCGGCGGCGGCGTGTGGCCGCGGCGGCAGTAGTCCCGACCAGAGAGAGCATATTGATTGCGAGCGTCTCCTAGCGGCCGTCTTCCGTATCGACCGGCGCTGCCTACAGACGGATGGCCGCGTCTCCTCTCCTCTCCTCTCCTCCCGGAAAAGGAAAAAGGAGCGCAGCGGCCCGCTCTCTGCGCGCTGCCCGCCCTTCGGCTACTTTCCTTCGCCGGGCCCTCGCTTCGCTCTCACCCGCTGCCCGAATATCCTTTTCGATTTCGGAAGCGAAACGACACGGATGCCTTCGGAATGCTGCTTTCCATATATGCGGCGCTCGTACGGTAGAGTGCTGCCTACCTGCTCGATACTTCATCCCTTGTCTCGCAAGTTTCGTATCGATCTTGAAGACTGCTAACAACTTCACATAGGCAAAGAACAATTGTAGGTAGTATAGTGTAGCATGTTCTCATGGTGGGACCTTACACGAGGAAAAAAGGCAACATATCTTGTGGCAATCGTAATCAAGTTGGCACGGATTAGGGGCACTGCGCATGTCAAACAAGTCACAACCATGACTTGTGTATACACAAAAACAAATTATTCCCCCAAGTATTCATACAAAATTAGAACTAGTTCCCATATCCGGTTCTGATCACCAATTGTTTTCGTGAGATTTCGGTTGGTTCTAAGGTAGCAAACAGAACTCTAAAACCTCTTCCAAATATTGGTAATTCGGATTCCTCTAGCCCCATTACCACATCGTCAGGTACTTGACTGAAAAGTTCCTGAAACTCCACTGGATCATAACACTTAACAGTGCACTATCATTTTTGTCGGTAGGTGGTTTAAAGTACCTGAATAAGTTTAAAAAATGAAGAAAAACAGGAATCTAGGAAACGTTAGTTTACATTTCAAGAGACACTATCTATACTGGATTTCCGAAAAACACCGACAAATTTTGGGAGGCCGCGTGGGAACGGCCGTGACGTCTAAGACGCCATGCTACGGATTGCGAGGCCGCTTCCGCCGAAGGTTGGAGTCCTCCCTCGGGCGCGTGTCGGTGTGTGTGTGTGTGTTGTCCTTAGCGTAAGTCAGTTTTAAGTAGTTTGTAAGCCTACAGACCGATGACCTTGGCAGTCGTGTCCCTTAGGTTGCGAACATTTTACTTGAAAGTTTGAGGGAAGTTTCTTGAAAGCAAATGTTCTTATGTTTGTAATTATAAAGAACCAAACTACTCTGGTCATCGGTCCCTACACTTAGAATCTAGTTAAACTAACTTATACTAAGGACAACACACACATCCTTGTCCGAGGGAGGACTCGAACCTCCGACGCGAGCCAGCGCGTGATCCGTAGCGTGATGCCCCAGATTGTGCGGCCATTTCCACACGGCAATAGTTTCTTACATCAAAATAAAAAAAAAAATAATGCAGTTAGTAAACAAGGGCTCTAAAATGCAGATCGCAAAGCTTTGAGGACTAGCTTTCTTACTGAGAAACACATCTATTCCATTCAACAAATGCTCATACCTCATAAAGTATGCATTTTAGAGTCCATGTTTACTAAACGTTGTTTCATGTTTTGATGTAAAAGAACCTTTTGGGACATGTGTCGGTAGTCAGTTGGAAAACCCCGTATAACCACTGCTAAAGAACAAGAAATAATTCTTTTGCTCCTCTTTCATTGCTATGAACATATACCACCCCATACCAAATGGAAGAAAAAAGAACAAAAAATAAATCAAGTATGCTTAATCATTGCTATTTTCAAAAGAATACACACAGACGCGTATTTCATTTTTATTGTGGCAAAAATCTTTTGTCACTTAGAAAGATTAATTCTCTTTGTTCGCAATGCTTGACTGCAAACTTACAATAATTTACTATCTATATCGGTTAGATATGTCATATTTAGATTTGTTTCACGAAGGAAAACAAATAAAATTATTGTAAAATGTAAACTTTCACGGCCGGAATGGTCAAAGTTACTAAAAATTTCCGGGCTATTATGCCATGGTCTAGTGGATTTATGGTGGAAACCCAACGTTTCGTACCCGACTGCGGAGGACTTTCTCAAGGAGAATCGTGGCACTTTTGAATGTCCGATACAAATTAATGTGCGATGTAAACTACATATAGTAATCGACTAGTGCTATAGTACTTAAAAATATTTCTGAATATCAATATGTTAAAAAAACACCATGGAATAGTTGGCTGTAGCGTCATCTCACGTACTGTCCTTTACACTGTGCATTTATTTGTCCGTGTACTTTTTTCCGTCAGTGGTTTCTGACAGTAGTAGTCATTGACACCAAAATCGATAGTAAATTGATGCAAATTTGCAATCAAGTAGTGGTATTGAACAGACTGCATGTGGTCTGACCGTCCAGGGCTACCCCACCTTTGGAGAATACGAGAAATATATTTTCTGTGGTCAGTATGGATGTGTCCAGAATGAAACTTTCACTCTGCAGCGGAGTGTGCGCTGATATGAAACTTCCTGACCGATTAAAATTGTGTGCCGGAACCGGGGCTCGAACCTGGGACCTTTGCCTTTCGCGGGCAAGCCCGCTACCAACCGTGCTATCCCGACACGACTCACGATGGCGCCTCACAACTTTACTTCCGCCAGTACCTCGCCTCCTACTTTCCAAACTTCACAGAAGTTCTCCTGCGAAACTTGAAAGTTTCATTCTGGAAACATCCCTTAGGCTGTGGCTAAGCCATGCCTCCACCATATCCTTTCTTCCAGGAGTGCTAGTCTTGCAAGTTTCGCAGGAGAGCTTTTGTGAAGTTTGGAAAGTAGGAGGCGAGGTACTGGCGGAAGTAGAGTTGTGAGGCGGCATCGTGAGACGTGTCGGGATAGCACAGTCGGTAGTGCGCTTGCCCGCGAAAGGCAAAGGTCCCAAGTTCGAGTCCCGGTTCCGGCACACAATTTTAATCTGCCAGGTAGTTTCAGTATGGATGTGTGGTTACAGAAGTAATTTACGCTCGCGTGTAAGACCAAATGTAAGTATTTCTGTGTCTCCGACCTCAACATCCCTCGGTCTCAGTCAGGCTCCAGTTGGGCATAATCGGCGGCGTGATGTGGCTTGGTGCCCTCGCCGTTAATCCCCGCGCACGGCCGGGAGCGCCAGCCGCCGCCCGCCGCCTCACCCGCTTGTGCCTTGCCGTAGGTTGAAGTCTCCCGCAAACAAACTGCACCGCCGCGGCCACAAATCAATAGCTCGATGTCTGCAGCCACAACACAAATCTGGAAACGCTGCGCTCGCCGCCTTATCGCTGACGAGCGCACTGTTATTGTTCACAACAAACCGCCAGCTCGCGCTGTCATTCGTTTCAAACTAAACAAAAAGCACTGGCAACAAAAAATACTACTTTTTGTTGGAATGGGACGGATTTAACCGCTATCGGCGGGCTGAGTTCTGCGCTATAGAAAAGAGTATCACGGAAAGTAATACACAGGAACTCCAGAAAGTAAGTTACACGTGTCGTCTCACACAAACGCTATTGGCAACAAGAGTAGTGCAATGTCAGACGAGATCATATTCCTGGTTTCCTGCAGACGCATTGTGGATGCGGTACGTATAACAGACTGTGCATCACTGTATGGAATTTCAAATGGCACGGCGACTGGAAGCGCAAACCTTACGGTCGTAGATAAAAAGTGACAGTGGAAGTAGTGAAAAAACGACACAGCATGAAGAACCGGCGGTACTGCATGAAACAGACCTGCATTCCACGATGTGAATCGAAAAGAACACAAAATTTCCGTAAGTAACAAACATTAGGCCTACTTTTCATGGTCCATTAACGCACTGTATTCGATCTAAAAACAATAGATTTCTATTATTACAGACCACTGAAGATGTTTTACTGTCATTAAAACGAAACGCGTCTGATGAGAAAAAATCGCATTTTTATTGTAGTTGCAAAGACGGACAAACACTGCTATTCATAATTATGAAAGCAACTACGGACATTATGGCCACGCAAACGAAGAATGGCCACACAAACGAAGAATAAAAATACTCGTCTGGAGGGGGCGGAGCGATTCAGTATCCAAAATATCTGCAGCTAGACGGTCAGATTTAAAAATTGGAACGCAGTTGCTTTATGAGGGACTGAAAAAATAAAATAAAATAAACTCTCCAGTCTCTCCCCGTCTACGCCCCTGGTATGCCTACTACAAAACTGAAATAGACGGGTTAGTACGTTTCGTGTGGGCAAAACTTCTGACCTTTAGACAGATGGATTATTACTGTGAAGTTCAGTTGGCATTTGGACCAGATGTAATGTTCATCCCTATAGAAATGGTGGGTGGAGTTGATCGGTGATGAAGGTAGACCTTGCACCATGCGACTATCATCTTTTTGACAAAATGAAATAACATGGGGGTGTAGCGGGAAGTGGGAGGTAATTTTCCAACTATAAGGACTTTAACACAGCTGTGAATCGGATTTTTATGGCTGAATAATTGAAAGGCTGGTAGAGCGTTCTAACTGCCGTTTACAGACACGTGGATACTATACTAGAATAAAGTGTCATGCATCCGTGTCTCTGAAGTAAAGTGTTCAATAAAAGTCACTTGAAATGCCATACTAATGTATAACTTAATTTCCTAAGTCCCTTCGTAGCATGCATATTTGCGATAATTTTAGAGCATAGGTGGTACTGTTCAAGGTTTTACATATCAAAATTTTTAAATAGTCCGTTGTACTTTTCTAACGGATATCCGACAGTTTGCAACATTCAGAATTATTTTGTTTAATACATTTACTTATTGACATTCTTGTTAGATTTTTTTATTTGTCACCTTAGCATGTCTTACTTACAATATTCCAGATGCACACTTAGGAGCCTTAGCTCATAGCGTATACTGGGCTTGCTTTTTGTCTGAATTGACTCTGTACCTGTAAAGAATGGTAAGTTGTGTATGCAGTTTGTAGGCTACTTGTATAAATGCTTTATAGTGTTAACAATGAATCCTTCCATCTGCAGCAGAGTACACGCTGTTATGAAACATCTTGACGATATAAAAACAGTGACGGATAGTCGTCTTGCCTGAAAGAAATCAGTAAATCAGGAAAATGAAGGAAGTGAAACGTGGATTTAACTCTACCCTCCCCCCCCCCCCCCCACCATCACCATGATGTCGTTAAACGCGAAGAGTAAGGGAAGGAATTTGTCCGTGAACATTCGGATGGAAAGTGGGGAATTTGAACTTAGCTCCCCTCGAATGTGAATCCAGTGTCTCAATGAAAATGACTCCTTTCTCAGTAGATGTAGAAAGTACAGGTATATGTACAAGTCCCGTTCAGATGCACAGTCTTAAGCTTACAAGGTTTCGCTGTTATGTGTGTTTCGCCCAATATAGAATTGGTGGTATTTTGTGCTTCGGTATTTAACTATTTAGGTGCTATGTTTCTGTGGCAGATGTGAGGGAAACTGCCTGGTATTAGACAAGACGCTTTTGCAAGAAAGCCACTAGTTGTCTGCACGGCATACCAAATAAAAGTCAATTAACTAGCACTGACGTATATCTTTGTATGGGCTGCGAACTGGTCTAAAATGTCCAGCAGAGCCTAGGTGGATTAAAACAGTGTATTGAACCTAGATTAGGACCCGGAAGAACTACATTTTCGGGTAAATGAATGTAATAGACCTACTAGCAGAAGTAAGTCCGAGGACAGGTCGTGAGTCGTGCCTGCATGAGATAGGCCCTACCATCGGTAGCGCCGCATACACGCAGCAGGCAGCGAGTACGCATCGAAGAGCCAGAGACACACCCACCTTCACGTCACGTGGCACAATCCCGTGATGTCCGAAGCGGCTTAAAGCTGCCCGGAAACCAACAATAACAGTCTACGTACCAGAAACGCGTCGTCCAAAATTATGATGGTAATCTATGACAACTCTTTGTTTCGCGTCTGTTCAAAAATATTCAAATGTTTTTAGATGTATGGGACTAAACTACCGTGGTTATCATTCCCCAGGCTTACAAATTACTTAATCTAACCTGAGGACAACACACACCTCCATGCCCGAGGGAGCACTGCAACCTCCGCCAGGAGCGGACTCTCACTCCCTGACGTGACGCCTAAAACCGATTGTCTCTGGCTAAATTCCTCATATGATTATGGCACATTTTGGCTTTACACGAGGACCTGCAGTATTTTGTAGAGTTAATCCTAAACGTAACCATTGCCAGTACTGTTTTGCATCGAACTCTTCATCTGTGCAGAACTTGTGACAACTGTTTGTACTTCATAAAGGGGATGGAAACACCATTCCGATAATGTGCCCAAGAAAAGCAGTAGTAATAGCTTCCAGTTACTATGCGACAAACTAACTTCTGACTGCCAAAAGGACTGTAGGAGCAGACCATTGTGGCGCTGATCACTTGGATCAGCGTTCGGGTCTGCCGAGAGCTGTTTACAAACGGAGTGCGGGCAGCCCTTGACCGGCGGTCTGAGGCGCTACGTGACGAATCGTGAGGTCGCTCCTGTTCGAGGTTCGAGTCCTCCCTAGGAGATGGGTATATGTTTAATTTGTTCTATGTCAATGGGCGGGACTTCAGAGACATGCATAAGAAGTATTAAATGCACCTATTCTGTAATGGCAATTTTTATTAATTACTCGCAACCAGTTGCGGTGCCCATGCAACAAAGGCCCTTGAGATGCGGGGTCGCATTTTGTTATAAAATCTTTAAGTTTTAACAAAACAAAAAGTTCGGACATTCCTGTGTTAACATAGAAAACCGGTATAGAATGTTAGTCAGTAAAATACTGTGTACTAAGGATAAATTGGCTGAAATAGTTTGTAAGTATAGGGACAGATGACTTCAGCAGTTTGGACGGTTAGGTTTCCAGTCATTTGAACATATCATATGAATCTACAAGGCCAATTGAGGAGATTCTTTACTGTGAAATAGCTGCAGCTCTCAAGTAAACACAACGGCCGAGAGTGGGTGGGTGGGGCTGACTACGTACTCCCTCGTTCCGTATCCGTCGACGCCTTCGGGCGACCGGTCGGTACCTGTTGGGCCTTTCGAGGACTGTAGGGGAAAGGTAGTGGTAAAAGTGTGAGGACAGGTCGCGCTGCTCGGATACCTCAGTCGGTGGGATATTTTTCTGTGAATTGGAAAGTTTTTGTTTCTAGTTGGAGTTTCAATCAGCGTGCATTCCGCTGCAGATGGACTGCGCAGAGCAAAGGAAGGCGGTGCAGCGCGGCGCGGCGCGCGCGGCCTACCTTCTTCTCGGTGAGCTTCTCGCAGCGGCGCATCTTGCAGATCTGGTGGCTCTTGTCGTTGCGGCAGGGCGCGCAGTCGCCGCAGTTGTCCTTGCGCTGGCAGCCGGTGCACTCGCCGCACCGCTTGCGCTTCTTCTTGACCGGCTTGTCGCACAGGTCGTTGGGGTCGCCCAGCTGGCCCGGCGCCTGCGACGACGGCTGCAGCGGCGACTTGAAGCCGGCCGTGCTGGAGACGGCGGCCACCTGGCCCGAGCTCTCGACGCTGCCCGCGCCGTCGCTCTCCGTCGACGACTCGAGCGAGGGCGCGCGCGCTTTCCGGCGCTCCTTCTTGCGCGAGTCGCGCGGCGGGCTGTCGCCGTAGCGGTGGTGGTCGGCCAGCGCCGTCTGGAAGGCGGCGGCGGCGTGGTGCAGCTGCAGTGGCACGCCGACGCCCACGCCGACGCCCACGCCCGGCTCCGTCTTGACGACGGCGAGGTGCGGGGGCGGCGGCGGCGGCGCCACCTGGTGCGGGTGCGGGTGCGCGTGCGGGTGGTGGTGGAACTGCTGCTGCGGCTGGCCGTACGGCTGGAACAGCTGGATGTGGCGCTCGTCGAGGAACTGCTGCTGGATGGCGGGGATCTCGCGCGCCTGCACGGGCGCCGGCACCAGCGGGTAGCCGGGCCGCGGGTTGACGGCGGACAGCGTGTGGAAGCTGGGCAGGCCGGGCGACGCCGCCTGCGGCGCGGCCACGGCCACCGACACGGCCGGGCCGGGCCCCGCGGCCGCGCCCACCTGCTGCGGCTCGCCCTCGCCGGGGAACGCGTTGAACTGCGACTGGAACGACGGCAGCTTGCTGGCCACCGCGTACGCCGCGCCGCCGCCCGGGTCGCCGAACGCGGGCACGGCCGACGGCGGCGCGGGCGCGATCGACTTGAGCAGCGAGTCCTGGTGCAGCAGCCCCACGGGGCCGCCGTCGGGGCCCTTGCTCTCCCAGGGCCGGTACTGCGGCACCAGCATCGTCATGCCGTCGTTGCTGCGGTCCAGCAGGCGGCCCGCGCCGTCCGCGTAGTAGTCCCAGGAGGACAGGTCGAGCAGGCGGCCCGTGAGGCCCTCTCCGAAGGGCAGGTCGGCGGCGCCACGCACCGCGCCCGCCGCCCCCAGGCCCTCGGCCACGTCGGCCGCCGAGAAGCTGCTGAAGGGCGGAAGGCCCGGCGTGCCGCCCCCGTTGCCGTTGGTGTGCTGCTGCTGCTGCTGGTGGTGGTCGCCGGGGTCCTGCACGGTGGAAGACGGAGTGGGTGGCTGCGAGGGCGGGTAGCCGCCCCCCGGGCCGGCGCCCCCCGAGCCGTAGGAGGCGGGGCCCTGGCCGGGGCCCGGGGGGTCTGGGCCCTGGCTGCCGCCCTCACTCATCTGGACGGCCGCGCCGCCGCGCCCCGGCTTCTGCCCGCCATCGGCCCGCCCCGCTGTCGCCGCCCGCGCTCGCCAATCATGCAACTCCTGCACCGTCTGCAACACCGCGCCCCAAACACTTTTACAACACTCAGCCATTTTCACTAAACAATCGAAGACACTACCGAACTTCCTGCTGCACACTAAATTCTACATAATACGAGACCGAACACAACAAATTTATGACATTAACTGCGAGAGAGCCCTGTAATATTTCGATGGAGAAAGCTGAAAATTTGTTCCTCAGCCTGGAGTCGAACCCGGAGTCTCCTATTTAGTAGGCACTCCGATTTTTCCACTACGCAACTGGAGACATGGGAATTTCTGCGCCACGCGGTCTTTCTCTCCATAGAGAAAGTTTGTATAGCTTATCGGACTTAACTACGGAGGCATCAGTCCCTAAACTACAAACTACTTATGAACTAATACTAAGGACGGCACAAATATCCATGCCCGAGGGGGGATTCGAACCCCCGACCGTAGTGGCCATGCAGACCGTGAATGGAGCGCCTCAGTCCCCTCGACCACCGCGGCCGGCTCCCTCCATAGTTCCTTCCAGACACAAAACTTTGAACTTATCCACACTGTAGCTGCGCCTCGGTAACACAGTGCCAGACTACGAATCCAAACGTCGCGGGTTCGAAACCCGCCAGCTCCTACGATTTTTATCTCTCACTTTCCACTTCTTTCACCTCTGGTAGTGTCGCTAATGTGAAAAATATTGAATCCGCGTTAAACCGTAGGTCCCCCTGAAACTGACTGTGTCAGTTAGAAAGTCGGAGGAAGGCAACGGCATACCACCTCCAAACAGGAAAGTGCTAGTAAAGCACTGTGGTGTGCAAACCAATCTTCGTACTGTTGACTGCTTCCTTTTTACCAAACTGTAGAGGCGCAGGGAAAGGAAGATGTTTGTGGCAATAATGCATTTCAACAGCAGCTGTTAGCGAACAGAGTCGAGGCAGCAAGACCGGCCACATGCGTGGTCAAAGCTATCATGTAACCGACTCAACGTACGGATGACAACAGAGCGCTAGCCGAAGCCTAACGTCGGTAGAATTTAAAACCGAGCGAGCAGACGCAATATCGGCCAAGACTGATGTCAGGGGTAAAACGAACTATGTAATGAGCTAAGGAGACTGTTCGACAAGTCGCCTATACCGAAAACATCGAGGGGGCAGCGTAACCATCCTACACAACATCGATATACAAGTACGCCATCTAGGGAGATGGGCGTAGCCAGCAGCGGGACATCACTTGTCTCCACGACAACACATAGCTTTCAGACTGAGCAATAATGCCTCGAGGAACTTCAGAGTCCCTGACCACACGATAACACAACACATGAGGGAACGCGCGATGCAAAGTAGCGCCCAGGTAGACCGAGAAACCTCGCACTACCGTCACTGGGGTCTGAACTAACGACTCATGGCAACAGCCAAACGAAGGGCCGTCATCCAGGGTCTTCAGGAAGGTCCTCTTGCAATCAATCTATTCAACGTGAAGGAAAAAAAGTTGAAGGTTCGCCTACAAATTGTGCTCCTGTTGCAGTTCATTCCTGACCCACTGAGAACTATCCCATTATAACTAGTTCCCACTACAACAACCTTCTGGCGTAGACCCCCTACCCATTATCAGTCAATACTCGCGACATTTCGTCCATTCCCGAAAGAGTTAGACTATGTATGTCCGAAAGAAAGACACCATATATATCTCATATAATAAGATGATAACGGTAAATCATCCTTTCTTCAGAGAGGATGCACACCAGGGCCAGAACTCTAACAGGAATCGGCTATACGCCGCAACTACTGAGTGATAATTGGCAGGGGGACTACGCCAGAAGTGGAAAAGTTGAAAATTTGCATCTGGCGAGAGGCAAGCACGGGTAGCTCGTACGGGTCAAGTGCGACTGCATAGATAGCAGGGCCTAGGTTCGAGTCCCGGCTGGGGCACAAATGTTCAACTTTCTTCACCACTTGCAGTTAATGTCGTAAATCATTTGCGCAAAGGTCGATAACTGCAGAATCAAAAACAAATGACACCATGTATATAACGTAATTGTAAGAGGTTTCCCATTTCATGCTGACTGCAATTAGGACAACCAACGCATATCTGAGATAGGTTATACAGAAAACTAACAACAGGCACAATTACACATCAGACACCCAATCACCCGAACTCACAGAAACATGCAGCAGTCACGTACACACTCCACAGAATCAACACTATCATAAGGGCAGAAAAAAAAAGAACAACACAAAGTGAGAAAACAGCAGAGAGCAATCAATGACATAAAAAACGGAATCAAAGTAGCTCACCGAACTAACAATTCACTTCAGAAGTAGTTTCCAAAATCACACGTGAAACGAAACAAATATGACAAACGTAGGTAAAATTAGCCGATAGTAAACAAAAACCTACATCGCAAATCGACGATCCGCAGCTAGTAAGACGGAAGGAAAAGCAGTGGTATGGAAAGAACAGACATTGTCACATTAGGTAAATCATACACCAACTTTAAAAGTACACGACGAGTTCGAAAAGTGACAACTGTTCAAAGTTATACCTACACAACAAAATATACACACCTGTGTATCCGCACAACAAAATATACACACCTGCGTATCCGCATTTACAGAACCGCTGGAGAAGGAAATTCATCTGGTGTATTAATTGCATCAGCATAAGACGGGAGACCGATTAAAATAAATTATAACAGCTGCTGCGAAAGAGAAGTATCCCCACACTTCGAGAAAAAGCAGTAATTTCAGTTTCAAAGAAGGCAGCTGCCACAGATGTCAATCTCGTCGAACCATCAGTTTGTTAAGCTACACTTGGAAAATACTGACACAAATTATTTGCAGAAGAAAGAAAAAAACTGTTAGAAACTGATCTTGGGGAATATCAGTTTGGATTCTGGAATAATGTAGGAACCAAGGTCTTGCCTTAAAAAATAGGTTAAATGCAAACCCAAGTTTATAGCGTTTGTAGACTTAGAAAAGGCTCTTCAAAACATTGACTGGAACACACTTTTTTAAGTTCTGAAGATAGCAAGAATTAAGTACCCGGAGCGGAAAGTTTTTTTGTAACTTTTATATACACCAAAATGCAGTTAACCAGAGCAGAAAGCACATGAAAAGGAAACAATGGCTGAGAAGGGCATATGCAGGGTGTCTACTCTTCTTGTTAATAAACCTGTATACTGAACAATTAGTAAAGGAACCTAAATTGAAGTTCAGGAAGAAGACTGCGATACTGTGGTTGACGACCAACTTTCTAAAACGCTAAACCACATGCTTCTTGGTAGGCCCCTACTAATCGATAATTTTATTCGCTGTTTTCTGTACTAACGTAACCGATTACGACCTTGTTGAGTTATCAGATATTCTGCGTATATCTATTGTAACTAGTAAGGCAAGTTGCGTAAGAACTATCCTTTTGCCTAACGCTCCTTTCATTCCAAACAGCCACAGTAACGTACGAAGGAACATATATTGATTGTAATGAAATAACAGGTTTTCGCTTGGTAGGCGATGTGAGATGTTTCTTTTATTTAGCTTTAAAACATATCGATTTCGTCCCTATGATGGGACATCATCAGTGCAGAATTGCAAGTCATGATGACCTATGTGCTCTGCTTAAAAACATTTAAAGGTCTTGCTGGTACAAGTCACATGTTGTGACTTGTACCGGCAAGACCTTTAAATGTTTTTAAGCAGAGCACATAGGTCATCATGACTTGCAATTCTGCACTGATGATGTCCCATCATAGGGACGAAATCGATATGTTTTAAAGCTAAATAAAAGAAACATCTCACATCGCCTACCAAGCGAAAACCTGTTATTTCATTATAATTCTGTGGTGGGCTGGCACACAAAATGGAATCTAGTTACATATATTGATTGTGTTTGATGTATTTTCTTAGTGAGTTAAAGGCGCAAGAATTCTTTTTTTACTTTCACGAACATTTCATATCGGACTGAGCCACAGAAAAGCGTGGCCAGATTTAAACTAAGTTACTGAGTTCTTTAATACAATTAAGATATAAAAGCTTATTCATAAAGAAATGGTAAGTGGCACAATTCAGAATTTGGGATGGTGTCAGCCACTGAAAAGTCCTCGCAAGAAAGACCTGCATCTTTTGTTGTCAGTCCACAAGGCCCTGGAAAGGTAAGCAGAAAAAAAATCCTACGTAAGGCGATGGTTAAACTATGAACAACAGATTATAATAATCCAGTATGTAGTGTAGAAGTATGCGACGCGGCGCATTTAACAATAGTCCGAAGCTATGGAGGATGACAATCAACCTGTGTTACCCACGAGATTAAAAATCATTCGATAATAGGCCGCCGATTCTAATAAAGATGAAGAACAAAACTTATCATGGCAAGAATTACCTTGGCAAAAAGAGGAACGAAGGCAACGTACAGTTTGAGATCACCAGTTAGCTTATCAAAACATATCGCTATACTTCCAGCTTCTTTAGTGTCTTATATGAAGTGGCAAACATATCACTGACATTTCGTCCATTTGATGATAACATTGCGCTTATGAATACACTGGTCTTCCTGGCAGCTCCGCGTTCAGCAGTCTTCCGTTCCATAATAACACGAACTACTTCGCACCGGACGAACTAACTTCGATACAGCCATTCACACTATAGACATAAGAACCACAGTGTTCGGAGAAAAGAACTTACACCTTACCCACAGAGCAACACGATCTGACTGCGTTCTCCGAGGAGCTGACAAAGAACTAAAGAGATCTGCGTCTCTTTGATCCCCCTCCCCAACCACCCCGCTCTCTGCTGAGAGTTGTAATACCGGTAGCGACATATCCCGTGTCTGCACGCATGAACCAGTTCTCACAACTTCGTTGCATCGTCTCTTGTCGTGCTCGCCACAAAAAGTTAATAAATCACACCACTGAGAAAATTAATTTTAGTTTGAAAGTTTATGGTTAGATTCTCATGTCACATTTATTTCCTGAAGATCACTTCTGTCTCTACAATACTGCCGTCTCAGTTTTTTTACTAGGAAGTTGTGTTATTCCACTATGGTGACTTATTAAGCATATTTAAACTTGACCTACGCCTATATTTTCAGTTTACTCACAGTTTAGATTCATTGCCGTGAACATTTCCACACACATGACACACGCTTTATTTTATAAATGAAGTACGCGCGTAAGTACATCTTGTTGCTATGCAACAGCATCCTCTAATGTAGTGAACATACGACATATATTGTCAATATTTTAGATGTGAGGATACACTTATTCGTTTGAAATATTCATTATAACACATGTCTAATGTTATTGGTTACATAGATATAGCAAATGAAATAGAGTCCAATCAAATAGTCACCGAAAATAGGACGCAGCTGCAAATAATTACATTCACAGTTTGGTTTCATAATTTTCACCTCAGTCTATTGGGGTCACCATGGAGACGTGTTAATTAAATGTAAATTAGAATTTCCGTATATACATTTACTTACTGTATTACGGGATGCCACAGTACAGCAAAGAGATACACTCACGAACAATGAAAATAGCGCTCCTAGAGGCGAACATCGAATCAAAATGAAATTTACTTGGCATAATGATACAGATCAGACATTCATTTGATTCCACAATCAAGACAAGTAAACAGACTCAAGTATAAGTAGACATATACTGTGCTACATCCACAGAACGTTAGGCAAGCTTTTGCTGCATTACATGCCGCTGCAACACGGGACGCAGAGTTGACTAGACGACTGATTACGTGCTGAGGCAGACTAGCCCATAATTCTTGAACAGCCACCTCTAAATCACGTACGGCAGCATCTGGCTTTTCAGCTGGTCACATCCATGCTCTGCAGGGGACAAGTCTGAGGAACAGGCTAGCACTGGAAGAGTCGGAACATGACTAGGAAGTCTTCAGCAGCGCGCGTTGCATGAGTACGAGCATTATCTTGCTGGGTAAGCGCCCCTACTAGGTCGTGTAGAAAAGGTCGACACAGCCTTTAAGAATGACAGTCAACATAGCACAACTGGAAGGAACCGTATATCTTATGCTATGACTCCTTAGATCATTACGTCGGCTTGTGGGTGATTTGGCGCGCGATAGCTTGTCTGGAACTATCGTTCACCAGGCTGCCTCCATATCATTATGCTGTTTTCATCAGTCCCCAAAACGAATCGGCATTCATCACTAAGCAGCAAATACTGCCAAGTTGTAGCAGACCACGTCACTCCTGGCTTGGCACCACCGTTCAAATGTTTGTACAGCTTATGGGACTTAACTACGGGGTCATCAGTCCCTAAGCTTACAAACTACTTATGAACTACTTACGAACTAGGACGGCACAAATATCCATGCCCGAGGGGGGATTCGAACCCCCGACCGTAGTGACCGTGCTGACCGTGACTGTAGCGCCTCAGTCACCTCGGCCACCGCGGCCGGCTGGCACCACCGTAGACAGAGTGGCCAATGTCTCGTACGTGTGCCTTGATTCAGCCTGTGGAACAACCGGCACCCGAACGTCAGCTTTTATCTTACAGTGAGTTGATGTGGCATTTCTTATTCCCTGCCAAATGACCCTTTCATTCTCTCCTCTCGTCGTCTTCCTGGTTACTGCACACCCAGCACGTCGTACGTGGGTGCCATCTCCGAGTTCACAGCTTCCAACATACCTGTCGGAACACTCCAAACGATCGACCTGGCTAGTCACACGGCGTACCGACCAGCCTGTGGTTTTCATGCCGCTGATACAAACTGGCTTACTGTAAGAAATGTCGTATAATAATTCAACTTATCATTCGCGCCTACTGACATTCTCCTTGAGACGGCAAGTGATAGTCACGACTATGACTAATTAATTTACTGGAAACCTTACATTAAAAAACTGAAGAAATTCCCGTCCTGTTCATCAGTGCGGAATTCAAGTGGGAGTTAGTGCGTCTAAGGCGCTGCAGTGATAGGTCACCTCTGATTTAAATTACTCCCTCAGACAATCATCTTTCACACATTGCTCCATTTATTTTCACCTTTGCTAAGAAAATTTGGACAGAAATTCCACCTTAAGCAAGTTAGATTAGTTTTGCTTTGCCCAAACACCTGTCTTTGTTAGTATTTATTTCTGTCCTAGTTTTAATGAGGATAGCACAGAAAAGAGCTGTAACACGTTTGGACAAAACAAAAGTAATCAAACAGTGATATGCAGAAAGCGGAAATTCTCTCAGTTTTTTCGGAGAAGTTCGTAGAGTACCTGAGAAGCCGAAGCCAACTGTTGAATTAATTTAGATTTTCAGGTGGTGGCAACAGCAATCTTTTCAAAACATAATATTCTTTAATTGAAATTTCCGACGGTGCTTGACAGAACATGATAATATAAAAAAGGAACAACTTCCTGGTGTTCTGCAAAACTTATTTATTCGTCACAAACCGGCTTTCGGCTTCTCAGGCCATCAACTGACTGTAGAACAGAGCCAAAAAAAGAAATGGAGAGAACTGTTATTAGTACATTGAGATGATCTGTTATAGAAGACTTTTTTATTCCGTGTATTGTTCCTGACAAGTAAGTAAAACTGTTGTGGAATGAAACTATAAAAATGATAGAATGATCTCCATCAGATTTCAAGATAAGCACTTTCTACATCTACATGGGATACTCTGAAAATCACATTTAAGTCAATGGCAGAGGGTTCATCGAACCACCTTTATATTATTTATCTCCCATTCCATTCTCGAATAGGGCGCGGGAAGAAAGAACACCTGAATCTCTACGTTCGAGCTCTGATTTCTCGTATTTTATTCTGATGGTCATTTCTACCTATGTAAGTAGAAGTCATCAATATATTTTCGCATTCGGAGGAGAATGTTGGCGATTGGAGTTTCGTAAGTAGCCCACGTCGCAGCGATAAGCGCCGTTGTTGTGATGATTTACATCCCAGATCTTGTATCATTTCCGTAACGCTGTCTCCCCTGTATCGTGACAATACAAAACGAGATGCCCTTTTTTGAACTCTTTCGATGTCCGCTGTCGAACCCACCTGATAAGGATCCCACATTGGGCAGCAATACTTCAAAACAGATCGGACAAGCGTAGTGTATGCAGTCTCTTTAGTAGTTCTGTTGCACCTTTTAAGGGTTCTGCCAATAAAACGCAGTCTCTGGTTCGCCTTTCCCACGGCATTATCTACGTCTTCTTTCCAGTTTAAGTCTGAAGTAATAGTAATGCCTAGATATTTCGTGGAGTTTAACGGATTTCTTTTTGTACTCATGTAGACGACTTCACACTTCTCATTATTTAGAGTCAATTGCCAATTTTTACACCATAGTGATATCTTATTTAGATCGTTCTGCAGTTGGTTTTGAGCTTCAGATGATTTTACTAGACGGTAAATTACGACGTAGTCTGCAAACAGCCTAAGAGAGCTGCTTAGATTTGCTCCCAAATCGTTTATGTAAATAAGGAACAGCAGAGGACCAATAACACTACCCTGTGGAACGCCCGATCTCACCTCTGTTTTAGTCGATGCCTTATTATCGATTACCCCATCCAGTCGCAAATTTGGGGCGATGTACCATAAACACGCAATTTGATTAAAAGCAGTTTGTGAGGTACGGTGTCAAAAACCTTCTGGAAATCAAGGAATACGGAATCGATCTGTCGACAGAACTCATCACTTCGTGTGAGTAAAGGACTAGTTGTGTTTAGCATGAACGATATTTTCTAAATCTGTGTTGACCTTGGGTCAACCTTCTGTTCGAGATAACTCATAATATAAGATATGTTTCAAAACCCTACTGCAGATTGACGTCAATGGAATAGGCCTGTAGTTTAGTGGGTTATTCCCACTGCCTTTCTTGAATATAGGTGTGACCTGTGTAACGTTCCAATCTTTTGGTACAGATCCTTCTTTGAGAGAGCGGTTATTTATGGTTCTTAAGTAAGGAGCTATCGCTTCAGCATAATCAGATAGAAATCTAATGGGTATACGGTCCGGACCATGAGATTTGTTCTTGTTAAGTGATTTAAGTTGCTTCACTATTCCGAGGATATCTACTTCAACGTTATTCATTCTGGCCTCTGTTCGTAATTCGAAATCTGGAATATTAGTTTCGTCTTCTTTGGTGAATGAGTTTCTAGAAGCTGCTTTAGTAGCGCTATCATCGGCGGGATCGCCATTACTATCACGTAGTGAGGGTATTGTTTGTGTTTTGCCCCTAATATATTTAACATCAAAATCACTTAGGGTTTTCAGTCAGATTTCGAGAAAGAGTTTCGTTGTGAAAAGTATTGTAGGCATCTCGCATTGAAATCCTCACTAAATTTCGGACTTCTGTGTAGGATCGCCAATCCTGGGGATTTTGTGTTCGTTTAACTTTAGCATGCCTTTTCCGTTGCTTTTGCAATAGTGTCCTGACCTGTTTTGTGTACCAAGGGATATCACCACCTTCTTTAATTAATTTATTTGGTATAAAACTGTCAACTGTCAACTGTTGTCGATTCCACTTCTTTGGATTTGAGCCACATCTGGTCTACACTTACACTTACGACAGCTCTGTGTTCACTAATACCTGTATCCGTTCTGATGCTCGTTATGAGCTCAGGATTATTTGTTGCTGAGAGATCTAGTTGGCTCATGAACTAATTATTCGAAGTAATTCTCAGAGAATGCGTAGAGTACAATTTCGCACTTTGTTTTATGCGTACCTCCTGATTTGAAAATATAATTCCGCCAACGAATTGAGGGTAAATTAAAATCAAAGCCTACTATTATTGTGTGAGTGGGATACGTGTTTGCAATTAGACACAGATATTCTTTGAACCTTTCTGCTAATGTATCATCAGAGTCGGGAGGCAGGTAAAAGGAACCAATTATTAACTTCTACCCATAATAGCTCACAGGAACTATCAACTTCAACTTCGCTACACGATAGACTACTTTTGACGGCTACAAACACGCATCCACCTATTTTGTTTAATCTATCCTTTCTGAACACAGTTAAATCTTTTGCAAATACTTCTGCTGAACTTATTTCCGGCTTAAGCCAACTTTCGCTACCTATAATGATTTGTGTTTCGTTGCTTTCTATTAACGCTTGGAGTTCTGGTACTTTCTCAACGCAGCTGCGACAATTGACGACTGTTATACCGATAGTTCCTAGATCTATATTTCTCCTGTGAACCACCTGCACCCTTTGAGACTGCCCATTTTGTTCTTCCCCGAAGCCCTCTATCCTGAAAAACCGCCCAGTCCATGCCACACAGCCCCCACTGCCTTTCACAATTACGCGCCAAACATCTACCATGAAGAGGATGTCACTGATAAATTCTATATGGGCAAAACTACGTTATGCTTGTAGTTGACTGGAGCCACAAAACGGCAAATCTAATTATAGGCGGTATGACGGAAAAATTTATTCTTTTTAAAACAAATGAAGTAGGACAGAGACTCCTAAAATTTTACCAAGGCAATTCACTGGTTTTACCAATACACTGTTCCACCTATTCAAACGACGCCTACACACCTGTACATCATCAGGCACTCAACACCGTAAAATGAAACTTATTATGCAGGACGTGCCTAATACAAGTGGCCTGGACGAGTAAAAATGAAACTTATTATACAGGACGTGGCTAATACAAGTGGCTTTGACGAGTGGATACGATTCTGAAACCATTTGTGGCAACATTAAGAGAAGAGGAAAAGACCTACATCACTTCCAACAGGATGAAGGAACTGCCCATATAACCTATCTTCGCGCCTGAAAGTTGTTAGCATAGGCCAGCCTGCCCATGGCCGTAGCTGGCCACGCAGGTCCCCGATCTGTGAGTGTGCGATTACTTTGTGTGTAGAGGCCTCAAGTCGTATGTGTATCACCACAACCGTCATGGACTTCAAGAACGGCAACAGAGCATTTCGAAAGAGATGGCAGCAGTTCCCGAGTCCAGCTTCGAGCCGCCTTCAGCAACTAGGTCACCAGGGCCCAAAGCTGCCAGGAGGTGAACGGTTGTCACTTTCAACGTCTACTATAGTCAGGTTAATACTGTAGTTCATTTGCTATACTGTGTTCCTTGGTACCCTGGAACTCTGTTCTCTTTCATTTTCCCCATCCTGTATCATCTGAAATCAGAGGCGGGAGAGTGTTTAGTATCCAGTTAACTACAAGAATATCTGGAGCCGATTGCGGGTCGGATCATGAGCTTTAATTGCAAAATTACGGTCGCATCCAAAGGAAGATTTGTCCTTAAGAGTACACTTTATGATTATACAGTAGAAGTTCGAAACTGTCAATGGAGTGAGAGGAAACACATTGTTAAGAAAAACAATAATCAGTAGACCAGATACTTATAGAGCAAGACGTTGTTCAGTGCAGGAGAAAAAGGAAAGAAAAAATTATGAGGACAAGAGCAGCACTGATTTAATTAAAGCAGTTTCGAAAATTAATATGAAGAAACAGTATTTTCTTAAACGAACAGTGAAAAGACGTTGAATAGAAGAACAAAAGTTAATGTTAGGAGACCCTTAAATGAAAATTAGCGGCATCAAAGAAAAACGCCATGAGGAAATTGGTAGACAGCAAAACCCAAACCCGAAGGACGATAAGCTTTTCTAGAACGCACTGAGGTCGTTTTTAATGAAAAGACGAAACGCTTCTAGGAAAAATAAATAAATTGCAGAAAGAAATCTGCGTTTTTATTTCCAGGCACAAAAACATTCGTCGCCTGCTGCGGAAGATGACCACCCAAATGAACTTCAAAATTGGAATAATTAATGATGCATATAGTAAGACCTAACAGAGGTAGACATCAATGAAGGATAACAAGATTATATAGAAGATCTACAGAAGAAAGAGCTGTGTCGTGATGATGAACTTCATGTGACCTTAGAACCACAGCCAGATTTAGAAATTTTAATCAAGTAGACCCTAGAGAACGTTGCTAAAAGACTTATGGAAATCACTGAAATTTAGTAGAACTGCTCACTCAATGTCGTTAGAGACTGCAAATAATGTGCTAGATTCAATATGTCAGCAAATACGGATAACCCAAAAGCGGAGAAAAAAAAGTGGGTTCGGAAAAGTTTAGCATTCATCTAGATATTATACAAGGGGACATTTACAGAATGTTCAGTCAGCAAACAATTAAGCTTATCTCACGTGGTAAATAGGTCATGTTTAACAACTCACAAAATAGATTTCGCCATGTATAGACGTAGAAGTGACTGAAGAACAAACTAAATTTTGTATTGGTATTGAGAACAGAGATATAAATTGCCAACAACCGATTGAATACGAAGAGGGCAAAAAGACAATTACATAATGATGTTTATTTCTGCTTTGTTGATTATTTAAGGCCTTCGAATGTGTCCTCTGTCATATATTTTGAGGATGACTCAAAAACTTTTATCTGATCATTTCATTTACCTAGTACGGAATTTACACACTGACCAATAAACCACGGCTAGAAATCTCTAATGAAGAAACTACACACGTCAAGATTCTGCAACTACTAAGCTCTTCGGCAAAACTCATCTTATTTACTAAATCAGCAGGCAGAGGAAGTTACATCAAGTGTTCGATTACTTGATTACAGAAATAGATGTAAAGTGGTTGGGTTAGATATAAATAACTTTAGAAAATATGGATTGTTTGTATCACAAGGTAATTGATTTCAAACAACTGATTTGGGTTCTTAAACTCAGATGAGAGTAAGACAGAATCAAAAACTTTTCGGACATTCTGTAAAAAAAAATGGGTAGTGACTTTCTGGACATGCGCCTCAGGACTGAGAAATTGTCCTAAATGTTGCCGTCCACAAGAGTTTAAAAAATAATAAAAACACCCTTAAATGGCTCTACATCATTTCCAGATAATAATAGCTGAAGCAGATACCGGAACATTATGGCAAGATTAAATGAAATGAGACGTTCAGATGACATGACAAATAAAAGACTCTAAAAAATGAAACGATTTAAATCTTAGTGAACTATTACCGAAGCATTCGCAAGAAAACTCAAAACTACTTTGAAGTCTTAACGCTAGGTACCTTACAGAAATCTGGACAAAACCCGAAATTAACAGAAGCGTGATTTAAAAAAAATAAATCTAAGAGTATATTGTCAGCATAGTCTAAATGGAAAGTTTGAGGTGGTTTGTGTGTATCAGTAGACAAGGAACTCAATTCCATCGAGATAGAAATTGAAGCTGCACTCAGGAATGCTTCGGCAAGGCTGTGCCAACGGTAAGCATAGGCTTACTCTTATAACTGAATCTTCTACAGACCACCTAACTAATCCCCAGGCCAGCAGCTACAATTACTGAAGTAGAACGTGCAGATAATACAAGCAGACTTATTTACAAGAATAGTAAGTTAGATAAAGAAGCAACTGTGTTGTATAGCAAAGCGGAATTTAAAATATTTGCCAGTGCACAGGAATATGTAGAAGAACAGTGACTCAAGTTGAAAAGAATAGTTAACCATCGGATGGACAAATAGGTATCCGATGTAAAAGTTTAGGCGGGAGGGAAGGGACCCTCTAAGGTATAAAGAAACTTGTAGGACACCGACTGAAGACAAAATACTAAGTCTTCAAAATGTTCAAAAGTTTGTAAATCTATCGGACCAAACTGCGTGGTCATCAGTCCATAGTTTATAAACTACGTAAACTAAGGTAAACTAACCTAAGGGCAAACACACACACCCATGCCCCAGGGAGGACTCGAACCTCCGACGGCGAGTAACCGCGCACTCCGCAGCAAGGCGCCTAGCGCCTCGCTGCGGTGCACGCCGCCGTTCGCCGTCGGGAGGTTCGTGTCCTACGTCGGACATATGTATGTGTATGTGTGTGTTTTGTTCTTAGGTTAGGTTAGTTTAAGTGGTTTGTAGGTTTAGTGACCGATGACCACTACAGTTAGGTCTCACAACTTTATAAAAATTGGAACATGCACGTTAGGAAAGACTGCCCAACGTACATTTTCCACGTTGCGGTCTCAGAAACTAGCTAAGCTGTTTACGTTCATGTGCACTGTCCGCGTGCCAACAGTTTAAGAAATGGTCATCGACAGTAGTACAAATGAATGGGAATGCGTCGTTCTGGGATGACGAATCGACATGTCGAAGACTTCGTCTGAAGACAGACGAGTGGGAAATTTATCGACATGTCTCCGCAGAACGATGCATTGACTAGGTTGATAACAGGAGAAAACTGCATGAAAGAAATGTAAGTCATTTCTCGGCTGCGGCAGAGAAGTGTGTTGGGACACTTGTGGTTCATGCTGTGTATTAATGATTTGGCAAGCAATAGTAATAGCTACATTAAACTTTTCACAAACTTCGCACTTATCTATAATGAAGAAGTGTCTAGTTAAAAGATGGGCGAATATTCACTCAGGTACATACCGGCTGATCAAAAAGTCAGTATAAATTTGAAAACTTAATAAATCACGGAATAATGTAGATAGAGAGGTAAAAATTGACACATATGCTTGGAATAACGAGGGATATATATATATGCGCACGACGAGAAAGTCACGGTATGGGTCTGATTTACCACATCTACCGTTATCGGGCATTTTTTCTCCGAGGAACTGCGTGATTCTGGTTTTGTAACTGCTACGGAGACGGGTGAGAGGTACGCCGATATGTTACAGAATCGCATCATCCCCAGTCTCGCTGATAAACACCTGCTGGAACGTACGACTTTTATACAGGATTACGCTCCACTCCATATTGCTAGACGCGTGAAAGATCTCTTGCGCGCGTCGTTTGATGATGATCGTGTGCTCAGCCGCCACTTTCGTCATGCATGGCCTCCCAGGTCCCCATACCTCAGTCCGTGCGATTATTGGCTTTGCGGTTACCTGAAGTCGCAAGTGTATCGTGATCGACCGACATCTCTAGTGATGCTGAAAGACAACATCCGACGCCAATGCCTCACCATAACTCCGGACGTGCTTTACCGTGCTGTTCATAACATTATTCCTCTACTACAGCTATTGTTGAGGAATGATTGTGAACATATTGAGCATTTCCTGTAAAGAAAATCATCTTTGCTTTGTCTTAATTTGTTATGCTAATTATTGCTTTTCTGATCAGATGAAGCGCCATCCGTCGGACATGTCTTGAACTTTATTTTGTTCTAATAAAACCCCATGTTCTATCTACATTATTCCGTAATTTATTAAGTTTTCAAATTTATACTGACTTTTTGATCACCCGGTATATGTGCAAAGTGCCTTCAAGATTCGTAACTTGCTTTAAATGTTCACAATTGTAAAATTATCCACTTCACAAAAAGAAAAATAAATCCTAGTACCATATGACTACAAAATCAGTGATTCACAATAATTAATCTGTTTAGTCCAATACTTGGCTGTAACAATTTGTAGCCGGCCGCGGTGGCCGAGGTGACTGAGGCGCTCCAGTCACGGTCAGCACGGCCACTACGGTCGGGGGTTCGAATCCCCCCTCGGGCATGGATATTTGTGCCGTCCTAGTTCGTAAGTAGTTCATAAGTAGTTTGTAAGTTTAGGGACTGATGACCCCGTAGTTAAGTCCCATAAGCTTTACAAACATTTGAACATTTTTGAACAATTTGTAGGGTTATGAATACGTATCATCATGCAATTTAGTGGTGGACGTTGGTTCACAGGCAAAATACTGGAAATATGTGAATATGCAGAGAACACAGCAAACAAAAACATGTGCACTATATTTTAAAATATTACCCAGGTGTTTAAAATCCAAATAAGAGTAACAAGTGTTACTAAACGTATACTAAGAAGGAATGGCTACAGGTCTGTTTGGCTCGCGAGAGAGCGTCACAGAATGAAAAATCTGTGTTGTTACACTCTTGAAGAAAGATGCCAATTACCCGGCAATAGCCTACTTAAAAAAAATTCGAGAACCAGTATTAAGCGAAGAATTTAGACATTCTCATTTAAGCAGTCATTCTTGCGACACTAATCGCATTTGCGACGGGGAGAAATCCTAATATGTGCCACCTGTAATCCGCATCACCATGGTTTGTGGTGCATGTACGTCGAAGTACACAAAAATGTGAACGTGTACGTGTGTGTGTGTGTATGTGTGTGTGTGTGTGGGGGGGGGGGCGTATATGTATGAATATAATCGATGCTTACTACAAAAATCCAAGAGTTCAAGGAAAGCACCTAGAGAAATTATGCAACAGTAATATTGTGCTCTGATTCAGGCGTTCAGTATTCGTACCTTTATTACTAAATGATTTACTCGTAAACTTGACAAATAAATTTTTTATAATGAGAAATATAATAATATCAGTTATTCTAAACTGATTTTAGTAACATTAAGCGAACGGTTATACGCAGAAACACTCTTCTGGCATGATATACTGGAATGTTAGCGACACCTTGTGGAAGTTCTACATTTTGAACCGAAAAAAAGTCACATGTATAATCGACAGTAGGGACACTGAGGAAATAATTGTGTGGAAAGAGATATCTACAGTTAAAAGTGGTAGTTTGTTATTTGACGCAAAGAGTGGTCGTTATTTGATCACTGCCAATTGTGGCTAAGACTATATTGAAAAATCCGTTTACAGTGCCAAGTGATTAGTTTATGCAAAGCAACCGTTCTGTTTCAGAAGAACAAGGAAACGCATCATTGAAAGGAGACAAAGATACGTGCTGATGATCTATTAATCATTTTTCCCCGTGGTATTTTTAAAGCAGACTAAAGTTTGCGAGAATCGCCCGGAAGAATCAATGCAGGAAATAGTGGGCCATTTAAGAATTGAGAAACAACAGCGTGCGTTTGAAGTGCGCTAACGCTGTAGATAGGATACTGAATACCACAATAAGCAGATGAGCTGAAGAAGAGTTAAAATCTCTTAAAAAGGTTGGTAAATACAGCCACACGGAAGGTAAATTGGAAGAAACTTTAGGTAACGAAAGAAGTCGATTCACGAAAGAAGGAAGTACAAAATGTCCAAGTAAAGTCATGAATACAAGAATTAAAGTCACTTAGGAATGAAATAAAATGAATCTATGAATCAAAGGAAAAAAGTGTTACAAAAAGAAGTGGCGTAATCCGAAAAGAAATGATAGTCGGAAGGACGATTCAGCATATAGATATGGAAAAACAATTTTTGGTAAAATTAAAAGTAAAGATGGACTATTGTTGAACGTAGGAGAAAAAGGTGACAGATGGAAAAAATACAATGAAGTCCTCTACATGAGGGGGAGACACACTGATGACGTGATAGTGAGTCTATAAAGGACACAGGAGCCAATATTAGACGGTGGGTTTGGTAGAACTTTGGAAGATTTTAAATCGAATAACGAGGAAATCACAGATAACATTCCATTAGAATTTCTTAAATTATTGGCGTAAGTGGCAAACTAAAAAAGTGAAGCTGGTCTGTAGGATCCATTGATCTGGAGACTTACCCAAAAACGTCAGGAGGGATATTATCTGCACAATCTCAGGTACAACAAGACCAGACAAGTTCGAGAATAGGGTATTTGACTGTTTTCTGGAAATCGTTTTAAATTGTTAATTATGTCATATTATGGTCCGAACATGCTTTTTTACCTCGTGGATTTCAGTACTTATTTTTAGAAAAAGAAATGAAATTCAAATAATTTGAAAGCCCGCTAAAACGCTACATTTGAGTCACGTGATGCCTGTGACGTCATACAACACGCTGCTGCTGCTCTCGTAAGATAAATAAAATACCTGTATATTTTTTGGGCCGAGGTCTCGTGTTTGGGCGTTAACGTTAGCATAATGACCTACAAATATTGCTTAGTTCCGCACTGTACCAATACATCTGTCAAGACTCCAGAAAAATTGTTCTTGCAAGTACCAAAAACTGAGAAGATACGCAAAAAGTGGTTGACACTGGCGCGAAGAGATTCAAATGAAATAGCGGCTACTTCATGTGTGTATTTCTGTGAGGATCATTTTGATGTAAGTAAACAATATTATTCCATTGGTAAACTAAATTGTTTACTATCATTCTCTTCTACTGCAAAGGTGTAAAGCAGTATTATGCGTAGGTTAATGTCCTGATGTTTACATTTGCGAAGTAAAACTTCATAATGTTACACGCCTACGATTTGTTGTTGTTATGGTCTTCAGTCCGGAGACTGGTTTGATGCAGCTCTCCACCCTACTCTATCCTGAGCAAGCCTTTTCATCTCCTCGTAAGAACGGCAACCCACATCCACTTGAATCTGCTTACTATACGCGTCTCTTGGTCTCCCTCTGCGATTTTTACCCCACACACTTCCCTCCAATGCTAAATTTACGATTCCTCGATGTCAAAGAATGTGTCCTACCAAGCGATCCCTCCTTTTAGCCAGGGTATGCCAAAAATTCCTTTTCTCACCAATTCTGTTCAGTACTTCTTCATTGGTTATGCGATCTACCCACCTAATCTTCAGCATTCTTCTGTAGCAGCACATTTCAAAAGCCTCTATTCTCTTCCTGTCCGCACTGCTTATCGTCCATGTTTCACTCCCGTACAAGGCAACACTCCACACAAATGCCTTCAGAAAAGACTTCCTTACACTTAAATTAATGTTCGATGTTAGCAAATTTCTCTTTTTCAAAAATGCTTTTCTTCCCATTGCCATTCTGCATTTTATATCCTCTGTACTGCGACCATCACATGTTATTTTACTACCCAAGTAACAAAACTCATCTACCACCTTCATTGTTTCGTTACCTAATCTAATTCCTTCAGCATCGCCCGATTTTCTAAGACCGCATTCCATTATTTTTGTTTTGCTCTTGTTAATGTTCATTTTATACGCTCTCTTCAACACACTGTCCATTCCATTCAACTGCTCTTCCAGGTCCTTTGCTGTCTCTGACAGAATTACAATGTCATCAGCAAAACGCAATGTTTTTATTTCTTCCCCCTGAACTTTAATCCCAATTCCAAATTTTTCCTTGCTTTCCTTCACCGCCTGCTCGATGTACAAATTGAATAACATCGGAGAAAGGCTACAACCCTGTCTTACTCCCTTCCCAACTGATGCTTCCCTTTCATGCCCTTAGAGTCTAATAACTGCGGCGTGGCTTTGGTACAAGTTATAAATAACTCTCCTTTCCCTATATTTTACCCCTGCTGACTTCAGAATTTGAAACAGTGTATTCCAGTCAACATTGTCAAATGCTTTCTCCAAATCTACAAAAGCTAAAAATGTAGGTTTGCCTTTCCTTAATCTATCTTCTAAGATAAGACGTAAAGTGAGTATTGCCTCCCTGGTTCCTACGTTCCTCCTGAATCCAAACTGATCTTCCCCAAGGTCAGCTTCTACCAGCTTTTCCATTCTCCTGTAGATAATTCTACGATTTATGTGTAATTAAACCCGTTTCCTAATATATTTGGCGAAAGAACAACATGAATATTGTTGCAGCCCACTATAAAAGTATAGCACTGATTATTTATCTCCAGTAAGTGCAACTTTATCACCAATAGATTTTAGTTAACAACCGCTTTATACATCGACAACGCCCTTCTGGTTACTTTACAACAACTTACCCTATCGTAATATACGTATATGGGAGATGTCTTTAATGCTCCGATTTATTTAGCTTTCAAACTTTCGTAATATGCAAGTGTAAATACGATTAAAAGTGTTAGTTACCCAAATATGTGTTTATTGAAGCTTTACTGCGTTAAATTTTACTAACTATCCCGGCAGCTTCCTGTGACTATGTTGGCAACAGATGCTGAATAGCGAGAATCATGAGACGTCGCCATTAGCCAATCGCGACAGCGCAAATATTTTGTCGTGAAACCTTTGATTTACGAGGGCAGCTACTTTTACTGACCGGAAAAGGGTACATACAAGAATCAGAGTAGGAACAGCATTATTTATTTACTTCATGGTCTGTACGATACACTAATCTAGTCATTTATGTAATCTGAACATCTGGACAAAGATTTTCTTCCGTGTTGTTGATGTTGCCAACATAATCACTCAAGGCCACTTGGATAGGAGATAAAATTTCACCCTTTATTGCATAATATGGTGACTTCAGATTAAGTCTGCTGACATCAACAAATAGGGTACTTTTTTCCAATGGCATAAAATATCTCTCGAAATAATTAGCTTTAAAATGTAGGTATGCGTTACTTACAATGCAGTTTTCACGTTTCTTATTTCTGGCACGTAAAAATTTGGATTGTTTTTAAAGAATGAAGACATCATAATTGCATCAACTTTAGGGATCACGAAAAAACTGAACTTAAAGCTGCGAAATGGAGGAAACGCGTACAATAATACAGCTCCGGCTTCTAGTTGCCGCGCTGTAGGTGTTCTATGACGTCACCAGTACTTCAGCCAATAACAGAGCATTTTCGATCACGTGATCTAATCGTGAAATTTGATGATTTTTAAGCTTTAATTACGTAAAAATAAAAGATGTTTTATAAGAATTATAAGCGAAAATGTTGTCTGAATGTTATAATAACTCAGAATAACAATAATTCGAACCATATTTTTAACACAGGAAAATACCCTATTATTCTACAGCCTGCTTAGCAGCTCATGCTGTTGCAACTTGCATGCAAAAATAATATACAGAAAAAGGGAAATGAAAATTATGGATATGTCACATGACAGTTAGGTTTTTGGAAAGATACAGGCACCCGAGAGTTTTGACGTCGTGCTTCATAATGGAAGCAGGAGTTAAGAACAAACAATACATATTAACAGGATTTTCAGATTTACCATTCGATTATGTAAACTGGTGAAAGTTATTCGAAATTCTCATGAAAATGGGTATTAGCTATGGAGAAAGGCCAGTAGTAAAAGAACCAAGGCGCGGGGGGAGGGGGGAATAATACCAGGAACGAATTTCTTGAACGTCCAAGGATATGTGACGCTTGTCCGTTCTCTTTTGGCGTATTCCTGCTCGGTGCGATTCTTACAAGGTACGATTGACGGTGGACATCCAAAAATTGTAACGGGCAGCTCGTTTTGCACTGTACGAAATGGAGCACAGAGTGTCACATATGCGAATGCTAGATGAAGGAGCAATCATTAAAACAAACGAGTTTTTCAAGATATTTTAACGAAATTTCAGTCACTAACTTTCTGCACCGAATAGAAAATAATTTGTTGGCTCCCATCCATATGGGGGATAAGGGCATCGTAATGAAATCGGAGGAAAGATTTAGCTGTCCAGTTTTCCCTCGTGCAGCTCGAGGATTGAAGGGTCTGAACACGATCTGAAATGGTTTCTACGAATCCTCTACCAAGAAAATAATTGTTAATTACAGAGTAGATATAGTTGTATTCTTTCCCCTCTGCAGTTCAACCAGTGCATCGAAGAAGCATCAGGAGCAATAAGCATTGAAACTGGTAGAAACGTGGACCAGCGTAGGGAGAGTATGCATTTCTGGTGAAAATTGGTCTACTTTGTATCAAACATCGGCCTTAATATGAGACAAATCAGAGCACAGCATTGTATGGTACTGAATCACTGACTGGGGAAAAGGTGAAGTAGAAGTGAACGGAAACGTTTGAGATATTGTGCTACAGAAGGATGTTGAGAGGTGCACTGACAAAATGAGAAACAAGGTGGTTTTGTTAAAGAATCCGCGAAGAAAGAAATATTTGAAAAATTCTGACACTGAAACTATAACTGCTTGTCAGCTCACTGTCAGACCAATGTTTGTTTGTGCCACAATGTAATCTCCTTCCTACCTCGCAATGTGCCTCATCATTCCATGGTTAAGTTCGTTTCAAAAGTCTGTTCTTACGTGAATTTATCACTCGTATATCCACATTTCACTTATCAATTCACCGGTTTCACTATCCATTTCAGGTAGTTTTAATGGTATGCAATCCACCTAAATCCCATTGTTTAAAATATTTTAATCATGACCAATGCGGTTTTGGCAGTTTCAGGGGGATTGATGAGCGTTGCAGTTTAGCCCCTTTCAAAATCCAACCAACCAGTAGTTTTAGGCAAGAGATCCATTTTACTCCTTTTAATTTACTTTTTTATACGCGAACATATTAAGAACGCCTTTTGTAGCAGCAATTTTGTATTATTTACAGATAATCCAATCTGAAGATGCGCCACGAGAGTGAAACGCGTTATTGCTAAAGAAAGTTTAACAATTGCAACAGAGACGTATTTTATTCCTTGAGATAACGTAGCGACATAGCTACCAGAACGCTATTTCTGTGTACCCTTGAATATATAATGTTTACAGTCATAAGGCTCACTCTGATGTCAACGTGCGAAACAAACATAACGCCATGGAGACACAGTCGTGCTTTCTACACCCAACAGAGCTTAAAAAGGGGCCGCGTCGGATCAGCAGTGCGCATTGGGGCGCCGTGCTGCGGTGCGCGCGGCCGTTCGCCGTCGGGGATTGGATTCCCACCTAGAGCATGAGTGTATGTGTTATCCTTAAGTTAGTTTACGTTAGTTTAAGTAGTCTGTATGCTACGGACTGAAGACAATGCAGTTCAGTCCGATAGATTTACAAACAAACAAACATTTAAAAAGGAGTCTAATTGTAGCTTCCGAGAGGCATGGTAGTACTTTCGGAGAAGTGTCATCCAAGTTGGACGTGCTGAGTCAGTTGTGCAACGATGTTGGTTGCAGCGGTCACGTGAACATTGTCACACCCGACGACGACGTCCGCCAAAATTGTCGTATCGTAAGCGCAGCTTTGGAAAATTGTACAGCAATAACAGAACAGATAAGAGGGTTCGCGAGCCCAGAAGTATCATCATGAGGTTACCAGCAGTGGGAGTACGGGCACGCTTACCTCCAGCCCGTCTTCCACTCACGCCAGAGCATGGACGTGCACGGCTCGAATAGTGCCGTCATATGACCACTTAGAAGATGGATCAACGGTCCGGCGTCTTCAGCGATGAAAGCAAATTGTGCCTGTATGTAAGTGATGGTCGTTAGTAAGTACGACGTACACCTGACGAGAGCTATCTAGTAGAGTGTATTTGTCACAGTCACATTTGCCCCACCTATGCCTTTTAGTCTGGGGTGGTATTAGCTGCAACTCTCTTTCATTTTTGGTACTTATTGAGGGGACGCTGACCAACGATCGGTACATGCAGAACGTTGTAAGATCCGTTCTTTTCTCATTCTTGCAACAGGAAGGTGATGTGTTGTTACCACAGAATAACTGTCCCTAAAAAATTGCGCATGAAACTCAACGTGCTCTGCAGAACGTGCAAACACTTCCTTGGTCATCAGAATATCCCGACTAGTCTCCAATCCAACATCCGTGGGATGACAATTGACACATCCGATTCGTCAACCAGTCACTGTTGCATAAGTACCTGAACAAATCGAGCAGGCGTGGAATAATGGATGTCAGAATCGAAGCCTGCATTGCCGCCCGTGGGTGTTTTGTCATGGGTCGACACCTGGTACCTCATGACCGCTTCATCTATCGATCAATAAATGTAATCATTTCATGCACTGCGTCTGGACTGTTTCAACAATAAATCTCGAGTAAATTGAAAACGCTAAGGTGTACTAATTTTTATACTTTTCGTTAAGATAGTACTATACATGCTTTATATGATGATCGAAGACGGTACACTTTTCCACAATTTTAACGAATATTTTCCTAGATAGCGATGAAAATAGACGCTTGAGGCGTTATATGTGTCTGAGGGTTAAATCGTAGTCTATGTGACACTAGCTTCTCGCTGATGTGCAATGATTGTAGCGAAATGCAGCAAATCTGAAGTGTCCTTGAGAGAAGCAATGAATCAACAATCATAGGGCTACTACAGCATGAATGAATACATCTATAAATAGAAATATCAAGAAAGGTAGGAAGATCTTTTTTTAGCAAAAGCGAAAAGGGGCAGATGTCAGAGTACTTGACTGCTCAACAAGACAGTTTCGTCTCTAACAGTGACAGTATTGAGCAACTTGGACGAAATTCAAGTACACCGTACAATACGTTTTAGATAATAATATGCCAAGTAAAATTATCAGAGATGGGAAAGATCTACCGAGGTTTAACGATCGAGTTAGGAAACTGTTACGAAAGCAAAGAGAACTTCGCCGCAAATGATGTCAAAATTAGCGTAAGGGCATCCATGCGCGGGACGTTCGACGACTTTCAGAACAATGTTTTGTGTAACGACTGGCAGAAAATCCTAGCCTACGAAATTTGAGTCCTACGTCAAATCGGTAAACGGGTCGAAACCAGATATCCAGACGCTCTGAGACTATAATGGTGTTGAAATGGAGGATGACACACAAAAGGCAGAAATATTAAATATCTTATTCCAAAGGTATTTCACAGAGGAAGATAATTGGTGGTTCCTCCTCCAAACCTTGGAACGAAGACAAAATGGCAGATTGAAAGAAGTGTCAGGGGGATAGAAAAGCAATTGAAATTAAACGCAGATCAATCCTATATACAAGAAGGGTTATCGATCAGATGCTCAATACTTTATATCTCGGACATAAGTCAGTTGCAGAATTTTGGAACACGTTTTATGTTCGAATATTATGTCATTTCTGGAGATTTTGTAGAAATCAACATGACTTCCAAAAGAAACGATCATGTGAAACACAAATTATTATTCATCCACGAGATACACAGAGCAGTTGATACATGATCACAGTACATGCTGTGTTTTTGACTTCCGCGAGGCGGCCGATAACGTCACATGATGAACAAAGTGCGAGCATATGAATATCAGACCAATTGTGTGACTGGATTGAGGCGATCCTAGCTAACAGAAAGCAGAATATCATTCTCTGTGGAGAGGAGTCTTCAGAATTGAAAGTGATTTCTGGCATGCCCCAGGGGAATGTTATAGGCCCACAGATTTTCACAATATAAATGACCGCGTAGATAACATCGGGAGTTCAATGAGGATTTGGCGGATGATGATGTTATCTAGAAGTCGCAACACTAGAAAAAAACTAAATGCAGAAGGCTCTGCAGTGTATCAGTGCACGGTGCAGGGAATAACAATTGAGTCTTGACGTAAACAAGTGTTGCATTTACTTAGAAAGAAAGAGCCTTCATTACGTAACTACACAATAGCAGGACAAATATTGGTAACAGTTACTTCCAGCTATTTGGTATGGAATGACCATGTAAAATTAATTGCGGGTAAGGCAGACATCAGACTGAGATTGACTGGAAAAATTCTCGGGAAGTGTAAGCTGTCAACAAAGGAAGTATTACAAAAACACTAATTGGGCCAACACCTGACTATTGCTCATTAGCGTGGCATTCATACCAGGTAGGATTACTATAAGACAGAGAAGATCCAACGGAGAGCAGAACACTTTTTACGGGTTCATTGAGTAAGTACAAAAGCGTCACAGAGACGATTAGGAAACTCCAGTGGCAGACGCTGGAAAAGAGACGGGCTTCTGTCTAAGTTCCAACAGCGTACGTTTCATGACGAGTAAATCAAAATATTGCTTCCTCCTACGTACATCTTGCGAAGCAACCACATGGATAATATCAGAGAGATCAGCACAGGCAATCATTTCTCCCGCGAACCATAAGCAGCTGGAATAAGAAAGCTTAGCGTTTAACGTCCCTTCGACAGCGTTGTCATTAGAGACGGAGTTTAAGCTCGCATTTTTGGGGAAGGATGTGGGAGGAAATCGGCCGTGCTCTTTTAAAGAAAATCCTGGAATTTGCCTGGAGTGATTTAGGAAAATCACAGAAAACCTAAATCTGGATAGCCGGAGGTGGATTGGAACCACCATTTTACCGAATACGAGTCCAGTGTCTTACTACTGCGCCCCCTCGCAACTGGAATAGGAGCAAATGACAATAATACGCTAAGTACCCTCCGACACACAGCATCATGTTGCTTGTGAAGTATGGATGTGATGTAGAAAATGCGTCGGTTAATTTTGTTTCGTAAACAACACAATGTTACTGTTTTTGGTCAAAGTTGTGATATATTTGTTGATAGTAAGTCAATGCTTTTAACGGGTGGTACAGTAAATCTGCGATGACATGAATATTTTTTATAGCAGGATAGTGACGTATTCGTAAGAAATTGATTAATGTTTCTGACGAATTTAAACATAAATGCTATTGTTCCAACTGTCACTGTCGCTGCAGAACATCGAGTAAGTACATCGTGAACCAGTAACTACATGGCTGTGACAGTCTGTTTAATTAATTAAAATACGCAATTCATTCGTCAATAATAATAAGAGTTCTTAACATGTAAAATACTTCGCAGTCAAAACTACGTAAAAAATCTGTCATCCATGTAGTGACTAATTCTCAATGTACCTTTCTAAAGATCTTTCATAGCGATTTCAGAAAACCACTTCATAGTAGCACAAGAATGAACTATGGCGATCGAAACAGCACAGACCTACGATATTCATCTGTATATAAAGAATGTGATAAATGATAAACGATGCCGTGAAAGATATCATACATCTGTCTCAATGGAAAATACGTGAAATCCACGATAACTTACAAACCGAAATTATTAACCTTGAAATGAAGTCTTATAATATGAAAGATCCCGAATTAATTGCGCAAGTTTTTCCATTCCACTCGAATGAAACTTAATTCCACAAAAAAAAAAAAAAAAAAAGCACCCTATCATATTTCGTTACCTATAACGGAAAATTATACATTATATTACAACGTACGCCTCACGTAGATGTAATCAGGACATTTAAATTACACGCCGTTTTCCTTCATGGTATGTAAGACGAATTCTAAGTCTCTCTCAGGACACTTGTGATTGGCTGCTTTTCGCTACCAACATCCGCACATCAACGAGAAGCTTGTGTCACCTGAATTAGGATCTAAGCGTGTCTTAGTGGGCTGTAACAAATTCTATTTTGTCTCTACGATCATGGTGAAAATAAGGTGATATCTGCATGCGCCTACGGTCATATTTTTCAGAATATTCTGGGCAGTCCCCCAGAGGTTTCACTAACAGGTATCTATTTCCCCCTTCTTTACATCCGACCGATCGACCAACCACCCAGCCTTATTTGAGGATGTATAAGAATTGAAAATATGTGCAATATTCAACGAAAGCCAAATGATTTAATTTTCAGTGTCTGACTAAATGTAATCTCCATTAAAAAAAAATAATAATAATTTGTGTGGCCTTAGTATCTGTCGCAGCTTAACAATTTATTGTTCTACTAGATATAATCTAGTAGTTGTCCAGACAGAATTCAGATATTTCCCACTGAAGATACGACTTACGATGGTTTGTAAATCATTATCAACTGTGAAAAGCTGCTTGACAGACAAAATTATAACGCTTCATGAAAATGGAAAATCAAGCAAAATTAATGTATAATACAAATGTTTTCAGCATAGCAAACGAGAAGGTACGTCAGTATATTATGAATCTGATGCAATGTGCAAATAATGTCAGTAATCTCTTGCCCAAATAATTTGTGAACAGACGCCGTGTTGGTAGATTTGTACGGTTCCAACAAACTGAATACCCTATAAAAGCCTAATTCTGTTTCTTACCAGAATCGATTGGCCTTGTCCCCGAAGCAAAGCTCTCCGTTATGAAAGAACGCCAGTGACTCTTTTTGTAGAAGAGACGATACAAGTCTAATTTTAATTCGTCACAGCCATCATCAAAGCAAAACATTTTGGCTTAAGAGCTTTACTGTTTAATCCATACAATCTGGTGTAATCATAGAGAGGATAGAACTTACTGCTACACTGCAAATAAATTAAATCTTGACGATAACGAGTTGAAACACACCTTAATCTCAGTTTAATGAAATATTTTAGTGGGTTTAGACAGGAGTTATCAGGCCCTAAACTGACTTCAACCACTGTGTGGTGGCCGAATCGATGACCTAGGAAAGAAAGATGTCGATATCCAGAAGGCCAATGATTTGGTAGCCAGCCTAAACTGTCGGAAGTATCCGTCCTGGACGAACACGGACAAGACTAAAGAAAGCTTTTACGACTTTTTCATCAACAACAAATCAAATAGCAAGTTTCGTAAGAGAAATTTTGGTGACAAAGCGAAGTTCAAATCGAAGTCAGATAAGAGGAAGGATTATTTTCTATTTTCTTCAAAGACTGTTCTTTTTTACATAATTTCTCCTGAAACGATAGCTGTTACCTCCTGGGACAATGTTGTCCAAATTAATAACTGGAGACAGATGTCTTACAGGGAAAAGAAACAGCAAAAGTTATATAGATCAAGTAGGCTTTACGGCCTAACAAGCAATGTTGTTACTTCCAATTCAAGCAGGTGTACAAGAAACCGAAGATCTCTAAGAGCCAACTTGGAAAATAAACTCAAAATTTCAACTTGAAGATTGAACTTACACTAGCGGGCGGGGGAGACCAAACTCACTCTCTTCCCAAGCATTAAATCCGACTCGAAAGGGTCTGCTACTTTGCTGCGTCTCCTCCAACCAAACTAATCCGTTATAATCAACCAATATCACTAGCAGCTCAGATACGATTCAATGACGACGTTGAAGACCACTGGTTTAGTATGCATCTGTAACACTGAATTTCAGGTTTAAGTCTTGGGAAAGTGAACTTTAGAAGTTCGAACTAACTGGGAATATTTTAGAATTCGTTTAAAAAAATAAAAGGGAAGAGTGTATGGTAGCCTAGGTATGATGCGAAACCATTTAAAGCAATAAATACCATCTCGAAAAAATACAATAATAATGCTGATTTCCTTCGGTCACAGACGACGGCAGACATAGTTTGAAAACTCAAAGGCAATTCTTAGTGTAAGAAAAAGTGGATGAAGATTTAAAGCTTGTAGGGTCGCAAAACGGAAGGAATGAAATTATTCCTGTTAATCGACTACAACGGACAGAAGGAAGATAGAGTGCTCTGAACATGCGAATTCAGGAGAATGAGGCTATGCCATGAAAACTGATTCAGAGGAACATTGACGATTATTCAGACGATTGGACTGGGTAGTGGAGCACCTTAGCAGTAACGAGTCAATTCGATGTCTTCCGTGAAGAACCATAACAATCAACAAATCAATCGCATGGAATCAGAACTGACGGTGTCTTCGAGCTTCTACAATTTTTTTAGCTCGAAACTGGACTGGATTCTTGAAATTCCCATTATCCTTTTAAAATGTTTAGCAAGACACGTCTCTTCAGTTCGATCGATATACACATAAGTGATCATTAGAGCTTACCACAGAAATACTGCAGAAACACAGTATTTTTGCATTAATCGTCGTGAAAATTAAATCTTTCCTCTGATCATCACCAGATCACACGTTCTCTATTATTAAAACAGCTGTGAAACATGACTTTACTGTTGGAACAGTTCCAAGCGGACCCGAATTGCAATTAGTATATGCTATTTCCCGTGAGGAAAAAGTACTCTGATGAGGATGGCGACCGTATCAGATTTTCTTCAGATGCTCCATCATAGGACTGAAATCGGTTTCACAGGATTCAACTTAATTAATTTTGTTTATGATGACAAAAAGGAGTTTACTTGTTCCAAGCATCATCTAATTCATTCCTAACATTAGGAAAATATGAAATAACCACAGTGCATGACTTATCAAACAATGGTGGCAGTCCTTCAGCTTGTTGACTTAACAATACTGCGTGATAGCCACATCAATTTGTACTTCGGCGTAGTGTTGCAACATTGCGTATTATGGAGAATCCACGAAGTGTAAGTAGTGAAGAGTCGGAAGAGAGGAAAGGAAACGTGATTTTTTTTTTTTTTTTTTTTTTTTTTTTTTTTTTTTTTTTTTCCATATCAAAGGCACCCGCTTTCACAAGTCTCCAAGCTTTAGGGAGCGTGATCCACCTCGTGTTCATAACTTTCGGGATCCGAAGTACAAATGCAACACGTTTACTTAGCACCCTTCTTCCACAATTGCACCACTGATGGTACGATCACGAGACCGGCCGATATAATCCAAATATTTTTAAGTTTTGTAGAGCAGAAAGTAAAACATGTCGTTCCAGAGTCTAGTTCGTATCCCAAGAACACTTTTACAGAAGTAATTTGTTTTGAGGTCGTCATCTCTTTTATATACACCAGCGTATTTTATTTTTGAAGTAGATAAATAATTCACCAATATCAAGTAATAAAACAAGAACAAATTATGCTGATAACAACGGCAGGTGAACACATCAAAGCCCAAGACAACACCGTATGCAAGAAGATAGGGTTTTCAACTGTCATGCACTACAGTAACACTACTCATTGATACATTTGATAATCATCGAACACAACAATGTATATGAACAGTTCAGCATGCATACGTAAGTCTCTAGTACACGGAATAAACTGAAGGAACTGACTTAGTTCATCAAACACTGAATGTAACACTTTAGAAACAATACAAAGAATGATATTTTGTTGTTTCTACGGATATACAAATTTTTGTTTATTTTAATTTGCATCGATTACATTTTCTTTTCCACTGAAAGTGTATGTGACTAAGGCATACAAAACACGCAAAATTACTACACAGAGTGCTTGAGATTATGACAGTTACTACAAATAGTTGGCAGTTCATTGTTATGCCAATCAAAAATATGAATGTAGAGATACTGATATCAGGCCAGAGTCACCGAGGGATTTTTGTTTACGAATGGTCATAGAGCTATGCATAACCAATGAAGGTTTGATGCCGATAAACTGTCTATGTTGCAAAAAGTACAATAATTTTAGCTTTATATTTCATAAACTGTGACAATTAAGAACAGTTTTAATGCACTACAAGACACCCAACGTGATTTACTGCTACAGACAATATTTTCATTTATCCGAGTTTAAGCAACGTAATTTTGACATTTTACAGAGTCGTTTGTTTGTATCAAATTGATCCTGTGAGAAAAATAACTATGAAAAACTACCATGCCTGTTACAAACATCTACGTACCTCATCGCAAAACTGAACTAAATCAACACATTCAAAATAAAATGTAAACAAAACCTATACAGCAACAGAACATAACAATGTGGAACTACAGAACATCAAGATAAAAATATTCTCGATCGTGGAATTCTTATTAGCGTTCCAGCTTTCAAACTTACCGCTAAACGGCGAACGAACAGTACAACAGATTTGCAAATACTACACGTTGTCACAGATATTAACACACTGGAACAACGATTTTGTACAACGTGTAAACAATGTCTGTTCTGAAAGGCTGCGCCACATTCACTGACCTTTCCTACGGATGCACATTCCCATTTTGTCTTGTAGATGTTGCTGCCCGTCAAGAAAAAAAGCAATCGGTGTAAAAAAATAAATCACTGTCGCTCGACGTTGCTTATTCCTTTATGGTTTCACTGCGTTTTATTTTAAGTTTACGTAGTACTACGTAACATTACGCTGGCTCGCCGTAGGAACAAAAAAGCACACTCCATTCACGAGCGCAGGCGGCGAGCGTAAAATCGACCTAGAGGCAGGGAGCACGCCGAGCCGACTGCGGGCAAGGCACAACTGTGAGTCAGCCAGCGTGCTTCCCATCCCCTACCCTCCGCCGCTGCCACCCGGACCAGTGACGTTAAATATCTCCTGCTCCTCCTATGCTGAAAACACCCCTCCAACGCTACGCAGCTGACAGCGCAGCGCTTTCCATTTCTTTCAGGTGGGGGCGCGGAGCTGTAAATGACAGCACACGTGAACGAAGGTGGAGTTGAAATTAAGAGGCTGACATAAAAAAATCACAATTTTTTTTTGTACTTTTTTTTCCCCTACTATTCAGTTCCCCAGTATAGTGATCTGCGCGTGTGTAAAAAAAATTTCGCGGATAAATTTCAGTTATCTTCGACGTACGTGGAACGCATTACGTTGTCATCTACTAAAATAAACAGATTCTTCTATTTTTACGAGAGAAAATTACCTTATGACTAGAGAAAAATATTCCGCACCTTCCGCGCGTCTTCTTTGTTGTACCCTAACGGCTTGCTGCTAGCATCTTGTTTGCAAAACACCGGTCCTGATCCTCGCATCCCCCGAAAGAGTGCAGCATATGCGCTTAGTTCACGATGCCACTACCAGAATGCTCTGCGTACATGCGCGACTGTGGAAACAACGACGGGCTAAACTTTGTTCTGTCGTATAGTAACGTTATTTTCACGAACAAACTAATTACTTAATGCAGTAACAGACGATAATCATCTTTAAACCATTTATAAACCAGCTGGGTATTGTTTTCTAAAATATTCTTCACACTACGTTTTGTGATTGCTTATGGTGCTGCTTTAGCCTAGCATTGCTGTCTGTGCATGTTGGCCTCGCTAAACACTGCTATATTGTCTGAGTGGGTGGACAGCTGGTGGGCTAAGTAGTATCCTTACCTTCTCTTAGATTCACAACGAAAATGAAACCTTGTCAAGCAATTGCTCTGTGAAGTGTTATGGCGCACCTTAATGTTTCATATAAGGCGTAGTGTATTGTATTAATACGATGACATGTCGATTCAGAGGTAACTTTTAAATATAAGCAGGAAAAGTGATGCAGTGTTAGAATGGTTGATATAATAACGGTCACTATCACATATTTAGGCAGTACTAAAACCTAAAAAAAATTTTTGACCCCAAGAAAACTCAATCATGTCAAAAAAGTGATAGCAATAACAACAAAAACGTAAATTGTTAGAAAAATTTTGAGGCTTTGCAGTTTACGTCTTTGCAATCCCTTCGAAATTAAACCAATATAATTCCATGACATTGGCATAGTGTATTTTTGTAACAATCAGAGGTAACAATACACTTTGTTCAAAGACTTTCTCATAAAGGACATTTAACTGTTCTGACACTTTCCAGTTTCGTTTGTGATTGTGCGTTTGAAAGAACTAGTAAATTAAAAGTGAGTGAGTTATTTCCACTCAATAACCTGCGGACACGGTATTCAATTTTTTATTGAAGCACCAGTTTAAGAGTATTAAGTATCAACAGTATCGGTACCGGTAGTTCACTGTCGTTGAAGGGTTTTTCAAGTAAAAAGTTGAGCTGCAGGTACTCCTCGAAAAAATATATGGTGGAAGCATAACATAAAAATATTCAGTTGTGTAACTTGTCATAAGATTAGGGTGCATGAAATCCATAGTTTCGTTGCAAAAAATTGAGGCCACTTAGTATACAAAGTGCTACTAATTGGCTGATCTGCTGTGTACTTGGGGATGCTGTGTTTTTTGTTATATTTTTTCCATGATCTATGAAACAGATGGCCTTTAGTGCTCATAGGAAAGACACATGAATTAAATAGAAATCACGTTTTTTCCAAAGTTTCTATTACCACTCAAGGAAGAAAGTGTTTCTTTCTCGACGTTATCAGTTTGACAATCGCGAAGTCACATTATGCTTGCGTCAGAAGTAGCTACGGAGTTTCCTACACAAATTTCTCACCTACTAAATCACACTTGGCCACATTTAATTACAGACGATGTTTAATAGAAAAAACGCAAATAAAAAGAAGCAAAGAATGAAGATAAATTACAAAAACAGGAATAGGGCTTTCGGAAGTTTGGAAATAGGTCTACGTAGCCTTAGGTTTCCTTTCACACGACCTGGCATACAGTTCACTTCATTGAAATATTAACTTTATTTATCATTATTTTTTTCTGAAGGGAACGTTTGTTTACATACCAAGTAGGCCTACTCTACAACTTGTTTACTGGTGTTTCTATAGATTTTATCATCGTTTGAAGGGTTGTTAAAACATTTTTATCTCCAGTAGTCATTAGTTACCCTATAGACGTAATTATAGGGTCAATATATTAAACCTCAAATATATACACAGTAATGTATACAACACAGTTTAAGGTCCACTACTTGTCCTAGATAGTAGCATTTGGCCTAAGTCATCGCCGTTCTGTAGAGGAATTGACAGCAGAAATAATATTTTTATTTTTGCTGTGGCTATTATTGTTTAGAAATCAAAGCAGGATTTGATTACCATTGCTTCTGTCTGTACTATTTTTCTGCATTGTAGACATTCGACTGAAGATCTATTTAATCTGGAGTCTGACAAAAGAGCTCTGCATTGAAGTTATATCAGACCTTGCAGTTACCAGTATACACCCACTGAAATGAGAGTATTAGTCAAGCTGATGTTTATCCTTAGATGTGTTTGTTGTCTGATGAAAACTGTTCATAACTAGTTATTTGTATTGGACTCGTAGTAGATGTGAATTAATCATTGATGGTTTAATTATGTATGTTAATGGAGCATTTATGCTGTTTTTGGCTTCATGAAGAACATCAACTCGTATGTCATGTAAACTTGCTGATTTTTTTTTTTTTTTAAATTGGAATACTGGTACTGTAGGGCTATGTCTTACTTTTTTCTCAATTATAGATGAAGTGTACTGGTTGGAGGTTGACCCCAGTATGGTAAAAAACTTGTCTCAGGAAACTTCTGCTGTAATTTTTTTTAACATAGTTACTGAAGTAGGCCTACACATTCTATAAATTCATCATGTTTACTGCTGCTTATGGATGCATCTTTGTTTTTCTATTTTTTGTTTTTAATTTGATTTCAGGTGGTTTCCCCATCATTTGTTCTCTCAGCAAATAATGTCCCACGCTACTTTGTTTTTGTTTTCTGCCTCCAGAAATATTTTATTGTTTCCTTTTTCCAGCTAACAGTACCTTTCTGTAAATTTGCCTATATTTGTTAGTAAACTTGGCATTACATGTAAGATGTTATGTATTTTTATGGATGTGAGATAGGCCCTTGGGACCTAAGCAGTTTATTTTTAAATAACAGAATAATTGTTTCCTTCTTCACATTTTGTTTATAATGTATCATTTTAGTTTTGTTTTTTTCAGGCCTAGTTGCAAACTTACTTCATTGAGTTGGCCTAATTCCATTTGTTATTGAAGTACGCCGACATTAGACGTATACAGAATGTGCTACATTTAATTATCCCTAAATTGAAAAACACATCATTTGGAAAAAAGGAAGTAGACAAATTTGATAAGTTACATCTGTTACACTTTTGTTTTAAGATATGCTACAGCAACAAACTACTGTGATTTTGAAACATTATAATTTACATGATATAGGCATACAATTTAAGTGTGCTGTAAAAGTTATCAATGTTTCACATACTTCATTACTATTTCTGTGTCATTTACCAGTCATGACTGGATGGACAGCATCAAAAGTAGGCCTATATAGGCTATATAAATTTGGATATATACAACATAAACATTATTATTTTGTCCCGTTACTTACTTCACTATTGAAAAATTCATCAATTGAGTATAATGGGTGCTCTTTCAGGTCCTGTGCAATTTTCTCCTTGAATGGTCTTGGTGGCAGGGATTGCACTTCTTTAGACCACAACTTAAACATTCAATTCATTCAATGTGAGTTTACTGTCAGTCATGAAGCCTAGATGTTTGACAGTGTACATATTGTTGTGATATCTAATGTTGCTAAGGCTGCATATGAGATGTTGTGTTTTCCCTTCATTCATTTTCATTTTATTTTTGATGAAACATACTTTTCTATTTGCAAAGAGTTCACACGTTGCTTGTAGAGCTTGTGCTGGAGTTTTTACTTTGGCAAAAAGAGTGGTGTCATCAGCAAATAGTAACGTAGTTGTTACAGCTCATATCATTTACATAAATTAGGAACAGGAGAGGTCCTATGACAGATCCTAGCAGTACACCATGTTGCAACTTTTGTTCTTGTGAAAAGGTTCCATGAATTGACAGCACCTGATTTGGGTTTTCAGATAAGATTGGAGAGTTACCAGAATAACATCCCCAACACCAGACAAGTTTAATTTATTGAGAAGTATCTTGTGCTAGACGCAATCAAATGCCTTGCAGGTAAGTGTCAGTGCCACACTTTCTCTGTCTTCAAATACTTGTCTTATCTTTCTAATGAAGTCCAGTGCTGCCATGAATGTTGACTTTCCCCTGTGAAAACCATGCTGTGTGGCCTGAGAGAGCTTATTTTCTTCAAAACAATTGTGCAACTGTTGTTTCATTACAGACTCCCTAACTTTGGCTTGTGTGCCTTAATGATACAGTTAGCCATACCCTAGGTGCAACCGCAATGGAGGGGTATCTGTGGAGAGGCCAGTCAAATGTGTAGATCCTGAAGAGGGGCAGCAGCCTTTTCAGTAGTTTCAGGGGCAACAGTCGGATGATTGACTGAGCTGGCCTTGTAACATCAGATAATGTGGCTTTGCCACACAGTTACTGCCAACGGCTGAAAGCAAGGGCAAACTACAGCCGTTACTTTTCCCAAGGACATGCAGACAGGTGTGAAAATTACAGAACCATCAGTTTAATAACTCGTGGTTGCAAAATTTTAACATGAATTATTTACAGAAGGATAAAAAAGCTGGTAGTAGCCGACCTTGGGGAAGACCAGTTTGGATTCAGGAGGAACGTAGGAATACGAGGGCAATACTTACCTTACAGCTCATCTTAGAAGAGAGACTAAGGAAAGGCAAACATACATTTCTAACTTCAGTAGATTTGGAGAAGGCTTTTGACAATGTTGCTTGTAATACTCTCTCTCAAATTCTGAAATCAGCAGGAGTAAAATATAGGGAATGGAAGGTTATTTACAACTTGTACAAAAACCAGACAGCAGTTATCAGAGTTGAAGGGCATGAAAGGGACACAGAGGTTTGGAAGGGTGTAAGACAGGGTTGTAGCCTTTCTCGAATGTTGTTAAATTTGTACATTGAGCAAGCTATAAAGGAAAGCAAGGAGAAATTTGGAGAAGGAATTAAAGTTCAGGGTGAAGAAATAGAAAGCTCGTGTTTTACTGATGACATTGTAATTCTCTCAGAGTCAGCAAAGGACCTGCATGAGCAACTGAATGCAATGTACAGTTTGTTGAAAGGAGCATATAAGGTGAACATTAACAAGAGCAAAACAAGATTAATGGAATGCAGTCTTAGAAAATCAGGAGATGCTGAAGGAATTAGATTAGGAAATGAAACAGTAATGGTGGTAGATAACGAAGAATGGCAATGGAAAGAAAAGTGTTTATGAAAAAGAGAAATTTGTGAACATTGAATATTAATTTAAATACTTTCTGAAGACATTTGTGTGGTGTGTTGCCTTGTATGGGTGTGAAAGATGGCCGATAAACAGTGTAGACAGTAAGAGGAAAGAGGCTTTTGAAATGTAGTGCTACAGAAGAATGCTGAAGATTAGGTGGGTGAATCGAGTAACTAATGAGGAGGTACTGATCAGAACTGGTTTGAAAAGGAATCTCTGGCATAACTTGACCTAAAGTATGAAAGTGGTACTGTCATGGGTTTGCACCTTATAGTTTCAAAAATTCACATATTCCTTAAAACACATTTTTGTAAAATGTATAGTTTTATGCAGAAATATATGTACACTATTTCTAAATGTATCTACATACACATTAAAATTCGATGGTAATACACATTCCAAATGTGCAAAACCTAATTTATATGGGCTGTGCTCTAAGATTGATCTAGTAAAATGCTTTTCCTTGGTTTTACAGTTAAATCCCCAAAAATATTGGGTGTTACTGGGTTTACCTTACAAAGAATATCATTTATAGATCACCAAAGAATATTTGGTTTTATAGGAAATGTATAAGAGGGTGATGGGCCACGTGGCTGAAGGAATGTAAATTTACTTCGTATTTCATTAAATTATAAGTTAATCACAATTTCTTGTCATAGACAGCAGTAACATATCCATGACTGTCTTTCAAAGCCAGTATTTCTGGAGATTTTATAACTGTTTCAACAGTAGATTCAGTTGTGTCTGTAAAAGTATTTACCTTGATGTACATGAAGTAATTGGTATAAAAGAATGTAACATCTGTATTCCTTTTATGCAAACAGATTGACTGAAGTGCTCTTCCAGAAATCTCTCAGTTTGAATGTTCTTTTCTACTGTAGACAATTCAAAATTTTCAGATATAATGTTTTAAACTGCCCAATCAAAAAGTTGTTGCGAATTTGGTTGTCATACGGGCTGTGCAGACTTGCTTTTGTTGTTCCACTGACACCATCACAAGGTCCTTTTGCATTAGCAGAGGCAAAAAATGCCATTTGGTTTTAATTTGAAAATCTTCTTTTTATTTTTGTACTGGGCTGCACTCCCATCCAAAAAGTAGTATATCTTCTGTTTATCAGTCTGAATTTATGTTTAAAAAAAACTGAAATAGCTTTTATTCAAAACAGTGAACTGCTACGGTATTATGCTGTAGACAGTTAGAAATTATGACATGCCAGTAAGTCATGCGTTATGTTTGGTTCTCTCCTTTGTAATACGCTATGAAGGGATGCTCTGTTGCATGATCACTTGACCAATGAAAACTGTGGGCCTCATCTTGGAACACAAAAGTATAGTTCTACAAGAAGTCACATATAACAACAAATTCACCCACAGTCAAGTTTTTCTTGATTTCATTTAGATAAGAGCTCTGCTGCTTCAGTAGAAAATCCTGGAGTATTAGTGTATGCAGTTTTTCAGAAAAGAATCAATGATCTCCGATGAGGTTATCTCCAATTTTTCTAAGTTCCACCTGTTTACTGAAACCCATTGTCGAAATGTGATATTTTCCAATTACATTATCATCAAGTGCTCTTTGTAATATTCCTTTTATTGGATTACTTCTTGGGCAAGAACTACAGTTTCCCCTAATGCAGTGGAATGATACTGGGTTCTTTCACCAAACATTGTTTATAAGAGGCCAATTCTCCATTGGTTAAGATACCAAGCTTAGCTTTTTCTATCTTTAGTTAGACATTTTAATGTGTAGTGCAGGCAGGTACTGAGTGTGTTCCACAATGACAAGCCAAAATGCAGTGTTTTGATTGCGTTCTGCAAATTTAGAAAACCCGATCTTCATTGCTGGAAATCCAGCTTTGAAACTTTTGTATGCTTCTTTTAAATTGCACAAAATAAGTCTTTTAGACATTAATCTTCTATAATAATGGAAAGTCCAGGTTGGAATAAATAATATAGTGAGGACAGTTTACAACTCACCGCAAAGACGTGGCGACGAGCTGCGACAGGCACATCCAAAGGACACACACATACAACACATTCAGCTATCGGCCATGGCCTTCTTCAGAAAATAGAGCACTCACGCAATCACACAGGCACACAACACAGTCATACAACCATCACCTCCGACAGCCACACTTCGAAGTGTGGCAGTCGGAGGTGATGGTTGTATGACTGTGTTGTGTGCCTGTGTGATTGCGTGAGTGCTCTATTTTCTGAAGAAGGCCATGGCCGATAGCTGAATGTGTTGTATGTGTGTGTCCTTTGGATGTGCCTGTCGCAGCTCGTCGCCATGTCTTTGCGGTGAGTTGTAAACTGTCCTCACTATATTATTAGACATTAATCTTCGATTTATGAAAAAGTGTAAATATATTTACTGGTAAATTATATATGTGTCCACTTAAATATACAAAAATGACCTTTTTTATTGAAATGTGAATTTTTGAAATTTTTATAAATGTGTGAACCCATGACTGTCCCACTTTCATGTTCAGGGTATTATTTAATAATATTAATAATAATGATAATATAAAGCATGATATAATTTTTTTGAAGATGCATTTTTTGAGAAATTATAAATTTAAATTACCATTTAAATGTGAAACACAATTTTCGTCGTAATCAATAATGTGTTGTATATCATTGGAAAGCTCATGGAAAATGCGGAGTGTGTTGATTTGACATGAAATGACCCAGGGGTAAGCTTCTTCGTGTGCTCATTTACCAGATACCAAGCCACTGTGCATAGATTGTGAGCCTCTTTGATGAACTTGTCATTATATTTATTTCTATATTTCCTCCACTTCATTTCTGTAAATTCTCTTAGCTCTTGAGTACTTACAGTGAAGCAGGTCTTTAGTTGTAAGACCTGTAGCTGTCTTCATACAGTCCCTGAACATTACTACAATGCCTTTTAATCTGTCTAGCTCAGGAGCATACATCTTTGCTGTCATAAGTTTGTCCTTTCCTTTTGATTTGCCTGCAGGATTCTTCTTAGGGATTATTGGAAACAAGCTATCAAATTTTGTTTGTATGTTTGGAACAAACATTCAAATGAGTCATTGCCCCCAGATCTGCAATTTTCTGCTGCCGGATCACACCAGAGAGGATGGTTTTAAGATCATTTAATCTGTCTTGTTCGATAACCCTTCTACCGAAGGTGTAACTTGAATTCAATGTGTTTGGTTGTAGTTTACTGTTGCCATTCATACTGATTTTCATTACCAATGCTTTGTGGTTTGCAATCGTTGTTCAACTGCGCTGATACTATAATCTCAGGAATTGTGGTAGGTGATAACTGTGCCTAAACATGCATCACCTCTTGTTGGGAGTCAGTTTGCTGATCATAACTTATTGGTTATGAACTTCAGATTAAAACTTAAGAGACTGCAGAAATTTATAAAGGTTAGAAGATGGAATCTGGACAAATTGAAGGAACCAGAGCATTAGGCAAGAGTTGGCTGAAACGGAGGAAAGTAATACAATAGAAGAAGAATGGGTAGCCGTGTGAAATATGGTAGTGAAGGCTGCAGAGGACCATATAGACAGGAGGACAAGGCCTAATAGAAATCCATAGATATCACAGGATATACTGAATTTAATTGATGAGAGGAGAAAATATAAAAATTCAGCAACTGAAACAGGAAAAAGAGAGTACAAATGTCTGAGAAATGAAATTGACAGGAAGTGCAGACTGCCTAAGCAGGAGTGGCTAGAGGACAAATGCAGAACTGTAGAAGAATGCATAACTAGGGGAAAGATAGATACCGCCTACAGGAAAATAAAAGAGATATTTGGGGACAACAAAAGCAGCTGTATGAATATCAAGAACTCAGACGGAAAACCTGTACTAAGCAAAGAGGGGAAGGCTGAACTGTGGAAGGAATATATAGAGGGCCTATACAAAAGAAATAAACTTGAAGGCAATATTCTAGAAATGGAAGATGAAGTGGAGGAAGATGAGATAGGAGATATGATACTGCGAGAAGAATTTGACAGAGCGCTGAAGGACTTCAGTCGAAACAAGGCCCCTGGAGTAGATGATATTCCATCTGAACTGCTGATGTCGTTAGGAGAACCAGTCATGAAAAAATTGTATCACCCGGTGTGCAATATGTATGAGAGAGGGCAAATACCCTTAGACTTCAAGAAGAATATTGTAATTCCAATTCCAAATAAAGCAGGTGTAGAGAAGTGTGAAAATTGCAGAACTATCAGTTTAATAAATTATGGTTTCAAAATACTAACATGAATTATTTACAGACGAATGGAAAGACTTGTGGAATCCGACCTCGGGGAAGATCAGTTTGGATTTAGGAGAAATACAGGAACACGGGAGGCAATACTCACATTACGACTTATCTTAGAAGATATGCTAAGGAAAGGGAAACCTAAGTTTTTAGCGTTTGTCGATTTGGAGAAAGCTTTTGATAATGTCGACTTGAATACACTCTTCCAAATTCTGAAGTTATAGGGAGTGAAGAGTTATATTCAACCTATACAAAAACCAGACAGCGGTTATTAGAGTCGAAGGGCGAGAAAAGGACGCAGAGGTTGGGCAGGGAGTAAGACAGGGTTGAGCCTTTGCCCAATGTTGTTCAGTCTGTACACTGAGCAGGCAGTGAAGGAATGGAAGGAGAAATTTGGAGAGGGCATTAAAGTGCAGGGAGAAGAAATAAAAACATTGCGGTTTGCCGATGACTTAGTAATTCTGTCAGAGACCGCAAAAGATCTGGAGGAGCAATTGAGTGGGATGGACAGTGTCTTGTAAGAAAGATATAAGATGAACATTAAAAACAAAAAACAAAAGTAATGGCAGGCAATGTCAGAAAACCAGGCGATGCTGAAGGAATTAGATTAGGTAATGAGACAATAAAAGTAATAGATGAATTTTGTTATTTGGGTAGCAAGATAACTTCTGATGGCCGAAGTAAAGAAGATATAAATGCAGAGTGGCTATAGGAAGGAAGTGTTTCTGAAGAAGCGAAACGTGTTAACATCCAATATTAATTTAAATGTTAGGACGTACTTTCTGAAAGCGCTTGTCTGGAGTGTAGCATTGTTTGGGAGTGAATTGTGGACGATAAGGAGTTCAAATAAAAAGATGATAGAAGCTTTTGAAATGTGGCACTACAGACGAATGATGAAAATTAGATGGGTAGATCACGTAACTAATGAGGAGGTGCTTAACCGAATCGGGGAGAAAAGGAGTTTCTGGCATATCCTGACTAAGAGAAAGGATAGATTGCTTGGACACATTCTGAGACATCAAGAAATTGTCAACTTAGCATTAGAAGGAAGTGTGTTGGGTAAAAATCGCAGAAGGAGAACGAGGGACGAATATAGCAAGCAGATTGAAAAGAATTTAGGTTGCCAAACGTATTATCAGATGAAAAGACTTGCACAGGACAGGGTAATGTGGAGAGCTGCATCAAACCAGTCTGCAGACTGAAGACCACAACAATAACAACTAATAGTGAGATTAATGTTTGTTAAGACTAGTGAAGCCAATTTGATATCTAGGTCTGTAGAGAAGCTCTTTAAATCTATTTCCTTTTATACTTAGATTTTTGTTTGCATACACTTAGATTTTTGTTTGCATACATGGATATGCCACCATAAATTTCAGTTGTTCAATATCATGCATTTACAGCAATCAAATATTTAATACATCTGTAATAGTCACCCACTGCTTCAGTCAACCAGTGCTCACACATACATACGACATCAAGTTTAACTTCTTCTACAAAGAATGATAAAAATGTTATCTTGATTCTTAAACACTGCACATTGACAATTGCAATAACTAAAGACTTACAACTGTCACCTCTATGGTTATTTTCTTGCGTAAGTTGGGGACCTGGTTTTTACATCTACATCTACATACATACTCCGCAATTCACCGTAAGGTGCGTGGCGGAGGGTACGCTGTACCACTACTAGGCATTTCCTTTCCTATTCCACTCCCAAATTGAACGAGGAAAAAAAGAATGCCTATATGCCTCCGTACGAGCCCTAATTTCTCTTATCTTGTCTTTGTGATCTTTACGCGAAATGTAAGTAGGCGGCAGCAAGATCGTACTACACTCAGCTTCAAATTCCGGCCCTCTAAATTTACTTAACAGAAATTCACGAAAAGAACGTCGTCTTTCTTCCAGCGATCCCCAATTGAGTTGCCGGAGCATTTCCGTGACACTCGCGCATTGGTCGAACCTACCAGTAACAAATGTAGCTGCTCGCCTCTGATCCGCCTCTATGTCTTCCTTCAAACCGATCTGCTGCGGCTCCCAAATACTTGAGCAATACTCAAGACGTGGTCGTACAAGCGTTTTATACGCGGTCTCCTTTACAGGTGAAGTACATCTTACCAAAATTCTCCCAATAAACCGAAGTCGGCTGTCTGCCTTACTCACAACTGTCCTTACATGCTCGTTCCATTTCATATCGCTTTGCAATGTTACGCCTAGATATTTGAACGACGCGACCGCATCAAGAAGCTCACTACTGATGCTGTATTCGAACATTATAGGATTGTTTTTTCTACTCATGCGCATCACCTTACATTTTTCTACATTGAAAGCTAGCTGCCATTCTTGACACCAACTAGAAATTTTGTCTAAGTCAACCTGTATGCTATTACAGTCAGTTACAGACGACACCCTCCCATACACCACAGCATCATCAGCAAACAGCCGCAAATTACAACTTACTCTGTCCATCAGATCATTTATATAGATAGAAAATAATAGCGGTCCTATCACACTCCCCTGGGGCACGCCTGACGATACACTCGTCTCTGATGAACACTCACCGTCGAGAACAACGTACTGCGTTCTATTACTTAGGAAGTCTTCCAGCCAGTCACAAATCTGTGAACCTATTCCATAAGCTCATATCTTCGTTAGCAGTCTGCAGTGTGGCACCGTGTCGAACGCCTTTTTGAAGTCGAGAAAAACACAATCCGCCTGTTGCCCTTCGTCCATGGCTCGCAAGATGTCATGTGAGAAAAGGGCAAGCTGAGTTTCACATGAACGATGTTTCCTAAACCCGTGCTGATTCATGGAAAGAAGCTTTTCCGTTTCAAGGAAATTTACTATATTCGAACTGAGAATATGCTCCAAAATTCTACATGAAACCGATGTCAACGATATTGGCCTGTAATTGTATGGGTCAGTTCTCTTTCCTTTCTTATACATGGGAGTCACCTGCGCTTTTTTCCAATCACTAGGAACTTTGCGCTGAATTAAAGATTCACTATAAATGCAAGCTAAGTAGGGGGCCAATGCCGCAGAATAGTCTTTGTAAAACCGAACTGGTATTCCATCCGGACCAGCAGACTTTTTCGTATTTAGCTCTCTCAGCTGCTTCTCTACACCGGAAATATCTATTGCTATGTCCCCCATTTCGGAATTAGTACGTTGATCAAATGATGGTATATTTGTGCGGTCCTCCTGCGTGAAAGATTTCTTAAAGGTTAAATTTAGAACTTCAGCTTTCCGTTTGCTTTCTTCTATTACTGCCCCGGAATGATCAACTAGTGACTGGACAGTGGGCTTTGACCCGCTTATCGATTTTACATAGGACCAGAATTTTTTCGGGTTCTCGGAAAGATCTTTTGCTAAGGTGTGGCTGTGATAATTATTGTATGCTTCACGCATCGATCTTTTTATAGACGCACGAATCTCTACTAACTTTTGTCTGTCATCATTTGCGTGTTCTTTCTTGAGTCGAGAGTGCAACAGCCTTTGCTTTCTCAGCAGCTTTCTAACATTATTATTATACCACGGTGGAACTTTTCCATCCTTAATCGTCTTTACTGGCACATATTTCTCTAACCCTTCATTAACAATGCATTTAAATTTAGTCCACAATTCCTCTACATCCATAGTCCCAGAATTAAACGATGCCCATTCATTTTCTAAGTGCGATCGTAACATTTGCTTGTCGGCTTTTCCCAACAAAAACACGCTCCTAGCCTTCTTGACTGGTTTATGAACTTTGGTCACCATCGACGCTATGACGATATCATGATCACTAATTCCTGTCTCTACACAGACATCGTTAATAAGGTCAGGCCTGTTTGTGGCTATAAGGTCTAGAATATTTCCATTGCGCGTGGGTTGCCGGTTTAACTGCTCAAGACAGTTTTCGGAGAATGTGTCCAAAAGTAGCTCACAAGACTGCTTGTCTGTACCACCTGAAATGTAACTAGCGAGGTCCCAATCTATACTCTTAAGGTTGAAGTCACCTCCGACTAATATTGCATGGTCCGGATACCTATGCACTACCTGGTGTAGACTTTCCTTGAATGATTCTAAAACTGCTACAGCAGCACTGGGGGGCCGGTAAAAACACCCAACTATTAACTTTACTTCTTTTTGACCTGTTATGTGTGCCCTGATAACTTCACAGTTACTTTCAACCTCGATCTCAGTAGAAACAATATCTTTGTCCACAGCGATGAACACTCCTCCTCCAGTTGTATCAGTTCTATCTTTCCGATATACATTCCACGCTTCGCTAAATATTTCTGAACTTGCCACTCTTCTTTAATATCAGGGTCTATTTTATTGGGACACTGGTCGATCTCTGGAATAAAAAATGCCTGATTGCAGTGTTCTTTGGCCATATAGCAGTGTCCATAACCTTGTCCTTTAGATGGAAGTCAACACCAATGTTAAAGCTGTTCTTCATATCCTTTGTTTCTAGTTTCTCAACTTGGAAGTTTCTATAACCTGAAAACATTTTCTCAAGAAATTTGATTACATTTTCGGTTGTTGTACTATTTTTCCTTTTTTCCTAATTTGAACCATGATTTTTTCTCTCCATATAGCATTCCTTGTTCATCATCCTTGCCTATTATTAGATTTTTTGTTCCTCTTTTACTTGAATTTCTGACAGATACTATGGCAGAAGCCTCTTGTATGGCTATTAGTCTTTCTTTCTCTACAGTTTTCTGGAGCACAATTAAGTACATAATTTTTGGTTGTTCATATGTATTCTGTGTCATTTCATGCATGTTGTTGTTTTGCTGTAGTGGACACTATTTGTTTATACATACAATCAGCAGTTTTCCTGTAATGAACATCACACCAATTTGTATCTGTATGCGGTAAAAGCTTATCATCTCAAGGATTCAAACAAAGACTTGTGAAGACTATGTTGACCATTACTGACTCCAGATTTTGAATCATTGTAAGAAATATCATTCAAACATTGATTCTGTGTTGCTCCATAGACTGTAAGCTCTTGCTCCAAGATTATGAACATAGTTCTATAGAGTATAGTTGTATATACATATAAAGAAAGTGAGGTCTGAAGTTTTTCAGCTGTTTCTACCTATGTTGTGAAGTCAGTCTTTTTTGGTGAACAGTCTACCCTTTTCTAACTTGCCCAACTTTTTATGCTTTGCCAACTGCACCTAGTGATTCGAAAATTGTGTTGTTCTTGTTGGCAGCAGGAATGGTCAGCCTGTAAATGGGTGAATTTACTAGGTTCAATGTTTCCTGCAGACATTCATTGTGCAAGCCAATCTTCTTGGACAGGCTCTCAGGCAACAACTGAAGACTGTCCTCTCTCTCTCTCTCTCTCTCTCTCTCTCTCTCTCTCTCTCTCTCTCTCTCTCTCTCTCTCTCTCTCTCTCTCTCTCTCTCTGTGTGTGTGTGTGTGTGTGTGTGTGTGTGTGTGTGTGTGTGAGTGGTTTTTTTTTTTTGGGGGAGGGAAAGGGTGGGATTTTTCGACTGACATATCTTGTAAGTAACCTCTTTCATTGTTTAACTTCATAAATTATCACAGTATCTTCTCATGCCTGCCAGTTCAATGGTGTAAAAGAAGAATACAAAACAAAACACTTTTTTAATTTTCTTCTTTGTGTAAATCAACTTTTCAGGTAACTATTAAAGACACTTAATAGCTAGTACAGATTCAACCCTTTTCCCCCCCAAAAGAGTTGTACACATTTACAATTTCTTAGTTTCAGCATAAAAAAGTCGTGCAGGGATTTACAAAATTATTAATTGCATGCTTGGTCCCCACATTCTGATTGCGGCCCCTGGACCCAGAATCGGAGATGCTTCCCCCTCCCGGGGGAGAAGTGGGTTGGGGAATCAGCCAAATTATGATGCTTATTCTAACTTGTGAAGCCTTACAAAATAAGTTGAACCAAAGATGCAGATGTATTTCAATGGAGAGAATATTAATTTTTATTCAGTTCAAATCTTGAAGGAGCAACTGATTCCCGTCATCGCCCACTTCCCGTCCCCTGCTGTGGCCCTGGGCCACAATAAGCCCTAGTCTAGCTTATTGGTACACTTGTTCGTATTTCTGGCAGACGATCTGCCAGATAAGGCAGAATTACTGTACACACATGAAAATCTCATCTTTGCAGGAAGGTGGTGAAATAAAAATCTCTCACTACATTACACTGAAAGCTGATCTATCAATTCCTTTTCAAGCCTCACTAGAAGTAATGTCAAACTGCTGTACCAACGACATGACTTGAGAACAAATCCTTTAACAGTACGACAACCAGAGTAAAATGGGCAAAGAAACTAATTATATCATGTTTTCATAGCTGCTTTCTAGTCTACTTGGAATTTTATACTAGAAGGATTGTATGCAAGTTACTACGTATAAGAACCTTTGGGGCCAAATTGGTCCCATGCAGTTTTATTGCTTATAATGCCAGATTGTGAAAGATAATTTGAAGTGTAACGATCATATGTGCTTTGATTAATTTTTAACAATGGAAGGTCCAGGTTGGAATGTTGATAATATGAGGATAGCTAGCAACTCACCATAAAGGTGATCACTGAGCTGCCAACAAACTAATATTCACATTCATACAACTTGTCAATTTTTGGCAATGACCTTCCTCAGAAAAGATCACACTCACACAATCAACCACTCAGGCATAACTCATCCATACATGACCGCCATCCGCAACTGCCCTACTGCAATCAGTGCTGTTATGTATGGCATTGTTGTCGCATATTGAAGCAAGAAGACAACAGTTGGTTTTATTTTATATGCAGTATTACAATGAAACATGCCGAAAATACAGAGAAACACTATGAGGTGTCAAATTGGCTCTGCAGTCCTTCCTGGTAGTAATCTTAATATTTAGGAACGCATTTTGAAGTAGAACACTCTAAAAGAGGGTGCACAATACTTTATGTAAAAGATGAAAAAATTGCAGAAGTTAACTCATTTCATTTAATGGTTTGATCAGGATAAAACTCGTAAAGGGGCCAATTCGACCTCTTTATCCTTCCAGTGTAAAATTATTTTTAAATGGCATATAACGTGTTAAGCTGTACTTTTCAGAATACCTGGTAGATGAATTTCGTATACCTCCATTTATCTTTCTTCTTCATTTAATCATGACAGTACTACCATCCAATTAGTTCACCAATTGGCTTTGTTGAAATATGCACAAAATTGGGGGAATTTAAGCTAAAACAAGAAATTAATTAATGAAAACACACCAATATGAGCTTAAAAACAATGACATTGTTACCTAAAACTGATAACTTAAAACTGGAGAAACAGGAATGTCACAATGTATTAGGTGTTTTTAATGGTGTTGCAGTGACACTAAAATTATTCTATATTTACCTTATTTATGGCTTTATAGTAAACTGGTAAATATTTTTCCAAATTTTTAAGAAAAGCCTTCCTAACTTCTGGTATAATATTTCTCTCATATTTCTTTAGTCCCCTCTGGCTGATGAAATAGAAATTCATTGTTGCAATATCTGGTATTGTAGTTTCTATAAGTTAATAATAATTTCACGGCAAAATATGAATGTGAAGACTTTTACATTTTATAACAAAAGTTTATTTACACATTATTTGTAGAAACGCAGGGAACTGCAGATTACCGCAGATGTAGCACCCGCTGAGGGCAGCCTCTGCAGACACTACCCACTGTTGTGGGCATAAAGTGCCGCGTTTTACGCAGAAAGGCGAACTGCGCCTGTCAGTGACCAAACATTTCTGGTGTTTCGACTCAAATTGGCAGCCAACTGGGCGACAATTTGAAATGTGTATTGTCGCTGGTTCACGGGGAGTAAGAGTGCCATGGTATTGAACACCATTGTCCCATCAAAAGGAAAAGTAGAGACAACAATAAAAGTGCTCTTGGTGGCAGGATTAGTCTGAATACAGGGTGTTCAGCGAACCTTGAAATCTTGGAAACCGGGGAAAACATGGAATTTTAGAAATTGGGGAAAACCCTTTAATTATACTCAGAAATTTTAAATTGTTATTTTCTCCAATTTCACCTACAGTGAAACTCCACTTTTACATTCCCGGATTTTACATATTACCACTCTGTAAACAATTTTTTTGTTGGTTCAAAACTTTAATTTGCCCCAGCTTTAGCATTAAGATATTTACATTTTTTCTGTGATTTTCGTTTTATGAAACCATGTTTGAGGAATTAAAAACGTACGTAATTGGCATAAATTGAAGCTGGCACGATTTTTGCCTTCACGATTTGTTTAAAACATTACACAGTAAGGTTACTGGAATGCATAGTTTGCTTTTTGTTGTTTGAAGCTTCTGTTAAGTCGGCATATGGTACAGTGACTGATGGTTGTTGTTGTAGGAGACTAAACAGCTTGTCATCAGTCCTATGTTTCGAATGAAGTGTCAACTGTCAAAGGCTAAAAAACAAAATACAGAACATCTAGATGGAAAAGTCACAAAATGTACAGAGCTACATTGAACATGTTGCTAACACATAAAGGAAGGACACACTGGAGGAGAAGACCAAGTCACAAACTGAACTAAAACTGGAAATGAGGGCAGTCTGCACGAAAGTCAGAAAATTACTTAAGAGTGGTGGAGAGATGGAGAAATGGGGACCTGGCAGGTTAGGGTACTCACTACTCAATGAAATGGTGAAAGCCAGCTGCATTAATAAAATCTAAAACACTGTCAGCCATTGAGTCATTGTCTCAAAGTATTAAAAGACTGCTGCAGGGTGGCTAAAAGTGGACAATCCAACTATAGGTGGATCACTGTCAGAAGGGTGCCACAGTGGTACTCTCGGGGGTCCTCTACGAAGAAGCTAACTATGTTTTAGGCAGGTATGGCCAAATAAGCAGGCAACTAAGGATGACGGACTCCCTGCGAGAGGCCCGCAGGGAGGATTTCCATGTCGCTCTAGAGGACTTTTTCGCATGGAGCTTGTTGGGCGTGCTAAAAGTAGACCACTCTGACTCATAAGCAGCAAAGACATTGCGGCATAACCCCAATTTGATATCCTTCTATGGGATACCAATATCGAGGGGCCAGAAGGTGGTAGACTTCGTGGCCAGTCAATTGACCTGCTCATTACCCAGAATGCCAACGTGGCCTTGGGTCCACACGAAAGCAATTGAACTGCCAGACTATTAGTGAAGATGGAGCTTTGAATCGACCGCACCATAGTAAGGGTAGGGGAACACTGGTCAAGGGCCTGTAGGCCACTCAGCGAGTCGCTGCAGATGACAGACTTCCTGGGGCAACTTTTAAGGTGGTCAAAATCACGTGATATAGCGACCAGTTCCGCAGTAGAAACACTATAGCCAGGAGTTAAGGAGGGTTGTTCAGTGTGGTCACTGTGTATAAAGGCATACCCAACTCGGCCATCTACTGAGGAGCCATCATTGTAGATGATATCAGCACCACGGAATGCATCGAGAGTGGCCGAGAACTGTCGATGGAGAGTTTTTGGTGAAACCAAGGCCTTTGGATTGTGAGACATTTCTGGTTGGAGCTGCAGGCAGGCGATGGACCAAGGGGGCGTATGGGGTTTGTAGGAGAAAGGAGGAGGGATAGGGAGTAACTCAACAGAGGCAAGGAGGATACGAACGCAGATGACCCGACGTGGGCCGGCAAGGTGGTGAGGCAGATGCAGCAGCTGGAAAGAGAAGCCCACGATATGAGTGGTGTGGTGAGGCACAGGCATGGGCCACATATGAGAGAAGCAGTTGTTTGCGGCGAAACTCAAAGAGAAGGATCCCAGCTTCCCTCTTTACGAGCCGATCACAACTGTGAAGGATGGGGTCAACAAGCCGCAGTTATGAGGTAGTTGCAGAACCATAAACCAAGCTCCCGTAGTCGATCCGTAACTTTACAAGTGCCTTATAAAGCCGCAGGAGTGTTGGGCAGGTGGCTGGTGGCTCCCTAAACATGTGGCTTAGGCAGCGTAAGATGTCCAGGTAGTGCCACTACTTTCGTTTTAGCTGACGGAGGTGTGGCACCCAAGTGAGCCGGTTGTCAAAGAGCATGCCAAGAAAAGCTCTGGATCTAAGTGCAGAGCCTGACAATGACAAAAGTGCATGACTCGGGTCTTAGATGCAGAGAACTGGATTCCATGCACTGAGGCCCATGAGTGTGCCTTGTTAATAGCTCCCTGCTCATGCTTGTGGAGCTATAATACAGGCAAAAGTCGTCAGCAAATAGGGAGCAACAGACCGATGAGCCTATTGCAGGTGCCATACCATTTATAGCCACCAAAAAGAGGGGGACACACAGAACGGAGCCCTGTGGGACACGTCTCTTGAGTGTGAGTGGAACTCAAGCAACTGCTGACCCTAACACGAAACATGCAAATGGATAGAAAGTTTTTGATAAAGATCAGAAGAGCACCCCATAGACCCCAATTCTAGTAGTGTTGACAGTATGTGGTGATGCCAGGTGGTGTCGTACGCCTTCTGAATGTCGAAGGAGATGGCGACGAGCAAAATTTACACGAATGGCTGACTCAAGTGACACAAGGTTGTCGAGGGACCCTGACAGAAGCCCCCTGTTGATGAGCCAAACAGTCCCCTATTTTTTTCAGAAACCACATGAGCCAACGACTCATCATACATTTGAGATACTTGGTGAGAACGTTGGTGAGGCTAATCGGGCGCTAACTATTTGCCACCTTCAGCTTGGCGCCAGGTTTTAACACTGGGGTGATGATACTTTCTCGCCGTTGTGATGAGGAAAGACCTTCAGCCCAGATACGATTAAACAAGGCGAGCAGTTGATGTCCAGATTCTGCTGACAGGTGACGAAGAAACTGGTTGTGAATGCGATCTGGTCCTGGGGATGTATCAGGGCATCGAGCAAGTGCACTTTCGAATTCCAACACACTAAATGGAGCGTTGTAAGTCTGCTGGCGGTGCACACTGAATGATAATGTCCGTCTCTCAGTTCGCTCATTAAGGGTGCATTAATGTGGGCCATAGGCTGCCATTGCAAAACAACGTTTGTAATGTTCTACCACGTGCTCTGCGATAGCGATGGGGTCAGTGCATAGAGTACCCTGGGGTTGGATACAGGGGATACCAGATGTGGGTGGTGCGCAAACATGTGTCAGACTTGCAACCACACTCGAGATGGGGAAACATGAGAGCCTATGATGGCAATGTACAATTGTCAAGAGACCTGCTTACTCTGCTGGGTGAGACGCTGAGCTCGGGCTCGGAGACGCTTAAAGGCGATCAGGTGTGCTATCGAAGGGTGGCGCTGGAGTGCTCGCCCAACGTCCCAGGTAGCTTCCACGAATTATGGATTTCACCAAGGCACTGACTAGCATCTGAGCAAGCCACGAGAACTTGGGACTGTGGCCTCAGCGGTAGAAACGAACGACGCAGCTACTTGGCGAACGGTCATATCAATATCTGCGGAAAGTGGAGCAACTACCACCCCAGCTGAGGTGAAGGCCGGCCAGTCTATTCTGCGGAGTAACCATTGGGTCTGGCAATAAGCAGGTTGAAACTGAGGCAGAGGGGGGAAGTAGTGCCACCACATACATCATTGTGTAACTTTTACCTGAGATGGGGATAAGGCCTGTGCTGCAAATGGAGAGGTCAGCAGCTGAGTACGTGCTCTGTGCCATGCTGCAGTGCGTGAGTGCACCTGTGTTTAAGAGACAGACGTCCTGTAGTGCCAGTACAGTCTCAACATTCCTACCACAGAGGGAGACCTCGGTTCCACCCCACGAAGTGTGGTGGGTATTGAAGTCCCTCAAAAGGAGGAATGGTGGGGGAAGTTGCTTGACCAACAAGACAGTAAGGTACGCGGGGGAGACGACCTCCTGGGGAGAGATAGAGAGAACAGATGGTAAGTTCCGTATTTGCCTGGATTCTGACAGCCACTGCCTCAAGGGCTGTGCAGAGAGGCACAGGGGCATTGGGGACAGTAGAAAGGACACAAACATAGACACCACTAGACACTGTTGTAAACGGAGTTCATATAGGAGCCCCAATAGCCCCGAAGGGCAGGGGTCCGTTGGGCAGGAAACCAAGTTTCCTGTAATGCCAAACAGAGCACAGGGAATTGGCACAACTAGTATTGCAGCTCTACTAGACAATTGAAGAAACCCCCGCAATTCCATTGAAGAATTTGATCAACTCCTTGCTGGAAGGCCATGATGTAGGACAGAAGATCGTCAATCCAAAGATTTATGTTCTGCCTGGTGTTGCACATCTACATCATCTAGGACCATTGTCTAAGCATCTCAGTGAGGGCCAGATCCTTGGGAGATGCAAGGATCTCCACCTCATCTTCTGAGGCAGATGATGTAGGGATCTGTGACTTTGAAGTCACCAAAGAGTCCTTCTTCTTGGGCTTTTTCTTCTTTTTCACAAAACCGAAAGGGCAGCAAGAGGCTGTGTGGGCATCTCGCAAGTGGTTTCAGGGCCTAACATTGATAGGGAAGCCCTCTGACTGGGGCCGGGCAGATCCTTCAGCCTTTGGATGGGATCCTCCAATCCACTTCTAGAAGCCTTGTAATGGAGTGTCCCAAGGGACCGCTTCTTAGTGAGAGGGGCCAGAGAAGACTGTTGCTTCTCCAGCTGGGGAGTGGGGCCTGGTGTCCCCGATGGTGGGGTGGATATTGCTCCCTGGACCATGTTTAAAGACTTGTGTGGTGTGATACTCACCGGGATGTCACCCAGCTTATTGCAGACATGTAATGCCCGCAACTGTGCTGGGGAGGCCGTCTGTATCAGTACAGCCCCACTTTTCATCTTAGAGAATGACGCCACTTATCCAAACTTTTTCAAGATTGTCAGCAAAGAACTCTGGCTTAGTGGACATGAACGACTCTCCATCGGAATGGGCACTCTCCAGATATTAAGGCTCCCACGTTCCTCCCATGGGGTGCCGGGAAGGGAACGTCTTAGGATTGTATGCCATTGTGTCAAGTTCTGTTTTTCCACGCTTAGAGACCCTGCTTTTGCATCCAGCAACGTTATTATTGGCTCATTTCATTCTCATCCCATGACCTGCTAGGGAACTATACATCCGCCCCCCCCCCCCTCTCTCTCTCTCTCTCTCTCTCTCTCTCTCTCTCTCTCTCTCTCTCTCCTTCCCTTCTGCCTGACGAAGCAGCTATGCTGCGAAAGCTTGCATTATATATATATATATATATATATATATATATATATATATATATATATATATATATATATATAGAGAGAGAGAGAGAGAGAGAGAGAGAGAGAGAGAGAGAGAGAGAGAGGTTTGTACCGTCCTCACGAACTGGGCGATTAAGTCAAGATCCCCGGGCTCTGAAACGTACAACATAACACCGTCATGCTAAATGTTGGTTATTGAAGTATGCACAGAGCTTACAGTGTGAAGGACTGGTGGTGCAACACGTTCCACAGCTCGGGAACCCGGGTTCGCCAAGCCCGTACTCTGCAAATTAATGCTGAGCCCCTGAGGGACGTGACTGATAGGCACTACTCTAATTTATGATTGCTCCCATCAGCCTTTGCACCTACTGTTTATTCAAGTGTAATTTTTTTCCGCTTAGTATAATGCGTTTCGAGAATGAATTTATTCTCATTGTGAACTGAAAATATTTATGTATTACTTTAGTGACGTTTCTAAACAGTAGGAATGATGGTTTGTATATGTGTGGTTTCTTGTACATTGGAAGGGGCAAAGTACTTTTAACCTCAAAATGACAGCATGGTGCAAGAGATATTTGCACTTGACAACGCGATTAAATTCTCAAAAATCGTCGTCCGAAATGCCAAAAAAAGAAAAAAAAAAAAAATTTAAGCATGAAAAAATTCACAACTCATGCAGTGTTTCATTATTTAAGAAATGAGTGACTCAGATGCAGCCATCATGAAAACATCGATTATGATGAATAAAATTATGTCAAATGTTTCCTATGAAGTTACTAGTTTCAGTTTCGCTTTGAAATTCGGATAATGTTTATTACACAATAAAAATAGTCCCTGCCTAGTATTGTGATTTCTATTACGTTATATATTGTATAAAAACTACGAAAATGCAAGTGTGATCCTATAAGCAAATTTTAAAGCTAAAAAGTTATTTTCCGTGATTGACACCATTTTGTAAAGTCCCCTGAAAAACGTTAAATTGGGGTTCGGCTGTATTTATATTTCACACCTATGCTGATAGTTTATTGATTTGAATAGCATATCAATGAAATAACAAATGGATTTATTACAGTCAGATTTTCCATTTGTGAGAAAGTAGTGTGCAAGTGTAGAAATTCTAAAACGATGCACACTTAATTAGAACGAATTTGCTAAAAAATGTGAGCAGGGCCATATTTAGGGTATGCAATGCCCCTGTGCAGTGATTTACTTTACGCTCTCCCTCCCCCTCCCCTTTCCCCGCGGCATCTGGTATTCAAACTGATTTCTCAATCATTTCAAGATATTGAATTTAGTGAACCTAACAGTTCAACATGGAGAGAGACAAATGTACATATCCCTCTCCGATAATAATGTTCAAAGGAAACCTTACTGTGAAGACACCAGTGTAAACCTGATATCGGCACTACCATCTGATGATGGGCTCAGGCCCTAAACTAGTAACGGTGCAATAAATTGATTTATAAAATTCTTATGGCAGGTTGCAGTATTTATTTATTACAGTATTATTACTTAATAATGATGATTTCAATTACAGTAACATGAAAATATTATTTAAAAATGTTTTACAATGGCCAAATTTTGCTGCCCTGTGCAGCAGCACATGTTGCACCTTCCTAAATACAGCCCTGAACATGACTGTATTTTCTAAGTTGCTGAGTAGCATACCTATATTTTTTGAATTTAAAAACAATGTTTTTAAGAAAACTAAATATTTTCTCAGGTGTTATACATTGATTTTTGGTTTGAATTTTTAATGGATATAAGATGATACCGATAATTATGTATTAAGGAATGTAATTGTGGCTCTTTGTATACATTTTGGATCACTCACAGGTTCTTTGTGTATAAAAAATGCTTTCCTTCAAATGCACTCATATATTCAGTACTTTTGATTTCTAAGCAGTTGAAGATATGTAGAAAAACTGTTAAAGAATAATATTTGTTTCTACATTGTACTTTTTATGTCAAGTTAATAAATTGTGAACCTGGAAAAATTATTATTCCTTGAAAAACTTGGAAGAAACCTTGAATATGATAATTAATTATTGCTGGACACCCTGAAGTATATCATGTTAATATTCTAAATTAGATTTTCTTCCCTTTTACTAGGAAACAAGACTCTTCGTATATAGTGACAAAAATGTTCATAGTTCATAAATATTGTTGTCAAATCTTGCATTACAAAATTAAATACAGGAAAGACAAAAACAGTAAAATCTGAATTAATTTGATGCTTACAGCTGAAGTTGTTCAGCTGTCCTTTCATTGCATTAGGTTTCGTATTGATAATATCTGATGAAATGCCAACTGCCTCAGCAACTCAAGATATTGCGTCAAAAATATATCAAGAGGCCTGTGAAATCTGTCAAGTATTTCTTGAGATCCAAATCAATATTTTTTCTAATGGTAATACAGCAGGAACACATCTAAAACTTTGAACATCGAAGTATGTTGCTTCAAAATTTGACGGAGTATTTGTAGCCTTTGATTGCAACAAGACTTAGACAAAGGGACAAGTTGTTTCAACAATTCCCAATGACAAGCCCTAATACAGAAGAAAGAATAAAAACTCTTAACATTTCCAAAAAACGGATCGCATCATAATTCAGTTCAGCAGCATAAGCACTGTCTCTGTTCAGTGAGTGTACTCCACAAGGAGAAAATATTACATACTGTGTTAATACTAACACAACCATATTTTCTAGATTAAAATTCGCCACATAACCACAGTTTCTAGATCCAAATTCGGTACACCTTACAATTTGTATATGTATTTTCATTATATTAGAAGAAGATTTTAGTGAAAGTAAGAATTACAAAATATCAGTTTAAGTTGTTACTTTATATGATAAAGGAATTTGATCAGAACAAATGTATTTAACAGTGCAGTGAATTTTCTTCAGCAAGTCTGTATTTTTCAACATCATGTGAAAACATTCTACACAAGTTTTATAATTTACTCTAATTACTAAAGTTGATTTCACCATTTTTACAGCAACCTGTGTTTTGTCACTTGTCCATATATTATTCATGTGGAAAATACCCTTTCAGTAACTGCATTATTTTCAGAAAGGCAGAAGAGAAACGGCACTAGCTTGAGCACATTTGAGGAAGGTACATGATTCTGTCTGAAATGTGAAATAATATCAAGCCATCTTTGACCTGGAAAAGTGGTATTAGCAGGCCATTCACTGATTTTCTCACTAGTATAGTCTGTGCGTGTATGCTCAGTGGAAACAATTTGAAACTGTTTCGTCAGTTTGGGATAAGTACCTTTGGTCAAACAGTTTCCCATCACAATAAAAATTAATAATAATATATACAAATACAGGTGAGATAAATTTCTAAATTGGAAAATAATTTTAAAGCTGGGACAAACAGGTGTACCGAATTAACTTTGAAGAAATTTGGGACATAGACACAAAAATCACGACTGTCCCAAAAAAATCTGTATGGTTGGTCACCTTAGTTAACACACTCATACAATATCAACCAATAGCAATAACTAAGAGCAGCAATTGAAGTAATTGTTTAAGATAAGCAGTTTATCATAAATATCTACAACAATTGCCTGTAGAATCTTCTAAAATTTCATTGGAAGAAAAATTTTCAACATGGTTATTGTCGTTTGTTTTTAATTTCAGTAACAAAAAAATTGAATCATTTAGGACTGGGCTTGGGCCCCCTTCAGCACCGGGTCTTGGACCCATGGGTCCACCCAGCCCCACCATTGTGGAGGCCATGATTGCATGCGGTTCCTCTGCTGAAAAATCAAAAATTTGTTTTTAAGGTTGTGTAGTGTGGGGCGTGATCAGAAACTGTTAAAAGTCTGATATTCCTGGAGTTTCATCTTTCATATAAATATTAGTGAATCTGAGAAGGTTAAAATTAATCAACGAACCAATTGTGTGTAAAGGTTTATGAACCTGTGACCCAGGTTTCAATAAACATTAATGTTAAATTCTTCAGAAGGAGATACTTGGTCTTGTTACACCACTTTCTGTTCACATAAGGTTTTTTAAATATGTGAGAGTGAAAAAAAAATATATATATATATATATATATATATATATCAGATGTGTGCCCATTCCGATGGAGAGTTGTTTAGGTTCTTTGCAGACCATCTTGAAGTTGGGATAAGTGGCGTCATTCTCTAAGATGAAAAGTGAGGCTGTACTGATACAGATGTCCTTCCCTGCCCAGTTGCGGGCATTACTTGTCTGTGATAATCTGGGTGACATCCCGGTGAGTATCACACCGCACAAGTCTTTTAACATGGTCCAGGGAGCAATATCCACCCCACCATCTGGGACACCAGTTCCCACTCCCCAGCCAGAGAAGCAAGTCTTCTCCGGCCCCTCCCATAAGAAGTGGTCTGTTACATGTCTTCTATAAGTGGATTGGAGGATCCCAGCCAGAGGCTGAAGGATCTGCCCAGCCCCAGTCGGAGGGCTTCCCTATCAATGTCAGGCTCTGAAACCAATTGTGAGATGCCCACATAGCCTACTGCTACCCTTTTGGTTTTGAGGGCTAAGAAGAAAAAGCCCAAGAAGAAGGACTCCTTGGTGACTTCAAAGTCACAGATCCCTACATCATCTGCCTCAGAAGATGAGGTAGAGATCCTTGCATCTCCCAAGGATCTGGCCCTCACTGAGATGCTTAGACAATGGTCCTAGTTGATGTAGATGTGCAACACCAGGCAAAACATAAATCTTTGGACTGACGATCTTCTATCCTATATCATGGCCTTCCAGCAAGGAGTTGATCAAATTCTTCAATGGAATTGCAGAAGATTTTTCAATCGTCTAGCAGAGCTGCCCTATGGGGATATTATGGCTCCTATATGAACTTCATTTACAACAGAGTGTCCAGTGGTGTCTGTGTTTGCGTCCTTTCTACTGTCTCCAGTGCCCCTGTGCCTCTCTGCACAGCCCTTGAGGCAGTGGCTGTCAGAATCCGGGCAGTGATGGAACTTACCATCTGTTCTCTCTACCTCTCCCCAGAGGGGGTTGTCTCCCCAGCTTACCTTACTGTCTTGTTGGTCAAGCAACTTCCTCCACCATTCCTCCTTTTGGTGGACTTGAATACCCACCACACTTTGTGGCGTGGAACCGAGGTCTCCCGCTGTGGAAGGAAAATTGAGACTGTACTGGCACTGCAGGACGTCTGTCTCTTAAACGCAGGTTCACTCAAGCACTGCAGCATGGCACACAGCACATACTCAGCTGCTGACCTCTCCATTTGCAGCCCAAGCCTTATCCCCATCTCAGCTAAAAGTTACACAATGATCTATGTGGTGGCAACCACTTCCCCTCTCTGCCTCAATTTCAACCTGCTTATCGCCAGACCCAATGGTCATTCCGCGGAGCAGATTGGCCGCCCTTCACCTCGGCTGCTGTGGTAGCTGCTCCACTTTCTACACAGTCCCAAGTTCTTGTGGCTTGCTCAGACGGTAGTCGGTGCCTTGGTGAAATCTAGAAATCGTGGAAGCTATCTGGGAATGCTGGCGAGCACTCCAGTGTCACAGACGCCACCGTTCAATAGATCACCTGATCGCCTTTAAGCGTCTCCGGGCTTGAGCTCGGCGTCTAATCTGGCGGAATAAGCAGGACCCTTGGCAAAGGTAAGTTGCCACCATAGGCTCTCATGTTTCCTCATCACAAGTGTGGTTGCAAGTGCGATGCATTTTTGGACACTGCCCACATCTTTCATCCCTTGTATCCAAACCCAGGGTACTCTATGCACTGACCCCACTGCTATCGCAGAGCACATGGCAGAACATTACAAGCTTTGTTCTGCACTGGCAGCCTATAGCCCACAATTCTGCAACCTTAAAGAGCGAGCTGAGAGATGCACATTATCATTCAGTGTGCGCCGACAGGAGACATACGCTTCATTTATTGCGTGAGAATTCGAAAGTGCCCTTGCTGGATGCCCTGATACATCCCCAGGACCATGTCGCATTCACAACCAGTTCTTCATCACCTATCAGCGGACTCTCAACATCAACTGCACGCCTTGTTTAATCATATCTGGGCTGAAGAATTTTTCCCGTCACAATGGCGAGAAAGGATCATCGTCCCAGTGTTAATACCTGGCACCAATCCGAAGGTGGCAAATAGTTACCGCCCGATAAGCCTCACCAACGTTCTCGCCGAGTATCTCGAACGTAATATGAGTCATTGGCTCATGTGGACCCTGGAAGATAAGGGACTGTTTGGCTCAGCAACAGGGGGGGGCTTCCGTCAGGGTCGCTCCATAACTGACAACCTCGTGTCACTTGAGTCAGCCATTTGTGTAGCTTTTGCTCCCAGTGTGAGCACCTCGTCGCCATCTTCTTCGACATTCAGATGGCATATGACACTACATGGAATCAGTACATACTGGCAACACTACTTGAATGGGGTCTGTTGGGGTGCTCTTCTGATGATTATCAATACCTTTCTATCCCTTTGCACATTTCGTGTTAGGGTCAGCAGTTGTTTGAGTTCCAATCAACTCAAGAGAACGGTGTCCCACAGGGCTCCGTTCTAAGTGTCCCCCTCTTTTTGGTGGCAATAAATGGTATGGCACCTGCAATAGGCTCTTCGGTCTGTTGCTCCCTATTTGCTGACGACTTTTGCCTGTATTATAGCTCCACAAGCATGAGCAGGGAGCTATTAACAAGGCACACTCATGGGCCTCAGTGCATGGAATCCAGTTATCTGCATCTAAGACCCGAGTCATGCACTTTTGTCATTGTCAGGCTCTTCATTTAGATCCAGAGCTTTTCTTGGCACGCTCATTGACAACCGGCTCACTTGGCTCACACCTCCGTCAGCTTAAACGAAAGTAGTGGCACTACCTGAACATCTTACGCTGCCTTAGCCACACTGTTTGGGGAGCCACACACCCAACACTCCTGTGGCTTTATAAGGCACTTGTACAGTTACAGATCGACTATGGGACCTTGGTTTATGGTTCTGCAACTACTTCATAACTGCGGCTTGTTGACCCCATCGTTCACAGTTGTGTTCGGTCCGCAATGGGGGCTTTCTGCCGAAGCCCTGTACTAAGCCTGCTTGCCAAAGCTGGGATCCTTCCCTTGGAGTTTTGCCACAAAAAACTGCTTCTCTCATATGTGGCCCATGTCTGTGCCTCGCACACAAATTGTGGGCACCTCTTTCCGGCTTCTGCACCTGCCTCACCACCTTGCCAGCCCAAGTTGGGTCATCCGATATTGGTCCGTGTCCGTACCCTTCTTACCTCTGTTGAGTTACTCCCTATCCCTCTTGCTTTCCCCTACTGCATTCGCCCCCTTGGTCCATCGCCCGCCTGCAGCTCCACCCTGAATTGTCTCACAATAAAAAATTTTGGTCCGTGTCCGTACCCTTCTTACCTCTGTTGAGTTACTCCCTATCCCTCTTGCTTTCCCTTACTGCATACTCCCCCTTGGTCCATCGCCCGCCTGCAGCTCCACCCTGAATTGTCTCACAATACAAAGGCCTTGGTTTCGCCACAAACTCTCCGTCGACGTTCTTGGCCACCCCCGATGCATTTCGTGGTGCTGATATCATTTACAATGATGGCTCCTCAGTAGATGACTAAATTAGGTATGCCTTTATACACAGTGACCACACTGAACAACGTTTCTTACCTCCTGGCTGTAGCGTTTTTACTGTGGAACTGGTCGCGATATCACGTGCTCCAGGAAGTCTGTCATCTGCAGCGACTCTCTGAGTGGCCTACAAGTCCTTGATCAGTGTTCCCCTACCCTTACTGTGGTGTGATCGATCCAAAGCTCCATCTTCACACTCTCTAGTTCTGGCAGCTCAGTAGCTTTCGTGTGGACCCCAGGCCATGTTGGCATTCCGGGTAATGAGCAGGTTAATCGACTGGTCATGCAGTCTACCACCTTTTGGCACCTCGATATTGGTATCCTATAGAGGGATATGAAATTGGGGTTATGCCGCAAGGCCTTTGCTGCTTGGGAGTCAGAGTGGTCTACTTTTGAGCACGCCCAACAAGCTCCATTCGATAAAGTCTGCTACAGCGGCATGGAAGTCCTCCCTGCGGGCCTCTTGCAGGGAGTCAGTCGTCCTTTGTTGCCTGCCTATTGGCCATACCTGGCTAACACATGGCTACCACCTTTAATACTTTGAGACACTGCCTCAATGGCTGACAGTGTTTTAGATTTTATTCATGCAGCTGGCTTTTCCCATTCTATTTAGTTTTGGGTATCCTTGCCTGAAGTGACAGGTCCCCACCTCTCCATCTTTCCACCACTTTTAAGTCATTTTCTGTCTTTCACGAAGATTGTCTAGCTGTTTTAATATGTGCAGGATGGCTGGCTCATGCTTTATCATCTTTGTGATCAGCGAGCCAAGGTATCCTTCTTTCCAGTTTTAATTCAGTTTGTGACTCGGTCTTCTCCTCCAGTGTGTCCTTCCTTTATGTGTTAGCAACTTGTTCAATGTAGCTCTGTACATTTTGTGACTTTTCCATCTAGGTGTTGTGTATTTTATTTGTTAGCCTTTGACAGTTCACACTTTGTTTGAAACAGTTGACTGATGACAAGCTGTTTAGTCTTCTACAACACCTTACAACAACAACCATCAGTCACTGCACCATATTCCAACTTAATGTGAACTACAAACACCGAAAAGCAAAGTATGCATTCCAGTAAATGCAAAAAATGTCAAATAACTTTACTGCGCAACGTTTTAAGCAAAACTTGAAGGCGAAAATCATGCCAGATTCAATTTATGTCAATTACGTACATTTTTAAATCCTCAAACATGGTTTCTTAAAACAAAAATCATAGGAAAAATGTAAATATCTTAATGCTAAAGATGAGGCAAATTAAAGTTTTGAACCAACAGCAGTCTTTTAATACTTTGAGACAATGACTCAATGGCTGACAGTGTTTTAGATTTTATTAATGCAGCTGGCTTTCACCATTTTATTGAGTAGTGAGTACCCTAACCTGCCAGGTCCCCATTTCTCCATCTCTCCACCACTCTTAAGTAATTTTCTGACTTTCGTGCAGACTGCCCTCATTTCCAGTTTTAGTTCAGTTTGTGACTTGGTCTTCTCCTCCAGTGTGTCCTTCCTTTATGTGTTAGCAACATGTTCAATGTAGCTCTGTACATTTTGTGACTTTTCCATCTAGATGTTCTGTATTTTGTTTTTTAGCCTTTGACAGTTGACACTTCATTCGAAACATAGGACTGATGACAAGCTGTTTAGTCTCCTACAACAACAACCATCAGTCACTGTACCATATGCCGACTTAACAGAAGCTTCAAACAACAAAAAGCAAACTATGCATTCCAGTAACCTTACTGTGTAATGTTTTAAACAAATCGTGAAGGCAAAAATCGTGCCAGCTTCAATTTATGCCAATTACGTACGTTTTTAATTCCTCAAACATGGTTTCATAAAACGAAAATCACAGAAAAAATGTAAATATCTTAATGCTAAAGCTGGGGCAAATTAAAGTTTTGAACCAACAAAAAAATTGTTTACAGAGTGGTAATATGTAAAATCCGGGAATGTAAAAGTGGAGTTTCACTGTAGGTGAAATTGGAGAAAATAACAATTTAAAATTTCTGAGTATAATTAAAGGGTTTTCCCCAATTTCTAAAATTCCATGTTTTCCCCGGTTTCCAAGATTTCAAGGTTCGCTGAACACCCTGTATTCAGACTAATCCTGCCACCAAGAGCACTTTTATTGTTGTCTCTACTTTTCCTTTTGATGGGACAATGGTGTTCAATACCATGGCACTCTTACTCCCCGTGAACCAGCGACAATACACATTTCAAATTGTCGCCCAGTTGGCTGCCAATTTGAGTCGAAACACCAGAAATGTTTGGTCACTGACAGGCGCAGTTCGCCTTTCTGCGTAAAACGCGGCACTTTATGCCCACAACAGTGGGTAGTGTCTGCAGAGGCTGCCCTCAGCGGGTGCTACATCTGCGGTAATCTGCAGTTCCCTGCGTTTCTACAAATAATGTGTAAATAAACTTTTGTTATAAAATGTAAAAGTCTTCACATTCATATTTTGCCGTGAAATTATTATTAACTTATAGAAACTACAATACCAGATATTGCAACAATGAATTTCTATTTCATCAGCCAGAGGGGACTAAAGAAATATGAGAGAAATATTATACCAGAAGTTAGGAAGGCTTTTCTTAAAAATTTGGAAAAATATTTACCAGTTTACTATAAAGCCATAAATAAGGTAAATATAGAATAATTTTAGTGTCACTGCAACACCATTAAAAACACCTAATACATTGTGACATTCCTGTTTCTCCAGTTTTAAGTTATCAGTTTTAGGTAACAATGTCATTGTTTTTAAGCTCATATTGGTGTGTTTTCATTAATTAATTTCTTGTTTTAGCTTAAATTCCCCCAATTTTGTGCATATTTCAACAAAGCCAATTGGTGAACTAATTGGATGGTAGTACTGTCATGATTAAATGAAGAAGAAAGATAAATGGAGGTATACGAAATTCATCTACCAGGTATTCTGAAAAGTACAGCTTAACACGTTATATGCCATTTAAAAATAATTTTACACTGGAAGGATAAAGAGGTCGAATTGGCCCCTTTACGAGTTTTATCCTGATCAAACCATTAAATGAAATGAGTTAACTTCTGCAATTTTTTCATCTTTTACATAAAGTATTGTGCACCCTCTTTTAGAGTGTTCTACTTCAAAATGCGTTCCTAAATATTAAGATTACTACCAGGAAGGACTGCAGAGCCAATTTGACACCTCATAGTGTTTCTCTGTATTTTCGGCATGTTTCATTGTAATACTGCATATAAAATAAAACCAACTGTTGTCTTCTTGCTTCAATATGCGACAACAATGCCATACATAACAGCACTGATTGCAGTAGGGCAGTTGCGGATGGCGGTCATGTATGGATGAGTTATGCCTGAGTGGTTGATTGTGTGAGTGTGATCTTTTCTGAGGAAGGTCATTGCCAAAAATTGACAAGTTGTATGAATGTGAATATTAGTTTGTTGGCAGCTCAGTGATCACCTTTATGGTGAGTTGCTAGCTATCCTCATATTATCAACATTCCAACCTGGACCTTCCATTGTTAAAAATTAATCAAAGCACATATGATCGTTACACTTCAAATTATCTTTCACAATCTGGCATTATAAGCAATAAAACTGCATGGGACCAATTTGGCCCCAAAGGTTCTTATACGTAGTAACTTGCATACAATCCTTCTAGTATAAAATTCCAAGTAGACTAGAAAGCAGCTATGAAAACATGATATAATTAGTTTCTTTGCCCATTTTACTCTGGTTGTCGTACTGTTAAAGGATTTGTTCTCAAGTCATGTCGTTGGTACAGCAGTTTGACATTACTTCTAGTGAGGCTTGAAAAGGAATTGATAGACCAGCTTTCAGTGTAATGTAGTGAGAGATTTTTATTTCACCACCTTCCTGCAAAGATGAGATTTTCATGTGTGTACAGCAATTCTGTCTTACCTGGTGCAGTGTCTGCCAGAAGTACGAACAAGTGTGCTGTTAAGCTAAACTAGGGCTTACTGTGGCCCAGGGTCACAGCCGGGCAGGGGAGGGGGGTGATGAGGGGATCAATCCCCCTGAGAATAGACTCACTATTCACCTGATTCCTGATAAAGCCTGATAAAAAGTATGTTGAAGTTGCTCCTTCGAGATTTGTACTGAATACATTTTAATACTGTCTGTATTGAAATACATCTGCGTCTTTAGTTCAACTTAATTTGTAAAGCTTCTCAAGTTAGAATAAGCATCATAATTGGCCGATTCCCCCCTCCCCTCCTCCCATCCCCTGGCAGCCATTAGAAGATACTGTGATTGTTTATGAAGTTAAACAATGACAGAGGTTACTTACAAGATATGTCAGTCGAAAATTCCACCCTCCCCCCAAACACACACACACACACACACACACACACACACACACACACACACAGAGAGAGAGAGAGAGAGAGAGAGAGAGAGAGAGAGAGAGAGAGAGAGAGAGAGAGAGAGGACAGTCTTCAGTTGTTGCCTGAGAGCCTGTCCAAGAAGATTGGCTTGCACAATGAATGTCTGCAGGAAACATTGAACCTAGTAAATTCACCCATTTACAGGCTGACCATTCCTGCTGCCAACAAGAACAACACAATTTTCGAATCACTAGGTGCAGTTGGCAAAGCATAAAAAGTTGGGCAAGTTAGAAAAGGGTAGACTGTTCACCAAAAAAGACTGACTTCACAACATAGGTAGAAACAGCTGAAAAACTTCAGACCTCACTTTCTTTATATGTATATACAACTATACTCTATAGAACTATGTTCATAATCTTGGAGCAAGAGCTTACAGTCTATGGAGCAACACAGAATCAATGTTTGAATGATATTTCTTACAATGATTCAAAATCTGGAGTCAGTAATGGTCAACATAGTCTTCACAAGTCTTTGTTTGAATCCTTGAGATGATAAGCTTTTACCGCATACAGATACAAATTGGTGTGATGTTCATTACAGGAAAACTGCTGATTGTATGTATAAACAAATAGTGTCCACTACAGCAAAACAACAACATGCATGAAATGACACAGAATACATATGAACAACCAAAAATTATGTACTTAATTGTGCTCCAGAAAACTGTAGAGAAAGAAAGACTAATAGCCATACAAGAGGCTTCTGCCATAGTACCTGTCAGAAATTCAAGTAAAAGAGGAACAAAAAATCTAATAATAGGCATGGATGATGAACAAGGAATGCTATATGGAGAGAAAAAATCATGGTTCAAATTAGGAAAAAAGGAAAAATAGTACAACAACCGAAAATGTAATCAAATTTCTTGAGAAAATGTTTTCAGGTTATAGAAACTTCCAAGTTGAGAAACTAGAAACAAAGGATATGAAGAACAGCTTTAACATTGGTGTTGACTTCCATCTAAAGAACAAGGTTATGGACACTGCTATATGGCCAAAGAACACTGCAATCAGGCATTTTTTATTCCAGAGTTCGACCAGTGTCCCAATAAAATAGACCCTCACATTAAAAACCAGGGCCCCGGCTTATCACAAGGAAATAACCATAGAGGTGACAGTTGTATCTCTATGTACCACACATCAGACAGTAATTTTGAATACTTGAATAGTGTTTCTTACCTAAAACACGTTAAATCTAAAATTGTGTTATGTGGCAACTTCAATGTGCATATAGGTGATAGAAGTATCAAAGAAGGAGTAATCAAAAACTTAATAAAACAGTTATGGACTGTTTGTAGCAAACTGACTCCCAACAAGAGGTGATGCATGTTTAGGCACAGTTATCACCAACCACAATACCTGAGATTATAGTAACAATGCAGTTGAACCAATGATTGCAAACCACAATGCATTGGTAATGAAAATCAGTATGAATGGCAACAGTAAACTACAACCAAACACATTGAATTCAAGTTACACCTTCGGTAGAAGGGTTATCGAACAAGACAGATTAAATGATCTTAAAACCATCCTCTCTGGTGTGATCCGGCAGCAGAAAATTGCAGATCTGGGGGCAATGACTCATTTGAATGTTTGTTCCAAACATACAAACAAAATTTGATAGCTTGTTTCCAATAATCCCTAAGAAGAATCCTGCAGGCAAATCAAAAGGAAAGGACAAACTTATGACAGCAAAGATGTATGCTCCTGAGCTAGACAGATTAAAAGGCATTGTAGTAATGTTCAGGGACTGTATGAAGACAGCTACAGGTCTTACAACTAAAGACCTGCTTCACTGTAAGTACTCAAGAGCTAAGAGAATTTACAGAAATGAAGTGGAGGAAATATAGAAATAAATATAATGACAAGTTCATCAAAGAGGCTCACAATCTATGCACAGTGGCTTGGTATCTGGTAAATGAGCACACGAAGAAGCTTACCCCTGGGTCATTTCATGTCAAATCAACACACTCCGCATTTTCCATGAGCTTTCCAATGATATACAACACATTATTGATTACGACGAAAATTGTGTTTCACATTTAAATGGTAATTTAAATTTATAATTTCTCAAAAAATGCATCTTCAAAAAAATTATATCATGCTTTATATTATCATTATTATTAATATTATTAAATAATACCCTGAACATGAAAGTGGGACAGTCATGGGTTCACACATTTATAAAAATTTCAAAAATTCACATTTCAATAAAAAAGGTCATTTTTGTATATTTAAGTGGACACATATATAATTTACCAGTAAATATATTTACACTTTTTCATAAATCGAAGATTAATGTCTAATAATATAGTGAGGACAGTTTACAACTCACCGCAAAGACATGGCGACGAGCTGCGACAGGCACATCCAAAGGACACACACATACAACACATTCAGCTATCGGCCATGGCCTTCTTCAGAAAATAGAGCACTCACGCAATCACACAGGCACACAACACAGTCATACAACCATCACCTCCGACTGCCACACTTCGAAGTGTGGCTGTCGGAGGTGATGGTTGTATGACTGTGTTGTGTGCCTGTGTGATTGCGTGAGTGCTCTATTTTCTGAAGAAGGCCATGGCCGATAGCTGAATGTGTTGTATGTGTGTGTCCTTTGGATGTGCCTGTCGCAGCTCGTCGCCACGTCTTTGCGGTGAGTTGTAAACTGTCCTCACTATATTATTTATTCCAACCTGGACTTTCCATTATTATAGAAGATTAATGTCTAAAAGACTTATTTTGTGCAATTTAAAAGAAGCATACAAAAGTTTCAAAGCTGGATTTCCAGCAATGAAGATCGGGTTTTCTAAATTTGCAGAACGCAATCAAAACACTGCATTTTGGCTTGTCATTGTGGAACACACTCAGTACCTGCCTGCACTACACATCAAAATGTCAAACTAAAGATAGAAAAAGCTAAGCTTGGTATCTTAACCAATGGAGAATTGGCCTCTTATAAACAATGTTTGGTGAAAGAACCCAGTATCATTCCACTGCATTAGGGGAAACTGTAGTTCTTGCCCAAGAAGTAATCCAATAAAAGGAACATTACAAAGAGCACTTGATGATAATGTAATTGGAAAATATCACACTTCGACAATGGGTTTCAGTAAACAGGTGGAACTTAGAAAAATTGGAGATAACCTCATCGGAGATCATTGATTCTTTTCTGAAAAACTGCATACACTAATACTCTATGATTTCCTAGTGAAGCAGCAGAGCTCTTATCTAAATGAAATCACAGAAAACTTGACTGTGGGTGAATTTGTTGTTATATGTGACTTCTTGTAGAACTATACTTTTGTGTTCCAAGATGAGGCCCACAGTTTTCATTGGTCAAGTGATCATGCAACAGTGCATCCCTTCATAGTGTATTACAAAGGAGAGAACCAAACATAACGCATGACTTACTGGCATGTCATAATTTCTAACTGTCTACAGCATAATACCGTAGCAGTCCACTGTTTTCAATAAAAGCTATTTCAGTTTTTTTAAACATAAATTCAGACTGATAAACAGAAGATATACTACTTTTTGGATGGGAGTGCAGCTGAGTACAAAAATACAAAGAAGATTTTCAGATTGAAACCAAATAGCATTTTTTTGCCTCTGCTGGTGCAAAAGGACCTTGTGATGGTGTCAGTGGAACAAGAAAAGCAAGTCTGCACAGCCCATATGACAACCAAATTCGCAACAACTTTTTAATTGATCAGTTTAAAACATTACATCTGTAAATTTTGAATTTTTCTACATTCAAACTGAGAGATTTTTTAAAAGAGCGTTTCAGTCAATCTGGTTGCATAAAAGGAATACAGATGTTACATTCTTTTATACCAATTACTTCATGTACATCAAGGTAAATACTTTTACAGACACAACTGAATCTACTGTTGAAACAGTTAAAAATCTCCAGAAATACTGGCTTTGAAAGATAGTCGTGGATATGTTACTGCTGTCTATGACAAGAAATTGTGATTAACTTATAATTTAATGAAATACGAAGTAAATTTACATTCCTTCACCCATGTGGCCCATCACCCTCTTATACATTTCCTATAAAACCAAATATTCTTTGGTTATCTATAAATGATATTCTTTGTAAGGTAAACCCAGTAACGCCAACAGGAAGCTTGTATACGATTTCTGGGGATGAAACAAGAAAACAAGAAAAAGCATTTAACAAGAAGATCAATTTTAGAACACAGACTGTATAAATTAGGTTTTGCACATATGGAATGTGTATTAACACCAAAATTTTAATGTGTATGTAGATACATTAAGAGATAATTTATGTATATCTCTGCATAAAACTACAGTACCACTTTCATACTCAGGGTATTTGTTAGAAATAATGTAAAGTATTATATAATTTTTTTTTGAAAATTTTTGAAGATGTGCTTTTTGAGAAATTAAAAATTCAAATTTTCATTTAAATTTGAAAAACAGTTTTCATCCCAAATCCATAATGTGCCATCTATCATTGGAAAGCTCGTGGGAAATGCAGAAAAATGACACCTCTCACATCATTATAGTTTAATTAGGAGAGTTGCTACAACAATTTGTAATTACGCCTGCAGGGTGTTTTTTGATAACTTCAAATCTAAATATTTTCAAAATGGATTCACAGATTTTAACGAAATTTGCTATTTTTCTTAACCTATGTGTGGGCTACCTCTGTGCCAAATTTCACCAGAATCTAAGATGGTGAGTAAAATCACTCTATTGATTTGACATGGAATGACACCTCTGCCTTAAATGCATTCAATCAATACTTCATTTGGATAGTGAAGAATACTGTCAGTGAAATTCCAGACTGAGGTTTAGTTCTCACAAGTTATACACAAAACGAAAGCTGTAGCAGTACTATAAATGGAAGGCTGCGCACTGTAAGGACATAACAAAAATAGTAAGGTCATATAAGCATTCAGAGAGTGCTGATATCTATGGTATGTCCTGCACAATGCTAAACAAAATTATTTCAGAGTTTGCTCAACCACTAGCCATAGAAATTAACAGAAGTTTATCCTCTGGTGTCTTTCCAGAATTCCTGAACTGGCATGGACAGTACCAGTCTATAAAAAAGCTAACCCATGTGAAATGTCAAGCTTCAGACCAGTTTCAATCTTCCCCATTCTAAGTAGTAGTAGTAGTTGTTGTTGTTGTTCTTGTTGTGATCTTCAGACCTACTCTATCCTGAGCAAGCGTCATCATCTCCTCCTAAGAATGACAACCTACATCCGTTTGAATCTGCTTACTATATTCATGGTCTCCCTCTGTGGTTTTTACCCCACACACTCGGTTGAACACTAAATTCACATCTCCTTGTTGTCTAAGAATGTGTCCTACCAATTGATCTCTTCTTTTCGTCAAGTTATGCCAGAAATTCCTATTCTCCCCACCTCTGATCAGTACCTCCTCATTAGTTACCCGATTCACCCACCTCATTTTCACCATTCTTCTGTGGTACCACATTTCAAAAGCCTCTTTCCTCTTCCTGTTCGAACTGTTTATCGTCCATGTTTCACTCCTACACAAGGCAACACACCACACAAATGTCTTCAGAAAGGACTTCCTTACACTTAAATTAATATTCAATATTAACAAATTTCTCTTTTCTTCCCATTGCCATTCTGCAATATCCACCACCTTTATTGTTTCATTACCTAATCTAATTCCTTCAGCATCTCCTGATTTTCTAAGACTGCATTCCATTACTCTTGTTAATGTTCATCTTATATGCTCCTTTCAACACACTCTACATTCCGTTCAGTTGCTCCTCCAGGTCCTTTGCTGACTCTGAGAGAATTACAATGTCATCAGCAAAACACGAGCTTTCTATTTCTTCACCCTGAACTTTAATTCCTTCTCCAAATTTCTCCTTGCTTTCCTTTATAGCTTGCTCAATGTACAAATTTAACAACATTGGAGAAAGGCTACAACCCTGTCTTACACCCTTCCAAACCTCTGCGTCCCTTTCATGCCCTTCAACTCTGATAACTGCTGTCTGGTTTTTGTACAAGTTGTAGATAACCTTCCGTTCCCTATATTTTACTCCTGCTGATTTCAGAATTTGAGAGAGAGTATTACAAGCAACATTGTCAAAAGCCTTCTCCAAATCTACAGAAGTTAGAAATATACGTTTGCCTTTCCTTAGTCTCTCTTCTAAGATGAGCTGTAAGGTGAGTATTGCCCTCGTATTCCTACGTTCCTCCTGAATCCAAACTGGTCTTCCCCAAGGTCGGCTTCTACCAGCTTTTTTATCCTTCTGTAAATAATTCATGTTACAAATTTGCAACCATGAGTTATTAAACTGATGGTTCTGTAATTTTCACACCTGTCAGCATGTCCTTGGGGAAAAGTAACGGCTGTAGTTTGCCCTTGCTTTCAGCCGTTGGCAGTAACTGTGTGGCAAAGCCACATTATCTGATGTTACAAGGCAAGTTCAGTCAATCATCCAGTCTGTTTCCCCTGTAACTACTGAAAAGTCTCCTGCCCCTCTTCAGGATCCACACATTTGTCTGGCCTCTCCACAGACACCCCTCCATCGTGGTTGCACCTATGGTATGGCTGTCTGTATCGTTGAGGCACGCAAGCTAAAGTTATGGAGTCTTTAATGAAACAACAGGTGCAAAATTGCTTTGAAGAAAATAAGCTCTCCCAGGCCACACAGCATGGTTTTCGCAGGGTAAAGTCAACATTTATGGCAGCACTGGACTTCATTAGAAAGATAAGACAAGTATTTGAAGACAGATAAAGTGTGGCACTGACACTTACCTGCAAGGCATTTGATTGCGTCTAGCACAAGATACTTCTCAATAAATTAAACTTGTCTGGTGTTGGGGATGTTATTCTGGTAACTCTCCAATCTTATCTGAAAACCCAAATCAGGTGCTGTCAATTCATGGAACCTTTTCACACGAACAAAAGTTGCAACATGGTGTACTGCTAGTATCTGTCATAGGACCTCTCCTGTTCCTAATTTATGTAAATGATATGAGCTGTAACAACTACATGTTACAGTTTGCTGTTGACACCACTCTTTTTGCCAAAGTAAAAACTCCAGCACAAGCTCTACAAGCAACATGTGAACTCTTTGCAAATAGAAAAGAATGGTTCATCAAAAATAAAATGAAAATGAATGACATTGGATGTCACAACAATATGGAGGCTGTCAAACATCTAGGCTTCATGACTGACAGTAAACTCACATTGAATGAACACACAGTGTATGCATGCTCAAAGCTCTCCCATGTAATATTCCTTCTAAGAAGTTTAAAAAGTGTATTAACGGACCAGGGCCTCATAATATTGATTTATGTATTATTTCATAGCTATAATAATTATGACCTACTTCTAATGGGGGCATACTGCACGTTGCAAAGAATTGTTAATGCTACAAAAAGAAAAAGGTTGTTCGAATAATTACATCAAGCAAAAGATTGGAGCACTGAAGACCAAAATTCACCCAGTAGGGTATCTTTAGCCTGTACGCCTATGTGTATTTATGCCTCTTCAAAATAAAAGAAAGACAAGGGGACTTCAACATGAGGCAAGATATACATAATCATGACACCCATACCCGTAAGAGCATTTAAATACCACACTGTCGACTAGGTGGAACACAAGACAGTGTTCCCATGGATGCACTAAAAATGTTTAAGTTGTGGTCTAAAGAAGTGCAATCCCTGCCACCAAGACCATTCAAGGAGAAAATTGCACAGGACCTGAAAGAGCACCCATTATACTCAATTGATGAATTTTTCAATAGTGAAGTAAGTAACGGGACAAAATAATAATGTTTATGTTGTATATATCCAAATTTATATAGCCTATATAGGCCTACTTTTGATGCTGTCCATCCAGTCATGACTGGTAAATGACACAGAAATAGTAATAAAGTATGTTAAACATTGATAACTTTTACAGCACACTTAAATTGTAGGCCTATATCATGTAAATTATAATGTTTCAAAATCACAGGAGTTTGTTGCTGTAGCGTATCTTAAATCAAAAGTGTAACAGACGTAACTTATGAAATTTATCTGCTTTAAAAAAAAAATTAATTTTTTTTTTTTTTTTTTTTTCAAATTTTGTGTTTTTTCAATTTACTGTTGAATAGAGCAAATGTGCCACATATTCTGTATACGTCTAATGTCATTGTACTTCATAACAAATGGAATTAGGCCTACTCAATGAAGTAAGTTTGCAAGTACGCCTGAAAAAAGTAAAACTAAAATGATACATTATAAACAAAATGTCAAAAAGAAAAAAATTATTATGTAATTTAAAAATAAACTGTTTAGGTGCCATAGGCCTATCTGACATCCAGAAAAAACATAACAATTTACGTCTAATGCAAGTTTACTAACAAATGTAGGCAAATTTACATAAAAAGTACTGTTAGCTAGAAAAAGGAGACAATAAAATATTTCTGAAGGCAGAAAACAAAAACAAAGTAGCATGGGACATAATTTGCTGAGAGACAACTAATGTTGGGGGAAAAGAAAAGAAAAACAAAGATTCACAAGTAAGCCAACCATAGGCACCAGTAAACCAGATGAATTTATGCTTCAGTAACTATGTTAAAAAAATCACAGCAGACGTTTCTTGAGACAAGTTTTGTACCCAACTGGGGCCAACCAGTTCACTTCATCTATAATTGAGAAAACAGTAAGACATAGCCCTGTAGTACCAGTATTCCAATAAACTATCAGCAAGTGTACATGACAAATGAGTTGATGTTCTTAATAAATGCACAAACAGCATAAGTGTGCCATTAACAGACATAATTAAACCATCATTTAAATTTTGATGGTTTCCCTAAGAACATAAGAAACAATGTCTTAAATTCTGGACCTCAAGAGATGTTTTTCTTCATTTTACTTTGTTAAGCAGTGAATTTATTAAAGGAGGTGCAATGATTAATTCACATCTAATAAGAGTCCAATACCAATAACTAGTTATGAACAGTTTTCATCGGACAACAAACATCTAAGGATAAACATCAGGTTGACTAATACTCTCATTTCAGTGTGTGTATACTGGTACCTGCAAGGTACCTGCAGAGCTCTTTTGTCAGACTCCAGATTAAGTAGATCCTCATTCGAATGTCTACAATGCAGAAAAATCGTGCAGACAGAAGCAATGGTAATCAAATCCTGCTTTGATGTCTAAACAATAATAGACACAGTAAAAATAAAAAGAATATTTCTGCTGTCAATTCCTCTACAGAATGGTGGTAAGTTAGGCCAAATTCTACTTTCATAAGTAAAACTAGCTCAAGTAGTGGCCCTTAAACTGTGTTGAATACGTTACTGTGTATATATTTGAGGTTTAATATATTGACCCTATAATTACGTCTATAGGGTAACTAACGACAACTGGAGATAAAAATGTTTTAACAACACTTCAAACGATGATAAAAACTATGGAAACACCAGTAAACAAGTTGTAGAGTAGGCCTACTTGGTATGTAAACAAACGTTCCCTGCAGATAAAAAATAATGATAAATAAAGTTAATATTTAAATATAGTGAACTGTATGCCAGGTCGTGTGAAAGGAAACCCAAGGCTACATAGACCTATTTCCAAAATTCCGAAAGCCCTATTCCTTTTTTTGTAATTTGTCTTCATTCTTTGCTTCTTTTTATTTTGGTTTTTCTATTAAACATCGTTTGTAATGAAATGTGGACTCGTGTGATTTAGTAGGTGAGAAATTTGTTTAGGAAACTCCGTAGCTATTTCTGATGCAAGCATAATGTGAGTTCGCGATTGTCAGACTGATAATGTTGGGAAAGAAACACTTTCTTCCTTGAGTGTTAATAGAAACTTTGGAAAAAATGTGATTTCTATTTTATTCATGTATCTTTCCTATGGACACTAAAGTCCTTCAAGCATCTGATTCATACATCATGGAAGAAATATAACAAAAAACACAGCATTCCCAAGTACACAGTAGATCAGAGAATTAGTTGCAATTTGTATACTAAGTGGCCTCAATTTTTTGCAACTAAAATACGGATTTGATGCGCCCTAATGTTATGACAAGTTACACAACTGAACATTTTTTTTGTTTTGTGTTTTGGTTCCACCACATATTTTTCGAAGAGTACCTGTAGCTCAACTTTTCACTTAAAAATCCTTCAACGAAAAGTGAACTACTGGTACCGATACTGTTGATACGTAATACATGATACATCCTCTTAAACTGATGTTTCAATAAAAAATTGAATATAGTGTTCGCAGGTTATTGAGTGGAAATAACTCGCTTACTTTCAATGTAGTATTTCTTTCAAACACACAATCACAAACGAAACTGCTAGCAGCAAGCCGTTAGGGTACAACAAAGAAGACGCGCGGAAGGTGCGGAATATTTTTCTCTAGTCATAAGGTAATTTTCATTCATAAAAATTAACGAATCTGTTTATTTTAGTGGATAACGATGTAACGTGTTCCACGTATGTTGAAGATAACTGAAATTTATCTGTGAAATTGTTTTTACATACGCACAGGTCACTATACTGGGGAATTGAAGAGTACGAAAAAAAAGTGATTTATTTATTTATTTTTTTATTTTTTTATTTTTTTATTTTTTTATTTTTTTTTTATGTCAGCCTCATAATTTCAACTTCACCTTCGTTCACATGTGCTGTCATTTACAGCCCTGCGCCCCACCTGAAAGAAATGGAAAGTGCTGCGCTCTCAGCTGGAGGGGTGTTTTTGACATAGGAGGAGCAGGAGATATTTAACATCATTGGTCCAGGTGGCAGCGGCATAGGGTAGGGGATTGGAAGCACGCTCGCTGACTCACAGTTGTGCCTTGCCCGCAGTCAGCTGAGTGTGCTCCCTGCCTCTAGGTCATAATGTGGGGTCCACTGGTGCAACCACACATGTTGGTAACTGAAGCAGCCTGCTGACGCTCAGTTCTGGTTCCCAGTTAGAGGTAACAAGTCATCCTTCAGCTCCTACTAGGTTTTGAGGTGATCGTATCTCAATTTATATTCTGTCTTTATATTTGGGGTAAAAGTGCTGCACTTAGTTCATGTAGTCCATCCTTTTACAGTTGTACATTATATTAATCTGCAGACTTTGGTCAATATAGGGCACACTATTAATTAAGTCATTGAATTGATTCAGCAATGTAATGAGGAAAGTTTACAATTCTACCCCTAAGACTACGATGAGCTGCGACAGGCACATAAAAAAGTCACACACATACAATGCTTAAGCTATAGGCCATTAGCTTTCTTTAGAACAGAGATCATTCACATTATACACAGTCACACAACTGTCATCTCTGGCTGCCGCACTCTCAATCACACTCTACGGGAAGGGATAACAGGAGAAGGGAGGGGGAGGGTGGCAGTAGGGTTGCATCGTGATGGTGGGGATGGATACAACATGGCCTTACGGAGTAGAGCTAGTTGGGTGGCGTGAGATACAGCTCAGAAATGGATTGGGGAGACTGGGTAGAGGAGGAAAGTAAAACACACACACACACACACACACACACACACACACACACACACACACACCACACATGCAGAGAGAGAGAGAGAGAGAGAGAGATGGCTGGATAATTGGTCTTTTGAACCAAGCACTACATTATTTCTTTGTAAAAGTGGCACTGTGCTGTCTCTTCTAACATAATTGAAAAAAGTTAATTTATCTGCATTTTAAATAGTTGTAATAAATGTAAGTTAGACTATGTTGTTGGCAGGACAAGAAACAGTAATCTTCCTTCATTTTTAGGACATGAGGATATATCAGTTCTGCCATTACAGAGGACCATTGGCAAGGTCTAGAGCCAGATTTTTAAAGCTGGTAAGGACTCTTGAAACAGTGGGTCACTGTACCTCCAGGAGAGAGACAAATGCTGTGAGTTGTTGTCCGAACAGTGTGGCATAACACTTACCATAACTGGCTTGTATGCTTAATGTCACCATTTCAAACCAAAATACCAGCATTTACTTGTTGTTTAGTATGTGTCACAGTTGAAAGGTTTTTGAAATAGTTGGATTCTTTTTTACTAATATTCTGTAATATTTGATGTTCATGTAAAAGTGGAAATCTCCTCTGATTTGTTCAGTTCTGTTCTGGCTGTACATTGGTCTCAGTAATCAAAGTACTGTTATTGATAAGTGTTGTGCTTCACTGATGACTTTGCTTTCAGTTTTGGAGACAATTGTGGATACATTCTGAACCTAAATAGTGTGTAATACTCTAATACCATTCTTGAATGCTGTCATTACAGTGTATGTGTAAACTTACTATTTAGTGTTACTTAATGGTTTACCATTTCAGGGTCATGGAGACTTGGTAAGAGACTAAAATTTTAGTGAATTGTAAATATTGTATTGTATTGTTTTTACCATAAAGATCCAAATTAGTATTGGGTGCCATTGAGTACTTTTCTTTAGATAACATATTTTAGATAGTGAAGTAAATGGTTTATTTATCTTTGATGTACACACATTTGCAATAAAACTTGCAAATGAAATACAATAGATGCAAATTACCTTTTAAAATATATTTTTACAGCACCTTAAAACATTGTGTCCTATTTTAATATATTAAAAAAAATTGTACTGAAGCAGTGAAAAGGCATGAATTCAAGTTCTTTGGGGTACGAGGCAAAACTCCAACTTATATCAGAGCATAGGCTACAATTAGGAGTAAAAAAACTGTTGCTACCAGTATGTAAAATTATTCAGTGTGTAATAATAATAATAATAATAAATTATTATTATTATTTCCAAGAAAAAAATACTGAGAATGATGCAAACACATGCTGGAGTTTATTAAGCAAGAGATAATCCCAACAAGGAGCAAACGATATTGACTTCAGTAGAAGAAACACACTTCGTGGTCAAGGTTGTTATACTGGCCATTTATTCTAGATTTCCAATCACAGTAAACAATTTTATCATAATCTTATCTTGAATACAGTGTATAAAATATGTGGAAATTTACACAATATTGTAGTTAAATAATAGCATGAGTGACAGGGAAAAAAGAAAACATTTTTTAAATTTTTTTAGTAAGAGTACAATAATGTTGAGAAAGCACAATTCAGCTGAATTGTGGCTGGACTTGGACAGTGGCTGCTAGAAAGTGTTACCGATAAAATGCATTTCTAAGATAAGGAACTTACAAACAACTGTGGTGTGGATATTACCTGTCATCATTCAGTTAATGATTAGTCACAGTCTTCAATATTCCCAAAATTTTTACAAAAACACTGCAGATGAGACCTGCACCAAATTACCTGTCATAACATTTCTCTCATATTTCTAAACTTGCTCCTTTAAACAAAACTTTTTGTCAAGAGGTGATCAAATGTAAGTTACATAGTCAATTTTTACAGTTAATGGTATTTCTTTAAAACAAGAGGAGGATATACATGTTCTCAAAATTGTGTACTATATAAGTTACTATACTGCAAAATACATAGTTATGTATACTAAAAGGTTTATTTCTCTCTCCTTTTTTATTTTTTTCTCACTTTTATCCTTGCCCTTTCTTTTACTGGTGTCCAGCCACAATTCTGCTGAACTGCACTTTCGTGATGTTCGGTACTCTTACTAATTACTTGGGGCATGCACTACTAGTGCTTTCTTTTATCAATATTTTTATTGAGAGTGATAAACTGAGGCTATGCACCCCTTTATTGAAAAAAGTCTTCTGCTGTTCCTAGAATGTTTTCATTGACTGTTAAAAAAGTAGTATTTTGTTTTTAGACTGTCATTTATGCTGTTATTTACCATTTTGTAAATTGTCCACATATTTTTATGCATTGTACTCCAGATCAGATGATTGTAACATTGCTTACTGAAACTGGTAATCCATAATAAACGACCAATATAGTCATCTTGGTTACAAAGTGTATTCTTTCTTCTACAGAATTTTGAGATTGCTCTTCGATCCAACATGAGGAAAATTACATGGTATTGAATTCTAGGAAACAGTTCATTTAAAAATAGTGGCATATTAAAAACATTGTCTTCCATATAACAGTGATTACTTCCTGGAAGTAACAGCAAACATTGCACTTACTAATGAATAATTAAAAATGTATGCCTTAGATTTATTTACATTTATCCCATGACAGACAGACAGTTCCAAACACCAAGGAGATCATTCCGTCTTTAAAAATGAAATATGCTGTAGCAGTGCTATAGCATAGTATTAAATTCTTAAAAGACATTTTGAAGGTTTCTACCTCTTTTTTTTTAATTGATATATTTATTTTTTCAAGACTTCAGCTTATTTATATCTTGCACAGTTGGGCAATTTTTGCCTTACAGGTCATTTTGAAGTGTAGTTAATCATAATTATCGTATAGTGTTATAATACATCAACACCTACTACAGATGAAATTGGTCAATTGTGTATAATCTTACATCTTATAAAATAGGCTGTGTGTGTGTGTGTGTGTGTGTGTGTGTGTGTGTGTGTGTGTGTGTGTGTATGTATGTATGTTCCACATCTCCTCCTAAACTACTGGACTGATTTCAACCAAACTTGGTACATGTGTTCCTCAATAGGGCAACAATCGCTGTTGGGTAAGAATCACCTATATATGACTTCATAAACAATGACATGCGTGAAAAACTGCTGCGTCAAACGACAATACTGCACATTTCCTTCTAAACCACTGGACCGATTTCAACCAGATTTTGTACATGTATTCCTTACATAAGATAACAATTGCTGTATGAGTACGAACCACATACGACCCATGATTCAAGAGATATAACATCATGTACAATAGGAATCGCAAAAAACTGCTACATAATGCGACGATACTTTATAAATACACTATATGAGAATGACAGTACTTGGCGACTTGCAACTAACTTTAAACATAATTTCAAACCATTATTAAACTTTTTCTCCCAGACAACCATATCAAAATAATGAAACGAAAAAAGTTTCTCGCTTACTACTTTTCCGCTGTCCATGGAGCAAAACTATGGCATTCGGTATAACATTACAATTTATAATTTATACACTACCAGTTGTACTTGCAGGAAATTTTGCAGATTGAATACACACTTAGAGCTGAATGTACATTCAAAATTGTATCACAGTACGACACGTAGTTCATGAGATATGAGGACATAAAGAGTAACGTTCATGGAAAAACGCCCCATCAAGCATCACGTTTTAATCTATTACCTATTTACTACTAACCATATTCGCAACAGATTTTACCAACATACAGCAATTATGCAAATCAATATATTCCTGCAAAAATTTACAATTGTACAACATATCTATACTAATAATAATCTGTAAATGTAAGCCTGTCGCTGTTCTCTTCAATCTTCAAAACGATCAAACGAATTTTCAAGCGGTTTCCACAGGAAACATGAACGAAGATTGGTTCAGGATCTAGGCATGATTTCATCAAAATAAAATCACCAAGGATTTTCATAGACTGTCGTGTCTGTCTTCATCTATTAGAAACCACTCCTCCAAAACTACTTTGCGAATTCGCATGGGGTTTTCACATGTCACTTCAGCGTACCTCAGGGCAAAATATATACTTAGTTTCATAAAAATCAAATCACGGAAAAAGAACATCACAATTTAACGTTTTTCATCGACAACCGTCATGTCTTTCTCTTTCGTCTACAAAACTAATAGACGAATTTTCAGGGGTTTTTCACAGGAAACGTGAGAGTATCTTGCGGTTACAGAAATGCTTCACTTTTCAAAATCGGATCAGAAAAAGTAAGATATCACAATTTAAACATTTCTCTGAAAGCAATCACGTGTGTCTATTAGTAGATAGTAATCTCTGCAGTATGGGTAGTACAACAAGAAAGCCGACGTCTGTGACCGAATTAAACAATCTTATGTCTACGATTACCAACAAATATTGAACATAGTGTTACTGATTTTGCTTTGTGTACTAAATATTTAATGACATTTCTTTGCTTATTTTGGCACGTTTCACTTTTTGTATCAAAAACTTTATGAAGCTACATTGTTTCGGACAATGACTTTACTTACATTTGACATCTTAGCTAGGACAACTGAGTTTATTGACAGAACGATCCAGCAAGGATTCTGTTTTTACTGACTGAGGTCTGGAACCCTAAAGAGCCATGATACACACAGGCCCTCCTTCAACAACCATTGCGAAGCACGGGCATATAAGCTAGTGTATATAATATGAGAAAAACGGTCAAGGTGGAAACCTTAAAAATGTCTTTTAACATATAATATATGGCAGATGTGATGAAAATGGTACTAAAATCTCATTTTGATTTGCTAGAGTAACACTTGGTTTAAGCATAATAAAGAAGGTTGTATATGTTGAAGAGACCGGGTGACATCAGGAGGTACCAAATTGATTTATAATGATCGGACCTAGATTTTGAAGCCATAGATTTAAACTGTAAGACATATCCAGGTGCAGATATAGCCTCTGACTATAATTTATTGGTAATGAACTGTAGATTAAAACTTAAGAATCTGAAAATAGGGATGAGTGTACATCAACACACAAACATGCATTGGAGGCACTCAGTCAGACATTGAAAGATTTGCATGATAATCAGGAGCCCTTTGGAAGTAAAACAATTCTGCAAGTCATACCAAGATCAACAGCTGCCAATGAAATAAATGCTTGCTTGAAGTCATTGACTGTTTGGAGATACGTCAAAACTCTCAAGTTAACAACGAATATGGGAGTCACATTACAATATGACAAATCAGATGAAGAGCTTTCCAAACAATTACTGGACATAGGTATGGGAAAATTCTGGTTGAAGCTTCCTCTGGCCTCATTTTGTTTCCCCCTAATTTTTGTCAGTTCACAACATCAAAAGAAGAATTGATCACGAAAGTGTTCCCGAATATTGCTGCCAATTACAAAAACCAAATTTGGTTGAGTGAACGAACCATTTTCGCAGCTAAAAATAAGTACTTAGACGATTTGAACATACAAATTGAAAGCAAAATTGCTGGCCCATTGTATTCATTTACTTTGATTGATTCCATTACTGATCCTGATGAAGTCGTCAATTACGTAACAGATATCCTGAATTAATTGTGTTTGCCAGGAATGTCACTGCATGATTTGCAACTCAAGGTCAGGACTGTGATAATTATGTTATGCAGTCTAAGCCAACCGATACTATGTAATGGAACAAAACTCTTTGTGAAGAAACTGACGAACAATGTGTTTGAACAACGATAATCACAGGAAAGTTCAAAGGAGAGGATCTTCTGATTCCATAAATACCACTGATTCCAAATGACTTGCTGTTTCAGTTTAAGTGTGTCCAGTTTCCCATTCGTCTTGCATTCACAATGACGATTAATAAAGTACAAGGCCAGTTGTGGAAGTTTGTGGAATAAATCTTGAATTGCCATGTTTTTCCCAAGGGGTGTTGTATGTGGCATGTTCGAGTGTTGGTAAACCATCTGCACTGTTCGTTTTCTCTCCGGACGGAAAGACAAAAAATATTGTAAATCAACAAGCGTTATAAATAATGAATGCAACACAAAGACTTTTGAAACATTGTATTTCCATTCCACTTATTGTATTTCAATTAATTCTTTTGTTGCATATGGAATTTATATCATTAAAGTAAGATCATGCTACAATTATTTTGTTTTCAATTCAATGACTTTCAAGAACATATAAACACATTATAAAAAGTATTTCTATTCTGCTCACTGTGAGAAAAACATGCTAAGACGTGCTGTAAAAATGAGCGGTTTTGTTTTCCTTTTACCAGTCACTAAAAAGATCTCTCTAATAACCCATTTCCAATTGATTTACCTATCCATTTTGACTTATTCCCAATCAGGGTCCCAATTGCATTAACAATAAATAAGATCAGAGAGAGGGGGAGGAGGAGATAGAAAATGGGGAATGAAATGGATTTAAAAAGGGGGGGATGATAGAGACAGAAGGGGGGAGGAGATGGATATGGTGTGGGATAAGAGGGAGTGGATGTGAAGGTGATGGAAAAATATAGGAGGAGAAGGAGATGGACAAAGGAAGTGGGGAGAAGGAGATGGGGAAATACAGGAGGGAGAAGAAGAAAAGAGATTAGGGTATGTATCCCATACATATTGTGTGTGTGCAAAAAACAGAAAGCTGAAAGGTGGAAGGAGTATGTAGGTGGACTATATAAGGGAAATGAACTTAAAGCCAGTGTTATAAATATGGAATAGGAAGTAGATGAAGATGAGATGGGAGATACAATACTATGAGAAGAATTTGACAGAGCACTGAAAGATTTGTGTTGAAATAAGGCCCCTTTAGTAGATAATATTCCCTCTGAACTGCTGACATTGTTGAAATAGCCATTCATGAAGGAATTATTGTACCTTGTGTGCAGGATATATGAGACAGGGGAAATACCCCCATACCTTAAGAGCAACATAATAATCCAATTCTAAAGAATTTAAGTGTAGACAAGTGTAAAAATTACGTAACTATTGGTTTAATATGTCATGGATGCAAAATAATAACATGAATTATTTACATAAGAATGGAAAAACTAGTGAAATATGATCTCAGCAAAGATCAGCTCGGATTTAGGAGATATGTAGGAACATGTGAAGCATATTCACATTATGACTTATCTTAGAAGATAGGTTAAGGAAAGGCAAACATATGTTTATGGCTTTTGTAGATTTGGAGAAATACTTAGTGGAATCCCCACTTAGTGGGACTGATGGTCGATTCAGAGAGATTTCCCAACAAACATTGTCAGATCACTATGGAAAACTATCAAAACTAGGCAAAGGCTGCAGCTCCACATCTGAGGTCAGGGTTACTACAGGCTGTGGTTGCAATGCTGCAATTGCATTTTCTTTAGGCAGGCCAGAGATCCCGATCCACCTGCAGAGGCTGAGGTTGAAGTCCAAGGCGGCATGGAGGTGCCACTGGGAGATGATTGCAGCTGTGGTGACCCTGCAGACTGCCAATCCATTGATTCTAGTCAGCAAGGTATCCAAGTGATTCGGGTTTCTGCACAAGGAGGCAGGAGGCCCCAGGGGGAGGGGGAAGGGGGGGGGGAGAGACAGGATCCGTTAATAAATGAGCAGTGAATTAGCAGGCATATGACAAGGATGAAACTGGTTCACATGATGATGCAGCAAGTTGGTTGGGCTCTGTATAAAGAACATAAAACGAGAAAGATATTTGCGTATGATCATCCCAATGTTTGTTCCCAGCAAAGCATTTGAAGATGACTTTGGAGTTAGTAGTTTACGTTGCCTGGATGGGCGGAGATGATGGCTAGTGCAGTGGTGAGTGCAGTAGCTTTAAAGGGCACGATGGCACCATCTGCGGAGCAGTTCCACCAGCGAAGGGCCATCATGTGCCTGAAAGTAGTATGGCGTGAGGAAGAGAAGCAGGGCTTGTTCCTCTGAGTGGTGGATGTGCAGCTTGGACAGAGATGATTAAAGGTGCATATGAGTCTCTCCACTTCTCCATTATGTTGATGGTGGAAACAAGCATTTGTGAGGTGATGAATCCTGTTGTAAGTGCATAAATGTTCAAAGTCCACAAAAACAAACTGCAGTCCATTCTCAAAGACAATTAGTTTTCTGGGAGACTCTCAATGCAGAAAATGAACTGTAGGATCTGCACTATATCACATGTTGTCGTGAATTTACTGAAAGCATTTACAACAAACAACCATATATTATTACAAAACAGCCCAGTGTAATCAACATGAATAAGTTGCCATGGACTGTTGTGTTTCAGCCAGTGCTTGAAATTTGGAGGTGCGGCTGACTGATTCTCTGCACAGGTATGGCACTGTGACATCATGCAGTCGATGTTTGTATCTAGGCCCGGCCGTGTACGGTGTTTGCAAGGCCACTGTTTAGTACAAACAATGCCTAAATGTCCCTGATGTAACAATCCAAGTACATGTCGCTGAAGAGCTCTCAGAATGACACTTTAGACACATCGGTTTGAGAGCGAAGCAAGATGACTCCTCAGAGAACTGATAGAGCATGCCAATGAGCAAAATAGTGATGGACTCTGGGACTCTGAATCTGTTGCAGAGAGTGAGGCCAACCTGTGCGAATATATTGTATAAGGATAGGCAAATGCAGGTCCATGGCTGTAGCTTCAGTGACCTATCTTGGTAAAACAGTGGAAACTAGTCCTAAGCGTTGGAATTCTGAATGTAAATATGGTAACAAATCAGTTACACAGCATCAAAGTTGGTGTCAGAATCCAAGGGAGGTCACAAAAGTGTATCCACATTGGCACACTTGTTCGTGGGCTGATAAACAGTATCATATTTATAGTTTGAGAGAATGAGGGCCCAACATTGTAGTTTCTGTGCTGTGCAGTGTGGGATTGTCTTGGCTGGATTGAAAAGAGATTGCAAAGAAATTTAGTCACACTGAAAGTAATGGCAAGGGCCTCTTTCTCAATCAGAGAATAGTTCTGCTGAGGTTTTTTCATCAGCTTAGGGGCAAACGCAATCCATATTCCCACTGAACCAATCTTAAGTGAAAGAACTACACCTAGACCAAATGACAAAGTGTCGACACTCCAGTACCACTGGCTTTGACACTTCAAAAGGAAACAAACATTTGTCACTCAGTAAAGTTTCTTTAAGTCTACGAAAAACAATAGCACAGTCCTTTGATCACACAAGAGGTACATTCATACACTGAAGATGATATAAAGGCATTGAAATCTGGACTGCATTTCGATAAAATGAATGTATTTTGTAAGTTTGCCTAGCACAGATAGCAGAAATTCAATTTCATTGGTCCACTTGAGGTTGCAAATGACTTGCAAATGCACTTGTGCTGGGACGACACCTTGAGCCGAAATACTCAACTCTGACTGGAAGAATAAACATTTTATTTTATTTTAGCCCTACCTGCAGCAACACCGTGAATAAGGTACATAGATTTTTCCTGTGTTCTTCAGGTGTACGCCCAGAAACCACACTACCATCTAAATAATTGGAACTCTCAGGCACAGAAACAGTATATTGTTCCAAATACTCTGGAAAATAGTAGGAGCCAGTGTACGACCAAATGACAGAGCTGCAAAAATTTTAAAAGTCCCAAGTGTGTATTGAGCACAAGTCAAGTGGTATCCATAGATAGGCATCATGGAAGTGTATTTTAGAAAAGTAACAACTGGCACCCATGCCATCCATCAATTCTTCTAGTTGAGGCTGTGGGTAGCAATCCATCACTGTCAGTGGAGTTACAGTAGCTTTGAAGTCGGCACAGATGCAAGCAAAATACCATTTGGTTGCGTAGACTTTCCCAGCGTAAAAACTGATAATATTCTTCTTGGGTCTGCAGACAGATAGCATCATAACTAGTCACGATATTTTGGCAGACCAACTGGTTGCCATCTTCAGGTGAGTGCATGGATTACACTTTCTCGCCGGACACTGAGACAGAACAGAAACAGTGGCCCCTTTATACACCGCTCACCGGGAAAGCCTAAACAACCAAATGGTACCTTGCTTGCATCTCTGTGCCGACTTCAAAGCTTCTGTAACTCATAGACAGTGATTGATTCCTACCCAATGCCTCAATTGGAAGAATTGATGGATGGCATGGGTGCCAGTCATTACTTTTCTAAAATACATCTCCATGATAAATTTCCATTGATTCTTTAAGAACACATTCCCAGTAACGGGAAGCAGGAACAATCATTTTTGGTTCATGACATAACGACTGATGTCCCTCATTCAGACAATGTTCAGCAACAGCCAACTTTGCAGGTTGAAGTAAATGAGTATGACGGTGATGTTCCACACACCGGTCCTGAACGGTGCGGATCGTCTGGTCAGTGTAAGTTTTACCACAGTGATATGAAATCCTACAAACACCGGGTCTCCTCAGTACCATATCATCTTTGACTGAACCAAGGAGGGCCCTAGTCTTTGCTGGTGGCATAAAAACACTTTTAATGTCATATTTTCTTAAAATTCTTGAAATTTTGAGAATATATTCCCGACAAAATGCGAAAAAGCAATAAATTTGTAGTTGTCCTCTAATGGTTCACCCTTTCGACTAAACTGAAACATGTGACAAATTTGTTGAGCAGTGTACCCATTCTGTTTAAAGACAACCTCAAGATGTTCCAGTTCTTCACCCAGATGTTCGGCATCAGATATGGCATATGCTCTTTTCACTAGAGCATCTGAGACCCCCATACGTTGGTGTGGCGGATGACAGCCCGTCGCATGAAGATAAAGATTGGTATGTGTGGGTTTGCAATATACGCTGTGTCCTAAAGTCCCACCAAAACGTACAGAAAAGGAAGTTTCCCAACTTTCTCAACCTCCATCGTAAATTTAATACTGGAATGGAGAAAATTAAAATGATCTAAAAGGTGATTCAATGGATGCTTTGGGCGAACTTCGAAGAGTAGTCTGAACAAATTGCTGAATTCATCAGACAGTTTAGCCACAGTTTCTCAGTGATCAAAGGAAGTAACAGTGAGTATATTATTCATATTTGGAGACAAAATTAATCAGAGAGGTCAAGGCCAAAGATGTTAGAGCTATTTGTAGCATGAAGCACTTGGAATGTCACAGTTTTTGTGAATGATAGGTAAGTGGCAGCAAAAGTACATGAACCAAGAACAGGTATGTTGTGACCATTATAGATGGCAAGCACAGTGCAAGCTTTCTGTAATGGCAGTTAGATGTGCAAATTGTATGTGTCCAGATTGAACAGAGAAACAAAAGCATTTGTAGCTAATTGAAAGGTCACAGTTTGGCCAAGAATTTCAAGATTCACAAACAATTTGTTATATTATGGTGCATAGCTGGTGAAGCAAGTTAGACAGTCTTATCACACAATGTTGTAGGGGGCCGAGGAAGAACAATGTTAACTTGATGTGTGCACTGCCTGGTGTACGCAGACAGAGTGAACATGGCCCACAATGCTGTATGCAAAACAAGTTGTGGTGTGTGACACACAATTGTCACATTTGTGCTCCTTGATGCAGTGATGACAGGACTTGACTTGGGAAGCCATAACGGTTATGCAAAAATAGTGGGAATGCTCAAAAAAACAAATACAAAAAGAAATACAAACAATACACTAAAATTCAATGAACCTTACAAAAGTAGCAAGCAGCAATAGGATATTGCCCGGGCAAAAAGCCACACAATCAATGAAAATTATGGAAGACACTAAGCATGCAAAATTAAGGAAAATATGTCATTACAGACTAGGTGAAATAACAAGGCAACTTAGGAATAACAAGCAATGAATAGAAGCAATAATAGCAATGTTTGCAACATATACAGGAGAGTAGAGAGAGAGAGAGAGAGAGAGAGAGGAGAGAGAGAGAGAGAGATAAACGAAAACTCGTCACCAATGTTTTCCTGCAAACTTAACTTTATATGCAGAAGCTTTATACACAATCAAATTCATACAAGCCTTCCATTTGTTCAGAAAATAATGGAAGAACAAACAAGCTGAATAAGCTAAGATTAATTTCTACGTAGGCCTAGTGAACCACAGATCTGTCTATATCAGCTGCAAGCTTCAAAATAAGTTCTTCTCCACTCATTTAAAATGTTGACTTCTGCACTTAGTACCACGTTGTTGTGAACTGACTTGCTCTCCTTGTCCTCATGCTGCCCAAGTGGGCATCCTCATCCATCATTGGTCTGTGCAGTGTGTGCGCAGGAACCGCATCGATCCGTGGCACTGTTTCTGCTGTGTGTCTGGCGCCCATAATCGATACAAGTGTAGTCATAGCAGAGTATATCTGTGAAGTGAATCCATGTCCACTGGATCTGTACTGGTCCAGCTCTACAGTGGCAGATGAAGTGAATCTGCCCTGATGAAGAAGGATTTCAATTGTTTTACTCAAGAGGAACCTATGACTTATTAACCACTATTATTGATTTTTTGAAGTTAGAGGATGTTAACTGTAATAAAATTATGTTTTATAACTAGAATATCACAAAAACTTTATTTCATTATAAAATCAAAGACATCAGTTACTATAAATGTAATCCAAATCACTATAATATTTTTTTAATTATCCCCATATTTAAGAAAGGTGAGAAAACAGACCAATTGCAATATTATCAGCCTTCTCCAAGGTATTTGAATATGCTATTGTTATCAGAGTGGAAAACTTCTTAAACATAAATGTTATTTCATCCTCTCAATATGGGTTCCAAAAACGTAGGTCAACTCTACATGCCCTATATGAATTCCTTGACAGTTGCTCAAGTGTAATTGACCAGAAGCAGCCAACAACAGGTATTATTCTAGACCAATCAAAAGCATTCACCATGGTAAACCATTCAATGCTCCTAAAAAAAGCTCAAGCAATATGGAATTCAAGGAGTGGCCAAAACTAGTTTAAGAGCTATATGGATGACAGAAGACAATTTGTCGGAGTTAGGAACTGGAAGCAAGGTACAGCCTACAGGTCCAATTTACTCAGTGCAACCTATGGCATCCCATAGGGCCCTATTATTGGTCCTATCCTACTTACACCTTTTGGGAATGTGTTCTGGAAGGTCATTTATAAGACTAAAACATTCTTGAATGCAGATGATACAAATATACTGATATCAAATAACCAAGACAAATACAATAAACAGTACAAGAAAATGCCTACCACTTACAGTATTGGTTTGACACTAACAAATTACTTATTAATGCCCAAAAAATAACCAACATCAGCTTTCACAATAAACAATACACCACTCCCTCAAATCCTGATGTACAGATTGGAAAAATCAATGTAAAAACTGTCAACAACACCAAATTCCTTGGAATACATATAAGCGACACACTTAGTTGGAAACTACACACAGACATGCTCTCTAAGCAACTCAGCAAATTCTAAAACCAATAAGAGATACTACCTCTGCACCCACTATGAAACTTGTATACCAGGCCTTATTTGAATCCGTGATGAGCTACAGTCTGATTTTCTGGGCGAACAGCTCAGAATCCAACAGTGTATTTAAAATACAGAAGCAAGCAGTAAGAATACTCAGTTAAAGGTATGAGTAATGAGTACATTTATTGTCTAGAATATCATAACTGTACACACTACTGTCCAAATTGTAAGTGGAAGTTTTTCAAATCAAATGTTCAAATGTTTGTAGCACTTATGGGACTTAACTGCGGGGTCATCAGTCCCTAAGCTTACTAACTACTTATGAACTAGCTAAGACTAAGGACGGCACAAATATCCATGGCCGAGGGGGGATTCGAATCCCCGACCGTAGTGACCGTGCAGACCGTGAATGGAGCGACTCGGTCCCCTCGGCCTCTGCGGCCGGCGTGGAAGTTTTTCTCTTGAATTTTATCTACTGTATGTTGTAAACAACAACATAATTATTAAGTACTACCTGTTTTTCCCTTAAATTGTAAATAACAATGTAATTTTTCGTGCTAACTGTTTCTTCTCTTAAATTGTAACCAACATGTAATTATTTTCTTCTAACTTTGTATACACAATTGACTTATGCCATATCTACTGTACAATTATGTGTACCATGTTGATCAATGGGACAAATAAAGAACAAACAAACATCTTTAGGTGCATGTAGCTAATGCAAGGCAGATACAGTAGATTCAACATTTGTAGCATACTTTACCACTAAGGCTTCCTTCAACTCCAACAATGCATATTAAACTCTGGACCTTTTGTTGGCATAGACACTGCAATGTAACCTATCAAGTATGATCTAGCCCACAAAAGTTTACAGTCCTCCAAGTGTTCCGTTTGGTGCATTTAAGGCATTACCTTGTTTACCTCGGGGGTTTGGTGTAACTTCTTGTAATTCAACATCTGGAATCACAATAATGCAGAAATGTCTGGATCAAGTCGAAACAAAATGTGTGTAGGAACAGACCTTCAAAAACGAACTCTGAAGCTAAAAGGATCAGTGCTGCAGTTACACAAAAACACTTACACAATATCAAAATGTTTGGAGACAGTCATGCACGCAGTATTGCGATGCCAAGGAGAATGGTAAAGTGTCAGATGTAGTTAAACCCGGAGTGAAATTTGCAAATGTGACATGCAATATTGGAAAAGACTGCACAAGTGCTACTAAAAGTAACTATGCTGTGCTAATAGCGGGATCAAATGATGTATACTGTAAAGAAGCCAGTTTATATATATAAAATAGACAAAGGTTACTCACCAGGCGAAGGAGCACAGGTGTGACAGCAGCACAAATAAGCAGAACACACACACACACAAATGCAAGCTTTCACAACCCAGTTGCTTCTTTAGACAGAAGGGAAGGCGAGGGAAAGGGAAATGATGAGGTTTTTAAGGAAGGGGGTAAGGGGCCATTCCAATCCCGGGAGAGGAAAGACTTACCTTGGGGGAAGAAAAGAAAGGTAAACAATAAATGTATCCCAAGGTAAGACTTTCCTCTCCCGGGATTGGAATGGCCCTTTACCCCCTTCCTTAAAACCCTCATCATTTCCTTTTCCCTCTCCTTCCCTTCTGTCTAAAGAAGCAACTGGGTTGCGAAAGCTTGCGTTTGCGCGCGCGAGTGTGTGTGTGTGTGTGTGTGTGTGTGTGTGTGTGTTCTGTTTATTTGTGCTGCTGTCACCCCTGTGCTCCTTCGTCTGGTGAGTAATCTTTGTCTATTTTTTATATATAATTTTTCCTGCTAGGAATTTTTCGTCTATTATATATATGGTTGCTGTGCTGGAACTGCTGTCGTCTACAAACGTAATTGTGAGAAATATACCCATCAGATTTAATTTGGAGGACTGGTCGTCTGGGAACCGATGAACAAATCAAAAATTAAAACATTTCTGTTCAAAATCTAAAGATGTAAGACTTCTCGACATCAACAATTACGATAAAGCTAACTTCAAAATGCATGGTCAACATCTTGATCAATCTGGTAAGGTAAGACTTGCATCTGATATAAACCAAGCTTTGTGCGAAATAATTCGAGATAGCAGCTGTGTAAACAAACAAGTTATCGCCGTAAATGCTAACACACTGGGAAACCAGTGGAAGGGGCCAATTCTACCAGAATTCAACAATACAAAACGGACACTGAATAGGCCTACTCAGGTGGAAACTTCAAAACTCTGTAATCAATCAAGTGGACGTGAACATCCCATCAGTTCCGGTATAAACAATCATCATGTATATAATTGGGATTTATCTATAGGCAAGTGGCTGCCTGAGGAAGATAGTGGTGATAAAACATTGACAATTTTGCAAGTCAATACTTGTTGTATAAGAAATAAATTATTGGGGTTACCACATTTTTGTAGTGTTAAAAATGTATATTTGATTTGTGTATCAGAACGTCGGCTAAAAGACAATCAAGTTGACTGCTTCATCCCTCAAGGATATGATGTAGCTGATATAACGCGCAGGAAAAAAAATGGGGGGGGGGCTGCAATTTACACTAAACATAACATAAAATTTCCAAAATTAGACATGATACCATGCAGTTCTGAAATAAATGCTGAGTTTAGTTGTGTAAGACTGATAGAAAAAAATATAAGAGATATAAATGTATTTTTGAGCAATTTTTTAGTCAATGGTGAGGGGATGTATCAGTTTTAAAACAAAGATTGTTATCTGTGGGGACTTTAATATTGAAATGGGAGACACTATGCATCAAGAGTCTAGAGCTTTTTGTTATATTTTAAGATCATTAAACTTGCGCTGCACGAACAAGTGTCCTACCCATAATAAGGCATGTCTGGATAATAATTGTTAATTTACATAGAGGCAAATTTGTGATTAGCCTGGCCTCTGGAATATTTGCACATCATGATTCATTGCTGCTAATAGTATTCCATAAACAACAAATTTATTCAAATGAATGCAATGTGTCATGGGTAAGAAAGCAGAGGGAGGAGCACATCGTTATTCATTGAATAGTTAATGAAAACAAATTGGGTCCCTGTCCATTAGTGTCAAGCGGAAAAAACTGGACTAGAAAATCAGTTTGATAACTTTTATAAAAAATATAGGGACATATGGTACTTACGTTCACCATTAGTAAAAGTCAGACCCTCTGGTAAACATAAAAATAAAAATATTAACTAGTATATACATGAACTGGCGGATATTAGAGAACATATAATCATTCTGTATCATAAGTATAAAAGTGAGGATAATGAAGGGACTATGGAGAGTGAAATGGGCTGACAGAATGAAAAATGATGAGGTGATGAGCAGGGTAGGAGGGGAAAGGACCTTGGTTGGGGCACATATTACATGGGAATTGTCTGCTGCTAAGAATAATGGAAGGAAAAGTAGAAGGAAGAAGAGGGAGTGGCAGGAGAAGATTTGGAATGCTGACTGACCTGAAGAAAGGAAGGAACTACAGACAAATGAAGGAGGATGCCCAGAATAGTGCGATGAGCACAACGTCCAGTTGACACCTGTCTGAGGACAGACCTACTCAAAGAAGAAGAAGAAGAAGAAGAAGAAGAATCAAGGGGATGAGGAGAGGGATGTTGCTTACAATGCCTACCTCAAAAGCAAAAAGTACTACAAAGCTAAACTTGTAGAAGCCAAAAAAGCAGCATGTGAAAAATCCATAGAGGGTGTAAGGCAGCATGGGAAATTATTAGACAAGGTGATGCGTTTAGTCTGGTATCACAAACTCTACTCAACCTAGGGGAACTGAATGAATACTTTCTAACTTCAGTCAAAAGACTCTGAGATAAAATTAAGGCCACAGACTCCTCTGCAAAGGATCTGCTTGGTCCCCAGCTGACTGTATGGCCCCTATTTCACTGGAATAAAATCACACCTTATAAGGTATATAAAACAATATCTAAATTCTCCAACTCCAAAAACATGGACTACTACTGGTTGTCTAATTATGTTGTTAAACGAACAGGTCACTTGATAAGCATGCCACTTAATTCCATTTTTAATAAATGCCTAGAGCATGGAGTCTTTCCGGATTCACTAAAAATTTCAAAAGTTATCCCTGTATTTAAAAAAAGATGACAGACAGCTTTTGCAATTTTCTAAAAAATATTTGAATCACTAATGTACCTTCTGTTAAGTAACTATTTTGAATAGAATAATCTCCTATGTGACAATCAGTATGGATTTCAGCCAGGCAGAAGTACCACATCAGTAGTCTTAGAAATTGTGAGTCAGACATTAACAGCCTTTGAAAATAAGGAGACAGTGTCACTTGTTTTATGTTACCTAAGTAAAGCATTTGATTGCCTCCCATTTAACATACTTCTAACAAAATTAATATTATGGTGTTTGAAAAGCTATATTAGCTGTAGTATCCACCTACCTGAACAACAGAAGACATTATGTTTCAATAGGTAATAAACAATCTCACCTAGTAAAAATTAGTACAGACGTACTACAGGGTTCGGTCCTTGGTCCCATCTTTTGCATTGTAGCAACAAATGATATGCCCCATTGTGTATTACAGTCTGTAATCTGTTATGCCGATGATACTACATGTCACATAATGACATCCGAACCATTGATAAGGATATACAAGAAGCTTTAGACTCAACACTGGTTTGCAGACAATAAACTTGTATGTAATCTAGACAAAACTCAAAAGCTAGTGCTGGGTCTGTGTAAGAACATAGAAAATAAGTGTAAAACTCTTAGGTATGCATATTGATGCAAAACTCAGTTGGGAAGAACACATCAACCAAATATGCAATAGGATTTTATGAGTATCCTACCTCATTTGGAAATTGGGAGATATGCTCAGTGCTAATTATCTTTGTGTGATGTATTTTGGGCTATTCCAATCGGATATCTCATATGGACTGCTTTTATGGGGACATTCTCCTCACATTAATAACATTCTAAAAATCCAAAAAAGAATTTCCATATACTATATAATGCTGATCCTATAGAACACTCTCCCCCTCTTTTTATAAAGCTTAAGATCTTAACAATTATCAATATAACTGCCTAAGTGTGTTTGGATGTGGATATGTGTGAATGTGTGTGTATTTGTTTACCTTCCTTTTTGTAAAATGTCTGCCTAAGTGTGTTTGGATGTGGATATGTGTGAATGTGTGTGTATTTGTTTACCTTCCTTTTTGTCCCGTAAGGTAAGTCCTTCCACTCCTGGGATTGGAATGGCTCCTTTTCCACTTCCTTAAAACCCGTATCCTTCCCTTTCTCCTCTCCTTCCTCCCTCTTTTTCCCGAAGAAGCCACCACTGGTGGCGAAAGCTCGAATGGTTGTGTGTTTTTGTGTGTGTTTAGTGTTCCTATCGACCAGCCTGTACTTTAGGTAAGTCAAAAATCTTTATTTTATACCATTTTCCTACCTGTAAGGTCTCTCTCTCTCTCTCTCTCTCTCTCTCTCTCTCTCTCTCTCTCTCTCTCTCTCTCTCTCTCTCTCTCTCTCTCATATATATATATATATCAGAGAAACAATTCACACTCACTGTACCAGAAACAAAGTAAATTTAAGACATCCCAAGAGATAGGTTGGCATTAACTGGGAACTCCCATAAAGTAAATGCCCTCAGAATTTTTAATAAATTCCCTGTTGCTGCTCGAACCTTACCTTTTAAAAAATTCATATTACAGTTACACGACTGGCTGTCAAAGAACCCATACTACAATATAAAAGAATTCTTTGATATGGATGGTGCCAGTATTATCATATAATATGATATCAACTATAAAGATACTGCACTACAAAAAACTTAATTTGTGCATTTATTGTGAACATTAATTATAGTGTATTATAACAAATGTATCATAAGTGACTATATGAGCCCGTTTTGAACATTAATTGTAATTTTTTATGTCAAATTAATTTTCTATAAAATCCTATTCTACTGTATGTGGTCAGAGCAATAAAGAAAAAGAAAATATTACAATCAATTGATATTTATGCTATTAGTTTGAAATTATGCAGAGCAATACCAGATAAGTTTGAATCAGTGCTAAGATAACATTTATACAATAATGACTTTCAACAATAAAAAGTTATGTTCTGGTGGGCATAGTGACTGCCTCAAAATCTGGTTAAAACCTGTTCTCTTTATGAAATAATTAAAGTTTCAATAATTTTTCCCAATCTCAATGACGTTTGTTATTCTATAAAGCAAACTTAAAAATAACTTCATCTTTTAATAACATTTAAACCTTCGTAAATATTTCTAGTTTCCAAAAATATGCTTAAATATGAGAATGAACAATGACTGCAACATTCATCATAAGAACTTGGGAAAAAAATGACAAGAAATTGTTCCTAACATTTATGTAGCTATGATTAATGAGTATTTTAATTCTATGACGTTGTTGATAAGAAAGAGTAATGAAAACTATTGAGTATTTGGTCAGCCATGTGCTTTCATATATGTTCAGATTTACATTAAACTATTTCATAATTTATGTTCCTAGCGATTTATAGGCTGTTTCATATTGCTTATTTACTTTCGATACTAATCAGATAACCCATTGTGTAATCAGATATGTCTTGTGGACCTTTGTGTGTGTTTCCACTGGTGTATTAAAAACATTACAGTTTCAATCTAGCATGTTTAAAGCCGAAAATTGGATGGTAACTGTGTTTGAATGTTGCTTGAGGTCTTGTATGTTAACATATCAACAAACAATCAATGCATGTCCTTTGATATGTATCTGACTTGCACTTGGATTTACAGCCATCACTTTTGCAACTAATGTAGGTCACTTGTGCAACTAATGTAGGTACAGTTTACATCTGGACTTACCCACCTCTAATAGTGTACAGGAGTTGTCAGCTGTTTGATATTGAGGCTTAGAGTGTTTGCCTGCGTCACCACCACAACTACCTTGGGTACAAACCCAGTCAGAGTCAGTGCCCCTATCATTGCCTCCTTCACCTTGCCTGGACACAAGGGCCTCATCCAGGGGGTCGCTCCGCTTGCATATACACCACAATAGGATCTCCATCTTCATTTGTGTGGGTGACAGGGTCATGATTTAGGAAGCTATGGAAATGGCACTGCTCCCTTTGGCTGAACTGTGCACAGCTGGATAAAATACAGAATAGCTACAAATGAAACAAATTGCACAGAAAGATATTAAGGATGTGATAAAACTTCACCTAGAAATGATAACTTCTGTTAAGAAATGATCTGAGATGGGTGAACATGTGGAAGACTCTGAGCTTGAAGCATGTAAAAGATGCAAGTACTGCAATCATCCTTTCCCTATTTCTTACAGTAACAAACAATTAGATTGAGATGATTTTACAGTTGTCAATGATCTAACTTCTCCATGGATGTTTAAATCAACTTCACACAAAATCAAAACCAAAAGCTGTTGTGGAATATACAATGTACATTTATGACTTTTGAAGCACAAATATTTTTTCAAACAGTTTCACACATAGAGGTAATGAGTTTTTAGTCTCTTCATAATTTTTGAGTGATGGTTTTCCAATGACTTTAATGAACTATTTACATTTATATTCTAGTTTACATATTAATTAATAGAAAGTTTCATAAATTATCATACACACTGGTTACATTAAATTAGTATGGTACTTATTGCTAATGATTTCACATGAATGTTAACTGATCTCCATTAACTGTTTACATTTGTATTATGATACACATGTAAATGAATAATAAAGTACATAATTATCTATGTACGAGATAAATATGAAGTCCATTGTCATCACACTCCTATGGTACCATACTTGAAAGGTGTACAGCATATAACAACAGTATAATGAAGATAGTTTGCAACTCATTACAAAGATGTTTATCCAACCACAACAGTCACATAAAAAGACACTCATATACGTGCAAACTTAGTTTTCAGGCACAGCCTTCATAAAAAGAATGACACATATGCTCATTAATACTGTCATACAATTGCATAGGTACACTTCACAGACACACAACGGTCATCTGTGGCTGCTGTGTTCTGAGCCTATATTGTATAGAAAAATCTTAAGTCACACAATTCTGAGGATCCTCCTTTCTTTGTTTTTGTAAAATTAATAAAAAGGTTTTATGAATATTTTTCCTGACCTTATGATATACTATAAATAAATTAAAGAAGGAACAGAAAATTTGTGATCTTCACTATTTTTATCACTTACTTTTTTTGCAAAGACAAAGACAATTAGTACCACCTTATAGCTCATTACATATGTAAACTACAGGTATGATAACCTTCATAAACATTGTTATAAATAAAGAAAAATTGGTTATTGAGTAGAGTTGTTCATTAAAAAGAAATTTATTGATGTCTTGTATTTCGTATCCCTGTTGGATTCTTAAAAGTTCTTTAGGTTTTGTTTAACAAGTTGGTCCCTTAAGACCCTATTTATTTTGATTTCTGCTGAAACCACTGTGTATTATCATTGCCACAAAGTTTAAAGTTAGAAATATGTTGAAATATTAGGTTCTGTACACAGGATGCAACCGGACATGTACTTGGTTCAAAACATAGGGGCATGAGGTTCCAACAATGTATAGGATTTTTCAATACATGCAAGAACCTCTTATTATGATTGAGAGGGTTGGTGGCCTGGACTGCAAGTTGTCACCTAAGAATGCAAGCAGCACAATTGGGCAACAAATACTGTTTAAGTAAGGAGAGAGGTCAACTAAAGAGGATTAAGCCAATGACATCTAAAATGTTTCTTTAAGGTAAAATGTAATCACAATTATAGATGGATAGAAACTAAAGGATGATTTGTGTAAACAGAAGTGGATTGACAGACTACACCTCCATACATGTATCATCCAAACTCATTAGGGGGAAGTACAGAGGTACAAAAGTAAATAAATAAAGGAGCAGTAAATTAACTTCAGGTATGTAAGTAATGATGAATAGTACTACAGGAGATACCTACTGATCATAAGAAAACAAAATCAATGGGATAGGCATTTTATGCTTCTAAGAACAATGTTACATAAACCAACAGAAAACATTGAGTACTGATGGAAAAACTATAAAGTCACAAAGTTAAAGTTAGATCATATTGTCTCATTGTGGTGTCATAGGATGTAGCGTATTTATTAAGCATTTATTACACACCTACAAGATCACAGAATAGACAGTACATGTACACTATAGACAATAGATCTAGAATGTACTAGACCACGATGGGTCTCAAACCCAGGACCCTTTGCTTCATAATCCATGACTTTATTCACTACACCTAATGTTTGATGTCTTTCAGCACTACATTTGTGTCATCATTCCCTCCTTAGGAGAATGGCACCCTGATATTCGAGTCGTCTTGCTGTGAGAAAGAGATGGCAGCCCTGCGTACTGTAGCTCCCAATGACAGGTGTTTATCTGCTGAATCTTCAAATTTGTCCTGATCTGTGGGACTTCTGAATGGCTTCATTCGCAGGACAGGGACTGTGTGTCTAACCGTCCATCATCTTGTGTCAGGGTCACAATCTTTGACTTTATAATTAATCTCAATTATCTTTCTTGTGACCTTGTATAGCCCCAAATATTGTCTGAGTAGCTTCTTAGACAGCCTAACATTTTGAATGTGAAGAGCCAGATGAGATCACCATGCTGGAACAAAACAAGGCAGTGGTTGCATCATACCTTGAACAATCCTGAGCCTGTAGCATATGGAGTTATGTCAACTGCCAACACTCTCGACAGTGTGACACATAGTGACCAACACTTCTAAATAATCTTGGCTAGAAAAATCTCTAGTAAATTCTGTCATAAGTTTTTATGAACTGTAAATGACTGGTGTCAGGTACATTTTGGAATTTGTGTAGAGTCTCTACCTATTTCTAAAAGGTCAAACTTTTTCTTGCAAAATAAACCATTAATTGTTTTAAATTCTTCTTTCACATGATCTGATTGCTTCAAGGTATTGATAATTTGCAAAAGGTTGGTGTCCTTTTTCTGTTCACTACAAAGATCATGGAGTGCAGCAAGACAGTCACTATCTTCATCATTTTCTTTCTGTGATGTTGCCAGTGACAGCTGGTGCTTCAGATGACTGGAGGTTCATTTCTTTAATTGCTGGAGTTTGATAGTGACCTCCCTCCCTCCGTGCTCGGCATCCAAAGAGACAATTTGGCACACTTCTGCAATTGGATTGGCACTGGGGGGAAAGTGCCCTGGTTTGCCCCCTCCCCACCCCCCACCCTCACTTCCTTAGATATATTTTTGTTAAAAGATCTATGGAATGTCTTACCTTGTCTTGTTTGTGCTTGCTTCAACTTGAGCTGAGGTGTTGGCCTACCAAGTTTCTTTATTTTACACTTTACTTCCAAGCTTAAGGCTGAGAAATTTGTTTTTAAAGATACTGAATGTTGTTCATTTTTCTTTGATAATAAACACCAAGAACATATGGATACACATGTGAACACTAAAACACAGTAAGTAAAATTACACTGTTAAGTAACTGTAACAAAATGAATCTGTTAAGATAAAGAGACAAGCTATCTTCAGGTCACGTGACACTGTAAGCAGTACTCTCTTGTAACCTTACGCATGCACAAAGGCTGCTCTCCCCACATCTTTTCAGTTAAATATTTATTACAATGAAGAGTATAAATGTCATTTACTCTCACATTCGCAACACATTTGGTAAACCATCCGAAGATATGTGGCAAGTAGCAATACAAAAATCATTGCTGTTCCCTTATCTGTTAAAAAAGAAGATTGGGTTTAAAAAAATTGCATGCAGTCAATCTTGAACCCACTACCTTCGACAGCACAGTATGATGGCACTAACCACATGGCTATCCTTGCTAGGTGGAAAGTAGTGACTTCATTATTATTCTTGATCAGATCTTCTGAAGGCTTTTAAGTTGATGCATCTTTAATTGATAGTTATATTTTACCAAATATGACGTATTTTTGATGAATCTGCAGTGCGCAAAAAGAAAATATGCAGTGTGAAAGTTTCATTCTGGAAACATCCCTTAGGCTGTGGCTAAGCCATGTCTCCACCATATCCTTTCTTCCAGGACAGCTAGTCTTGCAAATTTTGCAGGAGAACTTCTGTGAAGTTTGTAAAGTAGGAGGCGAGGTATTGGCGGAGGTAAAGTTGTGACGCAGCATCGTGAGTCGTGTCAGAATAGCTCAGTCGGTAGAGCGCTTGCCCGCAAAAGGCAAAGGTCTCGAGTCCCGGTTCCAACACACAATTTTAATCTACCAGGAAGTTTCATATCAGTGCGCATTCCACTGCAGAGTGAAAGTTTCATTCTGGAAGCATCCCTTAGGCTGCGGCTAAGCCATATCTCCACCATATCCTTTCTTCCAGGAGTGCTAGTCTTGCAAGTTTCGCAGGAGAACGTCTGTGAAGTTTGTAAAGTAGGAGGCGAGGTACTGGCGGAAGTAAAGTTGTGAGACGGCATCGTGAGTCGTGTCGGGATAGCTCAGTCGGTAGAGTGCTTGCCCGCAAAAGGCAAAGGTTCCAGGTTCGAGTCCTGGTTCCGGCACACAATTTTAATCTGCCAGGAAGTTTCATTAAATTTGATGTTCCCAGACTCGGACTGGGGAAAACAGCTGACTTACCTATAGTCAGCCATATAAAATTATTTAACAAATTACTACCGTCTGCAGTTACAATGCCTTCAAAACTTCAAAGAAAACTCTACCACTTGTTGGCCGACAATCCATTTTACAATATATCAGCTATAAACAAGATTGTGAATATACAACTAAATATTTATACAATGGAAATACCTTGAAGGATTTAACAATATTTTGGAAAGGATAGGCTGCTACTCACCACAGAAATGTCCAGTGAGCCGCAGAAAGGGACACATAACAGGAAAATAAAAAAATGTATTTTTCGGCTAAGCTTTCATCTGCCAGAGAACACAGACACACACATACACTCACACTCACAGAAACCCAACCGCCGTCTCCGGCTGTTGTGGCCAGACCGAAGCACATAGCATGATTGAGGCAAGAGCAACCAGCGGTGGGAGAGAGGAAGCGGCATGGAAAGGGAAGCACGGAGGAAGCGAAGGGATGCCAGTGGGAATGGGGCAATACATCGGTGCTGTCTGACAGATATGAAAGGAGTGGAGTATTTTGTGGAAAGGGAGACATACGTAAGATGGAGTGTGGGTAGGTAGAGGAAGGGGAGGGGAGTGTGGTGGGGGCAGGAACAACCGTAGGTTTAGGCTTGGGGGATTATGGGCACATAGGAGGTATTGTACGGAGAGTTCCTATCTTCGCGATTCAGGTAAATTGGTGTTTGTGGGGAGCATCCATATGGCACAGGCTGTGTAGCGGGCATTGAAGTGAGCCACATCATACAATGCTGCATGCTCTGCAACAAGATGGTCCAGCTGTCTCCTTGCCACAGTATGACAATGGCTATTCATCCAGACAGACATCTTGCTGCTGGTCATACCCTAATAGAAAGCTGCACAGTATTTGTAGCTCAGTTTGTATACAACATGACTGCTATCACTAGTTGCCCTGCATTTTATGCGATACGAAATGCCTGTGATGGAACTGGAGTAGGTGATGGTGGGGTGGTGGGTAGGACAGGTTTTCCATCTAGGTATACTGCAGGGATATGAGTTGTGGGATAAGGGGTTGGGAGCAGGGATGGATAAGATGTTGACTTGGCAGACGGCGGCTTACCACTATGGAGGTGGAGGTGGTGGGGAGAATTTTGGGTAGGATGTTTCTCATTTCTGGGCAGAATGAAAGGTAATTGAAACCCTGTCAGAGAGTGTAGATTAACTGTTCCAGTCCTGTATGGTATTGTGTGACAAGTGGGGTGCTCCGTTGTGGCCGAACGTTGGGTGTGGGGGAGATGGTTGATGACTGGACAGACAGGGACCATGATATCAGTTTCTGCACAAAGGGTGGTGGGTAATTGTCGTCAGTAAAGGCCTCAGTGATGCGTTTGGCATATTTGGAGAGGGAGTGCTCATCACTTCAGATGCACGGACAACAGGTGGCTAGGCTGTATGGAAGAGACAATTTGGTGTGGAATGGTTCACATCTGTCATAAATAAATCTGAACCAGATGAGGGGTTTGGGATTCTGGGTAGTCAGGAGGGATTCCTCTAGATGGTCCACGAACAGGTTGGCATAAGAAGGTGCCATACAGGTGCCCATGGCTGTGCCGCAAATTTGTTTGTAGGTGATGCCTTCAAAGTAGAAGTGATTGTGGGAGAGGGTGTAGTTGGTCGAGGTGACGAGGAAGGGTTGCAAGTTTGGAGTCAGTGACATTGTGAAAGGTAGTGTTCAACTGTGGCAAGGCCATGAGAATTGAGAATGTTAATGTAGAGGGAAGTGGCATCAACAGTGATGAGCATGGTTCCAGGTGGTAAAGGAACGTGATCTGTGAAGAGTCAGTGTGGGAAATGGTTGGTGTCTTTTATGTATACAGGGTATTTCACAAAGTGTGTTTGCCTCTGTAACTTATAAAATAATAGGTGACGGGAAATTTTAAAGCGGTAGGTCAACACAAGAAATGATACACTTTCTGCAGAGCTATGAACATAGTTTATTGTATCATTTTCCACAGAGTTACAGCACAAAGATATAATTTTTTAAATGGAACAATAGTTTTTACTATCGTGCATTGGAATCGTTGAAACCAGCTGCGTCCAAATCAATTCAAACTACATTCCTATCACTGTTAGTTTGGGAGCTACAACCCTTCAAAGTTTCAGGGGCAGATACCACACACTGTACATAACACATGGCTGTGTGGTGGGTGATGGATGTTATGACGGTGGGAAGTTGATTTACATGAGATGTTCAAATGTGTGTCCATGTTCCTCAATACATAATGCAATGCGCCGTCAAAAGGATCTGCGAACGAGATGTAACATCGCCGATGTGACGGAGTGACATGCGTCCTCGATGCGCTGTTTTAGATCATCTGGTGATGTGAGATCAGTGACGTAAGCACGATCCTTTAGATATATCCACAAAAAGAAATCTACTGGTGTTAAATCGGGCGACCTTGCGGACCATGAATGAGGACCATGGCGCCCCAACCATCTTCGTGCAAACCTTTTTAGTTCTTCCACAACAGCACGCGCAGAATGGGCTGGGTGACCATCGTGCTGCATTCACATATGGACTCTCGTGTGTAGACACATATGTTCAAGGAGACCACCCAAACTGTCGGCTATAAAAGCGCGATATAGCTCACCTGTTAGTATACCTGGGAAGTAGAGTGGACCGATGATTTCATCCCCAAGGATTCCACACCAAACGTTAATGGACCACCTATGTTGACAGTTGACAAGTAGTACACACCGAGGATTGTCTGCGGTCCAGTAGTGCATGATATGGCGATTCACTGCACCATAATTTGTGAACGTGGACTCATCAGAGAACATAACACTTTGTAAAGACTCCAGCGTGAAATTACGCACATTCACAGAATGTCACTCTTGCATGGAAATCGTTCCCATGCAGCTCCTGGGTCAGTGACAGGCGGTACGGTTGAAACCTGTGGCCGTGTACTATATGCCACAGACTGCAGTGACTGCAGCAACGGCTCGGAAGCCGACATGAGGATCGTGGTGTAGTGCAGCTAAAACAATCACCTCCGTCGCCTCACTTCTTGCAGGTCTTCGTCTGTTACTGTGGCACATTACCAAGCTGCCTGTTTCCCGATGTCGTTATTCGGTATGTAAGAACGTAATGGCTGCCGGGGCTCTTCGCCTAGGATATCTCACGGCATACGCCGTGGCTCCTTCAGTGGCATCGTGTCGGCACTCGCCGAGCATCAGCAACATGTCAACGTACTCGTTGTTTGTGTATGCCATCGTCATCCGATGTCAGTAACTGTGGTATATTGAGCCCCGGTTGTTTGTGTGGCTCCAACTGTCGGTATACAGCCGTGTGCGGCGACAGTCGGCAGTCTAACAGCGCATCGAGGAAGCTTCTCGCTCTATGACACTGGCGACGTTACAATTCGGCCGCACCACATTAAGAAGGCGCATTGCATTATGCGCAGCGTTTGTGGTATCTGCCCCTGAAACTTTGAAGGGTTGTAGCTCCCAAACTAACAGTGATAGGAATGTAGCTTAAATTGATTTAGACGCAGCTGGTTTCAACGAATCCAATGCAGGATAGAAAAAAACTATTGTTCCATTTAAAAATATTATAACTTTGTTCTGTAACTCTTTGGAAAATGATACAATAAACTATGCTCATAGCTCCGCAGAAAGTGTAACATTTCTTTTGTTGACCTACCGCATTAAAATTTCCTGTCACCTATTATTTTATAAGTTACAGAGGCAAACACACTTAGTGAAACACCCTGTATATGAGTAAATTGGCAATTAACACTAAATAATGAAAAGTGTGAAGTAATACATATGACCACTAAAAGAAATCTTCTGAACTTCAATTACATGATAAATCAGTCAAACATAAAGGTCATAAATTCTACCAAATACCTAGGAGTTAGAATTACGGGCAATTTAGACTGGAGAGAACACATAGAAAATATTGTGGGGGAGGTGAACCATAGGTTACGTTTCATTGGCAGAACGCTTCGAAGATGCAACAGCTCAACCAAAGAGACTGCCTACATCACACTTGTGGGCCCTCTCCTGGAGTACTGTTGCTAAATGTGGGACCCTCACCATGTGGGACTGACAGAAGACATTAAGAAGGTGCAGAGAAGGGCAGTTTGTTTTATTATGTTACCGGGGGGGGGGGGGGGGGGGGAGCGTCACAGAAATGTTGCACGATTTGAGGTGGAAATCATTAAAAGCATGATGTTATTCGTTCTGGCAAGATCTATTTGCGAAATTTCAATCACCAACTTTTACTTCTGAATGTTAAAATATTTTGCTAGCTACATAGGGAGAAATGACGATCCAATAAAATAACAGAAATCAGATCGAAAACAGAACAATTTAGGTGTTCTTTCTTCCCACGTGCTATTAGAGAATAGAACAGTTGAGAGAGTTTATGAAAGTGCTTAATGAACCCTCTGCCAGGCACTTAAATGTGATTTGCAGAGTATCTATGTAGATCTAGATATAGATATACGAGGGTAGGTTCTGAATAATAGGTTGAAGGTGTTGGTCTACAAGAGTGGAGATTCGCTCAGTGTGGGAACCATAACCAGCCACAGTGGGATGGGCAGGGTAGTTGGCTTTGTGGACTCCGCACCTACAACCTCCTTCCTCGTTATCTTGACCAACTACATAATCACCCACAGTTACTTCTCCTTTGAAGGCATCACCTACACACAAATTCATGACACAGCCATGGGCACCCGTATGGCACCTTCCTATGCCACCTATTCATGTGTCATCTAGAGGAATTCTTTCTGACTATCCAGAATCCCAAACCCCTCATTTGGTTCAAATTTATTGATGATAGCTTCATAATCTGGACTGAAGGTAAGGACACACATTCCTTCAAAACCTCAAAACCTTCTCATCCATTCACTTCACAGGGTCCTACTCAACACAGTGAGCAACCTTCCTTGACATTGACGTCCACCTCAAATGTGGTTTTATCAGTACCTTCGTTCACATCAAACCTACCAACCATCAGCAGTACCTCCACTTCGACAACTGCTCCCATCCCACACCACAAAGTCCCTCTCACACAACCTAGCCACCTGTGATTCACATCTCCAAATATGCCAGATGCCCCCCGGAGACCTTCACTGACCCCAATTACCCACCAAACCTTGTCCAGAAACCGATATCATGGGCTCTGTCCAGTCACCTGCTACCTCCTCCACACCCACCATCCACCCACAACGGAGCACCCCTCTCGTCAAACAATACCACCTAGGACTGGAACAGTCAATCTACACTCTCTACTAGAGTTTCGATTACCTATCATCCTGTACAGAAATGAGAAATACCCTACCCAAAATCTTGTCCCCCACCCCCTACAGTGGTATTCTGTCGTCCACCAAACCTATATAATATCCTTATCCATCCCTGCTCCCATCCCTTTACCCATGACTCATATCCCTGCAATAGACCTAGATGCAAAACCTGTCCCATCCACCATCCCACCACCACCTACTCCAGTCATTCATAGGCCTCCCCTATCCCATAAAAGGCACAGCAACCTGTGATAGCAGTCATGTTGTATACAAACTGAGCTGCAAATATTGTGCAGCTTTCTACGTGGGCATGACCAGCAACAAACTGTCTATCCAGATGAATTGCCATTTTTATACTATGACAAGGAGACAGCTGAACTGTCTTGTTGCAGAGCATGCAGCACTGCATGATGTGGCTCACTTCAATTACTGCTACACAGCCTGGGACACATGGATCCTCCCCAGAATCACCAAATTACCAGAATTGCACAGATGGGAACTCTCCCTACAATATATCCTATGCTTCCACAATCCCCCAGGCCTAAACCTTCGCTAGTTACTGCCGCCACCATTCTCCTCTCCCCTTCCTATCTTACCCACACTCCAGCTTACGTATGTCTCCCTTTCCACTGCATACTCCAGTCCCTTCCTATCTGTCAGACAGCACTGACATATTGCTCCATCCCCACCAGCATCTCTCCCCTACTTTCCTGCTTCCCTATCCATGCTGCTTCCTCACCCCCACCACTGGTTGCTCAGCTGTGCTGTGTGTTGCAGTCTGGCCTTAACAGCCGGAGACGGCGGTTGGGTGAGTGTGAGTGTGTGTGTGTGTGTGTGTGTGTGTGTGTGTGTGGGTGTTCTCTGGCAGATGAAGGATTAACAGCCGAAACTATATATTTTTTTTATTTTTCCGTTATATGTGCTTTTCTGTGGCTCAACTAAATATTTGTAATAAAGTATATCTGTAAGTCCTTGCGTAATGATAAATGATGTACCCTATTCTGTATTAATTATGATCAATGTCAAATAAAGATGAATTAATAGGGTCAATATTTTGTGAGATACAGGAGAAACAAAATTAGCAAATTATTAGTAACTGAATTTTTGTGCTATAAAGTTAAAATATAAGATTGATTGAAGTAGTTTGTGATCGATTAAAAATGTCTATGTGACGTAAGAGCCTCATGCAATCTTGGGGGATACATTATGTGCTTGTGATGTGATATAAGGGAAGGCGAGAAGGCTGGATGGCTGAACCAGGAGGTGGCAGATAGATGACTCAAATGTGGCTGAGCGCCTGCCTCTGCTGTGGGAATGCTCGCTTGCCAAGCAGACCCAAGACGCTGAAAACATTCATGTGTCAGATTTATTTTTCTCCAATGCCAGGTCTCTTCTGTGAGTGTGCGAAATATCTTTACACTCCAGAATGAAACTTTCACTCTGCAGCGGAGTGTGCGGAGTATCTTTATACTGTTTAATTAATTTATTTTGAGTTTATTACACAAGTATTTGTTTCCTGTTAGTGAGTGACTTTTCTTGCTTCAGGCTGTGAACAATGTGTGAGAAGTGTTAAGTTTGTGAATGTGATGTCAGTGGCATTTGTAACATTTAGGAAAAAGATGCTGAGCTGAGGACTGGTAAGCACCGCCACTCCTCTAGACACCGTAACCTCTGTGTACACTTCAGCGACCACCCTGTGGTGCGGCTGTGGTACATTGTGGGTACCAGGGAATGGGGATCTTGGCTTGACCTCCCAGGTTGTGAGAAATGAAATACCTCTATAAAAAACCCTCAATCTTAAGGTGTACTATGCCCTGATGGGATGCATGGTTGTTGAGGTGGAACAGTTGTTAGAGAGCAACCTCTGGGGATACTGCTGCACCTCAGTTGTATAACTCTTACCTAGGTACATGGAGCTCTGTCTAGGTGAACATTCTATTCCCTAGATGCTCATGGGACCAGCATGAATATTTCCTCTGCTTTTCCCCCTCCCAGTGTGATGGGTGTACCACTCGCTTGGGCAGCCCTCCAGACACAGGTCTTAGTAATTAGGGCATGTTAATGAGTAACAGAGCACATTGTGCTGGACAGAATGTGTTTTCATTAATTAAAAGGAAAGAGGAAATTTCAAAAAGCTTTCGCCCTTCTACATCCAAAAGGGTTTAGTGGGTATTGCAGGAGATTTGAAGTCTGTGAAACAATTTAGAAATGGTACCCTGTTGGTAAAAACTTATAGTGTCCAACAGCGGCAAACCTTAGAAATGGCAAGTGCTTTGGGGAGTATGAGATAGAGACAGAAATGCATAGTACTCTAAATTACACCAAAGGTGTGGTCTCTTGTCGCGATCTTGTTGATATTCCAAATGAAAAACTTAAGAAGGAATGGGCCTCTGAGGGAATTGTGGACGTGCAGAACATCATGAAAAGGGTGGATGGGGGACTTGTAAAATCAGAGTCCTTCATTCTCACCTTTAATAATCCTAAGCTGCCAGAGTATGTAAAAGCAGGATTCCTTAGATTAAAGGTGTGGCCTGTGCAATGTTTTAAATGTCAGCAGTTTGGGCATACTACACTAGCTTGTAAAGGGGAGGCCACTTGTGGTAAATGTGGAAAGGCCACCCATGAGGCAACTGAGTGTACGCCACCTGCAAAGTGTGTCAACTGCTCTGGGGATCATCCAGTATGAAGCAGGGACTGTATAGTGTATTTGGAAGAGAAAAAAATTCAGGAAATTAAACCACCAAGCAAATTTCCTACGGTGAGGCAAAAATCTTTAAGGTCATGCAACCTGCTCCCTTTGTCACGTTCTTTGCTGTTATTGTCCAAAAGCCAGCTCCCAAAGTTGATGTCTCCACCCAGACGAATGTCGCTATTGTCGGTACCAATACCTGTACTTGTAAGTGCACCTGCAAGGCTGCAGTTGTTCAAGAACCCGAACCTCTGCCAGGCACATCAGAAAAGCTACTGGAGTCAACATTACAGAGATTTCGTCTTCCTCCCTGGCAGAAGCCATTGGCCAGCCCCTGGCACCTTCAAAGCCAGAGGCTATTCTGAACGTCTTCACTGACCTTTCCACTAATGCTATCATGAAAGCCGAAAAAGACACCAGAGAAAAGTCAAGAAAAGGCTAAAGCAAATAATAAATCATCTGATTATGTATAGGTGATTCTACCTGACTTCCCTTCTGACTCCGCTCCAGAGTTTATGGAGCTGGATGTCCCTCAGGGGCAAACATCATGTTCCAAGACTAAACCTCCAGCCATGTCAGTCTTCCTGCTAATTGGAAAGAGAGAGTTAAGATACAGCCTCCGTGAAAATGGCTCCCCTACTGCAGTGGAATGTACAGGGCTTTAGGACCCATGTGGAGGAATTGCAGCCGGCCGCAGTGGCTGAGCGGTCTGTAGTGCACCAGTCACAGTCTGCACGGCCGCTACGGTCGGGGGTTCGAACCCCTCCCTCGGGCATGGATGTTTGTGCTGTCTTTAGTATAAGGTAGTTCATAATTAGTTTGTAAGTTTAGGGACTGATGACCCCACAGTTAAGTTCCTTAAGCTTAACAAACATTTGAACATTTGAGGAATTGCAGTTGTTGACTCGGGATAGACCTACGTGTATCATGTCTTCAAGAGAGTTACGCGGATATTTCCTCTACAGAAAGCATGATGTAACTGGTGTGAGAGCTAAAGGTGGGGTGGCTATTTTCGTCAACGCCACCTACCACTCCTCACCTGTCTTGCTCACTACAAGCCTGCAAGCAGTCGCGATGTATGTTTATTTGCAGCACCGTTTGACAATATGCTCTTTTTACCTGCCCCTGCATGATGCACCAGACGAGAGTGCTCTCCATGATCTTGCTACTCAGCTCCCCCACCATTCATCCTGTGTGGTGCACACAATGTGCTTTGGGGCTCTGCAAATACCTTCCCCATGGGTAGAGCAATTGAGAGGATTCTTTTGTTATCCAGTGCCCACTTGCTAAATACAGGCCAGAGCACATACTTTTGTGCTACGACAAGGTCATTCTCTGCTATTGATCCCTCATTCTCGTCTCCAGCACTCCACTCTGCTCAGTGGGAAGTGGAAGATGACCTACGTGGCCGTGACCACTTTCCTCTATGGATTCATCTGCCAGTCACAGTGGTACCCACCGGAATCCCGCCACTATGGGTGTTTCATCAGGCAGACTGAACCTTGTTCAGCCAACTGGCTGCATTTGAACATCGTGATACCGTCCACGAATGGGTGGATCATATTACACAAGTGATCCATCGCGCTGCTGAAGCATCCATTACCCAGTCCACAGGTCAATCACAACGGCACCCTGTCTCTTCTTGGTGGGTTGAAGAATGCAACTCTGCAATATGGGAGAGATGAGCAGCTCTGCGAAAATTGAAGTGCCAGCCCACTGCAGAGAATCTTGCAGCCTTTCAGTTAGTGAGGGCAAAAAGTCGCAGAGTTATAAAAAAAGAGTAAGAAGAGATCATGGCATTACTTCTTGAATTATTTCAATCGTTCCACACCCAGCACTTAAGTATGTGAGACCATACGGAGGATATGTGGAAGAGAAGGACGGTGCCCAGTAGCTGCTATAATGGCGAATGGCACTCTCCACACCAGTCCACGAGATAAAGTGCAGACTATGGCCGAGTACTTTGCCACTGTCACTTCCACTGCCCTGCAGGATCCTGCTTTCCAGTGCCACAGGATGGGTGTTGAGAAGGGTAGTTTTGACTTCAGGTCCACTACTGTAGAAGAATACAACTGCCCTTTCTCCATGTGGGAGCTAGATTCCGTTTTGTCTGCAGCTCGTGATACATGCCCTGAACATGGCAGGATACGTTATAGTACGCAACAACACCTTTCAGATCAGAACAGAGCAGAGAACTACTCCTCTCACTTTTTAATGTTGTTTGGGCGTCAGATCGTTTTCCCAACTAATGGCGTGAAATAGTTTTAGTTACTATTCTAATACCAGGGAAGGACCGTACGAGCCCAAGTAGTTATTGTAGCATAGCTCTCACTAGCTGCCTAGGAAAGACTTTAGAATGGATGGTCAACCACAGCCTTGTCTGGATGTTAGAATCCAGGCAACTCCTTAGTCGTTTTCAGTGTGGGTTCAGGAAATATTGGTCATCCTTTGATAACCTGACCTTCCTAGAAACGGCTATACAATAGGCTTTCCTATGCCGGCATCACCTTTTGGGTATCTTTTTTGACATCAAACAAGCCTACCATACTACTTGGAGGCATCTTATCCTCAGGCAGCTCCATGAATGGAGTTTTCGTGGAAGCCTCCCCCTTTTTATTCTGTCATTTCTTTCTCCACGCTGTTTTAGGTATCGAGTCAGTGATGCGCTCTCGGATCATTTTGAGCAAAAGTACGGTGTTCCTCAGGGTAGCGTTTTAAGCGTGACTTTGTTTGCCATAACAATTAATAGTCTTACATCCGTTGTCAAAAGTCCTGTTCAGAATTAGTTATTTGTTGAAGACTTCTCGATCTTTTGCTTTTCTTCTAGCCTTGTAATGACAACTTGTCAGTTGCAACTCACTCTTCAATGATTGGATGACTGGGCGAAGAAGAGTGGTTTTAAATTTTCGACCAAGAAGTTTGTGTGTGTTCTTTTAAACCGTTCCCGTTCTATTTTAAACTTACTAGAATCGTTAAAGAAACAGTGAGATTTCTGGGTCTAATTTTTGACTCAAAATTCACGTGGTTGCTACACCTCAAGGACCTGAAGAAATGTTGCCTCAAGGCAGTGAGTATTTTAAAATGTCTTAGCCACAATTCGTGGGGTGCAGATAGTACCTGTCTGCTTCAGTTTTATTGGGACTTCGTGCGATCTTGCCTTATTTATGGATGCAAAGTGTAAGGCTCTGCCAGACCCTCTTATTTGAAGATTCTGGACGTGGTGCACCGTGAAGCGTTTCAGCTAGCTACTGGGGCCTTTAGAACTAGCCGAATTCCGAGCCTCTGTGTTGGGGCTGCTGAGCCACCACTGTCCATTAGGTGACAACTTGTCCTGGGGTGCCAGGGATACAAAATGTTGTCAACACCCTATGCACCTACATACCATAGTGTAGGTCGGCCTCCTATAGCTGGGTTGTTTCATACTTGGCAGAGGCCAACACGACCCTTTGGGATTCACATGAAGGATTGTCTCACACAGATGGGTGTACCTGATTTTAACGTCTTACATCAGGGTTGGAACAGATTTCCTCCTTGAACTCCTGTGGAGGACCTACATTATTTTAGACATAGCCAGTTTTAAGTAAGGTTGCACTCCTGATTTTACATATCGCTCTGAATTTTTCAAAATATTAGATAGGCATCCTGATTTTATGGTGGTCTACACTGATGGATTCCTGGGGGATTCCCACGGCTGTTCCATGGTGTTCCCAGACCATGTTACCAGGACCAGCCTTCTCTGTCTTCACAGCAGTGGTTCAAGTGATTGCGGCGTGTTCAGAGCACACGGTTTCTTATCTGCTCCGATTCACTTAGCACACTACAATCACTGAACAGCCTGTACCCAGATGAGAGGATATCACAGCTCATACAGGACCAACTGTACTCCCTCCAGCAGCGGAGTAAGCAATTGTCATTCTGCTGGGTACCTTGGGCCTGTGGGAATTCAGAGAAATGAAGTTGCTGATAGGGCTGCAAAGGTGGCCTGCAGCGATCACAACAAATACTACAATCTGCTATTCCCCTACAGGATATCATCTCTGTGGTTCGGCAGATGTGCTCTCAGCTGTGGGAAGACACGTGGCTGTCAGTGACAGGCAATAAGCTGTGGTCGGAGACATCAACTGTCCGACCGTGGCGAAAGCTCCAAATCGGGCACTGCCTATTAATGCACAAGTTTTTACTTCATCGAGAAGATCCTCCTTTTTGTGATGACTGTGTCGTGCAACTTGCTATATGCCACATTTTAAGTGAGTGCAATTTATATCATTCTGCAAGGGCAGAAGCCAATCTTAGTGGTGATCTACCCTCCATTTTAGCTGATGACGAGGCGAGTGTGAAAATGGTTTTAAGATTTTATGAAGCGTCTGCACACTGGTCTAAGCTTTTAGGTTGGAGATTTTAGTTTGATGCCGAGTGGCTGGCTGAGTTCCTCCTTGTGTGCTCAGCCAGCCGTGCTAATCTACCTAGTCCTCTCGTGGTAACTGTGATATGAATGTTTTTATGGCCTCATTCAACTAGCTTGTCTCTTATTTTGTTTGACACTCGTATTACTGTACTGTTTTCGTCTGGGCGCTAAAGACCTCAACGTCTTGCGCCCTGATACCATAATCACCACCACACCACCAAAAAGGAATTTGTGAATTGGTTCATGCAAATAATTTAAGAAAATATGGGAAATCTCAAGATTTTCTAAACAAAAATTACGGTACCTATTTTTGGAAACATTTTAGTTTCGTTTATTGAGTAACAGCACTCGTATTTAAATTTATATATAAAGAACAGTCTAGAGTGCAAAAAATTATTTTTTTCCGAGTATTTTCGGTCTTCTCATAGACCATCTTCAGGAAATATAGCTCTTCAAAATTGGTTCCAAATTTTATCAGCCTCATTCCTGGGTTGACAACCGTTGATCGCTAGGTAGTATTTGCACCCAAATTAAAAGCGTCTAACAATAAACATTTTTTCGTTGATCGTACTATGTACTCTAGCGGCGCAAGTGTCAGGAGCTCTTTATTGGTAATACTGCATTTCTTTACTTCAGTCAACAGAGAAACTGGAAGTGGACCTGCCTGGTGCTTCTGGCCGGAAAGCCCGCTTGGTAAGCGGCAGGGCTGGCGCCTGCGTCCATACTCACCTGACAGACTTGTCATCGGAATCCCGATGAAAATGAGCTTAAGATAATTTTACTCTAACTGGGTGTCACACAATTCCGCTTATAGTAGGAACGTCACGTTAGAAATAACAGACCTTCACACTGTCCAACTATAGAAATGTCCACTATAGTATTCCTGCCAAGAATTTTTCGAGTTTCATGTCATCACGTTAATGGTATTTCGACTGGCCTACCTTCTCAGTCTTGAGAGTTGTACTCGAGTGTGTTTTCCCCTTCAGTCTTGTATTGCAGTCAACTGCAACTTGAGCATCAACTCGAATTACACCAGCGAAGAGCAGAGGCAGGGCAGGCTAATATTGCAATCCAATCAAAATGCGCTGAGACAGATAGTGATCTGCATGTTGTGACCTTTGATTTGCAGCAGATTCTACCTGTCCCTAAATTAAGATATGGACCAGCTTTTTACAAGCGGAAAATTTGGTTGTATAACCTCAATATTCATGACTGCGGCAAAAATAAAGGGCAATGTTTTTTGTGGAATGAGTCTGTTGCTGCCCGTGGATCAGAGGAAATCATAAGTTGCCTTTTGTGTTACTTTGTAGATAACGACATAAAAGAGTCATCACTGTTGTGGCCAAAATAAAAATTGGAACATCGTTCTATTCTGGCAGTATTTGTTATCAAGGGACGATTATAAGTAATTGATTATAAGTAATTTTCCCATTAGTGGTCACACAATGTTGTCATCTGACAGACATTTTGCGACTATTGAAAATTACACCTGCCGACAAGTGCAAGACATGTACAGTCCAGAAGAGTGGTCTGACATCATCCAGACATCAGCCAAGAAGAATCCTTTTGTTGTCTTCAATATGAAAAGGGAACATTTCTTCCAAATACGTCACTTGAAATAAGCATTTGTCTTCAGAAATAAGACTGTTGATGGTCTGGCTGTCAACCTAAGGAATGTATGCAAATGGAAGGTGACTTCTGAATCCTCATCATCTTTATTGATCAGCGAGACATTCTGTCATGACATCTGGCATGAAACAAGTTTAAGGAAACATGGGAGGCAAAGTCCAGTCCTGACTCTTCAATTAAAATACGACGGTCCCAGACTCATTGAAAAGAAGAAAGTTGCTGATGTCCTGTCCCTCTTACAAGGGAATGGTCAGACTTGTCATGCCGAAACATGTATTGATTTTTTTTTAGCACTGTTAGTTAACATTGAAGGAAGTCTGTATGCAGAATGTTAGCTGCTGACATGACCTGGAAGTCACCTAAAAAAAAAATCATGAAAATGGCTGTTTTTCCTGCTTGGCGCTTGTGGTGACGGCTGACCACCCCTGGAAATGGCTAGTCACGAGTTTTTTTTATGGTGAACGTAGTGCACATGGTCGGGAGGTGCGGCCGTCTTATCGCGGCGTTCAGTAAAGAGGAATATTGTTGCACGGTTTTGGTGGAAAGGGGAAACGAACATTCGTTTCTGTAGCATGCACTTCCTTTTCATTTCTGGTACGTATTTCGAAACATACAGTCCTGAAACTGGTTAGAGATGTGAAAGATATTCTGTACATCTACATTTATACTCCGCAAGCCACTTTACGGTGAACATTCAATTTCCCCTCACAGGTGATGGCAAACCCTGTAAATGTTTTGCTGCTTGCCATGGAGATCTACCACAGACGCCAAATGAAGCAAGCAACAGAAAACATGCGTGAAGACTATGTGATGTGCGACATGGTAGTTAAATTTCTAGACAAGCATGTACATAGCGCAGACATGTGGCTATAAACGACTGAAACACTCGATATTGCAGACTGTGAATCTACACTCTTCGAGTGACAGTGCCACATACCATCATCAATTATCTCCGAAAGCAACACCAGCAACTACATTTACATTATCAGACAAAGAAAAAGCGGTGAAGTATTGGTTGACGAAAGTGGTAAGAAACGCCTATGTGTCAGTACGGTTCAACTTAGGTACCGTATCGCTTTGTCCGTTCTGAATGTGAATTGTATAGATGGAAAAAAGGAAGTCGCTGGACGGCGTAAGAGTTGACAGGGAATTGCGACGGAGGTAAATTTGCGACTTTTTGAGCAATTTACCGATGTCAGAAGACAGTCATTGAGTGACAGCGACACAAACTTCGCGTGATTGGATGTTAGATATTGCCAACGCGATAGCCGCTAAAGAATGTACAGCTTCTCAAAGTTGGATTAGTTGCTTCAAAAGATCACATAAAATTGTGGCACGAAAGTAACAAACTTTGTATCGAGAAACAGTTCGGAAAATGAAGTGACTCATCTGGAAATGATAGAAGCTTTTCTTACGACTGCAAAAAATAAGATCACCAGTTTTAGTGAAACTTACGTTTACAATGCAGATCAGTCAGGTTTTGAAAAATAAATGCTTGTGAAAAGAACACTGTCATTCAACGGGAAAAAACATATTGAGGCAATTGCGCAGTCCACAACTGCACTCATCTATTCAGACACTATAATGCCCATAATTAGTCTGGATGGTTCATTGCTGCCTAAACTATATGTGGGTCTTCAAGAACAACTAGACGTTTTGGACCACGTGTCAAACAAACAAGGTTCTTTGCAGACAATCTTGTGGTAGACACATCGAAGTCTGGAAAAATGGGAAATGATAACATTACACTTTTCATGCGTCATGCTTTTCGTCCGTTCTGCAGGAACAAATCTCTTCTTCTAGGTTCGTGGTCAGGTAATAAAAGTTCTGATTCATTAAAAGCTTTATTTCGAGGTCACCCTGACAAAGAAGTAGAGATACTTGAGATTCCACCCGGCACGACGAACGTAATTGAACAGTTAGACACAGAATTTTTCTGCCAGTGGAAGGCATTTTACAGAAAATTAACAGAGAAAATTATTGTGTGCAAATCACTGCAGTTTCCTATCACCGTGACAATATTCTCAAGTTGCAATCAGTCGTACATTATCAGTTTTGCTTCCCACGGTTTCAAAATGTGATTATGCGAGGCACGCCTGGAAATATCCTGATATTAGGCCTGATTCCTTCCTAACACCGGCCGAGTTTTGTTTACGGACGTCTAACAACGTCTGTGATTCGCAGGGCTGTCATATGTCGTCTTTGCTTGTATGTTCTTGGTGCACAAAAATTCTGTTTTGAACATTGTACCAATATTTCGAAATTTTGCGGTAATTACAAAAAATAAAAGTTTGACATGTTCTAAACCGTATATGTATTTATGTCTATTTCATATCTATTTGGAAAGAATGTTGTAGATAACATATCAGCTACATTTGTCGACGAATTTATTATTATCGTACGATCGATTACACTGGGAGAATCAGCTCTCTCACTGCTGTGGCAGGAGAGCGGCGCGTAGCTAATGCCACCTTGTCCCTAGACGGTGTTGGTATAACGTAGCGAGAGAGGTCAGGGTTGTACAACAGGTAGTTAGTAATAAGTGCGGAAACCATGTGAAAATAATGTCATACTTCATAAAAGTTTTTACAGACTTCTAGGTCATGTCAGCAGCTAACAGTCTGCATACAAACTTCCTTCAATTTTAACTCACAGTGGTAAAAATAGCAACACAGGTTTCGACATGACAAGTCTGGATATTCCTCCTGTTCATCATGATTTTTTCTTGTCACTAAAACCTACATGTTTGGACAGTGAATAGATCAGTAATGAGAGTTATGAGAGTGATGAGTGATTACGTACTTTCAAACAACGACGTGAACAGATTTTTAGTAATGTTCTCACATGATTATCCATAATTATGTTTCGTTGTTAGTGTCTATATTGTGGGTAACATAATGGTATCTCCACTTCAGTAACATGATTTTTTGTTCATATTTTATTTGTTAGTGCCTGTCTCTAGTTCCTATTATGGCTGTATAGAAGAATATGTATATTAAAAATGATCCAAAGCAAAAACGATGTGAAAATAAAATTATTTAGATTTGTGAACCTAGTGAAAACTATAATCCTCTGTATCTTCGAACTACCGTGCTATTTTGGCGCTTACCATTTTGTACCCCCGAGCCACTTATTTAAGCGGGGCTGTTTTCATTTAAATTGTGGGGCTCATTTGTAGATTTTATTGTGTGTTTTTTAATTGACCTTCTGCCTTTTGGTATCATTGAGCGCAGTTTCCTGCTAAAAGCCTCTAGAGGTAAAGTAAAACTCAGACCTTACTTGAGTTTTTGAGCTCATCTTTAGTGTGTTTTGGTAATTTTATTTTTAAAGGGCTGTGTTCACTTAAATTGATAATTGAGTTGAGCTTTTTTCATTTAAACTTCAGGGGTCATTTGTAAATTCTATTGTATTCACAAGGGTTGCTTTTCATTTAAAATTTTTCACTTTCGCTTCAATTTCTGGGCTCATTGTGTTTTTCTTTTTTTTTTCTTTTTTATTGTATTTTAAGGAGTTGCTGCTACTAAATTTTGAGCCTTATGAACTTATCAAATTTTTTTCTCAACTTGCCTGTGCCTTGCATCACGTATCTGAACTATTTTGTTGGGCCTTTAGCCATTGATTGTAACATCAAATATATAGGGTGTCCCAGCTATCTTGTCCACCCAAAATATCTCTGGAACAATAACAGCTATTGGAATACGACTTTCACCGGTATCAATGTACGGTCTGCTGCCATCATCTCTCATAAGCACATAATGGTTTCCCTCTTGCACGTTTTATGTGTCTACGTACACAATATGAACCAATACCGATCGGTATACACCAGTCAGGTTGTCTTATTTTTGTGCTGCACACCCGAAATAAGGTTTATCGAATGCGTTAAATGACCCATTGTGCCTTTCGCGCACTGGTTCATCCAGGGCCTAGCTCTACCTAGACACGTGTCCAACGTAGTTCCCACTACAGCCACAGTTACCACTTCGCTTTGTTTGTGATTTGCGACCCATGCGAACTCCTGTACTCCACCACCCTCCGAGCATCCCATTTGTTTTTGCTTTGGCGTGCAGTACACCGCTTGCCAGTGTAGTCGCGCATCAGAGTAATCTAGTGACGGCACGGAGGTAGTACACATTGTGAATAAATGTTGCGTTGTGAAACTTATACTGTATTATGTACACACATGAAGATATGGTAGAAATGCTGCTGATCTATGGAGAATATACGTTGACGGGAAATACATTATTAGATGGCTTGTATGTTTATAGTACTGTTAGAGAACATTATGATTATTACGTTAATATGTCTGTTTTCCACCCTACTCTACATACCTGTACTGTACCCTGTTATAGGCGGGCGAAATTCTGTTCAGACAGAACGACTGTACAGAAGACGATTCCCTGACAAGCCATCGCCTTCGCGCCGGATGTTTGGTCCTCTCACATCTCATCTACGTGAACCGGGAAGCTTAAATCCAAGACCTAGACATTGTCCTAGAACACGCACAAATGAACACGCTGAAGCTGCTGTGCTCGCTACCGTAGCTATGAATTCTCACATCAGCACACGTCAAATTGACCGTGAAGTTGGTGTGTCGAAATCAAGTGCACAGCGTATTCTTCAACGTCATAAATTTCATCCTTACCATGTTCATTTACACCAGGATCTTCATGGAAATGACTTCAGCAACAGGATAACATTTTATCGGTGGGCTCAGCAAGAACTTCTGACTAATCCAAATTTTTTCGCAGATGTTGTCTTTACCGACGAAGCATCATTCTCCAACAAAGGTATGGAGATACCATTTTCGGACCTTAATTTGTAAATGGCGTCCAAAATGGCAGACAGTACTCCAGATTTATACGACACAATCTTCCTGTTCTCTTGGACCCCGTACCTCTGAACAGGAGAATGGTCATGTGGTATCAGCATGACGCATGCCCTGCACATAACGACTTAAGAGCACGACGACTTCTGAACCGTAAGTTCCCTGGTAGGTGGATTGGACGTGGTGGCCCAGTTAGGTGGCCTGCCCGATCTCCGGACCTTGCACCGCTGGATTTTTTCTTTGGGGAGCAGTGAAGGATGTTGTTTACCAACATGAACCAACAACACCAGAGGACATGAAGCAACGCATTATTGATGCTTGTACAGCCATAAAAGAGGAAACAGTAGCACGAAGTAGGGCATCCTTCATCTGCAGAATGACCGTATGTATGCAAGCCAATGGTTATCACTTTGAGCATGATATGTGAACGCTATCTTTAGTATGTAGTGCTGGTATCACAGTGCAAGTTTCTACAAAGAGCCATTTTACCCAGTGATGTTCATAAACATTTGTTTGAAACAATTTGTCATATAACGCATTAGATAAACATAACATTGCTAATTATGTGATAATAAAACTAATCAGTTAAACATGTTTACATTCATCTTCTATGTCTTACCTGACCTTCCCAAATCAAAACATTTTGACCTAAACAACGGTAAAACCTTTAGTCCACTTGCTCGTTTCACTAAAACCATCAACATGAATTTTACTATTATGAGTGAATGATTCACTGTCACTTGCGCTAGATCTACAGTAAAGTAAAGTTTTAACCTTGATCGGCATTACCTTTTTAATAACGGATTAACGATAAGCGAAGTTAACTTTGTGACTAACGTTGCGGTACACAGATATGTTACAGAACCGCATCACCCCTAGCCTGTGGGATAAATAACCTGCTGGAATGTACGACTTTAATGCAGGATGGCAGCAGACCGTATTATGCGTTTCGGACCTCTGGGTAAATATGGAAGTGCGATTACGCATGTCAATCACATCGCGATTACGGGCAGCATGTGGTTCATGCCTGAGCCTCAGGACGTGCGCTAGCAGCGCATTTCGGGTTTTTCAAGCGTCAACTTCACGTCGCAATATCTCGGAATGTAATTGGAATATTGCGATGCAATCAACGCCATTGTTTATGTGATTTGTCATGCTATGGATTGCTGAAGAATAAATATAGGGTGTCCATTTAGAAAAACATAAGTTTGTGTTAAAAAACACATTTGCTTTCGTTTTAGAATGTTTCCAAATATGTACATTCATGGGCCCCAGCCGTACATTGATACCGGTGAAAGCAGCTGGTTTCAATGAATCCAATGCACGATAGAAACAAGTATTGTTCCATTTAAAAAATTATATCTTTGTGCTGTAACTCTTTGGAAAATGATAGAATGAACTGTGTTCAGAGCTCGGCAGAAAGTGTAACATTTCTTGTGTTGACCTACCATGTTAAAACTTCCCGTCACCTATTATTTTATAAGTTACAGAGGCAAACACAGTGAAACACCCTATATATATATATATATATATATATATATATATATATATATATATATATATATATATATATATATTAAATGGAACCTGAACTGACTATCCTTGCTTAACTTCACCAACCAACTACCCACCGCTCCTGCAATTCTATCCCATCAGATTTTTATTATCAAGGTTATCCTGCACAGTCTGAGGCCTAACTTCATTCCACTGCTACCATCAAGGCTGGGCTCACATGGTCACAGCCAATGGATATTGGCTACCATTCACTGTCCTACGACCTGAATGATGTGGGAAATGTGGTGATATGAGAGAACCCCCTCCCTTCCCTTTTGCCTGTGCAGTTCATTTTGGGATGGAGTTTGGCCAGGTGGCAAGTATATTACTCATAAATCTTGAGAGGCTGGCGGTGGCAGTGGCAAAGGTGGAGTCTACAACCTGGCGTCCTGGCCTTCGTCCTGGCCTTCGCAGGTGTCCAGGGACACAGCTGATCCCATTGACAGTGCACCTCACCCTCAAGAGTGTGCACCGAACAGAGGCGGTGCCCTAGGCAGCACCGCATCATTCACAGAGGAGAGCATATTTGTCTGCATGTGAACTTTGAAGATATGCACCAGTCTTTCAGCTCAACTGTTTGACTGGAGTTGAAAGGGAGGATTGTGACATGGCGAACCCCCAATTGAACACAAAAGGGGCAAACAATTGTTGATGTAACATGGGGCCCCTATTAGAAACCAGGTGAGCAGCTTTAACATGAAAAACCTTAGAAATTAGTTTGTAGTCATGGCCATAGCCATGGTCGTGGTAGGGCACCAAAAACCATAGTGAAAGTGGGAATAAGAGTCCACAACAAAAAAACAAGTAAGAATTCATGAATTTGTTTCAAAGGCTGTTGAGGTTGAGGCCAGTGAGAAAGAGAAGCACGTGTGGTTGCCTGTCGTGAAGCACACAGAACAGGCAATCACGAGGTGCACTATGTCACAGTCCATGCCAGACCAGAACACATGCTGATAAGCAAGAGCTTTTGTGCAGGATGCGACCCAATGCCCATGATGCAGCATCTGTAACACTCGAGCATGGAGAGCCACCAGAATAACCATGTGTGGCGACTGAACTTCCATTGCCAAAATCAGCACCCTCCCTCATAGTCAGACAAACATACCTGAATAGAATTGTAGCTCCGCAGAGGATGGGACGCCTGTTGCAGACGAACGTCAGGCTAACCTTTGCGAACAAAGCGAAAATCTTGTTGAAACACAGGGTTGAATGCAACAGCAGTTGACAACAGAGAGGAAGTAAGGGGAAAACTATCCACAGTAGCCTGAGCTTCAGAATCCAGATAAAAATATAGAAGTTCCTCTCGGTCAATGGCAGGTAGAGGTCCGACTGCGAGGCGAGACAGGTCGTCCACTTTAGTGTGCTGGGCTGTAGAGCAGAAATGTGTCTCATAATTGTACCAAGAAAGGAACAGGACCCAGTGCTGCAGCCAGTGAGCTGCACTGTCCAGCAAGGACACAGTATGGTGGAAAAGTGACAATAAAGGCTTGTGATCTGTAATAAGATGAAACTTCCCACCATACAGGTACACACGAAATTTTTTCAAGGCTTAAATAATGGCTACTGCTTCTTTCTCAATTTGTGAATAATGTTGTTGTGTTGGTGTCAATGTTTTTGATGCATATGCAATGGGGTGTTCAAACCAATCAGGGCATTTATGCACAAGCACCACCCTCAACCCCATATGGTGAGGCGTCTGTAGCAAGCACAAGGTGTTGACCCTGAGAATAATCACTTAAGCACGGAGAATATACAAGTTGCTGTTTCAAGGTACAAAAGGTGCATTCACAATCCATGGACCAGATAAAGGTAAATCTTTATGCAAAAGGTGATGGAGCGGGTGCATGACTGTAGTAGCCCCAAGCAGAAATTATTTTACCCAGAAAAGCTTGCAACTCTTTAACCAGTGTGGACCAAGACAGGGAAACAACAGCAGCCACATAGTCTGGAAGGGTGCGGTTCCCAGTAGAAGATATTTCAAATCCAAGGTATGGAATAGATGGTTGAAAGAAATCTGACTTGGCCAAATTACACCGAAGAACTGCCACCTGGAGAGTAGAGAAAAGTGCATGCAAGTTCTGTAAACGTTCAGTAGGGGAAGACCTTGTAACCACAATATTGAACACATAATTGACATTGCCAGGGATGGGTTGCAAAAGTTGCTCCTAAATATTGATAAATAGTCAGGGTGTTAGCTATCGCTAACAGCAGTCACTGGTACTGGTAGAGACGAAAAGGGGTATTCAAAGCCAACAAGTGTTCATAGTCTTTGTCTAGCGGAAGTTGTAGATAAGCTTCAGCAAATCCAATTGAGAAAAAGAGAGGGACCCAGCGAGAATAGCAAGCAATTCATAAGTGCGTGGTTGGGGCTTAGAATCAATAACAGACTGAGCATTCACAGTAATCTTAAAGTTGCCACAAACATAAGGAATCCAAGGATTTTTTGTCAGTCACAAGAGGGGTAGCCCACTCACTAGAGAAAAGGGTATAATTACCTGTAAAGCCTGCAGGCGGTCGAGTTAAGCCATGACTTGGTCACGGAGAACCAACGGAACCTGGCAGATGCAAAAAAGCTTGTGGCATGCTGTATGTTTCATGGGTGATGTGCACGTTACAAGCAGTAGCACAATATAAGCCATCGGCAAACAAGAACGAAAATTCATGACAAAGTAACTCACAGTCGTCCACAAAGGATTTCCATTGAGTGGGGGTAACAAACATAAAGCAGCGATTAAAACCATGGAGTTCGGATGACCATGCATAATAGAACTGATTAGGGCTCTTCCGCGACTAGCAAAATTCTTCAAGAGCTGCAATGAAATGACTATGGGGCTGATAATAAACAGACAGCAAACAACAAATTAATTCATCAAAGGACAAGACCACCAGTCCAAGGATAAGGGCAAGCTGACACAGTAACTGATAAATGTGGGGGAAATCCAAGACAGAAAAAGATCTTTACACAAGGCCATGTTAGAGACACTAAAAGTGAGGAAGTGTCGCAACCATTTCTCATAAGAGTCTCAGTCTTTCAAAGAGTTGTTGAACACAGAAAATGGTGCAGGAAATGGTGTAGAAACTTGATGGGCAGTGGAACCCATTGACGCTGAGGGGTGAAGTCAATGTTGGAATAACAAACATGATAGTGTCTATGGAGTCCTCCTGATCTGACGTAACTATAACCAGCTGCTGAACTGAATCAACCAGTTTGTTATCCAGTCTGAAGTATTTGACTCCATGGAGGGAGTTGATGGCAACCTTGCCTTCGAAGTCAAACCTGCTTCCATTTCAATGCAACATTGTTTCGTGGAGGTGCCGGGCATACTGTGCAATAGCTGCACCACCATGGCTCCGATTAGGTAACGTAAGAGCCATCACTTACACAGACTAGAACCAGAATACATCGGATATAGTGAGTACATGCTTCCGAAAGTCCGTATCATCAAAACCATGGACACAAAACCAGCGGTAAGCCAGCTGCACATCAGACACCCGGCGGTGTTCTCCGGAGACGCTGGACAGGACGCCAACAAATGCCTAAAACGGTTCGACCGAGTCACCAAGTATAACAGGCGGGATCATACAATGTGCTTGGCCAACGTTTATTTCTACCTGGATGGAACAGCCCAGCAGTGGTCTGAAAACAACGCAGAGAAGCTGAATGACTAGGAAACGTTCCAGACTGAACTTAAGAAGATGTTTGGAGACCGCCAGCGACAAATCCGCTCAGCAGAAGAACAACTGAAGAACCGGGCCAACAACATGATGAGTCGACACAGTAGTACATACAGAATGTTTTGGCCCTGTGTAACACAGTCAACTCAAATATGACTGAGGCCGAGAAAATCATGCACCTGATGAAGGGTATTGCAGAAGACATGTACCAAGATCTTCTGATAAAAGACATTGCTACGACGGAAGAGTTCGTCAAGTGGTGCCAGCGTATTGAAGAGATGCAACAAAGGAGAGTTGGACGAAAGAAGTATGACAGACTCCCGAATGTAGTCCCTAGCGCTGTTGTAATTCTTCTCTCACATTTTGTCGTATGAAAGAAGCGAAGACCAGCATGACTTCGCTTCTCTCATACGACAAAATGTGAGAGAAGAATTACAACAATTTATGGCAGCTGGGACTATTAGACCGAGCAAGCATCAGATTGTGGCCATGGATGTAAGTTCTGAAAGTCACGAGCAAGCCGACGCCGTTGAGGAAGAGGTATTTCAGACATTAGCACCCGACGTGAAGAATGGCGTCTCCCTGGTAAGACTTATGCTATGGATTATGTAATGCTCTGGCCACATTCAAATGCATAATGGAGAACTTGCTTCGACACCTTAAGTGGATGACGTGTCTTTGCTATTTAGATGACATTGTCATTTTGTCGCAAACATTTGAATAACATCTGAGTCGCCTGCCAATTGTGTTGAAGCGTGTTCAGACTGCAGGACTCCACCTCAATCCAAAGAAGTGCTTCTTCGTTGCCAAAGAGATAAAAATCCTGGGGCACCTAGTCAACGGAGATGGTGTCCGTCCTGATCCAGATAAAGTAAGGGCCGTCACAGAATTTCCAACTCCTCAGCACATTCGTGATGTGAGAAGTTTTCTCAGGCGTTGCTCATACTACTGACGTTTCATAAAAGGATTTTGTAACAAGGCACGTCCATTGCAGAACTTCTGCAGGGAGACGCCAAGTTTTACTGGGGTGAGACAAAAGAAAGAGCTTTCTGGGCACTTAAGGAGGCTCTTACTTCCACACTAGTTCTAGCCTTGTACGACGAGACTGTGGAAACTGAACTTCACACAGATGTCAGTGGTTATGGGATTGGTGCAGTGCTTGTACAATTTCAGGAATCTGCTGAAAAAATGATAGCTTATGCATCAAGAGTACTCTCAAAGTCAAAGATAAAGTACTCTACAACTGAGAAAGAATGTCTCGCAGTTTTCTGGGCTATCAACAAGTTCTGGCTGTATTTATTCAGCAAAACATTCACTGTTGTGACAGACCAGCATTCTTTGTGTTGGATGACTAGCATGAAGGATCCATCAGGTCGACTAGCAAGATAGGCACTAAGACTCCAAGAGTACGACGTCACAGTTGTATTCAAGAACGGGCGCAAACACAAGAATGCCGACTACCTTTCGAGGAATCCATTAGTGGAACACAACAGCATGAATGAAATGTCAGCCTTCACTGAATTAGGTGATGCTATAACTGAACAGAGGGAAGCTCCAGCACTATTAAAAACGATAGAGGCCTTGGAGAAAGGAGAATCGACCAATGGAGAGTTCCAACTTATAAATGGGGCATTGTATAAGAGAAACTATGATCCACTGGGCCCCAAATAGCTACTGGTCGTTCCAGCTCATCTCCAGCCAGCTTCCAATATCTGGTTATCTGGGATTCGTGAAGACCCTAGACAGAATCAGATGCAGGTATTACTGGAAAGGTCTCTACCGATCTGTCAAGCACTATGTGAGTCACTGTAACGAGTGCCAGCAATGGAATCATGTGCCATAATTACCTCCAGGGCATCTGGTACCAATTCCACCTGCAGCAGCTTCATTCCATGGGTAAGTCAATTCGAAGGTCGGAGGAAGGCAACGGCATACCACCTCCAAACAGGACCATGCCTAGTAAAGCACTGTGGTGACAACCAGTAACCGATGGATAATAGTTTGCACTGAGTACCTCACATGCTACGCTGTCACCAAACCTGTGCCGACTGCAGAAGCTCCAGAGACAGCAAAAATCCTTTTAGAAGACATTATTTTGAAGCATGGAGCACCACGTGTGATGATATCTGATTGTGGAAAAGTATTCCTGTAAAAACTAGTAACAGAGGTAATGTCACGTTGCGACATTGTTCACAGAATGACAACTGCATACCATCCTCAGACAAATGATCTTAGAGATCGTTTTAACAAGAAGTTAGCAGATATGCTGTCGATGTTGAGCAGAACAATTAGGATACAATACTGCCAGTCGTGACATTTGCTTATAATACCGCAAGACAAGACACCACAGACTTTGTGACGTTGTTCCTGCTCTATGGCCATGAAGCTGAGATGACAATGGATACACTGTTCCCGTCCCAACTGGACGACACTCAGGATGACTATGTGAAACAGCTCATCACCAGGGTCGAAGAATCAAGACAGCTGGCTTGCATATGGACACTGGACGCCCAGGAGAAGGACCGCCAGCATTATAACGACAAGCACTGACCTGTTGTGTACAGCCCAGGAGATCTGGTATGGATTTTTACCCCAGTATGGAAAGTTGGACTATCAGAAAGGTTAATGAAGCAATACTTTGGTCCGTATCATGTCATACGTCACATACAAAGCTGAGGATTATGAGCCATCGTCGAAATGACAAAAACGAAGAGACATTGTTCACGTTCTCCGTATGAAGCCTTTCTACGATCCTGAAGAGCAGATAGTAGAAAATGGCTTCTTGTTCAAGGACTCTAAGGACAGTAATGATACTGAGAAAGCCACAACAGGAACGTCTGACATCGATAATCATGCAGAAGGGAAGGATTCTCCAGAACTTCCATACAGAGGACCCATGACAAGATCAAGATCCAGGACATTGCAGCTGGTTACAAAGGGAACCTAACAGTGGGTCCCTGGTTTTTCAGGAGATGGAGCAATGCCATGAGACCTCACGTTAACTGACTGCTGGCATGGAGCAAGGGATAGTGTCACCGATTACGGTACTGAAGATCACCAGTTCAATCCTGTCCACTGGCAAAAATTTATTTCTTTGTAATTAACATTTCCAGAATGTTCTACATGTTTCTTACGTTCAATTTTAATTTCTACTTGTTTCTTATGTTAACTAGTCTTCTAATTTCTGATACATTCTGTCTGTGTATAAATAACAGAGCACTCTGCCCAAGAAGCAGTCAGTGCTGCATGTACGTTTCAGTTCGCAATTAACCTGCTTTCAGTATAAGTGCTGTGTTCAGTCGACAATCATGCCTTCGAAGTCAACCCTGCTTCCATTTCAACCCGACAATATAACTTAACAGCAGCAAAGTATAGCTGAGATTGGTTGTAAACAGTATCCGTTTTACTAAACTCTGACTGTAAGGCGGTGGTACTGCTGTGGCCTGCACCACCGTCCAGTGGCCAGTTGCGCACGCATACACACACACACACACACACACACACACACACACACACACACACACACACACACACCACACACACACTCACTCACTCACTCACTCTCATTCTCCCCCCACCCTCTCTCTCTCTCTCTCTCTCTCTCTCTCTCTCTCTCTCTCTCTCTGTGATATGTGATGTTCGCTGTTTAACCTTGTCACCACAGAATTTACAGGAGAAAGTATGGGAGGGGAGGGCCATGAGTTAGATTGTGGGTGTGGGGGGCTGTTGTTTCAGGGGTGTGGGGGTTCTGAGGTTGTGTTGCAGGTGGTTGAGAATCATACGAAAAGATATTGTTTGGGTTAATTAAGGAACTGGTTGAGGTGGAGTCTACTGGTATGGGGTTTTTTGGAAGAGGGCTTATGATCATTTAGTAATTAATCACAGTATTCAGTTCAAGAAATATTCCACTGAGGCTTGGTGGGGTGTTAAATCTGTTGTGGGGAGAGGGAAGCGGTGCTATTCTGGCTTGCAGGTTCATCTAGATGTGTACTGTTGGCAGAACAGCATCCCTGAGGGTTATTGTGTTTTTCAGTGTTTTTTGAAGGCTGGGAGGTGATATTTCAACTTAAGGAGTGGACTTAAGTTTGTTTTGGGTGGTTTGGTGGGGTGTGAGAATTCGTGTTTTTTGGATGGGTTCTTGGTTGGTTAGTTGGAAAGTGGGTGGTGGGTTTGTACGGGGGGGGGGGGGGGGGGGTGGCTGGTAGGCAGGCAGAATTAGAGCAGTTTGTGGTTTGTGGTGGTGTGGGTGGGGGAATGGGGCAAATGGGCTGGGATTGGGGGGGGGGGGGTAGACTTGTGAGATGGTAATGTAAGCTGATAATGCAGACAATATTGTAGAGGAACTTATAATCTCTCTAATGTAACAGAAATAACATTCAAAGGTGTTATGAAACTTAAACAACAGTGAAATCCTTTGAATCAGCACTGAGTACAGCAACAAAAACTGGGGGGTAAAATGCATTGGAAGTTGGTGTTCTCTTAATAAATGAGGACTTCAATAATTTATGAGAATCTGCAAAAAATGACCTTCTATTTTGCTTTCATCATCTTATATATGCAAATAACACTTGATTTTTTCAAGACATGGATTCAAAAAACAAATGAACAAAAAAGTATGCTTGATCTGTTTTACCCTACTACTTGGGATGATTTTATCAGTTGTGTAGTATTCACAGTGTAAAGTGGAACACTTTAATCCTTTTGGGAAGAAGGAAGATGAGGGTTTTATGTTCTGTCAACAATGTTTTCATTAGAGATAATTTTTGGATGAAATAATGCGATGTATTTAAATAAAAATTCACCTTTATATTAAAATTACTGTTTAAAATACAGGTATTGCTACCACCAGTACTCTTAAAAACCTGAAAATAAAAGTAATGATACGAATATTATAGAGGAAAATATATGTAAAAAAATAGATGAAGTCTACTTACCAGGCGAAGGAGCACAGGTAGTGATAGTAACAAATAAAACACACACACACACACACACACACACACAAGCTTTTGCAACCCAGTTGCTTCTTCAGGCAGAAGGGAAGGAGAGGGAAAAGGAAATGATGAGGGTTTTAAGGGAGGGGGTAAGGAGCCATTCCAATCCCGGGAGAGGAAAGACACCCAAGTCTTCCTGGACACCCAAGCCTGTCCACCCAAAGTTTGGTATAGATTCATTGATGACATCTTCATGATCTGGACTCACAGTGAAGAAGAACTCCAGATGTTCCTCTTCAACCTCAACTCCTTTGGTCCCACCAAATTCACCAGGTCCTATTCCAAATCCCATGCCCCTTTCCTCGATGTCAACCTCTATCTGTCCAATGGCTAACTACACACATCCGTTCACATCAAACCTACCAATAAACAACAGTACCTGTATTATGACAGCTGCCATCCATTCACATCAAACGTTCCCTTCCCTACAGCTTAGGTCTTCGTGGCAAATGAGTCTGCTCCAGTCCCGAATCTCTGAACCAGTACACCAATAACCTAATAACAGCTTTCACATTCCGCAGCTACATTCCTGATCTGGTACAGAAGCAAATTGCCAGAGCCACTTCCTCACCCCCCCCCCCCCCCTTAAAAAATTCAGAACCTTCAACAGAACCCCAGAAGTGCCCCTCTTGTAACCAGATACTATTGGGGACTGGAGCAGACTCTGAATGTGGCTTTCCAACAAGGATACGACTTCCTTAAATCCTGCCGCAAAATGAGATCCATCCTTCATGACATCCTCCCCACTCCACCGAGAGTGTCTTTCCTCCACCCACCTAACCTCCGTAACCTCCTAGTCCATCCCTATGAAATCCCCAAACCACCTTCCATGTCTTCTGGCTCCTACCCTTGAAACTGATCCTGTTGTAAAACCTGCCCTATGCCCCCTTCCACCACCACTTACTCCAGTCCTGTAACGCGGAGGGTGTACACGATCAAGGGCAGAGACACTTGTGACAGCACCCATGTGATTTTCTAACTGACATGCCTGCACTATAAAGCGTTGTATGTAGGAATTACCAGCAACAAACTGTCCATTCGCATGAATGGTCACAGGCAGACAGTGTTTGTTGGTAATGAGGATCACCCTGTGGCTAAACACGCCTTGGGGCACGGCCAGCACATCTTGGCACAGTGTTACACCGTCCGGGTTATCTGGATACTTCCCACCGACACCAAATCTGCAGAACTCCGGAGATGGGAACTAGCCCTTCAGCATATTCTCTCTTCCCGTTGCCCACCTGGTCTCAACCTCCGCTAAATTTGAATTCCCACCCACCATCTTTAACATCCTAACATCTTTGACTCGGTTCTCTGGACAGAGCCTCTGCCTCAAGTGGTATCTCTGTCTAACTTCTTAACTTCTTTGCTTTCTATAGTATGTCTGCCTAGGTGTTTTTGTGTCTGTGTAAATGTGTGAGTGTGGTTGTGTGTGTATTTGTTCACCTTCCTTTTCTTCCCCCAAGGTAAGTCTTTCCTCTCCCGGGATTGGAATGGCTCCTTACCCCCTCCCTTAAAACCCTCATCATTTCCTGTTCTCTCTCCTTCCCTTCTGCCTGAAGAAGCAACTGGGTTGCGAAAGCTTGCATTTGTGTGTGTGTTTTATTTGTTACTATCACTACCTGTGCTCCTTTGCCTGGTAAGTAGACTTCATCTATTTTTTCACATATATGAACATAAAAGTATCAAGATAAGAATGTTTTCAAATCATGCTGAGCAATTCTGTCTGCTTCACATTGTTTACTTTTCACTTTAATGCCTCATCCATCTACAGGTTTTCATTTTTACCTTAATCATAATGTTTGATAAGGAAACTGTGTGAATGACAGCAACACTAAGATACTCCAAATCTGTCCCCTTCTTGTCATATTGTGTGTGTGTGTGTGTGTGTGTGTGTGTGTGTGTGTGTGTGTGTTTTCATTTATTTATTTTTTTTTTTTTTTTAAGAAAAATCCTTACATTCCTTATCTGCTACCATATTTTTCGTGTGCGACACCCAACATCTATTTATCTTGTCAGTATTGAAGAAAATAAGGACATACTTTGTTGTGTTATTGTTAATTACAGACACTTTCCACAATGTGTTTCATTTGTCTTTATTTTAATCACTGCTTCAAGCAGATAAATTTCATTATAATTTCTTTCTCTTTCTGTTCCAAGCTTTTTAAAAAATGTTTATTTATTTGGGCATGATCCATTTTACCCCCAAAATTACAGAAATGTCATGTTTACTACATCAATAATAAAAGGAGACTTATTCTAAAAAATGACTTTCATATATGAGCGGTACTCAAATGAAAAGGTACAAACTGACACTGTGGGTGTAATTGAAGTCTTTATTCAAAAGTTTTCCAGAAGTCCTGTAGCTGTGATAAGAGCCAATCCTCTACTGTGTCCTTCAGTTTATCATCCAGGTTGAAGCGCTTTACTTTGATATATTGTTTTAGTGGACCAAACAGATGGAAGTCACAGGGCAACATGTCTGGGCTGTAGGGCGGATGCTCAAGCTACTCCCACTTGAACTTGGCCATTACACTTTGTGTGGCCCTGAAGATGTATGGACAAGCATTATCATGGAGCAGAATCACACTTTCCATGAGCAGGTCTGGCCATTTGCTCTTGATGGACTTGTGTAGGCTACAGAGTTTCTCACAGTACATGTCACTGTTAATGGTTTTTCCATACTCGAGGAATTCAATGAGTATCAGACCTTGGACATTGAAAAAGATGGTTAGCATCGCCTTCCCTGCTGAGGGCACAGCACTGAATTTCTCACAACCAGGCTGGTCACTACACTTGTGTCTCTGGATGTTATCTCAAAGCGGCAAATTCAAATTTCAACCAGTTTGGTTGTTAAAAAGTTTTGTGCCATTTCATTTGAACACTTCTCATATATTCCAGATAATGTATTTATTTTTTACATTTCAGGTGAGAAATAGACAATTAGTAATGTGTGGGTGTTGCAACAGTTTACTTTCATTGGAACCAAAAGTCTTTAAAGCATCCTGTGGTTATAATTGCTGATGGCTGCCACAGTGTTCATTTTTCATATAGCTTACCATATTATGTTCACAGGTGTCTCTCTCTTGTAACCAAGTTGGCAGTGATTTAGTACACAAAATTGTCCTTGGTTTGCTTTACCACACATGATCCACTTAACAACATTTTACAATAATGAAAATTCAAAGGTTACACAATATAGTAAACTCTCTGGAGATATGACAATAACTGTGTTAGTAATGAGCTCCTCCTTATACTTTCTGCTATGTCCTGTGGAGTAGAAATGATCAGGAACAGTTAACTATGTTGGCTATTGCAAAAATTACAGCAAAAAAATTGAACATTGTAAACAACATACCAGAGGTGGGAAATCATGTTGACAAAATGTGTCACAGGGTTGAAGGTAGTGTTAGAGTTGAGGAACATAACTTGTTGCACTTATTGGTACTGGATTCTCCCTTAATATACATAAATAATGTTCCTTTGACTTGACAGGATAGTAAAAAAACTCTAGTGCTCCTAGAAGAAAGAACTTTAATTTAGGTTCCAAAGTTGACCTAAGCAGACACAGCTCAGATGGTCATTGAACAAGCTTATAAGTGGTTTCCAGCAAGCAGGTTAAAAGTTAATCTATAAAAGACTAGATTACACCACAGACATTGCCGAGGTGGGGTGGCTTGCGTGCCTCAACGATGCAGTTAGCCGTACCATTGGTGCAACCACAGTGGAGGGATATCTGTGGAAAGGCCAGACAAAAGTGTGGTTCCTGAAGAGGGGCAGCAGCCTTTTCAGTAGTTACAGGGGCAACAGTCTGGATGATTGACTGAGCTGGCCTTGTAACATCAGCTAATGTGGCTTTGCCACACAGCTACTGTGAACGGCTGAAAGCAAGGGGAAACTACAGCCGTTACTTTTGCCGAGGACATGCAGCTCTGCTGTATGAATATATGATGATGGCATCCTCTCGAGTAAAATATTCCGGAGGTAAAATAGTCCCCCATTCAGATCTCCGGGCGGGGACTACTCAGGAGGATGTGATCATCAGGAAAGACAACATTGGCATTCTACGGATCGGAACGTGGAATGTTAGATCCCTCATTCGTGTAGGAATGTTAGAAAATTTAAAAAGGGGAATGGATAGGCTGAAGTTAGATATAGTGGGGATAAGTGAAGTTCGACGGAAAGAGGAACAGGATTTATGGTCCGGCGAGTACAGGATTATAAATACTAAATCAATTGGGGTTATTACAGGAGTAGGTCTGATAATGAATAAGATAATAGGAATGCGGGTAAACTACTATCAGCAGTGCAGTGATCGCATTATCATAGTCAAGATAGATACAAAGCCAACACCGACCACAGTAGTACAAGTTTATATGCCCACTAGCTCTGCCAGTGATGAGGAGATCGAAGAAATGTTTGAGGAGGTAAAGGAAATTATTCAGGCAATTAAGGGAGAGGAAAACTTAATTGTGATGGGAGACTGGAATTCGGTAGTAGGAAAAGGAAGGGAAGGTAAAATAGTAGGTGAATATGGACTGGGCAAAAGGAATGAAAGAGGAGATCGCCTGGTAGAATTTTGCATGGAACATAACTTAATCATAACAAACACCTCATGGACCACAGGCATACAATCCAGAAGACTCATCTACAGTTATGAAATATAGTCATAAAAGCCTTCATTGTATGATAATCACATTATGCTTCATGTGACATTCAGGAAACACCATATATCTGGGAGATATTAGGTTCCAACACTTAAGAGATATAATACTGGCCAATGATTTCTGGGGGTAGGGGGAGGAGAGTGCAAGGAGGGGGATGGAAACCAGTATCACCCCACATCACAATACTGGGCACAAGATCTGTACAGTGATGCATAAGACAACAGTTCAACAGTCTCTCACAACAGTGTCTTTGGGCTGCAATTCAACCATCATGGTGGAGCAGACAGATTCAGGATTCATTGCAATGTCATTTAAGGCCCAATTATTCCTTCCCCACCAAAGAAGTTGGAAAACCATGGCGAGAGACTGTTAAACTTTGATTTATGCATCAGCATATTTGTCCTACTCCAAATATTATGGTTTGGATGGTACTGGATTCCACTCCCACATTCTTCTCCACCCCTTTCTTTCGGTGTTACATCTCTCAACCTGTAGTAGTTCTATGCATATAGAATTTGCTAATGGACACATATCAACAGGAATATACAAGACTGTTTTGTTGTTGCCTTTGCCTCTTTGCTCTCCTAATCTCTTGACTATTGATAATGTCTGGATGATGGCTGTGGAAGGAGCATGAACTACTACACCCTGAAAACATATCCAGAGCCTCTGTGATTCAATGCCAAGCCTTGCAGCAGTAGCTGTAGCCAGAAACACTCAATACTGTTTTCATCATCTTCACATAGGGCTGTACTTTCAACTATATGTTCTTTGTACAGGATGTTATGTCTTGATTAAAATTTACTGTGATATCTCTGGTCCTCCTGGTGTTACATTTTGGAAGGTCAGCAGTGTATTTTACTCTACTTTATTGTGTATAATGTGGAATAATAAGTGGCTGATATTATGCTCATTTCAGTTCAGAGATTAAGAATACTGTCACTATATTGTTTATAACAACTCATTCTGCTATTAATAACAGTCCAAACCTTCAATGGCACAGTTGTAACCACTCTCTGGCCACCCAGCTAAAAGTTTTTATCTGTTATTCCTTTTACTTCAATGATAGGGTCACTTCAAAAGTTCTTAGGAAGCATTAGAGCTTACGGATTGGTTGAAAATTTACATTAAAACTGTGCACTTCAAAAAATGTGGAGAAAAAGCATAGCATGCCTATAACTGCAATTCAATAGCCACAATTTGAAACTGTCAACTCATACCACTACGTTAACAATTTTTGGGGATATGAAATTGATGATAATTTACACTTAGCTACAGTTAAAGCAAGTTGTAGATTTTATTACTTTGGTTACTAGAAAAATATGATCAGTCTATATAGGAGACTGCTTATAAAAGACTCATGCAATTCTACCGTAATACAGTATTGCTCAAGTATTTGAGATCCATGGCAGACAACACTAACAGGAGATATTGAAAATATACAGAGAAAAGCTGTACAGTCGGTTTCAGACTTACTTGAACAGTGAGCGTGTGTTTATGGACTTGCTGAAGAAACTGAACTAGCAGACATTTGAAGATAAACAAAAACTAATCCTAATGGACCTTATTTGCAAAGTTTCAAGGACTAGCTTTAAATGATGATCATAGGAATATATTACAATACCCTTCATATCAACCCATTGGGTAAGGACAAGATTAGATTAATTACAGTGTGAATAGAGCTGTCTAAATACTCATTCTTTTGTGTCCCGACTTCGTCGCCGCTTTTGTGTCCCAGCCTCGTCGTAGGTGTCGGTGGAGGGGAGCAGCCAGAAACTATAAACACTCGAGTAAATTAGAAAGATATATATTGCACAGAATGAAACAATACTTAACTTTTACATAGTACGGCAGAATGTTGATACATAGTTGTTAGAGGCCTGCCTAGTGCCTGTACAATAGCAAAGTCTTCACTCGTGCCTATCGGTTTACGAAGTTCCTAACTCGTTGCTATCTCAGTCCGAAGTGCCGACTCGTCCCTCTCTCAGTCCGAAGTGCTATATATTTCCGTGGTGGCCACGAGCGGGGTTCCAGCAGAGGGCGCTCGTGGCTGTCGTCGGAAGAACGCCGCGCCGTGCATGCATGGCGGCGCGCGGCGAAAGTAGGTGGCGCGCACTTTGTACTTGTGCGACACCACACCCCTCCCCCCCAAACCGCCGCGCCGTCGTGGCGACGGCACTGGGAGGAGGGCCTGAGCGGGGGCGTTACTGGTGGGACGGGCGTCGTAGCTGAGGCCGGGATCGAGACGCCGTCCGCGCCCCGGCATCCGCCTTGCGATCCTCCAGGGAACCCGCCGAAACCTGGGGAAGGGCGCCCGCCCCCGCCCAGAGGGAGCAGGTCATCTTCTTCTGAGGTGCGTGGCCCAAGCTGGGAGGGCCCGCACAGTCCCGGAGTCCCTCTCGGTGACGCTATCATCTGCGGCGGCGACAGCGGCGGCGTCGTGTCGATCTCCATCGGGACGATCTCGTAGTCCGGGGACGAACGATGTGGTTGTGCTCCCTGGCGGTGAACTGGGTCTGGAATCAAGAAACCGGAGACAGGATCGCGTGGCCTGTGCAGGCGCAATTGGTTTGCGTGGCGCCGCAGCTCCGACCCTGTGGAAGAACGTACAACATACATATTTCTACCGAGCACGCGCTGAATGGTGCCCGGCAGCCATGTCTTCTTGTTTCCAGCAAACACCCTGTACAGCACCGGCGTAGAAACCTGAAAACGCGTAGCGCCATACGAACCGACTCGGTGCGTGGGAGGCTGCAGCAGGTGAAGGAGAGTGCGGTGACGGCGGCCGTGTAGCAGTTCGGCAGGAGACGGGCCGTCACGTGGCATGCACCGATACGTAGACAGGAAAATTTGAAGAGCTTGCTGCCTGGAGTGCTGACCTTTCATCTTCTCCATGTGAGACTTGAATGTGCGAACGAAACGTTCTGCTTCACCATTGGACTGAGGGTGAAAAGGTGCGGTGGTGATATGCTGAATGCCATTCACACGACAAAACTGTTGAAATTCCGCACTAACAAACTGAGGTCCATTGTCACTGACGATAGTTTCAGGCAAGCCTTCGATGCAAAACACTGATGTTAAGGCACTGATTGTACTAGACGCCGTCGTTGAGTTCATGGCAATCACAAAAGGAAACTTGCTGAAAGCGTCTACAACAATTAACCAGCGCGTATTCCAGAAAGGTCCGGCAAAGTCAATATGTAAACGTTGCCATGGTCCCTTGGGGCGTGGCCAGTCTGAAAAACGTTGCGGAGGAGCCGCCTGATGCTCCGCACAAACAGTACACTGTGACGTCATGTTCTCTATCTGAGCGTCCATACCAACCCAGGTACAATGACGTCTGGCCAGTTGCTTTGTCCTAACAATACCCCAATGTCCTTGATGCAGGAGGCGTAACACTTCTCGTTGCAGGGAACGAGGAACAATCACTCTTGCTTGGTCGTTGTCGGTATGCAACAACAGTACACCCTGACTTAAAGATAATGCATGACGTTGTGCAAAATAACGTCGAACCAGAGGCCGATCAATGTCTTTGGCTCTGGCAGGCCACCCTAAGCGAACAAAACGTGCTACCACACTTAGGTCTGCATCCGCAGCTGTTTCCTGTGCAACCCGACGAGAGTTCAAAGGAAAGTCTGCGACAGCGGAAGCATCTCTGGAGTCTATCTGACAACATGCCATTTCTGAAGAATCAAACGACACATCCTGGCCAACCGGAAGTCGGGAAAGTGTGTCCGCGTTGGCGTGTTTAGTGGTAGGTCGGTACAAAATCTCATACTGATAATTAGACAATATCAAGGACCATCTCTGAAGCTTTTGTGCCGTACGTGGCGGAATCGGCTTTGTGGGTGAGAACAACGACGTGAGAGGCTTGTGGTCCGTCAACAAATAGAATTTTCTGCCATACAGATAATGATGAAACTTTGTGACGCCGTAAATGATTGATAAGGCCTCCTTTTCTATCTGACTGTAATTCTGTTGCGTCGGCGTCAGTAGCTTGGATGCAAAGGCAATAGGACGATCATGACATCCAATACGATGTGACAGAACTGCGCCGACACCGTACGATGAGGCGTCAACTGCTAACACTACAGGCTTCTGTGGGTCAAAGGGAATCAAACATGCATCACTGAGTAGTGCAGACTTTAATTTGTCAAAGGCAACCTGACAATCTTTGGACCATACAAAAGGAACATTCTTCCTACGTAAGTGATGCAGTGGAGCTGCAATCTGAGAGGCATTGGGAATAAATCTGAAATAATAGTTAAGCTTTCCCATCACTGCTTGCAATTCATGCACATTCTTAGGAGGAGGCAAGTCTTTGATTGCTCGAAGATGTGACTGTAAGGGATGAATTCCTTGGGCATTAATCACATGGCCTAGGTACTCTATTTCAGTTTGAAAAAACGAACACTTTGCTTTATTACAACGTAGACCTGCGGCAGTCAAAACTTTGAAAAGGCACTCCAGGTTTGCTAAATGTTCTTCAACTGTACGTCCGGATACCACAATGTCATCTAAATAGTTCGAGCAACACGGTACAGAAACTGTCAGCTGTTCCAAAAAACGCTGAAAAATAGCGGGAGCGGAAGAACTGCCAAAGGGTAGGCGTTGAAATTGAAAAAGGCCCATGTGAGTATTAATGACGAAAAACTTTTTTGACTCGTCATCAAGTGGAATCTGTAAGTATGCCTCTGCTAAATCAATCTTGGAAAAGAAGCGAGACTGTCCTAATTTGTCCATCAGTTCCTCAGGTCTGGGCAGAGGGTAAGTGTCGACAATTGTTTGACTGTTCACTGTTGATTTGAAGTCCGCACAGAGACGAAGTTTTCCTGACGGCTTGGGTATAATTACTATAGGCGAGGCCCACTGACTCGCAGAAACAGGAGAAATCACCCCACTATCTTGCCAACGTTTAAGTTCTTCGGCAACTGTATCACGCAAGGCGATAGGCACTGGTCTAGCTTTACGAAATTGTGGAACTGCAGATTCTTTTAAAGTTACATGTGCCACGAAGTCTTTTGCACAACCTAGTTCCGGCGAAAACAAGTCACTATATTTGTCACACAATGCATTGATTTTATCCTGAGGCACTATTGACGAAATTTGAAGCACATCTCTTTGAATTGATAAACCAAACAAGTCAAAAGCATCTAGTCCAAAAATGTTCTGCGTAGATTTGGCCTGAAGAACAACAAAAGCAACTGTTTTCGTAACACCCTGAAAAGAGGCAGGCATGCTACACGTTCCTAGTACGGGAATATTTTCACCTGTATAAGCTGTTAACACTTGCTGTGACGGCGACAATTTTGGCGAACCCAGAAGTTCATAAGTATCTTTATTAATTAATGTAACAGCGGAACCAGTATCAAGCTGAAATTGCACAGTCTTATTTTCTATAGAGAGAGTAACAAACAGCTTGTGCTTCTGGCGCACGACCGGTGCGCGAATGTGGGCAACGTCTAATACATATTGTTTTCTGCGCTTGCGCGGGTTGCGTGCGGTAGGAAGCGGCGCATACTCGGCACACAGCGGATTAACCACACTGTCACTAGATGACACTACCGCCGGATCGGCGTCCGCGCAATGCGAGGCTACTACAGAGTCACTAACTACTGCACTACACTCTTGAGCAGCTACTTGATGTCCATTGTCACTAGCTACACAGTACTGGGCACTATTACAAGGAGCAGTTGCAGAAGGCACTATTTTCACTACAGGAATGCACTGTTCATAGTCATTTTGCTTGTCCCGAACCCTTTTCCGTTGCACTGTTTTACGTGCTCGTCGGCGCTTGCTACGTGGTGCACTATATAGTTGTGCCATAGGCGCAGAACTACTTTCTTGAAATTGAGAACCAACTAAAGCACTTTTCAATTCCACAGCCCGTATTACATTGACAGAATGAACTGTTCTCGCACTCTGAGAAAGACTGTTTCTAACGGTACCGTTCTTTGAGTTTTTAATTTGCATACACACAGACTGTACATGTCCCGATTTGCCACATTGATAACAGGTTGCGTTACGACTAGGGCAATGAGCACGCTTGTGGCGAGACACACACTGGGGGCAAGATTTACGAACATTTTTCTGAAATGAGCGTTGGCGCCCGTTATTCAAATCACTGTTTCTAACACGACGGGGCGACCTTTGCGTCGCACTTTTACACTGGCTACTGTTCACTGTCTGTTCAGCACGGCCTGTACTATTGTAAGAACCACTAGTGCTACACTGAGAACTACGGCTAGGAAAGCGTCCGTTACGGCGCACTGAATTTACACTATGGCTTCGCATTTCTACATCAGCTAAGTCAAAAGTATCATGCGCTTCTATAAGCTGCAGTACACTGTCTAATGAGGGGTCAGACTGTTTCAGAATTGCTGCTCTAATTCTGGGTTCCTGAATATTCTGCGTAATCGCATCCCTCAACATCACGTCACTATACGAAAGTCCACAAGAGCAAGTAAATTTACATTGGCGGGTTAAGCCCTTCAATTCCGTGATCCATTCTAGGTGTGATTGCTGCGGTAATTTTTTAAGTCTGAAAAATCGGTATCGTGCAGCGGCTACAAGAACTTTTCTCTCATAATGAGCATTCAGTGCATCTACAATTTGTTCGAAGTCTACATCACGAGGAGATGCGTGCGGGAATAGTTTTTGCAGTAACACGAAAGTTTTGGGGCCCACCACAGACAATAAAAGATGCTTAACAGTCTGACCTGTAAGTTGATGAGCCGCGACGAGTTCCTGAAACTGCGCCAGATAATCACTCCATTCTTCCTCACGTTCGTTGTATTGGCGAAACGTAGGAAGTGTTGCGGCGGCAGGTGTGGGCTGCTGAAGCGGCGGCTGTTGTTGGTTAGCTGCCTGCGCTGTGAGCTGCGACACAGCCTGGAGCAACTGGGCGATTTGCGCCGTCTGTAACTGAATAATTTCCATTAAGTTTGGGTTCGGGGTAGTGGCCATGCTGACCGATTAGGCGCCGCGTATACAAAATAACTTATAACAAAACACAAATGCAATATGAAAGAGGACACTCTGCAACAAAAAAGTCCACAAAACACGTAACAAAATATCTTCCCCCAAAAATCTTATAATAAGGGTGGGTGGGCGGGAGCAATTTTTGCGTGCTCCGACTGCTGCTGTCTGGCTGCTGCAAGCGGGCTGGTCCAAGGTTCTATCACTCCTCGTCGCCACTTTTGTGTCCCGACTTCGTCGCCGCTTTTGTGTCCCAGCCTCGTCGTAGGTGTCGGTGGAGGGGAGCAGCCAGAAACTATAAACACTCGAGTAAATTAGAAAGATATATATTGCACAGAATGAAACAATACTTAACTTTTACATAGTACGGCAGAATGTTGATACATAGTTGTTAGAGGCCTGCCTAGTGCCTGTACAATAGCAAAGTCTTCACTCGTGCCTATCGGTTTACGAAGTTCCTAACTCGTTGCTATCTCAGTCCGAAGTGCCGACTCGTCCCTCTCTCAGTCCGAAGTGCTATATATTTCCGTGGTGGCCACGAGCGGGGTTCCAGCAGAGGGCGCTCGTGGCTGTCGTCGGAAGAACGCCGCGCCGTGCATGCATGGCGGCGCGCGGCGAAAGTAGGTGGCGCGCACTTTGTACTTGTGCGACACCACACATTCTTCACATGTTCTACATGCAAACTGATCAGCAACCATTATAATAACTGGTAAATTGGATATAAATTGCTCCACACTGCAACTAAGAAGTGCTATGCTATGGGAAAATTGTTCAACACTCTGAATGTTGTGCCTGATGTTCAAGGTTTACTAAACTGTGCTCTTGACCTAGAATCTGGATGTCATACTAGGAACTTGGACCACAATGTTTACTTGGCTTAGTATATCAGTGACATGTGCTTTGCTGGAATTATACATTGTGTTACATTATTGTGTTCATTTTCTTAAGTGTTTGCCTACTATTAGATACTTGGTTAAATGTATTAGTGTCTAAAATAAGCAGATGAACTGTGATATATTTATTGCTTTATTCCTGGGGGGAAAAAAAGAAAAAAAAAAAAAGGAGTATGCACCTACGTTGGAAACTCTAATAGTGCAACTTATTCACCAGCAGGATGGGTGCCATAAGCTGCTGCTTCTGAAAACCCTCCAACCACTTATTCAAGGCTTAATGCAGATGCAAGCAACACAGCAAGTGCCAGCTTTCTCTTACCGTATGGAACTGGGGAACTGGGAAGCCTACAAATCACGACTGATAGAGCATTTCCATGTATTCAAGGTAATTGATGCCATTCTCATGAAATCTTTGTTTTGTCTTGGTCAAAAAGGTACTGGTGGAAGTAAAGTTGCGAGGACGGACCGTGAGTCATATTGGGATAGCTCAGTATAAGAGCGCTTGCCCACAAAAGGCGAAGGTCCCAGATTTGAGTCCCGGTTCCGGGCACACAATTTCAATCTGCCAGGAAGTTTCAGTAAAGTGTTAACTTTGCAAATGAATTTCTAAATTCCTAAGTGTTTCCAATATGCCCTTGTATAAAAGCCTCTAAACAACATTACTGAGATAAAAACATTAACTGGAAAACAAAATGGCAACTCATTACTTAAATAAGAAATTATAAAAATTCCAATTAACTTTCGATTCAGCATCAAAAGACCCCAATATCACTTAATATGGCTGTATTGTGTGATTAGCAATAAGCAGAAGAGCAGACTTCCAGTGTTTCACTGTGGATTTAAAAGAACTGTATTTTGTTTGTGGGTTGAACAATTAAAAAATAACTCAAGTTTTGCTACCAAAAGCAAAGCATCAAATGCATTTATATCAATATACTACTAATAAGGTAGCTGATATATAAATGAGATTATTATCTGCATCTTTATTTACAGTTCAGTAAAGACACAAAAATGAGGCCAACTGAAACAGCTTGTTTTCAGCTATTTTTACATATTACGTAATAAGAAAATATGCCCAATAAAGTTTCAGATCTGAGTTTTGAGCTTGCAACATGCAACCTAGGCAAAATTGCACAGAAATGAGTTCAAAGGTATACTCAACACTGATCTTACTGGCCACATTATTAACATCAAGTAATCAGTGATTTGTACAGCTATCATTTATCCTATGAGTACACACATGGCTACTAATGCAAGGACCTACTCACAGATCAAACCTCATAAGTCTTGACATATTCCCTATGATTATAAGGGGCTTTATAAATAGTTGACAATTGATTCAACACAGTACTATCCAATATACCTTTCAGTTGTTCTTCCAATTGTGGTTGGGGTGTGTCACATTGTACAATGGTACAAATCATCCTTTCAGTTGACTAAGGCAAGGAAGACACAAAAATTGGTAAGAGTACAATGACTGAAAAAGTGCCTGAGGTACAAGGCTGTTTATGTATTTGTATTCAACTCTCTTTCATGAGAAAATTAATGCTCTGTTAGTGAAGTGGGCAGAATACAAACTTTTGCTTCCCTCACTGACATTGAATCAAGCACATCAGAAAATACACAGTGAAAACTTTCTACAAGATTCTCAAATATGATTCAGGTTCTGACATTTTGTGTTGTTATAACATTGAGCACAGTTTCATGTGAGAGGTTTCAGCTGTCACAATTGATTTAAAACTTGGTGCAGGACTTAAGTTGAAGACAGATACACTGGAGGATTTACTAACAATATCTGTGGATGGACCTTCTCTTGATGAATTTTATCCAAGAGCTGCCATAAAAAAGAGGTACTTGTGTGCAGAAAGGCAATGTTACACCAAAATGAAGTGCTAGACAGCCAAATTATGGTACTGGTATGTTTTTATTATTCCTGTGCTTATGTTGAACCTTAATATTCTATTAATTAATTTTATATAGTGTTGTATATAAATATATTATTCCAACAGGGCTGGGGGAGGGGGGGGAAGTAGTTTTTCTGTTGTCAGATAAAGAGATTTTGGCGACAAAAATTGTTAGACTGGCTAGTGGCTTCAGACCTGAAATTTCTTACCCTGGTGTAGAGGGATGTAGCATTATGGTGACAAGGAAGCTTTCAGGTGGCAGGGACATAGGGATGGGTTTGAGGCATTCCAGAAAGTGGTTTGTGTCTTTGATGTAAGATGGGAGCCAGCAGGTTATAGGTTGGAGGTGTTGGTCTATCAAAGCTGAGATACATTATGCTGGGGCTTTGAAGCCTGCTACAATGGGACAGCCAGGATGGTTCTATTTATGGAGTTTATGGAGAAAGTAGAAGGTTCATGTGGAGAGAGCTGTTTTATTGAGACAGTACTGAGACCTTGTGAGGGACCTAGGATTCTTACGATTTTCTATAGTTCAGCTTGGATTGAAGGAATTGCGTCATGAGTAACATGTTTGTAGGCAGAGATGTCCAAGAGTTGACACAGTCCCTCTGCAACATACTCCCCTCGATCAAGTACCACATTTGTGGAACCCTTGTCCACTCAGAGAATTACAATGGAGTTGTCTGCTTTCAGCTCTCGGTGCACAGGAATCAACTGGGCTGATGGGAGTAGTTGATGTGTTCTTCAGGAAGGTCCAAGAATGAAACATCTTCAAAAACCAGATTCATAGATTCATCTATTGAAAATCCAAATTTCCAAAAAGTGTCCAGTCCAAACAAATTCTCATCTGAATAACTGATAATGACTAAGAAGGTAATGCAGTGGGTGACATTATGGCATGACATTGGTAGTTCATCTTGTCCACATATAGGAATGGAATGTTTATTATATGCTATTTCTGTGAAAAGCATATTACGGGTCTCATAATATTCTATAGTAGCAATCAGATTAACATCCATCTGTTGGGCATGAGGTTTTGCCTGTCAAAACTTTGGTCACAAAGAAGCTAAATGGCCACAGAAAAACATTTGTGGCAAAATGCCTATATGTCAGGACAGTCTTCACTTTGATGTTAATTAAAATAATCTTTACAGCACCCATGACCAGTATGAATGATTCAAGAGGTGCGACGAACATTGTTGGTTAAATTTATGGCATCCTGCCTGTACTGCTGCTGCATCCACATTGCCACTGATGTGGACATTGGCTGCTGGCTCAGATGTGTTTACATTAATGGCAGCTTTTCAGGTGCTCAGGTAACTTTGAAGCTATGTGCTGAATCCAGAATATTTTCTACTTACAGGTTGAAGTGCTTGTGCTGAAACTTCCTGTCAGGAGTACCCCAGATAATCACGTCCCAGATCATTTCTTCTGCACAGGACTCACTTTTACAGGTTTGAAATGACATTTATTCCCTAAGCCCTGCAACTCAGTGGTCCATTCTAAGAGAGTCTAGTTTGGCTGTTTCTTTCACCCATAACAGTCTACCTTGCATGAAATAACACAGTATGCCACTGGTAATACTTAGTCAGCAACTAGTGAATATTTGCAGAGGTCAGATCTGAAAGCTTAGATAAGGGGACCAGTTTGCACAGGAGCTAGTAAGTCCCAGAAGTTCTCATGTGAACCTTGCAAGACTAGCTGTCCTGGAAGAAAGGATATGGTGGAGACATGGCTTAGCCACAGCCTAAGGGATGTTTCCAGAATAAAACTTCCACTCTGCAGTGGAGTGTGTGCTGATATGAAACTTCCTGGCAGATTAAAATTGTGTGGCTAAGCCATGTCTTCACCATATCCTTTCTTCCAGGAGTGCTAGTCTTGCAAGGTTTGCAGGAGAACTTCTGTAAAGTTTGGAAAGTAGGAGCGAGGTACTGGTGGAAGTAAACTTGTGAGGACAGACCATCAGTCATGTCAGGATAGCTCAGTGGGAGAGCACTTTCCCGCAGAAGGCAAAGGCCCCAGGTTCGAGTCCCAGTTCCGGCCCACAGTTTTAATCTGCCAGTATGTTTCATATCAGCGCACACTCCGCTGCAGAGATAAAGTTTCATTCTGGTAACACTTTCCTCTTTGTTCGTCATTTTACCAATGATTTGAATTTTTTTATATCATATTCTGTATTTGATGATTTGTTTGTTTTACTACATATTTTTTGTAACTATAATTGGTTAATCAGACAACCAATCTTTTTTTGTGTAGTTTTGCTATATAAGTGGATACTCTTTTTCAGTTAGTTGTTCATCTATTTTAAAGACATTGCCCAAATCATAAGTTAAGGCACTTTTACTATTGTGTAGATCTGTGCTGCATGTGTCTTTACAAAATATAATTTAGATATTCAAGTATATTCTAAAAAAATGTCAAACATTTCTTAAGACTATTGATAAAACTGATTCCCATCGTAGGACATTGTCAAATTTATCCCCTTGAAAAATACGTTGGTGCAAAACAGGTAGCAGATGTCTTGGTGACCACCACGATGTGTTATCTGCATCAAAAGTCACCTCTCCACAACTGTTTCAGCTACCAGTATACAGTGACTAGTGCAGAATGGGGTTCTAAGGTTAGCACCAGATGCAAAAAGTAATGATTGACAGTGGTCAGTAATAGAGGACAGATAACAACTGAGTCTAAAGACAAACACTGAGCCACAGACAGGCACGTAAAATAGACACATTCACAAAACTTAAATTTCCACCCCATGGGCTTCATCAGAAAGAAATGAAGACATAAATTCACACAATCACTAAGAGAATACACATGAGCACAACCTCTGGTTGCTGCAACATAACAAGCTTCCTGACAGTGAGTGAGGAGAATTTTGAAGGGGAGGTGGAATGATGCTAACTAAGGATGGTGACAAAAAGTTTCATATTGCATGATGGTTTGTAAAGGCTCTAATATGTGGTAATGTGAGATGCAGCATGGAATTCAGTAAAGGAAATGGGTGTGAGAGTGAAAAAGGAAACGTGTAAAGATGTCTGTGGTTAGGAAGCGGAAATGTAAAATGATAAAAATAAAAAATAATAATGAAAATTATAGAAGGAAACTTTCCTGTTGGGATAAACAAATATAAAAAATAGAAAACGGATGACTTACCCAAAGAACAAGCTTGTCGACAGACACAAATAAAATCACACACAAACACACATACAAGCTCTCGCAACCATTGGTCGCTTCTTCATGAAAAGAGGAAGAAAGGAGAGAAAAAAGGAAAGAATATGGGTTTTAAGGAAGTGGAAAAGGAGTTCCAATCCCAGGAATGGAAGGACTTACCTTAGAGGAAAAAAAGGAGGTAAACAAATACATAAACACTCATACATATCCAAACGCAAACACACCTAGACAGACATTTGTAAAAAGCAAAGAAGTTGGACAGAGATACCACTTGAGGCAGAGGCTCTGTCCACAGAACCAAGGCAAAGATGCTAAAGATGGTGGGCGGGAATTTGAATTTAGTGGAGGTTGAGACCAGGTGGGCAACGGGAGGAGAGAATAAGCTGAAGGGCAAGTTCCCATCTCCGGAGTTCTGAAAGGTTGGTGTCGGTGGGAAGTATCCAGATAACCTGGATGGTGTCACACTGCGCCAAAATGTGCTGGCCATGCACCAAGGCATAATAATGATCAACAAATAAAAAGAATTCATTAAAGAGATGTTGATATATTGAATAAAAATCAATAAAGAAAATGAAGTACAAGTAGAGGGGTGAGACACATTGGAAGAAAGACATGGAGTGGAAGGACACACAGGATGCTTAGTGGGGGAGGTGGGGACAGGCATGAGGTGAAGGGATGAAAAGTTGTTGTAGCTTGAGGCCAGAGTAGCTGGGGAATCATAAAATGTGTTGCAGGATGAACACCCATTTGCACAATTCATAAGATGTGGGATAGAGGGGAGGATCCAGATGGGCATTGAAATCAAGAGTGTGATGTCCAGCTGCATGCTGTGCCACAGGGTGGTCCATATTGAAACTTCCTGGCAGATTAAAATTCTGTGCCAGAACCGAGATTTGAACCTGGGACCTTTGCCTGTCGTGGGCAAGGGCTTTACCATCTGAGCTATCCTGGCATGCTTCACACTCTGTCCTCACAACTTTAAATATTCAAATGTTTGTAAATATATTGGACCAAACTGCGTGGTCAGATTAAAACTTTGCACAGTATTTTAAAATGTGCACTCAGTTTTAATCTGCAGGAAGTTTCATATCAGCACACACTCTGCTGCTGAGTGAAAGTTTCATTCTGGAAACATCTCTTAAGCTGTGACTAAGCCATGTCTCCACCATATTCTTTCTTCCAGGAATGCTAGTCCTGCAAGGTTCGCAGTAGAACTTCTGTGAAGTTTGGAAAGTAGGAGGCAAGGTACTGGCAGAAGTAAAGTTGTGAGGACAGACCATGAAGCATGCTGGGATAGCTCAGATGGTAGAGTACTTGCCCATGAAAGGCAAAGTTTCCAGGTTTAAATACAGGTTCTGGCACACAATTTTAATCTGCCAGGAATGGTCCATATTGCTTTTTGCCACACTTTGATGATGGCCATTCATCCTGATGGACAGTTGGTTTGTGCTCATGCCAATGTAAAACACTGTGTATTGATTGCAGCAGAGTTAGTAAATCACATGGCTGCTTTCACATGTAGACTGGCCTTTAACAGGGTGTATAAGCCTGTAATGGACAGGTTTTGCATTGTGATCTTCCACAGGGAAGTTGTATGAATGTGACTGTCCTTGGCAATTGTCTTTACAGTGAGTTATTATCTATCCTCTATTATTGAAATTCCAACCTGGATTTTCCATTGTTAGATACGTTAAATGATATACTAAAAACCAAGGAAGAATAGTTTAATAGTCTGTTGATGATTAAGTCATTGGAGACAGAGCAGGAGATCAACCATGTTTTTTATAAAGAATCTATCCCAGCATTTCCACAAACGAATTAGGGATACCCAAGAAACATAAATATGGATGGAAGGGTGTGTACTTTAACTGCTATTCTTCTAAATTCAAGTACTTTACTTAACAGTTGAATCACATTGCTTTATTTGGAAGCAAAGAAAAAATGTGCATTTCCTTTCTTCACTCTTAGCGACTTCTAATGCGAAAAGCATTTCTCATTGCAGAACGAATAAACCGTTGCCACTACTTGAGATACTAACAATCATTGTTATAATATGATTATGCAAGGAACTCTGGAGTTAGTCTTGAATGATTAATGGAGTAAATTTAATGCTGGAAGGATGGAAGTCAGTGAACGTATTTCTAAGTCGTCTTTCAACTGCTATGTGCTCTGCTTTTGACTTTATGGGTAAGTGTCAGGTAACAAATTCAAAGCCCTACAGTTTGAACCATGGTCAGGATTTGAAGAATTTGTCACTTATCATCCATTTCACCTCTGGTAGTGATTTGTTAATGTGAAAAATTCTAAGCTGCCTTTAGTGTAGAGTTCATGTTTAAATGTATGTCTCCTTGTAAATTGAAGAGTAAGTCAGTTCAGTAGGTCAGGGGCAGATAGGGGCCTACCAACTCCAACAGTTCCATAATCAATAAAATCTTTGGTGTTCAAACCATTCTTTGTGTTCACAAAAACTTTACTATTTAAAAATAATTTTCAGATGATGTAATTTCTTGCATATGACTTACTTCAAGCAACATTCCCAAAATCTTGTACCTTTGTAGAGGAAATGAGACACATGAAATGGGATTAGCTTCATTTATTTGACACATAATATCAGAAATACTGAAATGTAATAAATAATTGCTTTGTTGTCTAACTCCAGCAGTTATTCTGAAAGAACATAAATTGTATTTTTCTATTTGAATTAATTATTTACTGTAATCAGTGCTGACAGAATTATCCTCACTTCCTTTACTAACACTTGTCATACATGTATGACATCTAAAATATAACAAGGATAGTTTACAACTCACGCAAAGATGTACGATAAGCTACAACAAGCACACAAAAAAATACATACACATGCAACATTTGAGCTATCAGCCATAGCCTTCTTCAGAAAAGAGAGCATTCACACATCACACAGGTACACTTCACAGTCACAAAACTGTCATCTCTGGCTCCCCCACATGGAATATGGTGTCTGTTAGAAAAGTACTTGAACTTTGAGTGGGAGGGAGAGGGGGACTGGTTTAACTGGAGTGTTGCACACCTCATCACACTCAAATGAATTCTCTTGGGACTTAATACACTTTTCACATTGGTGCTGCCACTATTTCAAGTATGCAGAAAAGTCTATTTTGGAATGGAGTTTTGCTCAGCTATTGTTTCTGCCACAATGTCCTCTCTTGTCTGCACCAGTAACCATCCACAAAAGAGCAGATCCCTTGTCACCCAGTACTACCCTGGACTCAAACAACTAAATTGCATCCTTCACCAAGGTTTTGATTTTCTATCCCCGTGCCCAGAAATGAGAGACATCCTGCCCAAGATTCTTCCCACCCCTCCTAAAGTGGTGTTCCATTGCCATTCCAACCTCCACAGCATCCTAGGTCATCCTTATGCCACCCTGAAACCTAGCCCACTGCCACAGGGATCATATCCTTGTGGAAGACCCCCTGCAAGACCTACCCAATCCACCCACCCAGCACTTCCTACTCCAGTCCTGTAACAGGCTTATCCTACCCTATCAGAGGCCGGGGCACCTGTGAAAGCAGCCATGTAATTTACCAACTTTGCTGCAGTCACTGTGCAGCTTTCTATATTGGTATGACCACTAACCAGCTGTCCATTAGGATGAATGGCCACCGCCAAACTGTGATCAAAAACAAGGTGGACCACCCTGGGGCGCAGCATGCAGCAGAGCACATGCTTGATTTCAATGGCTGCTTCACAACCTGGACCATCTGGATCCTCCCATCCACCACCAGCTTTTCTGAACTGTACAGATGGGAGTTATCCCTACAATACATTCTCTGATCCCAAAATCATCCAGGCCTCAACCTACAAATAACTTCCTTTTTATCCACACCTTACAGTTCCTACCTCTCTATCCCAAACCTCTTCTATTTTGAGTGGTGCGTGAATGTGTGTGCATGCTTGCGTGCATGTGTGTGTGTGTGTGTGTGTGTGTGTGTGTGTGTGTGCGTGCGTGCATGCCTGTATGTATGCGCTGGCATGCATGTGTGTGCATGTGTGCGTGCTTGCGAGAGTATGTGCTTGTGTGTGTGTGTCTGTATGTGTGTGTGTGTGTGTGTGTGTGTGTGTGTAAGCAGTCGTGTTACATGCAGTGTGCACACATTTTATTTTTATTTTTATATTTTTTTTACATTTATTTATTTTGTTTATTTTATTTTCTTATTTTTATTTTTCTTCTCTCACCCACCTCTCCTCTCCATTCCTAAGCTGCATCTCATTATTCCCATCTAGGCCATGCTGTACCCATCCCCACCACCATTATGTAACTGTCCTATCCCCCTCCCCTCCCCTCCTCGATTTACATGCTGCAGAAAATGATTCGAAGTGCGGCAGCTGAAAGTGATGGTTGTATGACTGTGTTGTGTGCCTGTGTTATTGCGTGAATGTTCTATTTTCTGAAGAAGGCAATGGCCGATAGCTTAAAGTGTTGTATGTGTGTGTCTTTTGTATGTGCCTGTCGCAGCTCATCGCCATGTCTTTGTGGTGAGTTGTAAATTGTCCTTATTACTATATTATTAATTCCAACCTGAACTTTCCATTATTATATCATGGCCTCTTGAGTTTGATTAACAGCCAGAAGTCACTGGGGAGGTGTGTGTTTAAGCACAGTAGTCTTTTACCAAAACAGTCAGGAACAAGTGCGAGGAAAATGCTGGAGCATTGTTGTAATGGAGATTCCAATTTTATATTGGTCACAAGTCTGGTTTCTTACACTGCACAGCATCATGTAGGCAATGGAGGGCATCCTTGTAAGTACTCTTTGGTGATTGTTGACCCCGTGGTATGTACTTGTGATTGTACCTTGCTGTGGCAGTCAAAGAAAGGACTTAGCATCACTTTGTCTTTGTTGCTCGCTTGGTGGGCCTTCATTGGGCTTGGTGATGACAAATGATTCCATTGTGGGCACTGGGAATTGGTTTCTAGGTTATGCCCTTGCAGCCAGTACTTGTCTGTAATGATTCTGGTGTTCAAGAAGCCAGGGTCACTGTTTGTGGAGTTATTTGATCAATTGCCTTGTAACAAAAAACTGACATGAGCATTATACACTACCTTACACAACTACAGGTCAAAATTAACTCATGCACATGATTAAAATCCATCAGGTGCTCTCATAAAGAGAAAATAAGGTTGGATACTTTTGTAACAGGCTTTGTACCAAGAAGAAATGTTTGTGAATGGTATTTATCAAAATTTTATTGATAATAATTTTTTAAAAAAGTCTACAATTTTACAAAATTTTCATACAATACACATACACTAAGAAGCTGTGAATTATTTACATTTTAAATAATGATTTTCAGCAACTGAACAATGTAGCTGAAATAAATAACTTTCACAAAATTAAAAATTTTGGAGTGTCTTGTGCCTGACTACACATTCGGTTTAGTATAATAACCAATGTATTTATGAGTAGAATTGAATTCACTACAGTACAAAAATGCACACAAATACTTTTAAAAACTGTGTATTATTTTAAATGATAACTTATTAAATCCTGATTCAACAGTAAGAGAGATCAAAAATCATTATTTCATTAATACATGACATGTTATATTTCCAAATGTTTTCTAGTTCATTGTCGAGTGCCAGCTATAGGTGACAACAAATAATACTTCCTGATTTTGTTCTTATAATGATGGATGTATATAGGATTTAAATTACTTAGACTGTCATCATGTAACAAAATTGATTAATGAAAAATTAAAAGATCTTTATACATATGAGAATGTCTAACATCAGCCTTATAACAAACAACATGAAAAATAAAATAAATGACTATTATGGTAACAGAATGTAGCTAGCAATAAGGCCAGCACATACAAACTAGTAAAACTGATGAACACACATTTTCTGTACATGTGAATGATGACTGAGGCATGAACTATGTATATCTTTGCAAAGTGTATTTTAGAAATAATTCACCAGACAAAAGATAATCATTTAACTAAATCCATATAGATCATTTTTCAGAGTTTTAAGTTTTTATATCTCCACATTTTCGTCTCTGCATAAACATGTCTGTTTTCTCTCCCTAAGATTTTTTGTAATATTTGGATGCAGATGTAGTAAATGACAAAACGAGCCTTGCAGTTCTCCATAAAAGAGACACTAATGATTATTTTATAACAGATTTGATTGTCGTAGGACAGGTTAATAGCTCGTTATTCTTCCTGCAGGTCAGACTTTAATGTTTTATACAAGGAAAACTCACACAAATTTGTATGTACATTACTCATAATATTAGCTAATAAATGAATGTCAGAACTAATAACATTAACATGTAAGCATGATAGTAAAGCACATTACATTGAGGGAATTGATCCCTTAATCTGGATGGTAATTTCCTCATTTCAGAAATATTGTTCATTAAACAGTTCACAGGATCTTTGATTAGGAACCTGGTGAGGGCGATGAATAGATGAAACATGTACTGTTGAGCCACATGTGTGATTTGGCAGTGTAGAGCTGCAGGAGGATAATTCACTATTAACCATTCTGTGTAATTTGGCAGACACAGCAGTGGGGGAACCAAAAGAAATCTTCATAGAGCTGGTTACCACTTCCTTCTAAGGCCACCAATTTCTTCTGAACATACTGTTGCTGACAGCGCGACGTGTAACCATTGGGTATGGTACAAAGACCATTGCACTGGTTTGATCTGAAAAATGAAAGTTTAATGAAATATGTTTTTTGAGATGAGGTAGTAAAGACTAAATTTCCCTAGAGTAGTATTTTTATCCCTGACAAAAATTACCAATTTAATGAGGTTGTATTTTCTCCCATGAGGTTCATTTAAAATACACTGGTTTTGGTTTTTTGACATCTTATGTCAGTCCTAGTTATGAAGCTAAAATTTTGATTTACAGTGTCATCTGTTCATTATAATAACTGAGTGTGAGAACAGGGCCCCAAGGCAGACCCATGCCTTTAGTTGTCAATGCTCTTACTTACAGACCTGTATTGACATGCCCTCTTGATTTTCTCTGGACTCTGTTCTGAATTCCAGACTCCACAACTACGATGTTGTTCTAATGTGTAATGCAATCAGATTTTACTGAGTACTATTTTTCTTCCTCACAAAATATTAAATTATGCTGAACTATTATGTTTAAATAATAACAACATCTATCCTTTCTGTGTGATGTATGTCTCATTTTCAAAAAGAGCTTTTTTGTTGTTTGAAATTAATTATCATTGTTTTAACAGTTTGAATGCATGGATCTGTTCATATCAATCAGTATAATTCTCTTTGTTCAGAACTGGTTTTGCATATTTAAGGTAATGAACATTTATGTCTTCAGTCTTTTCAGTTAATGTCTTTTAACTCATACACAATAGACAGTGCACTATTAGTAACATATGTTTAGGAGGCAAAATGGAAAATGTGTTAGAAATTAAAGAAAAGAGAAACTTTTTGCGAAGGATGACATCCCTGCCCAAAGCTGAGACTTACACACAGGTCTCCGTACCCACAAGCTGGGTGTAACGATCATCCACTTCGTTGAGGTTCACCACATACATCCAGTTTCCCTGGTTGTTCATGGCAGCTTTGGGCATGACAAACTGCTTTGTTGTTGGGCAAAGCTGATCTTGAGAACCACTGCCACTTTGACGGCGTGTTCTTGTTCCACTTCTTCCTGCAGTATTTCTGCTGCTGCTACTGCCAGTTCCAGGGGAAGTGGCTGTTGCCTCTGCTTTGGAATTGGATCTTGCATATCTGAAAATGTCGTATTAAAGAATTTAATATGTCACATCTTTCAATGTGTTTCCTCATTTCAAGGAATACAGTTGCTAAATAAAATGAATCTGAATATTCATTTGTATTTTATTCAGAACTTAAAAAAATATCTGCAATAGAATTGTAAAAGTGTAGCCAACAGATGATTGTCAGATGTGTGAAAGGCATTTGTGCCATGTAGTGAAGGGGCATGGTTCCATGTATAGATAGAAATATTAAAGAGCAGAAGCAAATTTAACTTAGAAACATCTGTTATTTCATGTGCTGACCCATCCTATCTCTTCACTCTGATGTACAGCTTTCTTCTTGATTCTACGCTCATTACTCAACAAAGTGTATCTATCTAGTGAATAGCTTCAGTGGCCAATTGTAGTCTATGTTTCTTAAACTCCTTACTTAGACAGTTGTCACTTCTGCACATAGCTGCATTACAAAGTTCTTAAGATAATACTACCTAACATATTAATTTACATACTGCTCAAAACAAGTAGGGGATCAGGTGTGGTATCATACACCATTACATATGGCAATGTATTTTATTCAGATATTTGTTACAATTGTGATTATTGTGTGATACCGTACAATATTTTGCTGTCTCATCACTTTACTGGAGGTTTCCATGGCATTTACTTAGGTCGAGGCACTATGAGGCTACCACAATAGTGAAAAAGTCATTCTTGTTGCCCTCTACTATAGAGTGTGATCACATTGGATTGGTATTACAGTTGCATAACTGTGTGGCATAGACAGTATGAGGTTATCAATGAGCTCTAGAGAGATATTTGGCCATTCTTCCATGGAAGGTGCTGGTCTAGGTGCTATGTGTCTGCCAAGTGCATCCTAGACATACTAAATCAGCTTTAAGTCTGGTAAACAAGCTGGCCACTCCATTTGTTCGATACCCTCAGCTTCAAGCATGTTGTCCACCAGTGCAGCTTTGCGAGGATGGGCTTTATCATCCACCAGAAGGAACCCATCTCCAATGTCACCAGCGTAGGGCACAATAAAAGATCAAAGGATGTTGTTTTTATACCTCTGAGCAGTCAAAGTGCCATTCTGCATGAGACTGAGATCCGTATGTCTGCCAATACTGACTCCTCCTCATACCTCTGTCCACCGCCATGGCATGGTGATGTTTCCACGTTCTCTCCAGGAGAACACAAAATCTTGACTAGTGTGTGAACAGAACCTGGCACCATATGTGATGATCCTGACGTTCCTCCACCAAGTTTCTGTGAGTGAAACGGTTTTGTGGTTTTTATGGGACACACACCATAGGCCTCCGTGCTTAGAGGCCACATTCCTGAAGGTGATTTCGGACTGTTCATGTTGATATTTTGTATCCTGTTGCTGCCCTGGAGGGGTGTTACCTGTGGATGACCTTGGCGTTGCCTTCTTGTAATGGTTCCTGTTCTCTGAAATGATGTCTAGGTACTTGAAAAATTACACTTTGGGACACTCCACTAGCTGCAACCACCTCACCCTGTGTCTCTTTTGCTCCCAACCTTCCTATGGGTCTCCATGCCAAAGCTTGTGTAAGACACTTTGTTGCATTATCCTACATACTCACAACACTATCTGAATCCAACTGCTTGTGTAATACATTTGGTTGGTTAAACACAAGTCAACACCAACTGCCTCTGCAGCAACCTTCTGTTGTTACCACTATCTTTGTTGCCATAATGTTGTTGTCTACAATCCGCAGAACCAACAGAAAGACACTGAACCATTTTAGGTCATTCCACCAAAGACAATATTTCAGAACCTAGATATCTCAACTGATTCTCTAATTATTTTGACTAGCATATTTTTTGTCAACATAGTCCTTTTTTTAAAGATTTTTTTTTTTTTTTTTTTTTTTTTTTTTTTTTTTTTTTTTTTTTTTTTTGCTACAGTTAGCCTGAATGTAATATCCTCTCTGCTTTAGTCATAAGCTGTTAATCTACTCCAAAAATAACAGGTCATATCTACTACTTTTAGTGTGATTTCCTTTCCTAGTTCTCTCTGCATCTTCTCATTCTTTTGTTAATGTTCATCTTATATCACTAATCAAAACATTCTGTTCAACTGCAGTTCCCAGTCCCTTACTGTCTCTGATACAATTGCAATGTCATTAGCAAACCTTAAAATTTTGTTTCTTCTCCATGAACATTAATTCAGTTTACATGTTTCTCCTTGATTCCCTTTACTGTTTGCTCTGTGTAAATTTGAATGACATTCAGAATAAACTATGAGCTTGCCTCAATCGCTTCTTAACTACTGTTACCGTATCATATCCTTTGACTCTTATAACCCAATTAGCCAAAATAAATAACTTTCTTAAATAACAATGAAGTGATTTCATGGAAAACAAAGTAATTAATGAAACAAGAGCAGAAAGTTTTGAATCAGCCTTACAGGAAGCTCCTGGGAGTGGTGTGGAGGCCTATAATGTGACTGGTGTCAATTCCAAATTTAATGTGCTACAGATGTATTTCAGTTAATCTTTAACAGTTGCTTTCTCAAGAAATCAATAATGTATGGTACTAATAAGATGTAAATAGGTATTAGATTACAAAACAAATCAAAATATCATATGCAAGGAAACAAAAAGTGAACAACTGTGTTAAGAAAAACATAAAATTAGGGGTCAATTTCATATTAAAATAAATACTTTACTGTGCTAAGGAAAGTGATTAACAAATTTAAATTAATAGTTTATTTAGTAAAATTAAATGCGTATTAATTAAAATAGATATAAGGAAATAAGGTAAGAAATTTAAGAACTTTGTTATTAAGGGAAGAAATTGAATAATAAATGACTACTGACAGGTGGCCAATTTATTTAACAGCCACTTCCTGGATATATCTTAAAATATTGGCGTTAACAGTTCTAGGGAAAAATCAAAATAATACAAGCAGGAAGCAATGTCACTAATGCTACTAAACAAGTTAAAAGTTATAACTGCAAAAAGTGTGCAGTTACAAGAAAACTGAACACAGATTAGTATGAGAATATCACTTTAAAATGCAAAGCTTAAAACAGCAGTGTAAGTTGTCAGTATATTCAGTATATTACCATAGTTTCACTGAGAAAGTGTACTATAATTTTAAAACTGTCTTGTTCCATGTCATACTTAGAGGTCACAGTAACCCTCTAAAGAATATGTAAACAACTACTTGAAACTATCTCCATAACTTAATTTGCAGGAAGTTTGGATTGTGTATAATTTACTGATGGGCTCTGCTGCAGTGACGTTCTGAGACTGTGGCTGTTGAACTGCAGGATGGTTAAATAGGCTTCTTACTATTTTATTCTTCAAAAGAGATAGTTTGGCTAGCCAGTACTTACTTTAGTTCTGTACCACTGTAGTCAGACATAAAAAAAAAAAAGAAAAAAAAAAGAGAAGACCAAGAAACAGGACAAGCTTTTGGAACTGTGTTCCTTCTTTAGGTAGGAGAGGAGGGAAGAAAAAGGGAACAGGGAATAGAAGGGGAAGAATATTTATGACCTAGGTCATGAAGTGATGACGGGTGATGTGTGGACATCAAAGATACTGCCACTTTCAATAGCTCTGATGTCACATATCACTCATCATCATCTCATGGCATGGGTCATGAATAACCTTCCCCTTTTGTTCCCTTTTTCTTTCCTGATCTCCTACCTAATGAAGGAACACAGTTATGAAAGCTTGTCATATTTTTTGATCTTTTTTTGTGTGACTATCGTAAGTACTGTCCAGCCATCTATCTCTTTTGAAGAATACTTTATCATCTCTGTGGAGAATTTCCATCAGTAATCGACTATTACCTTCTTACTGTTTTGTACTTTTCAGTTTTAATGTAGCATATTATTTTGAGTTGCTTTACCATCATTTGTGATGTAAAGCTTATAGGCAATAGTGAATGAAACTGTGATAATGTATTTAACAGGTTTTCTAATCAGAAGAAGTATAATTTTAGAACATCTGACAAGGCCAACTCTCCAGTTTGTTAGAAATCTCTATCTTCTTACCATTCTTACATCACTTCCACTAGAGGTCCTTGCTTTGCACACTCAGATTCTACTTTGAAACTAATGTGCATTTATTATATTATCTGAACAAGTGCAAGAATATTTCTGTGACCCTCTTGTTCCTATCCTATTATTGAACAACCCTTGCTAGTGATGGTATCAGTAGGGCTTTTGTGATTTCTTCTTAGCATTTTCCAGTTGGTTTTTGTGTGTTGTGATTGGTGAGGGTAATGTGTGTGGACTTATGCAATAAGACAAAGGCTCTCTTGGAACATAGAAATGTTAGCTAGCTGGAAGTGATAGATAAAGAGTGATGGTTTGTCTTGGGTTACATAACAGTAATAATCTTCATTTGTTTCACTTCAAATCTGTGATTTTTATGACCTTTCCCTGTTTATAATAAACTGATTTGGTTGTCAGGCAATTATCAACATCAGTTGCTGATAGCCAGCTGAAACTAATTTATAGAAGTGTCAGTGGTGAGCCTTTCCAATTGATAGATTGGATTTTGAAAATTTTCAGGAATGAACTGAGGCTGCGATAATTGATTGAGTTGAACCTTGCATTGCTGACCAAAGTGGGGCTGGCGATCCTTGTTTCTTATGCTATGTTGTACAGTAGGCAATTAATCTGGATATTCCAAAAATGTTTCTTATTAAATCCATAGACCTGTATATGCTGCCTTTGGTCTCATGCACAGCATATAGACAAAAGTTGATTCTGGCCAATGCCACAGGTGTAATTTCCCACAAAGCCACAGAAGCTTTTAGGATTGAGGTGTGCTCTGAAATTCTTATTACTTTGTAAAATCACGCCCCCCCCCTCCTGCCACTGATGAGTGTGTTCTCCTGTATTGATTTCAGCCAGATTTGGTAGACATACTATTTTCCATAAATATAAATTAATAAAATTCAGCAAAATTCAGATACTTTGTTAGCAGCTGATTGTTATTCATTGCATAATCTCTGCACTTAGTGTTGATTCTCCTAATAGCTTGTACATTCATTAAGCAACAATACTAAAATGTAAGTGTTAATTTTATCCCATAATATGAACATATCTTTTATTTCAATCGAATTGGTTCCAAACTGCTTCAAATTTCTGTAATCGACTTTTGTACATTTTATAGCCTTTACTGTATACCAATACACTTGTTTGTCTATATAGAGACCAGAAGAAGGGCACTCAGGCGCCTAAAACCGGTCATCTAAAATAAATAATCACAAGCAACTGATTGCTGAATTTTATTAATTTATAACCTGAACAGTTGCTGAAATGGATAAATTACTTCCTACTATTTTCCACCTGAAAAGAAGTACTATGGGAGGATAACCATCTAACTCCAATGGGGATGGGGTGAAAATACTGATAATTTCTCTGACAAGACTGCCCTGCACAGCTAGTGGTTCATATATGTTGTATAGGAATGCATTTAAGGGGGTAGATATGCAATTGGTCATGGCTGAGTGAGGAAAGTGGAAAGGAGAAGGATCATGAGGGTGAAGGTAGAAATGAACAGTTAGAAGAGAAGGAAGAAGAGGAGGTGGAGAATCAGTGTGGAAATGAGGGAGATGGATAAAGAAGAGGAGGAGATGAACATGAGGAGAAACGGGGGGGGGGGGGGGGGGAGATGATAGGGTGGGTGAAGAGGAGATGGGCAGAGAGAGTCAAGAATATATAGGTACCTGGGCAATGCTGGATATTGTGATACAAGTATATGTCTGAGAAAAGTTTTGCTAAAGTATTTCAAGGTACAATTCATAAAAGATTTTAACTTAGTCTGTGGAGCTACCATACCTCCATGAACATTAAAAAAAAAAAAAAAACTATGATGCTCTCCCCCAAGTTGTTGTCACTTAAAGGAAAACTGCTGATAGACAACGGATCTTTCCATTTGCAACTGGGGCGTATGATATAAGTTGGGTTAGATATCTTAAGATGCATTTAGTATTTCCTGGGCCTGTTCTAGTTTGCTCACCCAGTATAATGAGGAAATTACCAACTTTGACAGGTTGCATGTGAACTGTATACACCAGGTACCACTTCATTATGATGGCACGTGAAATTAACTTATTGACAAATTCCATAATTGCCCCTAGACTCCTGCCTTGCTATTGAAACTAGCAAACTGTAGACAGTAATTCACTTACATTCAAGAAAAATGTTCTGCTCATCCATTCTTCATTTTTATTTTCTAATGTTTTGCTTAGTGTTCTTATAGCAGGTTAGTGAAAATAAAATACCAATACTGACATTGATACCTACATGAAAGTAATGATATTTAAATAAATTACAGTAATTTATGTTATGAAAGAAACTATAATTATAAAATTATGTAGCTCAGTCACTACACTTCGACAACTTGCAGGTCCTAACCTACCACAGTTATCCAGTAGGGGGGGGGGGGGGGTGGGGAGCTACAGTTTAACATGGAATCCAAACCACTTGTCATTTCTACCAACTCCTCACATCGCTGACTGATGAAGGCTAGGTTAAAACATGGAATGATAAATTTGTGATCCTATCAGATTTTGAACCTTCAGTCTTTCAGGTTTCAGTTGTGCACTTTACTGTGAGCCCACCAGGCTAAACAACATTTGTACTTGTTTCAGACTTTTCGTATTCACATATTCAGTCAGTTCAGTTTTGTCCAGACATTTGGATTGAAGTTTTCTTCCAAAGAAAGAAGAAAAAGAAACTGGAAAACACGAAGAATAGCACAATGATGACTATGATGAAGATAGGCTAATTATTGATGATTTGATATTTTTCAATAATAAGTTTAGTCGTAATGTTATTCAGACAAGTCGCCATTTCAGTTATGAATATGGGAGACAATGAGCCAACCTCCTTGTGGTGTCTTCTGACACAGAAGAACTTATACAGAAGGGAAGACCCCCGCCTCCGTAAACCACTGTCCCACAGTTTTCTTGTAGTTCTTTCAGATGACAGCAGATGTCAGGCAGCTTGCCTGCTTAGTTCCAGTAGACTACAGAAGAGGGATTCTGGAAATATCTGATAGAGGAATGTTGTCTGATGTTACATCTTGTTCTACACTGCCACAGTAGGGTTGCCTGCTACATGGCCAAGTTTCTCACATCGAAAGTAACAGCAGTGTGCACAGCTACAACATTAGGAGAAAGGATGATCTACACTATATAAAGTTAAATCTAACTTTGGCACAGAAGGAAATGAATTATGTTTCTGCAAAAGTCTTTGGTCACTTACCAAATAACATCAAATGCCTTACTGATAGCCAACCAAGATTTGAAAGCAAATTGAAAGAATTTCAGAGTGATAACTGCTTCTACTCAGTAGATGAATTTTTATATAGATATTAGTAATTTTACAAAATAAATAAATTAATAAACGTGCCATTTTCTAAAGTGTAATATTCCAGAGGAAAGGACTTGCAGAAAAGATTGAAATCTAGGAGAGAAAGACAATGAGGAAGATACTGGGGCCACTCAAGGAACGCGACAATTACGAAGAGGCGACCTAACCGAAAGCTCTATAAATATTGTGAAAGAATCATGGGTGAAGCTAGGAAAGGACATCTAGTATTTTATGGACATGTCTGCAGGATGCATCGTGACAGATTGACTGGACAGCTTCTCTTTTACTGGCAACAGAAAAAGACCAAGTTATAGCAGTTGATGGAAGTGGAGAAAGATCTGCAGGAACTGAGAATAACAGAAGGAAACTTCAAGGATTGTAAAATACTTGGGGAGAAGCTTCGACCAGAGGTTCGAGGAATGGTTACCAATAAACGAGACTGGTGCCCTCTGGATACAGGAGAGGAAGGAACAACACGGCCAGACGATATGTAAATGCTGGGTTAAAATCAAAGCCCATTCCAAATGCAATAGTCGAATGTCATGGTGTTTAGTTGGCCTGTACAAAACAAGAAGAAGAAGAAATCAATTTGTATGTCATGTAATGTTATCTTTCACTAAACTGACACGTTCCACACCGTTACGAAATCTTGAATTCGTGATCTATTGAACCATCTTGGGACATCTGATGCAACTGCTGAAAACTCTCCTACCCGCACCCCTGTTTGTGTCAACAGGTTTTTGCGGAGGTTTTCCATCTGTATGTCTTTGTATGTGCTTCTTTGTAATGCTGACTGGATGAGTAATCATCTATCTGCAGTGTACGTAACTAAGAGAGAAGTGTCCGTAGTTCACTCGCCCCAAGTTTATCCCTGTCTGCGGTTCATCTACATCTACATCTACAACCATACTCCGCAAGCCACCTGACGGTGTGTGGCGGAGGGTACCTTGAGTACCACTATCGATTTTCCCTCCTATTCCAGTCACGTATTGTTCGCGGAAAGAAGGATTGTCGGTATGCCTCTGTGTGGGCTCTAATCTCTCTGATTTTATCCTCACTGTCTCTTTGCGAGATATACGTAGGAGGGAACAATATACTGCTAGACTCCTCGGTAAAGGAAAGTTCTCGAAACTTCGACAAAAGTCCGTACCGAGCGACAGAGCATCATCATCCGCAAAAAGTGGTTCACGTAATTCGGAGAGAACTGTCCGCAGTTGACGTGTCGCGCCGAGGAGGAGCGGCGAGCGCGGAAACGCCGACTGAGAGGTTAAACTGTACGAGTGAGCAGTGATCTCAATGATTAACACTGGATACACAACTGTAGTGTTTTGAATCTGTGAAAATCGTGACACTCTATTTTTGTTAGGTTGGTAACTCCGTACGTATAGGTCGTGTTGTTCTTTTGTACTCTGCGTCCTTTGAAAATAAGATATGAATGATTAATTACTTTAATAAATACATTATACTAAAGATCGAGTCGTTTATGCTTGAAGAGAACTCAAAGGAAACGAAGTAGAGTTCATGTTCATAGATGAACTATATTTTTAGTCAGTTCCTATCACATTCAATTTAATGAATAAATCACAATGTTGTAGACGCTACTTCTCGTGTTCATTTCTCTATTTGCCTCTTGTTTATAATGATTTCCGTTTGAGCCCACCGACTGGAAATTACAGCATGAAAAATAACGCTTATGTCAGACACCTCGAATTGATCGTTTTTACACCTTCATTTATCTTTCTACAGTAAAACAATTTATCCATTTAACGCAATATGGTAGAAACATTACTTCTGAATAAAAATATAACTGACGTTCACGTTTTAAAAAAACCCTGCAGTTTTCTGCTGTTTCGTTTCACGAGTATGCGGTTTATTCCAAATCTCGACTATTTTGTGAATAGTATTAAAATTTTGATAGGTAGCTGCCGTTGTATTGAGTTACTTTGTTCGAAAAGCAACCAGAACGAAAGATTACAGATGTCATAGGCCTAATGTTAAATTCGGCGTACGCAAATACTACTAACCACTAGATGGGGAGAGATATACGTTCACAAACATGGCGTCGAGCGTCACGCTTTCGTAATACACAGTACTGACTCCAGATTCGAGTGACTGACCTGGCCCACCACTCGTGGGGCGCGGGCGGCGGCGGCGGCGGCGGCGGCTCGTAGTGCGCGACGGGCACGGGCACGTGGGCGGGCTGCAGCAGCGCCGTGGTGTACAGGTAGGGCGTGGCCAGCAGCTTGTAGCGGCGGTCGGGGTAGGGCCCCGAGCTGTTGGCGCCGGGGGGCGAGACCAGCTGCAGCGGCAGGTAGGAGAGCGCGGGCACCGGGCCGTACGTGTAGCCGCGCGCCGGCGGGCCGTACGGCGGCAGCGGCGGCGGCGCGGGCCTGCGGGCAGCGGGCGCCGGCTCCCTCTTACTGCGGGCGCGGGCGCGAGCGCGTCACAACACAGCCATCACACCCCGAGCGTCCGGTCGCGTCCCTTCTGTCGTCACAGTCGCTTCTAGTCGCGCCACGTGTCCCCAGTCACAGAGTAACATATACAGAGGAGCAGCCCACCCTAAACCACTGTCCTACGCTCCCCTCGTAGTTCCGTAAGATGCTAGCAGGTGTCAGGCGGTTCCCTGGCTTTGGGTGCCTCTCGCACGTCAGAGGGTAGCGTGGAAAGGAGGCTGAGGGGAGAGCTCGTGCCGCCTGCCACGAGGCCACGGCTGTGTCCGGCTTGCTGACGTTTGAGGGGAGGTGGTGGTGGGGACAGCCGCTACCTGCCGCCTGCTTTGGCCAGTTTAAAGGGCTGCTTCTGACGTCAGCACCATCATGGGACATCTTACGGAACTGCTGGAAACCCTCCCTCCCCGCACCCTGGAGCGTAGGACCGGGCCCTTACGGAGGTTTCCCGTCTGTATATATTTGTCTGTGCCCCAATGCAGAAAATGTCGTGGGCAGTGCTAACTCTAGGGGCTATATAATACATCCAAGTTCCGAACGCGTCACTGGTGCAATACGAGACGTCAGGGAAACGCTAACAGCGGATCAACCAAAGAGACGCCAACTAAGTTTCGAGAACACTCAGCTGCATGTCTTCCAATGTAGAATTCTGTAAAACTAATTTTCTGCTTGACTGACTCATTGTGTACTATGGGCCGGCCGTGGTGGCCGAGGGGACTGAGGCGCTCCAGTCACGCTCTGCACGGCCACTACGGTCGGGGGTTCGAATCCCCTCTCGGGCATGGATATTTGTGACGTCCTTAGTATTAGGTACTTCATAGGTGGTTCGTAAGTTTAGGGACTGATGGTCGCGTAGTCGAGTCCCATAAGCTATACAAATATTTGAAACATTTTCTTCTTAGTTTTGTCCTTATCGACAAGCGGGAGTAGGCAATGTTAATTCATCGATGACGGCTGCTCTAGGTTACCATGTTTGTGAATACTAGTACAATACAGCGGACTGCCACACGTCTGCTTTTCAGTGTAGAATTCCTGTCCCTCTCAGCGTTCTCTGTTTCTTAATTAATTGGAATTCCCTTAGGTAGGAAGAAGTTAATTTCCTTCCGCAGTCACTAGATCTCAATTAAGGTCCTGCCATCTTGCAAATACATTTGAACATTTTGACTACGAGTTAACAAGCAATCTATTTTTCCACTTATACACTGTTCAAAACAATTGGGGGATCAGATGAGATATCTAGGTTCTGAAGTATTGTCATTGGCAGCAGTGGCGGACTAAGGCTGTCGGAGGCCCGAGGCGACGGCAAAGCAAAATGAGGCCCCCCCGTACACTTGACAATACATGTATTACTATAAAAAAAGGAACTTTTGAGTTTTGGAGGGCCCACCCCAGGACGAGAGGAACGGGACAATCTTAGAAAAATAGCTTCAGAGATTTGGAGGCCCCAGAACGTGAGGCCATTACGGCAACCGAGATAGTGGTAATAACAGAAAGTTGCAGCAAGGACGGTTGGTGTTAACTTGTGTTTACTCTACTAAACTAATTTCACAAACAGTTGGTCTCAGATAGTGTAGTGAGCAGGTAGTGCAATACAACAACAAGTGACTTACCAGAAGATATGGCTTCGGGAGCCATAGGAAGGTTGGAAGCGGGACAAACACAGAGGCAAATGGCTGCAGCTATTGGAGTGTCCCAAAATGTAATTTCCAGGACCTAGAAGCGGTTTGAGACAAGAGGAACCGTTAAAATAACGCAGAGCCGAGGTCCTCCACGGGTAACATCAGCAAGAGATGACCGTTATCTCCCGTTAACAGCACGTCGAGACAGGAGTCTGAATGAAACTTAGCTGCAACGCACCCTCCAGGCAGCAATAGGACTCACAATATAAACACAAACAGTCTTAGATCGCCTTCGGAAATGTGGCCTCTACGTACGGAGGTCTATGGTGTGTGTACCATTTAAACCATGCCACCGTTTAGCCTACAGAACTGGGCGGAGCAACATGAGGATTGCAGTAGTAACGAATGGCGCTGTGCTTTGTTCACACAGATGAGCCAAGATTTTGTCTTCATCTCCCTCATTGAGATTGACAGAAAGTGCAGACTGGCTAAGCAGGAATGGCTAGAGGACAAATGCAGAATTGTAGAAGAATGCATAACTAGGGGAAACACAGATACCGCCTATAGGAAAATAAAATAGATATTTGGAGACAAGAAAAGCAGCTGTATGAATATCAAGAACTCAGACGGAAATCCAGTACTTAGCAAAGAGGGGAAAGCTGAACTGTGGAAGCAATATATAGAGGGCCTATACAAAGGAAATAAACTTCATATAAAATGATTTCCAATCCATGGTGTACAACAGCAATCAGGTAATCTTAAAAATCGGTTTTATGTTTCTCACATCTTTACCGAGTATGTTCCAATTGTAATTCGTTGTTACCCATACATTTGTAGGGCCACAAGGAAACCCAAAAACATTCCAGGAAAATAGAAACACCGCAATAACAACTTACGGTGTCACACCACGGAGAGCGCATTGTAAGCTTTGTTTACCATTTATACTGTCTTCTCAAGACAAAATAAGCCCATGTACCATTATAACCATTTGTAATTCCGCCTTGTAATTTTGTGTAAATTCTGTCACGCAGATAATATGAAGATGCCCTGCTAAAGGGCGAAACGCGTCATTAACTAATAAAAAAATTGCAATCAAGACGGTTTGAAAGAATAAATAAACTTCATGGCAGTATTCTAGAAATGGAAGACGAAGTGGGCGAAGATGAGATTGGAGATATGATACTGCGAGAAGAATTTGCCAGAGCGCTAAGGGACTTGAGACGAAACAAGGCCCCTGGTGGTGTAGATGATATTCCGTCTGAACTGCTGATGTCATTAGGAGAGCCAGTCGTGAAAAAATTGCATCACTGGTGTGCAAGATGTATGAGGCAGGGGAAATACCCTGCGACTTCAAAAAGAATATTTTAATTCCAATTCCAAAGAAAGCAAGTGCAGACAAGTGTGAAAATTACAGAATTATCAGTTTAATAAGTCATGGTTGCAAAATACTAACACGAATTATTTACAGACGAATGGAAAAACTTGTGGAATCCGACCTCGGGGAAGATCAGTTTGGATTTAGGAGAAATGTAGGAACACGGGAGGCAATACTCACATTACGACTTATCTTAGAAGATAGGCTAAGGAAAGGGAAACCTACGTTTTTAGCGTTTGTCGATTTGGAGAAAGCTTTTGACAATGTCGACTGGAATACACTTTTCCAAATTCTGAAGGTATCAGGGGTAAAATATAGGGGACGAAGAGTTATATTCAACCTATACAAAAACCAGACAGCGGTTATTAGAGACGAAGGGCAAGAAAGGGACGTAGAGGTTGGGAATGGAGTAAGACAGGATTGTAGCCTTTCCCTAATGTTGTTCAATCTGTACATTGAGCAGGCAGTGAAGGAATGGAATGAGAAATTTGGAGAGGGCATTAAAGTGCAGGGAGAAGAAATAAAACCATTGCGGTTTGCCGATGACATAGTAATTCTGTCAGAGACCGCAAAAGATCTGGAAGAGCAATTGAAAGGACGGACAGTGTCTTGAAAGGAAGATATAAGATGAACGTTAAGAAGAGTAAAACGAAGGTAATGGAATGCAGTGTCAGAAAATCAGGCGATGCTGAAGGAATTAGAGTAGGTAATGAGACAATAAAAGTAGTAGATGAATTTTGTTATTTGGGTAGCAAGATAACTTCTGAGGGCCGAAGTAAAGAAGATATAAAATGCAGATTGGCTATTGGAAGAAAAGCGTTTCAAAAGAAGCGAAACTTGTTAACATCCAATATTAATTTAAATGTTGGGAATTCCTTTCTGAAAGCGTTTGTCTGGAGTGTAGCATTGTATGGGAGTGAAACGTGGACGATAAGGAATTCAGATAAAAAATGATAGAAGCTTTTGAAATGTGGTGCTACAGACGAATGATGAAAATTAGATGGGTAGATCACGTAACTAATGAGGAGGTGCTAAAACCGAATCGGGGAGAAAAGGAGTTTCTGGCATATCCTGACTAAGAGAAGGGATAGATTCGTTGGACACATTCTGAGACATCAAGGAATTGTCAACTTAGCATTAGAAGTATGCGTGTGGGGTAAAAATCGTAGAGGGAGACCGAGGTACAAATATAGTAAGCAGATTCAAAAGGATGTAGGTAGTCGAACGTATTCTCAGATGAAGTGACTTACACAGGACAGGGTAGCGTGGAGAGCTGCATCAAACCAGTCTGCGGACTGAAGACCGCAACAACTCCCTCATCTGGAGAGAACATGGAACAATCCTACTTATGTTCATGTGGTGCACGAATGGTGTGTGCAGGAGTCAGTATTGATGGACTTACGTACCTCTGTGTCGTTCAGAATGGCGCTTTGACTGCTCAGAGGTGTAGGGATGAAATCCTACGACCGTTTGCTGTGCCATACGCTGGTGCCGTAGGAGATGGGTTCCTTCTGGAGGACGATAACGCTTGTCCCCACAGAGCTGCACTGGTGGACAACATGCTTGAAGCTGAGGGAATTGAAGGAATGGAGTGGCCAACTTGTTCATTGGACTTAAACCCGATTGAGCATGTCTGTGACGCACTTGGCAGGCGCATTGTGACCAGAACAGCACCTCCCACAATGGTTGTAGAGCTAGATATTGAACTCTTGGAAGAATGGATAAATATTCTTCAAAAGCTAATTATTAAGCTCATACTGTTCATGCCACTCAGGTGTGCATTTGTAGTGGCCATCCGAGGTGATTACGCACCATATTAGATGACAACGAGAATGAATTTTTCACTTGTAGAGTTTTCACAGCAAAATATCTTTCTCTATCACTTACAAATTACAGTCGTAACCAGTATGTGAATAAAATACGCTACCATATGTATATTGTGTATGATATCTCACCTGATCCTCTAATTCTGTCGAAGAGTGTAGTTCCTGTGCGTCTAGCAGATTTGCTGTCCTGACAGAATGCCTTTGAGCCCACTACTTATAAGGGAAACCTTTGCGGGTTGAACGCTCGGAAACTACAAGCAGCCATGCACAAAATAACAGTCTATTATAAGAAAACAACAGTGGTCTATGTCATTTCCATGCCCAACGCTGCATCCTACAACGAATACGCTTTAATATCTTTGTGGAGAGAAAAAAAGTAACATGACATCAGTACTGCAGGAGCAAATTACACGTAATTCAATGACGTCAGCGTATCATTTAATTTACAGTCAACCGTGTCAAAAATCCTGTGCTTAACGTAATTATAATAGCGCAAAACACACATATGTGACACACCGGATAGCACTTATAGGCCTTCACTTACGAAAAAACAGTTAGAACACGTAGAAAGACGACGTCGATTTTTACCCGGCGACTGCAGCTTCCATCTGGGGGGATAGTAGATGTACTGATAATGGTTTCAGCACCGTTTGCCAATAAATATCGTAGTGACAGAGCTGCCACAGCGCCATATGGATGTACACTTTAATAGGTTCAGTGTGATATCAACGAGTGAAGCAAACAGACGCCACGCCGCTGAGGCACTCGTGCTTTCTATAGCTACTGACTGTGTTTGAAAGGGATCAAATGATAGACTCGTGTGTGGCGGGTTGATCCTTTAGAAGAATTTGCGCACAAGCTCGACGTTCTGCAACGATGCTGCGTTGTCCTATGATACCGGTTGCAATGTTCACACGAACAGTTTCACATCTGCAGAAGAGGTTCCGTGCGTCGACGTAGCACAGACGTCTCTCAAGATCGCCGTATTGTGAGGGCAGTGGCAAATCGTACACATACCACAGCACAAATAAAGAGGGTTTATGAACTGAGAAGTGTCAACACGAGCTGTTGCCAACCGGTTACAGCACCGACGTGCATGGCTCAACTGTTGCAGTGAGAGGGTCACTTGGCAGCTGGAATGACAGGCCGTGGTCTTTATCAGTGAAAGCAGATAACAGTCTAACTGCACGAAAGTAATGATCGTTTGCGCCTACGACGTAGCCCTGGCGAGCGCTGTCTCGTAGAGTGTATTCGTCCAAGACACACTGACCCCACTCAGGGCCTTATGGTCTGGTGTGCGATAAGCTACAACTCTCGTTCAATTTGGTGTTTCTGGAGGAAATACTGACTAGCGTTCGGTACAGACAGAATGTTCTAACTCCCATTATTTTGCCTTCTTACAACATAAAGGTGATGTGTCGTTCCAACATGATAATGTGCGCGTGAAACTCAATGTGCTATGCAAGACGTGCAGCAACTTTCCTGCCTGGCACGATCTCCGGACTTCAATTCAGCACGTGTGTGTTGTGATGGGACGACAACTGACATATGGATTCGTCAGCCAACAACTCTTGCAGAACTACGTGAAAAGGACCATAGGCCTTTAATAATGTATCCCAAGACAGCATTCGCTATCTGTATGATCAATTGGATGCCAGAGGCAGTGCCTGCATTGCCGCCCGAAGAGGCTACATCACATACTAATATTGTTTTTTCAGCATGGATGAACACCTGGAATATCAGTACCGCTTCAGCTAATAGTCTGTAAATGTAATCATTTTATTTACTCCTTGTGCACTATTTAAATGTTGAGTGAAATGGAAAACACTAAGAGGGTGTACTAATTTTTATTTCCAGCAGTGTATTCCTGAAAGTACTGCTGCGGGTTTTCGATGAACTGGTTACAACAAAGAGAAAGAGAACGGTTGGCTCATCACAGTTCACTAAAGCCATGTTATTACAATCTGTTTTTACATTTGTCCTATATCAAAAGACACTATAATTTCATTTTCAAGTGATTTTGTAGGTATGTCAATGTCAGACCTGCCAAGTTTATTGCAACATGCGCTTATAGTTTGGTGCAGAAAATTGATTTTAAATTACAGAGTGATGGATTGACGACGACAATGTATCTTCATTTGACGTTTGCCACATTGCAGTCTTACAAAATGAACATTCCGTCTGATGTAAAATTTATTTTGTCGAAAGGGGTTTGGAAATATTTTGTTGTTTTCGGTGGCAATATCTTTAGCATAAAATCTTGGTTGGGAGAATTGGTATCTGGAAGGACACAACCTGTATAACCTCTATAATATGCCGGCGTACAAAAGCACTGGAAGACAAATGCACATTTTTGCTTGGAAATGACACAGACCGCTGTTGCTTTTATGTTCGAGTGTTATTCTAAGCATGGTTTCGTCCTGTTCCGAGCTTTAGAAGTGAAAGGTGTTGTTCGTCAATGTCTGCTTCGAGTCTTCTACTACAATCTCCTCCCCCCTCCCCCCTCATTTCGTCTTTCGAGACTTTCTCGTAGCTTAGAATCCCAATAGTTTTACGTCAATTGTCTAAATTCATTCCCATCCACGATTCTTCCATCTGGGATGCTGAATTGTTTCTTCTATTTTCCATTCTACAACTAAACCTGCAGATCTTTTCTCAGCTGTCTATGTCAATAGATCATCCTTCATTATTTCTGAGCGAATACTGTTGGTAAAAGTGATTAGGTCTCCCGAAAGTCTAAGCAGTCAACGTGCCTGCTTTCCAGTTTGGGCCCCAGTTTAAAATGTTATTTATTATCTCTTCTTGACTCAGCATCTTTCTGCACTTGGAAATAACATTTTCCAGTACACGCTAATATAGGTGTGCAAAGAGTTCAGCACCTTATCTTATAAAACTGCGGCAATCAAAGTCTGTTTAATCAGATTGCTGGACGTAGAGTCCACACAAATTACTTCAGGACATTCAGTAATGAATCACAGCTACTATACTGTACACTTTTCTAAAATGAATGAATAAAACCATATAAACGTATGTACCAGTGGTCTGGAAACTGATGTTTTTCCAGTTGAAAATCAGCCCTGGGCAAGAACGTCCGTTTCTGAAGCAGGCCTGGTACTCGCCAATCTATTTATGAAGATGATATTCAGTACTGTTCTAGAGTACTTTGGAGACGATACAGTGTAGCACAGGTACTAATGAAATATCCCTCGTGTCGTTATATTATTATCACCACGTCTCTGTTTTCTGAACAGTATTTCAATTTCTCACTCCCCTTGCCCATTGACTGTTCGCGATTTCTTTTTTTTACGCCAGTTAATTTCGTTAACTTGTTCTGAAGCATGACGGAGATATTTTATTTCCAGCACGAAAATGGTATTTTGACTAACAGAAAATTCATTTTTCGTACCGTTTTTCTCCTCCTTTTGGTTCCAATTTTTAGGATTTAGGTCGTTATCACGCAGATTTTTAAAATGAGCTGTCCGTACAGTTTTTCTGCAAACTGGATCTGGCATCACTAATGCGCGCCAGTACTCGGATTTTTGATCCTATTTCATTCCTGTATTGAGCGAAGAAAGATCGACTGTCTTTCAAGCTCACCGGGGAAAATATTGTAGAAACGGCAGTTATATTTGTTATCATAATTTTGGTTTTGAAAGAGCTGTTATTTACGGTCTGTAGCAATGGAAGTTTCAGTTAAAACAGATAACTATGAATCTTGAGCGTCGTTAGGCTGCAAGCAAAACTGTGATGTCCAGTTCTGTGTCTACTCACAAACTATCTGGGACCCTCAATGCATGTTATAGAGTCACCCTTTGTGAAATGTCTCAGTGCATGGAAATAATCTATTGGATTTTCAGCACTCACTGGCAGTCACAACTGATTCACAGTCTACACGGGGCACAGGCTATAGGTTTATCTAATACTGACTTCTCACAGCTTTTAAACTGTTTATTTGACTCATAGTGAGCAAAGTGTGAAATAGTTAATCTATCATATCGAGAGACTTGCAGTTTAATAGTAGTATTTATCTTTATCTCGTGCTCTGCACCTCACATTTTTCCATTATTTTAATTTAACACAATAAGAGTAGTATGATGAACGAAGTATTTTTCAAAACATCAAGTCTCGATGTGCATTTGTCAATCTTGTTCTCAAAATTTCTCTTTTGAAAATGTTTATAGCAGGCACCTGGTCATTGACAGTCATATCACACGCAAGCTCCACAGAACCACAAAACTTTACTGATTCATATTACACCGCATCCACCACAGAGCAAACACAACTTTGTGAAACCTTATATTCCCTCCACCTCACCAAACTTGTTCTCTATGTTCTCGACGAAAAACAGAGGCTTTGTCAATGTAAATGAGTCACCATCTGTTCTGCTGCCGACCAGGTATCGGGGGACATATGCCTCACCTTGATGATGAGCCCTGCGTTCTTCCCATGGAGTGGCCATGGAAGGAAATGCTTGGGGGTCATACGTAGCAGCATTAAATTCTGTTCCCCCACGCTTAGAGACGCCGGTTTTGCGTCCATCGTTTGAATTTTCTTTCTGGGCCGGTATAAAGCTGTAAAATTTATTTATTTATTTAGGGCGATAATACGTTATAGTAGAGCCCTTAATTTAAAATACTTTAGGGAACTTCAAGTGTGATGGCTATGTCTTCCGCGTCGTCATATACAGTAATCCATGCAGTCAGTAATTCATGCAGTCAGTAATGTTAGCACGTAAGTTACGTGTAAGTGATGCAGTAAAGTGATATTTAGTGATTCATTATGTCATGGTAAATAGTTAGTATCGTCAAGTAGGACACATTTAAAGCAAATAATTTAGCACTCAAATAATTTAGCAATGTTAAACACATGTGCATACTCGCAGGCAAACACACACACACACACACACACACACACACACACACACAAACACACACACACAGTTTATCAAACAATTCACCTTCGTTACACGTAAAGATAATTGCAGACTAATTTTCTAAATGAGTCAGATTAATACTGTAATGTCGACACACACACACACACACTCACAGAGACTTAGTCATACATACATACTTATCAAATAATTTACCGATTACTTTTAATGGGTCAGATTAATGATATGTTACTATTGTAGAACAGGCAAGTTTATTTACATTACGCTTAAAATTTGCTAAGAAAAATTATATTCACAAAAGTAATAAGACATCTGTGTCAGCCTATATACAGTTTAAATATACTGAGTGTTCCACTCAACTTTTTCACCGAAAATATCGCTGGTACTACAATAGATACTGGAAAAAGACTTTCGCGGTCATGAACGTAAGGTAGGGGCTTATGAAAGTAAGCATTGTGAGACAGTCTAAAGAGTAAATAAACATTGTTTTTAACACAAACTTAAGTCTTTTATATTATTTCTTACAGAACTAGTGCGTCCCGAGACTCAACCGTGAGTCTAGCATGACTCTCGGGACGTGCTAGATGCACGCTTCATTTATTTCAAACGTCAACTTCGCGTCGTATTTTTTCAGGATGCAACCAACGCCAATGTTTCTAATTTTTTTTTTCATACTATTGATTCCAATCGTAAGTTTGTGTTAAAACAACATGTATTTACTTTTTAGACTGTCTCATATTACTTTCTTTCGTAAGCCCCTGCTGTACGTTCATGACCGCGGAAGTCGTTTTCCAATATCTATTGTAGTTTCAGAGATATTTTGGGTGAAAAAGTTGGTGGAACACCCTGTACACTACTGGCCATCCAAAATATAGCACCAGTAAGGACCGGAGATATCACAGCCAAATATATGTGGGTTATAAGAAGTTGTACAGGGATCGCATGTTTGAAAATACAGTTCCATATGAAGTGAGGAAGATGATGAAATCAGTATTTATTGTTGGCGCCATTTTTGGTTATCAATCGAAGAGGCTTAAGATGTGTTGTTGGGGTATAACAGTCCATGCTGCTTCCTCATACTGTGAAAGTTGTTCTGTTGTAGTAGCGGGTGGTGTATCCCGAGACAGTTGTTCTGCAAACATTTTCCAGACGTTTTCGATGGGAGAGAGATCGGTAAAACAAGGAGGCCAAGCAGTCTTGAAAATTTCGTGCTACTTGTGACTGCGCATTATCCCGCTGCATTGTGGCCGCTGGAAAAGTTCGAAGGTATGAGTGGGCCACAGGCTCCGACATTGCAGACTATTATGGCGATGCACAACTGTCTCTCACCACGGTGCCTCCAGACTATAAGCCGACCATCGTGCTCGTGCAGGCAGAATTGGAAATGGATCTATTATGTTTATCCCATGAATGCCGATTCTGCACGTGACATCTATACTCCAACAACTCATCCAGAGCCTCTTTGATTCAATGCCGATGTGTGTAGCTATGGCTACAGCCAGCATGGCAACAACACTCGATACCGATTTCATTGATACCTCACTTCACATCAGCCAGTATTTTCATTCGTGTCATCTTCGTACAGCTTGTTATCTACGACATACATTTTGGCCTTGACGTCTTCAGTCGTCCTTATTGTTGCATTCTGGATGGCTCGCAGTGTGATTTGGCTCTTGAGTGAATATGGAGAGAAGGTTTTCATAATTACAATACCTGTAATTGAAGTCATCACGTGATTCGTCAAGGAGTAACGTGTTGTAGTCGTAGGCCCACTGTTCTATCAGGTAACGTATCAGCTGCCTGCAACAAAGGAACGTATGACACCAATTAAAAGACAGTTTATGAAGACTTATAATAATTTTACACAATTTACATAACCCTTGCCAGTCCCATTTATTATAATTATGTTTACACATCAAACTGTGCTAAGTAGTCATCTTAAGGCAAGCAATTTCTGTAGTTAGCTAAATGCGACGCGCTTCTTTTGGCCCTTTTTTCCCATTTGTTTTTGGGTAGAAAAAGTGTACCTAAATGTCTCATTTGTATAGCATCTAATATATTAAAGCATATTGTTATAAACTACATTTGGTGTTTAATTTATGGTGCAAAGAAAACTAAATTTTTGGTTGTACCATACGCGAATACGATACGTATGGTTTCCCAAGGAACACGATTATTTTAGATTCATTCTGTCGTTTTATAATGTTTTCACTTGTGCTTCATTGATAGTCATACCGGAAATAGGAGTCTTGTAAATCTAAAATGTAAGCTGAGTGAAATGAGCGGAATGAAAGTTGACTTTCGTTTTTCGGTTAATATTTACGTTCTGTGGTGTTGTTTAAAGTCTTACGGTCATACCAAGTACACTGAACGAATTTAGGTATTCTGTTTGTGAATTCACGCTTTTATCTTTGTGTGTTATTGCATCAGTGGATTTAAATATTGCTTTCTCCACTGACTTTTTGTTGATAAAATTGAAAGCTCAGCATCGTTTCTTATACAAGATAATCGAACAAAAAATTTAGTCATTCCTAGAGAAATCACTACAAGCATTTTTCATATCGTCCGTCTCTAATGACCACGTCGTTGACGGGCGTTAAATCCTAATCTTCCTTCCTTTTTTGCATACAGTGTTCTTCCTGCACTTGATAACGTCCAGTACTCAGTTAAGAAGTGATTCAGTAAGAGTTTGCATCCAAGTTAAGCCACTCGCTGATAGTTGATTGTTCAGTTGCACCAAATTACGAGGATGCTGATGTCGGCATATTACAGACAACTACCTGTAGACACTTTGAATAATCCGCCGCGAAACTCCAATAAATCTGGCCCCCTCATACACTGTACGGCCATAGGCATGGACAGACAGGATTGCCCCTGCTTGCGACTCAGTCACGCTCCTACAGTCACTCATATTTCTGTACAACGTCCGCTTGAAACATTAGTATGTCGCCGATCGGTGCTACCTCATGATCACGCAGAGGCAGTGCGACTAATATCTTTAATAAAATGTGGTGAAGTTGGAATTAATAAAGAAAATAGAGTGGTATCACAGGAGAAAAATATTCGAAATACAATTACTTTCTCATGGAGTACATGAATAAATATGCAAATTCGCTAATGTAAATTGGCTTTATGACAATATGGCACAATGAGGGAATCAGAGTACGTATGCAGAGGAAACACGACATGAGCCGCAAATGTAGAACTCCACAGTCATAGTAACTTTGACAAACGGCAGATTACTGTAGCCTAGTGCCTGGGAACGAGCAACTTTAAAGTGGCAAATCTTTATCAGCTGCTTGCGTTCTTCTGGTATGAGCATCTACCGAAAGTAGTCGAAGAATGGTGGAAGCTTGATGAGGTGACTAACTTATCCTCTCTATATGACAAAATAAGTGGCGATGTGTAGAAGATCTTACAAAGGAATAAGAAGCTGGTGTAGACAAAAGTGTTTCAAAGCACACAATTCAGCGTTCATTTTTGAACTTGTGGCTCTGTACAAAACGACCTATACGTGACCAATGTAGACGAAGCGAGTACGTAAATTATGATTTCAGTAGGCATTATATCATTGATATTGGACCGTGGATGTATGTAAACGATTACCTCAATCATATAAATTGACGACTTGGATGCAATAACAGCTTTAGTCTAGTTACGACGTTATTGCATTCACAAATCCTTGAACCATTTGCTATTAAACAAGCTGGCTCTTAGTTCCATATGATGCTCCCAGAGTCTCTAGGAACAACAGATGGAACTAAGAGGCAGCTTGTTTAATAGCAGAAGGTTGCAGGTTTTATGCAATAACAGCGTAAATAGAATAACGCTCTTGTTGCATCCAAGTCCTCAATTACGCTTCGTATCAAACAAGGTCAATACTCATGTCCAGATTGACCTTTACCCAGATCATCAAGCGTTCTATAGCAGCAAGCCGATGAGAGCACTACTGTGCTATGGGAGACATTCACCTAGGCTTCCATGGATCCTATGGCAGCAACAGATGGCACCATGACAGCTATGGACAACGTCAATATTATTGATACTAACGTGCATTCCGCCACAGTTGATGTATTTTCACATGTTGGTGGCACTTTGCATCAGGATATCGGTCAGTGTCAAAAGATCAGAATCATCCTATAGCGGTTCGAGGAAGATGACAGTGAACTCACGATGATGTCTTGGACGGCTTCGTCTGAACCTGACGGAATACGTTTCGGATGTTGTCAGGCGCTAGTTATACGTTCACAATCCTCAAATGTACAGGAAATGCGCAGATATCTGCTGCCAGGTAAGCCTACTTCCAGAAATACGTCAAATGTTTTGTATCCATTCCACACAGAATCACTACTGTAAAACGTTTCAGCGGTAGAACAACACGTTGTTATGCAGGATGTCATAATGCTCTGGGAAATGTGTCTTGGACGAAGTACACTGTTACGAGATGGAGTAGCGCCTACACCGTAGATAAAGTTAGGAGCAGTACTGCTGAGCGGGTTGTCTCACTGCACGGCGCTTCCTTGCATAATGGCATGAATGTTTCAGGAGCAACAGGTCTTTTGAATTAAAGACTGAATGCAAGAACGTAAGCTTACTTCTCATAGCCTTAATGTTTTTAAAAAGATTGTTTCTGGAATGTAAATTTCTTGGGACTCTCGTCTCTTGGGAACTGTAGCGAGAAGGCTATTGATACGAAATTGAATGTAGGATACTGTATTAATGCAGCGCTGACCATCCAAATGAAACATCAAGAAGGAATGGAACTGTCATAATCAGTTTTATTTGTGAGATAACATGTTACGAAGAGAGTACAGTCTCGTGTGAACCGAGGAAGATAATAAAATCAGTACTGACTGTTGCTGCTATTTCTGTCATTAATCAAATCACTCCTACATGCCTCGGGATTGGAACGACATTGCTTTATTGCTTTTACCAACGAACCCGATTATGCCATCACCACGGCGGTCTGATTAAGAGTCTGGAGACACAGTAATACGCATTGCCACTACACTAATCAGCCAGCGTTAAATCTATGAAGTGTTGCAACTTGTTCTCCCATTCCTCCAGAACTTGCCGACGGCTACACTACAGGAGGGTAACGTGCCCACAGGCAAATTTGTCACATATATAGAAGACTTCTCTGTCGCCGATCTGATTACATTCCTGCTTTGGTCGCCCTGTACTTACGATCTATCGCCTATTGGAAATGTCTGGTTGATGATGTCGGAACGCATGACTCCAAATGCAGCACCCGATGCTATACCAGATCAAAATTGGCAATAGGCGGAAGCAGTATGGTCTACTATACTCCAGTAGTATACCCAGAGCCTCTTTGATATAATGCCGGGGCGTGTGGCAGTAGTCATTACCAGCAACGGCCCTAACACTCAATTCGAATATCATCATCTCTCTCAGTTGAAACGGTGCTTTATTTCCAATCATGTGGTCTTTGTAAATAGTGTTATCTCCCAAATAAATTTGGCTCTGGATCTCAGGTTCTTCTTGCTATTTCATTGTGGATGGCCAGCAGTCCTATAATTCCTGACGTCTGAGAATATGTGTAGCTTGAAACCTTCATCGACCTCTCATAGCTCCTTCTTTGGGATACAATTCGTGTGTCCCGAGTGGATGTGGTGTACGGCAGACTTAAGGAATGGGAAATATTCCAAGTAGACCCGCAACGATTGTGACAGCTTTATTTAGGTGGTTCGAGAAACTACTGCCAGTAACCTACATTCATCTTGAGAATGGTGGGAAAACGAGGAGAACTTATCTTTTCTAAACATTCCATAAACACACATGTCGTGACTTCTTTTATAAATGTCTGAAAGATCAGATACCATTTTGATCCTGCGTCCACTATGAATCAAAACACAAAGAAATTACACATTACCTGCCAGTCAGCACTGAATTTCATCACTGGAAAAAATTGCAAATTTGCGCCACACCGGGATTCGATCCCGGATCTCCTGGTCGCAAGACAGGGGCTTGACCAGTATGACATCCGGCAAAGGAGCCATCACATCTAAACGTACTACCCTAGCTTGCTTCTCTTCAGGCCCTAATTATCCAATTTTTCCTCACGTTGCTGACGTAGTGCCCTTGCCCATTACCCTCAATGGCCGACGGAACAGGCCACATATATATTAAGGTGATGATAGGACAATGTGTGCAGAAACACACCATGTTGGAGCTCTTACGGAAATCAGAAAAAATCCGCGAGTAATGAGGATAAATGACTGGGAAACTACGTCAGAAATATGTAAGTTGAGAATTTAGTTCTGACTTGAGCGTGCAAAGGACATTCCGTGCATTTACCGTGACCACTGTATCCGGATGGCTTAGTGGTAAGCGCACCTGCCTAGTGAGCTGGAGGCACGGGTCTAATCCTAGTCTGGCAGCTGAGTTGTTGATTCTATAAATACACTACCAATCCCCAAATGCTGCACAATGTCTGTAGTGGTAAATGTACATGGTCTCAGCGGAGAGAAATTCGTTTTTTCCACGAACTGTGCTCTGTTAATGGAATGAGAAACGGGACGGTAAGAAAGGAAGATTACGCTTTTACAATGTGTCACACACGAAATTATCAGAGGCTGGGCACTAGTTCGGATTGGCCTTTGAAAGGAGATAAGACAACGTAGGCCTTACTGATTGCCACTCAACATTGCGACAAGTAATGCATGATCCCTATTAAATTTCAAACTAGCGTTCTGAAGTGATTTCCCGTAGTTCTAAGGAAGGTTGTGAAATAAAACATACTTTTAGTGGGTCTACGAGATGTATAAATCGCGTATATTTCTCACTGATGAGTGTGAACATCTTCCCTTGGTGAAAGTGAATTAACTGTGCGATTGTTGTGGTGATGCTAATAGCACATAATCCAGAGTTATCTGTTTCAATTTCTGGTTCTTTCTGGACACCAGTGTATGAACTAATGTAAAGAATTAAATACTAATTTTTTGCGTTTTCTTTTATAAATTATCAGCTCTTGGTCCGAAAAGTGTCAGATGATACCATAAGTAAAAGTGTGTTAATGTGCCTAACTGGACGAAAAAAAGGATGTTTCTTGACTGTATGGCCTGGAATCTATCACTTCACGCAACCATGATCGTCAGCTATCTATGAATGTTAGAGGGCTAGTTTTTCGAGGTCCAGTTGGCTACGACGTTAAAACACAGTAAAAATTCGATGGAGCTCTGTGCAGATGTATTACGTAGTGTCTCTAATATGCTCGTCGATGCCAATAACAATAGCCTCCTGCCAAGTGTGAAGTGAGTGTTGTCATTCTAAAAGATACTTTCATGTTGATGATTCCACTTGTTGTCCATGCAACTCACGGAACATAATTGTCGTGAGAGTCAAGTGCTGCAATATTGCAGGAACTTTGAAGCAGTTATGTATGTATGATACAAGCGGCCAGAGTGGGAAGTGAGTGTCAACCGGCAATTGAGAACAAGCAAAGAATAATGTTGTCATCAGGCATTTCCCTTCTTGATCACAATGCTTTAACGCACACTGCAGCCCGGACTTTGCTGCCTCTGAGTTTCATCTCCTTGATCACATGAATCGTTGGTTGTGGGGAGAGAAGTTTGGTAAATACAGTGTGCTACAGATAAGCGTGGAGAATTAGCGGAAAGCAAAGATGGCTGCCTTCTAGGACGAGGGTACGTACCACGCTACGACAATGGTCTAAATTGGACCGGAGATTATGTGTTGTGGTTTCCATTTCGCAACAGATCGGGCTTTAGAAAATAAATTAAAAAATAAAGAAATGTCGTATGTTTGATGTAATTGAAGGTGGAACGATTGCATTAATTTTGGCACAAGGAAGGATGATCTCTGACTATGATTTGTCCAAAGAAACCTAATTAAGTGTAACTTACCCACAAAGGAGACCGTTTATGAAACTAGAACGAGTATTGTTCGTCGTTCCGGAATCCTTGAAGCGTAGGGCTAGTAGAAACGAGAACGTTGAAGAGCTTCGACCTCCATTACTGGTTTGTCTAGTCAGTGCTAGAGCGTCACAAAAACGGTCAATAAACTCCAATGGGAAGCAGTACTAGAAAGGTGTTTTACATAGTGTATTTTGGCCTCACAATTGTATAAATGTCGAAAGATGTATTACTTGCGTTAACTTACGATCTAAAAAGCACATGTTTCCGTACTCACTCATATTTCTCTTAATCTTACGCTAATTAGTACGCTGTATGGACTAGAACACTGGTTCCACGATTTGCCTCCTCAGCCATAAGGACAATGATTTTTGTGGGAGACAAAATACTTGTTGGCCAGTGAATGGCTATGATAACGCGTGAAAGAAGACTAAATGACGTAAGTTAAATCGCTAAACCGCGGGTGTCCGCTTCTAAGTTACACATATTGACAGCTGTTCTCGATTCGAGTTCTAGGATATTTACTTCATACTCTATGGTATTAGCGGTAGCAGCAGCTTCTAAGCCTTGACCATGGTTGCAATGACACTCATCATGAGTGTGAGACCTGGATCACTTATAATAAACATGTGAATCTCCTTGAGCAATATCGTCAGCGCTACCTCAGGAAAATCTTACATATGAAATGACAAGACCGATGTACCAATATTGGTATTACAGAGGAAACAAACTCTACCTACACATAGGCCATCAAAATCACTGTCTACCAACTACGATGTGCTTATTATATTCCACGTTCACCCGATGGTCGTTTACCAAAAGAAACAATGCAGCCTCAGCTCAAACACAAAGGCAAGGGAGACTACTGAAACACTGAAGTAACAATTTAGAAAATGTCAAATTTACGCTGGCAGTTGTGAAACCACTGCCTACGATTGTCTGGTGCGACTCGGACTATTTACGATGGCTCACAATACTTTGAATAATTATTGTGAAGACCGGACTAGGGGAACTGCAGCGAACAACCTGCAGCAACCCGTGGTTGGCTTCGACTGGACGTGAAAATGTGGTTCTAGGTTGGTTTCCTCAGCCATACACGAACACAAAAGGAAAGTGATTTCCCAAGGGAAATAAAAATACTCATTAGCCAGTCACTGCTTATGATGTATGAGAAACTGAAAACAACACGGCGAAGAAATGAAGGGGACCTTACTTTTGTATAAGTCCGTCCCCGTAGGTCAGTGATCAGTGCGGTTGACTGCCATTTGGAGGGCTCGGGTTCGAATCTCTATACTACTAAGGATTTTTCCGTGGTGGAAGAACTGAAACGTGGTGTACACAGCCTCGTGGCCATCTCTAATGACCTCGATGTCGACGGGACGGTAAACCCTAATCTTCCTTCTTCTTCAGCCTTGCGACGCCAAGTGAGCTGCTTGACTGAGTAATAACTGTGCCAAGGCAAGAAACCAGACAACGACCAGGAGAGCGGTGTGCTGATTACATACCTCACCATACCGCATCCAGTTACGCCACAGGCAGAGGATGACGCGGTGGTCGGTCGGGCGCGATTCGCCAACCTACGGCCGGATCGCAGACGTTGCTTTACTTAATAATGTCGCACAAGAGCCGTTGCATTGGCACCCGGTGTGGTGACTAGGCATAGGCTGGGCCCGCTCGTGCAGCCGTCACGGCTTCTGGGAAGCAGGCAGGCCGGCGCCTTTCACTGACTGGGCGGCAGGCGCGTGCCGTGCCCTGCCGGACGGCGTTTCCCAGAACGCAGGCTGCCTGCCACAAAGCGCGACACCCACATCTAGACAGATCAGCGCGCCACTTCATTTTGAGTCTACGGCGATTCACAGTTCCGATTTCAAACTTACAATCATCAGCCAAGTTTCACCGATAGGATCTGTCTTGAGTGGCAGTGTCAAGGCTTCGAGGGTAAGCCATGAAGAAACGAACAGCAAGAATTAACTTTTCTGTTTTGCCTGTGTCGTCGGTCTTCTGACAAGCCCGGACTCATCTAGGGCGGCAGGAGAGGGGAAAGGGGGGTGAGGCGAACCGTGCCACTGTCGAGAGTGGCTTCTAAAGGATGCATTATAAAGATACTGAAACATTCTATTGCCTTACTGGACTTTAACTGTATTATTGGACATTGTATTAATTGGACAAATATATTATACTAGAACTGAAATGTGATTACATTTTCACGCAATTTGGGTGCATAGATCCTGAGAAATCAGTACCCAGAACAATCACCTCTGGCCGTAATAACGGCCTTGATACGCCTGGGCATTGAGTCAAACAGAGCTTGGATGCCGTGTTCAGGTACAGATGCCCATGCAGCTTTAACACGCTACCACAGTTCATCAAGAGTAGTGTGACGAGCCAGTTGCTCGGCCACCATTGACCAGACGTTTTCAATTGGTGAGAGATCCGGAGAATGTGCTGGCCATGGAAGCAGTCGAACATTTTCGGAATCCAGAAAGGCCCGTACAGGACCTGCAACATGCGGTCGTGCATTATCCTGATGAAATGTAGAGTTTCGCAGGAATCGAATGATGGGTAGGGCCACGGTCGTAACACATCTGAAATGTAATGGCCACTGTTCAAATTGCCGTCCATACGAACAAGAGGTGACCGAGACGTATAACCAATGGCACACGATACCATCATACCGGGTGATACGCCAGTATGGCGATGACGAATACATGCTTCCAATGTGCGTTCATCGCGATGTCGCCAAACACGGATGCGACCATCATGATGCTGTAAACAGGACCTGGATTCATCCGAAAAAATGACGTTTTGCCATTCGTGAACCCAGGATCGTCGATGTGTATACCATCACAGGCGCTCCTGTCTGTGATGCAGCGTCAAGGGTAACCCAAACCATGGTCTCCGAGCTGATAGACCATGCTGCCGAAAACGTCGTCGAACTGTTCGTGCAGTTGTTTGTTGTCTTGCAAACGTCCCCATCTGTTGACTCAGGGATCGAGACGCGGTTTCACGATCCGTTACAGCCATGCGGATAAGATGCCTGTCATCTCGACTGTTAGTGATGCGAGGCCGTTGGGATCGAGCACAGCGTTCCGTATTGCCCTCCTGAACCCACCGATTCCATATTCTGCTAACAGTCATTAGATCGCGACCAACGCGAGCAGCAATGTCGCTATACGATAAGCCGCAATCGCTATAGGCTACAATCCGACCTTTATCAAAGTCGGAAACGTGATGGTACGCATTTCTCCTCCTTACACGAGGCATTACAACAACGTTTCAACAAGCAACGCCGGTCAAATGCTGTTTGTGTATGAGAAATCGGTTGGAAACTTTCCTCATGTCAGCACGTTGTAGGTGTCACCACCGGCGCCAACCTTGTATGAATGCTCTGAATAGCTAATCATTTGCATATCACAGCATCTTCTTCCTGTCGGTTAAATTTCGCGTCTGTAGCACGTCATCTTCGTGGTGTAACAGTTTGAATGGCCAGGAGTGTAGTTATGTATTCAAGGAGACAGTTTTCACGACGTAAATCTAATGCATACACAGCCTAATGAATGTCTTTAAACACATCTAAAGTGGCGGAGACGTTTGCCACCACACTGGCCGCAAGGCGTTCTTCAATTTGCGCACTGTTCGCAGTCGGCCCCCTACGGGATCTTGGGGGGTTGAGCATGCCGCGCGGTAATTGGCCGCGCGGTCTAAGGCATGTAGCCGCTGATTGCGTGGCTGCTCCCGTCGGAGGTTCGAGTCTTCCCTATGGCTCGCGCGCGCGTGCGTGAGTTTTGTCCATAGCGGAAGTTAGTTTTAGAAAACTAGTAATTCTCTTAGTAACAGAATATCGAAGGAAGGAGGAAGATTAGTGTTTAGCGTCCCGTCGACATCGTGGTCAGTAGAGATGGAGCAAATGCTCGGAAAGTTTTTGTCAGGTAAGGGGAAGGAAATCCGCCGTTTCCTCTGACAGGAACCACGTCGCCAGTTCCCTGGAGTGATTTAGGGAAATCACGGGAAACCTTAATCATGAATATCTGGAGGCAAGTTTGAACATCACCTAGATACAAGGCCTCACAGTAGCCCGTGATGTCGCACCGACCAGGCCGCGACCGCCAGCTGAATGGCTGGACGCTATGAGGCAGTGGGCGGTGCCCCAGCGGCCAGGCAGCTAGTTTTGCCGGTCGCGGCCTGGTCGGTACGACATCACGGGTTGCTGTGAGGCCTTGTATCTAGGTGGTGTTGGTTCGAACCGCCTTCCTCCCGAATGCGAGTCCAGTGTTTGTTATCAATTGGCCGTCTCGCTCGATAAAAGCTGATTATTGGTTGGAGAAAAGGACGATCACTGTCAACTTGCGACTCTAGAGAGAATGTTTACAGTAAAACATGCAAAAACGCAAAATCATTGGATCACTGCAGCACTTATTATGACGATGCGGTTGACGCACTGAACAACGCAAATTAGTGATTGCTTTTCATACTTTTACGTCAACTACTTGAAGTAAATAAGCACCAACAGATCTACTTCGGATGTTTGTACATTTTGACGCTTATTATCGTCACCCTCAACCCCAGCGGTAGTAGGAGTATCCTACTGCCACAGTATACAAATAATAACACAAAAACATATACTGAATTTGGCTGAAATTTTTCCAGGTGTCCCTGATTTATCCTTTTACGCCACCCATTTTCGTCCTAAACCTCCAGCTAAGGGTGTATTACTATCACAGTAATTTTGTCCAGAGAGTGAGTGAGCCGCGACGGAGCGGCCGATCGCATTGAGGCGCTATGCTCCGATGCGAGGCTGTTCCCCGTCGGGGGGTTCGAATCCCCCCTCGAGCATGGATGTTCGTGCTGTTCAAATGTTCAAATGTTTGTAAATCTATCAGACCAAACTGCGTGGTCATCAGTCCGTAGCTTACAAACTACTAAGGTAAACTAACCAAAGTACAACGCACACACCCATGTCCCAGGAGAACTCGGACCTCCGACGGCGAACAACCGCGCGCTCCGCAGCGAGGCGTCTTATACCGCTCGGCTACTGCGTTGCGGCTGTTCGTGCTGTCTTTAGTATAAGTTAGTTCATAAGTAATTTGTAAGTTTATGGATTGATGACCCCGCAGTGAAGTCCCATATGCTGTACAAACATTTGAACATTTAGAGTGAGTGATGTGTGTACAAATCCTGGTAGAAATTCCTGCTGATGTTACCGAGATATGTTAATATGTCAGTATATTTGCATCCCCACCACCTCCACCCGCCTGAAATCTTATCGTCTAACGTCATCGTGGCTTTCACGAAGTCTAGCGACCCCAAAATTATGTGTTTTATACGAATACCTGTCGTTATAGAATATTTTAGTATTTCAGTTCTTCTCGATCCCATCCCGCAATGTTTTTATGAAGACAATATATACGAATAATGAGTCATGCATATTTGGCTGAAAGTGCTCCAGACGGTCCTGAGTTAAGCTTCTATGACACCCCGTTCTCAGCCCCACACCGATGGGCGGCAGGTGGTTCTTATCACCACAGAAACCCTCAAGGACGTACGCAGAACAACTCATCTAAGTTTCGACGTAATCAGATGTATGGTTCAGAAATGCACATACGATGAACAAACAAACAATGAAATATTCAATATTTTTTATAACATTTTTCTTAGAAATAGCACTGGTCTCAAAAAAATGTTTTTAAAAGCGAATTGAAAACAGCCTAGACGGCGATAAAATATTTTCTGGTTATGGTGAGCGATTTTGGTCTAAAATGAGATCATCTTCAAACCATTTTTGCAGCATAATGGACGGTGGTATCAGCGCACAGAGTTGTTTTTACATTCGTGGTTCCACACGACAGCTGTTCCGTCCACCGACGCCGCCGTCTATCATAGTGTAGATATTGTTTGAAGAGGCTCTCAGTATAGATTGAAACTGGTTGGCATTAGCAATAAATATTTTATCGTGGTCAAGACTGTTTTTAAGTATTTTCTAAGGGAATAATAAATTTTATATTTTTCAAGTGTTCCAACCTCCCTCTGGAATCAGTGTGTACCTGCCGATATAGCAAAAGGCGACGTATTGCGTTTAAGGTCTGTACAGTTGTTTGCTCATCGGAGGCAATTTAATGAGGTGTGATTTATCTCGCAAGCAATTTAAGAAGGAAATCTATCAATGTACGCGTTCATCGCCGGTACCTGTGCAAATATATTCGTCTAGTTGTCTGAACCAAACTGTATATCAAACGTTACCGACGTTTCGATCTCAGTTGAAAACCGAAGGCAACTTGCATCTTGACCATGGTCCTTGAAATCAAGGTGAGTGGCACCTTGGTAGTGTCCTTAGAAGAAAGACACTTTGGCAATGGCCCCTGGAAGGCGAGACGCACCTTGACAATGACCTTTGGTACAGATTGAAACGTCGCTTACGTTTGAAAATATAATGTGGCTACATCTGAAAAGAATCTGATTCGTATCACGACAGGTTAAGTGCATTCTTAGTACTAGACAACCACAGCTTATGCATAACAAATGTATTTTCATAGATTTCCTAAACTGCGTATGGCGAAACTTTTTTTAAGTGCTTCTTTCGTCGGTTCTTCGTATATGTTATATTGTAATTAAAAGCACAATTTTGTTTTGTCAAAGAAGTTAGGCTACATTTTTTTTACAGGCTTGGGAGATATATTCGTGTACTCTTACATTTCGGCACGTACTAAATTGTCATCTTTGGCTCTACTGCGGTAGTAAAATAAAAAGAGTACAAAAATTAAACAATTATAAATAAATACAAGTTGCGGATAGGGAAAACGAGGAATAAACTTTAACTATAAATTGAAAAACTCAAGCTCTATAATATTTGAAATAAATTGACAATTTAAATAAATGTTTTTCAAGTGGTCTTAATTTATTTATTGAAATTATTAATTTATTTAAAATGTTATGTAGGTTGTGTATCTCAGTTTACAATCTAAGTTTATTCCTGTATGCCCTCTCCCCGCCTTTATTTATTTATAGTGGTTCTATTTTTTTACATTTGTAATTATACTACCGAAGCAGAGCCAAAGATGCTAATTTCACTATATCCTTGGATCTAGATGTAGACGAATATAATCTCTTCCAAGCCTGTACCAAAACAATGTAAGTTTTTTGAAAAACCAATTACGTAAACAGAACCACACTTATTGCCTTGTTTCACAATTTTATTTTATTTTTCGTGACCTAGGCTACTGGTTGTGAGCCCATTTTTCAATACCTTACTGATTCCAAAGTTGTTACGCAAGTAAAGACAAACCATACCATACTACGGTATTCTCTTTTTCGACTTAAACACTGGAAGGTATTGTTGTTTAATAATGTAAAAATCATCATATTTTAAGTTCATTGGGTTTTCGTAATCTAAAAGAGGGGAATAATTGAATTCTCTCTGCTAATTCAGAAGCAAATTTGGAGCTGTTCGCTTCTGGTTTCTTAATTTCCAATATTTCTCATTGGGTGAGTTTTGCACCTTTACCTTCTACGTGTAAAACTTCTGCAGATTGCATATTTGTGCTTCTGGTCTAAGCAGTGTTTAGCAAAGGCAGAATCTGGCTTTTTAAATCTCCGTGATTTTCCTGGAGCCTACTGCAGATTGGCCGACCTGTCGGTCATATATAGCAGGACGGGCACTCTTTACAAATGATTTTAAACACCACATTGTTCATGATGGCTGGCTGTTTGCCTTTTGAAATGAAGAGACCTTTACTTAAAGTATGTGGGATATAGAAAATTACCGAAAATTCATTTGATTGGTAGTTTAAACATTACAGAAAGATCAACAAGAAAATATGGTCAAAATATATTAAAAATACAGAAACCAACAGCAGGAACAATAATGATTTTATTATCTGGCAAGTAGTTTCAGCACCTCATTAGTGCCATATTCAGGCCCTAAATATATAAAACAAATAATCAGCAGTCAAATCTCTAAATCCCATTAGACACTGTATGTAAGAGTATTATTCCTGCTATATAGGACAGACAGGTTGGTCAATCTGTACTAGGCTCAGGGAGACTACAGGAGGTGAAGATTAAGAAAACCAGATTCTGACTTTGCTGAACACTGCTTAGACCAGGACCACAAATATGCAATAATGCAGAGGTTTTACACGTAGAAGATAAAGGTGTAAAACTGACCCAAACATAAGACTGTAGCATTGTAATGGTTTGTCTTTACTTGTATAATAACTTTGGAATCAGTAAGGTATTGAAAAGTGGGATCATAACCCGAAGTCTGCACGGCCACTACGGTCGGAGGTTCGAATCCCTCCCTCGGACATGGATATTTGTGCCGTCCTTAGGATTAGCTAGTTCATAAGCAGTTTGTAAGTTTAGGGACTGATGACCCCGTAGTTAAGTCCCATAAGCTATACAAACATTTGACTGACTACGGCGAGCTCTTCTTAGTTTTGTCCTTATAGACAAGCGGGAGTAGGCAATGTTAATTCATAGGTGACGGCTGCTCTAGGTTACCATGTTTGTGAATACTAGTACAATACAGCGGACTGCCACACTTCTGCTTTATTAGCGTAGAATTCCTGTTCCCCTCACCGTTCTCTGTTCCCTAATTAATTGTAATTCCCTTAGGTAGGAAGATGTTAATTTCCTTCCGCAGTCATTAGATCTCAATTAAGCTCCTGCCATCTTGCATACCCGCTCCAAAAGGCAGAGTTTTATAACCTGTTGACTGGCGTTTAGGATACAGCGACAGGAAGAGTAGTAGATGGAGGAACGGCGCGTGTAGGGGAGGCTTCCTTAATACATGGGGACTGTGGCATATAAGTTTCCAAGTCACACAAGAAAATAGTAGTTTCTTAAACAATATTTCACAATGATATTTTCACTCTGCATCGGAGTGCGCCGGTATGAAACTTCCTAACAGATTAAAATTTTATTCCAGCAGTGCTAGTTCTGCAAGTATGGAAAATAGGAGGCGAGGTACTGGCAGAAGTAAAGTTGTGAGGACGGATCGTGAAGGGTGCTGGGATAGTTCAGACGGTAGAGCGCTTTCCCGCGAAAGGCAAAGGTCCCAGGTTCGAATCTCGGTTCCGATACACAGTTTTCATCTGCCAGGAAGTTTCAGTATTTTCCAGTTTAGGTCTGTAGTATCTTTTAATACGTGGTCAGAAAGTAATTGTTCTTCTATATGGGAATAATATTGGAGCTAAACACTTCTGGATATCTATCTTATTCAAATTTCACTGACCCATATTTCTACCTAATGTGTTTCATATTTCCTGTACAGGATTAATGTCGGGCGCCTGGTATTTGAGTAACCTTAGGGCAGTTATCAAGATCCTTTATTTGTAGTAGGTACTATGTGTACTTCAGATCATTATCTTGAGCGAAAAAATAACTGTAGCTCTAATCACCAAGTTTTTTTCCTTTGTGCAAATTTTAATTCTGGATGTTGTGTTATCCCCCCTTGTATCAAGTGCTATTAGTGAAAGTAATCTTACGCACGGTTCCATACCGAAACACTTCGACCGACGAGTTTTACACTAGGCTGCATATTTTTAGTCTTCAACTTGTCAATTGGGTTTCGCCTCACCTTAGGTTTTTCGTCTGTTGAAAAGACGCTGCATTTACTCTCATCGACAAAAACAACAATATTACATCACTTTTACATTTTAATAACTTGATCTCTTGGTTTATTTTTTCCATACGGATTTTTCTTTGCTTCTCGTCTACTGTGTCCTTTTTCTTTAATAATCGACAGTGCAAGTGATACATTTACTTGTCATGTTTGTATGTTTTTTTCTCATTGGAACAACTTAACTTGTTCCTCTTTGTTTCTCGAAGCAGTTATTCACTATTTATGAAATATGTTGAAATTCATTAATTAGAATCAATGCACCTACTACAATGATTGTCTTTGGCATGGTTGCTATGGACGCTTTTAACGTAGATTGTATTACCTTATCTGTAGTTCAGATATGACTTTGTTCACGTTATTCTGTTCTGCGCTAAAATGAAGAGCAAATATTCTGGGGGAGAAATGCGTACCATCACGTTTCCGACTTTGATAAAGGTCGGATTGTAGCCTATCGCGATTGCGGTTTATCGTACCGCGGCATTGCTGCTCGCGTTGGTCGCGATCCAATAACTGTTAGCAGAATATGGAGTCGGTGGGTTCAGGAGGGCAATACGGAACGCCGTGCTGGATCCCAATGGCCTCTATCACTAGCAGTCGAGATGATAGGCATCTTATCCGCATGGCTGTAACGGATCGTCGGCCGCAGTGGCCGAGGGGACTGAGGCGCTCCAGTCACGGTCGGCACGGCCACTACGGTCGGGGGTTCGAATCCCCCTTCGGGCATGCATATTTGTGCCGTCCTTAGTCTTAGCTAGTTCATAAGTAGTTTGTAAACTTAGGGACTGATGACCCCGTAGTTAAGTCCCATAAGTTCTACAAACACTTGATTTTGTAACGAATCGTACAGCCACGTTTTGATCCCTGAGATGGGGACGTTTGCAAGACAACAACCATCTGCACGAACAGTTCGACGACGTTTGCAGCAGCATGAACTATCAGCTCGGAGACCATGGCTGCGGTTACCCTTGACGCTGCATCACAGACAGGAGCGCCTGCGATGGTGTACGCAACCTGGGTGCACGAATGGCAAAACGTCATTTTTCGGGATGAATCCAGGTTCTGTTTACAGCATCGTGATGGTCGCATCCGTGTTTGGCGCCATAGCGATGAACGCACACTGGAAGCGTGTATTCGTCATCGCCATACTGGCGTATCACCCGGCGTAATGGTATGGGGTGCCATTGGTTACACGTATCGATCACCTCTTGTTCGTATAGACGACACTTTGAAGAGTGGCCGTTACATTTCAGATGTGTTACGACCCGTGTCTCTACCCTACATTTCAGCAGGATAATGCATGACCACATGTTGCAGATCCTGTACGGGCCTTTCTGGATTCGGAAAATGTTCGACTGCTTCCCTGGCCAGCACATTCTCCAGATCTCTGAACAATTGAGAACGTCTGGTCAATGGTGGCCGAGCAACTGGGTCGTCACAATAAACCAGTCACTACTCTTGATGAACTGTGGTATCGTGTTGAAGCTGCATGGGCATCTGTACCTGTACACACCGTCCAAGCTCTGCTTGACTCAATGCTTAGGCGTATCACGGCCGTTATTACGCTCAGATGTGGTTGCTCTGGGTACTGATTTCTCAGGATCTATGCACCCAAATTGCGTGAAAATGTAATCACATAGCAGTTCTAGTATAAATCATAAAAATACAGGCAGATATAAAATGGTCTGTAAAACTCGTAGGTGTGTTTTTTTACTTACGTTTGTTCTGCGTAATCACTCAGTTGACGTGGGAAATTGTAAAAATCTGTGCCTGACCAAGTAGTAACGACTACAGTGGTACATAAGTTTACGATTTTTTTTTTTTTAGCTTGGTGGGTAGATTACAGTGGTCAAGATAACGGGAGCCCAATAAATGCCTATAGCTGATGGTCGTTGTGCGTGGGAATGACTAGAAAAAGTATTTACCCAGCAGTTTAAGTCAAACGGTTGTTGATGATACATATACGTTTGATTTTAATCACGGAATTCAGTAACCGTGCGTTACTCGTCGGCTGCTTAAATATTTTCAGATGCGTATGTACCGACAGCAGAGGCACTTGAGGTGAGCGTTGCTGGGACGATTATGAGGTGTACGTTAAGAGATGGTGCCTCTGAGAGCCCCTAATGAGATGCGCGGGGAGGAAGGTTGCGGGCAGCGAGTGAGAGAGAGAGCAGCGGCGCCTTGCCAGCGTCCGCCCGCGCGGAGAAAGCTCGCCCAAGCACGCACCACTTTCCTCGCCTCTGCCTGTACGCACGCCGCGCCGCCCTGCTTCACACCTCACTCGTTCGCCAGCCGTATCTCCAGCCAAGGGCACAGTTCTTAGACAATCCAAACACACGTTCTGAGCTATATGCAACCACCTCCTGCAGCAACAACTTAGTTCATTTATCGCATTGCCCACAACCAAATATACCTGTTGTATATTTATTTACTAGCGAACCCAGCAAAGTTTCGCACTTGATAAATACGTATGGAATTGGATTGGAAGTACTGTCGACAGCGTGGTCATTAGAGGCGGAGCTCACGCTAGGAGCGTGACGGTAATGACGGGGAAGGAAATTGGCCGTCCCCTTTCAAAGTAACCATCCCGGCATTTGCCTGGATTGATTTGAGAAATCACGGAAAACCTAAATCTGGAACCCGACAATGTTTCTCAGTTGATAAATATGTAAGGAATTGGATTGAAAGTACCGTAGAAAGCGTGGTCATTAGAGGCGGAGCTCACGCTAGGCATTTTCCTGGATTGATTTGAGAAATCTGGATGGCTGGAGATTGATATGAACCACCGCCCTCCAGAATGCGAGTCCAGTAGTACAGTGTCTTGTCACTGCGCCATCTCGCTCGGTTATACAGGGTGTTTCACTAAGTGTGTTTGCCTCTGTAACATATAAAATAATAGGTGACGGGAAATTTTAATGCGGTAGGTCAACACAGAGTGAAACACCCTGTATAATTGGATACACGTCCTAATCTTCTTATCCCATCTCTATCTTCCCCTCTCGGCCTCCTGTCTCATTTTCCCTCCCTTTTTTCCCCCTTTTCTCCGTTTGCAACTTCCATTTTTCCCTGTCCATCTTTTCTCTCGCACTAATACTCTCCATATCCTTCTCCCTTCTCTCTTTGTCCATATCTTCCTCCTCTACTTTATGTAGAAACGATGGTACGTGTAATTCGCATTATCATTTCCTACAGTACGTATTTATTCCATATATGTAGTCGAACCACCGGTTTGTGAGCTAAAAATATTCTTCGTAAGTGCAGAGAGTTTCTACAAAATGTAGCACCACACGAGATAATATAGTGAAAGTAAACAGATTAAACAATTCTTCGATTTTTGGTATCAGATATAGTTGAATTCATTCTTATAATTATGAAAGCAATATTCGTTTTTGACGAACGTGAACGTGATTTTTCAAAGAAAGCCTTCCACCCACCTCCTGTCTAAAGAATTAAAAATGATCGTCGTCACTGACTGTGTGACAGGCTTAGGACCATAATATTTCGATTTTATATGTGTGCTGCGACAGAAGCTATGTGAACTACAGTTTGTTTCAGTTGAGCGTTAATCAGTTTCCATGTGCTCATTTTGCTAGCTATTTTGTCAGCTACATCATTTACTCAAGATAAGACCTGCTTTATTTACAAGAGTCGTTTGCCAAATTTAGTGCCATATAATTAACGTACACGTAAGCTACATTCACGGACTAAACCCGTTTTACACGAGCGACTTTCTGCTGAAAATCGACTATTCCAAGAGCGCGCGCCTTTCGTGCCTGCATGTAAATCAGCCGCTAACCACATCAATAGTGCGCCTATGACGTCAGTGATCAATAGTTTATTTCGAGTGTGATGTTCTAAATTTCCGAATGTGCTTTCGAATGCACATGCGCAGATTCAAGAAACTCTAATGGTGTCTGCTATCATCGGAAGTTAACCTATTCTGGTAGAGCTTGTTCACGTTACAGAAATGCTTTCGCATCTTCTTAAACTTTATTGTGTTGTTTGCTTTGTATTCTCATCACACCGGAAAAGTTGTAACAGAGCCTTGTACTCTCTTTTCTACTTATCAACAAACAGAAAGGTATGTATTTTCGCAGTGTATTTTTTTCTTTAAAAAATACACTGTGAAAATACATAGTATTCAGCTGCTGCTGAAATGACCATTACAGGCAACGTATTAAACGGAAAAAATTTACTTTTTATAGGGAAAAGGCTTGCAATATGCATAAATACGAATGTAAATATACAAACGTATATTAATGAAAGTTATTTCAACAGTGAAAGACTAAGAATGATTAGAAGAAAAATTACGTAATTTGATCGTCAGCAACAAAACAAGATATGAGAACAAAAGTAAACAGGCCCTTTTTACTGCATTTTTGTATTGTTTGATGTGTTGCAAGTATAAATTGTTTTCAGCAAATAAATTAATAAGTTCTGAAATGTTTGGACGCCTTTTTTCCTATTTTTTAAGTCCCCAATAGCGTACAGAATTTACCATATGATATTTGACAAGAATATCAACGATATATTACCCTTTCGTCATCAATAAACTCAATAACTTTTGCTGCTTCGACGTAAAAAGTGCCCCTATAACGTCACTTCATCATTTAGACGCGGAACTACACAGCAGAGAGCTAACGTATTACCGGGAATGACCACTCGATATAGGCGGGACTCAGTACGGAAATAACACGCAAGGGACGCTGTAGTAGACCCACTCATCTGAAGCGGTCAACTGAGAAAAACGTCGGCCGTGTAAATGGGGGTTTAGGCGTGCTCCGACTCTTTGCCTACACCGCAGTTCACATTCAATTTTTTGTAAATCTGTGGGTCTTAACAATTGTGGTTATGCGTCCCTAGACTTAAACTTAAGGGAAACATACTCACCCATGCCCGAGGGAGGACTCGAACCTCCGACGGTGAGCAACCGCACGCTCTGCAAGGCGGCTTAGAGAGCTCGGCCACTCAACTGCGGCTACACGCGACGCGACGCTAATCATTCATGACGCATGTACAAGTACTATTTTCGGATTATATAGGTTGTTCTGTACATGAAATTGACCAAAGCCTATGCATAGTAGTGTTAATGAACAGGAAAGAGTTTTGATCGGGATCACGTAGAGTGGAGCATGCGACACGATTCCTTCTAATTCCATTGCTTTTCCACATCTACATACATACTCCGCAATCCACCCAAGGCGGAGGCGAAGGGTACTCAGTACCAATACCAGCTACTTGTTTTCCTGTTCTACTCCCTTGTAGAACGAGCTAAAAGTGAATGCTTGTACGCATCCGTACAAGCCCTAATCTCTCTGATCTTATCTTTGTCATTTGTACGCGAAATGTAGGTTGGCGACATTAGAGTCGTTCTGCAGTCAGCCTCAAATGCCGACCCTCTAAATTTCTTCAACAGAGTTTCTCGGAAATATCGTCGCCTTCCGTCCAGAGATTCCCATCTGAGTTCCCGAACCATTTCAGTAACACTCACGTATTAATCAAATCTACCAGTTACTAACTTAGCCGCCTGCCTCTGAACTGCCTCTATGTCCTCCTTTAAACCGATGTGGTGCGGATCCCAAACACTACAACAATACCGAAAACGGGATCGTACAAACGTTTTATATGCAGTCTCTTTTACAGACGTATCACACCTTTTCAAAATTCTTCCAATAAACCGAAGTCGGCCATTCACCTTCCCCACTTTTTATATAGTTGTTCCATTTCACATAGCTATGCAGCGTTTCGCCTAGATATTTAAATGACACGACTCTGTCAAACAGCACACTGCTAGTGCTGTATTCGAACATTACGGGATTATTTCTCTGCTCATTTGCATCACCTTACATTTTTATACATTTAGCGATAGTTACCGTTCCTCGCCCTAACTAGAAATTCCAAGTCATCCTGAATCCTACTATAGTCATTCAATGACGAGACAACACAGCAACATCAGGAAAAACAGCCGAAGACTGCACCTCACTATGTCCATCAGATCATTTATATAGATAGAAAATGCGTTCAAATGTTTATAGAGCTTATGGGACGTAGCTACGGGGTCATCAGTCCCTAAACTTACAAACTACTTATGAACTAGCTAATACTAAAAACGGCACAAATATCCATGCCCGAGGGGGAATTCGAACCCCCGTGCAGAACGTGAGTGGCGCGCCGCAGACCGCTCGACCTCTGCGGCCGTTAGAAAATGCATATCAGTGTTCTGCTTTAACCGCAATAAAATCTGTTCAAATGTTAGTAAAGCTATGGGACCAAACTGCAGTGGTCATCAATCCCTAGACTTACAAACTACGTAAACAAACTTATGCTAAGGACAACACATCCATGCCCGGGGGCCAACACGAAGCTCCGACGAGGAGCAGCCTCGCACTTCGCAGCAAGGTGCTTTAGAATGCGCGGCCCGCCGAATGTGTCTGGAGAACATCCTTAATTACACAATTAGATATTGTACAACATGTTTTGACATTCACGTTTTCTTCAATGCCTTGAGTTCTCTGTTTTGGGAGCCGCTTTATCTGTGTCTAAATATTACGGCCGCCGCGGAGCGGCCGAACGCATTGAGGCGCTATGCTACGATGCGCGAGGCCATTCCCCGTCGGGGGCTCGAATCCCCCCTCGGGCATAGATGTTTGTGCCGTCTTTAGTATAAGCTAGTTCATATATTTTTTTGTAATTTTAGGGACTGATGACCCCGTAGTTAAGTCCCATAAGCTTTACAAACATTTGAACATTTGAGTTCTAAATATTACGAATTAAATGATAAAAGTAATTACATATCTATGCAACAAAAAATGTGGTTTGAATGATGTTAAACTCAATGGGTGATAAACTGTTTATATCTAATTCACTACAAAAGTTATTTATCTATTGAACGTTTTCAATAAAACGCGTAAAACATAGTGTTTATATATTAAAATCCACACATAGTGAACAGAAACGGTTGTCATTTCTTAGAAGAACAAAAACATGATTTTCAAGATAAAGCACTTTCCGTTATGGTTCTACAATTTTGATTTCGTTTGTTTCTGACCAGTTTAGACTATGTAGTAATTACGAAGTAATATGTGGATGTATAGAGTCCCACTGTTTCATGCATGAAATAACGTGAAGTTTGAGTGGTTGGGTGTGAAACATGTTATTAAGCTGTATCGTACGGGATTTTCTCAACTGAAATATTATATCTTTCGTCTTGCGGACCACGCGTGGTTCACGGACCAGGTTGGGAACCATTAATGTATACGTATGTATGGCTGAAGGAATGCAGGGAAACGACTGTTGGCAAGCTGCTGCATGACTGAAACTACTCTTATTTCCATTATAATATACGCATATTTTAGGCTACATATGGGAATTATACATAAGAGATGCAATGTTGTAACGGAATTATGTAGGAAGGCACAACTCGAAATTTTAACAGTAATTCGTTGATGACACGCTAGAAATAATACAATAAAGGAATGCAGTCGCAGACGTGACCGGTTGGATGAAACTTCAACGCTACGGGTCGTATGCAGCAGTGGTTCTGAAGAAGATGGAGAAAGTGGATTGCACGCCAAGAGAAAAAGAAAACAGAGAGACGTCGTGAATGTAAGAATGCAGTTACAAGCAAGCTAATCGAGAAGAATGTGGCAACTTGCGCCAGTTGGGACTGCAACGCAACGGTACAGGAATTCTCCTTTGCTAATGACCAACGCGTGCTCTTCTGTCATAATCAAATATCAAAATTGCTCCAAAACAGCGGTAAAGGTGTATTTCTTCTTAAATTAGAGTCACTTTATATGCGTAGCCCAGGAGATGTGGAAACGTGACATTTGATTCCCACGGATACTGTTACATTACATACTTGAAGCAGGATGTTCAAGTCATACCTGCCTTCTGACAACTTCAGGACTTTCACCTGTACGAAAATATTGCTGATTACAGTGACTTTTTGATATAAGAATTGTTGGAAAGCCTTGAAAATCACATTTTCAGTCTTTTAACGTGTCTTTCTTGTCTGTCTTCCCGTTCGGTACAAATTTTACACTTGATTTTAAACAAACTTCACGACAAGATACAGACTTGAAATTTTAATCATAGCTTAGAAGTTGATATCAATGTAATAGTGCAGGAGCAAGAACCACCTTTAGGAGTAATAAATATTTTAGGAGTTGGTAATATAAGTTGCAATAAGAATATATTGATTAAAACACAAAGTATTTGTTACCAGTCACTTTGTTCATTTTTCCTACAACGCGTTTCAAGGGTTTAAACCCTTATCATAAGGTGGAATATTTTGTTTTATACTGTTTACATGTAGGTTGTATGACAAGGTGACCTGTTGCACTGTCTACAAGAGAAAATACCAAACACTTCATCAGAATATAATTTTGTACAATTGTTCTCTGAAGGTTAATGTAAACAATTAAAAATCATACCTCCAGTATGTTTACATTACACTTCAAAGAACGATTGTACAAATTTATATTCTGATGTAGTGTTTTGAATTTCCTCTTGTAGACAGAGCAACAGGTCACCTTGTCATAAAACCTACATGTAAACAGTATAATATAAAATATTCCACCTGATGATGGACGTTTAAATCCTTGAAACGAATTATGGGAAAAATAAAGAAAGTGACTGATCACATAAATACCTTGCGTTTTAATCAGTTTCATAAAACAGTCACGGTAAAGCCTAAACCAAAATGTTTTCTTTTAAAGAATAACATGTGTTCAATTTTTATTGAGTACAGAGAAACAGCTGGGTTTGCAAGCCGAGAACAACTGAACTAACTAAAAATAAATTTGTAGAACATACACAAAATTAGGATTTTAATTCAGTATGATGGTATTCTACCAAGTACGGACGTAATAAACAGCGAAAATACCCTCATTTGCCTTTGCTTTGATTTACGTACCAACAACTGTATCCTGTACTCAATGAAAATTGAACAGATATTATGTATAATTGTTATTACAATTTGTCTATACTACCAACTCCTATTTTTTTTTCATTTCCTCCTAAAACAATCTATATGCAATAAGGGAGCGGGTGAGGGTGAAGCTAACACAGAGTCTAAAGCAGAACACCGCCTGTCCGCTTAATAGTTCATCCTCTGTGAATTCGCTTGGCAGGTTGTGTCTAAGTTACCTTCTGCAGAAAGTCTGCGACAGCTCCTTCCATTTATTGGATGATCTCTTGAAGCAGTTTCTACTGCGCTAGACAAACCTTCAACTTGGCTCAAAACTGTATGACAATGAAATATTGACGTTATTTCTTATGAGGCGCGATGAAGTGCTGAAACGTGTAAATTCAGGATAGACGTCTCGGTAAATTAGCTTCCTATGCCCATTTCCCTCCATTTCTATTACATGTCATCATATCTTTGCTAATTCATCACCGAGTAAAATGTATTCATCGCAAGAAAGCGTGTAATCAGAATAAGTCTTCAGTCAGTTACCAAATAGCATCAAACTACTGACAGACAGCCAACTAGCATTTGAAAAGAAGTAAAAACACTTTTGATGACTATTGCTTTTACTAAGTAGGCGAAGGGAAACAGTCGCGGTGGAGTAGCCGAGTGGTCTAAAGCGCCTCGCTGCGGAGCGCGCGGTTGCTCGCCGTGGAGGTTCGAGTCCTCCCTGGGGCATGGGTGTGTGTGTTGTTCGTAGATTAGTTTACCTAGGTTTAAGTAGTTTATAAGCTACGGACTGATGACCATGCAGTTTGGTCCGATAGATTTACAGACATTTGAACATTTTGAAGGGAAACATAAAAAATAAAATAATAGAAGAATTAAAACATTGCTTGTCTTCTAATATGTAAAGATATTTTTTATTAAACTAACATGTTCCACGTCATTATGGAATGTCGTATTTATGATATATGGAACAAGTACCAATGTAATAATATAGTAATAAGGGAAGTTTACAACTCACCACAAAGACGTGGCGACGAGCTTCGACAGGCACATACAAAAGACACACACATACATCACTTTCAGCTATCGGCCATGGCCTTCTTCAGAAAACAGAATATTCACGCAGTCATACAGGCACACAACACAGTCACACAACCGTCACCTACGGCTGCCGCACTTCGAATCACGCTCCGCGGTGTGTAAGTCGGGGAGGGGATTACACGCCGCGGAGCGTGGTTCGAAGTGCGGCAGTCGGAGGTGACGGTTGTGTGACTGTGTTGTGTGCCTGTATGACTGCGTGAATATTCTGTTTTCTGAAGAAGGCCATGGCCGATAGCTGAAAGTGATGTATGTGTGTGTCTTTTGTATGTGCCTGTTGAAGCTCGTCGCCACGTCTTTGTGGTGAGTTGTTAACTGCCCTTATTACTAATTCCATTCTGGACTTTCTATTATTAAAGTATTAATAAAATCTAGTTTAATCTGTGTGCTGGAGGATACTTTATTTATTTATCACTGTTGTTTACTAATGAGCTTGGATAACAAACTTTTATCATAGCTCACAACTGAATGATATTGCAATATTAACACGATTTGATGTGTGGTGAATGGTGGAGGTTGTACACCACTGCAATTTTGCGCATTTTCTATTTGCGGGAAGGACGTTTGCTAGTGAGTTTGGATATGATCTCGAATCTCTCAAATTTTCCCTTCAAGTTATTCGCGAGATATACATAGAAGAAAGTAGAAGAAATCAGTATATTGGTTGACCCAGGAGAAGAGAAACTGAACTGAAACTGAAAGTTGCAGTGTGTCTTTGCAGTAATCTCTTGAAGAAGTTTCAAACAGATAAAAATTTTTCTCCCAAACAAGACTAAAAGCAGAAAATAATTATTTAGATAAAAATAAATTTGTAATATAACGCGTTTTATATATAGCTGAAAAGTGTAAAATAATGTTTACTTACACCATACAGTTTCATAATCCGAAACAGTCAGTTCCGAAAATTGTGAGCTTTTAATAGCCATGAAAATACTTCAAAGATTTAGAACAAAAACGTAGGGCGCACGCAGTACATATTTGATGCTCTGTTGCAGGCACAACACATTTTTCGTCATAAATCTCACAAGTATTTTCATGGCTATTAACAGTTCACAATTACAAATTTTAAGAACTGTTTGTGTCGGGTCAAAAACCTGTATGGGCTAGTAGACATTATTTTATTCCTTTTAGTACGCTATAAAGCTGTTTCGTTAAACATTACTTCTTATGTAAATAATTGTTGATGTTTATATTGTTGGAGGTACTGTGGTGGAAGCTCTCTGATCTGCTGGCCATCTTTATTCTCCAAGGACTCTAGAATCACGGTTGTTGTTTAGACTAACAGTAACGTGCTGCAACAACTAGTCCAGAATGCGTATTCAATGTACAGGGAAGGGTGCCCCTGTTCTAGTTCATTCGCGGTTCAGCATCAGAAAGTAATTCCATGTGTGACCAACTCAGTTTTATCCTGTGCATTCGGTCCTGGTGTTTGTGGTGCATGGAGGTAGAAACAGATTTATTTATTTTGGATTTTTAAATTTCTTTTTTTCGAGTTCCCGTTTAAAATCGTTGGATACATGAATGACATTCTTGCACTGTTTAACTACTTAACTGATGAGTTTGTTTATCAAATAACCTTTGCAGATGCTAGTTACAATTTTTTTAATTAATTTCTTGCAAATTGCGTTTCGAAAATAATTCCAATTATCAAGTGCGTATTTTCTGAAATTATGATATTTTCGATATATATGACGTATGCATTATTTTGTTGCCTTTCAGAGCTCTTTTTATGGAGCCGCCACAACTATACAAATCCATTATGTAAATTTAATGAACCGCTCAACATTTGCTGAAATGAGAGAAAACAGCCTCCAAAAATATTTAGCGGATAACAAATATATCGCCGGCCACGGTGGCCGAGGTGACTGAGGCGCTCCAGTCACGGTCAGCACGGCCACTACGGTCGGGGGTTCGAATCCCCCCTCGGGCATGGATATTTGTGCCGTCCTAGTTCGTAAGTAGTTCATAAGTAGTTTGTAAGTTTAGGGACTGATGACCCCGTAGTTAAGTCCCATAAGCTTAACAAACATTTGAACATTTTTAACAAATATATCGAATATAAAGCTACAAATGTACCTGTAAAAAAGAGAACCAGACATTATCGCATACACGACTTAACGGACTGACGTCTTCTTCCTCTCCAGTGTTATGGAACAGAATTTTCGTGTCCAAGATAAAGGAAATCATAAAGGTATTTTATTATTAGATAATACAGGACTCTTTTTTCATTATTTGATCATATGTAAGTCACTACAATATTGCAATTTTTTGATGTACAGGTACTCTCCCCCTCTCATTGCTTTGATTTATTTCCCTGACACGTTTTATGCAGAGAATTTTCCATTTTTGCAGTTTAAGCCGTTCCACTCGTCACAGCCCTATTTCATACTGTTCTGCGTCTGCCATAACTCCTCACTCCCCTCAGCTGTTCACGGCTTACCAGTTGTTGAGGGACTGCACGGAGAACTGCTAGCGTAACCTATGTAAGTACTTTCTACATAATTGTTCCTTTATTTTTTATTGAATTTTATATAGTCTGTTATAGTTGTCTCTGGTGTTCGCGCGGTAATGCCGTTTAGTATTGTCCTAGATCCCCTTTTTATATCTTGGGCACGGAACTTTTGTTTCTATAAACTTGGGGAAGAAGAAGAAGAAGAAGACCTCAGTCGGTAGTCTTACATATGAGTACTCTCTGGTTTTCGTTTTAACTGATGGATTTGTAGTTTTTTAGTCGGTGTATTTGTTATCCATTACACATTAGTGGAAGGTTGGTTCCCCCTTCTTTATCTGATTTTTTTTTTCAATTGTTACAGATGATGGAATTTAGATTCCGAAACCGGTCTTGTATGCAATAAATAAATATTGTCAATTCAACAACTGTTGTGGGTTCATTCTATTTACATAATCTCTTGCCTTTGATATGATATATATAACAATGCGCAGTTTTGTAATTAGTAATGGTTCTTTATTATGATTAAATGCGAATTAAAAAACCTATTAATTTTGATTTTTTTATAATCCACTTATGAAAAAACTGACTCCTTTAAACATCACCCACACCATTAACAGTACAGGGAACACGTTGGACAGAGCAAAAGTATAATAATAAACAAAGGTATTTTACATAAAGTCAATCGAAACCCCACAGAGTGTGTTACTTACGTTCACCTTTCGTGCAGAGGATATTTTTCGTATGTAATCTCAATAATTATTTGCCTATGTATAGTTATAAAGCTATTTGTTTCCATGTTTTACGATTTCGTATGTAATCTCAATAATTATTTTCCTATGTATAGTTATAAAGCTATTTGTTTCCATGTTTTACGATTTTCTTTTCTTATTTACGAACACTACCCAAGTATCTGAACAAATTCTTTGAGTCACTTTAATCTTTTTTTAATTCAATAATTAGTCTCTCTATTTACAGAATATATCTACTGCTTGAAAGAAAGCAATTATTCGCTTGCTGAACGTTCACATCAGCCATTTTGAAGTAGACCTATGAGTTAACCAATCAGCTGATATATTTCTCTTAACTGAAAACTTTAGAGACACCAGGTAGCACGCGAAGTAATCAATAACCATTTCTCTTTTTGTTTAAAAATTAGACTATTGTAAAATGCGATCTTTTGTAAGAATGTGGAACCTTGAAAAGCCTACACAATCACACTTTGTATCGAATTAATGTTTTAAATATTACTTCCACTGGTCTGAATATAAAATTTAAAAAAATGAGGATTGTCTCCAGTTAGATTCGAACGCTCGTCCTTTACGTTCGTAAAGCAGCAGCCTACCCACTTTTTCTGTCGCTTTAACTGATTATTTCGTTTTGTTCCCTTTTCATTTTTTGTTTGTTTTTGTCATTTCTTTTTTATTAACCTGTGGCTCCTTTTTTACCCACTTTTGTTTTCTTCTACTCCTTTTATGAAGGGGAGTGATCTTCGGTTTGAGTGGGATACTTTGTATTTTATTTTTAGTTTGTCTTTATTACTTACGTTCGTAATATTAACAAAATAAATCGCCTTTTCCATCACAGTGTAGAATGCACAAAAATGAAAAAGAAAATAACATTCGTGTAACCTGCATATTCTACGCGTTACTTTACGATCACCGCTGCCAAGTCTTCGCAGCATGTCTTCTCGAAATGTTGAGCAGTTAGCGTTCTTCTGTTCACAAAGTCTTTGTGTGATTTTATCATTTTTTATCTGTTGCCATGAATGATCCTACTGCGGGGCGGATCGTGAAAGATGCTCTTCAAGAAGTTCGAAAAATACTGTCCCTACTTGGGATTTTTCACAACTAAATAGTGATGTTCGTTGATGTAAATCCAGAAATTCGCCAATCCTATGACTCCGCTTCCAAACAAGTAATGGATCGCGTGGCCTCTCATCCACGTGACAGCATTGTATTTCGTCGTTGGGTAGAAATCAATGTCGATATAGAATACAATGTGTTTTCGGAAATGAAACAGCCATTTTCTCCATACACGTTTCGCACTTTATTTTAGGGCATCATCAGTGAATTCCCTTTAGATCTTGTTTTTTAGAGTGAAGAGATTTGATTTCAAATCTTAACTACGTTTTCTGAGCTACAAGCATAATTTTTTTTAGCGCTAAGTAACTATCTTTAACCTTTACATTGATATATTTTGGTACAAGATCATTATATTTGCATGTGTTCAATAACACAATGTGTTTTGTTCTAATTACATAGGACGCAGATGGCTGATGGGAAGGGGGAAATATTTTGCTTTATTTGCGGATTAGTGTGTTTATCTGGAGTAAGGCAATGACCCGTTGCTGCTGAAACGTTGGTTTTACCCAGGCGTTTCGCACCTCACACTGTCTTGTATTTCCTCTCCCGTCTGAAGGTGAGCTTCAGGTTGCCGAGATAGCAGACCTTGACGATCGTTCGCTAATAAGCTGGCACTGTCGAAACGCACCGGTGAACACACAGCACTGTGTCATCCCTTCAATATTATCTCCATTATGCACGAATTTACGGAGGCTGGCTGATAAATACGACCAAATCAGATGTTTTTACAATTTTTACCGTCGCAGCTCGTTTAATATCATTTTTAAACAGTATTAAACGATGTTAATCTCTGAGAATGTGTTGGAGGTAATTTACGTTTTTTTATATTTCCGTTTATCCAGTTAACCATGAACCATAGACACTGTGGAGGTGGGGTGACTTCCGTGCCTCAAAGATGCAGATAGCCATACATTGATGCAATCACAGCGGAGGGGTATCTCTGGAGAGGCAAGGCAAACATGTGGTTCCTAAAGAGAGGCAGCAACCTTTTCAGTAGTTTTTCTAACCCTTAATCGCGCAGGTAAGTTAGAAAATTTGAAAAGAGAAAATGGTAGGTCGAAGTTAGATATGATGGGCGGTATGATGAACAGGATTTCTGGTGAGGGGGGATACATGATTAGAAATATAAAATCAATTTGTGAAACGTTGGCGTAGGGTTAGCAATGATTAAGAAAGTAGGAAAGTGGGTAAGTGACTCTGAATAGCATGGTGAACGCAATATCGTAGCAAAGATAGACATAAAATTTGATACAATTTGTGCAGAGTACTATTTAATCATCACAAGCCCTTGGTTTAAGCATCATGAAATGACCTTGTGTATATGGAAGAAACCAGGAGACACCGAAAGGTGCCTAATTTACTTTATAGACATAGATTTAGAAAACAGATTTTAAACTGTAAGACATTTCCAGAGGAAGATGTAGACTCTGACCATAACTTATTGTTTGTGAGCTGTAGATTAAGACTTAAGGAACCTGAGAAAGGCATAAAAGTAAGGAAATGGAACCGGGGTAAACTGAAGGAACCAGAGTTGTCGGAAGTTTCAGATGGAGCGTTCGACAAGAAATGACCGAAACTGGGGAAAGTAATACAATAGAACAACATGGGTAACTTTCAGAGGTAAAGTTATGAAGACTGCAAAGGGTCATATAGGTAGAAGGACAAGACCTAACAGAAATCCTTGGAAGAAGGTACTGAACGTAATTGATGAAAGGAGAAAATATAAAAACGCGGCAATTGAAGCAAGCTAAAATGAGATGGACAGAAACTGCAGCGTGGCTAAGATGGAGTGACTATATGACAAATGCAAGATAGATTAAGGAAATTAAAGCGAAAGCAGTATTGTAGAAATTGAAGGAGAACTGGATGAAGATGAGAAAGGAGATACGATACTGCGAGAAGAATTTGACAGAGCACTGTAAGATTTGAGTCGAAACAAGGTCCCTGGAGTAGATAATATTCCGTCTGAATGATATCTTGGGAGAGTCAGTCTCGAAGAAACTGTACCACCTAATGTGCAAGACTCCAAAGAAAGCAAGTGCGGACAAGTGTGAAGAGTACTGAACTGACAACTGAATAAGTCATGGTTAAAAAATCCTAACACCAATAATTTACATACGAATGGAAAAAGTGATAGAACCCAACTTCGGGGAAAATCTGTTTAGATTTAGGAGAAATGTAGGAACACGAAGGCAATACTCACATTAAGACTTGTTATTGTTGTTGTGGTCTTCAGTCTTCAGACTGGTCTGATGCCGCTCTCCACGCTACCCTGTTCTGTGCAAGCCTCTTCATCTGAGAATGCGAACGGCAACCTACATCCTTTCGAATCTGCGTACTGTATTCGGCCCTCGGTCTCCCTCTACTATTTTTACGCCACACACTTGCTTCTAATGCTAAGTTGACGATTCCTTGATGTATCAGATTGTGTCCCACCGACCTATCCCTTCTCTTAGTCAAGATATGCCAGAAACTCCTTTTCTTCCCAATTTTGTTGCGCGCCTCTTCATTAGTTACACAATCTACCCATCTAATCTTCAGCATTCGTCTATAGCACCACATTTCGAAAGCTTCTGTTTTTTGTCTGAACTCCTTATCCACGTTTCACTACCATACAATGCTACACTCCAGCAAATGCTTTCAGAAAGGACTTCCTAACATTTAAACTAATATTGGATGTCAACAAATTTCGCTTCTTCAGAAACGCTTTTCTTCCCATGTCCATTCTGCGTTTTATATCTTCTTTACTTCGGCAATCAGAAGTTCTCTTGACACCCAAATAACAAAACTCATCTACTACTTTTATTGTCTCATTGCCTAATCTAATTTCTTCGGTATCGCCTGATTTTTTGACACTAAGTTCCATTACCTTTGTTTTACTTTTGTTAATGTTCCTTTCAAGACACTGTCATTGCGTTAAATTGCTATTGCAGGTCTTTTGCTGTATGTGACAGAATTACTGTGTCGTCAGCAAACCGCAATGTTTTTATTCCCTCTCCCTGGTCTTTAATTCCCTTTCCAAATTTCTTCTTGCATTCCTTCACCGCTTGCTCAATGATCAGATTGAACGACATTGGGGAAAGGCTACAACCCTGTCTTACTCCCTTCCCAATCACTGCGACCCTTTCATGACCTTCGACTCTAATAATTGCTGTCTGGTTTTAATACAAGTTGAATATAACTCTTCGCTCCCTATGTTTTACCCCTGCTACCTTCAGACTCTGAAAAAGTGTATTCCAGTCAACATTGTCGAAAGCTTTCTGCAGATCCACAAATGCTAAAAACTTAGGTTTGCCTTTCCTTAAACTATCTTCTAAGGTAAGTCGTAATGTATTGCCTCCCATGTTCCTACATTTCTCCTAAATTCAAACTGATTTTCCACCAGTTTTTCCATTCTTCTGTAAATAATTCGAGTTAGTATTTTGCAACCATGACTTATTAAACTAATACTTCTTTAATTTTGACATTTGTCTGCATTTGCTTTCTTTGGAATTGGAATCACTATATTCTCTGAGGTTATTTCCCCCGTCTCATACATCTTGCATACGAGGTGGAACAATTTGTTCATGACTGGCTCTCCTAACGATAATAGAAGTTCAGACGGGACATCATCTACTCCAGCGGCCTTTTTTCTACTCAAATCTTTCAGTGTCCTGTCAAATTCTTCTCGCAGTATGATCTCCTGTATCGTTTTCCTCTACTTCATCTTCCACTTTTAAAATCCTGCGTTCAAGTTTATTTCCTCTGTATAGGACCTTTGTATAGTCCTTCTAAACGTCAGCTTTCCCTTCTTTGCTTAGTACTGGTTTTCCATCTGAGTTTTTGATATTCATACTGCAGCTTTTCTTGTCTCCAAATGTTTCTTTTATTTTCCTGTACGCGGTATCTATCTTTCCCTTAGTTATACATTCTTCCACCGTCTTGCATTTCTCCTCAAGCCACTCCTGATTAGCCAGTCTGCACTTCCTGTCAACCTTATATTTTACACATCTGTACTTCCTTTCGCGTGCTTCACTTGATGCATTTTTATATTTTCTCCTTATATCAATTAAGTTGAGTATCTCCTGTGTTATCCAAGGGTTTCTATTAGGGCTTGTCCTTCTGCTTATATGATCCTCTGCGGCCTTCACTACTCTGTCTCTCAGAGCTACCCATTCTGCTTCTACTGTATTACTTTCCCCCGTTTCAGACAATTCTTGCCTAATGCTCTCTTTAAAATTCATTGTATATGTCTTATAGTTTAAAACCTGGTTTCTAAACCTATGCCTTGCTATTATAAAGTCAATCTGGTACCTTCCATTGTCTCCTGATCTCTTTCACATATACAACCTTGTTTCGTGTTGATTAAACCAAGTGTTGGTGATCATTAAATTGTTCTCTGCCCAAAATTCTACGAGACGATCTCCTCTTTCATTCCATTTTCCCAGTCCATATTAACCTTCTACATTTCCTTCTTTTCCTTTCCCTACTACCGAGTTCCAGTCCCCCATCACAATCAAGTTCTCGTCTCCCTTAAGAATCTGCTTAATTTCTATCATCTTCTCATACATTTCTTCGGTCTCTTCATCAACGGCAGAGCTAGTTGGCATATAAACTTGTACTACTGTGGTCGGTGTTGGCTTCGTGTCTACCTTCGCTACAATAATGCGTTCACTATGCTGTTCATGGTAACTTACCCGCGTTCATGTCTTCTTATTCATTAGCACACCTACTCCTGCTCTACTGATTTTGTACTTATACCCTGTACTCACCTGACCGAAAGTCCTGTTCATCCTGCCACAGAACTTCGCTAATCCCCACCATATCTAACTTTGACCTATCTATTCCTCTTTTCAAATTTTCTGACTTACCTACCCGATTCAGTGATAGAACATTCCACGCTCCGATCCGTAGAATGCCTGTTTAATTTACTTATTATTATTATTGTTTTATTTTTTATTTTTTACACGTGACACTGGTATTAAGGTGTTGTTGCCAAGCGGAGCACACTGCGTCAGAGGCAGACACTGGTATGGGCGAAAGGGGTTGACGTGCTTTGAGGAGAAATTGGAGTAAAAGGAGAAATATTATTTTTAAGAAAACATGATCCTCTCTTGGAAAGCAAATTTACTAAGCATGATATCACATGACGTGCTATATAAGAGTGTGCGTGAGAGATCAGTGGGTGCCGCGTGGTATAAGGTGCTATTCTACGTATTACGCGGCTGCTCCCCGTCGGAGGTTAGGGTCCTTTATTCGGCACAGATTTGTATGTTATCCTTAGTATAAGCTAGTTTAAGTAAAATTAGTTTGTAAGTCTATTTTAAGTGTAGTTCAATCATTTGAACATCTTACATCAGCGTGTAGAAGTATATCATACATCATTAGAATTGTCATAACTTCAACAACTCACTATTAAAGAATGTTTTGTATGTATTTTGTCCCCCAGTTTATGGAATAGTAACATACCTGTAACCACTGCCCTCCCCATCCCTTTCGCTGCCACCTATTTTTTTTTAAAGAATCTACCTTCCATTTATGTAACCGCCTCAAAACTGTACAAGGGAATTAATGTGTAAAGTATATAACATTAATCATGCAAATCTGCTGTAACTGAAAGAAAATCAATAAATATGTTAATTTTATTAGTTTAGAATTATTGACCAAGAGAGTAATTAAATTTCTGAAAAAATATTTGAAATCCGATGTAAAGTTTGTTGAAAGTCGCTCAGTGGGTAGTTTGCGTGACGTGAATTCCTCTGGCTATGACATGTAAACAATTGAAAGTGAGACTGTGTACCATTTTAGCTGTTTTGTAATATATATGTTGAAAATCACAACGAAACAGCAGTAAGAACAAATACGTAACGCACTGTGGACGCACGTTTGTGTGGTGCGCTCGAACGGGTTCGAATTTTCAATTCATCACCAGTCCTAGAGCAACAAAGGGTGGAGAGCGGTAGCGTACATGTAACTGTTTAAAAATTTTGAATCAAATTTCGAAACATCTCCGGAGTGTCTCATGAAGCAAGTCATGTAACAATGTTGATACGTTCGTCGGCCTCCTCCCCCCCCCCTCCCCCGCCAGCCACCCTTGTTTCAGACGTAATCAAAATTTTCCAGCCGCGGTGGAGTATCCGAGCGGTCTAAGGCGCCTCGCTGCGGAGCGCGCGGTTGGTTGCCGTCGGAGGTTCGAGTCCTCCCTGGGGCATGAGTGTGTGTGTGTGTGTGTGTTGTCCTAAGGTTAGTTTACTTTAGTTTAAGTAGTCTGTGAGCTACGGACAGATGAGCACGCAGTTTGGTCCGATAGATTTGCAAACATTTGAACATTTGAAATTTTTCAACAATATCATTCATCCATGTATTATTTTCACATGTCACACTTACCACGTACAGTTTTTGCAATGCAATTCATTTCCTTCAGCGCCAAACTAAAGTTAGATAGTTTTTTGCGCACTTAATATATATCGAGTATGGCTTCAACACCAACAGATACAAGGAATGCGAAAGAAGTACAGACAAAACAGAAAAAAATATATATGGAGAAGTGTGGCAAGAAATAGAACAATGTAAGTTGTTTATAATGGTTTTCAGCGAAGATCGCTATTTATTTAGATTGATGACCGGTTTCGTTGGATCTGGTCATCATCTTCTGATCTCAAATATTATCTTAAAAAGAAATTGCAGGACCAGAGTGACGATGAATATGGCAGCAGTTCAACACTATCCCATCACGATGACTTCAGTGACTCCAGACAATACTCCGAACTCCGTCCGTTGTGGTAGTACAAGAAGAATTAAAAAAAAAAAAAAAAAAAAAAAAAAAAAAAAAAAAAAAAAAAAAAATCCGAAGGAAAAATTTGGGTGTCATTCTATTCGGTTGTTCATGACGTCTTTCATTGGACCGTTGTTATCAGAAAGCATGTGGCGTGAACACTGCTTGTTGGGCATTTTTTGTGATATGTTTCACGATGTGACAGAGCGAGATCCATCACTGCAGTGTACGTAATATACCTATTATCACGTGCAGTGGTGCTACGAGGTGGATGCAATCGATCCCATTGATTCATCGTACCCGCCTGAATCATGCGATTGCATCGATTTTTCTGAAGGATATTGACTGATGCCTTCTCAGTCTATTTCAGAACTCACTCGAAACTCGTTTGCTATTTTCTACGATAAGTACTGAACCTGATTACGTAAAATAACTGCTCCACAGAGTAATTCCAGTTCGTACACACGACTGCCTGTTCCTCTTTATATAGCACTTGCAGGTGGCGTTTTGGCGCCCGTGTTCTGCGCCTGCGGTGAAATGTCAGTCACGTGCATCTCTTGTCGCCAGAACCGCATGCTGCAAATTTCTCCTCCTTTTGAGGCTTTCTTCAGAGTGTAGCTTTATGGGTGACCAGTAGGTATCCGAGACAGAGAAGGAACCATGGCGAATACAAGCAATCATCGGTGAATGTGGTACTGTTTTCTGGAATTGGCAATGTCTTGTAGTACCAGATTGTGCCCATGTGGAGCATGCCATCACGGGTTTGTTTTTCTTCCCGAGGAGGCGTTGCAGCTCAATCTGTACAGTTGGCCTGCACAGTCAACATGCCATTTCTTAGGTCCTCCCCATTTTTTCCCGACATTTCTTCTCTGTCTTCAGACAAAAAATCCCTTGCGCAACAGACGTAGGCTTAGTATACATTTTTACGATTTCTGCTGATGTCTGCACTTTTCAGTTCTGGGAAATGACATTTTCGTTTAGATCTCGTACGGTGAAGAAGGAATACAGTTTTTACTTCGACTACTGAATTACAGAATTTATCTTCATATATAAAGCAGTGTCCATGTGTATGTGAGTTTGTGTGTTTGCGTGTACGTATTGCATACAAATTACAGCATTGTTCCAATCTTTATGACATTTTGCACACGTAAGCTTCAATCCATGTGAACGGTCCCCTTAAGTGTAAGGATCACGTACAAAACATAGTTCAAGAGATATGACGTCATAAACAATGAGATGCGCAAAAACTCCTACATCAAGCAAAAGTGTTGCACATTTCCTCCTAAACTACCGGACCGATTTCAGCCAAATTTGGTACACACATTGCTTACCGCGAGGTAACAATTGCTGTAGGAGTAAGAATCACATATGACATATTGTTCAGGAGATATAACGTCATAAGCCTTAGGAGTCGCGAAAATCTGCTACATCATTCGATGAGACTATTCATACACTACAAGAGAATGACAGTACTTAATGACTTAAAACAAATTTTAAACATAATTTAAAACCTTTATTAAACTTTTCTCGCTGACAACCACAGTAAAACAATGAAAGAAAAAAGATTTTCGCTTACTACTTTTCCGCTGTTCGTGGACTAAACTAAGGCATTCAGTATGACGTCACAATTTATAATTTTTTATACTACAATTTGTACTTGCAGAAAATTTTACAGGAAGTATTCACATATACAGCTGAATGTACATTCGAAATTGTATCACAGTACGACGCGTAGTTCATGAGGTAAGAGGATATAAACAGTAACGTTTATGGAAAACTGCCCCGTCAGGTTTTAATCTATACTTCTTTACTACTAACTGTATTCCCAACAGATTTTACCGACATCCAACACTTATACAAATGAATATATACCTGCAAAATTAAACAATTGTGCAACACATAATTCAAGAAATATGAGATCATATATATTGTGATGGGTAAAAACCTTTAACATGATGCACCACGTTTTAATTCATGTTTTATTTACTACTAAGACACACCTTTATTAGTCAGCTTAAGGAAATTCCTGAAAGGTGACAGTGACGATTAATAAATCGCAGGGCAATCTAAAAAAATAATACGGGATGGATGTGACAGCTCCATGTTTCTCACATTGTCAACTTCATTTCGCTAGCCGAAGTGTTGGCTCACCGAGGAATGTATTCATTCTTGCTCCTGGACAAGTAACAAAAAATATTGTTTATAGTCAAGTTTTGAATTAAATGAATGAATGTTACATATCATTTATATTTTGATCACTAACTTTCTTTGTTTGGAACTGCACTTATAATTTTGTAAATTGTGCAAGACAGACTTATTTCTTAAATATTATCCCACAAATATAAAGCATTTTTAGAAAAAAAAAAGGAGATGGACAGAGAGAGAAGGAACAGGAGACGTACTAACCCAAGGCTTGAATAAATACATATCCGGGAAACGCCAGGTTTTCAGCTAATTTGCTTATAATCGATATGTTATGCTTCGAAAACTACTGTCTGATCTTTGAAACGGACAATATAGATTTATATTGCTCACAATGGATGTTTAGGTGTGAGCACCTGAATATGTAGATACCATTAATGAATTTTATTGCTTTAACACGCATGATTTTCAAGATGTATTTTGGAGTTACTTGGGAGAATTTACAAAACTTCTGTTGGATAAAATTATTGCATTTGACGATGATAGTGATTTGTCCGATTTTCAAATCTGAAAAAGTCTTTGGTACGTACGACGGAAAATCGGAAGCAAGCTAAAACAGAATTGAATAGTTTATATGAACGGTTTACAGCTACACAGTTCTTCTCAGTGCCAGCTCATAAACTTTCTGTTGAGAGGTTTTTCTCCTTAATATAAGCACAATGGGCAAAGGACAAAAATTTACTGACAACTGTAACCCTAAAAGGGATTTCGAATGTAAAATTTTATTTCAGGCATTCGAATTGTTTCAACAGAAGGGATTTTGGAAAGGATTAGATTCCATGGAATTGTGTCGTGATAAGGGATATTAAAAAGGATTAGGTGCAATGAAAAATTTACAGGGGATACGCATCAAAATGTTCATAAATGTGTTGGATTAAACTGCTATGGCCTTAAGTCCCTAGACTTACAAACTACGTAAACTAACTTGTGCCAAGGCCGGCACACACACACACACACACACACACACACACACACACACACAAATACCCATGCCCTGGGAGGAGTCGAATCTCCGGCGGGAACGGCCGCCTATTTTGTATTATGAGGACATGAACCCTCAATTTCCGATTTGTTTAATATTATTCTGATTCTCACTCAAAACATTTGAAGTATAGAAAGTTCGCATTTTTCATCTTAAAATATAGAAAGTGTTCTCATTTTTACATTACAAAATCTGGTAACTTTAAACAGTCATTTACTGAAAGACAGAGAAGTGATTTTCTCGATGGAACGTATCCCGTACTGCTAAAATTTAGAATTTACGTGCAGGATGACCTCTAAATCATCGCCGGCTGCGGTGGCCGAGGTGACTGAGGCGCTCCAGTCACGGTCAGCACGGCCACTACGGTCGGGGGTTCGAATCCCCCCTCGGGCATGGATATTTGTGCCGTCCTTAGTCTTAGCTAGTTCATAAGTAGTTTGTAAATTTAGGGACTGATGACCCCGTAGTTAAGTCCCATAGACTCTACAAACACATTCTAAATCATCTTATTGAATCCATCATCAGTGGTGGAAGCAGGACAGCGGCTGGTCAAGAGTCTGAAGGAACTGACGTACCAACAGCCGTAAGTATAATGAAATATTTATTCTATTACAGCCAGTTTCGGCATTTCACTAAGCCATCTTCAGGTCCCTACATCGGAGCATGATATCCAAAAGTAGGGATACTACCTGGATACGTGGATTCGTCTCTTAGTTGGAAACAACAGGTTGCTGTTGTTGTTTCCAACTAAGAAATGAAATCCACGTTTCCAGGTAGTATCCCTACTTTTGGATATCATGGTCCGATGTAGGGACCTGAAGATGGCATAGTGAAATGCCGAAACTGGTTGTAATAGAGTAAATATTTCATTATACTTACGGCTGTTGGTACCTCAGTTCCTTCAGACTCTAAATCATCTATCCTTTTGGGAGGAAATCTGTCGAATAAATGGATGATTATGTAGAGAAGGACTGACATCATCGTCAATTTTCATCGGCACATCTCCATTTTTGCCGATATGCTAACTTCGATGGGGTGTTTCCCCACTCGATTGTGTCAGAGTTGCATATGAAAGGAAAAAATAGAATGAGACATTAAAGTTAAGACATATCTTTATTTTTCTACGTAATTTCCAAGTACATTGAGATGTTTGTCATAACGCTTTATAAACTTCACAAAGCCTTCCAGGAAAAAATCAAGGCGTTGCATACGGAAGAAGCATTGAGCGGCTTGTTTGGCGTCAGCATTGCTTCCAACGCGCTTTCCGCCGAGTGTCTTCTTCAGAGCTGGAAACGGATGGCAGTCACTTGGTGCGAGATCAGGACTATATGGCGAATGGTTTAGGCGCTTTCAATCAAGAGTTGCAAAATGGTTCTCAGTAGCGTCTCCGAGTGTGGTCTCGCATTGTCATCCATCAGCGGAACGCCAGAACTGAGAAGGCCAGGCCGCTTTTTACGAATCATCTATTTCAATTCTCACAGAGTGGCACAGACCCCCGCGGCATTGATGGTTGCATCCTCCAGAAAGTCTAGCAACAAAACTCCTCGGGCGTTCCAGAAAACGGTGAGTAGCACAGTACCTGCAAACGGAGTGTTTTTGAACTTTTTCGGACAGGTGGAAATGAACGTATGGCTTCCTTAAAAATGTTCAAATGTCTGTAAATCTATCGGACCAAACTGCGTGGTCATCAGTCCGTAGCTTACAAACTAATTAAACCTAGGTAAACGAACCTACGGACAAACACACACACCCATTCTTCAGGGAGGACTCGAACCTCCACGGCGAGCAACCGCGCGCTCCGCAGCGAGGTGCTTTAGACCGCTCGGCTACTCCACCGCGGGTATGGCTTCCTTGGCCGGGAGATCCCTGACGGGATTGTTTGGCCGCCTGAGTGTAAGTCTTTCTATTTGACGCTGCATGGGCGATTTACGTGCCAATGATAATGAGATGATGATGATTAGGACAACACACAACACCCAGTCCCCTGCGGGGAATCGAACCCGGGCCTCCTGCGTGGTAGTTAGCGACGCTTCCACTGAGCTACGGAGGCGGACTTTCGGACAGGTGATGACGGATGTCTACACTCCATGGATGCGCCCTTCGGTCTTTCAGCGCTTCTTCCGTATGCAACGCCCAGACTTTTTCCTGGACGGATTTTTGAAGCTTATAAAACGATTTGACATATGTCCCAATGTGCTTTCATACACAACTCTGTTCATAGTCGATAGAGGAAACTTTTTTTCCAACTCCCTCTCGTAAAGCCTATGACTGGAAGCGTGGAGTGCGAGGTCAGGCCCGGCGGCGGCGGGGCACGGGCAGTGGAGGCGTCTGCGTCTGCCGGGTTGAGAGGTCGGCGCCCCCCGCGAGGCCGGCCGGCCCATGAAAGCGAACGGCCTGGCCAGTGCCGCACCGCACCGAGCTTTCTCCGCCACCGCCGCCGCCACCGCCACATCTGGGTCAGCGCCGCACGCACCGCTCATCTGCCGCCACACGCGCGCGCTCATCTCTGTCACCGGCCACTCCGTCCCAAAGTATTGGAGCCTATATCTAGATCCACATTTACGTCTATACTCCGCGAGCCGCCTCACCGCTCCAGTCACGGTCAGCACGGCCACTACGGTCGGGGGTTCGAATCCCCCCTCGGGCATGGATATTTGTGCCGTCCTAGTTCGTAAGTAGTTCATAAGTAGTTTGTAAGTTTAGGGACTGATGACCCCGTAGTTAAGTCCCATAAGCTTAACAAACATTTGATCATTTGATTTGAGCCGCCAAACCATGTGTCGCGGAGGGTATATTGTGTACAGCTGTTACTTACTGCTTTTCCTGCTCCAGTGGTCCGCTAGTTAACGACTGTAGGTAAGCCTCCCAGTGGGTTCTTATATCTCTGATTTTATCTCCGTGTTCTCGCGAGATAGACATTGCACGAAAAAAAAAAAAAAAAAAAAAAAATCACCTGGTGAAACGCCGTCGATTTTGACCCGATGACAGCAGATACCACCTGGTAGATAATGGGTGTTCTGTTAAGGATTGGCCGCGGTGGAGTAGCCGAGCGGTCTAAAGCGTCTCGCTGCGGAGCGCGCGGTTGCTCGCCGTGGAGGTTCGAGTCCTCCCTGGGGCATGGGTGTGTGTGTTGTCCTTAGGTTAGTTTACCTAGGTTTAAGTAGTTTGTAAGCTACGGACTGATGACCACGCGGTTTGGTCCGATAGATTTACAAACATTTGAACATTTTTGAAACTGAAGGAACCAGAGGTTGTCGGAAGTTTCAGATGGAGCGTTCGACAAGAAATGACCGAAACTGGGGAAAATAATACAATAGAACAAGATGGGTAACTTTCAGAGGTAAAGTTGTGAAGGCTGCAGAGGATCATATAGGTAGAAGGACAAGACCTAACAGAAATCCTTGCACGAAGGTACTGAACGTAATTGATGAAAGGAGAAAATATAAATACGCGGCAAATTGAAGCAAGCTAAAAATGAGATGGACAGAAACTGCAGAGTGGCTAAGAAGGAGTGACTATAGGACAAATGCTTTTTTGTTAAGGATTACAGAGTCTTCCGCGAACACACAGTGTAGTGGCATAGCTGTCAGAAAGTCAGACGTGTGTACTTTTAAATATAGAATGTTTGTGCCGCGGTGGAGTAGTCGAGCGGTCTAAAGCGTCTCGCTGCGGAGCGCGCGGTTGCTCGCCGTGGAGGTTCGAGTCCTCCCTGGGGCATGGGTGTGTGTGTTTGTCCTTAGGTTAGTTTACCTAGGTTTAAGTAGTTTGTAAGCTACGGACTGATGACCACGCAGTTTGGTCCGATAGATTTACAAACATTTGAACATTTTGAAGAATGTTTGCAATCCTAAGGCTCAGTGTGGTGTCAACGTGTGAAGCAAACAGCAGCCATGCTTCGGAGACACCCCCGTGCTTCCTTCAGCTAACTGAACAAGTTTGAAATGGATCAAATTGTGGTCTTCCGAGTCCTTTCGGAGAATTGCCACACACGTTGGGCGTGCCGCGTCGGTTGTGAAACGATGCTGATTACAGTTGTCGCGTGTACACTCTCACAGCCGTAGACGAGATTCGCGACGACCACATTCTGGACATCCGCTAGGATCATCATATTGTATGGGCAGCAGTGATACATCTTACAGCTCCAACAACACAGAAAAGTGTCAACACGAACTTTTGCCAACCGGTTACTAGCAGTGGGACTACGAGTACACGCACCTCTAGCCCGGCATCCATTCACGGCACAGCCTCGACGTGCATTGCTCGACTGGTGTTCAAATGTTCCAATGTTTGTACAACTTATGGGACTTAACTATGGGGTCATCAGTCCCTAAGCTTACAAACTACTTATGAACTAGCTAAGACTAAAGACGGCACAAATATCCATGCCCGATGGGGAATTCGAACCCCCGACCGTAGTGGCCGTGGTGACCGTGACTCGAGCGCCTCAGTCACCTCGGCCACCGCGGCCGGCTGCGACTGGTGTCGTCAGTAAATCATTTGGAAGATTTAATACGGGCCCTGGTCTTCAACGATGAAAGCATATTCTGCGTGAATGATCGTTTGCGCGTACAGCGTACACCTAAAAAATGTTCAAATGTTTGTAAATCTATCGGACCAAACTGCGTGGTCATCAGTCCGTATCTTACAAACTACTTAAACCTAGGTATACTAACCTAAGGACAACACACACACACTCATGCCCCAGGGAGGACTCGAACCTCCACGGCGAGCGTACACCTGATGAGTGCTATCTGGTAGGGTGCATTCGTCTAAGACACACTATCCCCACTCTATACCTTACCGTCTCGAGTGCAATAAGATACAACTATCGTTTACTTTTGGTGTTGCTGCAGGCAACGCTGACCAGTGCTCGGTAGGTGCATAAATGTAGCAATAGCTGTTCACAACAGAAAGGTGATGTGTTGTTCCAGCAGGATAATGGTCTCACATACACACTGTGCGTGAAACTCAACATGCAGTCCTCCGGATTTGTCTTCCTCTTGCACAACTACGTCAATAGATCGATCAGGTGTAGAATAATGTATCCATCTGTATGACCGAATGGATGGCAGAATCAGCGCCTTCATTGCTCTCCGTGAAGGCTGACACGTACTAATACTGATGTTTCAGAATCGATCTATCTGTAAATGTAGTCACTTCATGAACGCCGTATTCACTGTTTCATCAATATTCAGTGAATTACATAAGCGTAGGGTATGTACTAATTTTTATTTCCTGCAGTATATGTAGGAGGAAGCAGTATATTGGATGACTGTTCTAGGTACGCACGCTCTGGCAACTTTTGACAGTAGCCTCTATCGTGATGTCTGCCAGGAGTTGACCGATCTTTTTCGTGACGTTTTCGCGTTTACTAAATAAGCCTGTAGCTGAACGTTCTGCTCTTCTTTGGATCGTCTCTAACTCTGCTTTCATTCCCACCTGACACCGTTCCCAAACTTATGAACAATAGTCAAGTATTGGTCAAATAAACTGTTTTCTAAGCTACTGTCTTTGTTGATTAATTACTCTTCTACATCTACATACATACTCCATAATCCAACGAAAAGAGCGTGGCGGAGGGTACTCAGTACCACTACTAGTTACTTGCTTTCCTGTTCCACTTCCATATAGAACGAGCGAAAAAAGAATGCTTGTATGCATCCATATAAGCCCTAATTTCTCTTGTCTTATCTTTGTGGTCTTCATGGGAAATGGGGGTTGGCGTCAATAGAATCGTTCTGCAGTCCGCCTCAAATTTCGGCTCTCTAAATTTCTTCAACACTGTTTCTCGAAAAGAACGTCGTCTTCCCTCCAGCGACTCCCATTTGAGTTCCCGAAGCAATTCGGTAACACTCGCGCATTGATCGAATCTTCCAGTTACAAACCTAGCCGCCCGCATCTGAACTGCCTCTATATCCTCCTTTAAACCGATCTGGAGTATTCTTTCAATTATTTTCAGTCTAGCATACAACGAGCAATCTGGGTTGAAACTTACTGTCAGTGACGTTTCTGACATTCCGAATGTTTTAATGAGCACATGTTAATTTAGTGCTCGGGAGTTGCGGTTCGCTTCCCGCCTGCGTTGCAGGAGCTGACGTTGTTGTCCGCAGCTCATCTGAATACAATTGCAGTCTGCGGTAGCCAGCTGCGTCTTTCTCTGTCTGTGAAGCCATTCGCCGCCTCGTCCATCACTGCCAGGGAAGCCTTTTTAGCCCCGACGCTCTCAACCGCAGTGTCAAAGTTGTTCACGTGTTCACTTACCTTTCTTGTTTCATGTCTTCAGATAGCCTGATGCCCACAAGGTATGTTAGACTTTAACATTTATAAGCTTCTACGTTTCCCGCAAGTGTCAGTCTGTGCATCAGCACACTCTTAATTCTCCTTTATCTCGTTTTATTACCCTTACACTGCAGAATCATTTTATAGTGTATCTCAAACAATGCTTTTGCGAACTTTGCTTACAATCTTTCGCAAAGAAGTCGTATTTCTTTGAACAGTTTCCCGTTGCATCTCTCTGCACTAGATTTTTCTACTTTTGTTGAGTCGTGATTGTCAAAATAAGCTGACGTGCATTACATTAAGTAGACAATTTGTATTAAATCATTCTTTATTCCAGTGATGGTTTCATTTATAGAAAAAGATCATCAGCAAATCATTTGGGAGTTATGTACCCGCTGCCAGGTAGCACCATATTTCTATGTTTCGTAGCTTATTATACGCGCCCAATATTGCCGCCTCTTCACGACAGCAAACACAACCCTTGGTTTCTTTTTTTAAGTGGAAGCCATATCAATCTGCATAAATGTTCTTGACGATGCAGAAAATCATTTTTAATGCTACTTAGAAGATGACATATATATTCGAACCCAACTGCTAACAAACGATAACGCCATACGTACCACACAGGATAATCTTTGCGGACGTGGTCCTTCGGTGCAAAGCCTCGTGTAAGGGGGAGAAATGCGTACCATCACGTTTCCGACTTTGATAAATGTCGGATTGTAGCCTATAGCGATTGCGGTTTATCGTATCGCGACATTGCTGCTCGCGTTGGTCGCGATCCAATGGCTGTTAGCAGAATATGGAATCTGTAGTTTCAGGAGGGCAATACGGAACGCCGTACTGGATCCCAACGGTCTCGTATCACTAGCAGTCGAGATGACAGGCATCTTATCCGCATGGCTGTAACGAATAGCCACGTCTCTGCACCAACAGTTTGACGACGTTTTTAGCAGCATGGACTATCAGCTGGGAGATCATGGTGCGGTTACCCTTGACGGTGCATCACAGACAGGAGCGCTTGCGATGATCTACGCAACGACGAACCTGGCTGCAAGAATGGCAAAACATTTTTTTCGGACGCATCCAGGTACTGTTTACAGCAACATGATGTCGCATCCGTGTTTGGCGACATCGCGGTGAACGCACATTGGAAGCGTGTACTAGTCATTGCCATACTGGCGTATCACACGGCGTGATGGTGTGGGGTGCCATTTGTTACACGTCTCGGTCACCTCTTGTTCGCATCGACGGCTCTTTGAACAGTGACCATTACACTTCATATGTGTTACGACCCGTGGCTCTACCCTTCATTCGATCCCTGCGAAACCCTACTGTCAGCAGGGTAATGCACGACCGCATCTTGCTGGCCCTGTACGGGCCTTTCTGGATACGGAGAATGTTCGACTGCTGCCCTGGCCAGCACATTCTCCGGATCTCTCACCAATTGAAAACGTCTGGTCAATGGTGGCCGAGCAACTGGCTCGTCACAATACACCAGTCACTACTCTTGATGAACTGTGGTATCGTGTTGAAGCTGCATGGGCATCTACCTGTACACGCCATTCACGCTTCTGTTTGACTCAATGCCCACGTGTATCAAGGCCGTTTTTACGGTCAGAGGGCGTTGTTCTGGGTACTGCACCCAAATTGTGTGGAAATGTAATCACATGTCTGTTCTAGTATAATATATTTGTTCAAGGTATACCCGTTTATCATCTGCATTTCTTCTTGGTGCAGCAATTTTAATGGCCAATAGTGTAAAAAACTTTGTGCACGTTAGGCCTAGGTGTTTTTAACTTGATATTCGGTCTACTCGCGGTGTTCTCTCTTCTTTATATCTCACTGCTGTTTCTCCGTTTTGTTGGCTGGAGTTGTTTGTTCCTGGCGTGTGTTTTTCGGTTGTGTATGGCACTTTCCGTCTGCTTTTGTGTCGTTTCTTCCATTTCATCACAGCACATCATGTCACTTCACTTATTTGAACTGCATACAGTTTGCATATCACCTGTTTTAAGTGGAATGCCTTTCGATTTGTTTATCACTTCACTACTGTTTGGTTAAGTTGTTTTTGTCTGTTCACTTGATTTTCGTGTGGTCTGTGAGTGTTGCCCACGTTATACATTTGTATTTATGTACATACATACATGTGTGTGTGTGTGTGTGTATAAGAGAGAGAGAGAGAGAGAGAGAGAGAGAGAGAGAGAGAGAGAGAGAGAGAGAGAGAGAGAGAGAGAGAGAGAGAGTTTTAGGTACTATTGCAAACATCTTTATGAATCATATGGAGCAGGTCATATTTAACAAAATAGTTCCAAACAGATACAAGTTCCTATATTGTGTTAAATATATGGATGACATCTTATGCCTTACAGATGAACCAGGCTCTAAAATAGACCAGTTGTATACTGACATAAATTCTGTCCATGCCAAGATTCAATTCACAGTAGGAAAAGAGTCAAAACAGACAGTTAAATTTCTCGGATGTCTCCATAAAGATTCAGAACAACCAGAATACATTTGATATATTCAGGAAACCAACAACAGATACAATTATACACCACACATCTAATCACCAAGATACACAGAAACATGCTCCACAGACTAAACACCATCCCATTAGACACAGATAACTACCAGAAAAAAATGAATACCATAGTACAAATAGCTACAAACAATGGATAAAAAGAAAACCTAGTAACAAAGCTGAACAATAAACGTACCAATATCACCACCAAAATGACAGATTACTATACAAACAAACACACAACACTCACACACAACAACAACAACACAAAAGGAAGAAATATGAAGAAAATAACAGATGGTATACAAAGACATACAATCACAAATACACACACAGAATATCCAACATGTTCAAAAAACACGGCATCAAAATAGCCCACCACGCCACAACTCACTTCAAAAATATTTTTCAAAATCAATAGAAAATACAGATCTATACAGAAAATCAGAAATATACCAAATGAAATGCAACACATGTGATGGAAGATACATTGGTCAGACTAAAAGAACCTTTGACACCACATATAAACAATATTTTCAGAACACTTACGCCAAAACCAACATAAAATCGCCACCAGAGACACAGACAAGGAAATCTTAAGAATAAACCACAAAAAAAAAAAAAAAAAAAAAAAAAAAAAAAAAAAAAAAAAAAAAAAAAAAAAAAAAAAAAAACCTGCTCACGCTCCAAGGAAACTATCATATCCAAAAAACAATATCGAAAAGAAACATCTCATCAGTGACATAACCAATCTAGCAAACAACATTACAAACTTACTGACCACCTAATATAAAAATAAGCAGTCTGAGAGTCAACCCCCCATTCACAAAAACTCAAATCGCAATGAACTTCCCTCATTGTTTATGACGTCATATATCCTGAACGCTGTGTTGTACGTGATCATTACAGGCACAGAGACCTTCCTCTTGATTTGAAGATTAATTGTGCAAAATTTCATCACTATTGGAACATACTGTAGATTTGTATGCAATACAAACACACAAACCCACAAACACAGGGATACGCTGCTTTATATATAAATATAAGCGTGGCTTAAAAATTGAACACTATGATTTCTTTTCAGTCACGAACATTTTCTCTACCACCAACATAGCCTGAATCATACACTTTTTGCATTCTGATTGTTAAGTGTGATTGCGATGAATCGTTTGTAAATCAGTCTAAATAAACAAAGAAGACTATTCACTTCTTTCGACCGAGCGGGTGGCGCGGTGGTTAACACATTGGACTCACATTGGGGAGGAAGGTGGTTCAATCCCGTCTCCGGCCATCAAATTTAGATTTCCCTGATGTTTTCAAATCGCTCTAGGCAAATACCGGGAAGGTTGCTTTCGAATGGCATATCCGAATTCTGTTCCTGTGCTTACCAAAGTGAATCCAAGCTTGTCCTCCGTCTCAAGCTGTCGGCGGAACGATTAAACCTAATAATTCCTGCGTTTCCTTTTCGCTTGTTTCAGTATTCGTTTGTAGTTCATTCACATCTGCAGTTTCATTCAGATGTCAATGAAATTTTGCACAGTTGCATTCGAAATGGTGGATGGCAGAGGGACACCAAGCTACAGTTTTATTCTAATCTTGATGCAGTTTAGCTCTCTTGACCTTGAAAATAAGAAGAAGATCACTGTCTACATAACTCTTGTTACGGCGCATGGTGGAGGACCCCTTTCAACTGACTACGACATTGTTTGACCGATCAGTTGAAAGTTGGCAATGTATGTTTTCACGCAGAAGGTTTCTACTCTGCGCAAGACACCGTATGGTGCCTGGTGGAGAGCATCTTTAAATAAACTTCGACACCGTTTCAACCATCACCACGGAAGCTGGCAAATATATGTAACTGATCAAGAGAGGGTGAAGAGCAGGTAGACTAAGGTAGGTAGAGAGAGGAGAAGGAAGTGAACGGTGAGGAGGAGGGGGTGAATAGGTAGAGGGGGAGCGGAGATTGTCACTGAGAGGAGGAAGAAATGATCAACAAGTGAGAAGAGCACATGACTGGAATGAGTAGGCGCAGAGGTAGGTAGAGACAGGAGGAAGGAGGAAATAGATTAGTGGACGATTTTTAATGTGTCGCGGCCAGGACCTCCTGCTTATTGGGAGTCGCTATAGCATTTTTTCCCTCTCTTTAATTTTTCCTATGGTAGTTCGGTCCATTGCGGACCTGTGATGGTTTTAGTTCGTTGTTCATCGTTCATTTGTGGGAACAGTTTTTTTTTGTTTTTTGTTAGAGAGAGCTTTCAGGCTATATCGTAACGTGAATGTACAGAATGTCGTAAATCACTTCTCCCTCCACAACAGAAATTTCAAAAATATTGAAATGTTTGTAAACCTATTAGAACAATCTGCTGTGGTCATCAGTCCACAGACTTACACATTACTTAAACTAACTTACACTAGGGGAACACATACACGCAAGCTCGAGGAAGCACTCGAACCTCCGGCGTGAACGGCCGCCCAGTTCCAGCCTTAGACCTGCCACTCCCGCGCGGTGAGATTGTCAGTGAGAGGAAGGAAGAAATGACGGACAAGTGGGAGAAGCTGATGACTGGTGATATTAGGAGGATGAGGTGTTCAAAGATAGGGGGAAGGGGGAAATGGATTAATGAAAAATTTTAATTAATGAATAATGTGTTGTTGTTGTGATCTTCAGTCCGGAGACTGGTTTGATGCAGTTCTCCGCAATACCCTATCCTGAACAAGCCTCTTCATCTCCACATGAGAACGGCAACCTACATCTGTCTGAATCTGCTTACTGTATCCATCTCTTGGTCTTCCTCTGCTGTTTTTACTCCACACACTTCCCTTCAACGCTAAATTCACAATTCCTTGATGTCTAAGAATGTGTCCTACCAATCTATCCCTTCTTTTATCAAGGTAATGAATAATGTAGGAAATGTTATTGTGAATTTCGTGTATCAGAAAGAGGGGATACATAAAGTAAGAGGTGGAGATAGATAGAAGTGGAAAAAAAGTCCCTGCCCTTCTAAAGGAACCATACCGCCATTTGTATGGAATTATTGAGTGAAATAACATAAAACCTAAATGTGGATGGCAGGGAACAGGAAGTAGGTCCTCTGGAATTCAGGTTCAGTGTGTTACTACGGCGCCACCTCGATCGGTAGGTAGAGGTGGAGGATAAGATGGGAAGGGAGGAAAGAGAGGAGAAGATCATCAAAGGAAAGAAGAAACAATGACCATAGAAGGCAAGAGGAGATGGAGTAATACGAGGGTAAGTCAATTATTATCCGCAAAGTAGTTATAAAATTTTATTGTAATAAAATACGAAACTTACAATAACATCATTTTTCGACATAGTCTCCTTGCTTTTCAATGCACTTTGTCCATCGCTCTACAAGCTTCCTTATGCCCTCATAAAAGAAGGTGCATGCGAATGCACCGCTTCCTTCACTGCTTCGTCTGAGTCAAATCGAAGGCCCCTTAATGTCTGTTTGAGTGGACCAAACAAGTGATAGTCAGAAGGGGCAAGATTGGGACTATATGGAGGATGATCCAGTACTTCGAATTTGAGTTTCTGGAGCGTTTCAGCAGCGTGGGCAGCAGTATGCGGACGGGCACTGTCGTGCAATAACACAATACCTTCTGACAGCAATCCTTGGCGTTTGCTTCGAATTGCAGGCTTTAGCCTGTCAGTAAGCATCTCACTGTAACGTACACTGTTTATTGTTGTGCCCCTTTCACCATAATGTTCCAGTACAGGACCTCGTGCATCCCAAAAAACCGTAAGCATCAGTTTTCCTGCGGACGGTTGGGTCTTGAACTTTTTCTTGCATGGCGAATTTGGATGTTTCCATTCCATACTCTGCCGTTTACTCTCCGGCTCGTAATGATGGATGTTTCGTCTCCAGTAATGATTCTGTCTAAGAAGTTGTCCCCTTCGTTACCATAGCGTTGCAAATGTTTTTTGCAGATGTCGAGGCGCGTTTGCTTATGCAACTGTGTGAGTTGTTTTGGGACTCATCTTGCACAAAATTTACGAAACCCAAGTCTGTTGTGATTAATTTCGTAGGCAGAACCATGATTAATTTGAAGACGATGAGCCACTTCATCAATAGTTAATCGTCTGTCTAAGAGAATCATTTCACGTGATCGCTCAATGGTTTCTTCATTTGTGGCGGTAAACGGTCGTCCGGCTCCTTCATCGTGCTGAAGACTCGTGCGACCATTTCGGAATATTTCAATCCACTCGTACACTCTTCGTTGTGGCAAAACACTGCTCCCGTACTGTACTGAATTTTGGCCCCTGATAAACCTTCTGCCCACAAAAAACGTATCACTGAACGTTGCTCTTCTTTGGTGCAAATAGACAGCGTAGCAGCCATGATTAACAGCACGGCAGTGACAACGAAACTAACGTAGCAGCTTGAAAATTGCAAAGATATAACAACAAATAAACAAAGCATGCGTCACCAACGTAAAACGACAGTACTACCAACATAAACAAAAATATAACTAAATTGCGGATAAGAATTGACTTACCCTCGTAGATATTTGGAACGCGGGGCTCCAGCTAGTCATTTTCATAAAAGTTTTTTCATAAGAGGGAAGCACTATTTACGGAATCAAACGCCTTGGGAGAATCACAAAGGTACGATTGGTTCGTGCATGACGCGTAGTTGCACAGTGGTGTGCTGCGATACTCACGTGGGGTAGTGGTCGATCTTCTCGCAGAAGGTGGCGCCCGGCTTGGCGCAGGACGGCGTCTTGCCGGGGGGCGCGGGCAGGAAGGGGTAGCTGCGGCAGCCGCCGTAGTGGTCGCACTGGGGGCTCGACGCCAGCGGGGTCGCCGCCAGCAGCACGCCCACCACCTGCAACACGCAGCCTGCTCGCTACTCCGCTCATCTCACAGGTGGCACGCTGGCCGAAGCGCTTCCTAAACTGTGCACCAAAAAACAAATTTGAAATCTACTGTACAGTACGAGGTCAACTATTCCACTGTCAGTTGGCGCCCAAGCAACGAACAAGAAAATGAATCGCGGATGTGGAGAGAACAGTTCTTTCTCCAAACACTCCGTCGCCAAAGGAAACTGTTTTATCACAACCCGGAGTTTGTTCCCCAGGACAAGCGTTCAAATAATCAAAGCCGGCCGCGGTGGCCGCGGGGACTGAGGCACTTCAGTCACGGTCTGCACGGCCACAACGGTCGGGGGTTCGAATCCCCCCTCGGGCATGGATATTTGTGCCGTCCTAGTTAGTAAGTAGTTCATAAGTAGTTTGTAAGTTTAGGGACTGATGACCCCGTAGTTAAGTCCCATAGACTATACAAACATTTGAATATTTCTTTTTATCACAACCCGGACTTTGTTCCCCAGGACAAGCGTTCAAATATCAAAGCCGGACGCGGTGGCCGAGGCGACTGCTGCACGCAAGTCACGGTCTGCACGGCCACTACGGTCGGGGTTCGAATCCCCCCTCGGGCATGAATATTTGTGCCGTCCTTAGTGTTGGCTAGTTCATAAGTAGTTTGTAAGTTTAGGGACTGATGACCCCGTAGTTAAGTCCCATAAGCTATACAAAGATTTGAAACATTTGAAATAATCGAATGTTTGTTAATCTATGGAACCAAACTACTGTCGACAGTCCCTACGGTTACAAACTACTTAAACGAACCTCAGGGCAACACACACACACACACACACACACACACACACACACACACACATGCCCGAGGGATGACTCAAACCTTTAGCTGGAGCGACCTGACAGTCCCTGAAACAGCACCTAGTATCGCTCGGCCATTCCCGCGCGGCCAGGGAAAGGGTACGTAAGTTCCGAGGAAGTTCCACGCGCGCATGTTAAAGTATTTTTTCTTTCTAAAGCAACATCGAGAAGGTTCTTTGTCATGTAACCTAGCAGTACAATTACTCGCGAATTGGAACATGGCATCGGTCGAAGGTGCGGGTAGAAAACACATATTATCCTGAGGACAGATGGAAATAGGCAGTGCTTATACTTAAATTCTATGAATTCAGCAATATGCAAAACAGATCCAATTGTCAGTTAATTACTATGTGACATCGAAACTAAACTTGTTAGTTTGGACATGTTAAATAATAAAAATAATAAGAATGAAAAGAGAATAACAAAACACAGATCGTAGCTGTTCTTCACGACCAGTTTCGTGACCTGTAGTTCACCTCCAGCCACGCCACTGCCCGTACCGCATCGTTCTAGCCTATGTTGTTGGTTTGGTTCACGGAGGTGGATCTTGCCTAAATATTTTTAACTGAAAATAATTTTTAGGATCCGGGGGATTGGTATTTTAGATTATGGAAACCTTTGCTTAATGTTTCGATTGTATATAACCTCATGATGTGACTACAGGTCAAGAAAACGGGCCGGCCGCGGTGGCCGAGGGGACTAAAAAATGTTCAAATGTTTGTAGAACTTATGGGACTTAACTACGGGGTTATCAGTCCCTAAGCTTACAAACTACTTATGAACTACCTAAGACTAAGGACGGCACAAATATCCATGCCCAAGGGGGGATTCGAACCCCCGACCGTAGTGACTGTGCAGACCGTGACTGGAGCGCCTCAGTCCCCTCGGCCACCGCGACCGGCCCGAGGGGACTGAGGCGCGTCAGTCACGGTCTGCACGGCCACTACGGTCGGAGGTTCGAATGCCCCCTCGGGCATGGATATTTATGCCGTCCTAGTTCGTAAGTAGTTCATAAGTAGTTTGTAAGTTTAGGGACTGATGACCCCGTAGTTAAGTCCCATAACCTCTCTACAAGAAAACGGTTGTTACTTTTTAAGAAAGTGAAGAGCAGCTGCAATGGACCCTTTTATTAATGATGAACAATTTTAGCTGTGGATGTCCATCCTTAAAAGTTTTATTTTAAGGAAACAGAAGTAGGTGGACAGTCGTAGAACCAAGATTAGTAAAAATCAAGGTCAGAGTAAGGATTCTTCGGGGAGAAAAAGTCATCTGAAGGGTTCTATGACGAAAACGTTTGGGAACCGCTGCGCTATGCAGCTGGTGCGCCGACTCGAAAGTCTGCAGTGAAAGCAATTGTTGACGGGCATGGAAACTCTTGCTAATGGCGCTTAGCCGAATGCCCTGATTAGAAGGTGTGTCCTGCTGGCAGTCACCGAGAGCAGCCAGGCTCTGGAGAATTGTGAAAGGTTGTGTTTCTGTATTAGCGTATGCCGCCAAGTTTGATATTAAGAGCACATTGAATCAGTCACAGCTGAGCCTTGCAACACAATTGGCATTGGTGGGTCGCAGATAAGGTGGACTGGATAAACACCGCCGTCATAAAAAGCTGAGGTTAAACCAAAGTGTACCGACTGGGAAGGCGACTCCGAAATTTGGCACAGCCCTGGCTATTCGAATACCTCGGCAAACGGAAGAGCCGCAAGACGGCAACTCGCCGTCTCGTCAATATCTATGGTGACATTAAGTATCATCATATTTCAAACACTGAAAACTATTTCGGACCCATACTATCATTCTAAAATGATTGCATGCTTTTTCTGTTCTGAAGTATGAACAGGTGTCCAAATTCTCCTATGACCAAGAAAAAAAAATGAGTATGCGCAAGTGATGCGGTTATCATAAACCACCTGAGGCAACTGCCGCGATGCTCCTATCAGCAAGCATCAAGCTATTCTATAGCCGGCCACACCCAGCCGAGCTAATTCCATCATGCTCCTAAGGTCCTAGACGTTGACAGGATATTAGGTTCCAACCTTCTTTTCTTGCAAGAGCGATCTTAATTCTTTCCGCAGTACTCTTAGAACAAAAAATTTCTTCAGTTAGTTATCCAGCTTTACTCGTCTCAGAAATATGCTTCTGCTAGAAAATTTGTTATAAAGCTAGGGTATGTGATCCAGATTAAATAGCAAAGCGAAGCTGCAATGTTAGTAGATTATATGTCTTTATGTCACTTCCTTTAAAGTGAATTATGGGTCAATACCCCAGGTAACAAATAAAGCACAGCAAATCCGTGATAATAATAATTTCTTGGAAGACTCGCACGTTATATTTGCTTTTTTTATTACAAACATATGTTCGCAAGTCACTTGCAATTTCGCATTTTGATATTCGTTCATCACATTAAGTGGTCATGTGTTAGCAACCTAATATCCTTTCTTCTGCCAGCTGTCAACAATTTGACACGTAAGTGATGGAATTATTTCTGCGAGCCGCACGCAGACCCCGGAACTGCGACCTTTCCTGTCCCGCCACTGATACACAAATTCGATAAGACTCTGGCACTTTTTCACACACGCTCCTTTCACTTTTTGTGCTACCTTGCGGGAAAATGATCGCCATTCTTTCAAGACACCGTCACCATCTCATACATAACTTTACTACAAAGAGCACTCGAAATCCTAATGGCATCACTTGACATTTTAGAACGCCCGCTTCCGTCTTACGCTTTCGACAGATTAACAGGCGATAGGCCTTTCCTTTTGATGTATTATCTGTAATATTCCTGTTTCAAGGTATCGAAAATATGAAAATATTTACATCACCATAGCTCCTGTGTCAGTGGTCCGTCTTGCGACGACTTCGCTTCCCTATATGTTAGAATTACAAGAACAGTCAGCCTCATTGCACAAGTTTGGTGCCTCTGCCTATCTTCATCTAATAAAATTTCCCATACCTGAACAATGATTTGTTTCCCATCATCCATTTACTGGATTTATTTTTAGTTTTCACCACAAATATATCCTGCATGAATTTATCTCTTCTTTACACCTCCTATAAAAGGAGCTTGCAAAGTTACTTGTTTCTGAAAAGTAGGTTTGGAAATCTAGTGTGGAATATCTCCGTTAATAAAGCTCTTCGCTTCTTTCTTTCTCTATTTCAAACTAGCAAGGTAATCAGACTATCAAAACGTCATCTGATATAGTTTAATGGCTGGTTAACCGCGAATTTCAACTACGAAGCTTATTCGGAAAATAAATTTACAATAATTTTTGAAGTACAGAAAATGAAATTATTTTAATAAAATTTACCCGCATTGTAGTATAGGTCTTGTATTATTTTCCCACATAATCACCATTTATCTCAATACATTCTGACATCCGTGGGGGAGAGTTATTTTTAATTCCCGTGTCGTAGATGTCTCCCGCTGCCTTTTCAGTCACTTCTTTACTTTGATTTTCACCTCGTCGTCGTCACACGAAGGTGATTCTCCAGTTTAGTGAACAGATGATAGTCACTAGGTGCTAGGTCGGGGCTGCACGGCCACTACGGTCGGGGGTTCGAATCCCCCCTCGGGCATGGTTTTTTTTGCCGTCCTAGTTCGTAAGTAGTTCATAAGTAGTTTGTAAGTTTAGGGACTGATGACCCCGTAGTTAAGTCCCTTAAGCTGAACAAACATTTGAACATTTTTACAATTTTTACTTTCGGGCTTCGGCGAAGTGTGCTGATGTTGGCAACGGTTGTTAAATGCTCTTTAAAAATCAGTCATGTAGAATGAGACGAATAATTCTTTATGTTCACGATTAAATAAATTATGCTGTTCTATTCAGTAAATTAATCATCCCCTAAAGCAAATAGTTCGTTGACAACGATAGTAAATTAAACCGCTGCCACTGCAAGTAAAATTTAACGCAAGTAGGATACAACACAAATTTTTTCTTCCTAGCTGTATCCCATATGCTTTGCAATGTCATGGGAAGAAAAGATATGCACCTTTGGACGGGTATAACCACTAAATTGTACATAGAGTAGAAATATCTATGGAGTCAGCATTGCGTTCTGGGCATCTTCTCAACATATGGTATTACCACGTGATATTGAGACAAATGACTTCTACTTAAATTTGACATCTTGGCTAGGAAAACTGAGTTTGTTGACAGAGCGATCCAGCAAGGATTATTTATTTGCTGACCTATGTCCGGAACCCTAAAAAACCGTGATAAACACAGGTCCCTCTTAAACAACCGTTGCAAAGCACGGGCATTTAAGCTAGTCTGTGATAAAAGTGACACGTGGTACACCCCATGTCAGCGTCTACAGTGTTTGTCTAGACTGGTTGGTCGCCTCTGTCTATAGTCGGAAAACAACTTGAGAAACGTAAGCTGTTTCTCGAGTAGGCCAAGTACGCAGTGCACCTGGGATATGGTTGTTCCTCGGGGGCAGCGGCAGGCGTTCCGGCACGCGCCGGCTGACAGGCAGAGAGCGATAGCCGGAGGCTGGACTACCACTACCGGCCTGTCGGCGGCGTGCCTGCGCGAGTCCGAGCCGCCGATAAGCGCCGAGGCCGGTGCCGGTGCCGTACCCTTCACTCTCTCGCAGCAAATGGACCGGCAACACAAAATGCCACCACGTCCGACCCGCACACTTTTGGTCACCAACTTCACGCTTTATTCCTCACACCCAAACCTTCAGATGTCAGACACTCAGATCCACACCAAACGTTGTATATCGATAGAGTATCAACCGAAACATCTATATAATTCCTGATTTTTGCTGCCGTCCAGTAGAACGTGCGTAAATTATAATAATAACATCAAACCTACGGATTAGAGAAAAGCGTGTTTGTGAGGGGCAATCAAGCCACGCCACCGTGGGTTAGTTGGTAGAGCGTTAGCTTGTGGTGCAGAAGGTCCTGGGTGCAAGTCCCAACTCGCTTTAATATTTTTTCATTGTTTAAACTATAGTACGTTGGAAATTGTTAAAAGGGGCAACGTGTTCCTCATATGTAAAAGGACTGTTTCGATTTTGTAGCAATGTGTTATTGGTAGTTTACTCTCGCTTCGTTTTATTTGAAAGTAGGAAACCTGTACAGTGTTATTACTTTAATTACGCTTATTGTTTTTAACATTACTATTTTTGTTATTGTTATTACTATTATTACTATTAATACAGCTGTATGTGTGATGCAGTTTTTTATTATTATTATTCATATTCATATGTTCTGATTATGTTCGTTTATTCTGTGAAACTACGAATAAACCCTACAGATTAGCTACTTTCAAATAAAACGAAGCAAGAGTAAACTGCCAATAACACATTGCTACAAAATGGAAACAGTCCTTTTACATATGAGGAACACGTTGCCCCTTTTAACAATTTCCAACGTACTGTAGTTTAAACATCGAAAAAAATTTAAGGCCTAGGTGGGGTTTGAACCCAGGACCCTCTGCATGACAATCTAATGCTCTACTTATTAACCCACGGAATGATGACGTGATTATGCCTCACAGATACGCTTTTGCTCTATTCCGTAGGTTAGTTGTTACTTATTATTATAGTTTATACACGTTCTACTGGACGACAGCACAAATCACGAATTATATATGACCACTGTAATTTCGAAGTCAACGTTTCTATTCCCAGCGTTGAACCTTTCTTGGTTCGGGTCGGCCTTACGTGCCGGTAATTCTGCCGCACGGCGCTGCTGTCGGTCGAACTCTGCAGTACTCGCGCACAGAGGCAGTCAGCACAAATGTGTTTTTCTCTTTTCTTTTCATCTCGGTGCACGTAAAAATTACACAAATGCAGTACCTTCCTGTAATGAAAAGCAAGACGTGACTCCGTTGTTTCACGTGGATCACAGCAGCGCTGATGGAATGCTCACCAGTTGTGGACTGACAGACCCGCGCGACTATCGGCGATACATGTAATTAGCATCATTGTTAAGCCGTTATTCCCATGTTTTAGTTTTTTCTCAAGGTGTCTGCTGTTATTGCTGAATTGTTTTCCATTACTTACATAGTCTTTTTAGGTTAATCTTATATATTTATTTTATTTACATCTCTTTCTCTTTTTTATTGCGAGATGGAGTCTGCAGATGAATTCGACTATATGCTAGACTTTTTTTGTAGTTTTTCACCCAGAGACAGAGAGAAGCAGAAAGGTGGTTAATGCGGCCTAGCATACGGAGAGCACGTTATTCATAGTATGACTGGTGTTGCAGATGAAACAAATTATCGTTTTTATTTGGAGCATGAAAGTGTCGTTGGTACTGAAAGTTCAAAAAGTAAAGAGTGTGACTGTATTGTACAAACTCTGAAACCAGTGTCTGCATTTCATCCTGTTTACGATACAAATATCCAGTATTTCCATGAAATGCAACAGGTATAGGCTACTATGAAACTTCAATTATTATGAAACTTGGTATTTCAGTGTAATTTGACCGAATTTACAGCTCTGTCAGAAATATTGATGTAAAAAGCTGCAAGACAAACACAGTAAATAGCATATTCTCCATTACTGAATCAAATCTTGCTACGACAATTATTTAATGTCATGCGGATTGCCACTCCGCGCGCCACTACTGGCGGTGTGAGAAGTCGCGCGACTGGCGTTTGTACTTCACACGTTCACGGTGTTAGAACAGTGAAGTATAATTGCTTTTTAATCTCAGCAGTTGACGAACGCACAACGAATTCTACAACGAAATGCAGCCCAAGTATATGGGTAAAACTGTCACGCTTTGAAAGTGTCAGGTGGTGGTGTTGTCAGTTCGAAAAGGACCGTGAAGTCTTGCATATGCAAGCATAGCCATTTCTTGGGAGCTTGACATATCGTAGAGCAGTAGCGGTGTCCCTCTCTTTGGTGTTGGTTCCCCTCTAACAAAAAATGTTTGTTAAGCTTATGGGACTTAACTGCTGGGTCATCAGTCCCTAAACTTACAAACTACTTATAAACTACCCCATACTAAAGACAACACAAACATCCATGCCCGAGGGAGGATTCGAATCCCCGACAGGGAGCGGCTTCTCGCATCGGAGCATAGCGCCTCAATGCGCTCTGCCACTCCGCTGCGGCGGCCCCTCTCTTCCGGCGCGTCACGTTTTCTTGGAAACCATTTAGCTCACCTTGGCGAGTGCATCCTGAGGCAGACACCCCGGTTTGCTCCCTCCCCTAGATTCGTCCACTTACAGAGTGTGTACGACACCATTCACGGGTCGTTAGGGTGCCGGAAGTGTTCATGTCGGTAGGAGCCTAAGCAACTTGATGAATGAGGAAAGGCAAGCGAATGACGTCTTCATTGAATCACCTGGAACGGTACTCCAAAGAGAATGAGGTTTCCTGCACCGAACTATTACTGGTGATGAAACATGGCTACTGAATTTCACGCCGGACTTCAGGCATCAGAGCATGGTGTGGAAACATCCGGGCTAGCTTGTCACAATAAATAAATAAATAAATAAATATATCCGTTCAGCACCATATGCTGGCAAAGTGATATTAGCGGCCTTCTGGAATAGCCCTGAACCGCTACTGCTGGATTTCATGCTGCAGGGTGCAACCATCAGTGCCGACAGCCCTTGTTGCACAGTGGCACGTCCGAGGGTTCCACTATAATCTGAGACCCTAGATGGCAATAAGAAATGCCGGAAAGTCCCGATATTTCAGTGGGAGAGTGTGGACCACCCACCACGAAGTTTTCGTTCCTAGAGATTTACTAAACGTATTTTGGATAGTAAAAAAAAGGAGCAAAGACGTTCAGATTTGTTCTAATACGTCTACACAGTGTTTGACTGTTATTGGTGCCATCGAGAGCAGCGGATACACCATAATGAAACAAGCTAATGATACTAATAAGCCAATGATTTTCTTGACACGACGAAAGCAGTCAGGCAAAAGTTAGAAAACCTTTAATTCTAAACTCGTCCATTCTAACAAGTCTTGTAAGGCCCATCGGTATTTACCGGCCGCCGTGTCGTTGACAGCGTCGACGGATGCTGTGTGCAGGGGCATGTGCTTAACCCTAACCACTCTCCCAGTCGTAATTTGTCAGCACTCGTGATCCGTATCTCCTAAGGTGGGCTCACAAGAACTGAGCCCAGTTGCAAACAGTTCAATGCAGATCTGGAGGCTGACCCATCCAAATGCTAGACAGTTCTTAACTTTGGTTATCTCACGGAAACTGGTGTATGCACTGCGGCACCGTTGTTAACACGTTAATGTCCAAGGTTACATTTTATTAAACTAGCCCAAGTGATGAGTAAATTACAAAGTGATAAATAGTGCTAGTATGATTTTATCATCATTCCTGGAAGTATTGGCAATACAATTCCTTCAAATGTTTCACCACTACCATGGTCTCCGAGCGACCCCGACTTGAACTAAACATGAAACCTAATTCCCTTCGGTACAGTAGCAAAATATAGTAGCAACCCATTATAGGTATTGTATAGTTGATCTAAAGCGCAAGATTTCTTGCGGTCATCCAAATGTTCAAATGTTTGTAGAACTTATGGGACTTAACTACGGGGTCATCAGTCCCTAAGCTTAAAACTACTTATGAACTAGCTAAGACTAAGGACGGCACAAATATCCATGCCCGAGGGGGGATTCGAACCCCCGACCGTAGTGGCCGTGCAGACCGTGACTGGAGCGCCTCAGTCCCCTCGGCCACCGCGGCCGTCCCCTCAGCATTTTATATTATTAGAGGATGTGTGATACGAGAATACAGGACGTCGGCTTTCGCTTGCATGTTTTAAATATTTTGTTCTATCTGTGGAAGGAAGGAAGCTTAGGGTTTAACTTTCATTCGACAGCGTGGTTCTTAGAGACGGAGCTCCCGCTCGGATATTCGTGTAAGCCCAGATAAGTAAACCAGCCGTGCCCTTAGACAGAAACCATCCCGCACTTTTCCTGGAGTGATTTAGGAAAACCACGGAAACTTAAAAATCTGGATGACTGGTAGTGGATTTGAACCAATATTCTCCCGAATGCGAGTCCAGTGTGTTACTGCTGCGACACATCTCTCAGTTTATATCTCTTCGAGGGCACATGCAACGTTAACAGCAGAAAAAGTACGCCCCAGAATAAGAACTAACATTGTTATGGTATAAAATTCATTGACTTCGCCGACAAAGTCATGTTTCAGCTTCACCTAGACCTCGACAATGCTCCTCAGTTAACTACCACCATAATTTACATTGGAAGATACAGCATCTAAATTTGCTGGACTATGGATGACAAATGCTCCCTGATTTCATACGTATCTGGAGGATGTACGAAACAATGGACGTTGACATTCCTTTTACATGAAACATTTTTGACTTTAAAGTGAAGACTGACTTTAGAATTCAGACAGGTAGTTGTTTTTTACAGTCACAGAATGTGCTGTGTTTTCTTTGATGAAATGAAAATGGGTCAGTTTTCAGAATTTTCTTTTTGACCATCAAAAATATTGAACGTATTACTTCAGTAATGCTTGCCATGGAGCAGCTTTCACAAAACCATCAGCGCATTAGAGCAGACCGATAAGAAGGCATACGCCAATAACTAAATTATATAAATATGCCTTTTGCCCGACTTAGTATAAAACATTCTTTTGTACCTAGCAAAAACTGTGGGAGCCACGATTTACTGGTCTACAGTTGATTTTTATCCGAGAATGTTTCCATTCGTTTAATTTCGTTGCTCTGAATCTTTAGTTATAAGTGCAAGTTTGTGTTGAATGATCAAAATTCCCTAGGGTGTCCTATAATATCCAATAAGAGGCTTGGAACTTTCTACAAAGTAAATTACCGACCTCCATACTTGTATTCTGTTATTCTTGTGTCCTGCTAACTATTTAAAGAAATAACAGAGAAGTTACAGTTTTCCTAACTTATTCAATATTTCCTTTGTTGGAGCCCAATATGCTTGAAATTTCGGTATAGTCGAGATGTGTGTATAGTGTGATTGCAAGTAATGTAAAGATTATTTGGTTTTGTAACTGCAGTGATATATTTACCATATTCTATTTGTTTCAACTGCATAACAGGCAAATTAGGTAACGAGTATGTTTAACCGCGATTTATAAACATAAAAAATTATGCTACTTCCAGCTAAAAATCAAAGGGCTGTTAACGCAGTATGAGAGACGGTAGGTTTTATTGTAACAATTGACATATATTCCGGAACCGGTGCCTTTCCGTCTATATACTGATTAACGATTCGTCCGATCTTTATAGTTGGAAAAATTGCACGCCGACCGATTGTATAACTAGGCATTTCCAAGTGTCATCTTTCCTAACGTAATTGTCACATTCATCTCCTTCACGTTAGCGCTCACGTGCAAACTCATGTAAGCTGCAGTCGTTATACAGGAGGTATATTTACAGAGTCGTGTCCTTAACAGCCTGACACGGACCTATACCACGGAGAAGCGTGGAAGAATCCTTTCTTTGACACTTGAGAAAGAACTTTCCATTGAACTGCTTTCCTTTTCTTCATTTTTAGCGCGGTAGAGTGAAGCACCATCCTCTTGTCTACACAAGAGACAAAATTTTGGTATTACAGTATAGTCGTTTTCCGGATTACAACAAAAATCTTACTCCAGAACAATATGATAATAGCTTGTGGAATAAATACTTGTTGTACAACAAAAACTGTGCCATACATATGTATATTGACAATACTATTGATCAAAACTAGAAGAAAAGTTAGCATAATAATATAATCGGAAATAAATACCTGTTGCTTCTAGCAAAACACTCAAGTTTACATCATTCAATTTTTATTGATGACCAGTTTCAGTTTTTTTTACCATCTTCAAATATTATTCCATTGTTGACGGGTGGAGATGAGCAGAAACTGAGGAAAGCTCCAAAGCTGTCAATTGAGTGGATGAAACACATTAATGTTGGAGTAAGATTTGAAGATGGTTCAAAACAGGACCGAAGCCGGTCATCAATGAAAACTGAATGGAACGATTAAGAGTGTTTTCGCAGTACCATTGAGACACAGATTTATGTTTATCAAAACTAAGCATATATGTCAAAATGGTCAAATGTTTGTAAATCTGTGGCACCAGACTGCAGTCGCCATCAGTCCTTAGGCTTACAAACTACTCAAACTAACTTACGCTAAGGACAACACACACGCCCACGCCCGAGGGAGGACTAGAACGTCTGACGGCAGCCGCTCACTGATCGGATTCGGGTCAGCTACCCATCTTCTAACAGTGAACATTCTGTTCAGTAAGGGAAAGTTACTCTGTAACTGTCAAAAATTGATCTGAAGATGAACAGCTGGCTCGAAACCGGTCATTTAAGAGCGATCTAAAGACTGACATTGAAGTATTGAATTCAATTCTTTGGTGTTTCCAAAAATTCCTGTTGTGATATGGGCCGCTGAAAGTCCGTTGTCGACAGCCTACAATTTATTTATAGATGAACAGAATTCACAACGCTCGACATCAAAAAAATTCTGACAATACGAAGTTGTGTGCAGATGCGAATCCAGAGAATCATGTGGGGGAGGTATCAGGATCACTTCACTTTTAACGTATGGACAAAAATTATCGGTGGCAAACTTATAGTTTCGGACAGCTCAAAAGGTCCTGTGTCTTACTCATTTCTGGGCGATGAATTACTAACACTTCTGCAGAATCTTACGCTACAGAAATAACGAGGGTGGTTTATGAGTAGCACTGTACCACAGAATTTCTACGAATCGTGTGGGGACAATCCCTCATCACGGTGTTTCATGGGTGATGGAATGGTCGAAGACGTGCTGTTAAATGACTTTACCGTTCACCGGTCCTGAATTCGATTTCTTGCCTTGTGACATATAAAGGCGTTTGTGTATTCCCACCCCTCGACAATGTGCCGATTTTACGGGAGCGCGTGACCACTGTATGTGACGAAATGCGGGAGAAAAGTGTATTTTAAAGAGTGTCTGATTCACTGCAGACAAGGGCCGAAGGCTGTGTTAGCATGCGTGGTAACTACATACGGTATTACCTGTAATGACTACTCCGATGGAATATAAAGATCAGATATAGATTGGCCTATATATCGACAGGTATTCCTTAATTCGTATGTTTATCCAAAAATTTTCACTTATTCGGGTATATATGTGTGCAGAATACAGGCTTTATCTCGCTGCGCGGAGAAAGTCGGGAAGTAAACAGTTCGAGCATCTGACTGTATGTGTGTGTGTTTGTGTATGTGTGTTTTCATGAGTGCACGTCTAAGTCTGTGTCGTGTATTGACCTGCTCTCCTCGATGAAAAAGCAGAGAGGTGCTAGAATTTCTGCGAAGTCATTCAAGGAGAAAGCAGATGATGGACGAGTAATCATGGACCGATGTCGGAGATAAAGACTCTATTCACGAGGGCTTATTCGGGAAGATCGTCTGAATGCCTCTACTTGTGTAAACTGTTGGTAATTCTGATTTCCAATGTACACAGAACATCTGTTGTATATTGGCTCGCTTTATGTAGCTGTGTGTAACAATGAGATAACATTTTTTCGCAGACAAATTTATCTTATTTTTTGTAAAACTAGTATTTTCCCCATGAGAACAGAACACGAACACTTTCGAATGCCTTATATATTAGCCTGTAAAACTTGCGACTGCTTCCTTTTACAAACCGTAATTTGTTGCGTATTATTATTTTTGACGTAGTAAAGTAGTCTAGTGTACGAGTAATGATCTTGTCACGCTGATGCCATGTTGCATGTACTATTATTACAGAAGCGTTCGAATATATAACTTTCTTTTTGTTTTCATACGAAGTGAACGCTATCTTCAGAATAGTGATGGAAACTTGCAGGGGGCCGATAGTGTCCGTGACGGCTCTGCAAAGTGCGAAGTTCCTAACATCTTTTCAGCCCTGACTTCTGGCATTGCTTCAGTATTTTCTAGAAAGTGGTGGGAAACTGAGATTCGTTAATCCACTAGATAAAGTTTTACCTCAGATTTTCCTCTTTGATAATGGTAAATAACCTTTAACTAATGGGCTAATGTGAGAAATAAAGTACCACATATTATTTTGAGATACAATAACACTTAAGGCAGTCTGAATTTAATACTTTCAAAAATATATTTTTTCATTACTAGTTATGGAACTGAACTGTATCCTCGGACAGTGTACATCTTTGTCAGAAATACATAATGTAATAAACGTTACGTGACTCAAATTAACTGTACAAATAACCAAAAATGTCTCCAAGAGCTGTTTGCAATTAGCAATACGTGATATTCTACGATAAAATGAGTCGGATTTCAATAAATGAAGTGTATTAAAGTCGTTTTGACACCACAGAAGGAAGTATCCATGTTATCCAGCATGAAGGAACGTGAAGGACCATTCCAATTTTTGCGTCTGTCGCAGATTATATCCCCATTCCCCAAAATTGGTTTCGTACTGTCTAACTGCGGTGTGCAGAATGGCGTCCCTGAAAGATGAGATAGTTAATCTTGGTGAAGTAACGTCTCTATTGTACGAACAGGAAGCTAGAGCTTTAGTTCATGACAACAAATATCTTACAAAACTGACGAAAAATATTTAATGCTCAATACACACAACATATTTTTGCAAGTTGCGTCTTCTGTAATTGTCAACGTTAACAGCGCTTGATGGACTAGCGACATACAGTTTGTAATGCTTCTGGTTACTTCTAAATATAATTTATTGTTTCAAAGACTGTCAGACTACGGAGCACCTATGTACTGAATTAAAGTGCGATTTTTCATCGATACGCAAGTGTTGCGGATATGCTTCGTAAACTCAAATGGCAATCCCTGGTGGAAAGACCACCTTCCTCCAGAGAAACTGACATTTTAGTGCCTCCAACATACTTTTCACATAAGGACAATGAAAATAAGAGAAATTACAGTTCCATGCTCCACGTGCAAGTGGAACAGGCCACAGGACTCGACGGCTACAGTCAGAAAGTGCATCGATATTGATCACTAGTGTCCCCTTCAAATTGTCATTTGTGCGGGATGACTACCTAAATAGGAGCTATGTCCTCCGGACAGCGACAGATCAGAACCGCACAGAGAGACTTTTATATGACGAACTCCGAGGACGCCCGCCGGTCCACAAATTGGGGATTCGACACACGACAGTCAATTGGCGGCGAGTATGCGAAAATATCTTTAACCTCCTCCTACCGACAGAGGTCCTTGAGTTGTGGTATCGCCTGGTTAATAATGTTATCAAGACTAATCGGCAACTCGACATACACTTTATTGACTCCCTAAACTGTACACTGTGCCGGACACCCGTGAACATTGGCTCCAGTGTCTCCGTGTATCAGCTGTAATGGAACTAGGCCGAGGCAGGATAGCCCTCATTAACGAAACCACCGCAATGAGTGTGACTGCGAAGTGGTTTACCATGCAGAACACAAAGCTGCGCCCATGCAGCATGCATTATTCTTCTCTTTGGCTACTGGGCACTCTGATTTTGCAATAACCGCCCTCCTCCTTGGGGGCGGTGTGGCGTACATGATGTATTTGTGGAATGCGCACCAACAGACAAAAACACTCCGCACTTATGACGAACTCTATGCCACCTTCCTTACGGTGGGGCTTATACATGGCCACTAACGGCTCTAAAGACGTTGAATCGCGAATTATGTCATTGACTGGAATAGTGTGAAGTATACAAATTGCTATATACGCTTTCCTTTCCTTGCTTTTGTTTTCTTCATGTCATGTTGTGGGAATTGGATTCCCATTTACTTCAAGATCCATCGGAGTAGGGCGCTTGTGTTTTCCTTCTTCTTGTTACTTGCAGACTATTACACATCAGGTATACACCCCTTGTGGTTCAGAATTGACTTTTCTTTAGAAAGCCTTCTTTCCATTCCATCGTTTTTGTTTTTCACTCATGATTACACTACTGGAATATATCTGGTGGTTAGCATAAAGAATGATTTGAAATGGAGTGACCACATAATACTAATCGTGGCAAGGCATATGATAGATTCATTGTAAGATCCTCAGCAAATACAGTCCGCCAACAAAGGAAGTAGCTTACAAAACAGTAGCTCGACCAATAATTGAAAATTTCTCATCAGTGTGGGATCCGAACCAGGTATAGTTGATAAAGGTGAAAGAGAAGGTCCAAAGGACAGCAGCACGCTTCATTGTACGTTCATTTAGTTAGCCTCAAAGCGTTGCGGAGATGATCGACTAACTAGAGAGGCAGACCATGCAAGAGAGGCGTTCTGCTTCATGGCATGTGCTTCTGCCCAAGTTCCAAGAGTAAACCAATATATTGTTCCCTCCTACTTATATTTCGCGAAAAGACCGCAAGGATCAAATTAGAGAGATTGGAGTCCATACGGAGACGTACGGAAATCTTTTTTTTTTTTTTTTTTTTTTTTTTTTTTTTTTTTTTTTTCCATTAAATACTGGTACCTGGAGTGTCAAAAGGAGTAAGTGACAGTGCTACACAAAGTATCCTCCTCCACACACCGTGGATGTAGATGTAAATGTAGATTTACACTACTGACCATTAAAATTGCTACACCATGAAGAAATGCAGATGATAAACGGGCATTCATTGGACAAATATATTATACTAACACTGACATGTGATTACATTTTCATGCAGTTTGGGTGCACAGATCCTGAGAAATCAAAACAACCACCTCTGGCCGTAATAACGGCCTTGATACGCCTGGGCATTGAGTCAAACAGAGCTTGGATGGCGTGTACAGATACAGATGCCCCTGCAGCTTCAACACGATAGCACAGTTCATCAAGAGTAGTGATTGGCGTACTGTGACGAGCCAGTTGCTCGGCCACCATTGACAAGACGTTTTAGATTCGTGAGAGATCTGGAGAATGTGCTGAACAGGGCAGCAGTCGAACATTTTTCGTACCAGAAAGGCCCGTACAGGATCTGCAACATGCGGTCATGCATTATCCTGCTAAAATGTAGGGTTTCGCAGGGATCGAATGAAGGGTAGAGCCACGGGTCGTAACACATCTGAAATGTAACGGCCACTGTTCAAAGTGCCGTCGATGCGAACAAGAGGTGACCGAGACGTGCCCCATACCATCACGCCGGATGATACGCCAGTAAGGCGATGACGTATACACACTTCAAATGTGCGTTCATCGCGATGTCGCCAAACACGGATGCGACCATCATGATTCTGTAAACAGAACCTGGATTCATCCGAAAAAATGACGTTTGGCCATTCGTGCACCCAGGTTCGTCGTTGCGTACACCATCGTAGGCGCTCCTGTCTGTGATGCAGCGTCAAGGGTAACCGAAGCCATGGTCTCCGAGCTGATAGTCCGTGCTGCTGCAAACGTCGAACTGTTCGTACAGATGGTTGTTTTCTTGCAATCGTCCCCATCTGTTTCCTCAGGGATCGAGACGTGGCTGCACGATCCGTTACAGCCATGCGGATAAGATGCTTGTCATCTCGACTGCTAGTGATACGAGGCCGTTGGGATCCAGCACGGCGTTCCGTATTGCCCTCCTTAACCCACCGATTGCATATTCTGCTAACAGTCATTTGATCGCGACCAAAGCGAGCAGCAATGTCGCGATACGATAAACCGCAATCGCGATAGGCTACAATCCGACATTTATCAAAGTCGGAAACGTGATGGTACGCATTTCTCCCCCTTACACGAGGCATCACAACAACGTTTCACCAGGCAACGACGGTCAACTGCTGTTTGTGTATGAGAAATCGGTTGGAAACTTTCCTCATATCAGCACCTTGTAGGTGTCCCCTCCGGCGTCAACCTTGTGTGAATGCTCTGAAAAGCTAATCATTTGCATATAACCGTCAGTTAAATTTCGCGTCTGTAGCACGTCATCTTCGTGGTGTAGTTATTTTAATGGCCAGTAGTGTAGGTTCCTGAAAGTGTGGCACCTATGCGGTAAATTTTCCTTCTACACTTGCACAAGTATGAAAGTTTGATTGTAGCCAGCCTGTAGATAGGTAGCCCCGATGTAAAGTGTCGATTTTCTTGACAATTGGAAATGGGCTATGCATTGTCGCGGGACCTTTGCTGTTGTTGTGGAATCCGTAGCAGAGCAGACCGAGTCCAGGGAACACCGTGCGACCTGTCAGGCAGAATGCGGTCAGTGTGCTAAGCGACTGCCGCGGACTGTAGCCTGCCGCGACGCGAGCTTTTTGTATTCGAGGCTGCCGGCCGCCATACCGGCGCGCGCCGCATCCGCGCGGGTTATACGCGACTCCATTCGCCGCACGCCCGTCCATATCCGGCGTTGCAGCATTCATAACGACGAGATGTTTGCACCAGGCCGGTGGAGCTATGCGCGCGACCGCACTTGTCTTCCGACACGCACGACACAAGCGTACCGCGCGAACGAAGCTGCTAATTTCTCTCCAGCTTCTTGTGATTTCGAGGTTGTTGGTTTGCTGATCGCTGGTCGGAACATTTTTTTTTACTTTCTACGAGTTTTATATTTATTGTCATATTGAAGTTATAATTAACAAATATTTAATCATAGGTTTATAATAAGAATAACATCTTTCGTGTGCATTTTCAACTTTTCACGGCGTAATGAATAGTCCAATAGATTTCGGGAATGCAACCGCGTAAAATTCACTTCTTCTGCTGATATTTCGGCCGCGTACCTTCCGGTCATCTTCAGAGTGAGTCGAAGACTGTCGACTGCTCTGCTCTGCTCTGCGATGTGAGTCCAAGAATGCAAGCACGAGACGTGGAAGAAGAAGACGAAAATAATAGTTATACATCAAGAGCATTCTTACCTTACGTGGGCGCTTTTTCGTCAATGATAAGCCGCATTCTCGACAAACATCGTGTTAAGGTTATCTTCCGGCCACCAGTAAAGATTGTAGCCTTACTCGGGTCAGCGAAGGATGATTTGTTGCTTCGCAAGTCAGGTGTGCACCAGATCCCTTGCGGGAATTGTGATAATTCATATATAGGCCAGACAATACGCACTGTCCACGAGAGATGCGTTGAACACAGAAGATATACTCGCCTATTACAGCCAGACAAGTCAGCTGTGGCTGAACATTGCATAGAAACTGGTCATTCAATGAACTATAGCGATGTGAAGATTTTGACACCCATATCTTCGTTTCGGGATGCTATATTTAAGGAAGCTGTTGAATTTAGACTGGCCAACACCTTATTAAACAGAGATAAAGGTTTTAATTTAGACAAAGCTTGGAACCCTGCACTTGGAGTATTGAAATCACAGAGAAGACGTGAAGGTGTTGCCGCCGCCGAGCATGTATCGATAAGTGAACACCGGAGCGCTTCCGCCACGGGGGGCGCACGCGTGTGAGTACTTGGATATGCAGTATACCAGCATCTGTGACGCGCACGCGCATTGCCACCGCGATCAGGCTTATAAGGCCGAGCCCGGCACCTCGTCGACTGTCTTCGACTCGTCTGAAGATGGCCGGAAGGTACACGGCCGAAATATCAGCAGAAGAAGTGAATTTTACGCGGCTGCATTCCCGAAATCTATTGGACTAACATCTTTCGTTTTTCACGACAAATGGCGTGAAAATCCAAGAAAAGGCAGTAAATTAAAAAACTTGTACAAAGACGCGATACGTCAAACACATTAAAAAAATTATCGATTACAATTTAAAAATTACACTTTTGTAATTTTGTACAAAATCAAATTATTGCGAACACTAGCATTTTCACACGGTTATTAATTTCAAATAAAATGTATTGTTCTCACCTGAAAATTATAATTCACTGTTCGTTAACTAACATTTCAATGACTAATAAGTGCTGCTCCTATGGAATACGGCGAAATACCGCTAGTCTTCTTCTTCTTTTCTCTTTGTTCCGCTTGTGCACGGTCGGCGTGGTTAACTATGGCTTTGGCATGATTAATTTTATGGGGTGGTCGGATGCACTTCGTGTAGCCACTTCATTACTCTCCCCCGTGTTATGTTGTTATACATGTGAATCGCGTAACTGAGGTACATATCAGCCCGGTATTCACTTAGTGGGATGTGAGAAACCGCCTAAAAACCGCATGCAGGCTCGCCGTCACATGGCCCCATGTCGTTAATCTGCCGCGCGGATTTGAACCGTAAGAGTCACAGGTTCGAATCTTGGCTGGACATACATTTTCAGCTTCCCTCATTCATTTAAATTAGTACACACTGGCAGCTAATGTAAATTCCTTTGTATGTTCAGCGTCGATTACGGACAGCCAGCATTCGCCCTTCAGTCCTGGTGTCCCTTAAAAGGAGATATAGAAAGGTAAATAACTTTCGTGGATGAGGATGTGCAGCAGCTAGTTACGCATTTATTCGTACAGCAGAACAGTGGTTCACCAAACAGGTATCTTTGGCAGTTTTTGTAGATTCTGTTCTATGTGTTGGTTGTTGTCTTTTTTCCCCTTTATCTCATTGGAATGTTAATCCATAGCACTAAGCAAGTGCCAGTTTGTTTATGTGATAAATAAAGTGTCATGACTACAAAAATTGGCACTGAAGATTACTTGTAAATAAAAGCGAAATGCGTATGCCAAAAAACTTGTTTTACTCAGATGCATAGATGATTAAAATTGACAAATATCTGAAAAGACATATTTATCCTGGTGGGTCGGTGGAATCAGGCAACCTTTCCTGATTGGTACATGGAGTGTGGTTTGTACGAATTTCGAAGGAAGGAAGATTAGTGTTTTACGATCCGTCGACAGAGTGGTCATTATGGGCGGAGCTTACGCTCGGATTGTTTGGGTAAGGATGGGGAAGGAAATTGGCCGTGCCCTTTGAAAAGACCGGAGTGATTTACGGCAATTACGGAGAACCTAAATCTGGAAAGCCGGAGATGGATTTGAACCACCATATCACGAATGCGAGTGTGTTACCACCACCTCGCACAGTCTACCAATTTCGAACGGAAACTATTCGATCGCCCCTTTTATACTGCACAGGAAAATTTACTTTCAAGTACAGCTTAATATACAGTTGAAACTGATTAGAAAATCATAACGGGAAATGATTATTTTTTCACTACTGGGGTAACTGGTGAAGAAAGAAAGAGGGCATAAAACTTCTCCTCAATTACAATGAATTATCTGCGGGCTACTTTGGTACTACGCGCGAAAAGAAATCCCCGTCTTTAGAAGAGATTCGGTTGTGCTAGGTAGCTGATATCATTCTCTCAACTCAGTAGCAGACTTTTAAGTAGAGCCTTCGTCCTGGAAACTCCTGTTAACGCTAGCCAAACTGTGAGAACAAGTTTACATAAAAATAAAAATGCACCAAACATACGTTGTAAAGTAAGGTCGAACTACTAAACTCTGTTCTTTTGGTACATAAAAGATCTTACCGGATGCCGATTTAGTTCGAATATTATCATTGTTGATATCGGGCAACATTATAAATACACCAACTTTTTAAGGGGATGTTACCCACTGATGTATTGAGTTATGTGGAATTTTACATTGTCTCATAGGTTATGAGTCTCGTTACTGTCTCACGACTCGTCAAAGAGTGAAACACAGCTGAATTCCGGGTGCTTCAACCTCGAAATTCATTTGCGAAATGACTTTGGATACTTTGTGGTTTAATTTTTTATGTAACGCCGGTTACGAATCTTCATGCTGTAGATCAGTTTCCATGGGGATGATTGGACTTAGTTCAGGTTGATACTATGACAAAAGCGTTTTTTTCTTTTCTTTCAAATTTAATTGCAACTGAGATCCTGCCTGTCGCCTGTTTCAACGGTCTGTGTGTAAGGGGCAACTATCGCTTTTCTGCAGTTGTTAGTGAACGTTAATAAAATATTTTTCATTGTTTGAAACCAGATACGCGGACGTAGAATTATATTCTAGATCTCGTCAATGCCACCATCACGGTAAGGACTGCTAAGTTTGTATCCTGCCAGTGGTTCCCGTATTACAGCTTCCTGCAACACTGGTTGCTCAGTAGCTCGGTCACTGAATCTGTTATCAAATTGTGGAAGCGATTTCTAGCACTAACAAGAAACGTACTTGGGCTCGAACAAACATATCTGTATGAACGTTTGGTTACAGTATCTCTACGTACACCTCAATGTGTTGGTGGGTGTCGTTTTTATGCAAAACTTTGCAATCATGCTCTAGATAGCACTGTAGATGTAATTGTAGATGCCATACGTAATGCAGATATCTGAAATATAATTCATGTAATAATCTTTGTACATGTTCTCTAGTGTATTGTCACCAAAAGCCGTGATGATAGTTACAACTTTAACCTTCTTCTCGGAAGACTGTTGGTATTCACTGTCACTGCTTCCATCGCCTCTTCCCGCACTTACCGTAGCGCTACCGCTAGCAATGAGTTCTTCGTCATTATCATCCCTTTTGTCATCATTATGTGTTAGTGTTACAACAGTATCTAAGTTATGCTCATATTTCTGTCCCATAACAGATACGAGAAAGCATACGCATGATTCATCTTCTACACTAATACCATCTTCACGAAGAATGGTTCTTCGTAACTTCATCTCAACCAATCGCAATACTTTAGCAGGATTGATTATCAACCGCCGCTCCATCTGACGCTTCACCACACAAATGTCACAAAAAGCAACTTCGGAGGCACAATGCACCGTCCCTACTGGCGAACCGACAGGTCAAAGTGCAATGTGGCAAGGCACATGCAGAGGCCTCTAACGGACGACTGCAGAGTTTTGCAGATGCGGGAGTATCACTTGTGCAATAAGGGACGTTTACAATATCTCTTATACGTTTTTGGTGTATATGTATTTGTTCGAGCCCAAGTACTTTCCTTGTAAGACCTGGAGAGATTAGGGCTCGTACGTATGGCATTCAAATATTCGTTTTTCCCTCGTTCTATGTGGGAGTGGAACAGGGAAGCAAGTAACTAGTAGTGGTGCTGAGCACCCTCCGCCACTCACCTTTGGGTGGATTGCGGAATATGTATGTAGATGTAGAACTGTTGGAATTCGAATTCTTGAGCAATGTTCTATTTCTTAGTCACGTTTATGTGGCAACGTGAAGGGGACTACATATTTCGTCCTCCTGAACCAATTCCGAGCGGTCGCTTCCCACGCGCTGTACAGTGATTTGCAGGGCGCAGATGTAGATGTAGCCAGCAGCGGGAACTACCGATGTGTGCCCGGGTTTCCTGCGATAAGGTGGCTGCAGCCCCGTGAAATACAACTTACTAGCCGTGACGGATGCGGACATGTAGCATCATTAGCGGCTAGTACAGCGGCGGTACCGAGTAAAAACAAGTGTGGTGCACCAGTACCTGTCGAGCATAGCGACGTGCCGGCGTTGCGACACGGCCGCTCACGGAGGGAATGCGCCGTTTCCTGAGCAGCGCGCGGCTACCCAGCCGTCCTTCCTGCAGGCCGGCGTCTCACGTTCCACCGTAATGTCGCCACTTCCTTAGGGCTCCGCTTCAGTATTTTCTGCGGCCGGCCTTGCAATCCGTGTGGCCTAATATCTTAAGGCACCAGTTCATAAGACGCACACTTGGCCCTCCTATTACGAGGGGAGTTCAAATGAAAACTAGTTCCTATGTAGCTAAGAAATGATTTGAAGATTAGCGAAAATGCCCGAAACCGGTCAATTTGAGATTGCAAAAGCAGCGATAGACAAACAAAATCAGAGTATTTTCTACAAAAAAGGGTCGCAAGTGTCTCTCTACCGACAAGTCAAGCTCTGATTTCCTTTATTTTACTGTCGAAAGTAGCACCATGAAACTACATAATAAATACAATAAAATTTACACGAATGCTATGCAGACGAATGCTACTGAGTATGTATTAGCACAATCAACAATGTAATACAGCAAGCTGCTTATTTTTCTACAAGAATTCCTTGACAGAATAGAAAGTAAGAGCCAAGAGAGAAATCTTTAGTTTGGACTTGAAAGTGCACGCTTTACTGCCAGGAATTGGTAGCTTATTGAAAACTGAATACACCTGTCTACACAGGAATTAATGAGTTATCACCCCAGAGAATATTTGATTTCTGTATAGTATTAACTGAGTAAAAGCTGTTAATTATGAGGAATAATCTCATATGGTGAACACCAAACGACATTAAAGAATATGTATCTTGAATGACAGGTCATAATTTCCAGACTATTGAACAGAAGTCGACAAGAAGATCGCGAACTTATATAACATATTCCTCGAACGTTTAGTTTCTGAACAAAACATACCTACTCTTTGTGAATGAGAAGAGTCAGCCCATAATAAAACGTTGTTCGTCACAAGTGAATGAAAATAAGCAAAGCGGACTGCTTTTCGTCTTGTAGTGTCACTTAATGCTGACAGTGTTTCAACGGTAAATATAGCAGCATTCAATTTATGAAGATCTTGAAGACGAGGTTTCGATGGTAATTAACACCTACCTGAACACCTAGTAATTTGGTATGTTCAGACTCACTAATCGCATGTTTGTTCTTTGTAATCAAAATTTCGGTTTTAGTTTAATTATGTGTTGGAAACTGTAAAAACAGAGACTTACTGTGACTTAGCATTATTGTACTTTCTAGAAGCCACAGCCAATGACCTGAATTATACTCTTTCATACTTTACCTAAGTTGCAGTCAACACCCTTCACTACCAAGCTAGCGTCATTAGAAAAGAGTAATTTTTAGAATCAGCTGTCATATTTTAAAGCATGTCATTTTGCATGAAATAGTACTGGTCCCACCACTGACCCTGAAGTCTCCTCATTTAACCGTGTCCCAATCAGACGTCACATCTAACTTATTCTCATTCGTGTGGGAAAAGACGTTTTGCTACCTTTACGTATGAGAGGAACCAACTGTGGAGTTACTTCTCTTATTTGATAATGGTTCAATTTCTGAAGTAATATTCTGTGATTAACTTACTCAAACGCCTTAGTTTAATCACAGAAGACGTACAGCATTCTTGCCGTATAGTTTAATCCGTCTAATAGCTCACAGAGAAAAGATAAATAGGATTTTCCGTTGTTAGACCATTTTTAAAACCAAACTGCACGTTTGTCAGCTTCTTATACGAACTGCTCTTGTCATTGTCACCAAGTAGTATTTTAGATGGCACTTCGGGAAAGCTGTTTTCTAAAAAAGTTACGAAACGTCTTAACAACCAAACCGGTTGTAATTTGAATCTGCCTCTTTGGGATAAAGTCTTGTAACATCTAGGGACGCGAAGGCTACGTCGTCAACTCCCCCTAATAACTTCAAGGCTGTGCCCCGAGTACGCAAGGTGATGTTCATCGTCGTTTTCGTCGTCCGAGATCGAATTCCTCCAGCACGGAAACACCGTTAACAGTGACGTGTACTGTGGAACACTCCGGAGCCTACTCAAGTCCATCAAGAACGAACGGCCTGGGCTACTCACGGAGGGAGTGATTCTGTTCCGTGATGGTGCGTGTCCACACGGCTCTAGAATCACACGGAGGGTACTGGCCAAGTTGAAGTCGGAGCAGCTTGAGCATCCGCCCTACAGCCTGGACATGTCGCCCTGTGATTCCATCTATTTGGCCTACTAAAAAAAAATCTCAAAGGGAAACGGTTCAGCTCGTACGACGAACTGAAGAACACAGAAGAGGACAGGCTCTAGTCAAAGCCACACGAATTCCGGGGACAGGAAATCCTTCAGCAGTGGGATAGTTGTGCTCAGGCTTCATGTGATTACTTTTGAATAAAGACTTTAATTATACTCCTAATGTTTTTTCGAACCTTTACATTTGAACACCTCTCTTACTTTTATTTTCACATTTCTTCACGTTATATTTAGGGAAATTCTATTAGACACATGTTTAATTATTAACGATTTAGAAACCTTAAACCAATGGCAACAGAGAGTTTTTAAAACCTAATCAAAGTACAAGAATGGCTGGATGTTTACAGTGCTGTTTGCATAAACAAGGAGTCTTTTCTCAACACATTTCCATGTTCACTGAAAACTGCTTTCCTTTAGAGCGGTAAAAAGCAGCTATTTAGGTGATGGTTCAATTTAGGTGGCTCACTAAAATGGGATAGGGATGTACAATAGCTCAGTGTGCGACTTTATCAAAATGTTAGAAGCGGCCACTGAAGCTGTTGTTGCACATAAAAGACAGTGCTGTTAGGTGATTAAAATATCTTTACAGAGGAAAAAATCATATGCTCTGGAACTAGAATAGCTAATTAGCAGGATAAAATTAAAAAAGTACAGTCATTCTAGAAGGAAGTAGTTCAAAGTTGATAATATAAAGTCAGTTATAGTAAAAATATTTACTTACTGGTAAGATATAGGTATGGAATTTAGACAATTATTTCCTTAATACCGTCCGTGCTTTAAATAAAAACTATGTTGCTCCACGGAAATATATATCTTTTTTAGAAAACAGCTTCTGGAACTGCCATCCAAAATACAACTTGGTGACAATGACAAGGACAGTTCATATAAGACGCTGACAAACGTGCAGTTTGGTTTTAAAAATGGTCTAACAACGGAAAATCCTATTTATCTTTTCTCTGTGAGCTATTAGACGGATTAAACTATACGGCAAGAATGCTGTACGTCTTCTGTGATTAAACTAAGGCGTTTGAGTAAGTTAATCACAGAATATTACTTCAGAAATTGAACCATTATCAAATAAGAGAAGTAACTCCACAGTTGGTTCCTCTCATACGTAAAGGTAGCAAAACGTCTTTTCCCACACGAATGAGAATAAGTTAGATGTGACGTCTGATTGGGACACGGTTAAATGAGGAGACTTCAGGGTCAGTGGTGGGACCAGTACTATTTCATGCAAAATGACATGCTTTAAAATATGACAGCTGATTCTAAAAATCTCTCTTTTCTGATGACACTAGCTTGGTAGTGAAGGATGTTGACTGCAACTTAGGTAAAGTACGAAAGAGTATTATTCAGGTCATAGGCTGTGGCTTCTAGAAAGTACAATAATGCTAAGTCACAGTAAGTCTCTGTTTTTACAGTTTCCAACACATAATTAAACTAAAACCGAAATTTTGATTACAAAGAACATGCATGCGATTAGTGAGTCTGAACATACCAAATTACTAGGTGTTCAGGTAGGTGTTAATTACCATCGAAACCTCGTCTTCAAGATCTTCTTCATAAACTGAATGCTGCTATATTTACCATTGAAACACTATCAGCATTAAGTGACAGTACAAGACGAAAAGCAGTCCGCTTTGCTTATTTTCATTCACTTGTGACGAACAACGTTTTATTATGGGGTGACTCTTCTCATTCACAAAGAGTAGGTATGTTTTGTTCAGAAACTAAACGTTCGAGGAACATGTTATATAAGTTCGCGATCTTCTTGTCGACTTCTTTTCAATAGTCTGGAAATTCTGACCTGTCATTCAAGATACATATTCTTTAATGTCGTTTGGTGTTCACCATACGAGATTATTCCCCATAATTAACAGCTTTTACTCAGTTAATACTATACAGAAATCAAATATTCTCTGGGGTGGTAACTCATTAATTCCTGTGTAGACAGGTGTATTCAGTTTTCAATAAGCTACCAATTCCTGGCAGTAATGCGTGCACTTTCAAGTCCAAACTAAAGATTTCTCTCTTGGCTCATACTTTCTATTCTGTCAAGGAATTCTTGTAGAAAAATAAGCAGCTTGCTGTATTACATTGTTGATTGTGCTAGTACATACTCAGCAGCATTCGTCTGCATAACATTCGTGTAAAATTTTATTGTATTTATTATGTAGTTTCATGGTGCTACTTTCGACAGTAAAATAAAGAAAATCAGAACTTGACTTGTCGGTAGAGAGACACTTGCAGTCCTTGTTTGTAGAAAATACACTGATTTTGTTTGTCTATCGCTGCTTTTGCAATCTCAAATTGACCGGTTTCGGGCATTTTCGCTAATCTTCATATCATTTCTTAGCTACATAGGAACTAGTTTTAATAAATCACTACCAGTTTCAGTGTCATTACTTTGATAGTGTTCCATTAATACTAGTTGCACTAACTACGAGAAATTATATGGAGACTGATGACAGTTCCCGAAACTGGGCAGGTTGTGGTAGTAGAAACAACACTCGATAGACGGAAAATAATTATATTTTTAACTTTAAACACGCTGGATCACATTGCGGTCTACATTGCGATACGTGATGGTAAAGTTTTGTCGTACTTACTACACATCAGTCATTAATTATATAGTAAGACATGAAATGGGTACACGACGGGATCAGGCACAGTAAATGAAGAAAAGTTTTGGTTTAACTCCGTCGATGACTATAGGTTTGAAAAATGGTCGTGTGCTACTTGAAGAAACAGTCAGCGCAAATCACCCGTAACGGAAGAAGAAGAAAAAGAACGTGTTGAATAATTTCGTAAAGACGAAATATCTTGCTCAAGATGAAATTTTTTACTTATTGTTATCAGCTTTGGATAGTTCTGAGGAATTAGAAGAGACACACATCCCAGTAATATATATTTTTTATTTAGTTGTGATATGTTTGATCCGTAGTCTTATTGTGTCTGCTAAACCTTAGAAAGAATATATGTAGTTTTCACAGTTAAAAATACCGTCAGATTTGAACTGGTAAAATATACGAGATTAAAAATGCATAAATAGTGGCTTGAGTTCATAACGGATAGATCATGTCCGTACAGTCTTCTTTTGCCTGTGACGTCATCGTAACATTGTAGATGCAGGCAGCGAATTAGCTTTGTGTAAAGCTATAAATCGTGAAAAAGCGCTTAGCTAAGTTATATAGTTGGGTCTCATTGTGAAGAGCTTGTGGGGCCATACTAGGACACAAAATGTAACAAAAATATTTCCCCGGAATGTAAGTATAATTGGTATTAAATTGAAAATTACAAATCAATGAAAGAAGTCAAATGTGCTCGGAGTTACAGAAAACGCAAGTCACGGAAAATATCAAAATATCAAGTCGAAAGGAGTCGAAACACTAACGAAGTCCAGTGGCAGTTGAATACGAAAGTTATGATCAAAGAAGAAATTAAAAGAAGAAAAAGTTCATAGTAGTTACGTAAATGGCCCCTTCGGGCATATAATGATCAGCGATTGTCCAAGCTTGTCACTTATCTCTTCTGTAGCAATTATAGGCTTGTTACTCGGTATAGTCATTGTATTTAAGAGACTCATAATTTACTTCTTAATAAGCAGCATTTGTTATGACTGGATGACTTTCCACCAATTACTAAAAATGTAACGTATCTGACGATTCCCCAGAAGCACGTAATTTGATAAGAACTCTTCTGGACTGGCTATTGTGTTTAATAACGAAGTATAAATAACCACATCCCTGAAGGAGCAAACTGCGAAAGCAGTGACTCCTGCGATCACAAATCCTGCCGATTCAAAATCTATCACGCAGTCTGTTTGCGTGCCAGCGACGCAAAAAGAGATGTAGTTTTCCGTTCTGTCTGTGTGAACTGGAGTGCTTCAGAATCGTGTGTCACGATTACTGGCGTACAATAGCCCCTGCCCCTCTCTCGGCAGCAAACATGTTTTTAATGCGTCAAGGTAAGACCTGGGCTCAGGTCATTAGTGAAAGCTTTGCCGTTCTCCGCGTTACTGTCTTGTAGTAGTTCCGGGGACATTTACCACCGCTTGGTGCGTGTCACCAGATCTTCACTTCAAGTTGTTCGGGGCAAGTCTGAGTTTCAAGGGTTACATTTTTATGGTAACGATCTGTTGCCAGAAGATAAGTGGTTTGCACGGAACACTTAAGTCATCTGTATCTACCTGTGACTCACTTTTCTGGTTGAACGGAGTTGTTTGCGTTTGTTACCTCGCAAAATTACAGAGGAGAGAGCCCGCTAAATGAGAGACACCAGTAATTTATAAACCGTTTACTCCAGTTTCGCAGCAATACGTAACCCTTCATAAACAAAACGTGCGTAACTAACAAATATTATGATAACAGGCTTGGCTACATTACAGTGTTTCTTGGCGAAATTGTGAAGTAAAGATTAGTGATTCATTTTTATTATTCAATACAATACATTTGATGGTGGAAATAATGAACTATTTACGTTAATTTACCACATTAGCTACCAATGGGTTTGAGATGAAATCAACGAGGGAAACCTGAAAATTGTTGCCGAACTGGGATTCGAATTAGGGACGTCATGGTTACTAGGCAGTCGTGGAGTCTACTACGCCTCTCGGACACCGCAATCATCGTAACTGCGCGGACTACCCTAGTAAGCGTCAAGCCAGACTCCAATTCTGAAGTAATCCACACACAACTAAGGTAATGGTTCTGATCTTTTGGATTATGCGAATGAAAATGGATAAGACTACTTTCGTGGATATGTTGAGAAGTTGAGTGTGGTAAGGTAGCCCGTGCAGTCTATGTGATTGCTGTGTTCGAGTGGTGCAGTGGTCAGCACGACTGTCTAGTAAGTAGGAGGATTCGGGTTCGAATCCCGTCTTGGTGCAAATTTATAACTTTCCCTATTAATTTAAATACCACTAGCAGGTACTTTCGTAAATTGCTTAAATTAAAATTTTGAAGAATCCACGTTAAACAGTAGGTCCCCCTATAACTGGCTGGGTAAGTGAGTTCGAAAGTCGGAGGAAGACAACGGCGTACCACCTCCAAACAGGACCATGCCTGGTAAAGCACTATGGTGCTCAAACCAATCTTCGGATTGTTGACTGCTTTTCCTTTTAATAGCTGCAGTATCAGCAATGGTATACATGTATAAATGCTAACTACAAGAAAGAATAATTTACTTACATTTCCGTGTAAATTTCGTTATCGATAACGGTATAACTTTAGGTACGTATAAGGTGCATCTGAAAAGTTCGATGAGTGATCCATATTTTACAAACCGCGTTGACGAGGATGAGGTGCCCGCACATACACATTAAGGGACATCTAAGTATGTGCCCCCTATCGTGCAAAGCACTGCAGTGAAACGGTGGTACACGCTGCGACTCAGCTAACATGACCAGTGTGAGTATCCGTGTCATTGCAACATGGAGCACAAAATGAAACAACGCGTTAACATCAAGTTTCGTTTCAAATTAGGCAAAACGGCGACGGAGACCCATGGAATATTATTGCAAGTATATGGTGTGGAAGCAGTGAGTAGAAAGTGTGTGTTTGAGTGGTTTACACGCTTTAGAGACGGAAAGGAACGTGTCGAGGATGAGCGACCTTCGGCTCAACCGTTCAGTCCCAGACAACATCTAACGAGTGCGATAGCTGCTTGCGGATGATCGGCAGCTGTCTTCGAGAATGATATCCCTGAAAGGCTTACGCTTCGCAATTGTTGCGTGACCTCAGTGATTCGAACTATTCCACAAGAAGCGTTGGCTGACAGATTCCAACAGCTGTACAATCGATGCCAGACGTGTATTTTAGCCAAGAGCGATTACATTGAAGGTCAGTAAAGGTATTTTGTTTGTTACTCTTATTTCTTATATTTACTGAGGCCATTCACCTTACTTTTCAGCCACACCAGCCGTTCCCCGTCGGGGGTTCAAATCCCCGCTCGGGCATGGATGTTTTTGCCGTCTTTAGTATAAGGTAGTTCATAAGTAATTTATAAGTTTAGGGACTGATGACACAGCAATTAAATCCCATCAGCTTTACAAACATTTGAACATCAGACGCACCTTGTAATACCGTGGAGATTACAATTACTGTACAATTTAATCATTCGCACTGTCAATTACAGTCTGTAAGTACTGTATTTTAAACCAAGGTGCAAATACACCGTACATTCGGATAATGATCTTGCTATTTTAAAGAGCGAAACTTGTCAAAACTAGCGCGACTTGTGGTAGTTTTCATAGACTTAATTTACAGGTTACTAGTGGTATTATATGATACTACGCCAACTTATCAACTACTGGTTACAAATATTTTTTTCAACATTTTAACAAATGTGTTGAAGAAGTATTGAACTGGTAGTCACGCACTCATCCCCGACTGTGGAAATCACATGGATACGGTTGTCAAACTAATAAATGCACGTACGTAGAGTGTTTGGTATTCGTCCATGTCCTTAACAAGAACTTGGCCCGTGAAGTACGGTTATATGAAGTAGACTATTAGTATATCAAAGTCGGTTTCGAATTACCTGACACCTGACGTTTCTGGCCTAAAGTTAGACGTTGTCGTATTTTCCAGTTATTGCAATTAATTTTGAAATAATATACAGTTTGCTTGTCTTTCTTTTATATGTCTCGTTTCCATTTTATAAGTATCTGTCGAAAAGGAGAATCGGTGTGATAAAGCGAGCGCGTAAGTCAGTAGCGCACCAGGAGGAGTGCTGTGTAGCGACCACCTGCACGCTACGTGCGGGCGGTGCTGCACGGAAGACGTGCAGTGGCGTGTGGCCGGAGGTGACGGGCAATGAAAGCCGTCCCGGCGCGGCAGCCAGACGGCTGGCCGTTGCGAAACAGGCGGGCCACGGTGCACCCACTCGACCTGAATTGGCGCGCCGCGACTCACTGAGCGTGTCTGCCTGCTTCCAAATCAAAATAATTACACCCTTTTCTCTTTGTGTGAAATCTGACTTCGTTCATCGTGCTTGTAATGTGATAAGCCAACAATTACGCCGAGGCTCGTATCTTTTAGCTGAACACATTTTCCGACACCATTATACAATGCCCCTGTAACCACTGGAGAGCTGCTTTAGCATTCATTACTGCAGGAAGCCAGTAGTAGTGATTCCTATAGATAACTGCTACCGTATCGGCCAGAGTAATTATACACCTCTTTTTTTAAAAGGTCGGCAGCCGAGGGGTATAGGTGTGGCTGGGACGGAGTGTATTGCAGAAGTCGAGACAAGGCGCTTCTTCGTGGCCAATCGACATATTTTTTGCAATATGAATAGTGTGTTTCGATAGTGGTTTCCATGCGCGGACCTGGATTTCGGGTTGGATTTTACGGGTTTCTATGAAAGTGTTGTCTTTAATCACCGAGGTGACAAAAGTTGTGGGATATCTACATAGATACTCTGCAAATCACATTTAATTGCCTGGCAGAGGGTTTATTAACCACTTTAGTAATCATTCTCTACCTTTCAATTCTCTAATAGCGAGCAGGAAGAAAGAACACCTAAATCTTTCAGTTTTCGATCTGATTTCTCTTATTTTAAATGGTTGGTCATGTCTTCCTATGTAGATGGGTGCTAGAAAAATATTTTCACATTCAGAAGTAAAAGACGGTGATGGAAATTTCGCAAATAGCTCTCGCCGCAACGAATAACGTCGTTCTTTTCATGATTTCCACCTCAAATCGTGCAACATTTCCGTGACTTTTCCCCCCTATAACGTGATAAAACGAAACGAGCTGTCCTTCTCTGAACCTTCTCGATGTCTTCCGTCAGTCCCACCTGGTGCGGGTCCCACATTGCGGAACAGTACTCGAGGAGAGGACGCACAAGTGTGATATAGGCAGTCTCTTTCATGGAGCTGTTGGATCTTCGAAGCGTTCTGCCAATGAAAGTAACCTTTGGGTCGCCTTCCCCACAATATTTTCTATGTGTTCTCTCCAGTCTAAGTTGTTCTTAATTGTAACTTCTAGGTATTTAGTACAATTTACGACCTTAAGGTTTGACTGATTTATCGTGGAATTCAAGTTCAGCGGATTTCTTTTAGTGGTCATGTGTATTACTTCACACTTTTCATTATTTAGTGTTAATTGCCAATTTTCGCACCAAGTAGAAATATTGTCTAAATCGCAGTTTCTTTTGATCCTCTATTGACTTCACTAACCGATAAACGACAGCATCATTCGCGAACAATATAAGGGAGCTATTCAGATTGTCTCCTAAATCGTTTATAAACACAAGGAAGAGTAGGGGACCTATAACGCTTCCCTGGGGAATGCCAGATATCACTTCTGTTTTACTCGATGACTAACCGTCAATTAATACGAACTGTGTCCTTTCTGATAGGAAATCGTGAATCCATTCGCACAATTGGGGCGATATTCCATAAGCACGCATTTTCATTAGAAGCCGCTTGTGAGGTATAGTGTCAAAAGCCTTCCGGAAATCCAGAAATATGGAATCGATTTGAGATCCCTAGTCGATGGCACTTATCACTTCATGTGAAAAAAGGGCAAGCTGTGTTTCGCAAGAGCGGTACTTTCTGAATCCGTGTTGACTATTGGTTAATAGTCTTCGAGGTAGTTCATAATGTTCGAACAACGTATACGTTCCAAAAACCTACTGCAAAACGACGTCAATGAGATTGGCCTGTAATTTTGGGGATCACTCCTATTGCCTTGCAGATATGCAGATGACGGTAGTATCGCTTACTCAAGGAATAAAAGGGCGGCGTATTGGCAGTGCTGTTAATTGTGTTCCGGTAACTAATGTGAAAAGGGTTTACGGGTAATTATGGTCGCGGCCCCAGAATTAAGAGGCTTTGGACGTAGTTTTATCTAGATGCATGGACCATTACATTTCAGCAATCAGTTGATTTAGTAATCCGAGATCCACAGCATCAAGAACTTGCAGAGACTACAAAGTTACAGGTATTAACTCTCGCTACGAACAACACTGTGGCTGACAGCAGCCACTTAGTGACAGAGAGGAGCTGCATCTGTATAGAGTTGTCAGTGCTAACAGACTAACAAAACAGCTTGAAATAAGCACATAAGAGAATGTGAGAGCACGACCAACATATCAAGGTAGGACAATGGGTTGTAATTTGAGGACTGGCTCGAGTGCGTTTGCTAACAGCATATCAACTGAAGTGCCTCACCTTGGCTCGTGGCGGTGGCGGGTGATCAGCATCAACTAAAGAGAAGGCTTGAGCAGTGTGGTGTCACTTCACACAGAGAAGGCCACGAACGCGTAGGTGACTGTCTGGCTGCTACGACAAAGTCCAATGCTTATCGTCCCTAGTCAGCAGCTACGCAACTGCGGTCTGCTCTATGTGAAGTGACACGACGGCGCCCAGCTCTCCTCTTCAGGTGGCATTGGTTGGATGCAAGATTGGAAAACCGTGGCTTGGTCAGATAAGTCCCTATTTCAGTTGGTAACAGCTGATGATAGTGTTTGTGCGTGCGCAGATTCTATGAACCCAAACCCCATGCTTGTCAACAGGGCACTATGCAAGCTGAAAAAGGAAGATTAGAATTTAATGACACGTCGACAGTGTGATTATTAGAGATGAAACTCACAGTCGTATTGTTTGGATGAGGATGGGAAAGTATATCGACTGTGTCATTTCAAAGGAATAGTCCTAGTATATGCCTTGAGTGATTCAGGGAAATAACGGAAAACCTAAATCTGGATGACAGAAGGTGGATTTGAACCACCGTCATTGTGAGCCTAGTCTTCGGGGTTGCAAGTTGTTGGTGGCTCCATAATGGTGTAGGCTGATTTTACAGGGAAGGGGGGGGATCACCTTGATAAGTGTGACATAGACACCACGCGACTTAGTTAACGCTTGTAGCGGAATTCCAGGAACGGATGTGCCGATAAGGAGGTAAGTGTGTAATATGACACCACTGTGTAAGCGATTTCAGGGCGCAATCCCGCTCTGCCTACAGACTTCAGAATCTAGTGTACTAACCACTGCGTCAACTCTCTAGGTAACGCTTATTTAGATGCAGTTGATAGTGTTGCAGATCCTGGGTCCACCAATAAACGTCTTTGGTAACACCAGTACAGCAATGCATTTCTTAATTTGTCTCGCACGCCGTACATCGCTAAGAAAGATAAGGCCCGAGCGCTGTCGTGTTACGTCACACAGAGTAGGCCGCGCTCACATAGCTGACTGGCTGGACGATGAACGATGAGGGACAGTGGCCACAGCCAACCAGTTAGCGTACTCTCTGTGACGTGATATGACATAACAGTGCGCAGGCCTTCTCTAAAGGTGGCGCTGAGTCAGTCCGCAGCCACAACTGTTACATCAGGCTAAGCAACGGAAGCTCCGAGGCACGAACGAATGTATTTCTGTACCTCGGTCGAGTTATGTTGCCGAGCGAGGAACGGTATTTTATAGGCTCCTGGCGAGTGCATCTGAAGGGCCGGTGTAGGTAGCCCGGCAACACGTACGGGAATCACAAATCATGAGCCGTGCTACAGTTAAATTTCACTGTTACACTTTTCTCTATTTGCGTTGTCTGTAGCGGACGGCCTGAGGGGAGAAAGTGGAGTTTCTCCGGCGCAATCTGTCGGGATGAGAGCGCAGACGGGCTAACGAGCGCCGGCGTCGGCGTCCGCTGTCGCAGGCCCGGATTACACGTTGGGTAACAGCGCGCCGCCGCGCCGGCCTGGTGCACTACGGTGCCTGTACCAGGGCGAAAGTCCTGCGGGGCGTGGCGGCCGCGCCCTCCTGCTGCCCGCCTGCCCACGCGTTTCATTCTCCTGCTCCAGACACTCGCTGCACCGACAGGGACTGGCCTGCTGTAAGCAGGGGCAGCGAAAAATTCATTTTGCATTATGCAGTCCCAATGTGGATAATTGGTTTATTGCCAGTTTCCGTCTTATTTATGTGTCTGGCCAATGGCAATTACAGATGAATCTTTGGGGTCATGTCAGTCGGGTGTCGCATCCTCTCTGGCAGCAATGCATGCCCTTGGAATGACGTCAGGCAGCCTTTGGATCCTTCCCTGCTGCAAGATTGTCCACAGTTGTAACGGCTGTCCCTCCAGATGTCGCGGGACAGAGGGTTTTTCAATGTCGTCCCACACGTGCTCAGTGATGGGAGGGATGGAGATCTGGCTGCAGACTAGTGCAGCCAGATGTGCGTGGACGCGCATTATCTTGTTGGAACACTGTTCCACGGTGCTGTGCCATCAGGGATAGGACGTCTGGACGTAGGATTTCTGTCACGTATCTCTGTGCCGTCAGTGTCTGACTAAGTACGACTAGAGGTGACCAGAACGTATATCCTATGGCTCCCCAAAACATGATGATAGGAATTACGCCTGATCGCCTCTTCACAGGGTGTACTCTCTGCCCTTAAATCCGCCGAACCAAAACACGATGGTCACCGGAGAAGGGAAACTCCTCGCTGAACATTATGCGACTCCATTCATTCTCTGTCCATGCCTCTCGGGCAAGGGAGATCTCCAAACACCACAGTTGGTGTGCTGGTGTTAGTGGCATCCGACAAATGAAGTGATACGGGCAGAATTTGGTAGCAACGAGTCGTCGAGACACTGTGCGGAAACTCACAGAATGTTTTACAGTCTTCATTATATGTTTGCAGATGGCGGGAGCCGAGCTTGTGGTATTTCGTATTGCGTGGCGCACCATAAAACCTTCCTCCTTCGGGGTGGTGTTTCTTGGTCGATTAGAATCTATATAACGTTACTGGGTGTCTTCATGTAACCATTGATGCCAACATCAGGCATCTTTGGCACCTGAATCGTCTGGCAGTTGCACGATACGACATACCGCCTCAACGATGTGGTGTCTGGTCTGTCAAATGCATTCAGTTAATGGACGGGCTGTCTAACGCGTCAGCGATACATCGCAGTTGTTTTGAATTATACGTAAACGTATTGCTTCGCTATCTCAATCACAGCAGTTGTCGGTACAAATTTCACAACGACAGGGCAGTGACTTAATGTATGAAATGAAATGGGCGTTCTAGACATTACAGCGCTGTGACAATTTAATCATTTAATCACACATCGGTGGTATGCATGAATACCGAAATGAGATAATATTGTACCACTGCTTCTGGGTGTATCACTTTCTTTGTCAGGCAGTGTATAAGAAACTCTTACCCTATTAGTAGGACTGAGTAGTGATTTTACTGCAAAGGGAATGAAGGTTATGGTTTCAATGTCCCGTCGCGTAAACTACGTGGTCATTAAAGACGGAGTACAGGCTCAGATTGATTTTCTCAGCGATGGGGCAGCATATCAGCCGTGCCCCTTGAAAGAAACCATCCCGGCATTTGCATGTAGTGATCTAAGGACACCTCACGCGGGGACTTTGCTACAGAGTGAGTTATCGACTATGCTCTTAAAATGTGCAAAAGGATTCATTTTTTAAAAGTGCTGGAAAAACTTTAATTTTTCGAAGTTGATTTTTGGAGTATTTTTGAAAAATGTGTCATATTGCTTTAGGAAACTGGCATTTGGATGATAATTTCCAAATCTTTAAGTATGAACGACATGGATGAATAGGAAAGTACGTAAGCCCCACTACAACATTTGGTGAGTTTGGAATAAATCCCTTTACTAACAACTGGTTCGAATGATACATAGCAAACCAAATGATCAAAGCAGTGATGAATATTACACAAAATGATGAAAAGTGGGAGAATTTTAGGAACTATAGAAAAATCATGAAAGGAGTGCCCCAAGGTTCAGTTTTTGGTCAATTTCTGCTGCTGTATATGTTAATGACGTTTTGCTTAACATGGTCACTGAAGACCCTATGATAGTACTTATGTGCATATTGCTTCTGTAAATTCCATTTGCGAATGTGTTTTAACAATGAGTAATTGACGGACATGTTACGATGGCGGATTAGGTTATTTACTATGTAGATAACATAGAAAAGTAATCAGAAAGAGAAGAACAAACCCAGGAACACTATTTTGATCAAAGTCATTGTGTCAATGTACTCTGAACTGCAAAAACAAAAATACGAATTCCTGATTGAGATGTCTCGAAATCTTAAAAAATGATTCTAGTGGTTCCTAATACTGGAAGAATAAATATAAGTGTTCGAGAAACATGCGTAGTAGTTTTAGAACGAAAAAAATCTAACTGTTCATTTACCGGAATTGATTAGACCTTCTCGGCAATTGCATGAATTTCCCCTTTCATATATTAATTTGGTATTTAATCAAGTAGGCAGATTTAAAAAAAGGGTTACTACGAAAATAATAAAAAAAATAGTACTTTAAAGTAACGTTTGTATTGTGAATTCGAAAAAAAAGTAGACATTAAAATAAACATGACTTGTATGAGTTCCTGCCTTTGTTATATATCATATTTTGATTAAAGCACTTGTAAAAAGGTTGAAACGAATGTGCATAACACAATTACCATAAAAAATGAATCAAAGTACATGGAGATACTAATTATTTTTGGGTTCTTTACTGACCACAATAGTAATAATAGAACAATGTGCAGAAAAATATTTTGTTTCTATGTATATCAAATATATAGAATTAAAATTTGTGCTGTAGCCGGGATTTGAATCTTGGACCTCTTCGTTACTAGGAATGTGGTATAACCATTACGTAACTGCGACCTAATGGATATGGTTATTGCACGGACTGCCTTAAAGCATGTATCTGTCCACAACACAAACTTCAATTCTGCCTGATGTTCCCCTATAAATACGTATCAACGTTGCCGTGGCACTCGAATAGCGGAATAGCATCCCAGCAATGAACGGTAATGGTAACGATCTTGTATTGTATCTCAGGCTGAGGTGATATAAATGTGAAATAATAAATCAATATCGAGATACATATTTCGTCATATATACAGGGTGTTTCACTAAGTGTGTTTGCCTCTGTAACTTATAAAATAATAGGTGACGGGAAATTTTAGTGCGGTAGGTCAACACAAGAAATGTTACACTTTCTGCGGAGCTATGAACATAGTTTATGGTATCATTTTCCAAGGAGTTACAGCACAAAGAGGTAATTTTTTTAAATGGAACAATAGTTTTTCTATCGTGCATTGGATTCGTTGAAACCAGCTGCGTCCAAATCAATTTAAACTACATTGCTATCACTGTTAGTTTGGGAGCTATAACCCTTCAAAGTTTAGGGGGCAGATTCCACAAACGCTGCGCATAATGCAATGCGCCTTCTAAATGTGGTGCGGCCGAGTTGTAACGTCGCGGTATCACGGAGCGAGAAGCTTCCTCGATGCGCTGTTAGACTGCCGACTGTCGCCGCACACGGCCGTATACCCGACAGTGGAGCCACACAAACAACCGGGGCTCAATATACCACAGTTGCTGACATCGTATGACGATGGCACACACGAACAACGAGTACGTTGACATGTTGCTGATGCTCGGCGAGTGCCAACACGATGCCACTGAAGCAGCCACGATGTATGCCGTTAGATATCATAGGCGAAGAGCCCCGGCAGCCATTACGTTCTTTCGTGCCGAACGACTTCAGGAAACAGGCAGCTTGGTAATGCGCCGCAGTAACAGACGAAGACCTGCAAGAAGTGAGGAGACGGAGGTGTTTGTTTTAGCTGCACTACACCACGATCCTCATGTCAGCTTACGAGTCGTTGCTTCAGTCGCTGGTGTCAGTCTCACATCTGTGTGGCGTATAGTACACGGCCACAAGCTTCACCCGTACCGCCTGTCACTGACCCAGGAGCTGCATGAGAACGATTTCCGTGCAAGAGTGACATTCTGTATGTGGGCCATGCATAATTTCATGCTGGAGTCTTTACAAAGTGTTATGTTCTCTGATGAGTTCACGTTCACAAATTATGGTGCTGTGAATAGCCATAACATGCACTACTGGGCCGCAGACAATCCTCGGTGGGTACGACCTGTCGACCATCAACGTAGGTGGGCTATTAACGTGTGGTGTGGAATACTTGAGGATGAAATAATCGGTCCACACTACTTTCCAGACAAACCGACAGGTGAGTTAAATCGCGCTTTTATAGCCGACAGTTTGGGTGGTCTCCTTGAACATGTGTGTCTACACACGAGAGTCCATATGTGGATGCAGCACGATGGTCACCCAGCCCATTCTGCGCGTGCTGTTTTGGAAGAACTAAACAACAGGTTTGCAGAAAGATGGTTGGGGCGCCATGGTCCTCATTCATGGCCCGCAAGGTCGCTCGATTTAACACCAGTAGATTTCTTTTTGTGGGGATATCCAAAGGATCGTGTTTATGTCACTGGGCCCACATCCCCAGATGATCTAAAACGGCGCATCGAGGACGCATGTCGCTCCGTCACACCAGCGATGTTATATCTCGTCCACAGATTGCATTATGCATTGACGAACATGGACAAACATTTGAACATCTCATGTAAATCAACTTCCCATCGCCATCACATCCATCACCCACCACACAGCCATGTATTATGTACAGCGTGTGGTATATGCCCCTGAAACTTTGAAGGGTTGTAGCTCCCAAACTAACAGTGCAGTGATAGGAATGTAGTTTAAATTGATTTGGACGCAGCTGGTTTCAACGATTCCAATGCACGATAGAAAAAAACTATTGTTCCATTAAAAAAATCATATCTTTGTGGTGTAACTCTTTGGAAAATGATACAATAAACTATGTTCATAGCTCAGCAGAATGTTTAACATTTCTTGTGTTGACCTACCGCACTAAAATTTCCCGTCACCTTTTATTTTATAAGTTACAGAGGCAAACACACTTAGTAAAACACCCTGTATATTGTCTTACACATTCCTTCATTTCATCCCGATAGGAGAGTTGTGATCGTCAAAAATATCGATAGGACCTCCGGGTTAAGAAAACGCGTAATTTTTTTTTTTTTCACGACGTTCATTTGCTGGAAACTGCTCCCGAAACGAAAGCGTGGCAGTGGTGGGCCGAGTGGCGGCGAGTCGGCGGCGGTCAGCGGCCTTGGCGGAGCCTTCGGCGCGAGCAGGCGGCCGGCCGCGGCGCGGGTGAATGCTGCGGCCGCTCACCGCGCCTCCGCGTCACGTGACCTCTGCCGCGCGGCGCGGCGCGGCGCGGCAGACCTGCCTTTCCACGCGACGGCCAGTCATTAGCGCAGCGCGCGAGAGCGGCCGCGGCACAGACTCGTGCCGCACGGGGGCGTCCGCGGCGCCTTTGTCACCTGTCTGCGGTAAAAGGACAGGCCTTGTCCCCACAACACCACTCTTTTTATGTGCTTTTTTCTGTCAACGCTGAGGCCGCATTCACTCACACAATCGAAGCTCATTACGCGCCCACTTCCCAAATACCGGCGAATTCGTGGGACGAGGTTTTCGTGCCCACTTGCTCACTTACTGCAGGTTGCCATCCGTGTCGAGATCTTCGATCGACGATTTCTGACGTTTCGCCAGCTGATTGGCCGCCGTTGTCTAACACTACGCTTACATGCAACACACAAAAAGAGTCAGCGTGCAAACCATTCAATGAAACATCAACGATATAGGCTTTCGGAGTCGAATGCCCACTCTTGTACCCTTGCTGATTGCGCGACACAAAGATTTACGCCTCTGTTGGGACCGTCAACATCAAGATTGCACCGTTGATGACTGTACACTTGTTGCCTAGTTTGACAAGTTCATTTCCAATTGTTTAAATGTTTGTAAATCTATGGGGCTCATCTACGTGGCTATTAGTCGTAGCTTACAAGCTACTTAAACTAAGGTAAACTACCCTAAGGACAACACAAACATCTAGCCCGAGGGGGGACTCGAACCCCTGACGGTGAACGCCGCGCGCACCGCAGCACGTCACCCCAGTGGGCAGACCCGACCTGGGCAACTTTTAGTGGCCATTAGAAGGGTACTCTAGAAACGACAGTTAACCCCACAGCCGAACTGAGCAACTTCCTCTCGCAGGTAGCAGGACGGTCCGACCCAAGGCGTTCCTGACCCTAACTCACTACGTTTACATGCAACACATCTTCCGGAAGACGAAAACCGGTTTTCGTAAACCGTTTTTCGCTGTCGTGTTTACATGGCATAGCTAGAATCGGAATTTGTAGCTCATTTAAAATGGCGGCTGGAAAACAGCTGATTCAGTTCCTTATTTAGTCAGCACAATCGCTATTTTTCTTTATTTAAATACACAGATTTATGTTCACTCTAATATTTATACTTTTATTTCACATTACAAAATATCACTCTTTCCATATGTGTCGAAAATTCTTAACACGAAAACACAATCTGACAAGCCAAGAACGCTTCAAAAACGGTTGCGTTTACATGGGCACGAAAATCGATTGTGGAACAGGAAAATCGCTTTAGAGAAGAGGATTTCCAGAATCCATTTCGGAGTGTTTACATGACCAACCAAAAGCGGAATTGGGAAATCGGTTTACGAAATCCGGAGCTCATGTAAACGGGGTGTAAGATTCTCTTTCCATTTCTCGTTCCAGACTGGAATCCGTCCCTCGACTTAAGATTATAGACTGAGGGTACGTTCTATCTTCCTAATTTATTGCCCGGTGAAGTGCAGTAACTGGATGTGGCATGGATTCAACAAGTCGTTGAAAGAGTCCTGTAGGAACACTGCATCATGTTGCCCCCATAGTCATCCATAACTGCGAATGTATTACCAAGCAGGATATGGTGAACGAACTGACCTCTCGATTATATCCATAAATGTTCGATGGGATTCACAATGGACAATCTAGGCCTCATCATTCGACGAAATATTCTTCAAACCGATCGCGAACAACTGTGCCCATATTAGTTGTCTACTTGTTATCTAAAAAAATTACATCATTCTTTGGGAACACGACGTCCGTGCTCTAAATGGTCTCGAAACGGCCTAGAGAACCATTTCTAGTGAATGACAGTGGCGGTGCTTGGTATTATTGCAGTTTGTACAAATACTAATTTTTTAAAAGTGTATCTGTCCGTTCTTCTTATATTTAGGAAGCCTAATCTATACCATGAAATATGTTATAAACAACTACTTTATTTCGTACAACGTCCTATTGCCCTGTAACATACCGATAAACGCTACCAGCCTCGTGACCACGTCAGAAGGGTTTGCATTCCTTCTGCAACCAACACCACCTATACTCCGGTCACCGAAACGAGAGACGTAGTGTAAACACACTGAGGCGCGTGACGAGGGGTGGACAAAACAGGGTCGCTCGCTCAGTTTCGCTGCATCCGTTTCAGGTGTAAGGTCGTTGTGTGTTTTATTATATAGCAGTGCTATTAGAAGCCAAACATTTGAAATTCATTTCTTTTAATACTCTATAATAAGTGATTTTCTCCGAAAATTTCCCAAATCTGCATCTTCGCGTATCACAACAAGCACTTTGTCAAGGGTTAGAAATTTCTTACTAAAAACTTTTCTTCGTATCGCATTTCAGTCAAAGTCATCAAGACGTTCTGAAAGCTTTGCCTAATTCTTTTTTTTTCTTTTCCTTGCAGGTTTCAAGGAGTGTGTGGCGTTTTATTGACTGTTTTTATAAGAATGTCAGTCATTGACTGTTCTGGGTACAAGAGCTGGGTTTCATACACACTAGGAACCATGTGTTCTATAAGGAACTTTATTACTTCTTCTTTGAACGCTTTTGGATCGACTCAAATTGAAAGATGACATAATGAGGTTACTCTTACGTGATACCAATGAGAGAGAAAAAGAGACACACAGACTATGAATGCTGAATTTTATTGTAAATACTAATACTTCCGTTACTATTCATCAATTGGTCCTTTAAGATGAATTTCACAGTCAACACCTATTATCATTGCTATATAACAACACACACAACGACGTTACAACTGAAAAGGATGCAACGAAATTGAGCGATCGTCCCTGTGTTGTCCACCCCTGGTCATGCGCTTCAGTGTGTATACAGTACGTCTCTCGTTTCGCTGAAGGGAGTATAGAGAGAAGGTCGCGGCGCTCTCGTCTGACGTCACGCAGAGTAGTCCTCGATCGCGCAGCTGACTGGCTGACTGGCTGACCGCTACGGCAAGAGCACCGTGCCCCAGCGGCCGCCTAGTCAGCTGCGCCATCGAGGCCTACTCTGCGTGACGTCACACGAGAGCGCCACAACCTTCTCTCTAGGTGGTGTTGCTGCAACTCCCTGGCGGACAGCTCGGCCCATTATACCTGTGGCAGCGGCGAGTTCAGGCCTGACCGTGACGTCGCGCGAACATGCGCCCCAGTGACGTCACAGGGGGGCTCAGATTGCCTGCATGCCCAACACCAACTAGAAGACAAGGCCTCACAAATGGCCGTGCTACGTCATACTGACCAGACCGCGGCTGCCAGCTTACTGGCTGCCCGCTACGAGGCCGGAGGCGTGCCCCAACGGACAGCCATTCAGCTGGCGGTCGCGGCCTGGTCAGTATAACCACAGACAAATATATACAGAGGGAAACCTCCGTAAGGGCCCGGTCCTACGCTCAGGGGTGCAGGGAGGGAGGGTTTCCAGCAGTTCTGTAAGATGTCCCATGATGGCGCTGCGGTCAGAAGCAGGCGGCAGGTAGCGGCTGTCCCCACCACCACCTCCCCTCAAATGGCAGCAAGCCGGACACAGCCGTGGCCTCGTGGCAGGCGGCACGAGCACTCCCCTCAGCCTCCACTCCACGCTACCCTCTGACGTGCGAGAGGCACCCTAAGCCAGGGAACCGCCTGACACCTGCTAGCATCTTACGGAACTACGAGGGGAGCATAGGACAGTGGTTTAGGGGGGGACCTCCTCTGTATATGTTACTTTGTGGTATGATGTAGCACGGCCAGTTGTGAGGCTTTGTCTTCTAGCTGGTGTTGACATACCCCTGCCCAGAAGCTGTTCCCAGTCCTCCGCTAGATTGCACTGCTGTTCAGAAGATATTTCTCTCCGTGCTTCTCCCAGAATTCTTTCTTCCCAAGTATGTAATTGTGACACCTATATTGTCATCTAAAACTCAGGTGCAGTAATTTTGCTTCATACACAAATTACCTACCACAAGAAGTTTAGATTATTGTCTAGTGGTGTTAGCCTAGTAGAATTTATAATAAAAAACAATTTAAGGAAGACGTTCACTGAGTGCTCTAAACTGTCTGATTCTCATTATTCTCATGACGTCATTCGAAACAGAATCTTGTGATGGAGATCACAGACTTTAACTAGTGGGTTAATGATAAACTTATGCCGATAGACAATAGCAGTGCGAATTTTCATAACAGATGAGGAAAGACTAAGGGTATTTATAAATTATAATGTATAAATTGTCTCTCACTTCCAGTATTTTAAATGAAGAATTAATTTATTTTCGACTAGGAATGTAGCTCATTATGTAATGATTATTGATTAATTGTAGCTTGCCACATACATTTTTCTGTAACTAATATATCTCTAACTTTTCATAGGATCGTAAACTGGATTTAAAAAGATTGAATTTTGTGACCTTCATACAGAATAATGTTGATTGTGTGGCATTTACGGCCGTTAGACCCCAACTGGGGTAGTGTTCAGCCTGTCTGGTGCAAGTCTTTTTATCAGACGCCACTTCGGCAACTAGCGTGCCAAATGATGCTAGAACGATGATGACGACGACACAACACCCAGACCCCGAGCGGAGAAAATCTCCAAACCTACCAGGAATCGATCCCAGGCCCCTTGCGTGGCAACCCAACACGATGTCCACTAGACTACGGAGGACTTCATATTATGAGGTATGTCAGGAGGCCAGGAACTGAAATAAAGAATTTTCTCCCATGTAAGTGTCTGATATAAAAATGTAGCACTGATACTTGTGTGTAACACCAAGCTTCAGGTATCACCAGCCGCCGCTAGTGAATGATCCGTTCAGTTGCACTAAAGGGCCCAGTCAGTTCCATGTAAAAGTAATCCACACTGTCGTGGAACCGCCAGCAGCTTGCGCAGTGCCTTGTCAAGTTGGCGCCAGGGCTTCGAGGTGTCTGCGCTGCACTCGAATCCGGACATAAGCTTTTACCAATTGAAACAGGGACTCATCTGATCAAGGCACGATCTTCCAGTCATCTAGGGTGCAACCGGCATTGTCACCTGCCCAGGAGAAGCAATGCAGGTGATGTCGTGCTGTTAGCAATGACACTCGAGTCGGTCGTCTGCTGCCATAACTCAGTTACGCCGAACTGCGCCTCACTGTCCTAACCAATACGTACCACATTGGTTTCCGCTGTTATTTCCTGCAATTTTGCTGACTACTATAAGCAGTCGCAGCTGCTGTTAGCCGTTAAATGCTGCCGTCACGCCGGCCGCGGAAGCCGCGGGGACTGAGGCGCTTCAGTCACGGTCTGCATGGCCACTACGGTCGGGGGTTCGAATTCCCCTCGGGCATGGATATTTGTGCCGTCTGTAGTCTTAGCTAGTTCATAAGAAGTTTGTAAGTTTAGGGACTGATGACCCCGTAGTTAAGTCCCATAACTTCAACAAACATTTGAACATTTGCTGCCGTCATTCCGTTGTCCGCGATGAGAGGTAACGCCTAAAGTTTGGCATCATCGGCATACAGTTGACACTTTAAATTACTTTAAATGTTGAAGTCCCTTTCTCCTACCTTTACAGTAAATATAATCTTGCCATGGGGAACGTTCATTTACAGGGTGTTCGAAAAAAAAAAAGCGTCGCATATTTGAAAGACGGTAGTACTCATCGAAACAAGAAAAATTAATCCAATAAATACAAGTTCTTATTGTGGAAACACTTTAAAGAGGTCGTCTACGCAATTAAAATCAACAGTGTGCACACAATAGAGGTCGGGTCTTCAATGCGTGCCAGCAAATACTGCGACTCACTGATTATGCTGAAGGTTATAGGAACATATTGCCATGAATGGACATCACATGGAACACCACCTTTGAGCTCGTGTTTATGGGTGCGTTTCGGGACCCATTCTCAAGCATGCGACACATTTCTTGATCACCCTGTATATGAACAGTCTCCATACCAATATTACTTTTAAAGGTACAAAAGGACCAAATAATTTCCAGAATCACAAATGGAGTATGATTAATACGCTCGCAGTTTGGATATGTGAGTCGCAGCCCCGCAAGACGCAACACGTGGAATGCGCTGTGAGCAGGAATGAGTTTTCCAGAAGTTACGTAAGAAATACCACAAGACGAGGCACGTCAAGGTGACAAACCGGAAAAGGAAAGGTCGGGTACGGCGTTTACGTTATACATCTCCAGGTTGACGGACTGAATCGGCTGTGCCTTCCGCAAACACTGTGTAGAAAAAAAGCGGAAGGGGCCGACTAGCAATGGTGGGAATATAACAACATACAATAGAATTCGTTTATGCGCGGGTTTTCGTTGTGGAGAAGGGCTACCGTTTGTTAAGTAAAATAGAGAAAGTCACAAACAAGAAGGTAGTTTTGACCAGAAAGACAAAAGCCTCGAGATCTACAGAAGCTGGAGTTCCTTGCGGCAGCTGACGGCAGGTTTCAATTAACAATGGGGAATGCACAGTGGTAATGACCAGCTTTTTTGGATCCATTGCGTAATAAAGTAAGACAACGCGCGAGTTCTCAGACATTTCAATCTCTCAAATGTTATGGCGTTTTATAATGTTACTAGTCATCTAGGCAGAGAGAAGCGATCTTCAGTATTTTTAAAAAAAATGTATGGATATCAATTCCACTGTCAAGATCGTATGCTTTTATTAGTGATTGCTAGTTCCAGCTGAATGTACATGACAGCAGTTGAGTGTTTACCATGTGACACACACTATAAAATGGTTAAAATTCCCTCAGTGTGTATGACATCAAGCGTAACACATCGTCAAGATGTAGTATTCTGTCTGTGCCTTTTAAAATAATGGTTGGTGTGGTGTAAAGTATATTAAAACACATAGGAATTAATTCTATATAGACACTTGTAGTATGTACTTGTAAGAATCTTTGCATACTGCTGCTGTCGTAATACTGGTTACTTCAAAACGCTCGCCAGACGGCGTTGCTGTTCAACATATTTTATAATGACGTGACTTTATATTATCTATTCGCTATGTACTATGATGTCAACGATGATGACATTTTTCCTTTAGATTACATTTTTTTCTCATTAAGTAATAGACAACCAAGCGGTAAACATCACAGAAGTTATTACAAGTCACGCTTGAAAAGACTTCAAAACTTCATTATTTAGTCGTCAATTCATACAGTATTAGGAGGCGACGAATGTTGTACCCAATCCTGCTGGAAAAGACAAGACACACAGATACTGAAAAGAACAGCAATACGTCGAGTAAGATCGACAATATTCTTAGGTATAAAAATATTGAATATTGACTTTCATAATGTTCTAAGTCTGGAAGATACGCGCGAACTTGGTCTGATGGGATGGATTTTTCTGTGATTCATCTAAAGCGGTCGGCCTAATACGTCGGCTTAAGCACTTGTGACAATCTGATAATTTTACTCTTTGACTCAAAATTTTTCGAATGTTCTGTTCCGCAACGCAGATGCAAGAATGGTCAATACAGGGCACAAGATCTGTTTCTGTTTACGTTCCATGTTTTAAGTAAATCATGTCTCCAAACCAAATTCGATTCCATTTTAAAAGGATAATCAATGTTCCCTCAGCAGAATTTCCTGACTTCGCGGCCTCTAACAAACCAGTACCCACTACTTAAGCCACAAAACGTGGTTATGCAATGAGTAATATGTACCTTTTAGCGAAAAAAAAAAAAACATTTATTTGTGTTTTTTGTGTTTTATGATTGTGTTATCCCGTCTCTAGTGACTTAGGTGTTGATGGTATGACATACGTTGAATTCCCGTTTCTCTTGTTATTGGTCTTGCACTCGTAATGGTAAAGCAGCACCTTCAACCTCAAACTGTAAGCTTCCCATTCATTCCTCTGTCTTGTCTGCTTTAAAAACACACTACTTACATTTATATATCTACCTTTGCTTATTTCGTTGTACAGTTTGTGGCTTGTTAATTCTGTGCCTATGAGTCACAGCATAAAAAAGGTTTTGACGGAACGTGAGTCATTCTTACATCAGAGAGCAATAAGCGCCTATTCAAAGCCAAAGTGGAAATGACTAACGCGACGTGCTAGTCTAACTTGCCATCTCGTTCTTTTATTTTTATTATTTCTCTTACAACACTACATCATTTTGTAGCGATTATTGTCTGTTAGAGTGGCAATGCGTACATCACGGAGTTACGCTATTTCATTCATTTTTTTTTAAGTTGGAAACGCTTGAAACTACTGTAAGAAATACGTAATTCCACACTGCAATATTAAGTGCATGTCCACAAAGTAAGTTCCGTTTGGTTATATAAACCAAACGTTAACAGATACAGAGAAAGTATATATTGTATAAAAATCTGCAACTGTTCAACTACTTTTCTACATAACTTCCGAAATTTTGTAGGCACTTGTCATAGCGTGGGACAAGTTTTTGTGTGCCTTCTTCATAGAACGTTGCCGTATACTGGCTTGCGGTTGCAGTGCTAGCCATTTCCTGTCCTGTTCCACTCACAAAGAGAGCCACGACGGGAAAACGTGTACAATTCTAGTTTATCTTATCTTTGTACTCTTTACGCCAAATGTAAGTTAGCGGCAGTAGAATAGTTTTTCTGTCAGCTACAAGTGCCGGCCCTCTCAATTTCCTGTTTACTGTGCAGTCGCGCTGGCCATTACGCCACCTGAACACAGTGATCACCACGACTACACGGATTATCGCGGGACACCTCTCGGTGGATTCAAATTTTCAACTTATTCATAAATTACTGTCTTAGTGCTCTTGCCCATTTTGTCTATTACTCACAGCATTTCGCCGATTCCAGTAAGAGCCAGAAGAAAAGACCACTGACTTTCCCCCAATTCACGAAGAATTGCAAATATTTTAAAATGTTGTTGTAAAAGTAAAACTAAAGAAAGAAATTCATATAAACATAGTTAGGGCTAATAAAAGGTTTTGCCTGAAATTTAGCAACCTCGTTAATATGAAGCCATCACAAGACTGTATGAGGTTAAATAAAAGCACGATTTCCATTTTTTGTTGTTGTCATTGATTGGTGAATCTATTAAATCACGTCCCAGATATGTATCTGCAGTAATTTCCCTGAAACTCCACAGATTATATTATTTCCAGAGACTATAGAAGTAAATTTGATTATTTTCCATTTAAGAATGTTGTCAATCGATATTGTGTGTTTTCAATGATTTTCCAACCTTGAAACAAGCTACTTTTCAGTATTGTTCAATGAAAGAACGTAATAACAACAGTGTATTAAGTAAAGCCACATAGTAGCTGTTGTAATTTGTAGATTATTTTAGAAACAGGTAGTAATAAAAGCAGATTATCTGACACGTTCATACAGTTTTAGTTAACTGTATTACCATCATTTTCCAAAATTAAGTTCTCTACAACCTCTGTTGAAAACTTTGTGCAGTTGCTGGAATTAAAACAATACATTGGACCTAGTAATTAATAAATTACAAATTTTCCCAAATTATTTCTTTGCTTCTTTGGAATTTCAGAAAAATTACTGCATATAAGTGAATGTAACGTTAGGCTGAGAACGTTTTCTTAAGTGTTGTTAACAAAGTGTTATATTAATTTATCTAATGTTCTATTTATATTACAGCTGCTCGACCTCTTCCGTAAGTTCAAATCACAGACCTTCATGTAGGCTTTATCTTTATATATATATAAATTGAGGTGTTTGTGCCCATATTTCACTCTACAGCCAAAACTAAACATCGCAACTGAATAGTGTTTGTGTGTGGTAGTAAGTATTAGTCTTCCATTATGCACTATTGTGGTAGAGGATTGATAACGATAATGGGGTGGAAGATATGGGAGTTGAAAGTTGCCGACTTATATAAAATTCTACGTGTGGATGTCAATATTTTGATCTTCATCAAAAACTACACAATGGAGACGAACGATTTTTCTATGTTGTTTTAGTACAAAGTCTTCCATTGTACACCCTAGCAGTTCTTCGTGTCGATAGCTATAAGTGGGTGGTAGATGTAGTGGTTGAAAGTCGTCAGCTTATATAAAATTCGGAGTGAAGACCAGCAATGACTTTTGACACTATATTAGCAAAGAAGTTATATAAAGCAAAACGTGATGCACATTGTTCAGTCGTTTTTTCTGAAACAAGCGTGCGAATAAAGAGAACTAAGTTCATATTGCACTTTGAAGATTAAAACCACCAAGAAAGATGACAAAGCGTAAGAAAGAAATTTCGCGTTCTCGATACGTTTCTAAAAGACAGAAAACAGCGCTGAAAAATGAATCTACAGACGATAGAAACTTGAAATTTGCAGGCATTGTTTATCTTACACCATAGGCATCAGATATATTCCCATCCCTAAGGGATACATTGCTATTAAGGCAATTTTGAACCTAGAAATACAAAAATTCGAATTTAGATTTTTGATTGGAATTTCAAAAACATATGTTTCGATATTTTTAGAAATTCAACCATTAAACGGGTGAAATAAGGGAAAAACTGTTATGGGTGCTACTAAGACTATTTTGATGCTAAAAATGCGAAAATTTGGATATGGAACCATGGTTAGAATTAAAAAAAAGTGTTTCGGGAGGTTATGAATTCTGCCATCAATGGTGCAATAGGGGGTGGCAAGTTGTATCAAAATACTTGATTAGGAAAGCATTTTTAAAGCTACATCTATGAAAATTTATAGAAGTAGAAACAATCAATGTAGACCATCCAGTCTACGCAGCTAGTAAGACATATAAAAATGATGACGTTAGTATGAAAATAGAGAATATTTTCATATCCTGTTGAACTTTAGTTTTAAAGGTCGCTGTTTCCTGAGTCCATTAGAAAATGGTGAAGCTTCCGTTAACCCCGATATTGTGCCCCATCTGTTATAATCCGCTATTGACAGTACGTAAAACACGAAGCTTCTTTCCTATTCCGTCAAAGAAAACGTGAATTATTTCGAATACCAGTGATGGCTCCATCAGTAGAGTAGGGGCGCTACTGGCACGTGATCGTACCGCGCGCGCGCGCGCGCGCGCGCGCGCGCGTGTGTGTGTGTGTGTGTGTGTGTGCGCGCGATGCGTGAATGGCGATCACGACGCGACATTGAACCGGCCGCGGCGCGTGCCGTATCGGCCTCCGATCGCGCTCGCGGAAGACAAAGGCTCACTAAGGGCCGAGCAATTTGCTCCCCGCGGGCACGTTGCATAAGCAAACAGCAGGCACGCTTCTGCCAATAAAACAGGGTCAAGTTTGATGCGTACACAACTCCATATGCCGAGGGCCCCCTGTGGGCGTTGCCATATTTGCGCAGTACTGTACTGCTGTGATATATTTAGGGACAGTGCGGCAGTATTCATGAGAACAGGTTGGATAACACACTTAAATGATTAACATTTTGTGGGTGAATCGAGAGTGATAGTACGAACCAGCGGAGCATACAACCGTTTCGAATAAAAGCTTTATTAAGTCATGGAGATGCACTTTCATGTGGTCCGGAGAAAAAACATAGGTGAGAGCATACCCAGCTGCAACAAAACACCGTGGATGCTTGAGACAGAGTATCGCCGGACGCCATTTGCCACGTTTACGCCGCGGCGGATTAGCCGTGCGCACTGGGGAGTCGTGCTGCGGTGCGTGCTGCCGTTCGCCGTCGGGAGTTCGACTCCTCCCTCAGGAATAGGGGTTTGTGTTGTCGTTTGGTTAGTTTACCTTAGTTTCAGTAGTTTGTAAACTACGGGCTAATAAACGAGCAGTTGAGTCCCATAGATTTACAATACATTTGAACATTTGCCACATTTATGCTCGCCTGCCTGTTCGTCAGAGGCGGTTATACTGTGCATTGGTGTGATTTGTACGGCATCCTTTACTGTGACATGTTTTTTTTCGCTTGGTCTGAATTGTCCTACCATATACTCCTACAATTATGAACTACTTGTGACCTCACTTGGTAATGAAAATACCGTGTCATTGATGATGAAACATTTATATTTATTTATTTACTTTTCTGGGTGAGAACAGTGTGCGGAAGATCACGGACCGATTCCCGACGTGACACCCTAACATGTTCTTACATAGCCTCTGACTTGTGTGGAATACTTGTTAATATCATAACTCTTTACTCACACGAAGTGATGAGTGCTATCGACAAGGGTTCTCAAATTGATTCCGTATTTCTTGATTTCCAGAAGGCTTTTGGTTCCGCACCTCACAAACGGCTTTTAATCAAATTGCGTGGCTATGGTTTATCGCCCCAAATTTGCAACTGGAAGGGGATTTCCTGTCAGAGAGGACACAGTTTGTAGTAATCAATGATAAGGCATCGACTGAAACAGGTGATATCGGGCGTTCCACAAGGTAGTGTTATTGGTCCTCTGTTGTTCCTTATTTACATAAACGATTTGGGAGAAAATCTAAGCAGCTCTCTTAGGTTGCTTGCAGATGACATTGATGCATATTGTAGGACACGTTGTTTAAGTGTCATGAGATCATAAGGATCAAGCAGCTTGACAACGAAACTATTGGACGAAATTCACTACAGATATCGGTGAAATGGACAGACAGTGTGGGCGAAAGCTATGAGCAGATGGATAGTAAGTAAGAAGGAAGGAAGGATGGGTTTAACGTCCCTTCGATATCGTGCTCATTACAAACGGAGGGCACAGTTAATTTTTTTTTTAATTTGGGGAAGGAAATCGGCCGTGCTGTTTGAAACCAACCATCTCGGCATTTTCCTGGAGTGACTTAGGGATTTGATAGTGTCTCCAGCAAAACTATAGGGGAATGCCTAAGAAAGAAAAATGTACCCAGAAGACTAATTCAGAAAGTAAAAATGCTGTACGATGGCTGCTGCAGTTGCGTACAGATAGGAAATGGTTGTTCTGATTGGTTCAAAACAACTAAAGATGTTCAATAAGGTAGCGCCGTTACTTTTTATGACTGTCATGGACGGAGTTCTTAAAGGAATGAAGCAGAACAACGACAAAGACATCAATGCATTTGCATATAATGTCGTAATCTGGGGTAATACAGAGAAGAAGTTCAGGAGAGAGTGACCACCTAGAATTATCATCTTAAAGCACATGGATTAACAATAAATAATTTAAAAAAACGTTTGCATTGTCAATCAACAGGCAGAATAAGAAAGGAAAAATAAAACTGGATGATACACAGCTGGAAACAGTAGACTATTACAACTATATTGGATGCATAATTTCAGGCAATAATAGGATATAGCATGTGATGAATAACCGAATTAAAAAATGAGCTCAGTTCTACTATCAAGTTCGGACTCTGGTCTGGAATGATCATGTTACCTTAAGATCGAAACAGATTCTTTCGATTATAATAACGTATGGCCCAGAAACCTGCACAACCACAAAAGAGATCGACAGTAAAACTACAAGCCGCAGAAATGACGTTCCTGCGAACTGTTGTCCAGAAAACTAGAAGGGGTATGAAAAAAAAGGGGGGGGGGAAGAAGTTGGAGTATACCCGTCGTTAAAAGAAAAAGTGACAAGTAGGAAGACCAAGGAAGACATCGCTGGACCAACTGAAGGAGGAGTCAGCGGGGATAGAGCCGTGGGAGAAGAATGGTACAGATTATCGGGTTCAGTTCTTGAGTCGCCTTCCAGATAACAGTTTTTTCAATGAGTCAGATCACTCGTTACTAATGTCAGGACGGATCCTTGGCTGTGAACTCGATGTAAGACAATAATCTTCCTCCCTTGCTTCTTGTGTCTTGAGATTTGAAGAGCAAAAAAGGAGTCGTTCCTGTGGCTCGGTAGCACTGCGGTAGAGTGCCAGACTATAAATCCAAAGGTCGAAGGTTCGATTTCCACTAGGTCCTAGGGTTATTATCTGTCATTTTCCACTTCTTTCGCCTCTTCCAATGTTGCTGATGTGAAAAATATCGAGCAGCACTGTGGTCCGTGTGGTGTCGTACAAGTATAAAGTGCGCGCCACCTACTTTCGCCGAGCGCCGCCATGCATGCACGGCGCGGCGCGGCGTTCTTACGACGTCAGCCACGAGCGCCCTCTGCTACAACACCGCTCGTGGACACCACTGAACGACATCGTTCGCTGGGGACTGAGATAGGAACCAGTTAACACTTCGGAATCAGATAGGCACCAGTGAAGACTTTGCTATCGGATAGGCACTAGGCAGGCCTCTTGCTCAACTATGTATCAGCCTTCTGCAGTACTGAGCTATGTAAAAGTTAAGTATTACTAAGTCTCTGTGAAATATATATCTCGTTCTACTCGTTCTAATTTACTCTAGTGTTTCTAGTTTCTGCTGCCCCACTGGCTGCTCACCTTCGTACCTGCACAAGCGTACATCCTTTATTCCTGTGTCGGTCTCTTTCTACTCGGCCACCGACACCTACGACGGAAACGAGACACAAAAGCGGTGACGAGGCTGGGACACAAAAGTCCGGATTCCACGTTAAAAACTGTAGGTCCCGGTATAATTGGCTGGGTAAGTCAGTTCGAAGGTCGGACGAAGGCAACGGCATAGCACGTCCGTTCATCACCGTGCCTAGTAACGCACTGTGGTGTTCGTCTTCGTCTCGCGCTGAGCGCTCGCGGCCCACAGGTGGTCCGCCGGCCTCGGACCGGGCACACGTCGGCGCCGTTTGGGCAGTGGCGAGTGCAGTACGCGCCGTGCGGCAGGGCGCCGCGGCGCGGTGGCCCGCGGCGGAGAAGGCGCGCCTGCGCTGTCCTTGCTCGCTACCCGGATTCGAGAGACGGGCTGCGCCTGCCGCCTGCCGCGGCCGTGTGACGCGGAGCGGTGGGCGCGGCCGGAACCTCACGCACCGCGCCGCGCCGCGCCGCGGCCGTGACGCAACCGCGCCGCTGCAGCCTCCGCACCGCGGACGACGACCCTGCGCGCTGCACCGCCGCGCCGCGCCGCCGGTGACCGCCCCAATACACCCGCAGTTACGCAACGCGCGCTCTGTGATGAGCCGCGTCCACTCTGACCTCTCTCCCCACACCACCCAACGACCTCCAGGCGGCAACAGTAAAATCTTCTTCCAGTTCGCAGTTGTTGTTGTTGTTGTTGTTGTTTGGATATTTAACCCTTTCGCTCCGGCGCCGCGATGGTTGCGGCGTGCGCTGTGGACGAGCGCCAGTCGCGCCCGGCCGTGCCCGCTGTACGGCGCATTTCCGCACTCCCCACGGCGCTACTCTGTCCTGCTTTCACACTCTCAGTGTTATCGCAGTTATTGGACTTTGTACCATAAATTTATTAGGGAAAATTCATTCGGAACAGAAACAGTTTTCTTCCTTCTTTCAGATAATTCGCGTAATTTTTTCGTAAATTCTAAAAGATCCAAGTTTTTGATTCAGCTCTCGTGGGATATGGACGTTATTATTATAAACGCATATTTCGCTTGTTAAACAATATTTCCACTACGGTCGGGGGTTCGAATCCCCCCTCGGGCATGGATATTTGTGCCGTCCTTAGTATAAGGTAGTTGATAAGTAGTTTGTAAGTATAGGGACTGATGACCCCGTAGTTAAGTCCCATAAGCTTAACAAACATTTGAACATTTTGTTAAACAATATTTATTTATAATTGCTTTACGTTACATTTCAGTAGCATTACATTACGATGTATGACGCGAGGCGGAATTGCTACAGCAGTCCACCGGCTGGGCGGCACAGGCAGCACTCGACTGCTGCAGCAGTCCACCGCCTGTGGAGCACATTCGCTCCCGACTTCTCCAGAAGTTCACCGTAGCGAAAGGGTTAAGGAGGACAAAACTACAATGGTCATCAGTCCCCCATTCCATCACTAAGCGTCAAAAATGTTACTGTCGACGTGAAAGAAATCCGCCCAGACATTACGCTTGCAATGTGGGAGGGGTCTCCCACTGGGTCCATAAAACATCAAAAACAACAAAAAACAAAACGAAAAGAGACGATCACGCTAAGACTGCTTACAACAAAGAAGCCGATGGCTGTGGTAGGGCCGACCATAAAAATAAAATAGGAAAAATCAACCACTCGACTGCACAAAGAAATATCCAGTTAGAGAGAACGGTAAAAACCCCCGACTCGAATAAAACGTAAAACGGAATCTGCCATTGTAGCATCGTCTCCTAAAACTTCCGATAAAACATCAGGGAGGTTAAAATTTCTCCGCAAGGCGGCTAAAACGGGGCAGTCCAACAAGATCTGGACTATTGTCAGACGGGAGCCACACCAACATTGGGGTGTGTCCTCACCACGAAGGAGATGTCCATGTTCAAAATGTTCAAATGTTTGTAAATCCATCGGACCAAACTGCGTGGTCAGCAGTCCGTAGCTTACAAACTACTTAAACCTAGGTAAACTAACCTAAGGACAACACAAACACACACACCCATGCCCCAGGGAGGACTCGAACCTCCACGGCGAGCAACCGCACGCTCCGCAGCGAGACGCTTAGGAACCGCTCGGCTACTCCACCGCAGATGTCCATGGGTGAGCCACGTATGCCCAATGCGGAGGCGACACAAAACCACTGAGTCCCGTCGAGAGCCACGCATGGAGGAGCGCCATGCGGCCGTAGTCTCCTCGACAACCCGGAGCTTGTTGGGCGTGCTCAGGCTCCGCCACACAGTATCCCAAAGCCGATGTGTACCCGTTGGCGCAACAATGACCTGAGATCAGAAGCCGGGAGGCCGATCTCTGGACTGGACGCACCGACAGCCTGCTTGGCAATTTGGTGTCGCACAAGTCTGAAGTGCGCGCCATGCAAGCACGGCGCGTCGTTCTTACGACGTCAGCCACGAGCGCCCTCTACTGCAACTCCGCTCGTGGCCACCACTGAACTGCATCGTTCACTTGGGATTAGGACAGGCACTAGGACTCATCAGTAGGCAGGCCTCTACCTAGTTAACCTATGTCTCAGCATTACACTTAGTCTGCAGTCAAGAACTGTGTAAAAGTTAAGTATTACCATGTTTCTACGAAATACATATCTTATAGTAATCTAGCTTAGTATTTCTAGTTTCTGCTGTCCCACTGGCTGGTCACCTCAGACTCTGTACTCGCACACGCATGCAACCTATTTCCCTGTGTCGGCCTCTATCTACTCGGCCACCGACACCTAGGACAACCGGCGCAAACGAGACACAAAAGTGGCGCCGAGGATGGGATACAAAAGGTAAGCCTGTCAGCGCGTTCATTGCCTGGGATACCAACACGACCCGGAGACCAGATGAACACCACTGATCGCCCGGACTGTGCAACGGCATAAAGCGTCTCCTGTATGGCCAACACCAGGGTAGACCGCGGGTAACACTGGTCCAGAGCTCTAAGGCTGCTCAGTTGTCCTTAGGTTAGTTTACCTTAGTATAAGTAGTTTGTAAGCTACGGACTGATGACCACGCAGTTTGGTCCGATAGCTTTACAAACATTTTTTTGAATCTTCGGTGCCCATGTGTATCCCGTATTAAAAAATTAAAATAAAATAAAACCATGTTATTATTAAATTAAGAATTGCGTCTTCTCTCGCACTGTTTAAGTTTTCCACTTAGATTTGTTGGGTGAAAGCAACGTACTTTAGTCAAGTATTGTAAAAGATTAAGACTATAAATAGCCGCGGCGGAGTGGCCGAGCGTACTGCGGCGCTATGCTGCGATGCGCGAGGCCGTTCCACGTCGGGGGCTCGAATTCACCCTCGGGTATGGATGTTTGTACCGTCTTTAGTATAAGGTAGTTTATAAATAGTTTGTAAGTTTAGGGACTTATGACCCCGCAGTTCCAATAAGCTTTACAAACATTTGAACATTTTACTATAAATAAGATAATTACATAACAAGTGTTTAAATCATATCAGAATAAGTATTTCCAATGCAGATCATCATTACTTTTGTAAAAAATTGTGTCTTGTACTTTTCTTTGAACATAGGCACGCTAAAATACTAGGTGTCATATACCTGAATAACAAGCATTACCATGCATTTTAACGGTATTCATGTATGACAGGAAACTAGTGATAAAAGTACACATCTGAGTGCAACAGTATTGGTAGAGACAAAATAATATTCATAAGCTGATTATCACGAGAAATTCTACTTTTCAGATCTGATAAGGTTTTGTGAGTCAACAGTGGTAACAATATGCAGCAAATTTGAAGCTCGGTCCTACACAGGTACAAGCTCTTCAGTTCAGTACCATCTATGTTGTGTTTTATATAAGACGAGGCTGGTGCCATTGAAAACAAGCAGTTGTAAGACTGAATAGCATTCCCACATGATGACGACGAAACCGGTTTGCGAATCAGCTGATACAGTCGGGCTGCTTGTTTTAAAGACTAATGGAATTTAACAGCTGTGTTTTCCCGCATGATATGCCTGCCACGTAATGAGAAACTGTCAGTGTGCTGTTCTTGATTCACTCACGATAACTGGAGATTAGCCATTACGTATTTAGTGACGAAAATAATTTCGGACATTATTTTTTTTTTCTTGAGGAAAGTATTACTTGCATTCCATTTGCGATGAAACAACTATATAAACAATGTGGTATCTCAAGAAGAAAATGTAGTTTCTTAAGCTATCTTTCTGAAATGAATTTTGTCGGCTAACTCATATTCTGGAGAACACATCTCTACTCAAGAATCCTACTTAGAATTTTACAAGATTTCATGAATACTAGGTTGCCTATTTCTGCAGTACCGCAGGTAATTGCCCCCTACACTCTAGTTAAACAAAGGTGATTACTGACTACCGAAATCGAATTTACTATGTCAAATATATAGCCTGATTCTCTTTGGATCACCGCTACATGAATCTAAGAAACTATCATCCATGCTGTTCGTGCGGCGTTTTCGGAACTCTCGTTAACAAAGAAATGACTGAATCAGTGTTTAGAACACGATATAGACTGTAGGTCACGTGTTGGTAAGACTTGGCTGTGTACAGTAGGAAAATTTCTAATAATATACATAAAAGGTGTAGCCAGTCAATACCTTACGATCCATTCATTGTTTTCTTTCATGACTTCTGTATAAACCTTATCCTCACTAACGTAATACCTTACTATCATATAATGTCTCTTATTATTTTATATTTTTTATAGATATTAGCAACAAAAGCCAAACAAAATGTGCATCTGGCTTGGAACATTGTTCTATCCATATTCAAGAAAGAGATACCGTACGCTCTAAAAAATTTCAGGATGGTAGTACAGTTAAACAATAACTAATATAAACTACGATACCATTCTTTTATCATCAGAAAAAATTATTAGACAATACGTTATTGACTACATATTAAATTGTCGCTATAATGTTGTCTTACAATAATGTTTGAAAGCTCCCCTTCTTTGTGCTTGTATGGAAAGCATGACTGTATTGTACTCCTTCCAGCTGGTGTACACTCTAGGAGCATACAACGACTGCATGGTTGGTGTGTCGCATGAATTGCGTCCAGCTGAACGAAAATACTTTTATCTTTAGCTGTAGCAAATTGCTTATGTTACTATAATTTTTAGCATCATCTTCCGGAAAGAGCACCTCTTGGATGTTTGTGATATAAAATTGCTACAAAATGTTCCGATGCACAACAAAAATGTGATAACCGCATTACCTTGCACTTGCTAGGGAGACGAGATTTATGTCATTTTGAACTGAAACGTCTCCAGCTGTAGCTGAAGGCAGGTACCGACACGTAAGGCAGTGCCATAGCTGTACCTGCGATTGTGAAATCTGGCCTGAATGTGTCACAACTGGCTCCCGCAAGTGTAGAGTAAGCCAAAATACTCGCCTGCAACAGATGGAAAAGTTAAGTGGTAAATAACTGGCGCTTTCTTGTACGCTTTCCCTGCCGGCAGAATCACTGTGCCCATCACTGCGGAGGCTCCCGACTTACCTCTTGACTGGAACAATCCGAGTAATTGTTTTAACGTCCTGGCCATTTATCCTACGGTGCGTGACGCAATCAGGTCACATGCCACGGAATGCTACTGGGAGGATATCTGACCGGTAATGAAGTGTCTCCAGTCCCTAAATAACAACATTCAGTGTGCATGACGCATCTTACTTACTCCACACTTTTTCCGGATTAAGTTTAAACTTGTAACATGTTCTAGGAAGACTTTTTAAATTATATTATGGAGCTGACTGAAAATGTTTTATGCGGAATACATGAGGCATCATGACTTGCATTCTGCACTGATGATGATCCATCACGGGAACGAAATCGATATGTATTTTTTAAAATAAATACTTCATATCGCCAACTAAGCTGGAAATTTCTTGATTTTAATACAATATTGAGATGGGCAGGCACAAGTACATTATGGTGTCAAATACAAAAACACTTTTCACTTCTGCACCATGCAGATATCTAAATAATTTTGTAGTTGCTTTTGATCTTCTGGTGACTTTACTAACCGATAAATGACAGCATCAAATCAAATAACGCTGCGACTGTAGGTATTCAGAAAACCGTGAATAGCTGGAGTACTCCCTAATAGTCTTTTCGAGCTAGTGACGTAAAGCTAGAGGTTTGTTTGAGGTGCCTCGCGGGAGTAGCCGAGCGGTCTGGAGCGCCACGTTACGGATCGGGCAGCCTCCCGCGTCGGAGGTTCGCATCCTTCCTCGGGCATGGATGTATGTGTTGTCCTTAGGTTAGTTTAACTTAGTTTAAGTAGTTTGTAAGACTAGGGACTCATGACCAACGTAGTTTGGTCCCATAGGTTACAAACATTTGAACATTTTGTTTTGAGGCTCCCGTTCACGAACCACAAATTGTACCGAAACTCAAATTACCACTTTAGAACTTCCACCTTTCTTTTATAAATAATCTTAATGTTCTTTGTGCTGAAAGTTATGTTGTATGTCATTAGTCATAACTATTTTTTTCAGTTTTAGTAAGAAGCTGCAGATGGAGGTTCAAATTTATGTTGATTGAAATTAATTTACCCCCCCCCCCCCAAGGTAATTACGTGAATCGACCTTAAAATTTTTGTGATTTATCCTGTAACCAAAGTTTAGCAGAATATTGTTAATACTTATGTGGGAACTTCGGAATTTTTACTTTTCAAGTACAATTGTAGCTTTCCGTAATCTGCAGATAGTTCTCTAAATCATTTGTAATTCGTTTTGATTTTATGATGCATTTACTAGATATTTAACGGAAATAATCTACTATGAGGGTTCAACTTTTTCATAAATAATTTATACAGATTTGAGGAACAATTTTCTGAAAATGTAATTCTGGAGAACAGCATGGTTGTACCGGAAAACAAGAAACAGAACCCAAACGTTGGGATCTATCGCTACTGCCGTGGAAGGGTGTTGAAAACTAGACAAACTGATACGATAAGGAATGAGAACATTCACCACAGAATATGGGAAGAAATGAACAGTGAGAAGAAGGGGACAGAAAGATAGGATGTGTGTTTGGATATCAGGGAATAGCTTCCACGATACTAGAATGTTGCTATAGAGGCTTACAACTAGCTAAAAAGAGGTTAACCTTCTTTGAAGAGTTTGACACAGGAGAGTAATTCGTGGGGGACGCGTCAAACCAATAATGAAGGAAAACTTGAAATCCAGGAGAGAAGGATAGTGAAGACGATAGTAGGACCAATCGAGGAAGGTAAGGAGTATTAAAGAGGACTAAACTCGAAGCCTTACAACTGATGTTAATAAATCACGGACGTGTTGTGTAGCCTTGTAGTGACATGTGAGAGGAAAGGACAACGGATTCGCAAATATAGAAAGAAAGTCAAAACCAAGCATAATAATGGAATGTCTTGGTCCTGAGTTAGATTATACGAAACAAAAAGAAGAGTAGGGGAGGCCTTGCACTCAGGTGACTTCGTAATTTCGTTTCGCTCCCGGCGAACTGCAGCCTGGACTCATGAAATCGGTGGATGCCTCCGATAGGAATATTGACCTATGTTGCCTCTACAGCTGTCCACAATTGACAACGTTTTGCGGTGCAAGATTTTGAAACGTACTGATTATTTATGTTCGATGAGATTCGTATCGGGAGATATGGCTGGCCAAAACATTCACTAGAGTTGTCCAACCAGTCACGAACTGTTGTGGCGTGATGACGTAACGCTTTATTATCGATAAAAATTTCATCGCTTTTTGGGAACATGTAGTCCATGAATGGCTGAAAAGGGCTTTCAAGTAGCCGAACATAACCATATCCGGTCAGTGATTGATTTCGCTGCTCTGCAGGACCTAGTCCACACTATTTACGAGACACCACCAGCTTGCGCGGCGCCTTGTGGACAACATGACTCCATGACATCGTGGAGTCAGCACTACACTCAACCCTACCATCAGCACTTACCAACTCCGAGTGTGTGATCCGTCTCTAACGACTACGATCTTCCTTCCTTCTTTCTAACTGAAAATGGGACGTATTTGACCTATTGACGGTTTTCCAGCAGTCTAGGTTGCAAACGATATGGTCACGAGCACAGAAGAGGCTCCACAGGTGCAAAGGCACTGGAGTCGGTGGTCTGTTTTCATAGCCCATTGACACCAAACTGTGTCGCACTGTCCTAACGGATACGCTCATTTTACGTCTCGCATTGATTTCTGTGGTTGATTGTCATTTAGCATTGACACGTCTGCGGAAACGTCGCTGCTCTCGATCATGAGGTGCAGATCGCCTCGAACTGTGCTGTCAGAGCTGACACGTAAAGCCTAAAATTTGGCATTCTTAGCACACTCTTGACATCGAAGATATGAAGATACTGAATTTATAACGATTTCCGTAATGGAATGTCCTATGCGTCTAGTTGCAACTACCATTCCGTGTTGAAAGTCTGTTAACTGCTATCGTGTGGCCATAATCACACCATCATTGTTATTTGAATCTGTTCTGTTAGTCCGTGTTTGCATTACAAATGTGGGTTTTTTGGAGGAAATCCCGCCATCATAAGTGTGTTTTGTATTTATTCCAGAAGAATGGAGAAATAACATGGTTACAAAGCTGTGAACATTGTTGCATTATAAGATATACACTTTTCTTCCTCCGTATCGTTGTGTATACATTCGATTTCGTACCTTTATATCATTAAGCTATTGTACACCCCATAATGTTTGTTGCCTTATTTTTGCGGTGTACAGCATGTCATATGTAACAGTATGAGCGGCTGTTATTTGCAAGAGTGACTATTGTGATCAATCTTATTTCAGTGTATTTACAAACTAGGTTTTGTTTATAGTGTTAGTGCAGTTTATGAGGGTACCGGTACTAAGTTGTGCATATTTTGAAATCGTACATTCGTTTGGACGGTTCTCTTGATGGACTTGATAGGTGTTATCGCGTCACAGAAATATATATTTCGCTTATGCTAGTAGTTTAAAACTTACGCATTTTTTGTTGTTGTTTGCCTGTGTCTTGACTCGCGAGATGTGCCATATATTGCTAGAGTGTCGCAGTACAACAAAGACTGAGACCACAAAAGAGAACTCCAGACAAATACAGTAATGCAAGAATTAATCAAGTCACCTGTAACTCCTGCCAGTCACATTACATTGGACAGACATGTAGGAATTTCAGAACACGTTACACTGAACACATAAGAGCTCTGAAGTGCGAAAATACACATTCAACCTTTGCAGAACATTTGATAAAAGAGACCCACTATCCCACAGCTATCGGAACTGACCTACAAATAATGAAAAACAGCAACAGTCAAAACCGCAAACTCACGATAGAAAATCACGCTTTGAAAAAGCCATAAAGGAAGGAGAAAACGTAATGAATGAATACGCAACACTGCAACAACACACTCTTCACTGCCTTAGATGATCTAACGCAGAATACAGGGCGTCAATACCGCGCGCGCACAAACACACACACACACACACACACACACATACACACACACACACACACACACACACACACACACACACACACATATATTATATATATATATATATATAGACTTAACACTTAGGGTCACAACACTAAGTATGAAAAGCAAGAACCAAACTCGCGTCACAATTACAGAAACACTCTAGCAATATACGACACATCTCGCTAGTCGCGACACACGAAAATAACAACAAAAATAGCGGAAGTTTAAAACTACTACCAGAAGCGGAATGTACTTCTGTCACACGAGAACATTTATCAAGTCTCTAAAGAGAACCGTCGAAACTAATGTACGATTCCAAAACATGCACATCCCAGTACCGGTATCCTCATAAACTGCAATAACAGCAATAAACAAAACCGGGTTTGTAAATATACTGAAATAAGGCTGTTCACAATAGCCACTTTTGTTAATAACAGCCGCTCAAACTGTTGCAGATAACAAGCTGTACACAGCGAAAATATATATATATATATATATATATATATATATATATATATATATATATATAAAGGTAACGAACTTTATGGAGCGTACAATAGATTAATGATTTAAAGGTACGAAATCGAATGTTTACACAACGATACGGCGAAAAAAAAAAAAAAAAAAAAAAGGAATACCTTATACTGCAATATATATCACACATTTGTGACCATGTTATTTCTCCTTTCTTTTAGAATAAGTACGATACTAACTGATGGTGGCGGGATTTCCGCCGAAACTAGTATGGATATGTAAATAAATGTTTTGCATCAAGGCGGATCCGCAGACTCACATAATCACGCCGAAAACCCTTTCACGTGAATCACGGTAGTATAGATGACAGCTCTTCGAAAGCACCGCCCTTGTACTTTGGGTGGGAGGCACTCCGCCATTTATATCTGTACGTACTGCTGTCCGATGACATTTCTCACACCTGCGTTTAACGTGCTATCCGATGACTTCCGTGTGAAACCCCAGAAGTAACTCGGTACCAGTCAGATGGCATCCAGTGGAATACTGCGATGTTTGCGACAGGAAATGAGGAATCCGGAGGCACGGATGAGGCGAGAGACCAGCAGAGGGTGGTGCGGGGGCGGTGGCGGAGGGCGGCGGGGAGTGTCGCCCTTCCTGGTGCGGCCCACGCGGTGGCGGCGGCGGCGGCGCGGTGCCTGGGTCGCGCTTCGCCTTGGGCTTTACGGCGGGGCGGCAGGGCGGGGTGTCCCGCGGCCTTGGGCCGGATTGCAGCCGGTATCTGCATGGATCTGGGCCACGGGCCGCAAGGACGGCTGCGCAGCGCCGCGGCGGCGCCGGCGCCGGCGCAGGGGGCCGGGGGTTCATTCGCAGCCGACAGCCGACGACACTGCGACCCGAAGTACACCGATCGTCACGCACGTCTGCTAACTACTGCTGCAGGGATCTTCAGTACATCGCACTCGATCGGCAACGTCCACTATCCTGCCTTCTCCCTCCACCCCCTCCATGATATATCCTATAACCCATCCACCATTCTACCAACACATCCAACCACAAAAACGCCAATCTACTCATCTACCATCCCGACAACCACGCGAATGCAAGAACATAAAATTCACTGCCAAGTATTTCCTACCAGGAACCCTTCTCTTACACTCGAAGCGTACTACATCTACATCTACATACATACTCCGCAATTCACCGTAAGGTGCGTGGCGGAGGGTACACTGTACCACTACTAGGCATTTCCTTTCCTATTCCACTCCCAAATAGAACGAGGAAAAAAATAATGCCTCTATGCCTCCGTACGAGCCCTAATTTCTTTTATCTTGTCTTTGTGATCACCACGCGAAATGTAAGTAGGCGGCAGCAAGATCGTACTACACTCAGCTACAAATTCCGGCCCTCTAAATTTACTTAACAGAAATTCACGAAAAGAACGTCATCTTTCTTCCAGCGATCCCCAATAGAGTTGCCGGAGCATTTCTGTGACACTCGCGCATTGGTCGAACCTGCCGGTAACAAATCTAGCTGCTCGCCTCTGAACCGCCTCTATGTCTTCCTTCAAACCGATCTGCTGCGGGTCCCAAATACTTGAGCAATACTCAAGACGTGGTCGTACGAGCGTTTTATACGCGGTCTCCTTTACAGGTGAAGTACCTCTTCCCTAAATTCTCCCAATAAACTGAAGTCGGCTGTCTGCCTTACTCACAACTGTCCTTACATGCTCGTTCCATTTCATATCGCTCTGCAATGTTACGCCTAGATATTTGAACGACGCGACAGCATCAAGAAGCTCACTAATAATGCTGTATTCGAACATTATAGGATTGTTTTTTCTACTCATGCGCATCACCTTACATTTTTCTACATTGAGAGCTAGCTGCCATTCTTCGCACCAACTAGAAATTTTGCCTAAGTCAACCTGTATGCTATTACAGTCAGTTACAGACGACACCCTCCCATACACCACAGCATCATCAGCAAACAGCCGCAAAAGGATATTTTATTGCAGTAAATATTAATTGCCGGCCGCGGTGGCTGAGGGGACTGCGGCGCACCACTCACGGTCTGCACGGCCACTACGGTCGGGGGTTCGAATCGCCCCTCGGGCATGGATATTTGTTTCGTCCCTTAGAGTTAGCTAGTTGATAAGTAGTTTGTAAGTTTAGGGACTGATGACCCCGTAGTCAAGTCCCATAAGCTATACAAACATTTGAACATTTGAAAAATTAATTGCAGTAATAAGTCATGATTGCAAAACTTTAAAATGAATTATTTACAGAACGATGGAAAAGCTAGTAGAATCCGACCTCGGGGAAGGTCAGTTTGGATCCAGGAAAAATGTAGGAACACCGGAGGCAATACTCACATTACGGCTTATCTTAGAAGTTATATTAAGAAAGGGAAAACGTATATTTCTATCTATTGCAGATTTGGAAAAAGCTTTTGACAATGTTGATTGGAATAGACTCTTTCAAATTCTGAAATCAGCAGGAGTAAAATATAGGGAACGGAGGGTTATTTAAAACTGGTACGAAAATCAAACAGCAGATATCAGAGTTGAAGGGCATGAAAGGGATGCAGAAATTGGGGAGGGAGTAAGGCAGGGTTGTAGCCTTTCTGCAATTCAATCTGCACATTGAACAAGCTGTGAAGGAATACATGGATAAATTTCAAGAATGAATTACAGTTCAGGGAAAAGAAATACAAACATTGTGTTTTGCTGATGACATTGTAACTCTGTCAGAGACAGCAAAGGACTTGGAAGTGCAGTGGAACGGAATGGACAGTATGTTGAATGGTGCGTTTAAGATGAAAGTTAACAACAGCAAAATGAGGCTAATGGAGTGCAGTCTATGAAAATCAGGCGATGCTGGAGGAATTAGATTAGGTAACGAAACAATAAAAATGCTAGATGAGTTTTGTTACTTAGGTAGTAAAATTACATATGATGGTCGTAGTACAGAGGATATAAAATTCAGAATGTCAAAGAAAAGCGTTTTCGAAAAAGAGAAATTTTATAACCTCGAATATTAATTTAAACGGAAGGACGTTCTTTCTGAATGCATTTGTGTGGAGTGTTGCCTTTTATGGGAGTCAAACATGGACGATAAACAGTGCGGACAGGAAGAAGATAGAGGCTTTCGAAATGTGTGGTACAGAAGAATGCTGGAGATTAGATGGGTGGATCGCGTAACTGATGAAGAGGTACTTAACAGAATTGGGAAGAAAAGGAATTTCTGGCACACCTTCACTAAAAGAAGGGATCGATTGGCAGGACAAATTTTTAGACATAGTGAATCGTGATTTTAGCGTTGGACGGAAGTGTGTGATAAAAATCGCAGAGGGAGACCGAGAGATGAATACGAAATGCAGATTAAAAAGTACTCATTTAGTTTGGTGAAGTACTCTGACGGTGCTTGATACCTTTGTTCTAAAAAAATAGTGCGAGCTCATGTGCATACTGGAGTTTCAGCCAGGATTGCTCCTTGAGGCCGGTCATTTTTCAGGTTATCCATCTTCGAGCTTTTTATTCACAAATATTGACAACCTTTGATCAGAAAGCATCTTACTAGTTTCTGATAAGAATTTACAACGAACTCGATCATCAATCCTTCTCTCCTTGTTATATTGTAGTTACCGCGAGATCAAAGAAATCATCAGCCGATTTAAGGCCTCTCGTAAATCCGTATTGTGGCATGTTGTCGTGTCCGATGTGGTGGTCTAGTAATAAAGTGCGTGTGAGGGAACCGAAAGGCTGCGAGATCGAATCCCAGTCTTGGTCTTTGATCTCAGTTTTTCAACAATGTGGGGAGTTGCCACGAACGAAACGAAATTTTGATTGCACGTTAATCAACAGGTCCCAATTTTGCCAGCTGGATAACCCGTTTAGAACAGGTAAGTCGCTAAGTGACACCCACTTCAATTGCATCCGGCCATATAGTGACGCGCAATTGTTATTAACCAATGTTGTGGGCGATAGTACGTGACAGCAGCGGCGCTGAGGCCACCCTTCTCGACTGGGATTATTGTATCTGCCATACCGAAGACGTGGAAACTGCAATCAGCGACCCACGGGCAGTGGTGGAATACCGGCAAAGATTTCCAAATAAGCGGTGCTGCTCAGCAACAGAGAACATACAACGGGGGAAAATGTACAAGTAGACCTTCACAGACACTGGGCATCTTTTGAATCAGTTACTGAATCAGTCACTCTATTATCAAAAACGTTCTTTGGCTTATGAAGTATTACCTCACTTTAGACAGAATAATACTGTCCAGAAATTCATTTAAAGTGTGCAAATATATTGCTACAGTATGAAGGCGGAAAGCGGGGCCGCTTTGGACAGATGACCACTCGTTAATATGCTTCGCAGCGGCTGCCTGCAGACGTGCAGTTACGCGCCGCGACTATTTCATCGCGCCTCACGTTATTGCAAGTGTTGTCTGCTTAACATATTATGCCAGCCGACAAGCTGTTTTGCCTCCGACGTGATATTTTATTCATGCGCTAAGCACACTGCGACGCAAATTGCTCTTATATTAAGGACTATAGCCGTTTCGAGCGTTTACTTCACGGGAAGTGGATGTTTGTTTGCTTGTATCGCTTTCTTTTGGAGATTATAAACACTGAGGGGCGTTGTTTTCCCTCAGAGTGTCATGATAAACTCACAGCAATAATCTGCACGGCAGACCCAACGAGCTTTCTCAGTGTGACAGCATTATGAAAGTCATTTTGTGGTTGTAGCATCGCATATGGTGCCTGCTAGGACAAGTAGTTCTGATTACTAAATTTTGCGCCATTGGCTTCACCGTCCATTGTCTCCTGGAGAAAAGGTGTAGAACACATTATTTTATCGTGTCTACTTATAGTTTATGTACATACTTTGCCTTCGCTCCAACCTTAGACACTACAACATGCATTTAAAATTTTCTCATTACAGCTGTTCCGAATATGTAACATCGTCAACATTATAGACGATGACATGGTCAAGTTGCCCTGCCAAGGACTTAACCGTGAAGGTTAAAGCGTACTTTTAACACTCATTAGAAGCAGACCTTGGTTTTATTAGAGATTACATTATGCCGTTTTCTTCCGTTCAATGTGAAGAGCTATTTTAGCCTTCCACCAGATCCCATTTACTCTGGTATGGCACTCTGTTGTATATAAATTACGCTGTTTCCATCCTGTTCCTTCATGTGGCTTTTGTCAAAACCGAACGCATCCTTCTTGCAATGTATGACAAAATAGCCATACTCATTATTGACCAAAAATGTTTGTAATGTTTATGGGACTTAACTGCGGGGTTATCAGTCCCTAAACTTACAAACTATTTAAGAACTAGCTTATACTAAAGACGGCACAAGTATCCAAGTCCGAGGGGGGGATTCCAAACCTCGACGGGAACGGTCTCGCGCATCATAGCATAGCGCCTCAATGCGCTCGGCCGCTCCGCCGCGGCATTATTGACCGTATCAACGTAGTAATGCAGTGCTGTTCAGGATGAACAGCGTTATTATTACTGTCAAGATATCCGCTCCACGTCTTCATTGAATCACTTCTGGCCGTAATGCGACTGCTCCTTTCTACATCTACATGGGATACTCTGCAAATCACATTTAAGTGCCTGGCAGAGGGTTCATCGAACTACCTTTATACTATTTATCTCTCATTCCATTCAAATAGCGCGCGGGAAGAAAGAACACCTGAATTCTCCGAGCTCTGATTTCTCGTATTTTATTCCATCTATGTAGGTGGGAGTCAACAATCTATTTTCGCATTCGGAGGAGAATGTTGGCGCTTGGAGTTTCGTAAGTAGCCCACGCCGCAACGATAAGCGCCGTTGTTGCAATGATTCCCATCCCAGATCCTGTATCATTTCCGTAACGCTGTCTCCCCTGTATCGTGACAATACGAAACGAGCTGCCCTTCTGTGGGCTCTTTCGATGTCCTCCGTCAAACCCACTGGGCAGCAATACTCCAAAAATGGACGGACAAGCGTAGTGTATACAGTTTCTTTTGTAGTTCTGTTGCATGTTTTAAGGGTTCTGCCAATAAAACGCAGTCTGTGGTTCGCCTTTCCCACGATATTATCTACGCGTTATTTCCAGGTTAAATCTGAAGTTATAGTAATTCCTAGGTCTTTAGTGGAGTTTACGGTCTTTACTTTTGATTGATTTTATAAACAAATTTTAACGAATTTCTTTTCGTACTCATGTGGACGACTTCACACTTTTCATTATTTAGAGTCAGTTGCCAATGTTTAGACCATAGTGATATCTTATTTAGATCGTTCTTTAGTTGGTTTTGATCTTTGGATGATTTTACTACACAGTAAGTGCCGGCGTCATTTGCAAACAACCTAAGAGAGCTGCTTAGATTTTCTCCCAAGTCGTTTATGTAAATAAGGAACAGCAGAGGACCAATAACACTACCCTGTGGAATGCCCGATATCACCTCTGTTTTAGTCGATGCCGTACCATCGCTTACTACAAACATGTGTTCTCTCTGACAGGAAATCCTCTATCCAGTTGCAAATATGGGACGATATACCATAACTACGTAATTTAATAAAAAGCCGTTTGTGAGGTACGATATCAAAAGCCTTCTGGAAATCAAGAAATACGGAATCAATTTGAGAACTCTTGTCAATAACATTCATCACTTCGTGTGCGTAAGGAGATAATTGTGTTTCGCATGAACGATATTTTCTAAATAGTCAATAGATGATTCTGTTCGAGATCATTCATAATATTTGAATACAGGATATGTCCCAGTGAGCAACTTAGAGATGTCGTATGACTTTGCCACCTGTGTCTACAATCATATTACATTACATTCATTTATGTTTTTAGTAACTAGCCAATCTTTGACTGACGTTCTCATTATCGGAAGTTTCTAGGGACCACATATCGCATATAGGTGCATCGTCTGCGAACAGCCCTTAGGGGGGTAAACAATTTGTCTAACACTTCATTGTTAGTAGCCGAGATGCTTGAATTTACATTCCAAAGGCATTTCCTTTAATAAAGACATGTTTATCTCTTTTTCAGTTCAATTGCACAGACCCGTGAACGTATGTTAGATTTCATAACTTCATTATCAACAAGATATATGCAGCAACTTTCTATTTAAGAGACGAAAAAGTTACTATATTGGTTGCCAGTGCACGTTGAATTTAATCAATGTGACACTTTAAAATTTGTACCGACAGGAATTCGAACTCGGGTCCTTCAACTTACTAGGCTGTCGGGAAGCCCACTATGCCATTCGAACACACCGATCACCGTGACTAAAAATGTTAAAATGTTTGTTAAGCTTAAGAGACTTAACTGCGGGGTCATCAAACTACTTATGAACTACCTTATACTAAACACAGCACAAACATCCATGCCCGAAGGGGGGGGGGAGGATTCGAACCCCTGACCGTAGCGGCCGTGCAGACTGTGAATGGCGCGCCACAGTCCGCTCGGTCACTGCGGCCTGTTTACCGTAACTATGCGGACTGCACTAGAGGACACCTCCCACCAGATTCAAATTTCCAACTTATCCACACATTACTCACGTAGTGTCCCCTCCCATTTTTACTGATTACCACGGCGTTTCGGTGTTTACAATAACAGCTGGGACCTTGCGTGGCTTCGCGACGAAGAAAGAATCATTGACCGTCTTCGCCATGTATAACTTGGTAGATCTTGTGTAAGTACCTTTATTATGCCAGAATAGCAGGCCTGTATAGGAAACATTCTATGATATAACTCTTTTATTGGACAACGAAAAAAATATACGGGAAAAAATGTTCACGTTATCAACGGATACAGTAGCTACCTTGGGAAACGACAATACGTATATGTATATCTCGAAGCCAAAAAATACGTCATAAACAAGAACTGAGCTATCTTCTGCTAACTGGATCTCACTGACGAATAGAGCAAGCTGGGTTTAAGACGATAGGTGCCTTTTGGTACCACGTTTATTCCTATATAAGAGCAGGTGGGTGTGCATTAAAGTCATCACATGTGAGCGTAATAGATAATCCGTTGATCCCAAAAGCAAGTTAGGCAGGAAATGTGGCAGCTTTTAATCTCTCCAACGAAAGACTGCTAGCGGAGAGGTACGCCTACGAGGCAATATGCTGCGCGAAATAAACAGCCTCGGTATACAAGGAAAGCGGTGGGAGGCGCGCCCGAACGCGTAGGTTTCGCGTTGGCTGGGAACGGCACAGAGCGCCTAAGTAGGCAGGCATTGTCGTGCGGTTGACCAGCATTCGTGTCCGCTGCGGCTTACGGCTGTAAAGCAAAATGAACAGAATATTTTCGTCGAAAAATTCACTCTCGTGGTTTAAGTTATTAATATAGCTGTCACATTTTCCTGGAGTTGATTAAAACTTAATTAAAAAAATTATTTCCGAAAATCCAGTACTTGCTACTACGTGAGTTCTTTGGTGTCTCTAAGAACCATATTTGCAACTAACTTCCCAAACATGCGATTGGTTTGAGGAGTATCAGAATAATAGACATAAGCGAAAATGGTGTATGCGCCAAAGAAGCGTAACAGTACCTTTAATGTTCTCTGTACAGGTTGTCCGAAGAGCCGCGCGGGAGTATCCGAGCGGTCTGGAGCGCCACATTACGGATCGCACGGCCTCCCACGTCAGAGGTTCGAATTCTCCCTCGGGCATGGATGTGTGTATTGTCCTTAGGTTAGTTTAACTTAGTTTTAAGTAGTTTGTAAGACTAGGGACTGATGGCCAACGTAGTTTGGTCCCATAGGATTACAAACATTTGATGTGCGAAGAAAGGACCGACAAATTTCAGGGACAGGCCCCTTACACCAAAACAAGAAAAAATACCCAGTAAACCTATGTGGTACCTAAAAGAACCTAACTTTTTAAAAACTTATTTATTCTGATTCTTTTCACCAATCTTGAAATCCATTCGAAGTGCCCTACACTTGCACTAATAAACTTGTCTAATGTTTTATTACTTTTATTAATAAATATTTTTAAATTAATCTTTTGCGTTCCTTATCAGCGCTTTCGTCATTTTTTGTTTACTTCACTGACATCAGCAAAACGCTATACTTTAAAATCTCTTTTTATTCTAGGAAGCTAATGAAGGTCTCAAACGAGGTAAGGTCGGGTAAGTATTGACAGGGAGGGGGGGGGGGGTTGAATGAGGAGCAGCGGCTTTACCATTTTTGGTTAAGAACTGTACAGACAGAGCTGTGTGAGTTGTGAGCAGCGATAGCGCCGTGAGGGACACACGGGACCCTGAATGCAACTGTCGGGCTGCGTCTCACTCACACACTTGGCAACTTTTTCAGAACTTCCAAGTTCCTGGTGAACTGCGAAACAAACTTACATCTAAAAAACAAATCAGCATTCATTTAATGCTTAATTTCGCGCGAAAAGCTTACTTGGAGCGAGTCGAACTTGAATTCTTCCACCAGCTTGATTGCGGCTTTGATTCAGAATTGTAAGCATAACACCAAGTTTCATTGTATCATTGTGAGATTATACTTCTTGCAAAACAAAGAATGCTTCCACATCACCTTGTTTTTGTGTAGGAGTCAGCAGTCGTGACACGAGTTTAGCAGCCACCCACTGAATCCAAGTCACTTTCGACATCTCCTCAGTTTCATCAGTGACCTGTCATGGATCTCCGCGGACAACTGCTAGAATTTTTTCAACATTTTCTTATAGGATGACCAAATCGTGATTTGCCGCCACTAACACTTGAGTTTTCCTCACAGCATTGTCCTGATGATGATGATCGTGTGGCATTTATGACCGTTAGACCCCAACTGGGGTCGTGTTCAGCCTGCCTGGTGCAAGTCTCTTTATCTGACGCCACTTCGGCGACTTGCATGTCAATGATGATGGAATGATGATGAGGACGACACAACACCCAGTCCCCGAGTGGAGAAAATCTCCTACCCGACCGGGAATCGAACCCGGGCCCCCTGCATGGCAACCAACCACGCTGTCCACTGGACTACGGAGGCGGACTAGCATTGTCCATGTACGGCGTTTCTAACAATATGTTCAAATGTTTGTAAATCTAAGGGCCTTGGTCTCAGTCCCTAGCCTTACAAACTACTTAAACTAACCTAAGGACAAAACACACACACACACACACACACACACACACACACACACACACACACACGAACACACACACACACACACACACACACACACACACTCATGCCCGAGAGAGGACCCGTACCTCCGATGGCGAGCAACCGCGCGCTCCACAGCAAGGTGCTTTGGAGCGCTCGGCGACACCATCGCCGCAATTCTTAACATTCCAAGAGCTTTTATTCCATTTTTTAGACGAAAGCCGGAATATCATTATCCAAGCTAAACAACATTGCAAAAACGACGATCTCGAAAATCAATCATCTCTGTAATCTGTGCCGAAACGTATCCTGACCTTCTTCAGCACTCGGATTAGTGACAGGAATGCTCGATCTATGCGCTCCTTGCGGCAAAACGCAATGCTACAAAAGCTCCGTCCATTAAAAACTTTGTAAGGTGTCTTTGGGGCACTCCCTCGCATGAACACTTATTACCTGGCAAACATATCCTACTGTCTTGCGCGTTCACGTCTGATACCACTACTTCCGGAAATTCACCTAGGACTTTTTGAATCCATGACATGCACAATCTCTGCTGTATTGATTTTTAAAAAGTGAACTAGCACACATTAAAGCGAGTGGTCGTAATTCAAATTAAACTGTACGATTCCGCGATATAAGTCTTGGTGTAACTGCGCAATTATTACCGTCCACATTTCTGTCCGTTGTCAACCTGATTGTTCCTTATGTAACTCGGCTATACACTCGTAAACAAGCTGAGCGCCAGATTGCTCAGATTGTTTGTAGCCGTGTTACATAAGTGAGTGTTACTGGTTCGCTTTTGCATGATCTTTTTTGTGTTACAGCCCCGGATCTATTGAGGGGCAAACCGGGCTATCTGCCCGTGGTGGCACTCTCAGAGGGACGCCAAATGGTCTCCAAGAGAAGGTGATGTCTGCGCGACTACTAGGAGGAAGGGGTATTGGGCACCTTTCTGCCCCAGTGGAGAAACACCGTAGAGCCATTACTGCTGTGTTACTATAGGGCGTGATGATAGCATAAATCATGAAGACACTGCGGTCGTCGGTCTATTTATTTGGATACCAGCTGTCGCCCTATCGTCTCTAGTAGCAAGGTGAGGAAACAAAATTCAATTTCTATTAAATCTTCGTAAATTTCTCTTTTTACAGACTTTTTTTGCTATTGTCAGATAGTTTTATATCGTCTTCAATTCAACCATCATTGGTTAGCGTAGCGCCGAAATAGCAAAACTCATTTGTTAGGTTAGTGTCTCCTTTCCTAATCTATTTCCCTCAAAATAGTCAGAATTAATTATAATCTACTTCATTTCCTCACTTTTTGCTTTTGTGGGGTGATATTGAACTATATGAATAAAAAGACAATTTAGTTACAAACTATGGGGTCCACACAAATTATTCAACGTGGAATCGTCACTACAGATATTCGGATTTGGGTTTTGACATATTACATATGCCTTTCTTCAAATGTTCAAATGTTTGTTAAGCTTATGGGACTTAACTACGGGGTCATCAGTCCCTAAACTTACAAACTACTTATTAAGTACCTTATACTAAGGACGGCACAAATATCCATGCCCGAGGGAGGATTCGAACCCCCGGCCATAGTGGCCGTGCAGACCGTGACTGACGCGCCTCAGTCCCCTCGGCCACCTCGGCCGGCATGCCTTTCTTCAGTGTCGACGATGTGGCACAGACGAAAAGCGAAATTATACATGATCCGCTGAAGTGTCGTAACATCGAGCAATGGTTTTTCGGTTATTGCTGTACAACTTGTCTTCAATACAACCCCACAAAAAAGAGTCGCATGTGTTGAGGCCCTGAGACTATGGCGACCACTCGAGGCCCATGCGAAGAGCTACAAAGCGGTCCCCAAAATGCTCCCCCAGGACATCAAACACAATCCTGATTCAATGGGGCCCAGCTCCTTCTTACATTAACCACATTTTGTTGAAATCAGGGTCACTTTGGATATTGGGGATGAATTCATCTTCCAACACTTCTAAGTACCGTTCGGTAGTCATCGTGCCATCGAGGAATATAGCACCGATTGTTTCATGAGTGGACAATGCTCACCATACAGTCACCCGTTGAGGGTGAAGAGACTCCAGATCACGAACTGCTGTTTCTCCGTCCCCCAAATGCACCAATTTTGCTTGCTGACGAACCCATCCAAATGAAAGTGGGCTTCTTAGCTAAACCAAACCATATTCATGAATGTTATGAATTATCTCGAACAGAACGATCTATTGACCCAAGGTCAACACGGATTTAGAAAATATCGTTCATGCGAAATACAACTAGCTCTTTATTCACACGAAGTGATGGGTGCTATCGACAAGGGTAATCAAATCGATTCCGTATTTCTTGATTTCCAGAAAGCTTTTGACACCGTAGCTCACAAACGGATTTTAATCCAATTGCGTGGTTATGGTATATCGCCCCAAATTTGCGATTGGATAGGGGATTTCTTGTCAGAGAGGACACAGTTCGTAGTAATCGATGGTAAGGCATCGGCTAAAACAGAGGTGATATCGGGCGTTCCACAGGGTGGTGTTATTAGTCCTCTGCTGTTCCTTATTTACATAAACGATTTAGGGGAAAAACTAAGTAGCTCTCTTAGGTTGTTTGCAGATGAAGCCGTCATTTGCCGTCTAGTAAAATTATCTGAAGATCAAAACGAACTGCAGAACGATCTAAATAAGATATCAGTGTGGTGTAAAAATTGGCAATTGAGTCTAAATAATGAGAAGTGTGAAGTCGTCCACATGAGGACGAAAAGATTACAAGATAAATTAATCAAACGTGAAGGCAGTAAACTCCACAAAATACCTAGGAATTACTATTACTTCAGACTTAAATTGGAAAGAACACGTAGATAATATCGTGGGAAAGGCGAACCAGAGACTGCGTTTTATTGGCAGAACCATTAAAACATGCAACAGAAGTACAAAAGAAACTGCATACACTACGCTTGTCCGTCCGTATTTGGAGTATTGCTGCGCAGTGTGGGATCCTTATCAGGTGGGTTTCACGGAGGACATGGAAGGAGTTCAAAGAAGGGCAGCGGGAGAAAGCGTTACGGTAATGATACAGGATCTGGGACGAGAATCATCACAACAACGGCGCTTATCGCTGCGGCGTGGGCTACTTGTGAGACTCCAATCGCCAACATTCTCCTCCGAATGCGAAAATATATTGTTGCCTCCCACTTACATCGGTAGAAATGATCATCAGAATAAAATACGAGAATTCAGAGTTCGAACAGAGAGATTCAGGTGTTCTTTCTTCCCGCGCGCTATTCGAGAATCGAATGGGGGATAAATAGTATAATGATGGTTCGATGAACCCTCTGCCAGGCACTTGAATGTAATTTGCGGAGTATCCCATGTAGATGTAGATATTCATATGCCCATGCGAACTGCGACCATTCCTCGCGGCCGCGTGAGTCGTTTGCACGACCTAAGAAACAGTTCAGAAGTTACAACGATTTTAGTATAACCGTGTACATTGAGAACAGCTCCAGTAAATGTTTACTGGAGTAATATTGTGTAATTTAGTTTATCATGATAAGTGTCATAATCGCATAGGAATGTTGTCTTCTCCCTGAGCGTCGCAGCAGGCAGAGTGCTAGGGAGGGGGCAGGCGTGAGCTGCGCCGCGGCCGGCCGCCACCTTGGGCCGGTGGCGCGACCTTGCCAAAGTGGCTGCTCGCCAGCACTCCGCCTGCTGGCTCTCTCGCCGCCGAGAAAAGTTGCAAGCGCGCGGCTCGCTTTCGGCCCTCCGATTTCCATACACACTGACGTTGCTTTCACCGCTGACGGACGCACTAAGGTGCGTCAGCAGCAGTTTACATGCAGGCTTAATCTCTTTGCTGCTGGTCCGGTGCCTTCAGCGGACCTTTCACATCGACTGCAACTGCCCTTTAATGTTCCGTGACACGTTTCGTCTGCTCCTGCGACGCATTTGTTTTTAGAGCTGCCGGGAGCGATAGGAGGGTGGGGGGAGGCACTGAGTTTCATCAAAGACGAAAGGTGGAAATTTGTGCCAGACTGCGATTTGAAGCCTCGGCGGAGCGGTCGAGCACATTGAGGCGCTATGCTACGATGCCCGACGCCTTTCCCCGTCGGGGGTTCGAATCCCTTCTCGGGCACGTATATTTGTGTCGTCTTTAGTAGTAGATAGTTCATCAGTAGTTTGTAAGTTTAGGGACTGATGACCCAGCAGTTAAGTCCCTTAAGCTTAACAAACATTTGAACATTTTTGCGATTTGAAACCTGGTCTTCTTCCTAATTAGGCGGTTCCGCTGACCACTCTAAAAATATTCAAATGTTTGTAGAGCTTATAGGACTTAACTGCGGAGTCATCAGTCCCTAAACTTACAAACTACTGATGAACTTCCTTATACTAAAGACGACACAAACATCCATGCCCGAGGGGGGATTCGAAACCCCGACCGTAGCGGCCGGGCAGACTGTGACTGCTGCGCCGCAGACCGCTCGGCCACTGCGGCCGGCTGACCACTCTGCCATCCGGACACAGAGTTCTCCAAAACTGCACGGACTACCCTAGCACGCCTCACGATATATCCACGAATTAGTTACTGAGTGCTACTGTCCACTATCCTCATCACTCGCGGAGTTTCTTCCATTCCCGAATGGGATCATTAACCTGTCACCGCCTTAATTATACAGGGTGTGGCACTTAAAACTATTTTTTGGAATAATATAAATTTGATTAAAAAAAGTTTCAATAAAAGTTGTTCACCTCCTAGAAGGGCATCCACAATGTAAAGATGGACCTCCTGTACCATCCCCGGGGGCGCCAGGAAGTATGACTTAGAAATCATAAATAGGACCCCTATTTCTTTATTGTAGATTTGGGTATTCCGTGAAAAAATACGTAACTTTTGTATGAAACATTGTTCCGTACTCTGCCGCAATATTTTCGAGAACGATCTGTTTTCTCATTTTGTTTTTGAAGCCCATGTGCTTTGTATCCTACTACCGTGGGAACCACTCAGTTTTCTCTCTTAATTGCTGCATTTTCTCGCAATTCCACGCGTCTTTCTCAATTGTTACTGACATATTTGTTTCATAAACGCAACATAAAACTTCTGCAAGTCCAATAAAAAGTTTTACCAACTGTCAAGTTCGGCAAGTGGATGCTGCAAGTCGCACGACACCGTATCCACTGACTTACGGGAGCTACTTCTCCAAGTTAATGAAGCGCCTTTACATTAAATAATATGGACCCGTGAATTTCTCAGACGTCCGCCCTTAATTGATTTGTATCTTGATTCAAGCTGACTGCAGGATCAGACTGGTGTCTGTTTTTTTGGGACATGTCCATTTGCTACCCGTATCGCCTCCAGGATGTTCCACGTGCCCTACTGCTCTGGTTATATATGTCTCTTGCCGCCTCACGTGCTCGCTATGACACAAGGTGGCATTCATGTTCGAGGTGGGCTGACGCTTCTTCAAACATATTCTCAGGTATTTTGATGGAAAACGCCTCCGTGGTAAAGAACGCCCCATTTGTAACTTTCTAGAAGTGACAATGCCGAGTTTTATCTGAAGAAAGTGCAGGTGTATGGTCCGCGTTGATAATCCGCATTTGGCGTGGGTAATTTTGGGGGCGCCGAATGCCTCCCCATTAACTTCGGGAAGGAATATATGGATACCATATACGTGTAGTGTTATACATGTGGAAGTATTCGAGTGTTTTTCTGAATGTTTCCAAATCGTGTAACAGGGGAGACTTAGGTATCGGCCCAGTATCACCTAGATGGATGTGGAAACCGCCTAAAACTCCCATTCAGGCTAGCCACTTCACCGAATCGCGTCGTTAATTAGCCGGGTGGATTCGAACCTGGGCAGGCACGCCTCCCCGTCCCAGAAAGCGGCGCTTTAAACCGTGCGGTTAATTGGACGGGTAAGTTACTATGCAGTCTATAGGCGGAGAAAGAAGGGAAGCCTTACAACTCCCAATATCGAGTTAAACGATACCCTTGCAGTGTATTACGAACCTTGTTCACTTTGTAGAGCTGCCGACAGTAACGACCATCGAATAGGTGATCAAAGACAAGCCCTGTCTGCCAACTGCTATGTAATAGGCGGTGTCTGTTTAAATCGGGTTGCTACGTCGATCACAGACCGCTGGTGGCTATTATCCGTGCGTCAACAGCGCCATGAGAACGACAAGAGAAAGGGAGAGAGGTTGTTTTCTGGCTGAAGACAGCCTGGGAGCCGCTGACTCACTGCCCCGCTGAATCACTGACTGCTCGTGTCACCGCTCCGGATCACCTGCAGTTCACTTTCCATTCTCTCTTACCCACGAGTTTGGCAAACGATTCTATCCTGGGACAGTTGTACGTTTACATACCGTTACGTTCCTCAAAAGCCATCTTATGGTGCGAGAGCTGGGTACATGAGACACTGTATGCCCTTATATCCTCTAGAAATTATAAGATCAGGACAGAGGTGTTCTGCTGTGGATTGGTGGGCTCAAGTAAACATACTTTGTATGAATGAAATCAATATAGTGAATTTAGACAGCGGATCAACATCAGACCCAGTAGTAATCCAAGTAAACACCAATCTCTTTAAAGAATGGAATTCCCTTGCATAAATCAGTATCAGACGCATGATTACTTTGCGAAAGACTTAATGTATTATGTACACTGAGTGATCAAAAGTACCCGGACACCACCAAACCATATGTTTTTCGTATTACGTGTATTGTCTTGCCATACTGTCAGGAACTCCAAATCAGCGACCTCAGTAGTCATTAGACACCTTGAGAGAGCAGGATAGGATGCTCCGCGGAAGTCGCAGTCATCGAATGTGGTCAGGTAATTGGGTGTCACTTGTGTCATAAGCTTGTGCGAGAGCTTTCCACACTCCTAAACATTCCTTGGTCCACTGTTTCTGACGTGATAGTGAAGTGGAAACATGAAAGGAACACGCACAGCACGAAAACGTACACGCCGTTCTCGCTGTTGACTGACAGAGATCGCCGACAGTTGAAAAGTATCGTACAGTGTAATAGGCAGACATCTATCCAGACCCTGACACACGAATTCCACATGCATCAGGATTCACTCCAAGTACTATGACAGCTAGACGGAAGGTGAGAAAAATGGTATTTTATGGTCGAGTGGCTGCCTATAAACTAACCTAAGGACAAAAACACACACTCATGCCCTGGGAGGACTCGAACCTCCACGGCGAGCAACCGCGCGCTCCGCAGCGAGACGCTTTAGACCGCACGGCTACTCCACGGCGGCAAACATGGATGCTACTCTTCAAAATGAGCCTGCACACTACGCGATCGAAGTTCTCCAATCCCTGGCGCAGAATACGGTAACTGTTCTTGAACATCCTCCTAACTTCCCCGATATGGCTCCTGCGGACTTCTTCCGCTTTCCTCGCTTGAAGGCGTCCATGAAAGGTGAACGTTTCGCGGACGTGAATGCCATCGAAGATCGTGTGACAGCCATTCTGCGATGTATTTCACAGTATTCCAGAAGTTGTACAAATGTCGTCAAAAGAGTGTTGTAGCGGGTGGCAATTATTTTGAAGGGCAACAAAGAACATTTGTTTGTACCTTTTGTTTTGTTTGTTGTCTGATAGCATTGACCGAACTTTTTAGACACACGACGTTAGTTCGCGAGCTTACTACGTTCGCGCGTTTCTGCCATCACAGTCCGCGTGTTGGATTTCGATGAGTGCTTTATATGTGTCGTTTTGATGACGGCATGTGCTGAGAGAGAAGAGATGGACAGCAGCAGCAGGCACAATACTTCCCAAACAGGATGGGGAAACTTTGCACGACGAGCAGGGTTCGCACTTGAAGTGGTAGCCAACGCGCGGTGCCGTGTCCCCCATCCCTGTCTGCAGTAGGACTGATGTAGTGGTCCGTGCGTGTGACGTCATTACCAGCGAAGACGCTGCCGATCACCGGCAAGTGTCGCTCGTCCCTCGCAGTGACGGAACAAGCCGCTGGTGGAGCGGATCGACTCTGGCGGTGGTCACTGTCGCCGTTGCGGTGGGATTTCCAGCTCTCCGCAGGTAAGTTTGCGAGCGTGAGCCAATTCAGCCCTACCCACTATCTGCCGAGCAAAAAGTAACGGCGAGGAACGTGCCTCACGGCGGGCGAAAGGAAGGCGCTAATACTGTCCCTACTGGATACCCTCTCTTACCAAACGCCAAATTGTTTCGCCGCTCCGACCATAATTAACTCCTGTACCATAGATTTGTAAATCTTTAGGACTTAACTAATGTGTTTATCACTTCACAGGCTTACAAACTACTTAACTTCCTAAGGACATCACACACACAACCATGCCCAAGGTAAGACTCGAACCTCCAACGGGGAGCAACCGTGCTCTCCGCAGCAAAACGCCTTAGAGCGCTCGGCCATTCCACCACGGCTATAGTTTACTTATAGGGGTTTAGGCAGAACATCAACACCACTTACTATTTTTGCAAGGAGACTTCTTTTTACGCAGTTTCCTAAGAAACTATTCTAAAAACCAAAAACTTCATCTAGATTATAAACCATAATAATTAATTCTCTTCGCCATTGTGTAAATTTAATCCTCTTTGCCATTTTGAAAATCATGCTGAGTTTGCTGCTTTGATATGTTCTCTAGTTGAAAGCAGAATGTTTCAGAAATCAGCTATAAACGAGTTATTCATTAACAAGTTGAACTTACAATTTTCGCCTCTGTCTTCGTCATATCTTTATACTCGTACTACCTTTGATGCAGGTATCACAATATTAATATGTGAACAAAAAAATTGTAGTAGACCTAAGGATTTTTTATATTAATTATCCAAGGAGGCCAGTGATACGTCAGGTACTCATTCACAGATGTGCACAAATTAAAAATCAGCCGCGGCATGGATGTTTGTGTCGTCTTTAGCATAAGGTAGTTCATAAGTAGTTTGTACGTTTAGGGACTGATGACCCCGCAGTTAAGACCGTTAAGATTCACAAAGATTTGAACATTAAAAACCAGATGTCTACGTACCGGTAAGTATGATAAAAGGAAGTAAATTTTTTCATATCTATAACAGTGATTTTGCCTTCTCCCTCACGAAATGAAATCTCCAGTAATGAGGTGCCATGGTAGAAATGGCACAAAAAACTAACAATGTTTTGTTCAGTCGCTTTCTAGGGACTTTCAAGTTTAAAGGATACATTTACAATGCCACACATACCAGGTGACTTCAATGCTACAAGTGCTAAATAGATGATATTGTCAGCAGTGGAAACTAAAACATCGCAGTAACGAAGTTTGTAAATAAAGTTGCTTATTGGCTTCGATATTACTCTTACTTATCTGTAAGAGTAGTTTTCTGGTCACATGCCACCGTTATCATAGAATTTGCAGTATGTTCCTATCGATTATTTTCTTAATTTTGATTAGCTGTGACGATGGAAAGAGGAAATGGACAAAGAGAGGGAGGAGGAGTGGATGGTCAGAGAGAGAAGGTAGTAGAAGATGTACAAAGATGGCGGATCGTTAGAGGAAGGAGGAGGAAGAGGAGGAGGCGGCGGGAGATCAGGTATATACACGCGGGGGGGGGGGGGGGGCGATGGAGGAGGAGAGGATATGAGGAGTGTAGACACAATATACACTTCTGGAAAATGAAAATAGAACACTATGAATTCTTCGACCCAGCAGAGGTAAATTTTATTGACACATACATGAGGATGTACACAACACACGATCACACAGACTGAACCATACGCACGTGAGTACAGACACCAGAGCGCGCGCAATGTCGACGTTAGTACCGTATAAATCCTCCCTTTACTGCAATGCAAGCTGCAATTCTCCCATCTACATGGGATACTCTGCAAATCACATTTAAGTGCCTGGCAGAGGTTTCATGTAACCACCGTTATACTATTTATCTCCTATTCCATTCTCGAATAGCGCGCGGGAAGAAAGAACACCTGAATCTATCCGTTAGAGCTTTAATTTCTCGTATTTTATTCTGATGATCAGTTCTACCTATGTAACTGGGAGTCAACAATATATTTTCGCATTCGGAGGAGAATGTTGGCGATTGGAGTTTCTTAAGTAGTCCACGCTGCGGCGATAAGCGCCGTTGTTGTAATGATTCCCATCCCAGATCCTGTATCATTTTCGTAACGCTGTCTCCCCTGTATCGTGACAATACGAAACGAGCAGCCCTTCTTTGGACTCTTTCGATGTCCTCCGTCAAACCCATCTGATAAGTATCCCATACTGGGCAGTAATACTAAAAAAAAAGACGGAGAAGCGTAGTGTATGCAGTTTGTTTTGTAGTTCTGTTGCATCTTTTCAGGGTTCTGCCAATAAAACGCAGTTTCTGGTTCGCCTTTCCCACGACATTATCTACGTGTTCTTTGCAATTTAAATCTGAAGTAATAGTAATTTCTAGGTATTTTGTGGAGTTTACGGCCTTCACTTTTGATTGATTTAGTATCTTGTAAACAAAGTTTAACGGATTTCTTTTCGTACTCATGTGCACAACTTCACACTTCTCATTATTTAGAGTCGATTGCCAGTTTTTACACCATAATGATATCTTATTCAAATCGTTCTGCAGTTGGTCTTGATGTTCAGATGATTTTACTAGACGGTAAATGACGGCGTCATCTGCAAACAACGTAAGAGAGCTACCTAGATTTCCCCCTAAATCGTCTGTGTAAATAAGGAACAGCAGAGGACCAATAACACTACCCTGTGGAACGCCCGATATCACCTCTGTTTTAGTCGATGCCTTACCATCGGTTACTACGAACTGTGTCCTCTCTAACAGGAAATCCCCTATCCAGTCGCAAATTTGGGGCGATATGCCATAACCACGCAATTTGATTAAAAGCCGTTTGTGAGGTACGGTGTCAAAAGCCTTCTGGAAATCAAGAAATATGGAATCAGTTTGCGAACCCTTGTCGATAGCACCCATCACTTCGTGTGAGTAAAGAGCTAGTTGTGTTTCGCATGAACGATATTTTCTAAATCCATGTTGACCTTGGGCCAATGGATCGTTCTGTTCGAGATAATTCATAATATTTGAATACAGGACATGTTCCTAAACCCTGCATGAAGACGATAGTAGAGGTGCCTAATGTAGACTTGTGGAATGGCCTGCCATGCAATTCCCATTTGGTGCCTCAGATGGGCCATATTTCGTGCCGGCCGTGCAAGATGACGTTTCATCTGGTTCCAAACATGCTCAGTGGGGGACACAGCTGGGGGACAGTTCTTGCAAGGGTAGTTGACGTACAAGTTGAAGAGCTCGTTGGGTGGTACGGGGTACATGTGGACGCGCATTGTCCTGTTGGAAAAGAAATTCGCCTTGTTGATGCATGAACGGTAGTAAGACGGGTTGAATGATGGTTTCAGTGTACCGTGCACTGTTCAATATTCTCTCGACGATCACCAGAGGAGAACGGCCAGTGTAGGATATAGCTTTCCACAACGTAATCCACTGTCAAGGCGTCTTCCGCTCACACCTCAACACCGTTCAGCTCGCCTCCTGTGGTGTCAGAATAGGCATTTACGGAAGGACGATTGGAGACTTGTCGCTTCTGCCTCGATTCGGATGATGGTCGTAAGCGTGTGTGGCGTTGTGCAGGGGAGCGCAAAAATCTGTAGTGTATACGACAAAGGCACAATGAGACAACACCCGGCATCATGATGTGGAAAGCCATATCTTACACTGGGTAGGCGGAGGCTGCGACATCGACAGATGTGAGAATGAAAGAGCAAAGAATCTCTCTAAGATCACTCAGGTCGGCATCACCTTCGATGTCACCAAGACATTTTTGTTATGCAAAAACTTTCCTCTTCTGACCCCCCCCCCCTCCGTTTTAATCACGCCACATTAGTACGCGGAACAGGAGGGTTGGGAAAAGCATGAACACCCACTGATATTTCAGATCTCGTTTAGATTGACTCTAATGGTTTTCGACGGCCCCTGGTGATTCCGCCCTTTATACCAAGCCAAAAATCGCGGTTTCTGTAAACTACAAAACTGGTCTGACATTCAGTGAGGTTACAGCCCTATGATACCGTCCGGATTCGTTACTTTTATATCTGTACAAAAAAAGGTTTCGAGTATTTATCTTGCAACGTACTTCCCTATTTGAGAGCTCAGGTCAATATCATGAACCGTTTATGAAATATATGTGTTTTTACGAGCACTTGATTCCCACCGGCCGCGGTGGCCGAGGAGACTGAGGCGCTTCAGTCATGGTCTGCACGGCCACTACGGTCGGGGGTTCGAATCCCCCCTCGGGCATGAATATTTGTGCCGTCCTTAGTCTTAGCTAGTTCATAAGTAGTTTGTAAACTTAGGGACTGATGACCCCGTAGTTAAGTCCCATAAGTTCTACAAACATTTGAACTTGATTCCCGGTGTGCAGGGTCGGAAATGAACGCCTCAGTTATCGGATATAACGAATGAAGAGAGATTTTCTTCTAGTCTTAATTTTACGTAATATGTAGATACATTGTCTACATTTTACATACTGTAATGTATGCGCTGAAATCAGTAATACGGAAAATATACTCACTGCGATTTCCCTTAAGCTTAACAAACAACAAATAATAATCACTGCCGTTTATTACGCATGCAAGTTGTTAAAAGAAATTTCGAAATAGGAAGAAAGATTACATTTTAACGACCTGAAAATTTCTCAGTTGTTTACTTAATTTGACGCAGTAGAGTTACTGTAACGAATAACGAAAGGAAATTCAGTCCTTTCTCAAGTGAAGATATATGTGGTACAGTCAGTAAGTTCTGAGACATGACACCTGGAGGAGAGGCACCCACACGACTCTTGTATGTTGCACAGACTGCCCCATTCCTGGTGGCTGATTGTAGTTTTAGTTGCGGATGGTAAAGGAAACGCCATGTTTCGTCTCCAGTTATCATCCGGTTGAGGAACGTCGTGTCATCATCTGCTCAACTGATGAGGTCACCGCAAATCGTCATGCAATGATAAGGTTAGTCTTGCGGCAGAATTCGTGGCGTACTGTGCTGGGTAAGGCGAGACATGTTGAGGTCGTCCGTCAGAATGTTGTGTCGAGTACTATGGTTGACCCAACTAGTCCTGTGAGACGTCTGCCGATTGGGAGCGATTAGCACGCACCAACGTTGCAACTTTTAGGATTTTACGTTCCGTTCAAATTGATCGGGGCCGGCCAGTACGCACATAATCTTCCACACTGTCCGGTCATTGCAAAAAATGCATGTGGCACCTAATCAAAACTCTAAGACTCAATGCGTCCTCATCGTACACCTGTTGCATAATTTCAAATGTTTCGGCAGCAGGTTTGCCTAATTTCTGTCAGAACTTAATGTTTGCCCGTTGCTGAGACTGTGACATGTCAAGGTCTGACTAAGAGCATTCAACGCAGCATCAGAAAAAAGACCGTATGCTTGCTTCAAATGTTCAAATGTTTGTAAAGCCTATGGGACTTAACTACGGGGTCATCAGTCCCTAAACTTACAAACTACTTATGAAGTACTTACGAACTAGGACGGCACAAATATCTATGCCCGAGCGGGGATTCGAACCCCCGGCCGTAGTGGCCGTGCAGACCGTGAGCGCGTTAGTCCCCTCGGCCACCGCGGCCGGCATGTTGCTTCCAATAGATGCACTCAACTGTCCCTTGCAGGGACGAGACATGGTTATGCGCTATAGTGCACCACAGGGCCGGTGTGTGGTCAGTCTCAGAACTGAAGAACATGGAAAAATCGACCTCTTTTTCACCGAATAGTTTTCTTAAAATCAGATGATAGTATTTTATAGCTAACCGAACGTCGTACCACAGCACAAGTGTTCAGTACAGCGATAACAAAACCGCACTCAGCACGCAAATGCGAACACTACATGTGTAGCAGCGAAATAGTTCAAGGCGTCGTACTCTGACGTGGTATCTTGAATGTGTGACTAGACACTTTCCTGCAAACAAACGAGAGACCAATTAAGGACTTTAATTTTTTCGAGTTAGTAATTAACACTGAATGAACCGCAATGTACAAGCGCGAACCGTTTGAAAAAGACGTGATCACTTGTCTGGCCAAACAGGGCCTCGCGAAAAAAATAGATTACGTAAAAAAGGTAGAGTCACGCGTTAGTTTTTGTTGTGCGATCAAGTGGCGGTAAGTGAGAATGACACGACAAGCTCTGGGTTGACAAAAGGAAGGGGAGAGGGAGTCGTGAGAGCGATTTACATACGAAAGAAGTCGAAGGCCGGCGCGGCGGCGGCGGCGAGTAGAGTGGCCGGCAGAGAGAAGGAAGCATTTTTGTGGCGCGCTGCGGCTGATTTATCGGGCGGTGAGGGGACAGGAGAGCGAGTGGGCGCCGGCGCGGCCTTGGCGCCCGCGGACAGCGGGTGACGTCTGCGCTGCGACAGTCGCGCCTCCGGAGCGAGGCCGCGCAGGGCGTGGCCGCGCGCCGAACAATGGCGGATAAAAGCACTGTTAGCCGCGCTGTCAACGAACGGCCACACACCTGCCGCCGCGCACCGCCGCGCCGCGCCGCCGGCCTCTTCCGCGGTCACCGCCTCTGCCCCAGAGGGCGCCATACCCAGTTCTGCAGCCTCGCTAAAGGCTAGTTTACACGACGACACTAGGTTTCATGAAACTGCGCTACTGGCCACTGCGCATGCGCGGCAGGAGTTCGCGCAACTCGTTGCCGAGACTAAACTTTGGCGAAACTCATTGCGCGTGTTTTTAGGTTAGGTTATGACCAATACAGAACAAAACACAACATAAAGGGGGGGGGGGCGGAAGAAATTATACGGTTTTTGAACATATATGCGATGCATAGGTGTTTGTGCCATTTTAACGACGAAAATTTCAGGAATAAGCAGCGGCATGTTACTGCTCTTGAAGCAATTATTCGTGAATTAAATATTGATGGGTTGACGATTAGTGAATGGCAGACTAAAGTACATTCAATTCCAAATACCTATACAAACGATCTATGGCAATTGTGGATTTGAGAACACGGTACAGGTATTGTAGAGATATCTATTTGACAAGAAACGTAATGCAATTTGTAATTTCAGTTCTGGTGACAATGCTTCACGTATAACGTATCTTGTTTCTTTATTGCATTACCAATTCTGTTTAAAAGGAACGTAAACTGCTCTAGCGACATTCTGAATTGATTAAAATAACTTCTAGGGTCTTCGATCACAATGTTTTTTCAGCAACCGATCTGACGTCTTTTTTTAATCCAGTCACGAACCCAAACACGTTTCTCAGTCTTTTTATGTTTAGTCTTATGCAGCGTCTTCACACAGAGAAGCAATAGCTCCGCCACAACTCTTACAGCTACCAAAACTTTCATTCTACGGCGACTACGGCACTCACAAAACGACGAAACTGAAGTGTATAGTATTGGCGCCGTGCCATATACGAAACCAGTTGCGCGCAATTTCATTTCCTGAAACGAGTGTCGAAACTTAGTGTCGTCGTGTAGACTAGCCTTAAAACGTCAAAGACTCAGTGGAATCTGTGGTGTCGCACAAGTCGTACTTTCGCCGCGCACCGCCATGCAAGCACGGCGCGGCGTTCTTACGACGTCGGCCACGAGCGCCCTCTGCTGCAACCCCGCTCGCGGCCACCACTGAACTGCATCCGTCACTTGGCAACAGGGGGGGGGGGGGTGTAAATTTGAATCACGCGCTTTGCTTCTATGACGTCACCTGGCAGCAAGCGCCGAGCAGTTGCAGTACACTTATGAAATGTGCAAGCAGAAAGTCGTGTTTTGCGCTCGCTCGTTTCGTTACCTGTTAAGTGTTCGGATAGAAAGTAGCTTTCTTGTATTAGGGAACAATTTTTCCATATATCGGCTGGTACGTTTGCGTTGTGACGAAAGTTTTCTTTATCTAATATATAAAAATAAAGGTCTCTGTTTGTCCGTATGCTATACCTGTGAATGTCATTCAGTCGATTGCGATAAAACTTCGTCAACTTATTGCATGAACTAGCGTCACGGTTATAAGCATAGTAAAATTTCGAAATTCGCACTCTTAGGGAGTGAAATCATAATATTGTATAAAACAGAAGCCATTTTCTCTCTGTCTGTCCCTTTGACCTTCTATAACTCGAGAACTACTGAACGTATCGTCATGAGGTTTCTTTTAAATTGTAGGTCTCACAAAGGTCTAAAACAAAGTCCTGGAGAGCATAAGTCTAACTTTTACGAGTGAAGCATATGTACCATTTTTCTCTCCTAAGTCGCTGGAGCCAGATGGTTTCAGACTACATAAACAGTGATTGTGGGAAATCTATCAAAGTTAGACATGTGCTCTCACGGACTTTATTTTAGATATTTATGAGCTGTACAATTAGAAAACAAACCTCATCACGATACATTCAGTGGTTCTCGAGTTAAAGACGTTTAAATATTATCCGTGCCAAGTCGTGGCGCGGGACGGGTTAGCTAGTTGTTAATAATGTTTGAAGCTTTTCTTTTTCAGTCCTTTGTTGGTATACATATAGATTAATCACAAGCGTGTTCCACCGCTTAAAAGCAATGTTTTTTGTCGAATGAGAAAAGACGGAGAAATATAATACAGCGGCTTGCAGCCGAGTGACGTAATACAGCGCTAACCAATGACAGTGAGGAAGCCCAAACTGGCATACCTTTCTAGTCTACATACCTTGACTTGGCAAGAAGACAGGCACTAGAACAGTCTCTCATCAGTAGGCAGGCCTCTATATACGAGGCGCGTCCAGAAAGTAAGTTCCGTTTGGTGATAAAATAAAATTGTACACAGATACAGAAGAAATTTTTATTGCACAAAATTCTACAACTCTTAAACTACTTTTCCACATAAGTGCCGAAATTTTGTAGGCACTTGTCATAGCGTGCCAGAAGTTTTTGCATGCATCCTTCACAGAAGGTTGCCGCCTGTGTATTCAAACATGTAGTAACAGCTCTTTATCATCGTTCAAGTGTTGACCACCAAGGACAGATTTTAGGTGTAAGAAGAGATGAAAGTCGCTAGGTGAACGGTCCGAGCTGTGTGGAGGATGATCAGACAGGTCCCATTGAAATTTCTGTAAGAATTGTTTGGTCACATTCGGTGTGTGAGATCAGGCATTATGGTGAAAAAAAAAAAATCTTTTAACAGTAATCCCCTTCTTACACCTAAAATCTGTTCTTGGTGGAAACGATGATGACGAGCTGAAAGAACATGTTACCACATGGTTGAATACACAGGTGGCAACATTTTATGAAAAAGGCATACAAAACCTTGTGCCATGGTATGACAATTGCCTACAAAATTTCTGAAGCTATGTAGAAAAGTAGTTTAACAGTTGTAGATTTTTGTACAATCAGTATTTTTTCTGTATCTGTACCCGTTCGTTTTATTTAACCAAACGGAACTTACTTTCTGGACGCGCCTCGTAGTTAAACTATGTATTTGCACTCCACTCGGCTTCAGTTAACAAAGTTGAATATTGTACTATTTCTGCTAAATATATATCTTGTACTGATCTAGCTCAGTGTTTCTAGTATCTGCTGTCCCACTGGCTGGTCACCTCAGACTCAGTACATGCACACGCGTGCATCCTATTTCCCTGTGTCGGTCTCTCTCCACTCGGTCACCGACAACTAGGACAACCAGCGGGCCGCGGTGGAGTAGCCGAGCGGTCTAAAGCGCCTCGCTGCGGAGCGCGCGCCGTGGAGGTTCGAGTCCTCCCTGAGGCATGGGTGTGTGTGTTTGTCCTTAGGTTAGTTTACCTAGGTTTAAGTAGCTTGTAAGCTACGGACTGATGACCACGCAGTTTGGTCCGATAGATTTACAGACATTTGAACAACCAGCGGAAACGAGACACAAAAGAATCTGTTTACGGTACTGGCTGCGGCTGCCACTGAACTAAATCACTGGGTGCAAGGAAAAAAACTTCCTAGTCAAGACAGTTTATTGCTCATTTATTCCAGGGTACCCGTTTCAGTAAGCAATGGTACCATCATCCGATCTGTATCTCACATTCAGTAAAAATAGACTACGGCCGTACAAGATTTTTTTTTCCATAAAAAGGGAGCATGGTTTTCGATTATCACTCTCGGTAACCTAGGCTACGCAACCTTTTTATGGCAAAAAAACTTTTACAGGACGACGTCTAAGAGAGGTGTTCAAATGAAAAGGTACGAAACTTCTTGAAATTTGAATATTGCGCTTTCGGGTAACGTAGTGTGACAGCTAGCAACGCGAAGTATGTGTCGTCACCTCCCCTAAAAAAAATCTAGACTGTGCCCTCAGCAGGCAAGGTGATGCTCGCCGTCTTTTTCATCGAATTCCTCCAGCAAGGAAAAATCATTGGAGGAAGGTAACTTAGAGATTACCGTCCCGTCGACAACTTGGTCATTAGAGACGGAGCTAACATTCGGAGTTTTGCGTAAGGATGGGTAATGAAATCGGTCGTGCCCTGTCAAAGGAACCATCCCTGCATATTCCTGGAGTGATTTAGGGAAATAAAGGAAAATCTAAATCTGGATCGCCGGAGGTGGATTTGAACCACCGTCCTTCCGAATGCGAGTCCATTGCGTTACCACTGCGCCACCTCGCCCGGCAAGAAAAATCATTAACAGTGACGTGTACTGTGGACACTCCGTAGCCGCCGGCCGCGTTGGCCGAGGGGACTGACGCGCTCCAGTCACGGTCTGCACGGCCACTACGGTCGGGGGTTCGAATCCCCCCTGGGGCATGGATATTTGTGCCGTCCTTAGTCTTAGCTAGTTCATAAGTAGTTTGTAAGCTTAGGAACTGATGACCCCGTAGTTAAGTCCCATAAGTTCTACAAACATTTGACTCCGTAGCCTACGCAAGCCCATCAAGAGCTAACGGCCTGTGCTACTCACAGAGGGAGTTATTCTGCTCCATGATAACGCGCGTCCGCACATCTCCATGGTCCCATGCAGAGTACTGGTCAACTTCTAATGGGAGCAGCTTGAGAATCCGCCCTACAGCCCGGAAATATCGCCCTATGACAATTCAAATGTGTGTAAATCTGTGAGACTTCTTCGGTTATTAGTCCCTGGGCTTACAAACTGCCGGCCGCGCTGGCCGAGGGGACTGAGGCGCTTCAGTCACGGTCTGCACGGCCACTACGGTCGGGAGTTCGAATCCCACCTCGGGCATGGATATTTGTGCAGTCCTAGTTCGTAAGTAGTTCATAAGTAGTTTGTAAGTTTAGGGACTGATGACCCCATAGTTAAGTCCCATAAGCTGTACAAACATTTGAACATTTGAATTTGCTTACAAACTAAAGTACCTCGCTGCGAGGCGCGCGGTTGCTCGCCGTGGAGGTTCGAGTGTGGGGCATGGGTGTGTGTGTTTGTCCGTAGGTTAGTTTACCTAGGTTTAAGTAGTTTGTAAGCTACGGACTAATGACCACGCAGTTTGGTCCGATAGATTTACAGACATTTGAACATTTTTGAATTTTGCTTACAAACTACTTAAACTACTATAAACTAAACTGCGGATAACACACACACACACACACACACACACACACACACACACACACACACACACATTCCCCAGGGAGGAAAAAAAGTTCAAATGTTCGTAAATCTGTCGGACCAAACTGCGTGGTCATCAGTCCGTAGCTTAGAAACTACTTCAACTAACCTAACCTAAGGACAACAGATACATCCATGCCACAGGGAGGACTCGAACCTCCACGGCGAGTAACCGTGCGCTCCGCAGCGAGGCGCTTTAGACCGCTCGGTCACTCCACTGCAGCCCCAAGAGAGGATTCGTACCTCCGATGGCGAGCAACTGCGCTCCGCAACAAGGTGCCTTAGACCGCTCGGTCACGCCACCGCGACTAGCGTGTGAATTCCTTCTATCTGTTCCGCTAAAAAAAAAAAAAAAAAAAAAAAAAAAAAAAAAAAAAAAAAAGAGAGAGAGAGAGAGAGAGAGAAAGGAAAGCACTTCAACTTGGACGACGAACTGAAGAACGCAGTAGAGGACCGACTCTCGTCAGAGCCAAAGGAAATCTGGGAACAGGAAATCCTTCGGATCATTAAAAAGTGGGAAGTTGTACTCAGGCCTCTGGTGATTACTTTCGAATAAAGAATTCAATTATATCCACAGTGTCGTTTCATACTTTTTCATTTGAACATCCTTCGTATTTTTGATGAATATAAAATAAGAGATCAGATGGTGGTAAAATTGCTTACCGACACCGGTAATCTCGAGTAAATGACCAGTATAGCGTCTTGGGAATAAACTGTATTTTATTCTACTGGAATTTAAGATCGCCCCTCGTCACCAACATGAGATCAGTAAATAAATCAACGGGGAAAGTTGAACATTTGTGCCAGGCCGGGATTCGAAGTCGGATTTCCTGCTTACTAGGGAGCTCGTGCTGCACACTACTGCTCCTGGGCAAACTAAACACGAATACACGGACTACCCAGCTTGCCTTCCGGCTTGCATCCGTTACTGAAGATATGATTATTGGTCGTTTTCACCTTAAATTATATACAGGTTGAGTCGTCTACAAAATGAACCCCTTTTAATTCTTGAATGTTCCCGGGTATCGAAACGACATTTTCGGCCCATGATAGAGCGCTAAGTTGCACATACTTTAGTATGTACTATACTTTCGTAGCTGTTGTGTCGTTTGAGATATTGAAGTCAGTATGTTTTTAATGCAACTGTATACTTCCTAGAACTAGAATCAGCAGCTATTGGAAAGACAAGTACAGTGAAATAGCTCTTTTTGAAATGTAGTCTAAGAAAATCAGGCAGTGATGATGGCATTAGATTGTGAAATAAGATAATAAAAGTAGTTGACGGGTTTTGTTATTTGATTAGCAAAGTAACTTATGATGGCCGAAGTAGAGAAGATATAAAATGCAGAGTGGCTGTGGGAAGAAGATCCGCGCGGAATGGCCGCATGGTCTAAGGCCTCATACCACAGACTAGGCTGCCGATCCCGCTGGAGGTTCCAGTCCTCCCTTGAGAATGTGTCTGTGTGTGTGTGTGTGTTTTGTCCTTAATATAAGTTAGTTTGAGTACTTTGTGTCTTGGTGCTGATAACCATAGCAGTTTGGTTCAAATATATCAACATTTGATTTGTGGAAAAAACGTTTCTGAAGAAGAGACATTTGTTGACATCGAATATTAATTCAAGTGTTTTTGAACGCATTTGTCTGTTCATATGTTCAATGTTTGTAGAGCTTATGGGACTTAACTGTGGGGTCATCAGTTCCTAAACATGCAAACCACATATGAACTGGCTTATACTAAAGACGGCACATACATCCATGCCCGAGGGGGGATTCGAACCCCCGACGGGGGACTCACGCATCGCAGCAGAGCGCCTCAATGCGCTCGGCCGCTCAACTGCGGCACAGAATTAGCGAGGGAGGTTAGGTGGCGCCGTGGTAACACACTGGACTCGTATTCGGGAGGACGTTGGTTCATATCCACCTCCGTCCATCCATATTCAGGTTTTCCGTGATTTACGTAAATCACCCCTGGCAAATGTCGCGAAATTTGAAAGAGCAATGTCGATTTCCTTCCCCAATGTTACCCATAACATCAGAGTATAAGGTTCGTCTCTCGCTGTGGACGCTATGCAAACCCTAATCTTCGTTCCTTTTAAAAAGAATTCGGAAGAAAAGAAAATGGTGGCATATCTTGACTACAGGAAGGGACTGATTGGTGGGACACATTCTGAGACATGAAGTAATCTTTAATTTAGCATTGTAGAGAAATGTGGGGGATAAAAATCGCAGAGAGAGACCGACAGATGAATACAGCAATCAGGTTCAAAGGAGATCTAGGTTACCGTTCTTATTCAGAGTTGAAGTGGATTGCGCAGGATTGAGTAGGATGGAGAGCAACAAACCAGTCTTTGGTCTGAAGACCACAAAACAATATTGATATTGAAATATTTCGCATAAATAAATTTAAAAAATATCGAGAAAATTCATTGAAAATAGAAATGAAGGGGGCTGGAGTCAACACAGACAATCAGAGCTGCCGGCCGCTGAGGCGCTCCAGTCACGGTCTGCACTGTCACTACGGTCGGGGGTTCGAATCCCCCCTCGGGCATGGATATTTGTGCCGTCCATAGTATAAGGTAGTTGATAAGTAGTTTGTAAGTTTAGGGACTGATGACCCCGTAGTTAAGTCCCATAAGCTTAGCAAACATTTGAACATTTGAACAATCAGAGCTGGTATGCTCGATGTTACAATGCAACAAGATACGCACACGTAATCAACATAAAATCTCTTTTCCTATACGACAGAGATACAAGATCAGCTATGATTATGAATTTCTGAATCACTTCTAGAGTTTTACAAAATCCGTTCTTCCCATGATATTTGTTTCTGTTTTATCTTCTGCATAGTTTCAATGATTCCAGTTGTTTTCTTCGTGTTTTCCTAGGATGTGTTCGTGAATCTCCTCTTCTTCAATATGGATTTGAAACTTATACACCTGACTTGGATCCAAGCAAACGTGTTTCAGATATGGTAATGCTGTGCTACTGCTACATACAAGAGGAGTAATGAAGACTGTAATTTCTCTGTGCCAGATGTACCTACCTACGTGTTCCAGAAGCGGTGGCTGTGTGGCTGTAATCCTGTCACAAACATTAATAGACGTTCTAATAATCTGTCTGCTGCAAAGTGATCAGAGAAATCGATTATAAATGCAGCGAATTCGACCCTGGTGGCTCGGCGATCCATCAACTACTGTCAAGCCAGTGACAGCCAAATGGGAAATGGGTTTATTAGCTTGTCTAAGACGAGTGGTGAGTGGGAAGGAGAGTCCGTCGATGATGCATATTAATGAGACAAATGTCTGCTGCTGCAGTGCTTGACTTCCAGACGAGGAAATGGCTACAAAGTCCCATGACACAGGTGCAAGCTGTTGTATTATTTGTTCTGCTCTTCGCGTCGCAAAATAGATACATATTCGCTGCCGTCGTCGAGGTCCACCATGAGCACAGGGGTACCCGCGCGCCGTATATCCGGTGTAATTTCGGTACCTTTGGCGTAGGAAACTGTCAGGGGACTCGGATTAACTTCTTGTACTCTTGGTGCTTGTTAGATAGTCTTGATCTGTTGTGGGACCTTAAAATTATTTTGAGCTCAGAAGTAATGAGATATCTCTAATAGAAAGACCGCGTCCACACCGAACGACTTGGATTCACAAAAGTCGATCATTTGAAACCGAACTCACGTATTTTTCTCATAACGTCCGGAAAATAGTGGAACAAGGAAATTAAGTACATAGATTATTTATGGACTTTCGAAAAGTATTTCACTCTGATATTATACAAATTTTTATCAACAAAAACACTATTATACAGGGCATAAAAGAAATTTTATTACTGGTTTGATTATTTCTTCTGAAGCATATTATCTTTCACGGGGAGTCACTGCAGAAGTAGAAATAAGTTCACTCGTTCCCCATGGAAGTGTGAAGGGGTCCTTGTTGTTCATTAATGTATTATAGTTTGCAGACAATATAAAAATAACCTCAAGATCATAAAGTTATCTGCAATGAAATGATTTGAAAGTGGCACAAAGAAGAGCAACTTCCTTTCAGTGTTCATAAATGTAACATTATGCACTTGACAAAACGACAAATGTAGGGTATTGTCAATAAAATATCAGAGATTCACAATGAACATCAGCTGCCGGCCGCGGTGGCCGAGGAGACTGAGGCGCTTCAGTCATGGTCTGCACTGCCACTACGGTCGGGGGTTGGAATTCCCCCTCGGGCATGGATATTTGTGCCGTCCTTAGTCTTAGCTAGTTCATAAGTAGTTTGTAAGCTTAGGGACTGATGACCCCGTAGTTAAGTCCCACAAGTTCTACAAACACTTGAACTTGAACATCAGCTAACTCATTGCGTTATTTCCTGATTATAAAGATTGGTTGGGATATAAATTATTTGATAGCTCCGATGAAGAGAACTGTGATTTTGAGTTTAACTGTAGCAGCTTCATTCGTAAAAATTATGCGGAATTATTTAATTAATGAAAAAATTAAGGACATTGGTTTCTTTCCGACTTTTAGGTACCTGTACAGCTGATTTTATTAATGGGAGTCCCTGAGTTCCCTTTTTTGCAACCTGAGTCCCGTAAAATTATGTCGCCATGAACAGACAAATATCGGTAGTCACGCGATAATGGCCGTGCGATCTAAGGCGCCTTGCCCCGGATTGCGTGGTCCCTTGCCGTCGGAGCTCTAGTGGCACTCTTTTTGAAGGATGTAAGTCGAATATCGCCGGCCGCAGTGGTCGAGGGGACTGAGACGCTCCAGTCACGGTCTGCCCGGGTACTACCGTCGGGGGTTCGAATCCCCTCTCGGGCATGGATATTTGTGTCGTCCTCAGTCTTAGCTAGTTCATAAGTAGTTTGTAAGCTTAGGGACTGATGGCCCCGTAGTTAAGTCCCATAAGTTCTACAAACATTTGGACATTTTTTGAAGACGAATATTGGAAACCGAAGTCCTCTAACAGGATGGTCAAACGTGCATTTGAATGCAGTCTACCACAAATACGAACTTTTGTCTGAGTCGTTTGGCGAAACGTCTGGTACGATCTCCGAAATGCTACCGAACGATGACCACAGGCACACAGTTTGCGCGTTATTCTCTGCAGCCGGCCGCGGTGGCCGAGGGGACTAAGGCGCTCCAGTCACGGTCTTCACGGCCACTACGGTCGGGGGTTCGAATCCCCCCTCGGGCATGGATACTTGTGCCGTCCTAGTCCGTAAGTAGTTGACAAGTAGTTTGTAAGTTTAGGGACTGATGACCCCGTAGTTAAGTCCCATAGACTATACAAACATTTGAACATTTTATTCTCTGCAAGTGTGTTTTCGAATGAGATCAATCGGACACACGTAGGCGCCGTGCCGCGCCGCTTACACACAATTGGCAGTGCTGGAGGCCCGTTTTCTCATGCAGAGGGAGACGCTTGAGCATGCAGGCGGCGCCTGGAACCGTCCGATATACTAGCATATAAAGCAGGTGGCGAGGCGAGCGCATGCGCGGAATCCCTCGGCCTTGAGCGCCCGCCCACGCGTGATGTGAATCTGCCTTCCTGCCCGCCAGCGCTGCTCTACTGGAACAGGACGTTTCGCTCACACATCGACTCACAACCACCACGAGCCAAGGTCCCTCGGGAAGCGCGCTTTGTTGTGACCTTCCCACGATGCTATGGCTGTATTGCAGAAATCCTCGCAGAACTGTATGCGCAAGGAAAAGCAAAGTGGAAATTAAAAAATGGTAAAGCAGTCAACAATCGAAATATTGGTTTGAACACCACAGTGCTTTGCTAGGCATGGTCCTGTTTGGAGGTGGTATGCCGTTGCCTTCCTCCGACCTTCGAACTGACTTACCCAGCCAGTTATAGGGGGACCTACAGTTTAACGTGGGTTCCGAACCACGGTGCTACTCGGTATTTTTCACATGAGCAATACTGTCAGAGGTGAAAGAAGTGAAAAGTGAGAGATAAAAATCCTAGGACCTTGCGGGGATCGAACCCGCGACCTTTGGATTTGGAGTCTGTCACTCTACCACTGTGCAACCGAGACGCACAAGTGGAAATTATCAAAGGTATTTAAAAATTCGTCGTTCCAAATGCTGTAAAATCCATATTTGTACGTACACCACCAAAGGCGTTCCGTTTCATACTGCAGGAAGAGACATTTGTTGACATCGAATATTAATTCAAGTGTTAGGAAGTACTTTTTGAACGCATTTATCTGTTCATATGATCAATGTTTCTAGAGCTTATGGGACTTAAATGTGGGGTCATCAGTCCCTAAACATGCAAACTACATATGAACTAGCTTATACTAAAGACGGCACAAACATCCATGCCCGAGGGGGGATTCGACCCCCACCGGGAAACGGCCTTGTGCATCGTAGCATAGCGCCTCAATGCGCTCGGCCTCTCCGCCGCGGCTCATTTCAAATGTTCAAATGTTTGTATATCTTATGGGACTTAACCACGGGGTCATCAGTCCCTAAACTTACAAACTACTTATGATCTACTTACGAACTAGGACGGCACAAATATCCATACCCGAGGGGGGATTCGAACCCCCGACCGTAGTGGCCGTGCTGACCGCGACTGGAGCGCCTCAGTCACTTCGGCCACCGCGGCCGGTGCGGCTCATTTGTCTGGATTGTAGCGTTGTACGGGAGTGTAATGTGGACGATAAGGAGTGCAGACAGAAAAATGAGAGAAACTATAGAAATTTGGTTCTATAGCAGAGCCGGCCGCGATGGCCGAGGGGACTGAGGCGCTCCAGTCACAGTCTGCACGGCCACTACGGTCGGGGGTTCGAATCCCCCCTCGGGCATGGATATTTGTGCCGTCCTTAGTGTTAGCTAGTTCGTAAGTAGTTTGTAAGTTTAGGGACTGATAACCCCGTAGTTAAGTCCCATAATAAGCTATACAAACATTTTGATAAAAATCGCAGAGAGAGACGGACAGATGAATACAATAATCAGGTTCAAAGGAGATCTAGGTTACCGTTCTTACTCAGCCTGTGAGTTTTCATTCACTGTGTATAAAATCTTCTGCTAAGAACTAACTGAATCCTCAATTACTGTAATTTTATTTTTGTATACATATTTCTTAAGAATCGAGAAACTACATAGTTTTCATTTGAAAACCGTCTGTTTCCGATAGGCCATCCGATCAACCTGTAACTGCGGTGGAGAACTGCCACTCCAATCAGACTCGATGTGTATCACACCTGTAATAGATGACGCGAATGTGAGCCTCTGAGCAGCTCGTGTCTCTGTTTAGAGGTGCGCTCCGGTAGCCGGTCGTATTGAGTGAGCGCGGCGAGGGCGTGGTTTCCAGGGCATGGCGGCGAGCGGCCTGGCCGCGGCCTTGGGTTCGAGCCCCGGAAGCGACCCGCAGTCACGGTCGGGTCGCGCCGCGCCCCAGACGCCGTATCGGCGCAGTATCGGCCGCTCTTTCTTAATTTCTCGCCGCAAGCCTTGCCGCTATTTATCCCTCCACCCAACCTAGAATTTGAGTTGAGTCGCTGTTCGAGTAATTGATTCGTTGCAAAATAGTTCTTACACCCACTAGGTCAGCATGTAAGTACCAAAAAAATACACCTTATTTCATGTCCTCTTGAATAACTTCTTCGCTAGTCACTCCGAAGATTCTTTCTTCCTTCTTCACTTGCACACGGTATAAGTGCGGCTCAAATTCCACGTCCGGCCATCCAAATTTAGATTTTTTGTTTACGTTTACTCTATTGCCCACAAATCCTGAGAAAGAATAACTACCGTAAAATACACATGAGTAACCCTCCGCAACGACTTGAAGTGTAAAACAATTCGTAACAAACGGAGTTACCGGGTTGAGATTCACAGGAATAGTCGTTAGGAAATTTAAATCACCCAGGAAAGAACAGGCTTACAAAAGAATTGTTGGCCGTTTCTTGCGTGATGCTCTTCGTACAAGGCCCATTGACGAACTAGATGTGCTGGAGGAGGGGCCTGATCTAAAACGCACAGGATTTTCGAAAGAGCAACAACTCGGTTGCAAAGATATGTTTGTAGAATCTGGAATCGTTATTAGTGTTAGTTAGTTTCAAATGATCAGTTCACAAAAGACAAACTGTAGAGTACCACCATATATAAAATACTTTCGCCACAAGGGGCTGTTGAGAACGGAATATAGAAGTACGAGAACAAATGTAAATTATTTATTAAGGGGGGAGGAAGGATTAGGAAAGAAATGATTGACTTTAGCTGCATTTGGGCATTGACATTATACTTTGGCGACAAATGAAAATATGAGTCGGTGCAGGAATCGAACCCGCGTTTCCCGATTCGGGCCAGAGGTCGCTTTAATTAACCACTTGACTACTCGCACTCGCCTCCCGTCCGTCTCAGACTTCCATAATTCGTACGTTACGGCTGTAGCGCTTCCATCGTCCATGAGTACTTACACTCGCCATTTCGGATTCCCGTTCGTGGTCGACATTATTACCGCATCTGCGGTGGAGTAAATGAACCAAACGCCTTCTTCACAGATTAGTGTGGTGTTTTTTTTTGTTTTTTTTTTGTTTTTTTTTTTTGTTTGTTCTTTTTTTTTTTTCTGGCAAGTTTTATACGCGAAGACAGCGTTTGTTTCATTTACTTCACCGCAGATGCGGTCATACATTCGACCTCGCACAGGAATTCATAATAGCGAGTGTAAGAGGGCACGAACGATGGAGCCGCTACAGCCGTAGCGTGCAACCTGTGGAAGTCTGAGAGTCACAGGACGCGAGCGTGGATAACCAAGTGGTGCCGGGCGCCGTGTCTCAGCGCTGAACCCAATACTCAATCAACAATCCAGAAACGACCGCAAAGCATCGATCTACCTGGAAGAAACAAATAGTAATAAACGTAAGAGCGCCAATGCCCCAATGCAGCTGAAGTCAATCTTTCCTTCCTCATCCTTCTCCCCTCCTTAATAAATAATTTGCAAATGCTGCATGCCAGATATGGTGTCTACCACACCAGTCTATAATAAGAAGAAATGTACTTTGGGTGAACAGTCGTCTGATGTTGAGCCATTAGGTTAGAAACCCGTATCGACGTTATTTTTAATATAAATAGTATTACTTATATTGGCTGGTTGCTTTTTTCTTCTTTGTAAGAATCAACTTAACAGTGCTTTGAATGAGTCGACTGTAGACCTTCACGCAATAAAGGAAACACCAGTCAAAACAGTGGACCAAAACCAGTGATCTTGATTGAAGGTATAAAATAATAAGTATAGGCAGAGTCTAATTTATCTGCCAGCCAACATTTTCTGGGAAGAGAAAGGAATCCACCTTATTAATTAACTTTACATTTATTAAAATGGGTCGAAAATATTCTACAAATCTTTTAGATGAGTGGTTTGAAGTAACGTGTATGCGAAGGCTTTGGATTGGAAACGAACTTACATTAAGAATAAACCCGGCGATGAAAGCATTGATGCCACCGGAAAACTGAAGTGTTTGGTGTAGAACTGTAGCTCCACGCACCCTCTTCACCGAGTTGAGCCCCTTCAGTCATACATCTATTTCGGCGTGATAAATAGTTTTCCGAAGTGAAAGCGCTTTGATCCCGTGAATAATTACAGTATAGCCGTCATAGATATTCAGTTTGCATACGGTCGAGATTCACATTTGAGTATGGAACAGAATACTCTCCTGAAAAAGAACTTAAAAAAAAAGTAGTTTTAATGAAATTTTTTGCCTTGTCAGTTTGCGTTCAAATGTTCGGTAAATCTTGTTCTTAATAATGAAAGGACCGAGATGGTGACTATAAATGTTGCAATTCTCGATTAACTGAAGACGAAATAAGAACCAACTACATGCCTTGAAAATGATCGGGAATTAAAATTAAGAAGAGATGCAAAAATGTGGGGTGTAGTGAGGAAGTGGTTGTATGTTTATTAGAGGATGTCAAAAGCCTCATTAGGAGAGGCGCAGATAGTGCACGAGTACGATTATTTCGTAGAGACATAAATGCAAATATTTAGAACGTCACACCAAATAAGATTTTCTTCGAGTCTTCAACTTGTACGGAAGCCACCGAACCAGGAGGCCCAATGGTGAAAATACGTGACGATCGAGATGGCAAGACAGTGGAATCTTAATTGGGAGGAAACCTGTTCAAATTCGCTTCCCGCTTTTCTGTCAGTTTCCTAATATTGAAATATTTCTTTTGGAAGAGTAGGTCCATTTTTTTCGTCATTCATATCCAATATCTAATGACTTCTTCGCTAGACACCGAAGATTCTTCCTTCCTTCTTGACATGCACACGGTATAAGTGCGGCTCAAATTCCACGTTCGGCCATCCAAATTTAGATTTTTTTTTTACGTTTACTCTATTGCCCACAAATCCTGAGAAAGAATAACTACCGTAAAACACACATGAGTAACCCTCCGCAACGACGTGAAGTGTATAAAGACCAGATAAAACATTTCGTAACAAACGGAGTTAGCGGGTTGAGATTCACAGCCGGCCGCGGTGGCCAAGGAGACTGAGGCGCTCCAGTCACGGTCTGCACGGCCACTACGGTCGGGGGTTCGAATCCTCCCTCGGGCATGGATATTTGTGCTGTCCTTAGTCTTAGGTGGTTCATAAGTAGTTTGTAAGTTTAGGGACTGATGACCCCATAGTTAAGTCCCATAAGCTTTACAAACATTTGAACATTTTGAACATTTTTGAGATTCACAGGAATAATCGTTAGGAAATTTAAATCACCCAGGAAAGAAAAGGCTTACAAAAGAATTGTTGGGCCGTGTCTTGCGTGATGCTCATCGTACAAGGCCCATTGTCGAATTAGATTTATAGAAGACGTAGAGAAAATAACATCGAAGAGCAATGCGTTTCAACACGGAATCGTTGTTTGGCTTGACAACGTTACGAAGATGCTAAGCAAACTCCACTGCTACAGGAGAGGCATTGTAGCCTATCTTCGCGGTGGCCGTGACGTTATCATTCAACGAGATAAGGATAGGCGCATGTTGGTCTTCAGTCCTGTCCTGCCTCGCTGTACAAGATGTTTGACTATTGCGATGACGTTCAAATTCTACAGATTTATCACTCATGGGAAAGATCTCTGCCGGGATACGCACACCACCATTTTGCAGTCTCTGTGATTAATGAACCGTGATATAAAGTCGAAGCAGCATTGAATAACATACACGTATCTGTTATTTATCTCGATTCGATATCCTGCATCGTTAGAGTTGTTGTCGCTGACCAGGGAAGGCAACTGTGTTTTACTACATTCTGACGTATATCACCTACAAATTTAGTCTTTTTTCCCCCTATAAACAGTAAAAACAGTATCAATTAGTAAACATATGTTTTTGTATCCTTCCTGGTCTGCAGTTTCAGTGACCAGAACTATCACCTTAAGTGTTGGTTAATTTTTGTGTTCGACAGCCAGCGTGTCACAGCACTACGTTTATGATTAAGAGGAAATCAAGGAAAACCCAAATCAGCATAGCCGGAGGCTGGTTTGAGCCACTGTCATCCCGAATGCTAGTTCAGTAGTTACGGAAGGAAGGAAGTTTGGAGTTTAACGTCCCGTCGACAGCGTGGTCATTAAAAAAATGTCCAAATGTTTGTATATCTTATGGGACTTAACTACGGGGTCATCAGTCCCTAAACTTACAAACTGCTCATGAACTAGCTACTACTAAGGACGGCACAAATATCCGTGCCCGAGGGGGGATCCGAACCCCCGACCGTAGTGGCCGTGCAGACCTTGACTGACGCGCCGCAGACCGCTTGGCCAAGGCGGCCAACAAAATGAATCTTTTAGAGGGCTGTAACTTAACGGTAAAATTTCCACGTATTAACTATATTTGCATAGTCCTTGTTGATAGTTTTAACGTTTTTAGCTGAAGAGCGATTGATAGACCCGCTCGGTTAGCCGTGTGGTGTAATTCACCGCTTTCCGAGACGGAAAGGCATACCGGCCCGGCGGATTATTGAAACGGGTCGGAGTGCCGGCCGTCCTCGATGTGGTTTTTAGGCGGTTTTCCACATCCCCTAGGTGAATACCGGGCTGGTCCCCAAGTCTCACCTCAGTTACACGATTCGCAAATATTTCGTAACACTTTAAACTTGCACACAAAAAAATGTTCAAATGTTTGTTAAGCTTATGGGACTTAACTACGGGGTCATCAGTCCCTAAACTTACAAACTACTTATGATCTACTTACGAACTAGGACGGCACAAATATCCATGCCCGAGAAGGGATTCGAACCCCCGACCGTAGTGGCCGTGCAGACCTTGACTGGAGCGCCTCAGTCACCTCGGCCACCGCGGCCGGCGACACATACAGGGTGGTACAAAAAGCTACGGCCAAACTTTCAGAAAACATTCCTTACACACAAAGAAAGAAAATATGTTATGTGGACATGTGTCCGGAAACGCTTAATTTCCATGTTAGAGCTCATTTTAGTATTTACCGATGAGGCTTCATTCCAACGTGATCAAATTGTAAATTTTCACAATCAACATGTTTGGGCTGACGAGAATCCGCACGCAATTGTTGATTCACGTCATCAACACAGATTTTCTGTGAACGTTTGAGCAGGAATTGTTGTTGATGTCTTGATTGGGCCTCATGTTCTTCCACCTACGCTCACTGGAGCACGTTATCATGATTTCATACGGGATACTCTACCTGTGCTGCTAGAACATGCGCATTTACAAGAACGACACAACATGTGATTCATGCACGATGGAGCTCCTGCACATTTCAGTCGACGTGTTCGTACGCTTCTCAACAACAGATTCGGTGACCGATGGATTGGTAAAGGCGGACCAATTCAATGGCCTCCACGCTCTCCTGACCACAACCCTCTTGACTTTAATTTATGGAGGCATTTGAAAGCTCTTGTCTACGCAACCCCGGTACCAAATGTAGAGACTCTTCGTGCTCGTATTGTGGACGGCTGTGATACAATTTGTCATTTTCCAGGGCTGCATCAGCGCATCAGGGATTCCATGCGACGGAGGGTGGATGCAGGTATCCTCGCTAACGGAGAACATTTTGAACATTTCCTGTAACAAAGTGTTTTAAGTCACGCTGGTACGTCCTGCTGCTGTGTGTTTCCATTCAATGATTATTGTGATTTGAAAATAAGTAATAAAATGAGCTCTAACATGGAAATCAAGCGTTTCCGGGCACATGTCCACATAACATTTTTCTTTCTTTGTGTGTGAGGAATGTGTGGTGTCGCACAAGTATGAAGTGCGCGCCACCTACTTACGACGTCAGCCACGAGCGCCCTCTGCTGCGATCCCGCTCGTGGCCACCACTGAATGACATCGTTCACTTGGGACTGATATAGGAACCAGCTAACACTTCGGAATCGGATAGGCACCAGTTAAGACTTGGCTATCGGATAGGCACTAGGAATCGTCAGTATGCACGCCTCTATCTAATCTATGTATCAGCATTCTGCAGTCAAGAACTATGTAAAAGTTAAGTATTACTAAGTCTCTAAGAAATATATAACTCGTTCTAATTTACTCTAGTGTTTCTAGTTTCTGCTGTCCCACTGGCTGCTCACCTTCGTACCTGCACAAGCGTGCATCCTTTATTCCAGTGTTGGTACTTTTCTACTCGGCCACAGACACCTACGACGGAAACGAGACGCAAAAGCGGCGACGAGGCTAGGACACAAAAGAATGTTTCCTGAAAGTTTGGTCGTACGTTTTTGTAACGCCCTGTATAAGACTATACGCAGACATTTGGAGTGCAGATTTCCTTTCTTGGGGCACGGGGTGGCGGCAGGAAGGGCATCCGGTCACACATGTCAGATCTGATTAACGAAGCCGACCCTGGGTGTGCGGAAACATGCCTCAGGAGAAATCTGAAGGGCGACTGATCGCTAGGCCATCTCTCGCCAATATAGTGCGAAGGGGTGCAAGCACAATGAATAGAAAATTGTGCGCGCGCCTGTGTCGTTGCGCGTAACCCGGACAGCACGTCGGCTGGGCACGACTTGGCTTTGGCGCGGTGCAATAAAGCAGCGCTGTGAGGTAAACAAATACGGGTGTCGTCGACAGCGGGCGCCGCTGGCAGTGGAGCGGCAGCCGGGGGCGCGGCCTCGCTCACACAAGGACGCGGCCGGCGGCGGCGGCAGGGAAGGCTACTGCTACTGGCTGCTGACCGGGCCTCACACACAGCTAAACCCGCGGGAAAACTTCTATTGTTTGCTACTCGCTTGCTCTGCCACCTCACTTATTCTTAAGCCGTCGGCACACGTAGCGTGTGTCTGAAAGGGGGTGGTCAACGTGCCGAGTCCAACGTGCGCCTGAACGCTCGGAGACGGCGCAACTTGAGCATACGAGACGTGTACCTCAAAGAGCTACATGCGACCACAGCGCGCTCCAGCGACAGTTGTCGGCGGTAGCAGTTGCTGGAATCACACTGCTTACCAAATCAAAAGAGTGGAATTCCTGCTTTACCTCTATTAAATCGCTTATTTCCGCGCTTGTGCTTGTAAAATGGTATAAAAATTGGCAATTGACTCTAAATAATGAGAAGTGTGAAGTCGTCCACACGTGTACGAAAAGAAATCCGTTAAACTTTGTTTACAAGATAAATCAATCAAAAGTGAAGGCCGTAAACTCCACAAAATACCTAGGAATTACTATTACTTCAGACTTAAATTGGAAAGAACACGTAGATAATATCGTGGGAAAGGCGAATCAGAGACTGCGTTTTATTGGCAGAACCCTTAAAACGTGCAACAGAACTACTAAAGAAACTGCATACACTTCGCTTGTCCGACCATTTTTGGAGTATTGCAGCCCAGTGTGGGATCCTTATCAGGTGGGTTTGACGGAGGACATCGAAAGAGTCCAAAGAAGGGCAGCTCGTTTCGTATTGTCACGATACAGGGGAGACAGCGATACGGAAATGATACAGGATCTGGGATGGGAATCACTACAACAACGCCGCTTATCGCTGCGGCGTGGGCTACTTGCGAAACTCCAATCGCCAACACTCTCCTCCGAATGCGAAAATATATTGTTGACTCCCACTTACATAGGCAGAAATGATCATCAGAATAAAATACGAGAAATCAGAGCTCGAATAGAGAGATTCAGGTGTTCTTTCTTCCTGCACGCTATTCGAGAATGGAATGGGAGATAAATAGTATAATTGTGGTTCGATGAACCCTATGCCAGGCACTTAAATGTGATTTGCAGAGTATCCCATGTAGATGTAGATGTTCGTTATGTGCTGTGATAGTCCTAAATAAATAACAACAATATACCTATGAACATAAGACTCTTACAAAAGTTGCATTTTATGTCAATAAGTGCAGCGAATAATAAGTTTCATGATAAACTGTGCGATATAAAATTAGAATAGGCCTTCACAACACAAAGATTATTGCAAGAGTCTCGCTTTTTAGTAAATCTTAAAAGATCATGCTTCCACGGTCAATGTTACTATTCAGTAGAAGAATGTTAAGAACGTATAAAATGCAATACGTGAAACACTAAGTGCGTATTTTACTCTACGTGAGGTGCAAACTGTCTTCTTCATAAAACGAATTCAACAAACTCACTCCTCAGAGGGTGCGCACTTATTTTTACATAGCATCGAATGTTATGCAGCATACTTCTAAGAAATTTATAGGAAAGTCTTTTGAGTCCCTCAGAAAATTGAAAAAAAGAATATTTGCTTATGAGGCGCCGTGAACCAACACCGCAACCTTCTCTAACTTCATAGTCCACAAGTAACTCCCTACGCTACGCCCAGTTGCATGACCAGTATATCCTCACCTACTGTATTAGACGTGTCATATATGCTACTGGATGATATGTCGGTTGTTGACATGTAATTACAACAAATGATACAAACAACTATTCGTGTCGATAGATCTTCAGTCCGCCTTGCCTTGAAACGGCAGATTACTGTAATACGGAAACCATGTATAAGACGTTTTCGGTCATTTATTCCAAGAAATAGTACTTTAATGGCCGGTGTCCGAGAGGTTCTCAATTCACTCAGTTACTTTTACTTGCTTTGAAATGTCACACATTCATAAGACCCAAGTTAAATACATAAAAACCACGAAATACGACGGCCATCATGGCATCTTCTTCTCTCTTCCGAAAAGAGCTGCCCCCTGTCCTCGGATAGCCACGTGGTGTAACATCGGGGGCATCCTCCCACCTTATTGGTGATCGTTCAGACGCTCGTTGAGAATATCTGGTATGCTTAATACTGCCCCACACGTTGGGAAAGCCTCGCCGCCGGCCGCGGTGGCCGAGGGGACTAAGGCGCTCCAGTCACGGTCTGCCTGGCCACTACGGTCGGGGGTTCGAATCTCCCCTCGGGCATGGATATTTGTGCCGTCGTAGCTCGTAAGTAGTTCATAAGTAGTTTGTAAGTTTAGGGACTGATGACCCCGTAGTTAAGTCCCATAAACTATACAAACATTTGAACATTTGAAAGCCTCGCCAACGTGCGGTTCGCACGCTGTGACGTCAGAAACTCGCCACGTTGGCCTCACACGTTCAGATACACGCTCCGTGTGCCGACGGCAGAGTCAATTAACTCTGGACACTCTTGTCAATGTCTTCTACGGTATTCATTACAGTACCACTCTTGTGACACAGAACACATTATGCAGATATTGTGCAGACAAGTGGCCAAACAGTCATGTCCAGTAGTCAAGCAGAACATGGCTACTGCTTCTCTTCTCGGTTCATCAGGTATTACACAGTTGTCCACGAGGTTTTTTTCCAAATCTTTCCCTCACATGTAATTTTATTGGTTACTTTTAATTCTTCTTGGAATATGTTTCAATCGTCTGTTTCACTGCAAAATACGACATTGACAGTGTTCCAATTTCTGTAATTTTTGTGCCATGTTTTGGCTATAAACTCAGCTGTTTCATTATCATCTAAACCACAGTATGAAGGTATACACTGAAATGCAATTTTCTCGGCCATCTGTCGCAATGATTTTCGGATGCTTGTGTGATAGACCCGCTCGGTTAGCCGTGTGGTCTAACGCACCGCTTTCCGAGACGGGAAGGCATACCGGCCCGGTATGGAATCACAAAATAAAATTTCTTCGTCCAATGTGTGTAAATAGTTATTTACTGATTTATTGCAATTTTTGATGGCTTCGAATTCACCTACCAAATCTGGGTGGTGCGGTCCTAAGAACTGATAATAACAGAAATTTTGCGTTATATTCCTATACCAAAGTTCTCATGTTTTTCTATTAATGAATCATCCATGTAGTTGTGAAGCCCCTGATCAAATTTATTTTTCTAATCTGCAGCTCTTATTATGGCTCAATTTTTTCACATTTTTTACGATTATCAGTTATCTCTAGCTGGTACTGTAATTCAGGAAGAAGAATCGGAGAGAGTGGGAGAATAAAATTTGGGCAGTGACTTGAGATAGGTGATACTGTGTTCTTACGTTTTCAACTGTATGCATGAAGCTAATCTGTGTTTGCTGTTATTGTTACATGACTGTTTTTGTGTTTTCTGTTATTATTACATTCTATATTTTATCCATTGATTATAATTGGGCAGACAAACTAGTTTCTCGTACTTCCAATGCGGAAAGTAAAAATTTCTTCTCAGCCGGGAGACAAATCCACGACTCCTGATTGCTAGGCAGTTGCCCTGACCATTATACTTCCTGGACACGGTTTTATCATCTACCGTCGGACCAAATTCCACCTTATCCACAAATTATTGACGAAGTACTCCAAACCAGACTGTTGGTGTGGCCATTTTCCACAGCAAGCACTGAATTATTACTTTTTGGAAGTAAAACCTCCGTTTTCTTTCTGCAATGTATTTATGTTATCCAGAGACGTTTCGTCTCTTTTTACTTGAAGGCATCATCAGTTCAAATGTCAGGATGGTTCTTTTGAAAGGGCACAGCTAAGTTCCTAACCCATCCTTGTCCAACAATCCGAGCGTCAGCTCTGTCTCTAATGCCCACACTGTCGACGGGATGTAAGGATGTAAAACCCTAAACTTCATACTTCCTTCCTTCTCCCTTAAAAAAAAAAAAAAAAAAAAAACGCGACACGATTGAAGGTAAAATAGATAAATTGCAGCAGAAAATCTCGGTTTTATTCCCAAAAACGAATACCCGTACCCATTTTAGTCATTACTTGCGGCATTTTATCAGTTTCCCTTAAACACACTAAAGAAATGAAGAAAAAGTAACGACTTTCTTGATTGTTATTGTATTATTCTTTAACATAGTTTAGGTCAATAATTAATAAATCAGCACACAGTTGTACTGGGAACGGGAACGGTCGACCAGTCCGTAGCATGACGCCTTAGACCACACGGCCGTTCCGCGCGACTCTCTCTCTTCAAAATGAGTAATTACGGTGCCGCCCCTTACTCGGTGGGCCATATGGACAACAGAATTACTTGAATTTTGGTTTTTGGGCCGCGTCGTTATAAAATAACACAAACATGCTCGTTGTTAAGAGGACAGCTGTGAAGCACGTCGAAGCTTCGGCTTATATATATTTGTTATGGTGTTTTATAATGACGTACGCTGACAACAAAAGCCTAAGGAAGGTAATAATTTAACCTGTTCTTCTAGAGCATTTTGATCCAGTCATTGTTCAGGCATAACACTGTCTCGTTACGTGTACCACATTAGCTGATGCTGAATAGAGTTACGGGTCTTTAAATCTGAAAAATCGCTGTAGAGTGGCGTGACTTACTCTTAATTAGTGTTCTGTGAAATAACATGGCACCCTTAGCCGAAACCACATTTGTAGCAAAGTGTGTTCACGGTAGAGGGGATACTGTAGTTCAGCTGTCTTTTAATTATCTTCATTGTATGTGGTAACAGGGGAAATGGACGCTATTCCGGACTTATGACTGGTTCAGATCGATTCTAGAACATAGGGATGCTTATATTAATCAAGCTATCACCACGTACTTGTTTGACGATTGTTATGCTAGAATATCACATTTCCATGCTGATGTTTCCTCACTTGTCAAAATTTTTAGGGTTTGTCACGCACGCTAGATTATAAATGCTCAAATTTTCGTAAACTGAGGAAAGTTGCCATGATGAAGTAATATCCTGATGCCCCACGCTGATCACTTCCACGGTGTTAATCGACTCGGATGGACAATTAATTGACACGCTTTCTGCGATTATCAAGTTTTATATTGTTCCATGCTTTTATAATTCGAAAGTTGTACCATCTCAGATTAACTGGAAATTAAATGATATTTATTTGCGATATATAAATAAGCTAATGCGCAGATAATTAGGACAATGGACTAAAAAATTTGCCACCTTAGAGATATCGCTCTGATTATGTCTGTCACCGCATGCAACCTTAAAAATAGCCTCAATTTGGAAGGAAGAGTTTATAAGGTATACCGTATACAGCTGAAGCCATTTACTGGTGATAAGATGCGGTAGGTCTACCACATTTCTGAGATGTTGATTGTTATATTTAATCTGCTGATCCAAATTTTTGTTTTGTTTTGATAGATCATCAATGCCAAGGCGTGACTTTAATCAGAGTATTTTTACGATCATTGTGTGTATGCGAGCTTACGTGGTCACGAGATGTACACATTGTACGGTCCACGTATATACACAGATAAATTTGGACTATCATTTCCTCTATTCTATTACGCCGCCTAATCAGCCCATCTTATTATGCTCATTCCTTGTATAGACTGACTGCTTCACCACTTCACTTTCATAATTTACATTAGCTTTGAGGGATTACGTAACCGCCTGGTAGCTGTTTAGGAGGTTTTACAGTACCACGAAACGACCAGTGTCGTTCGCCAAGACAGTCAACCACCGCCATTTGATCAGAGATGGGCCAGTCCGGACCGACGGATCACCCAGTCATCGTCAATGTTCATCTAACGGAGCGCATTTTCTCTACTGAGCTCTTGTAGCTGTGGGGCAGCGCTTACAGTCTGCCATGGAAGCAAGGTATCAAGACGCTGCAACTCAGTCATTGCCATTGGGAAACTTTGCCAATGCTAAGCAAAGATCGAATAATATAATCACCTTAATGAAGCAGTAGCATTATTTCTTTTATTATTTTAATTTTAATTAATTTTTTATTATCAGACAGAGAAACGCGTAGCTTTAACAGACTAATTCCTGGGAACTAGTTGGAATATCCACATTAGAAAAAAGTTACTACATTCGTACGATATAAGTTGCACTTTCTGGTTTACAAATTTAACCACCAATGGTTCTTCAGAAGCTCACTGTCTCCATCAACGCGGCACTGCTACACGTTTGGTTCGCTGTATGCTGCAGCTTTCCTATCTATGTGTAGAGCTCCAGCACACAGCGGAGTGAGCTGAATCAATTGCGTGTCGGACTAACGAGCGTTGATCTTGTATCCATTTGGAAGGAGGGAAGCTTAGTGTTCAACGTTCCGTCGACAGCGTGGTTATTACAGACGGAGCTCACGCTCGGAGTTTATGCAAATCAGCCGTGCCCTTTCAAAGGAACCATGATACTGTTTATGTGAATTCCGAGTTTCTTATCCATAGTGGCCTCAGAAAAAGAAGACAGTTACCACATACGCAAATTAAATTTAGAAGAATTAAGTTCGCACTAAACAGGCACATATACACGCGTACCTCATATTACTAATGTTTCAAAAATGTTCAAATGTTTGTATAGTCTATGGGACTTAACTACGGGGTCATCAGTCCCTAAACTTACAAACTACTTATGAACTAACTAAGACTAAGGACGGCACGAATATCCATGCCCGAGGGGAGATTCGAACCCCCGACCGTAGTGGCCGTGCAGACCGTGACTGAAGCGCCTCAGTCCCCTCGGCCACCGCGGTCGGCTACTAATGTTTCCTCTTGGATTAAGATTACACTGTAACACCAGAAAGAGATTTCGGACAAGGAAACAAAGAATACGAGTGACGAGCAAATTCAGAAATTGAGTGACATTCTCAGGAAAAAGCCGATTAAATTTAAATTCGGAAATCAGACATAATTTACGTTTACTTACGACTGTTTCAGTAACTTATGATCATCAACGGTAGCACAGAATTATTTCTAAGAAAATGATTCTGTTTTTGCGTTGTATAGGATAGTCTTAGATTTATTGCCTTCATATGATTTGATATTAAACCAGTCGATTTAGCGAAGGTTGTCACAGAAAGATACAGTTTGTACGGGTTACATTTAACTATAAGTAACTGTTCAGGAGTTTACACACGTATATGTCTTCAGCAAATCCAAATCCACACTGCGACTCTTACTGTGAATGCCATGGCTTAAGGTACCCGTGAGTTAGTGCCCACTGATATGCGTGTTTGACAATAATACACTATACTGAGCGAATAAATTATTAGTGTTTAATTACTAATAATTTATACGGGACCATTACGTGGACGGTGATTTATGAGCTTACATATAGGGAGCACGCTCGAGACCTAACCTTGACTGGCATTGTCCCGGAACTGACGCTATCTTGATTGTACTGATAGCCTGCATCGTAACCTTAGGACATGACTCACACAGAGATTATGAAAACAGCCTCATGTATTTCGACGAACATTTGCATAAACCGGTTTATTGGAATACGATCGTGAATTTAAGCTCGTTTATTACAGGTATACGTGTTCCTCAAGTGCTATAACTGGTTTCACACTTTATTTGTTTTCATTTTTCCTGTTGCTGTTTCCGCTTTTCATGCTTAATGAGTGATATAGGAGCTCTGAGAAGCGACGCACACGCAGCAACGTAGAGATTTAATGCGATTCATTGAGCAGGAGAGTGGCGGAACAACGGGCTGAATTTCTCAATCTACTGAGACCAGCAACAGGTAACACTGCCGAGAAACGCTTGCATTAAAATTACTTGCTGTGGAAGTAACTGAATCGCTGTAAACCAGATAAATTTGTGCGACGCTCATTGCCGTTAAATATTGACGTAAAGTACATAAAGGAATAAAGGTTCATTAAAGAATCGAAAGGACATTTTAGGAGTAAGTTGTCATCTAGTTTACATTTTATGTTAAGGTGCATGGAATTCAAAATGCCCTTCTCAATGTCGAGCTAATTTCAATGTTCAAATGTTTTTTAAGCTTATTTGACTTAACTGCGGGGTCATCAGTCCGTAAACTTACAAACTACTTCTAAACTAACTTACACTAAAGGCGACACATACATCCATGCTCGAGGGAAGATTCGAACCCCCGACGAGGAACGGCCTCGCGCATCGGAGCATAGCGCCTCAATGCCTCGCGCATCGGAGCATAGCGCCTCAATGCCTCCGCCGCGGCTCAGCTAATTTTCTAAAATAATTCTCTTACAATTTGTTATTAGCTTCAAGAGTTACATCAAAGCAGTTTCTGGACTGAAAACAACACTTTATTAACATAAACTGGCGAAGGGTACATAAAAAATAAACATTTGCTGTTTTTCCATAAAGTTAGAAGCAATTACATCTTTCAAGCAGTTGCATTCCCTGTAACAATTTATTTCCCATGTTGTTGCGTAACATTGTGTTAAGTTGGATTCACCTGACCATTCATGAGAGAAAGAGGTCAGTCGTTTTTTTTGTAGGGAACGATAGGCGTGTTATCATTGCTGGACACATTTGTCATAGTGTTACCACAAACGATGTTGTGACCTTAACTCTCATTTGCAAAATACCCCTTTCCAATCTCAGAAAATTCATCGCACATTGTTGCACTCACACAAACCTTCGACTAAAGACTTCGTTTGAATGAATGACGTATATTTTCCTCGTGTTTCTGTTTACTGTCGTTCAGCAGTTACGGGAATTACTTTACCTAGGATACCTCGGTTTCTACAATTTGTTCTTGTTGCTGTTGTGTTATTTTATTTGATAACTGTGTTTCTAAGAGGTGAGTATAAAAATGCGTATGGTAGTAATTAAAGAAGTTTTTCTGCTGTTAATATCTTCGCCAGGAACAAAATTACAAGAAAAGCAATCGTGCTAGTTATCGTCGCTTAGGTAGCTAAACGACACGTGTTTATTACTACTGTGCCGCGATGGTGAGGACTGCGTAGATTCTCCGAGATATAACTACATGCGCCGACCACTGGAACACGTTTACACGGTACTCGCAAGAAGAAGTCTCAGATGTGGTGGTGGTATACACCAAGTACCAGTGGATTACTGGATTAATGGCATGATAAATAGAGGAACACTTCACAATACACTTATATTTGCGGATAACAACAACAATGAATGAGTACTTAACATGCACGGATACTATGCATGGTTCGTAAGTTTACAGTATATACATTAGACATTGCACTTGATAGCAGTGTGTTAATGTTAATGATACAGTACGGTGCTGGATTCAAGAGTCCCATAATTTGAATTGTAACTTTGTAAACGTACGGCAACGATTAACATATGTTTCTTAGTCCTTTTCCTTTGACTTTTGCACGATCTGGCATTGAATACTGGAGTCAAACTAAGTTTGGGACAATGTACATAGGTGGGTACTTCACCTCTCTGCAACTGACAGATGCCTTCTTCTTTGTATTGGCAAACGGTCCTTGTAAACACTGCAAAAAGAATACCAACTTTGAAACTCCCACGTACTGTAGAATTGCTACAAACTGAAGGCTACGGAAACTGGACTGTCTGTGTCCACTGACTTTCTTGCGCCGATGTGTCGTGCGGATCTGTCTGGAGCAACGCCACCTGAAGAAGTCCTAAGCCAAGACCGTCTAGATACAAGGCCTCACAAGTCCGTGTTACGTCAGACCGATATGCTGCCATCGCTAGCTGAGTGGCTGGCCTCTGGGGCACAGCCCACTGGTGCGTAACGCCATCCTTTGATCTTGCGATGGCGGTCTATCGGTGTGACGTAACACGGACTTGCTGTGAGGCCTTGTATCTAGACGGTGTCGCCTGAGCGCTGTCGTATCACGTCACACAGAATAGGCCGCTGATTGGCTGGCCGCTGGGGCACAGGCCTCTGCTCAAAGCGCCAGCCAGTCAGTTACGCAATCGCGGCCTACTCTGCATGAGTGACAGGACAGTGCTGAGGCCTTCTCTGCAAATGGCGTTGCGTGGAGGCACGATTCCTTCCGTTCGCGTTATTGGGCAGCGATCACTTCTGCTTTCTATACTGTTCTCTGTAGCCTCGCGTCGTCAACATATTGTTTCGTAACTTCACGACATCGCAGATACATTCGTATAAATTTGCATTGGACATATAGTTAATTCGGTTGGTCAAAATAACCGGAACACTCCGCAAACGGGAATAACGTCCTACGTAGTTGCAGTGATCGTTAATTTAAAAAAATAAAATAAAAACTACCTCTCTAGCATGAAGCATGACGTCCATACTGCTTTACTACAAAGTCGACTCACAACAAATTTCACAGACAGTATCCGCATATTGAGTTGAATGTTAAGTGCGAAATTTTGCGATTGCATGGCGCATTGTTCAGGAGATGCAAACAATGAGAAGTGTGGAAAATATCTTCTCTTAAAACTGAGGCATTTTATACCTAAAGGCTAGTCTACACGACGACACTAGGTTGCGACACTCGTTGCATGAAATCAATTACGCGCAACTGGTTTCCTGTATGCCTGTAGACACGGCGCCAATACCATACACTTCAGTTTCGTCGTTTTGTGAGTGCCGTAGTCGCTGTAGAATGAATGTTTTGGAAGCAGTTGTGGCGGAGCTATTGCTTCTCTGTGTGAAGTCTCTGCATAAGACTAAACATAAAGAGAATAAGAAACGTGTTTAGGCTTCGTGACTGGATTAGAAAAAGAAGTCAGCTCGGTTGCTCAGCGACCTTGCTGCAAGAAATTGTGATTGAAGACCCTAGAATTTATTTTAATCAACTTAGAATGTCACCAGAGCAGTTCATGTTCCTTTTAAACAGAATTCGTAATGCAATAAAGAAACAAGATACTGTTAAGCGTGAAGCATTGTTACCAGAACTGAAATTAATTTCATTGCATTTCGTTTCTTGTCATGTAGATGTTCGCATCTACAGTACCTGCACCGTGTTTCGAAATCCATAATTGCCATAGTTAGTTTGTATAGGTATTTCTAACTGAATGTGTGGTGTCGCACAAGTACAAAGTGCGCGCCACCTACTTTCGCCGCGCGCCGCTATGCACGCACGGCGCGGCGTTCTTACGACGACAGCCACGAGCGCCCTCTGCTGCAGCCCCGCTTGTGGCCACCAGTGAACGACATCGTTCACTTGGGACTGAGATAGGAACCAGTTAGGACCTTCGGAATCAGATAGGCACCAGTGAAGACTTTGCTATCGTACAGGCACTAGGCAAGCCTCTAACAACTATGTATCAGCCTTCTGCAGTACTATGTAAAAGTTAAGTATTGTATAAATTCTGTGCAATATATATCTTGTTCTAATTTACTCTAGTGTTCTAGTTTCTGGCTGCTCCCCTCCGTACCTGCACCAGCGTGCTCTCCTTATTCCTGTGTCGGTCTCATTCCACTCGGTCACCGGCACATACGACGGAAACAAGACACAAAAGCGGCAACGAGGCTGGGACACAAAAGTGGCGACGAGGATGGGATACAAAAGAATGTATTTTAGATTGCAATTCATTAATCGTCAACCCATCAATATTTAACTCACGAATAATTGCTTGAAGAGCACCAACACGCCGCTGCTTATTCCTGAGATTTTCAACGTTGAACTTGCACAAACACCTATGCATGGCATATATGCTCAATAACCGAATTATTTCTTCCATTCCCCCCTTTACGTTGTATTTTTTTCGGTATTGGTTATAACCTAACCTAAAAACACGCGCAATCAGTTTCGCCAAAGTTGGAAGGTGCTGAAACTGTTTAGTTTCGCCAACGAGTTGCGCGAACGCCTGCCGCGCATGCGCACTGGCCAGTAGCGCAGTTTCAAGACACCTAATGTCGTCGTGTAAACTAGCCTTAACAGTCTGATTCGTTGAGGAATAATGGAAGTGCGAGTTGGCGTACTGGTTTTCACAGAAATCTAACAATGCTTGTACTGCTGTTGTACGAAATGCTGGCGGCCAGCCTCAACTGTTTCGCCTTTGACGTCCTTTTGCTGGCCCACCGCTAAATGGCTTGTGCCTCTCTCTCCGTGTTTATGGACGGAGGAAGAGGCGGCGGAGCACGTGGCGGCGGCTGAGCGGGCAGCGATGTAGGTCAGGAGAGCCAAGGCGAGGCGCGCGAATACATCTGAATATTTAGCGCCGCCTGGTGGCTGGCTGGTGACGACTCCAGAAGGCCAGCGCGCTGCTGCCCGGGTCACGCGGGGCACACGAGCTCCCAGCTGCGCTGCTCTCGCCGGCCAGAGGCGCAGCCAGGCACCTTCATATCCGCCGCTGTGCTGAAGTCACACTTCACTCGGACAATCTCACACCGTCGTGCGCCACTCGCGAACGCTACAGGATACGAATTTAAAACCTCGTGGCAAACGTACTATTGGTGTAGCTTCTAGAACTGATCGAGAGGCGGCTATAATATACACTGGTCAAAACAATTAGAGCAGTTGAGATACAGGGTGTCCAGAAAAGGGCTCCCTGATTTCAAAATTAAAGATGTCGAAAACAAAGATCGATAGAGCAATGCAATAAACGGTATGTTTATTGTGAACGCTGTAAGAAGTTTATACAGCAGTTTGAAATAATAGTTACAAAAGCTGCTAACAGATGGCGCTGTACGCTGTAGAGCTCATATCAGCATACATAATTGAAATAATCGTATGGAAACACTCTTTGCAAACAATCACAACACAATGTTTTCAAAATGTTCACCACTGGCACTACAGAGGTGGCGCAAACGAAGAATGAAATTCGCCAACACATTTCGTAGTGTCTCAACCGAAATGGATTCAGATGCCACAGAGATCGCCGATTGAAGCTAGTCCAGCGACGCGGGACGCTTCGGGTAGACCGTGTCTTTCAATGTGCCCGAACAAAAAAAAAAAAAAAAAAAAAAAAAAAAAAAAAAAAAAAAAAAAAAAAAAGACGATAAAGAAATTTTAAAAAATCACAAGGAGTGAAATCCGGCGAATATGGAGGCCAATCCATGCCTGCACCAGTAAATTTCGGATATTCCAAAGCGATGACTCAATTCCCGAAGTATTCCTCAAGAAAGCGAAACACTTGTTCGGTCCGTTGTGGTCGGGCTCCATCTTGCATAAACCATTCAGTACCTGGTCGATTCTCTAACGCTTGCTGTGTGACGACAAATTGTTCCAAAATTGCAACGTAACGTGCACCAGTGACCGTTTCTCGAATGAAAAAAAAAAAGGGGCCAATAATGCCTCTGCTGCGTACTGCAGCCCACACTGTAATTTTAGGAGAATACAGGGGTTTCGCTTCACACCAATATGGCTTTTCGGGACCCCAAAATCGCCAGTTCTGCTCATTCACGTATCCATTCAGGTGGAAGTGTGCTTCATCTGTAAACCAGATGCAGCCAACATCAAATCCTTCACTATCAATCATTGCGAGCATCTGATTAGCAAAGGCAACCCTTTGTTGCACAGCAAGTACGGGTATGGCCTGGTGCGTTTGAATTTTGAATGGAAACATGTGTACCCTCTTTCTTAGTATTTTCTGCGTGCTGGAACGCTTCAAACCAGTCTCGGATGCACTTCTACGGACGGATGACATTGGATTTCGCTGAATAATTCCAGAAACTGTGGCGATATTATCAGGCGTAACTGCGGTTTGCTTGCGGCCAACATGACCCACTAGATCATCAGTTACGCTGCCTGTTCGTTGAAATTTTGCGAAGAGCGTACGAATGCTTTTCGCATCGGGTCCTTTTGGAACATTAAATCGTGCTTGAAAACTTCGCCTTGTTGCCGTAGGACTCTCTTCTAACCTGTAGTACTCTAGCACCAGAAAAACGCGTTGTTCAATGGAGTACATGGTTTTAATCTCTTCCTTCGGTACGTTAACCTCCTTTCACGTTTCAATAGTGGAACTGATCGCTCTGGGCTTAGGATCACTATTTATACCAGGCATTACGTATGGCAATTACAGCGCCATCTGTTATCAGCTTTTGTAACTATTATTTCAAACTGCTGTATAAACTTCTTACAACCTTCACAATAAACATACCGTTTACTGCATTCCTCTATCGATCTTTGTTTTCGAGATATTTAATTTTGAATTCAGGGAGCCCTTTTCTTGACACCATGTGTGGTGTCGCACAAGTACAAAGTGCGCGCCACCTACTTTCGCCGCGCGCCGCCATGCACGCACGGCGCGGCGTTCTTACGACGACAGCCACGAGCGCCCTCTGCTGCAACTCCGCTCGTGGCCACCACTGAACGACATCGTTCACTTGGGACTGAGTTAGGAACCAGTAAAGACTTCGGAATCCGATAGGCACCAGTGAAGACTTGGCTATCAGTTAGGCACTAGGCAGGACTCTAGCTCAACTATGTATCAACATTCTGCAGTACTATGTAAAAGTTAAGTATTGTATAAATTCTGTGCAATATATATCTCGTTCTAATTTACTCTAGTGTTTCTACTTTCTGGCTGCTCCTCTCCGTACCTGCACCAGCGTGCTATCTTTATTTCTGTGTCGGTCTCATTCCACTCGGCCACCGACACCTACAACGGAACGAGACACAAAAGCGGCGACGAGGCTGGGACACAAAACCCTGTATATAGGTTCTGGAGTAGTGTCGCAGTGAAATAAAATGGTTAGACGTCTTTCTGTCGGTTCTACGGAGTGAAGAAAACAACATTACGGCAACCGAGATGGTGGTAATAACAGAAAGTTGCTACTGAAGAGGTTGGTGTTGACTTTTGTTTACTCTACCAAACGAATTACACAAGCCGTTGGGTTCCGATAGTGAGGTGAGCAGGCGTTGCAATCCAACAACGACGTCACCTGCCCGAAGTAATGACATGGAAATCCCCAGGAAGCTTGGAATCAGGACAGACACAGAGGGAGGTGGAGTGTCCCAAACTGCAATTTCCAGGACCTGGACGCGATTTCAGACGACAGGAACCGTTAAAATCAAGCAAGGTCAAGGTCGTCCACGTGTAAAATCAGCAAGAAATTAGCGTTATCTCCGGTTAACATCCCGCAGAGACAGGAGACTGAATGCAACTCAGCTGCAAAACAACCTCCAGGCAGCAACAGGACACGCAATATCGCCACAGAGAGTCCAAAATCGCTTTTTGGACTGTGGCCGTAACGAATGACGTCGGGTTCTGTTCACAGATGAGTCAAGACTTTTTGTTCGTCTCAGAACAAGTCTGCTTATGTGCAGGAAACATCACTATATCATGGTGGTGGAGGAAAGGTGTGAACAAGAGTCAGTTCACATTACATTTTATCCAGCCCTAGCATAATTCTTCATTGAATTTACAATGTTTACCATCAATTGTACGTCACCTTTACATTTTAGCTTGGTCATACCTGGTCTGTTCCTCATTTTTGAAATTTGGTGTGTGTAGGTCGTAGCATCCGGCGCAAAGCAGTTCCGGATACCTAACCCGACTGCATGTTTGAAGGGTTTCACAGATCACGACAGGCGCACATTTTCAGGCAAACTTAATGATTTTGATCGTCTACTTTTCGATAATTATTGGTTTAATATTTTGTAATGACAAAAATTAGTAACATTAGTACAAATTAGTAATGAAATAATAGTGAGGACAGTTTACAACTCACCGCAAAGACGTGGCGACGAGCTGCGACAGGCACATACAAAAGACACACACATACAACACATTCAGCTATCGGCCATGGCCTTCTTCAGAAAATAGAGCACTCACGCAATCACACAGGCACACAACACAGTCATACAACCATCACCTCCGACTGCCGCACTTCGAATTGCGGCAGTCGGAGGTGATGGTTGTATGACTGTGTTGTGTGTCTGTGTGATTGCGTGAGTGCTCTATTTTCTGAAGAAGGCCATGGCCGATAGCTGAATGTGTTGTATGTGTGTGTCTTTTGTATGTGCCTGTCGCAGCTCGTCGCCACGTCTTTGCGGTGAGTTGTAAACTGTCCTCAGTATATTATTAATTCCAACCTGCACCTTCCATTATATATATATATATATATATATATATATATATATATATATATATATATATATATATATATATACGAATTAAAATCACGCGGACTTGAAAAAGAGGACTACTGATTACCGAGCTTAAAAATCACTCATACGATCGTCTCGTGCTCAAAGGAACAACGCACAACTACTTAGACGAAGCGTAAAACGTCTCTTGCGATTTTATAGAAATTGCGTAAGTAGTACGCCATACTACTTGCACTTTATCCCAATGCGCTATGAAAAATGTGCAAACTTTCAAGAAAATCTGAAATGTATCGTCTTGGCCTCCCCGTGCGCTTGAGGAAAGACACATTACAACAAGTATCTCTGACGTCCACACTCCTGAAACACCACCTTCATGACCTAGGTCGTGAATTACCTTCCCCTTCCATTCCCATCCTTTCTTCTCCCTTCTCTCCCACCTGATGAAGGAACTGTGTTCCGAAAGCTTGGCCTTTTGTCCCTTGTTTCTGTTTCTTCATTGGTGTTACTATCGGCGGTACAGCACAACGGTAAGTACTGGCCAGCCATTCTATCTCGTTTCAACAATATTTATCATCTCTGAGGAGAATGTTCATCATTAATCTGTTATTTTAATGCATATTTGTACTTCATTTAACTGTTCTTTGCTGAGCCTCTGTCTTTCTCGTGTGCACCACATAGAGTTTGGAGTATTCGAGCAATGTCTTCTGGCTGCAAGCGCCAGGACAGTCGTTGGTATCGTTCGCCACTACAGCGACAGGTTGGCATTCGTACAAGGCGTAGAAGGGCGGCGCGCACAGTGACAGAGCGCGGCCGTGGTCGTGAGAGAGCTCACTATTAGCCTGCTGGAGCGGAACGCCGGCTCGTCCGGGAAATCTGGGGTTCCGCGCCACGCGCGGAATTGGCGGTTTTCCCAGGGGCTGCGAGGCCTCGCTCCACGCCCCGCGTCACTACGGTTCTTTGCCGCCACCGTGTGCCGAGTCACTGGCGGCCCGGCGTCACAGGTGATTCACCTGACCCCTGCGATCTGGAAAATCCCTCAGACGGTGACTCCGTGGCATTCACCTCTTCTAGAGGTCATAGCACACAGCTCGACCGTTGGAGGCTATGCTTGTCAGTTCAAGGGCGATTCTTCTTGTCTTTCCACAAGTTTCAAAAGTTCAGATGTTGGCAAATCTAAGGGACCAAACTGCTCTGGTCAGCGGTCCCTAGACTTGAAGATTACCTAAACTATCTCATGCTAAGGACAAAACACACACACACACACACACACACACACACACACACACACACAATCCCATGCCAGATGGGACTCGAACCTCCGGCCACAAGTTTAGGTATGAGTTCCCAATCTAATTGGTCTCCATACATTTTACATTCTTCACCTGTTTTGGAGCACTTTAGGTTACGGTAATAACACTAAAAGTGGGCATTTGCGGTCGCCTTTGACAGCTCGAAATTTGAATGAAAATAGCGGCCTAACAGTTCATTTGACACGAAAATTGAATAAACGAAGTTGTAGAGAAGAAATTCTCTACAACTATACTCTCCTATATTTCTTTCATGCCGGCGGCCATGGCCGAGGGGACTGCGGCGCGTCAGTCACGGTCTGCAGGGCCACTACGGTCGGGAGCTCGAATCCCCCCTCGGGCATTGATATTTGTGCCGTCCTTAGTGTTAGCTAGTCCATAAGTAGTTTGTAAGCTTATGGACTGATTACCCCGTACCTAATTTTTGATTTTTTTCATGTCTCGCTCCGTTTCAGACAAATTTGCGGACACTTTTGCCTGTCTACGGGCACGACGTGATCGCAGCTCACGATCTCTTACGAACAGCGCCGAAGACGCATTGCAGACATCCATTAGAGAACGAAGAATTTTTATGAGCCAGGATGTCTCTTAAAAATCCCAAATATGGAATGGTCCAACAACAGGCGCCGATGCTTCAGAATCATGCAGGTCCACTTATCGCAAGTATCTTTACACAGAAGTCACTCCATCTCAAGTGGGAGACTGTTTTCTCAGGCGATTATTATGCCTCAACCCCTTAGAAAAGGGTCGACAGTTCCTGTCGGACGAGGATTAGCAGGCAGTTTAAGGCTTCTACACATACCAGGAACCAGGGTTTTATAGAACGAGTATCTGCAACCTGGTGCGACGATGCGATTACTTAACGCTCACGATAATTTTACCGGACTGCCATGTGAATTCGGTCTTTATAGCATTCGAACCGGAACACTTTCGTCGGCAACAGCAAGGACATCAGTCGACCCCATTATTAACCAAGCCAAATCCATAACTATAACTGCGACGTGACTGATATTAGCCGCTATTGTGTAATTAAATGAAATAGCGTAAGGGAAAACGCGTAAAAATGATACTGCCTCAAACTTTGAAACTGTGTGTCGGACCGCATTTGAACCTTGTCTTATTTCGCGGGCAAGCGCTCTACCTACTGAGCTATCCTGGCACGCTTCACGGCCCGTCTTCACAGCTTTAGATCCGCCAGTAACACCTAGTTTCCTGCTTTCCAAACTTAACAGAAGTTATCCTGCGAACCTTGCAAGACCAGCACTCCTGGAAGACAGGATATTTAGGAGACACGGTTTAGCTTATCGCTGCGGCGTGGGCTACTTACGAAACTCCAATCGCCAACATTCTCCTCCGAATGCGAAAATATATTGTTGACTCCCACTTACATAGGTATAAATGATCATCAGAATAAAATACGAGAAATCAGAGCTCTACCGGAAGGATTCAGGTGTTCTTTCTTCCCGCGTTCTATTCGAGAATGGAATGGGAGATAAGTAGTATAAAGGTGGTTCGATGAACCCCCTGCCAGGTACTTATATGTGATTTGCAGAGTATCCCATGTTGTTGTAGATGTAGCCACAGTATAGGGGATGTTTCAAGAACGAGGAAAACTGTTTTATGTTTTCCTTTGGTTTGGTTCGTTGGCTTGTAATTAAAGGACCAAACTTCAAGGGACATTGGTTCCTATTTCGGTGTTTCTTACTCTTCACATGCTGGTGGTACGAGCATCCTACTGTTATGACGCAGAAAGCAAAGAGCATTAACTTTTAATAATATGTAAGATCTGATGGTGATAGCCTCGATCATCCAAAACCGGCCGATAAAGGTTTCAACAGCTATAAAAGCCAGTACTTTTTTGCTGTTTTTTGAAACTTAATAATACAGTTTACCCGTATTTTTTGCTACCTCAAGAAACTCACTACTAACTAATTTTCATGTATAACGAGTACGGCGTTGTCTACATGAGGTTTAAACTCGACGAGCTCTTATTTCGATAGCTAGAAAACATGCACCATACACGAGTCGAATGTGTGTGCTATAAAATGAGTATGGGGAAGAGGACAAATGATAAAACCTTGAGAACAGAACAAATGGCCTGTTTTCCACAAAATGTTAAGTGCTTTCTCAAGCCGTTGCGCACTGTTCCCACGGGCACGTTCACAGCTTTGCAGAACCCCGGTGAATGCTCTCGTTTCCTCGTGCGGTCATTCGCCTTTTGTGGTGTCTAATAGGGTCTACACTGCCGGATCCCACCGTGATCAATAAAATACATTAAAGCGTTATCCCTAGTCACGTCTTCCTCCGATTTACTCATCCGATAAGTTTCGTCATTATTCAAACGACGTTTAGTCTGTCCTGTCTGTATCTGCATATACATGATTACTATGCATTTCACAATTCACACTTGAATGTTTGACAGAGGTTTTTTTAGAACAAGTATTAGTTTAATTTGCGATCGTTTCACTCTGTAATAGCAAGTGAAGAAAAATAAACATTTAAAGTTTTTCTTGCAAGTTCTAATTTTCTTCAGCATGGTGATGGCCATTTGTCCTTGAGTAATAGGGAGCCAACAAAATATTTTAACATTAGATCAATAAAGCAGGCTTTCCAATATAAAAGGAATTTACTTACAGACAACTATATAAGCCTAGAAACCAGGAAAAAAATTGCTAAAAATTTCGTTGGAGGTTTTTAACATACGAATTAAAGCATGAACTATCAGAAAGGCTGAGAGAAAGACACTCCAGGGAATGGTCACGTGGAGTTGGAGAAAGGCTGACGAAAACAAGCTGGCGGATAGGAATGAGCAGATATTAACAGAAGTGAATAGAAGCAGAAAGCTGATAAAGTATATATCAAAAAGGAAAGAAAACCTGATAGAACATAAATTGAGACATCCAGTTTTTAAAGAATATATTTGAAGGAAAATTTTTAGGGAAAAGACCAAGACGCAGACCAAGAGAAACTTATTCTAACAACATGAAACAAGAAATTTGCCTAAAATCGTATGAAGAATTGAAGAGGATGGTCATGAACAGAAGGACGTGGCTAAATTGATGAGATGGAGGAAGTTCGTGACTAAAGCTTCGTGAAAAGATCTCACTGGAACGAAAAATCTTTCTTTTAATTATCGCCACCCCAACTCGCTTACCATATCCTTTACACCCAATACTGTGAAGCAAAACTAGTAGATGGCGGAGAAGCTTCATGCAGACAGTTTACGTAGTTTGTCTAAGAAGTTCGGCGAATGCTATCAGACAACAAACAAAACAAATGTCCTTTATTGCTCTTCAAAATAGTCGCCACCCGCTACAACACCCATTTGACAGATTTTGGAAAATGTCAGCAAGAACCTATGGAATCGAACACCGAACGGCTGTCACGAGATCTTCGCAGTCATTCACGTCTGCAAAACGTTCACCTTTCATGGCCGCCTTAAAGCGGGGAAACAGGGAGAAAAGTCCGCAGGAGATTAAGGGAGTACGAAAGGGTTCAAGAACAGTTACCATCTTCTGCGCCGGGAACTGCTTGTCGATGGTCGACTTGAATGTGGCTCATTCTCAGTTCAGATATGACACCATTTTCCGAACATTTATACACACCACTTATTTAATAGATTTGTTGTGTCTTCTAGATATTTTACCAATAAAACGCTGTTTCTGTATATTATTGGTATAAAATTAGCTATGGGATGGTTCTAATTTAAATTCTCCGCGATTTCAATTCCTAGGTATGTAGAGTTTTTTTTTCTTTGTTCTCCTGGTGATTTTAACAGAAAATAAAACACAGCATTACATACCAATATAAGAGTGCTGCTGAGATTGTTTCTTACATTGTTTATAAAGATTATGGACTACAGAGGATTTACAACACTTCGTTGGGGCGCTCTAGATATCACTATACTATTTCACTAGATGACTTTCCGTCAGTAACTGCGAACTGTTACGTTCCTGACGGTAGATCAAGAATCCAGTTGTCCAGTACACAGGGGTTAACTTAAAATACACAGACGTGTATTTCGCCCTGCGGAATACGACAGTTTCTGCCAGCAGGGATAGCGATGACTGCGGTATAACAACGCCTGTCGCAGCCGACTTATCATTTCGGTAGTGATGAGAAGAGGAGGGAATCGTATCACGATTCATGGCAGAGAAGCGCTTCCCGAATGATAGAGTTGCAATGGAAATAATCGAACTGTAAATTGAAGCTCTTTATAATTACGCGACTCAGGTCGTATCCACTTCTCTATTTGTTACACTGATGATTTTGTTTTGTTTTATAATGGAGCAAAACCATATGCTTAAACTGTTAACAAGTGACCATTAAATTCCCTGTAATTAAGTGCACTAGCTCAAATACAATTTGGATATGTAAGTCCGTAAGAAAAGATATGAATCAAGACACAGCGTGCTAGGCAGTCACGCTGACCACTTCGCCGCTCGGGCACAGCGATCACGAAGACTGCCTGGATTACCCAAGCACGCCTTCAAAAAAAAAAATGTTCAAATGTTTGTAAAGCTTATGGGACTTCACTGCGGGTCATCAGTCCCCAAACTTACAAACTACTGATGTATTAGCTTATAGTAAAGACAGCACAAAAATCCATGCACGAGGGGGGATTCGAACCCCCGACGGGTAACAACCTCGCGCATCGGAACATAGAGCCTCAATGCGCTCGGCCGCTCCGCCGCGGCTGCACGCCTTCTGCTAGACCCATGTTCACAACGTGCCAGCTTGTTCATAATTCCTGTAATCAGTGGAAAAATCACGAGAGACTGACAATAACTAAAGAAGGTTGCAAATACGAAATACTTAGGAATTATCATAACAGAGCCGCATAAAATGTGGTGTAGACGTAAGATGGAGAAGAGTGAGCCGGCCGCGGTGGCCGAGGGGACTGAGGCGCTTCAGTCACGGTCTGCACGGTCACTACGGTCGGGGGTTCGAATCCCCCTCGGGCATGGATATTTGTGCCGTCCTTAGTTGTAGCTAGTTCATAAGTAGTTTGTAAGTTTAGGGACTGATAACCCCGTAGTTAAGTCCCGTAAGCTTAACAAACATTTCAATTTGAATTTGAGAAGAGTGATAGCGAACGAAACGTTCAACATGAAGAGGAAATGTTATGAAGGTCGCTGAAAATAAACCAGAGGGAACGATCAGTCAACTGCCATAAATTGAGGTTAGTATTATACAATGTTGATACCTGGACAATACGAAAAGATAATGAAGGAAAGCTGTGGCAGTGAGGGTCTGGAGGTAAATAGAAGGCGAGAAAGGAGGTGTAGAGAACGTATAGGAAGATCTCGTTGAATGTCCGCGTGGTCTAAGGCGTCGTGCTACCGACTGAGTGGCAGCTCCCGAGGGAGGATCGAGTTCTCCCTCGGTCATGGGTGTGTGGGTTGTCCTTACTTTAAGTTACTTAAGGGCGTTTGTAAGTCTAGGAACTGATGACGACAGCAGTTGGCCCAATAGGTTTACAAAAATTAGAAGATTTTAAAGTATGGAAAAAAAAACTAAAACCTCATAGACGCCACAAGGAAAGAATTGAAGGAATGGCAAATGAAAAAAAGAGAAAAATTACGAACAACTTTGACTGGAGAGAACACATAGAAAATATTGTGGGGAAGGCGAATCAAAGGTTACGTTTCATTGGCAGAACGCTTCGAAGATGCACCAGCTCCACCAAAGAGACTGCCTAAATCACACTTGTGCGTCCTCTCCTGGAGTACTGTTGCCCCTTGTGGGACCCTCACCAGGTGGCACTGACGGAAGATATTGAGAAGATTCAGAGAAGGGCAGCTCGTTTTGTTTTATCACGTTACGGGGGGGGGGGGAAGCGTCACGGAAATGTTGCACGAATTGGGATGGAAATCATTAAAAGAAAGACGTTATTCATTGCGGCGTGATCTGTTTGCGAAGTTTCAATCACCGACTTTTAGTTCTGAATGTGAAAATATTTTGCTAGCACCCACCTACTTAGGGAGACATGACCATCCCTATAAAATAAGAGAAATCAGATCTAAAACGGAACGATTTAGGTGTTCTTTCTTCCTGCGCGCTATTAGAGACTGGAACGGTAGAGAAAGTTTATGAAAGTGGTTAATGAAACCTCTGCCAGGCACTTAAATGTGATTTGCAGAGTATCTATGTAGATGTAGATGTAGACAAGATGTAACGAGGAAAGCAACAAATACATTGAAGTAAAGAGGAAAGAACGAGACAAGGAGAGGTGGACAGGTATCGTGTCTGGACCTGGCGTAAGGCAGTGTAGTCGTTGACGATCGTTAACAAAATAGTTGATCATCTGCAAATGAGATAGTGTCTGTACAAAAGTCCGCTGGAAATCGAAAGTCAGAATAGTGTGGGAAGGACATGCACGTAGCGGGGAGAACAGGAATGATAGTTGGTACAGATGATGGAAGCAACAATAATGGAACGGTGCCGATGACAGCTGTCAGTCGTCGTGGCGAGAGGAAAGGAACAGCGGGAGGGAAACGAGTTAATAGGTGGCAGGGCAAAGAAAGAGTGGCGATGAGTCAGGTTTTGTCGGGCAGAAGGTGCCCCCTGCAGGGCCGGTAAAAAGTGTGGAACAATGGCGGCGCTATTGAGCGCCGCTTGAGGAGAACCAGACGGCGGATAATCGGGCGACGCCGGCGCCGACACGGTCCGCCGGCAGGAAGCACGCGCCAGCGCCGCGCAAGGGCGACACGCACAGCGGGCGCTCAAAACTCTGCACAGGCGCCCGGCTGGCCGAAACCTAAGCGCTGCTCTGTGCTGTGAAAGAATCATTAATGTGGCTGTACAGAAGAATTCCTGACGGTACCGTGGGCAGATCGTGACACTAACGTCGAAATTCTACCGACAATGGAGAAAGAAAAAGGAGTGCTGACCTCTGTGAAAGCAAGGAAGATCCAGTACCTGGGATGTGTCATGGCGAATGAAAGTACACACCATCTTCTCCAGTCAATACGTGAAGGAAAGATATCAGAAAAGTGAAGTGTTGATCGGATAAGAATATCCTGGTTCAGTAATATCAGAGCTTGGACCACGACAGGAGCAGCACAGCCAAGACGGTTGCCAACATGCGGAACGAATAGGAACCACAAGAAGAAGATATATATGGTAATATTCACAGAATATATGACAGCAACTGCGATTGGACAAATCTGAAAATGTGTACCCAGCCGGGATTCGAACCCGGGTCTCCTGCTTTCTAGGCAGTTGTGCTGACCCCTACACCACTGGGAACACAGTGATCACCGCACCTGCAAGGACTACCTAGGTAGTCCTTCCAGGTGCGGTGATAACCCGGGTCTCCTGCTTTCTAGGCAGTTGCGCTGACCCCTACACCACTGGGTGTAGGGGTCAGCGCAACTGTCTAGAAAGCAGGAGACACGGGTTCGAATCCCGGCTGGGTACACATTTTCAGCTTTGCCCAATCGCAGTTGATGTCATATATTCTGTGAATATTAAATAATAACAACTGCAGGATCAGAAGTGACGTCTGTTCTTTCGGAACAGACGCAACACACACACACACACACACACACACACACATATATATATATATATATATATATATATATATAATATATAATATGCCGGTGACGGGCAATGATCCTATCGTTAGTGGGATATCCAGAATCACACACTAAAATATAGGAAAGGTTGGGGAAATGCCAGCCGAGTATATTATAACTCCATACTGCTTCAACAAGCCTTTCAATATAACAATTTGGAAGTAGGGAGCAGTGGGAGAAAATAGTTCGACACCGTACGGGGGATATTGTTTGGTTCACTGACGGGTCAAAATCAGACCAAGGCGTTGGGGCCGGGTATACGGGGTGCAGCCAAGACTGGAGGGCGTCATTTCTCTAGGGAAACTGGCCTCAGTATTCCAGGCCGAAATCACTGCCACCAGGGCGTGTGTGGAGGAGAATTTGCGTAGGTGCTACAAAGATCGTAGCATCTACAGGGTGTGTCACTAAGTGTGTTTGCCTCTGTAACTTATAAAATAATAGGTGACGGGAAATTTTAATTCGGTAGGTCAACAAAAGAAATGTTACACTTTCTGCGGAGCTATGAACATAGTTCATTGTATCATTTTCCAAAGAGTTACGGCAAAAAGATATAATTTTTTAAACGGAACAATACTTTTTTCTATCGTGCATTGAATTCTTTGAAACCAGTTGCGTCCAAATCAGTTTAAACTACATTCCTATCACTGTTAGTTTGGGAGCTACAACCCTTCAAAGTTCCGGGGGCGGAGGCTGCGATAGCGTAGCTGACTGGCCGAGTGGCTATCCCCTGGGGCACGGCCCACTGTCTCATGACCACCAGCCAGTCAGCTACGCTGTCGTAGCCTCCGCCCCCGGAACTTTGAAGGGTTGTAGCTCCCAAACTAACAGTGATAGGAATGTAGTTTAAATTGATTTCGACGCAGCTGGTTTCAAAGAACCCAATGCACGATAGAAAAAAACTATTGTTCCATTTAAAAAAATATATCTTTGTGCTGTAACTCTTTGGAAAATGATACAATAAACTATGTTCATAGCTCCGCAGAAAGTGTAGCATTTCTTGTGTTGACCTACCGCATTAAAATTTTGCCGTCACCTATTATTTTAAAGTTACAGATGCAAACACACTTAGTGAGACACCCTGTATATCTATTCAGACAGCCAGGCAGCCCTGAGATCACTGGCAGCTCCTGCAACAAGGTCTAAAATTGTTGCAGAATGTCACAGGGTTCTGGTGAAGCTTGGTGAAAGCAATAGAGTAAACTTATCGTGGGTCCCTGGCCACTCGGGGATCAGTGGTAACGAGGTCCCTGGCCACTCGGGGATCAGTGGCAACGAACATGCCGACAGAATAGCCAGGATGGGGGCAGAGTCTCCATTTATTGGACCGGAACCTGTCCTGACAATCACCAAGGCAATGATCAAATTAAAGCTACGTAACTGGCTCAGAAGACAGCACGTAGAATATTGGACCAAAGTCTATCAACAAAAACATGGCAAGGTAATGATGCCAAAGCCATGTTTTAAAAGAAGCTCTGCAATCCTGGGCCTGAACAGGAGAGAGATTAGACTCATGGTTGGATTGCTGACAGGTCATGGGTATTTCAAGAAACACCTACATACAATGGGAAAAACAGAAGAGGACCCTAAGTGTAGGATCTGTGATGACGGTGATGAAACTGCATCACATCTAATCTTAGAATGCATTGCATTGGAGAGTAAAAGGCACAGAACATTTGGGACAACCAGACCCGAAGAAATTGTGTCTAATAAAGAACTGGTAAAGGGACTCCTTGCATTGGTTGGCTTTACTAGATAAACAGGGAGCGATACCGCACAATAAACTTAGTTTCAGTGCGGGCAGTGGCGGGTTGGAGCAAGACTGTTTTGGCTTCCCTGAGAAAATCAAATCAATCCGTGAAAGCAAGGAAGATCTATTACCTGGGACGTGTCATACTGAATGAAAGTAGATACCATCTTCTCCAATCAATACTTGAAGGAAAGATATAAAAAAAGCGAAGTGTTGATCGAATAATAATATACTGGTACAATAATATCAGAGCAGGAGCAGCACAGCTAAGATGGTTGCCAACATGCGGAACGGATAGGAACCACAAGAAGAAGATACATATGGTAATGTATTTTATACAGATATTGGTTACTCTAGTAATTTATGTGTGATGCCTTACGATATTTTTCTGTCTTATGTCTGTACTTTAGGTTTACAAGGCGTTTACTTAGAGCGAGGCTTCTTGGAGCTACCATAATGCTGAAAAAGTCATTCTCGTTGGCATCTACTACGGTGTGTGATAATCTCGGATGGTCAGTACATTTGTACACCTGTGTGGCATGGACAGTATGAGGTAATAACCAGCTCTTGAGGGAAAAAATGGCCATTCTTCCATGAGTGCAAAACCACTCTGCTATCGTTATTGGAGGTGCTGGTCTGGCTGCAATGCGTCTGCCAAGTGCAATCCCACACGTGCTCAAACGGGTTTAAGTCCGATGAACAGGCTGGTCATTCCATTCGTTCAATTCCCTCGGCTTGAAGCGTGTTGTCCACCAGTGGACAGGCGTTACTATCCACCTGAAGGAACCCATCAGCGAAGAGTACAACAAAAGTCGAAGGATCTCGTTTCTATACTTATGAGCAGTCAAAGCGCCATTATGGACGACACACAGATCTCTAAGTCCGCCAATACGGACTCCTCCCCACACCATTTGTCCACCACCATGATATAGTGGTGTTTCCCGCACATACACGGGATTGTACCGAGTTCCACGTTCTCTCCAGAGGGAACGTCGATTGTTCGGCTGAACACAAAATCTTTACTCATCTGTGAACAGAATCCAGCGCCATTTTTTACGACTCCAATCCTCATGTTTCACCCCAGTTTATGTGGAACACACACAATAGGCCTCCGTGCGTAGAAGCCACATTCCCGAAGACGATTTCGGACTGCTTATGTTGATATTGCGGGTCCTGTTGCTGCCTGGACAGTGCGTTGCATATGAGCTGTATTCAGTTTCCTGTCTCGACGGGTTGTTAAGCAGTGGACGATCTTGGCCTTGTCTTCTTCTAACGGTTTCTGTTGCCTGAAATCGCGTCAAGGACCTGGAAATTACACTTCGGGAGACCACAATAGCTGCAGCCACCTCCCTCTGTGTTGTCCCGTTTCCAACCTTGCCACTGCCCTCCATGCCATAGCTTAGGGAAAGTCACGTAGTTGTTGTATTGCACTGCCTGCTTGCTGCACTATCCTATTCAGAAAAATGTTCAAATGTTTGTGAATCTATCGGACCAAACTGCGTGGTCATCAGCCCGTAGCTAACAAACTAACGTAAACTAACCTAAGGACAACACACACACCCATGCCCCAGGGAGGACTCGAACCTCCAAGGCGCGCTCCGCAGCGAGACGCTTTAGACCGTTCGGGTACTCCACCGCGGCATCCTATTCAGACCCAAGATTGTGGGTGATGTGACATTTATATAAACATGTACGTTTAAGATACAAGATACATGCGGTAATTCATTACAAAAAATAAAATAAATTTATTTTCAAAAATTTTATACCCACACAATTATCTGGTTTGGGCCTTCACTATAAATTTTTATGATCTGCACCATATTACAATAATATGCGTTTGAAAGAAATAATATAATAACATCACAGGATCATTTAAAATCTACTGGCTGTCAGATATGATAGCTTCACATGTCAAAACAAGGATATGAACTCCTTGTCAACAAGTTTTTCTTGCCGCCATTGTAAGTGTACTGGAAGTTTGCCGAGTGCTGGATGCACACAGTGTAGAAACATGGAACTAAAACACGTTGCGCACTTTACCACAGTCATTCCACGATTGTGTGATGCAGGCCCGAACTTCTTAACGTGAATCACAAAGAAATAAAGCCAGCAAAACCAGAAACGCACAATTGTGCGTGCAGGGCCTGAAAGGGCTTTCTGAATGAAACTGCTTGTGTAATTCGTTTGGAAACGTAAACACAAGTCAACACCGAACTCCTCTGCAGCAACTTTTTGTTATTATCATTTTCTCGGTTGTCGTAATGTTGCCGTAATGTAAACGTGGACCTGCCACGACAGCGACTCCTCTGCTGCTATGGCGCCCAATGACAACACAAATTGTTAAGATGACCTCCTCCACAGCTATAGATAGTTCCGTGGCCCCATCTCCGCCCAATCTGACGATGCGCTAACAGCGCGAAACGCTTTATTGGAGAATAAAATATTGCAACAGAGACTGAGCATTTTTTAAATTATTCAACACTGTTGCTGCACCAGCCGCCACCACCATCATCATGGAATGGAATGAAATGTTAGATACTTCAAATGTTCAAATGTTTGTAAAGCTTATGGGACTTAACTACGGGGTCATCAGTCCCTAAACTTACAAACTACTTATGAACTACTTACGAACTAGGACGGCACAAATATCCATGCCCGAGGGGGGATTCGAACCCCCGACCCTAGTGGCCGTGCAGACCGTGAGTGGAGCGCCTCAGTCTCCTCGACCACCGCGGCCGGCTTAGATACTTCACTACGTAGAAAAATCAAAATCAAATGTTTGTAATTCTATCGGACCAAACTGCGTGGTCATCAGTCTAGCTGACAAACTACTTAAACCTAGGTAAACTAATCTAAGGACAAACACACACACCCATGCCCCAGGGAGGACTCGAACCTCCACGGCGAGCAACCGCGCGCTCCGCAGCGAGACGCTTTAGACCGCTCGGCTACTCAACCGCGGCTTCACTACGTAGAACCAACAAAAAGACGTCCAACCATTTTAGTACTTCAGAACCTAGATATCTCAACTGATACCCCAATATTTTGACCAGTGTAGCTGTACCTAACAGAAATCGGCAGTAGATCTGACATGCTTTTGTACAATTATTAGTTAAAATATCGCCTGCAGAGACTCGCTCTTTCGATTTGCCAGAAATAACGTGCTACAAATGACGATACCGCGTGGCGCTGTCATAGTGCAGACGCGTGCGTCGTCGCAGACACGCGTGCGACAGGTGGCAGGGGCGGGCGTCGCCTTGAGGGCGGTTTCCGGCGCGCGCGTCCGTGGCCTCCTTAAAAGTGCGTCTCATTGCCGGTTAAAGCGTTGCCGCGGGGCGGAAGCACGCCGCCGGTCACCCCGCCAGCGCCGGCCAGCCGCCCACCTCAACGTGCACGCGGCTGCGTCCAAACAACTGGAGCACGCGATCTGGCCAGAAGTTCACAAGACTCCAGATTTAACGAATGAAATACATTCAGCTGTATGATACTGTCTCGTAAAATTGCACTGAAAAATCAGCTACCTGTATCTTGGACTACTAAGTGACTACCGTGAGGGATAGCTACTGTAGCAGTTTTATGTCTCATTGTTATTCCATTCATACGGTTTGTACCCTTCTGCATAAGACAAAATTTATCTAGTCGTCGTTACGCGGGATGTGCGATGCTAGAGTAATATATAGGATGTTTCACTAAGTGTATTTGCCTCTGCAACTTATACAAGAATAGGTGACGGGAAATTTTAATGCGGTAGGTCAACACAAGAAATGTTACACTTTCTGCGGAGCTATGAACATAGTTTATTGTATCATTTTCCAAAGAGTTACACCACAAAGATATATTTTTTTAGTGGAACAATAGTTTTTTCTATCGTGTATTGGATTCGTTTAAACCAGATGCGTCCAAATCAGTATAAACTACATTCCTATCACTGTTAGTTTGGGAGCTACAACCCTTCAAAGTTTCAGGGGCAGATACCACAAACGCTGCGCATAATGCAATGCGCCCTCTAAATGTGGTGCGGCCGAGTTGTAACGTCGCCGGTGTCACGGAGCGAGAAGCTTCCTCGATGCACTGTTAGACTGCCGACTGTCGCCACACACGGCAGTATAACCTACAGTTGGAGCCACACAAACAACCGAGCCTCAATATACCACAGTTACTGACATCGGATGACGATGCCATACACGAACAACGAGTACGTTGACATGTTGCTGATGCTCGGCGAGTGCCTACACGATGCCACTGAAGCAGCGACGGCGTATGCCGTGAGATATCCTAGGCGATGAGTATGTTACACGCAGCGTTGTTCGTCAGAACCAAAGCTGAAATGCATCAGTAAGCTGCTTGTTTCTGGCCTTAAGGGTACGAATGTGGCGACCATAAAAGCAGACGGAAATTAAGTTCCACAAGCCGGATCCTTGTGCTGTTCGTTATCGCTGTGTCTTTTATCAAGAGGTTGTTAGGTCCATCAGTTCTGCAATAAAGCGTAAAACCCCTAATTTGATAAAGAATTGAATTCCCAGGTGTAGAACTGCATTGCATTAAAGGGCTTATTGTCTCATAAATGAGTTAGTATGCTAAGTATCTGATTTTAAAATGCAATCGATAAGAAGTTTAAAAACCGTTTGAGATTATGTTTAAAGGTTGTTGGTAGTCACTATGTGCTCTTATTATGAAACAGGGATGAATGTAGGACAATTTAGACACTTTAGATAGCAACCAATTTATGAGGTCTTATCTCCTGAATTATGTGTCGTACCACGATACAATTTTGCAGGTAGAGTATATATATATATATATATACCGATGTGTCCCACTCAATTGTTTCATCCTATATATCTCTAAAACTGCAAGAGATATTGAAAAACGACTGTTACGGTCATGAACGTACCGCAGGGGCTGATGAAAGTAGGCACTATGAGACACTCTAAAACCTGAAGAAATATTTTCAACACAAACTTATGTTTTTTTAAATGGATACCCATATTATTTCTTACGCAATCGATAGATTAAGAATGGCGTCGGTTGCATCGGGATGCGTCAATTACATCCGGAGAAATCGAGAAGCGAAGTTGTCGTTTGAAATACATGAGGAACGGTGCTAGCGCATGTCCGAGGCTACAGCGAGACTCACGGTTGAGTCTTGGACACCCGCTAGCGGCGCGCCTCATGTGTTTCAAACGTAAATTTCGCTTCGCAGTTTCTCCGGATGTAATTGACGCATTGTCGATACAACCGACGCCATTCTTTTTGTGATTTTTCATCCTATCTATTGCTTAAGAAACGGTATTAGGTATCCATTTAAAAACATAAGTTTGTGTTGAAAATAATATTTCTTCACGTTTTAGAATGTCTCATAGTACCTACTTTCATAAGCGCCTGCTGTACGTCACGACAGTGAAAGTGGATTTTCAATATCTCTTGTAGTTTAAGAGATATCTGGGGTGAAACAGTTGAGTGGGACACCCTATATATATATATATATATATATATATATATATATATATATATATATATATATATATATATATATATATATATGGAAACTATCTGCAAAATGTAGCCGCGGTGGAGTGGCCGAGCGCAATGAGGCGCTATGCTGCGATGCGCGAGGCTGTTTCCCGTCAGGGGTAAGAATCCTCCCTCGGGCATGGATGTTTGTGCTATCTTTAGTATAAGTTAGTTCATAAGTAGTTTGTAAGGTTAGGGACTGATGACCCCGCAGTTTAGTCCCATAAGCTTAACAAACATTTGAACTTTTTTGCAGGATGTATTGTGAGTAGAGTCTTTGTTAAAGACGTAATAAATTAATACCTCATGTCTAATGCTGAAGTTTTACTGCATGATAGAAAAGCTGTAGTAAGGGATATATTATTTCTTTCGGTTTTTTGGGTGTCAGTGGGAAAAAGTGTCGTAAAGATTTGAAATTACGTCTAAAGTTTGTTGAAAGTCGCTAACTGTACCCATTCTCAAATAGTGGCTCAATAAATTACACTTATTTTTGCGCAATTAGTGACGCTACCTCAAGAAAGGAAGAATAAAGAAAACAATATTGTTGTTGTCTGTAATACTTGTGTTGAACTATTAATGTGAGATTATGCACTGAGGTGACAAGTCATGGGGTACCTACTGATGTTGTGTCAGACCTTCCTTTGTCCGGCGAGTTACAGCAACTCGACGTGGCATGGACTGAGTAAGTCGTTGGCAGTCTCCTTCAGGAATACTGAACCAATAGTAATTGCGACAATTATTTCCGGTGCAGGATTGTGTGCAGAAACTGATGTCTCGATGATACCAAAAATGCTGGATATAAGTACGTCGGAGACATTGATGGCCAAATGATCCAATAGAATTGTTCAGCATGTTCTTCATGTCAACTGCGAACACTTGTTGTGGCATGGCACATTGTCACAATAGGTCTATGTCGATGGTTGGGAACATGAAATTCATTAATGCAGCCATTACCCATTAACGCCAAACTGCGCGGAACTGCCCCAGCGGATAAATCCGTCGTATGTGCCAAATCGATTTTATACATTTATTTAACCCAATATTGCTGGTGCGTGTGCTCACTCACAACTCGATGCACAACGTCTGGTCTCGGCCAGTGAGTGCAGTTCGTTCACCACTGCGTTTTCCGTGGTGAGCGATGATGCGTGAAATTCGGCATTCGTGGCACACTCTTTACACAGTGGATCTTACAATATTCTCTTCCCTGAGCGCTTTACTGGATGGAGTGACGCATGCGTCTGGCTTCAACCACCATTCCGCGTCTCCGAGCTGATAGTCCATGCTGCTGCAAACGTCGTCGAACTGTTCGTGCTGCAGATGGTTGTTGTCTTGCAAACGTCCCCATCTGTTTACTCAGTGATCGGGACGTGGCTGCACGATCCGTTACAGCCATGCGGATAAGATGCCTGTCATCTCGACTGCTAGTGATACGAGGCCATTGAGATCCAGCACAGTGTTCCGTATTGCCCTCCTGAACCCACCGATTCCACATTCTGCTAACAGCCATTGGATCGCGACCAACGCGAGCAGCAATGATACGATAAACCGTAATGGCGATAGGCTACAATCCGACCTTTATCAAAGTCGGAAACGTGATGGTACGCATTTCTCCTTCTTACACGAGGCATCACAACAACATTTCACCAGGCAACGCCGGGCAACTGCTGTTTGTGTGTGAGAAACTGGTTTGAAACTTTCTTCATGTCAGCACGTTGTAGGTGTCGCCACCGGCGCCAACCTTGTGTGAATGCTCTGAAAAGCTAATCATTTGCATTTCACAGCATCTTCTTCCTGTCGGTTAAATTTCGCGTCTGTAGCACGTCATCTTCGTGGTGTAGCAATTTTAATGGCCAGGAGTATAGAATCTTTATATGAGATTCTACGACGCAACCACTTGGCACCGATCCCTTCCGCCTGTTCTGTACTCGTTACCAGTATATTCGTAAAAGCGTACTTGAGTTTCAATAACCAATGCGGATGTATTTGACATCACAAGATGTGTTCAATGGTAAATAATTATTACTGCTACTTCTGCTGAAAGAGCACTAAATCGTTATTGGTCAGTTCATTACATGTTCACTGCAAATATTCATCACGAAAGCGACGCCAGCACTACAACCTGCAGCACTGTGTTGCGTAAAATCGCGTTTGCCTCTTTGGCCGCTAGGAGGGCTACTGTCTTTCCAAATGCTAGAGGCAAACTTTTACGCATATGTTGATACATATCTTGATCCGATCGTTACCAGAGTTCAGAGGATCACCTGCTGGACAATCTGTTCACCAGAATTGTTCCAGCCGTCTTATAGTCTAGGAAAAATACCGCACTGGCGTGTTTTACGGCCCACTTTAGATTTGTAGTTTTATAAGTTTTTGCAAACATTTTGGACCAAAATAATAATCTAAATAATAAAAAATTATGTTGATAAGATTACGATTCTACTATTGTGGTAATATCTATGAACCGAACAAGTAATATTCTTTCTGACCGTATTTTAACAAACACCCAAAATTTTATGATGTTTGAGTTTAGCTTTAATAAACATACTCTGTTTTGAACTTTTAACTCTTTGAACTATCATTTTAATATCTCTACCACATTTTCATTATATTTTTCCGTTAAAATATTAATACCTGTCTTGCCTTGGTAGTTCAAAGTTCATTTTCTTTTCCTGTACCGGTTACGAATGACTACAGGCTGAAACGAACGTTGCGTATATTTGGCATTCGGACGAGTGACTATAGCCTGGATGGAACACAGCGTACATTTGGCGTTCGTAAATCAGTCACGTGACATCCCTAGCCCCAAAATCTCTGTTGCGTACGCCATCTTGCTTTCTCTATTTGATGATTTTGATATTATAACTCAAGTGCTGTCATTTCAAAGTAATGGCGCACCGAAAATTATCAAAAACACATCGTTCTTACGGCAATGAATTATAATCTAATGTTGGTTAGTTAGTTAACACTTGTCATCGATAGTTCGAGAATCACGGATTACTGTCGCAGCTTTTCGCCATAGCGTAATAGGCGAGGAATTAGTTTGTGATGTACATGTTACACGGTGCTTCGGAACTTGCTAGGGCGTGGTTGCTCAGCGCGCTCGGTCAGAGGGTTGCCGGCATGGTAGCTCGACGCCCTCTGTAACGAGAGAACTGAGTTATCTGAAACGATCATAATAGGACAAACCAAAACAAAAAGTACCCGTTCAAACAGACGAACCAATCGAATGAGAGAAAACGAAAGACGGTTCAACTAACTCCATCTGAATAGACCTGTGCACTGCCGTGCCACGTCACGATCGCGTAGCTGACTGGCCGGCCACTGTGAGGCAGTGGACCGTGCCCCATCAGCCAACCAGTAAGCTACGCGATCGCGAGCTACTCTGTGTGACGTGACGTGGCACGGCAGTGCACAAGCATTCTCTTCAGACGCCGTTGGTTCAAAGCCATCTGTAATAAAAAAAAACTGAGTAAAATTCTCAACGAACAACCCAGAACAAATATGAACAAACGACCGCAAAGCAAGCATCGATTTCACTGAAGAAAAAAAACTATATATATATATATATATATATATATATATATATATATATATATATATATATATATATATATAGGGTTTTCACTAAGTATGTTTGCCTCTGTAACTTATAAAATAATAGGCGACGGGAAATTTTAATGCGGTAGGTCAACACAAGAAATGTTACACTTTCTGCGGAGCTATGAACATAGTTTATTGTATCATTTTCCAAAGAGTTACACCACAAAGATATAATTTTTTACTTTTTTTCTATCTTCCATTGGAATCGTTGAAACCAGCTGCGTCCAAATATATTCAAACTACATTCCTACCACTGTTAGTATGGGAGCTACAACCCTTCAAAGATTCAGGGGCATATACCACACGCTGTACATAATACATGGCTGTGTGGTGGGTGATGGATGTTATGGCGGTGGGAAGTTGATTTACATGAGATGTTCAAATGTGTGTCCATGTTCCTCAATGCATAATGCAATGCGCCGTCGAAAGGATCTGCGGACAAGATGTAACATCGCCGGTGTGACGCAGCGAGATGAGTCCTCGATGCGCCGTTTTACATCATCTGGGGATGTGGGCTCAGTGACATAAACACGATTCTTTAAATATCCCCACAAAAAGAAATCTACTGGTGTTAAATCGGGCGACCTTTCGGGCCACGAATGAGGACCATGGCGCCCCAACCATCGTCCTGCAAACCTGTTGTTTAGTTCTTCCACAACTGCATGCGCAGAATGGGCTGGGTGACCATCGTGCTGCATCCACATATGGACTCTCGTGTGTAGACACACATGTTATGGCGATTCACTGCACCATAATTTGTGAACGTGGAGTCATCAGAGAACATAACACTTTGTAAAGTATCCAGCGTGAAATTATGCATGGCCCACTCACAGAATGTCACTCTTGCATGGAAATCGTTCCCATGCAGCTCCTGGGTCAGTGACAGGTGGTACGAGTAAAACCTGTGGCCATGTACTATACGCCACACAGATGTGAGACTGACACCAGCGACTGCAGCAACGGCTCGTAAGCTGACATGAGGATCGTGGTGCAGTGCAGCTAAAACAACACCTCCGTCTCCTCACTTCTTGCAGGTCTTCGTCTGTTACTGCGGCGCATTACCGAGCTGCCTGATTCCCGAAGTCGTTGTTCGGCATGTAAGAACGTAATGGCTGCCGGAGCTCTTCGCCTAGGATATCTCACGGCATACGCCGTGGCTGCTTCAGTGGCATCGTGTTGGCACTCGCCGAGCATCAGCAACATGTCAACGTACTCGTTGTTCGTGTGTGCCATCGTCATACGATGTCAGCAACTGTGGTATATTGAGCCCCGGTTGTTTGTGTGGCTCCAACTATCGGGTATACGGCCGTGTGCGGCGACAGTCGGCAGTCTAACAGCGCATCGAGGAAGCTTCTCGCTCCGTGACACCGCGACGTTACAACTCGGCCGCACCACATTTAGAAGGCGCATTGCATTATACGCAGCGTTTGTGGTATCTGGCCCTGTAACGTTGAAGAGTTGTAGCTCCCAAACTAACAGTGATAGGAATGTAGTTTAAATTGATTTGGACGCAGCTGGTTTCAACGAATCCAATGCACGATAGAAAAAACTATTGTTCCATTTAGAAAATTATATCTTTGTGCTGTAACTCTTTGGAAAATGATACAATAAACTATGGCCATAGCTCCGCAGAAAGTGTAACATATCTTGTGTTGACCTACCGCATTAAAATTTCCCGTCACCTATTACTTTATAAGTTACAGAGACAAACACATCTTCAGATCTTTTTGTCCCACTCTATTTTTCCTCTTGCTTCCTAAAAGGTTTTCGCACACTCTTGTTAACTGAACGCTACTGTATTCTGCAAGATTCTGTTGTTCAAAGGTAACAGCACTTTCTCTGAAAAGCGCATTTGTTCTGTTTCGAGAACATGCCATGAAATACATAGCAACGAATTGTAAACATAGACTTCTTTAATACGTGTACATAAACTGTGTAGATACTGTTACTGTGGTGTCGCACAAGTCTAAAGTGCGCGCCACCTACTTTCGCCGCGCGCCGCCATGCACGCACGGCGCGGCGTTCTTACGACGTCAGCCACGAGCGCCCTCTGCTACAACTCTGCTCGTGGCCACCACTGAACGACATCGTTCACTTGGGACTGAGATAGGAACCAGTTAACACTTCGGAATCAGATAGGCACCAGTGAAGACTTGGCTATCGGATAGGCACTAGGCAGGCCTCTAGCTCAACTATGTATCAGCATTCTGCAGTACTGAGCTATGTAAAAGTTAAGTATTGTATAAATTCTGTGCAATATATATCTCGTTCTAATTTACTCTAGTGTTTCTAGTTTCTGCTGTCCCACTGGCTGCTCCCCTCCGTACCTACACAAGGGTGCATCCTTTATTCCTGTGTCGGTCTTCCTACTCGGCCACCGACACGTACGACGGAAACGAGACACAAAAGTGGCGACGAGGATGGGGTACAAAAGTTACAATGACTGTTGTAAATGACGTTGTGATAGTACTAACTTTGTATATATATTGAGCACTAGAGTTATGTGAATTCAGTATTACCACACTTATTCCGTTTGTGATTTTAGCTGTAAAAGAAAACTTAATCACGGTTTGAAATAGAATTTTGCTCTTTATTTTAGCGCTGAACATTGTTACATGAACGAAGTCATATCTGAACTGCAGGAAAGATAATATCATCTACATTAAAAGCGTTCATAGCAACCATCTCAAAGACAAACATTTTAGTAGATGCATTGATTCTAATTAATGACTTTCAATATATTCCACAAATAGTGAATAAACGCTTAAAAATAAACAAGTAATTTGTTGCAATGTATACACTTCCCTTCTGTTTGATTAAGGAACTAAACTTTCCACAGAAATCTGGGACTTCCTTTATATACGAAACTACCTGTATCAGCACTTTGTGCAGAATGTTCATCATTACAGTATCCTCCCTGTTTACGTGAATATGCTTCAGAAGACCATTGTTCAATTCGTTGTCACGTATTTAACGGCATGTTCACGAAATTGAAACAAACACGCATTTTAGAGGGATCATTATTACATTTGCACAACTCTAAACATTGAAGAACATAGCTCTATTTAATTAATAAGAGTGTCTGAAACCCTTTTAGGGAAAAATTTAAGTAGTGGCGGGTTTCGAACCACTGACCTTTAGCATCACAAATCAACGCATTGCCACTACACCATGGCTAACAATTAGAGATTGCGTTCTTTAGTCTCGTACTATTGGTGGCCGTTGTTAACTGATGCTAATACGGCATTTTCAGACACTAGATTATCATTTATCGTACGAAGAACGACATGTATTTGTTAATTCTTCAGTGCGCCATTGGTTTGAAATGACAACGTGTAAGTTACAATAAGAAAATGATGAAATACGCAACGCAAGAGAGGCAGAGAGGCAGAGAGGCAGAGAGGCAGAGAGAATTCTGGGCGAGGAATGTCACGTGACATCTCCGAACGGCTGCTTTTCGTTAATTCAATGGAGGGTGTCAAATCTCCGTTATTTTTGCAAATATCTCAAACATACGAGATGTGAAAAAAACACAAGGGAACAAAGTTGTAGACAATTTCCTCCTTGACAAATTCGGTTATTCAATTTTCGCGTCAGATGAATGGTTTATTTTCAATTAATATTACATTACAAAACGGCTTTTTTTGTGTTATTAACGTATTTATTGTCCGAAATATTTGAAAAAGCGAGATTCTGGTCTCTGGTAACCAACAATTATGTCTGTAAAATTTGGTGCAGATCGGTAGAACGGTTCGACCTAAAACGTGGGAACACGTTACAGACAGACAGACATCGTCAAATCGCCGTAATTTTTGCAAATATCTCTGCAACGATGCAAGATATGAAAGAAACATAATAAAGCGAAGTTGTAGAGAATTTTTCTCTCTACCAATTAGGTTACTCAATTTTCGTGTCAGATGAATGGTTAAGCCGTTATTTTCATTTAAATTTCGAGCTGTCAAAAGACGATCGCAAAGGCCCACTTTTAGTGTTACTACCGTAACCTAAAGTGGGCCAATACATACATACATTATTACAAACACCTATTTTTATAGAAAAGATACACCAGTCAGTACATCTACTACACGGAGGTTAGAATACGGGGAGGTGCCCTTGACGCCACAAAAATGTTCAAATGTTTGTAAAGTTACGGGACCGAATCGCAGTGGTCATCGGTCCCTAAACTTACAAACTAGTTAAACTAACTTACCCTAAGGACAAACAAACACCCATGCCAGAAGGAGGACTCGAACCTCTGACGTGGAACGGTCGCGCGCACTGTAGCAGGGCGTTTCAGTGCGCACGACTATTCCGCGGCTGCTTTAACGGCACAGAAGTGAAGTAATTCGTCGCCATATTGCGGAGCCTGTACATTTGTAGTGGTGAGTGTGTATTCATTGCTTTCCGAGTACAAAGTGGTACTGTGTGTAAAAAGAAAAAGACGTAATCTGCTTTACCTATACATGTGTAAGCAAAAAAAGAAAGTCATCCGCTATTTTACACCTAAAAACGTTTTGTTGCTAAATTAATACTTGCTATTTGTTTCGGTATTTTCCCCTCAATGACTTATAATTTTCATATTTAAGAGATAGAGGTTGCCTTGAAATTTCGAAGGCCTGGTCTGGTGGTGCAGAATTTCAGTATACATATTTAACGATGTGCAAACTGCAGAAAGAATTTTCCTATGTATTCAGCGTAAAAATCGACTCATCACAGCCGAACTTACGAAAATGATACAGCTTGGTTCTGTCATTATTGGGAAAATGTTGTTCTGCTTTTCCTGTAAACTATTACAGCTGATAATTTCAGTTCTTGTAAAGCATATATATGTAAGTCATACTTATCGAATGAGATTTTGCGTTAATTAATGTCCAAATGTTTGTTAAGTTATGGGACCTGCAGAGATCATCGGTCTCTAAACTTATAAACTGCTTAAACTAACCTAACCTAAGAACAAAACAGACACACACAGAGCCATGCCCGAGGGAGGACTCGAACCCCTGGCGGCGAAGGGCCAAGTGCATCGCAGGAAGGCGCCTTAATGCACGGCTATTCCGCCGCGGCATGTTAATAAATAACAGTTCAGCTATCTGAAAGGTCTGTATTTGTTGACATAAATATTCTGTATCCCTGGAGTAGATGATATTCCGTCTGAACTGCTGATTTCGTTAGGAGAGCCAGTCATGAAAAAAAAAATGTTTAAGCTTGTATACAAAAGGTATGAGACAGGGGACATACGCTCCGACTTCAAGAAGAATATCGTAATTCCAAATCCAAAGAAAGCAAGTGCAGACAAGTGTGAAACTTACAGAACTATCAGTTTAATAAGTCATGGGTGCAAAATACTAACACGAATTATTTACAGACGAATGGAAAAACTTGTGGAATCTTATCTCGGGGAGATCAGTTTGGATTTAGGAAAAATGCAGGAACACGGGAGGCAATACTCACATTACGACTTATTTTAGAAGATAGGGTAAGGAAAGGCAAACCTACATTTTTGGCCTTTGTAGATTTGGAGAAAACTTTTGACAAAGTCGACTGGAGTACACACTTCCAAACTCTGATGGTAGCAGGGGTAAAATATAGGGGGCGAAGAGTTATATTCAACCTATAAAAAAGCCAGACAGCGGTTATTAGAGTCGAAGGGCAAGAAAGGGACGCAGAAGTTGGGAAGGGAGTAAGAAGGTCTGTAGCCTTTCCCCAATGTTGTTCAATCTGTACATTGAGCAAGCAGTGAAGGAATGGAAGGAGAAATTTGGAACGGTAATTACAGTTCAGGAACAAGAAATAAAAAAGTTTGCGGATTGCCGATGACATAGTAATTTTGTCAGAGACTGCAAAGGATCTGGAAGAGCAATTGAATGGAATGGGCAGTATCTTGAAAGGAAAATATAAGTTGAACATTAACAAGAGTAAAACGGAGAAAATGGAATGCTATGTCAGAAAATCAGGCTATGCTGAAGGAATAAAAGTAGTAGATGAATTATGTTATTGCCGGCCGCGGTGGGTGAGGGGACTGAGGCGCTCCAGTCACGGTCTGCACGGCCACGACGGTCGGGGGTTCGAATCCCCCCTCGGGCATTGATATTTGTGCCTTCCTTAGTATAAGGTAGTAGATAAGTAGTTTGTAAGTTTAGGGACTGATATTCCTGTAGTTAAGTCCCATAAGCTTAACAAACATTTGAACATTTTTTGAATTATGTTATTTGGGTAGCAAGATAACTTCTGATGGCCGAAGTAAAGAAGATATAAAATGTAGAATGGCTATGGGGAGAAAATCGTTTCTAAAGAAGCTAAACTTGTTAACATCCAATATTAATTTAAATGTTAGGAAGTCCTTTCTGAAAGCATTTGTCTGGAGTGTAGCATTGTACGGCAGTGAAACGTGGACGATAAGGAGTTCAGAGAAAAAGATTATAGAAGTTTTTGAAGTGTGGTGCTACAGACGAATGATGAATATTAGATGGGTAGATCACGTGACTAATGAGGAGTTGCTTAACCGAATTGGGGAGAAAAGGAGTTTCTGGCATATCCTGACTAAAAGAAGGGATAGATTGGTTGGACACATTCTGAGACATCAAGGAATTGTCAACTTGGCATTAGAAGGAAGCGTGTGGGGTAAAAATCGTAGAGGGAAACCGAGGGACGAATACAGTAAGCAGATTCAAAAGTATGTGGGTTGCCGAACGTACTCTCAGATGAAGAGACTTGCAAAGGACAGGGTAGCGTGGAGAGCTGCATCAAACCAGTCTGCGGACTGAAGACCACAACAACACATCAAATATGTATTCAGAAATGACAGTTATGCATGAGAGTTAACAGGGCAAGAACCACTCAGAGCGTTAATCTGAAGACGTATTTTGCAAGGTCTTTCTTGGGAAAGCTCAAGACGTCTCGAACTAATCATGAATGCCTGCGTTCGATATATATGTAACATCCGTCTCTTTGATCAGATTTCACCATCTTATATGCAACTATCGTGGCTCCGTGCTGACAAGCGCAGAGATTTTCATACACTCTGTTTCCTCTACTCTCTTATCAACGTACACTGTCCCTCATATCTTTCCTCGACCTTAACACTCTTATCTGATCAACATAACAGAACTACTCGTTCCTGTCAGAGCAAAACCCTTTCTGTCCCTATCCATCACTCAGCCGGTTTCTCAAAATCCTTTTCAGTAGCAGGAACGAGGCTCTGGAACAATCTACCTCAGTATATCAGAGAACTGAATAACACTGCCAGCTTCAAACGACAGTTAATGGATTATCTACTAAAGCAATAATTACGCCAGTCTTTAATACTCTACGGTCCAGGTACGTCACATCCATTCCTCCTCCAAGATATTCTCTTACTGCCATTGCTCTCGCCAGGTACAGCTTTCTTAACTTCCTTTTGTCAGAATTCGTCTTGCCTTAACCAGTCTCGATTCAAAAGTACATCATGTATCTGCTAATATCCATGTTGTTACTTCTACTATTACACCAACAGCAGCAGAAGGTGTCTCAGTGGTACTACTAGTATTAATCCTATTAGAATTAAGTCAATACCTTTTATTTACATCCTTTTACATGTAGTTAACTTTTATAAATTATGTTATTAATTGTTTATCTGTAAAAATCATTGGTATGTTATAGGTAACTCAAATGTAAAGAAATACTGTATGTGTAAAACCCTGGTCCGATGTAAGAGAGGGCCTGATGGCCCTAATCTGATCAGGCTAAATAAACAAATAAATAAAATAAATAAAAATAAATAAATTAACAGGGCAAGAACCACTCAGAGCGTTAATCTGAAGAGATATTTCATTGGTTCCGGAAGATAGCGGGCTGGCTTCAATCGACAGCTAAGCTTTGCACAATAGCGCCACCTGCCCTCATTTTAACCTCCTCGACCTGCTCTGTACCGGAGTGCTAAGACCGCCGGTGTCGGCCTCCGGGGCCTTCCGCCGTGTGACGGGGCGGCGTGTGGGCGTGCGGGCAGGGTCGCGCGCCCTTGGCTGCTACGCGGAAGTCTGCGCTGTCAATCGCTGCGCCACCGGGTTGTCGGCTGCGCCAGTCGAGGTCGTTCGCTGCCGCTGTGGCTGCCACTGCCGCCACAGCGTCAACAGCCAGCTGCGCGCTCCCTCACACCCCGCCTCAAGGCGACCCAACTCTCTCCACGGGCGTAGCAGCTGGGGGATCGGAGGGGTAGCTGTCACCTAGCCACAGACGGACGTATCTGTTCAGCATGAGTTTAGCGAAACATGTGGCGCACACTGAGTAGCGCCTAGTGAACTCAGAATCATTTCTCACTAAATCTCTAACCCATTTCTGCCTTGGGAATTTCCCCATCCCAATCCCCTCAGATTTGCACGCCAACTGTCTGCCGAATACCATTCGCTACGAAGCAGGGTGAGGTCGGCCGAATCGGGTCGGGAGACGAATCTGGCCAATTTTAGGAATTCCCGCCTAATCGCCATGTACGAAGTAGTATGGGAAGTGCTCCCACACAGCGGTGACTGTTGGAACTCTCTATATGAGTTGTGAAGTGATAGACATTGACAGGCGTGTTCGTTGTTGCGTAAAAATTTGTGGAAGATTGCGCTGTTTGGGGTAAGTTCTTAAAATTTTCTCCTTTGTAAAACAGCATTGGATTCAAATTCATATACCTCTCTGGTAATGCGTTTAGTAATTTGTTAAGTATTCGTTTAGAAGTAAATGTATATAATGGAGAAAAGGTTATGGTGTTAACCGGCGCGTAGATATGCTTGTGCAGGACTGCCAACATAGGTGAAAAAATAATTTGCATTTCCGCCGAATCGGGTCAATACAATCCGGGTGAAAAGGGTCAATACTTTTATTTCGATTCATTGCAATTGTTATATTTTTTCGTTTCTTATTCATTCGTTATCGGTTTTTTATTGCGGACGGGGAAATATAAAAGAAAAACCGTTACTTTGTGGAGCGAGGATGAGATGCAAAACGCAATTAAAGCTTACCGGGAGGGTAGGAGTCAGCGCCATGCAGCGAATTGTTTGGGGTACCGCATTCCTGTCTACAATGGCGACTGCAAAGTGGAAAGGATTATCCAGCAAAGGTGAAAGGTGGTCAGAAAACAGAAGGCACTACTTCTTACATCCCCAGAAAATATAAATGCAACAAAAAATAGGTTGGAAAAGAAAAATCTCATCCCAGCCCATAAGTTTGAACAAACGCCAGGTTAAGAGCAGACAAGACCTACAGCATGACTCATCAGCGTCGAGTTCATCAGAATTCTCCAAAGAAACAAATGACGATGACACATCTTGTGAACTCTGCAACATTAAATACAGCGATTCAATATCAGCGAAACTCGGTGACTGGATTCAATGCCAAGGAAATGTCAGGGAATGGTACCATAAGAATTGTGTTGGTGCAGTAGGGACGAAGAGGTTTATTTTTGGGAAAGGGTGTCGGTATTTTAAAGTGACGCATACATTTTCGTACTGACCCTATTCGCCGAATTGATGACCCGATTTCCCTTACTTGAAGAAAGCAAATACTGTCATGCAGCTCAGCTTACAGATTTATTGTGTGAAACTATGAACAATATTTACGAAGTGTCATATATTTGAATTTATAAACAAAAGAACATAGCTTTTGTGGATATACAATGAAAATTTGTTCGTGTGTAAATTTGTCTTTTATTTCGATTTCAACAAATTTTGACCCGATTCGGTCGACCTTACCCTACACGGAGGTGACAAAAGTCTCGTGACAGCGATACGCACAGTCACAGATGGCGGTAATATGCTTACACAGAGTACGTAAGGCTGGTGCATTGGCAGAGCCCTCATCTGTACTCCGGCGGTTTAAGTGGAAAAATAGCCGATGTGACCGTTACCGTACGACGGCAATTAACAAACGCAGAACGGTTGCCGCAGCTATACGCGTGGGACACTGCATTCTGGAAATCGCTAGGGAATTCAGTATTCCGACATCCACAATGTAGAGAGTGTGCCGAGAATACCAAATTTCACGCATTAACTCTCACAAAGGACAATGCAGTGACCGACGAACTCCACTTATTGGCCGAGACTAGCAGTGTGTGCGTACAGTTGTGGCTGAGCTAACACACCAACAACACTGGGTTAAAAACCGCACAAATCAGTGTGGGGCATGCGAAGAACGTTTCCTTCGAGGTAGCGCGCCGCAATTTGGCACTAATAGGCAATGGCTGCATTCACGAACTCCATGTTTCCGAATAATCATTGCATTTTTATGGATGACGATGTACCGAGTTAAAAATATTCACAGTTCACTGCAAAATATTCTCGAAAATTCCAGCGGATCATTTGGCCACTCAGATCTCCCGACATTATTCCATCAAACGTTTATGGGACATAATCGACACATCGCTTCTCTCATCAGCAATAATTCATGGACTATTATAGAGACAGAATGGTTCAGTAATCCTGAAGCCGATTTACGATGACTTTTGGAGCCCCCACCACGTAGAGTTGCTGTAATGTAGTGGTACGATGGCCCAGTGAATACCTCGTCAGAAACTCAACAGTGATCAAGAATAAAAACCGAAGAAGGTGTACGAATGCGTAGAGGCGTATGGTTTTGTTGTTTATTTGGGACAGTGGAACCAAACTGCTAAAGTCATCAGTCCACCGGTGGAGAGGGGAAAGACTGATGATAGGAAAGGAGGAGCAGGGAAAAGAAATGTAGTCCAGGGATGAAAGAAGGAAGAAAGACGGCATTACCTCGGGTCACCATGCTCGCCCCTGGGGGATATCTGGTTTTGTGGTCATGGTGCTCGACTGTGAAACGTGAGGACCGTGTTCAGATCTCCCTCGTATTCAACTCTATTGACAAATTCAAGAACTGTCCGTCCGGTTTACTGTACTCAGTTTTGTGTCTGTGTCATGGCGTAACGTCCGTTTGCAACAGCGATGTGTAAAGAAGAGATTTAAAATTTTTCCTACGCAAAGACCACATGACTCTTGCATTCAGTTTTTGAGGTTGTGACTCGAATGTCTTTGCTGTAACATAGTTTATAGTCTGTTTGTTATTTTCACTTCTGTGAGAGCTCTGCGCGGCATCTGACCTGCTCTTACTATTAATAATATTTTCTTTCGACTGTAATACTGTGTTACAACTTAGCTCAAATGCCCAATGTATAGTATGAGAACTGCCAAGACTGCAGGAAGAGAACGGGCATGTCAATGACCGGACAGACTGTTTTTGATATTTAGAAAAGAAAAAAAGAAAACGGGAAAAAGGTAGCACGAGGGAGATTTGTACTCCTCTCGCTTCTTCATGTTCCAGTCACGCTGGAACGCTTGATGATTAGCTTCCCTGTAAACTCACCCCTCCATACCGTCTACCTTCACTGTCTTTTCGGTACATATACACAGTAGGAACCAGTATGGTTGTTATCGGATCGTACGCTCTGGGAATATTGACAGTCTATTACGTCGTAATCCACAGTGCCGGATTGCAGTGTCTTCCACCGGAGTCGCCTGAGCATCTTCGTGACGCTTTCGCACTTACTGAATGAACTTGTGACGAATCGCCTTGTTCGTCGTATGATCTTCTGCATTGCCTCTATCTATACTCTTTGATACGCAGACTGACGAGTAGTCTGCAGGTATTGATTAGATGGGGGCTCTGAAAGCTATGTTCTTCGTGTATACACTTCCTTGAGATTCATTCAGTGTATCTGTTTGGTACATGCGCTTAGTTTTATGTACTCTGTTTGCATTAAGTCCTTCCATATGCACAATCTCAGATATGTATCTCAAGTAACTCTAACCAGTCACTGTTCTGTAAATCGTGCGATCTTGTCAAAAAAGATAACGGTCAGTATTGTAGAGTTCTATGTCAAACATAGATTGCAGCATTATTTCTAGTATAACGATATTTGCGAGGCTCATTCCTTTTTCGACGACGTACAATTGCAGATGTAGAATACGGGAAGCATGTTTGTGAATTTATACATGAATATTTATTTTGTGACGAAAAAATATTGTTTATCCTGTAGAGTGCACTTTAGACAAATGCCTCATGTTTCGATAAATTTCCACAACTGTAATTCCAAATTATGCTTAACTCCTTCATTAATAACTTAGCTGCTAATTTTTTTACTCTCTGCTACGTGTGGCAAATTACATAATTTCAAAAGTTACAGTTAATAATTTTTTAACGTTAAGTATTACTGATATTGTGTATTTTTTAGCAAACAAAAAAGATGAATTTAATTGAAATGTTTACTTATTTAGAAGAGGAAGTTGATACGAATTTGAACAGAATGGACTATACGCTCATGTTTTAATAAATAGAACGAAAGTACACGCTAAAGTGATCAGTCAGTGAGTAGTCATACATCAGGACCTAATTGGTTTGTAAACAGTCGGTGGGCCTAGCGCCTGTTCTTTGTGTGAGTTATTTGCTCGAAGTAAAAACATCTCTTTATGTAGAAGAATAAGACTGGTGAAAATTTGTACTAATGTGATATACACGATGTATAATAGCAGTTTTATGCTGAAAAGAAAAAAAATAAGCAGCACCTGTGACATCTCCCTAGAGTCATTTCTAAAATGTATCTCGATTACATGGTTAAGTAAAAAATATGTAGCTAATTAACTAATTTGTTTGAAGCAGTTCTGTATCTATGAATTCGATTCTTCATGGAATCAATCCTAATGCGTGTTAATTCCTGATGTGTGACGCGGCGCAATATTCACTCGTGTTCGAGTCTCATAATAACATTCGCCGGAAAATGTAAGTAACTGTTATCGAGTTGTATTTCAATATATATGCAGTAACTGCAGTGTGATATCCGACAAATAAAAGTTGGGAGCGAATAACTAGACGTAGGAAGTGGCATGAAATTGGAAAATATGATAAAGTGAAAGGTAAAATCTCCGTAGACTAGTGAAGCTCTAGGATAGAAGATTGCAGTCAGCAATTCTTAGAATCGTTGTTTTGTATTTAGTACAATCGGCTGTACTGAAATGTAGAACATTTTATTTATTTAGAATGTAAATTATAAATTCAATTTGAGTTATTTGTAATCCAACTTTCACGAACTGACAAATGATAATTTTCAATCGTAGCACTTCATAGCATAATGTCCTATGCTATCTATTATTTCAAAATACAATGCATCACCATTCGCAAGTAGTTTTCTTTGCACTTCTTAAGCGAAACCGTAGCTGCGAAGCAGCCTCTGTGTCAAGTTCATTTCTCCCCAACCAGGATCAGACAGCGGAAGCTATGGCGTTATAAAATACTTACGACCGAGAATTACTAACGAAGAATATTCTGCTGCACGCTATGTACAATGATCCAAAGAACGCAGTTTTGAGATTATTAACAACGTCCTGGCGAGGAAAAGCAAGCGATTTCCTGACTGTAAGGCAAATGTTACCTTTTGATTTTTGGGTGTGTTACCCAACAATCAGTGCTGTACGTTTCTTCATTCCTGGCGATGAGCAGTGATTTTGTTTTGTCTGGCGACGAAAGTGATGGCTACAATAATTTGTAATTGGCGCTTCGTGCAGTTTTGTAGAAAGGTAACACTGCAAAAATACAATATTTTGAGGAAAAGCCGGCCGCGGTGTCCGAGGGGACTGAGGCGCTCCAGTCACGGTCTGCACGGCCACTACGGTTGGGGGTTCGAATCCCCCCTCGGACATGGTTATTTGTGCCGTTCTTAGTATAAGGTAGTTGATAAGTAGTTTGTAAGTTTAGGGACTGATGACCACGAAGTTAAGTCCCATAAGTTTAACAAACATTTGAACATTTTGAGGAAAATAATCTTGCGTTCACAGTCCGAGTCAAAGGTAATACATGACAAAATTATTGTTTTTCCCTAAATGATTCTTACGGTGCGTTTCCAACAAAGAACTCAGTAAACAACACAAGATGTTCAAATGTTCAAATGTTTGTATAGTTTATGGGACTTAACTACGGGGTCATCAGTCCCTAAACTTACAAACTACTTATGAACTACTTACGAACTAGGACGGCACAAATATCCATGCCCGAGGGGGGATTCGAACCCCCGACCGTAGTGGCCGTAGAGACCGTGACTGGAGCGCCTTAGTCCCCTCGGCCACCGCGGCCGGCCAACACAAGATGAAGATCAAGAAAAATCATATGTCCGTTTTCTGAATAGTACGGGTATTCCTACTACGAGGAACGTTCCTGCTGCTTTAGGGTCTATAGCTAAGACTGTGACTCACCACATAGATAATGATCAAGGCCTGGAGAGAGCTTCTCTCAGGTAGGCCACAAGAACTGAATTCCTATTCACAGTTCAATACAGCAAAAATATCGTGACCATTGTTCGCCTGATTCACTTACTTAATCGATCGAAGTAGTGACAACAGTAGTCTGGTCTAATGGGCTGTCTGTCTCCCAACACAAAAGGTTTAATATCGCTTATGACATAAGGAAGGTAGCGAGACAAGCATGAGAATTAACACGATTCGAAGCAGGCAATTAATGATTCACCCGATAAGCTGCGGCTAGTAACGCCTAACTCAGCGGTCTTGGGACATGACCAACTGCCCACAGCACGTCACGACCGTAGAATGTATTTTGGAAACTGTCCGGAGTAAATGGTGCGGAAGGTATCAGATCGTTTCGTGCCGGGAACACGTCCGCCGAGTGCCGAACGATCTGAAATGCTGGGTGCGGCGTGTGCTGCGTGAAAGTCGCCGGCAAAACCCAGGGCTCCCTAAGACGCTCTTACATTTCCAACTGCTGCTCCAAGTGGGTGCAGTACAGGTGCAAACAACGGCTCAACAATGGCCTATAGGCTGCCTACCCGCTTCACATCTACCCACCACATTGCAGCTGATTTTAACACATACTGCTTACGTGAACGCATGCACATTGTACCAATAAGAAAAAAATACTTGAGAACGAAAGACCATACTGAATGAGTCACTAATACCTTCATTAATATTCACATTACAAACAATTTGTTTAATGTAATTACGTGGAAAATGATACCTACACAGGAATGTACTTTCGTTGGAACTAGTAAAAATGATTATTGTAAACTGTAACAAAGTGATAAATGTTTGATTTTCTATACTCTGTATTTGTAAGTAAACTAGAATCAATGAATTTGAAGAAATATAATCCCCTTTGACGCAAGTTCTCTTCTACAGTGATAACATTTTAATACGTGTCGTTGTGGCAACTGATTTTTTCCTCTACATAAAAGTACAGTGTATCTTGGACCTATGCACATGAAGCAAAAAATCTTTGTATCAAGACTATAAGAAAAAAGTATAAAAATATTACGTTACAATGTGTTTTTCACTCATTTTAACGGATAGGAAATGTGTATATTCCAAAATTATTAGAAATGGGCGATTGTTTACCTGGTTCGATTGAAGGACGGTTAGAGTAATATTAGGTCATCATATTGGCAACAATAAACTTATTCATAATTTTGAAAAGCGATCGAGTCCCGGTAAAAAGCGGACGTTAACTAGCCACTTTATAAGACCTCTTGTGATAAGCTAGTGTGACAACAAATTCACTCGCTCTCAGTAATGTGTCGGACGCTGATAGTAAAGCGCTAGAAAGACAGGTAGACTGGTAAATGTCTGTTATTTCATCATCGACGTTTATGGCATATGACAGTGGAGACAGAAATCGATTAGAGGCAGAAGCGACGGTGAGTGGGTCAGGACGTCTTCAGATACGCTGCAGTTAGAAGATCGAACACAGCATTTCCGTCAACTTACTGACCCCTGACGGAGAACAAACATAAAAATAGGTGTCAGGAGACCTAAAAGACTGTGTGCGCAAACGAACCTGCCGATTTTAGTACGCAGATTACGTCGCAAATTAAAATTAAGTAAATCACACATTTTGAGAACTCGTATGTCATAATCTCCACGCTGACATCGTCAAACAGTTGCACTATGTCTTCGAAAAATAGTAAATGTTGATCGTATTAGTAACCAGCTGAAAATGGTCCTGTTGCAGCACAAACAAGTAAAACGCGTTTCTCTTTACTTTTGAATATGTTGGAGTACTTTACTAAGAAAAAAAAAAAATAAATAAATAAATAAAATTTCTATTGTTTGCAAACCTATTGGATCAAACTTCTATGGTCATCAGTCCGTAGACTTACAAACTACTTAAACTAACTTACACGTACACCCATGCCAGAGACCACTCGAACCTCCGATGGCAAGCGATTACACGCTCCGCAGCAAGGCGCCTAAGACCTCTCGGCCACTCCACCGCGGCGGCGCAGCAAGTGTCATGAATAACGAAAATAAAATAATGCATTTATCAGGCGAAGATATCAATCTGTAGTATGTAAAACACCAAATTGTTTCGCCGATTATATTTTTTTCTAATATCAGTGCGACCTAAACGCAGTCGCTCGGTACAATGGCAATTTTGCTACCCAAACATCACGGTTTTACATATGTGTCTTCATAATGTAACATATAAAGATTTTGGAAAGTAGAAAAATGCGGTTCTATATAAATGTCTACAAAAATATATTGATAACATTAGTTCAATCTGGTATGTTTAATTATTTAGGTACTTCCGATCCATTGTGCGAAAACGGAAAAAAAAAACAAAAAAAAAATGTGTTTTGTGATTTTGGGCAAAAGAATGGTAAGATTGTAGCTCTGGGTAAAGATAACGGAAATTTTAGGAAAAAAACCTCAGTTTAGAATAATAGCATGTTAAGAACATTGATAACAATTTCCACAATGTGTACTGAATAGAAAGCATCGAAGTGGTCATCACTACAATTCCTATTGTTTCCTCAGAAACTGGCAATGACTGAAAATTGAGGTTTAATTGTACGACGCTTCTCGTCGGGCTGCAGTTGTTATGTTGGCACCTATGGTAATGACGGCAACTCAGATGACCAATAAATGTTTTTTCGTGACAACTTCAATTAAAACGAAAATTATTTTTCTCTGAACGGACAAGGGTACATACAAGAACCTGTCAACCATAGAGCAGGTACAGTATTAATTTTGCTGCGAGTGAAACGAGCAGCAATAACATTTTCGAAAAATGTAAGCGCTATTCTACACTTCATTGTTCATCTGTTGCCAACATAAGCACTGGAGCCCGGCGAGTAGCGTCGTAAAATTTTACCGAAAATTGATTTTATAATTCGTATGAAGCCTACTATATACCATAAGTAATGTGCATAAAGCAACAAATTTTTTCAACTTGGAGGACCTCAAGGAAGAGTATAATATTTTTAAACCCTGCACTGTAGGACAGCAACATTCCCGTTCTTCTAATGTGTACATAATAATCACTTCGTCAAGTGTTATGAGAAACACTTTGCACCTCATCTCTATGAGGAATAGAACCGGAGATATGGGCCTCGGAAAATAACAGTTTCCCACGCGACGTTTTCGAAGGTACTACGATTACAATTGTTGACTTCCACAGATTATAAGACGCTAGAAGAAAAACACGAAAAGCTGCCCGTTTTGAAACGCGTAGAGTCGACAGGGCTGTTTGCGAGGTCTTTAAACGACGTGACGATCTGCGGGGTACTTAGCCGGGAGGCGAGAAGTGCGCGGTGCGGCTTGGCGCGGCGCGGTACTCACGGTGGCGAGGAGTGGCGCGTCGGTGGCCATGGCTCGGAGCACTACCCACACTTTCACCGCGGCGCCGGGGCGAGCACTGGCGCGCGCCGCAGCCGCCGCGCTTATATTTTAAAAGCGCGCTTTCCGCTTTCGGCTCGCCTCGGCGGCGCTCGGCTCGCTTGCACGCGACCGCCCGCGCCGACACACGACGCGCCGCGCGCCGCGCAGCGGTGGGGTGGGGGCAGCGGGGCACCCTCTGCCAGCACTCTGCCACTCCACCACTCCATCTGTAACGAGCCGCACCAGCACGTGGTCGCGCGCGGCTAGCAGCAGACTGAGGGTTAGGCAGGGGCGGCTCCTGCATACGTTTGCAGGTTTGCGCTACCCCCAGGAATTATTTATTTATTTATTTATTCGTGTACGAAACTACATCACAAATGTTACTGAAAGAAGCCAGCACATAATTTAAACTACAAAAGTAAGTGCTCTTACAGAAAGCAGTAGTAAAATACAGAGGTAAAATATAAAGTACAGAATTAAGTGCTTTTACAAAAAAACAGTGTTCAAATACATAGATAAAATATAGAAAACAGAATTAAAAATATAAAAACAGAGATAGACAAATACAACAAACACTAAACAATTGAATCATATTTTGCTCATCCAGAAATCAGTGTAGGCTGCGGCTGTCCCAGTGTACTTCAGGAGGTCCTCTTGAGTGCACTCTCTAGATGCGTCCACTAAAGGGCATTTTAGAAAGTGTTCCATCGTCTGTATTGCACCACACTCACACTCGTCACTGTCTGTGTAGCCCCACCTTTTCATTAGTTGTTTTGACCGCCCTACGCCCACACGAAGTCTGTTCAGCGCTTTCCAGTGTTGCCAGTCTAGGAGGGAGCCCTGGGGTAAGGCTTCCTCTGTGATAAGGGCTTCAGGATGTCGTTCTTGCCACAGTGATTTTATGGAAGCTACGGTTGGTTCCACTGAGTGCATGAAGCTTCGCCTAGATTGTAGCCTTTTGGGCACAGGTTGGTTTTTGTACAGCAGGTGACGATGGTCGTTCGTTTGTTTATTCCTTTCTATCGAGCTCAGGAAAGATCTTCTAATATTTGGTGGAGCGATACCCGATAAGGAATATAAGTAGTCCACTCTAGTGGGTATCAGGCAGCCAGTTATCTTCCTACAGGTGTCGTTTAGGACCACATCTAGTTTTTTAGTGTGGTGAGATCTTTCCCAAACTGGGCATCCATATTCAGCGACCGAAAAGCATGTGGCTAGGGCTGTTGAGCGAAGTACATTTGCGTTGGCACCCCACTTTGCAGATGTCAGTTCCCAGGAATAATAATATTGTTAAACTCCATTTACTGTTAGAGATTCTATGAAATGGGAGAAGTAGCGCTCCATTTATCTCTTTTGAAACGCCCGGGCTGTTACGCACCGACCGTTCCCGAGTGGACCGAACTTCACCGACTGCGGCTGGGTTTGCAGCCGGCCTGCAAAACGCTGACTTGGGATTCTCAGGGGGTGTGCGGGGTGCGGGGGCAACGCTTGGCAACAGTGTTCCCCTATAGGCGCCTTGAGTGTATACACATCGCGGCCGAGCCACCCTGTCAGCCGCAGAAACAGAGTCCCAACTCTCCCGAAGACAACCAGAGTCGTCGGCCCTTTAAAAAAAGCGGACTTTTCGCGCCATCTTACCAGTTCACGTGTAGCTGCGAGCGAAGTAACTGTGCGTTGTGTCCATTGTTTAGCGTGTTTTATAGTTAATTTTGAGTCTCAAGGAACAGGTGAAGTAATGAATCAGGTAATTTCGTTGCTTTCAAAACCCTTCAATTTACGCTGGTTTGAAGAAAAATTAGAAATCAATAGGCTAGGTAGACCGATTCCCAGTTTGACAATTTCACAGACAGTTAAAACGAAAAGTCGTCAATTCAATTTTTTTCAATGCCACGGGTAGATATTGTGTCTGCGGTCGTGTGGTTCTTTCTGATCCATATAAATCTATGATATCTTGACTTAATAGCATTTTTTTCCGAATGCGTTGAGTTGCCACAATGGAGAGGCCGAACTTTTTATTGGAGAAAAAGTGCACTACCATCTTTTTCGGTCACCAGCCGCCAATGGGTTTAGGTGCAGCAAAGTGAACGCACGATCGCAGTCAAGTGCCGCGCGTTCATTAAATGCCGTCTGGCTCCATCACAGGCGATGAAGATACTGGAGGAATGTATCGTGGTTTAAGTGACAGCAATCATTCAGATTGTCAAGGTATAACATAAATACGCGAAAAGAATTGGGCGTATCTTATTTTGTCTTATAAGGAAAGTACTTGGGCTCGAAAAAACACATATACATCAAAATCGTACGAGAGATAATGTAAAGATCCCTTATTGCATTAGTGACACTACCGCATCCGCAAAACTCTGCAGTCGTTCGTTAGAGGCCTCTGCATGTGCCTTAACACATTGCACTTTGACCTGTCTGTTCGCCAGTAGGGACGGTGCAGTGTGCCTCCGAAGTTGCGTTTTGTGACGTTATTTGTGTGGTGAAGCGTCAGATGGAGCGGCGATTCATAATCAATTCTGCTAAAGTATTTCGATTGGTTGACATGAAGTTACGAAGAACCATTCTTCGTGAAGATGGTATTAGTGTAGATGAATCATACGCATGCTTTCTCGTATCTGTTATGGTACAGAAATATGAGCATAAGTTAGATACTGTTGTAACACTAACACATAATGATGATAATAGGGATGATAATTACGAACAACTCATTGCTAGTGGTAGTGCTACGGTAAGTGCGGGAAGAGGCGATGGAAGCAGTGAATACCAACAGTCTTCCGAGAAGAAGGTTAAAGTTGCAGAAGTGCCGGCCGCGGTAGCCGAGGGGACTGAGGGGCTCCAGTCACGGTCTGCACGGCCACTACGGTCGGAGGTTCGAATCCCCCCTCGGGCATGGATATTTGCACCGTCCTTAGTCTTAGCTAGTTCATAAGTAGTTTGTAAGCTTAGGGACTAATGACCCCGTAGTAAGTCCTATAAGTTCTACAAACATTTGAACATTTGTTAAAGTTGCAACTATCATCACGGCTTTTGATGACAATAGGCTAGAGAACAAGTACGACGATTATTACATAAGTTATAGTTTAGATATCTGCATCACGTATGACATCTACAATTACATCTACAGTGCTATCTAGAACATGATTGCAAAGTTTTGCATAAAAACGACACCCACCAGCACATTGAGGTGTACGTAGAGATACTGTAACCAAACATTCATACAGATATGTTTGTTCGAGCCCAAGTACTTTCCTTGTTAGAATCTTTTATAGCATAATTCATTATTTTAATAGTACTACATAGTTCAAGTAAAAATGAATGATTTATTTTTCCTTCAGATTTTGTTTTGAATTTATAGTCATTGGGAGAATTAATCTAGTTACAGCTTGCATTGTCCCATATAAACAAACACAATGACGCTATCGTCGATAGGACTCAACACTAACCAAACAAAAGTTATGACAATGAGGTAATCAAGTAGAGCGCATGGATTGGATTCTCAATGAACTGGAAGAAAGGCACTCTTGACTATGACATGTAATTCATTTTCCTGAATACATGCTTTCGAACTTCACGCACCTGTGAAGTCTCTTTCTTACGTTCTCTTTTATCATGACGACCCAGTTTTCATCCAGATTTTTCAAGACAGCTGCATTTCTAACATGACACTAGCTTAAAAATTTTCTTACATCAAAATCTGCATCACATATTTTCAAATCTTCAGTTTTTCTCTGAAAATAGTTTTGAAAGTGTCTTGATTGTAATGTTGCGGTTTCAATGTAGAGAAAGAAAGACTAGGGAAATAGCTGTGGAAATTAGGACTGGAGGAAAGAAATGGAGGAAGAAGCTGCCCGGTAAAATTTTACACAGAGCATATGAGTAAATCATTGGATTGCAGAGCAAAATCACTGACATTCATGTACAGTAGACTTTTGAATCATTCACTGTATATGAACGTTCTGAATGAACTATATACAGGATGGTCGGAAATTCCCATTACAAGCTTCTAGGACTTGCAGAGGGTAGTGAGTACATAACATTTTGAATAGGAACCCATGTCCGGAAACTTATCGTTTCCGTTACACCACGGTTTCAATTCAGAGATTATCTCATTCACTCATACTTGAGGAATGTACGAGGTATGTCCACAAAGTAAGTTCCGTTTGGTTATATAAACCAAACGTGAACAGATACAGAAAAAATATTTATTGTATAAAAATCTGCAACTGTTCAATTACTTTTCTACATAACTTCCGAAATGTCGTAGGCACTTGTCATAGCATGGGACAAGTTTTTGTGTGCCTTCTTCATAGAAGGTTACCGCCTGTCTATTCAACTATGTGACAAACATGTTCTTTCAGCTCATCGTCGTTGAAGTGTTGACCACCAAGGACAGATTTTAGGTGTAAGAAGAGATGAAAGGAGTCTTCTTCATCCCTTCACGCTACCGCCCGACCTCACAAGGCGAATGTTACCAAACAACTCTTAACGGAATTTCACTGGGACGTGTTTGATCATCCTCCGTACAGTCTCTGCTAGCGACTTCCTTCTTACACCTAAAACCTGTCCATGGTGGTCAACATTTCTTCGATGATGACGAGCTGAAAGAACATGTTACCACATGGTTGAATACACAGGCGGCAACCTTCTACGAAGAAGGCATACAAAGACTTCTGCCACGCTATGACAAATGCCTACAAAATTTCGGAAGCTATTTAGAAAAGTAGTTTAATAGTTGTATATTTTTTTACAATAAATATTTTTTTGTATCTGTACACGTTTGTTTTATATAACCAAACGGAACTTACTTTGTGGACATACCTCGTAATTAAGCGTTGCATTTTTACTTACGCATTTTCATAACAATTTACACCTTATGGTTTACATTGGTCGTCAACAAGAACCCAGCATCTACGGCACCAGCCGCAACGTACTGATGCATTACAACAGCAGCTCGATGTGGCGACCACCAACGTCGTTACCCACATTGTACCTCCGAAGCATGTTCTAGTACATTCTCTACATCCCATCTGGTGTCTCTTGTCTTGTACAAACGTTTTTCTATCCCTAAGCTGACGTTGACGAGTTACACATCTGAACTGAATTTCAATCAAACGGCGTGCCTATGATCATCTCAGTCGTGCGAATGGATTCACGATTTCCTGTCTGGAAACTCACAGGTGGTAGTAATAGACGGAAAATTACCCAGTAAAACGAAAGAGATAGTTTTTCTTCCCCAAGACAGTGTCATCAACCCTCTGTTGTACTGACATCTGCACCTCATAGATACTCTGCAAATCACCTGGCAGAGGGTCGTTAACCACAACTGACCAGCCAGAACGTTACGTCCGTCTACCTACTATCGATACAAACCCGCCCATGCTACAGCAGCGTTACCTGACAACAAGGAATGACTCCTGGACAGACACGCCCACGTTGCCATGCAGTGTCAGTGAGCTTTCTGTCGGTATGTGCAACGGGGAGGCAGGCGGTCCATCTGACATTAACAAAGTGGTTATTGTGATGGCCCAGAGACTGTACACGAGCATTCGAGAACTGTACCACCTGTGGGGTGTTCGAATAGTGTGGGTACGAGTGTATTGAACAAGTGACGAAACCAAGGTGAAAGCACGTTCAAATGTGGAGGGGTTGGTCCGCCACACCTTATTACAGGTATCCGATGTATAGGCTGGGCAGACAGGTAGAAGAGAACAGGCAGCGAGCTGTAGCGGAAATAGCGCCAGACTTTAATTCTGGGCTACGTACAACTGTGTCTGAACACTCACTGCAGCGAACACGCTTAACGCTGGACCTCCGCCATGTATGTGCCAATGTTGACATGGCAATTAGGACTTTAATGGGCGCGTGACCATCGTCACTTGACGTTGGCGCAGCGTTACAGTATTTGATGAATCTCGATACCTTCTGCATCATGCTGACAGGACGTAGTGGCAGTGGCAGTAACAAGATAATGCACTTTACGTAACGTTTCCATTTCCTGATGGTCTTTTCTAGAACAATATTGAAAAGGATTGGGGATAGTCCGTACCCTGGAGTTTTGATTTCGAAGGGTTCTGATACTTCGCCCATGAATTTCACTTTGGACATTGTTCCTGTAAGAGTCTGTCCTGTGATTTTTCGTGTCTTTCGGTCTATCCCAAATTATTCCATTATTTTAAAAAGGGTTTCACAGTCAACTGAATCGTATGCATTCCTGAAGTCGATGAATGTAATTACTGTGTTTCTGCATTTCCTCATTTGTAATATCGTCTTTAAGCACCAGGTCTGTTCCGCACATGATCGTCCTTTTCTGTTTGGGATTCTATCCTGTTTAAAAGTGCTTTGGAAAAGATTTTGTGTGAGACCGGGAGGAGGAAAATTCCTCTGTAACTGTTGATGTCTGTCTTGTTGCCCTTCTGTGTAGCGGGCGAATTAGACCAGTCCGCTGGTATTTGGTCCGTCATCCATATATCTGACAATATATTATGTAGTTTCTGCAAAGGGATAGGATCGTTTAGTTTCCAGAATTCAGCAATGATCCCATCTTCTCCTGTTGCTTTGTTATTTTTCAACTGTTTGTTTCTTCGGGATCCGTGGCAAGTGAATCTGGGTGTGTGAAAACTGTAGAAGAGAAGACAAGTTTTTCTTGGGGTGGTTCGCAGTTGAGGAGGGAGCTGAAATACTGGGCTAAGATTTTGCCATTATTTTTCTTGTTGGTTTCCAAAGAACCATCGCTCATCGGGTTTCATGAAGCACAAACTAGGCGCTTGGTATCCCTGTAAGATTTCTCTGAAAGCCTTATAGAAGTTTCTTGTATTATTTTTGAAGAAATCCGGCTGGATTTCGGAGATTCTGTTGTTGTCATATCCCCGTTTTTCTTTTGTAATTATTTTTAGGTCTGTTTTTGACTTTTGAGAAAATACCCCGTTTTCTTCAGTTTTGTGACTGCTAAGTTTTTTCACGCAGTTATTCGATTGTCGACTGCATGATCGCAGGTTGCGTTGCACCAGCGGTTTCCTGGTGCGAGGAGGTTGTCCTAATTTGATGGCTTCCTGAATTTTCTGTTAGTTCTTCTAGTCTGTTAATTTTTCCTGATTGATTTGCATGATGATTTTTTCTTTGCGAGTCTCAGATGCTCCGGATCTGGTTTGGTACTTTTGGGTGGCCTTTTTTTTAGAATTCTGTTGGGTTGGAATTTTGTTTTTATTTGGAGAAGATGATGATCTGATTCAAAGATACCTTTGTGATTTCTGACGTTTAGAATTTCTTTTGAATTTTCCTTGGAAATTGCGACAGGGTCAATTTGGTTTTCATCCTGTCTAAGACTGAGTGATGCACATGTGGTTAATTTATGTGCAGGTTTTTGAAATTGGGTAGTCATGATTTTGAGTCTGAAGTTTCAGCAGAAATCTTTTAGTATTTCACCATTCTTGATAACACACTATGGAGTCCATTGATATCTACGTTTTCCCCCCTTCCCTAACTATGCATTAAAATCGCCTAATAAGATTTTCACAATGTGCATTGGTATTTTGTTTGTTGTTTCTTCTAGTGTTTCCCAGAAATTGTCCACTGTTTCAGGGTCGATTTTATAGTGGTGATTTGTGGGGGAGCGTGCGCATTGACTAAACAAACGTTATGGCAATGAGGCAATGAAGTATTGCGCATGAAATGGCTTCCCATTGAACTGTAAGTTAGACACACATGACTCTGACATGTAATTCATTATCCTGTTTTAATAAATACTTACCCTTTTTCGCATCCATTTTGGAAGACACTTTCTCGAGATATCCCTGACTACTTGCTTTCGGCCTCCACGCACCTGAACGTAGTTTCTTTCGTACGTTCTCTTTTGTCATGACAACCTTCCCAGCTTTCATCCCGTTTTTCAAGACAGCTTCAGAGTTCTCTTACATCAAAAGCTGCATCACATATTTTCAGATCTCCAGCTTCTCTCTGAAAATATTTTTGAAAAGGTCTTCCACTTGTTCGCTTTCTGTGCTAAAATTTAACTCGACCCGGGGAACTACAGTGTGCTGCCCTGCAATGAGAAAGCAGCTTGAAAAGTCTCTGCGTCTTTCACAAAGCAGATAATCTGTTCTGCGATAGCTGCAACGGTTCCTACAAGCTACAGCTCCAGAATATTAACCAACAGAGGTTTCCCTCTGTATCGGAGTACTCAGATTTCTAACGTGTTCTAGATTTCCATATTTCTTACGTTCTTATTACGGTAGATTTGAAACAGTGATAGTATTTGTTGACTTTTTCCTTCTTTCTTCGTTAATTATATATTTTAAAAGCAAAATATTAACCGAAGCAACATAGTCGCTGAAATTGTCACTACATATACATATGTTTCGCAAAACCCCAACATCACCCGTTTGTATATCAACTGGACAAGATACACATAAAGTAATATGTATAAATTTAGTGATAGATTGGTTCTATTGATTAAGCACAGAAACTTAATTTTTCTCTTAGTATGAATGTTTGAGTACTAAGTTAAAGAAGAAAACTAATGCAAGGGACATCTGTAGAGACTGCTCCAAGGAAACATTAAATAGAGAGAGAGAGAGAGAGAGATATTGCTCCTTCCTTGGAGCAATCTCTCTCTCTCTCTCTCTCTCTCTCTCTCTCTCTCTCTCTCTCTCTCTCTCTCTCTCTCTCTCTCTATATATATATATATATATATATATATATATATATGCTTCTTACAATACACAGTTATGTTAGATATATATGAAAATCAGAACTGTGTATTTGACGTTAGCCAATTCTATTTGAATACTTTTTCATGCTGAACTCAAAAAATAGTGCAGTAATTTCTGCACAATCCGCAGTAAAATGTTCTTCCGTTCAAATCTATTCTCAAATGGGCCACGGAAAGGTAGACTGTCGATACCGCAGTTTATGAGCACAAAATTCTCTAATTACTCATTACACGAAATGGTGTTGCAGGTCGTAGTGTGTTTCTTGACTCAATTTGAATGTGGACTCTCTCGGAATTTTGTGATTAGTCTCTGCCCGACGCTCAGTGTGTTTGCTGTTTGATTCTCTCACTACAATTTTTTGAGACTTGCTGTCATAGCCTTTCTCATAATAATCAAATCTGTGACGAAACGCGCATCTCATTTTGAACATTTTTTTGTCTACAGGATTAATATTTGTATTGTCTGAGTGTAGTTGATTTTACATCATATATCGACGTTAACGAAAGTGGTAGTACGTTTCAAATAAATCTACTTTATAGATACAAAAACAAGGTTTTCTGTTACCATTCACGTTTATTGCACTGTCTTTTCCACAACACGCTTCGGAGGTTTATACGTCCATCTTCAGGTGTATTTTTATTTTTGTGTTCTGACAGGATAGCTTTTGGTGCTATCAACAAGAGAAGATACAAAAACATTCTTCAGAATGTGGTTATATACATGTCTTTCACTGAGGTTTAAATGTAAATATATATAAATGTGGAAATAAAACTATTAAAATACGGTACGCCCAGTAGTCTCAGAATTCTTCCTCTCTCATAACCTCACATACAAGCAATCAAAGACACAATTTTTGATTACTAACAGAAACATACCACATCAAATATATACTGTCAAACTTTGCATACATATTGACTTGCATTAATAGATTAGTTATACTTTAAAATAATGACCTGCGGGTGAATATACTATTCACTGTAACAACAATATATGAAGATGCCTGAATTTTTCTTGTGTTGTTATGTGGTAGTTTTCGTCCAATCTTGTTATATGTTGCGAAATATATGTTAATGCTTTTTTGTTTGAGGACATGGGACATCTCGTATGAAATACTACCTAAAAATGAGATTCTGTGCAAGACCTTATTATCCGTTGTGCTGTGAGAGTTTCCTCATTTAGTGTTTCAGTGTGTCTGTTAGGGGACTGCTATAGCCGTTTTTACCAGCTATTTGCTTTTTTACTTCAGCCTTAATCGTATGTTTCAGCCCATATTTATTACCACTGATAAAGTTGAGACTATATCTATCTAAAAAACATATAATTATTCTACCTCAAAATCACATATGTCTGAGATAAAGGCGATATAATCCCAGTTTCGTTCAATGCTCGGGGTGGTATTCCGATATGGATAGCTCGGTAATTACGATACGATTTACACGGAAGACACATAAAAACTGGTGTAGGCATGCGTTTGCATAGACAGACGTATGTAAACACTCAGAGAACGGCGCTCCAGTCGCAACACCTGTATAAGACAACAGGTGTTAGACCGGTTACTGCTGCTACGATGGCAGGTTGTCACGATTTGGGTGAGTTTGGGTGAGTTTGTTGTAGTCGGGGCACGAGAGACGGGTCGCAGCATTTCCGAGGTAGCGACAAGGTGGGGATTTTTTCGTACGACCATTTCACGAATCCACCGTTAAAATCGGGATTCCGGTTAAACAGCCAATCTCCGACATCGCTACGGCGAGAAAAAGTCCTGCAAGAAATGGACCGACGACGACTGAAGAGAATCGTTCAGCGCGACTGAAGTACAATCCTCCGGCAAATTGCTGCGGCTTTCTGTGTTGGCCCGTCGGTAAGTGTCAGCGTGCGAACCATTCGACGAAGTATCATCAGTACTGGCTGTAGCAACAAAACGTCGACCACTGTACGTTTTGTTTTATCACTAAAATTAGCAAATGAGGTCCGTGTGAACTACTGGTTACTCCCTGCTACAAAGCCTTGTTCCCTGGTCCAAACTGAGAACTGACTCGTATCAAATTACTTCAATAACAGGAAGTTAATACTAAAGTGTTCAATATACATAGCAGCTCACACATTTTTGGCGCAACGGAATTTAGACATAATTTGCATCTGAGCTTGTACTTAGCACCTGTAAAGAAATATAAAATAAAAGAGGGAAGGTGCTCTAAAACTACAATTTATAGGAAACTTATGGTTTATGCTGAACTTAAACCTGTTTGTTCAGATAGAAAACAAGCAAAATGGGGAACCAATTTTGTTAATAAAATAAAAATGCATCCCTTACATGGATTAATGCGTACGGTGCCCAGCCTAAATTATACATGATTTAACGCTACTGGGGAGAAGGATTCACAAACAACACTCATTCTCTCACACACACGCAATGCCACAGCGAAACTCACCAAAATCAGCGTGCTGAGACGAGGCGGAAGCAGGCGCCGCTATCGCAGGCGAAATTCAGCAAGTCGGAGGTAGCACAAAACACGATATACAAAACCACTTTGAAGGTGGCTCTGGTCTGTCGTGCCTATTTTGAGATGGTGCGTGTGTATAGCCAAGTTAAATTACATCTGAATTGGACCGCGAGCAAACACGCTAACGGCGACACACGGCTGCGTTACATGAACGCACTCCAGTGAAGGTGAAGTGGTTGAAAATCGGATTCATTATACGAAATCACGGTGGATTCGTAACTTGCAGTCTGTCAGCAATCGATCTAGGTACTGGTTTTATACGAGAAGTGGCGTGAACTCAGGCGACTAGCTGCAAACCCCGGAAGTCGGAATTCGGACCGAAAACCGATAAAATTGAATAAATTCAGTTTTCGACAAATAAAGAAAATTAACTACTGCATGTAACCCATAGAAATGCTTAGAATTATACAAGGAAGTGAATGAAATACAGCTACACGCAATAAGGGGCGATTACAGAGACGGATGAAGTCCATTCTCCAAAACTCGTAAAAGTGAAATAATTACAAAGTCGGAAAAATAAAGTTAAGAATTACAGGATGCAACCCATAGAAATGTTTAGAATTACATAAGGAAGCTATCGAAGGAGGTTGTACAAGACTCAGATAGAATTACTGACACAGACAGAGTTCGTACTACAAGTCGGAGAAGAAACAGCAACATTAAAATAGCTGGGGAGAGAAGATCGCGAAATATTAGTGGAAATCAGAAGGATACTCGCATAGTTACTTACCTGATGGGCATAGAACAAAAAGAGTGGAAGCTGAAGGCTTTGTTCTATGAACCAACTATGTGGAACACATACCACTCACGGAAGGAAACGATGAGATTTTTTACATGCACTATCCAAAAATGGACATATCACCTATTAGAAATCGGGCCCCACAAAGCTAGAAAGTATTTACACAGAGTTCATACACCGCCACATGATCACATAAGTTTTTAACATACCAGGCCGTTATCAAAGTGCAACTAGAATCACGCACACCGCGTTGATCTATTGGAAATCACTGAATTGAAAAACGAGAACACATTTCCGCACACGATCGGAGAAAATATTCCAAAAATTGATTCTAAGTTCACGAGTCTACGTTAAACGTGCTAGTCATTGAAACGCTACCATCTCCAAAAACAAGAGCAACAAAAAATATATGGAAGACGATAGACGGTCGTCTTTTACAACCGTATGCCCTCTCGTGTACCGTTGCTACTTCGTAGACTATATATTAGAGACCTAGACTAGTGGACTGCTCAAAGTCCTCTGCTATTGGTGGAATACGATTCACTGTTTTCTCAGTGGGCCAGAAGTGCTCACGTATCAAAAATCGATATCCAACTGGCAAACAGGTGAAGAGGTGTTTGTGGTGTCGCACAAGTACAAAGTGCGCGCCACCTACTTTCGCCGCGCGCCGCCATGCACGCACGGCGCGGCGTTCTTACGACGACAGCCACGAGCGCCCTCTGCTACAACGCTGCTCGTGGCCACCACTGAACGACATCGTCACTTGGGACTGAGTTAGGAACCAGTAAAGACTTCGGAATCCGATAGGCACCAGTGAAGACTTGGCTATCAGTTAGGCACTAGGCAGGCCTCCAACAACTATGTATCAGCATTCTGCAGTACTGATCTCTGTAAAAGTTAAGTATTGTATAAATTCTGTGCAATGTATATCTCGTTCTAATTTACTCTAGTGTTTCTAGTTTCTGGCTGCTCCCCTCCGTACCTGCACCAGCGTGCTATCTTTATTCATGTGTCGGTCTCATTCCACTCGGCCACCGACACCTACGACGAGGCTGGGACACAAAAGCGGCGACGAAGTTGGGACACAAAAGTGTTTCCCTATGATCCAGCAAAGGAATGGAGAACATCATGGAGCAGAAGCACTGTGAAGAACAGAAGCCTGGTTGCCGTTCCAAACATGGCAGTAGAGGGCTTTGCTCTTTCGAGAAGGCTATGGACTAGCCTAAACAGTGGGGGGACGGGCGTCGGAAGGTGCAAGGAGGTGGTGACAACGTGGGGTTTTTCGAACGACCCGCAGTGCGAGTGTGGACTCATCCAATCAATGGACCACCTGGTGGAGTGCACCGTACATGGTTTTAATGGTGAACTTGAGGATATTCATGAACTCACAGACAATGCCATTGAATGACTTAAAACAGTAATGCCCCGTTTCTGAAAAACTATGTTACCGCCCCGTTAGCTACCGTCGTGTTACAATTTAACATGCCCGATAACTTCCTTAGGTTTTCCGTAGCTGATTTCAACGATCGTTAGTTAACAATAAGGTAACTAATTCTTCTGTTGATGCTAACAGTACTTCTCAACAGATGACAATACTAAACTCACAATTCATCCAAATTTATCGATTATTAAGGGAAAATCTAAGACGCGTCATAATTTGTATAGCTGTCACTAGTTTTCTGTTTTGAAACGAAATGAGCGACAACAGAAGAAAAATTTTTACTCTACTAGATGACCCGGTGAACTTCGTATCACTTACTTCTTAATTACCTTAAGATTACCTTGAGAGTGGGCATGAAACTGTTCTGTACAATATGCGTTGCACCAAACGACGTCATTTGGAAGCAACTGTTATATTTTTGGATGTTGTTCAAGAAGTGTTTAGAGTCATTTTCCGTCCCAAAAACTGATGAGTGTAATGGATCAGGTGGTGGGACCAATTGTGGCAATTTTACTTTACCACCAGTGCAACATAATCCTACATATTCACCGCTGTATTTTAAAGTTTTACAATGTTGACTAATGATAAACATTTCCCCAATTCTTACAGATTTGTCGGCACTATAATCTATTTCCGGATCGTAAGAGATTGCTCCTCGCTCCAGGTTCACTGGAGCTCACTCTAGAACGCAAATCTGCCATACCAATACGGATGTTATCATAATCAGTCTCTCGCTGGTCATCAGTGCGCGTGCTGTACAGTAGGTCGTTGCACTTTTGATTGACTTCGACGACCTATGTTACGTCTTTTTCTTCTCGGCATTGTAAACAGTATCAGATAATGTTTTCATGCACTAATAATGGTAAATATAATGGTGACAGAATGACAAATGAAGATTAAATTTTTTGTTCTTCTTTTTGTTGTTAGTTTCAAGGCACTTTGCAGTGGCACTATATTCAGTGTGCACTTTGCTTATATTCAGTGTATGTGTAACCTTTGACAGTGACTGTGACAGTTCATATACGGGTTCAACTCGTGTAAAGCGAACTTTACTCTTCCAAAGTATATTTCTGAATGCACCCAACACAATAACCAAGTCATTATTTTACATGTTTTAAATCTAAATTTTCCTCACAATTTTTCCATATTTTATCACCGCTTAAACCTTCCCTGAACTTCCACAAATGTGACATGAACATTATCCTGGACATGTATGCGTTATTTGGCCACTCTTTCCGCCCACTATCGAGCCGATACTTAGACTATCTGATGATGCCTTTATAAAGCTACTGGGTCTAAAATAAATATGATTTAAATTAATACGGTTTATATTAAGAGGTAAGTGATACGAAGTTCACCGGGTCATCTAGTCGACCCGGCAATGCTTCGCAATTGCTAATATGTATGCAAAATTTTATCGCAATCGTACGAATGATATTGATATTCCGAAGGAAAGAGCTCTTTTAGTTTTCCACAAATTTTCCTATCTTCTGGCCAACTATTCCTTTTACTTAACTCAAACCTTCCTCTCGCTTTGAACGTCGAATGTGCAACATTTTATCTCAGTCAGATGAATGGTATTGATATTTCATAGAAAAATCTTTCTATTTTTTTCTGAATTTTCAAATTTTCCGGGAAACCTTTCCAAATTTAATTTCATAAGAACGTTACTCTTGCTTTGAACGTCAAATATGCAAAATTTTATCGCAATCAGACGAATGATATTGATATCCCATTGAAAAAAGCTCTTTCAGTTTCTCGTGATTTGCGAATTATCACATTTTCTGGGCAACTTTCCCAAATTTTTAGTTCATAAGTACGTGCTCTTTAGTTGAACGTCAGATGATCAAAATTTTATCGCAATTGGATGAACGGTTATCAACTTGTAGTGTTGAGTACATTTAGATACACATAAAAAAAAAATAAATAAAAAAAAATAAAAAAAGAACTACCTCTCTCCGTCCTGCGAATAGTCAGTTATAGTAGAGAATTCAATCAAAAACACACTTCAACTTTCTCAAATTTTCCAGTTTTCCGGAAGATTTATCAAAAAGTTTATTTCATAGAAACCTTGTCCTGTCAAGCCGTATTCAAGTGATGCTCTTACAACCACGTGGCAATTGATTTTTATTCATAGAAAAAAGTCGGTTTGGGTTTCTCCTAAATTTTCCTAATTTCCAGGCGACTTTTTCAAATTTTTTATTTGATGCGAACCTTCCTATTGCTTCCAACATGAAATGCACAAAATTTTATCGCAATTGGACGAACGGTATTGATAGCTCACTGGAAAAAGCTGTTTCAGTTTTTCCTGATTTTCCTCTTTTCCGGACAACTTTTTCCATATTTTATCGCCGTTTAAACCTTCCCTGGACTGACACGAATATTTAAAGACTAAAATTAGCCAAATCGGTTCAGCCGTTCTCGAGTTTTAGCGAGGCTAACGAACAGCAACTCATTTATATATATATATATATATATATATATATATATATATATATATATATATATATATATATATATATATATATATATAGATTTGAGAAAAACCTTTTGAACAATCTAGTTTTAGAAAGGAAAGCAGTTATAGAATACAAGAAGACTGTTGTTCGACTATTTTTGAAAGGCAACATCCCATTGTTCTGTGAATGTGACATTACGTTTTACAATACCAACTAATCAATTTACGTCCACCCATCCACCTACACAAGCCCAATCTCATCACTTGAAACATTGATCGATCGTAATGGCAATTGCATGTCAGAACACTACTGTAAAGGGAAGTATCTTCAAGCTTAATTGAAAGTTTTATTATGAGAGCATGGTTTTGCGATTCGGAATGTGGTAAAATTTTACATCCACATCGGCGATCACGAGACAAAGTTCGCAACTGTTGTTCGGTGACGAGATGTTACTTGACCAATCGAGAGGGAAATGAAGCTAATTCAAACGTCACCCGTTGCCAACATAGCGAGATTGAATATCGAAAGTCCCAAAGTTACCAAAAATAAACGAAAAGTATATTTGTTTAGGAAAGCAGACTGAAATAAAATACATTGCTTCTTGAAAGACAGATTCCACTCGTATTTAACACTAAACGTAAGTGTAGACCAGATGTGGCTCAAATACAAAGAAGTGGTATGGACAGCAATTGACAGTTTTGTACCAAAAAAAATTAATAAAAGGAGGAGGCGATCCCTCTTGGTACACTAAACAGATCAGGACGCTGATGCAAAAGCAAAGGAAAAGGCATACTAAATTTAAACTTACACAAAATCCCAAGGATTGGCGATACTACACAGAAGCTCGAAATTTAGCGAGGATTTCAATGCGAGATGCCTACAATACTTATCACAACGAAACTCTTTCTCGAATTTGACTGAAAACCCAAAGAGATTTTGGTCTTACGTTAAATATACTAGGGGCAAAACACAAACAATACCCTCAATACGTGATAGTAATGGCGATCCCACTGATGACAGCGCTACTAAAGCAGAGTTACTAAACATAGCTATTAGATACTCATTTACCAAAGAAGACGAAAACAATATTCCAGACTTCGAATTACGAACAGAGGCCGTAATTAGTAACGTAGAAGTAGATATCATCGGAGTAGTGCAGCAACTAAAAGCACTTAGCAAGAACAAGTCTTCTGGTCCGGATTGTATACCCATTAGATTTCTGTCTGATTATGGTGAAGCGATAGCTCCTTACTTAACAGCCATATACAACCGCTCTCTCATAGAAGGATCTGTACCAAAAGATTGGAAAGTTACACACGTCACACTTATATTCAAGAAAGGCAGTAGGAGTAACACACTAAACTACAGGCCTATTTCATTGACGTCAATTTGCAGCAGGGTTTTGGAACATATCCAGTATTCAAATATTATGAATTATCTCGAACAGAACGATCTATTGACCCAAGGTCAACACGGATTTATAAAATATCATTCCTGCGAAACACAACTAGCTCTTTATTCACACGAAATGATGGGTGCTGTCGACAAAGGTTCGCAAATCGATTCCGTATTTCTTGATTTCCAGAAGGCTTTTGACACCGTAACTCACAAATAGCTTTTAATCAAATTGCGTGGTTATGGTATATCACCCCAAATTTGCGACTGGGTAGGGGATTTCCAGTCAAAGAGGACACAGTTCGTAGTAATCGATGGTAAGGCAGCGAGTAAAACAGAGGTGATATCGGGCGTTCTACAGGGTAGTGTTATTGGTCCTCTGCTGTTCCTTATTTACATAAACGATTTAGGGGAAAATCTAAGTAGCTCTCTTAGGTTGTTTGCAGCTGACGCCGTCATTTACCGTCTAGTAAAATCATCTGAAGATGAACACCAACTGCAGAACGATCTGAATAAGATGTCAGTATGGTGTAAAAATTGGCAATTGACTCTAAATAATGAGAAGTGTGAAGTCGTCCACTTGAATACGAAAAGAAATCCGTTAAACTTTGTTTACAAGATGAATCAATCAAAAGTGAAGGCCGTAAACTCCACAAAATACCTAGGAATTACTATTACTTCAGACTTAAATTGGAAAGAACACACAGATGGGAAAGGCGAAGCAGAGACTGCGTTTTATTGGCAGAACCCTTAATGCAACAGAACTACAAAAGAAACTGCATACACTACGCTTGTCCGTCCATTTTTGGAGTATTGCTGCCCTTATCAGGTGGGTTTGACGGAGGACATCGAAAGAGTCCAAAAAAGGGCACCTAGTTTCGTGTTGTCACGATACAGGGGAGACAGCGTTACGGAAATGATACAGGATCTGGGATGGGAATCATTACAACAACGGCGCTTATCGCTGCGGCGTGGGCTACTTAACGAAACTCAAATCGCCAACATTCTCCTCCGAATGCGAAAATATATTGTTGACTCCCACTTACATAAGCAGAAATGCTCATCAGAATAAACTACGAGAAATCAGAGTTCGGACGAAGAGATTCAGGTGTTCTTTCTTCCCGCGCGCTATTCGAGAATGGAATGGGAGATAAATAGTGTAATGGTGGTTCGATGAACCTTCTACCAGGGACTTGGATGTGATTTGCGGAGTGTCCCATGTAGATGTAGATGTAGATCTCTCGCGGTATCGACCGCGATGTAAAATTTAACCTGGAATGTTGTTTTCCGCGTTTTATCCCGTTTAGATTGACCTCGGCAATGACGTCAATTGTTTATTTGCTTTTTTTCATTAGTCTGAAACGCATATGAAAATCGCTCTTATTATACAGATCAAATGGTTGTGTTCCAACACGAAAAACACATCGAGCAGCGCCGAGTACAGCTAAGGATTCCTCTACTAAGGTCCGTAGCAACAGAAGAAGAAGAAGAAGAAGGAGAAGACGATGACGACGACGACGACGAAAGAATTTCCTTTCTTCAGATTCAAAACTTCTTAAATTGTGCGAAAATTACACGAGAACCAGTCATATAAACAAAAGCAAATAACAACTGTTAAATAAATTCTGGACTTGAGTTTGCATGCCCACTAGCGCTACATATCGGATATAGTTAAAACTAACGTTAACGTGTAGGTAACCCCAGGGGAATGCAAATTTATCTTCAACGAACAGGTAACTACGCCTTTGACGATAAATGTTGTCTCGGAAACCCATTTTGTACTTAACGTTCGTGCGCCTCGGTTGCACAGTGGTAGAGTGCCAGACTACAAATCCAAAGGTCGCGGGTTCGATCCTCGCCAGGTCCCGGGATTTTTATCTGTCACTTTCCACTTCTTTCACCTCTGGCAGTATTGCGCATGTGAAAAATACCGAGTAGCACCGTGGTTCGGAACCCACGTTAAACTGTAGGTCCCCCTATAACTGGCTGGGTAAGTCAGTTCGAAGGTCGGAGGAAGGCAACGGCATACCACCTCCAAACAGGACCATGCCTAGTAAAGCACTGTGGTGTTCAAACCAATCTTCGGATTGTTGACTGCTTTACCTTTACTTAACGTTCAGGTAACTATTGTTTCGGAAACCGGCCGTAAGTCTTGTTTTATAAATTTTTTTGTATTATATAGTGCTAAGTATCCCTCATTTTATGTTGTAATCCATTTTTAATATTTCGCCTTGTAAATGCCGAACGAATAATAATAATACCCCTGATGACTGCACAACACAGAGCCTGGCCTCGTCAATACCGACTACAAGCAAGTTGCTTAGTCTGATGAGTCTCGTCTCCGATTGCAATTAGCGGACGGACGTGTACGCATGTCATCAGAGGACTGTACAAGCTGGTGGAGGATCTCTCATGGTGGTGATATGGGGCCCCTGACGCGTCTAGATACGACAGTGACCCGTAGGTGCGCATTCTGCCTAATCAGTACATCCAGTCATGTCAATTGCACATTCGAATGGACTTGAGCAAGTCCAGCTGGACAATGCGACATCCCACACCTCCAGAATTGTTATAGACAGGTTCAAGGAACACTCTTTTTGAGTTAAACACCTCCTCTTGCCACCAAACTCCCCAGACATGAACATTATTGAGCATACCTGGGGTGCTTTGGAAAATGATGTTCAAAAGAGATCTCCACCCCCTTGCTCTTACGGGTACGTGGACAGCCCTGCAGGATGAATGGTGTCAATTCCTTCCAGCACTATTTCAGACTTAGTCGAGACATGTCACGTGGTATTGCGGCTCTTCTTTGTGCTCGCGAGGACCGTGCACTATTTGAAAGGCGTATCAGTGCTTTGGGTCTTCAGTGTGAAAAAGGGAATAAGAGTTTGTATTGGGGAGGGAGACGTAGTTGGGTTTTCCGACGAGCCAGGGTGGCTTAGTGGGGAAGCGCATCAGCCTAGTGAGCAGGCGCTCCGTGGTTAGAATCACGGTCCTGGTACAAATTTTAATTCTATGCCTCAGCCTGTATTCATTGGAGACTAGATGTGTCTCAAGGAACTTATAATTATTTGATCCTCAGAGAATGGTAGTCGCTCATACATCTGTAAGGTGCCATCTTGTAGGCTGTGGCGTGGCAAGAGAAGTTGATGAACCTGACCTTTTAAGACTGGAATTTGCATATTCTGCCCCATCATATTCTTTTATACATCAGTGAACGTTCCTTCTGTTCTGAACATCTTTTAAAAAAATGATCCTTCTTGGAACCAAACAACAAGACAAAGAATTATTCTTTTTCATAAGAACTGTTACCACTCTTTCATGAATCCCGATTCCTCCAGAAACATTTGTAATAAGGAAGTTAGTAATTCTAATGAGCACTGTTTCTGTTATTAGTTTCCATAATATGATATACTGTCCTCAGTCTGGAGAATAAATACTCTTATAAGACTGTTATATATAAATAATTAGCTATGAAATTGATTTATGATCTTTGTGAGGTTGGCTGATATTTCGTGACTTAAGCGAGACAGTTCATTTACCCTAATACGTTTATTAAATTTTTATGCCATTGTTAAATACTTGGCAGTTCCATAATGTATGACAAATATTTCCACTTTCCCACTGCTGAGAAGCGTTGTTCCTAGCTTCCTGTTTCTACGCTGTTACTAATTTACCTACACATTATATGATACATTTTAGAGGGAGGATAGTTATTCTCTTGCATAATGAATGTTTTAGCCTCTTTGCCGATATCCTCCACCGGCATCCCTAAATCCCTGTTGTAATTTCTACAACTTTTGTGTAGTTGAATCCATTCCAACATTCTACGATTTTTAGAGAAGTGAATGGTAGCTGTAAGTCTACAAATGAGGTCGCAGTATTGACGGTATTAGATTGTTATGTAGGTTGATCTTGACAGTTCACTGACAAGACAAAGATCGTGATAATGACAGTAGATATCGTGCGGAACCTTGATTATATCTAGGAATTCGGCATCTCGACTCTCCTTGTACAATGGATGCAAGAGAACTTAGAGGACCTGAAACTGTGCCTTTTAAATAAATGACTAATATTAGTAGGTGAAGGACCAAACTCACAAACAACTCTGTCCAGCGGGCACATTTAAAGTCTGATTGACATCGTATGTGCGACTGTGGTCATCAAACTACAGATCTATATTTTGTGGTGTAGAGTTTGAGGTCGATAAATGCCAGGGTCTCTGTTGATAAAAAAGAGGTTTGAAAAGTATTGAGTGGTGGGAATATGAACGAAAACAAGAAAAAAGGTCAGTAAGCATGGGCTGCAAAATTCGTACCCAAGACCTGTGGGCACTAATTCACATTTGCTACAGTGAAACGCATCTGTAGTTATTGAACACTTGCTGTTGCTCTTAAGATATGTATTTTAGGACCTGTGTTCACTGGAATTTTTTCTTGTTTTGATCCATACCATCTCCTTTCAAACAATGGAAAGTAAAGAGCTCACAGTGGAAGAGATGTGTTTCACAATAACGAAAATGAAGTGTTCATAACTCCTAAACTGAGTGTTTTCCCTTACCACTCCATAAACCACGGGAATGAAGAAATATACAAACACACAATTAGCTGCGCACAGCGTCACTTGCTAATTAGCCTCCAATGTGTCTGCAGTGGCAGAATACTATGTTCAAAGCGTATTTTTAATTTGCCTGCAATTACGTTGAGTTGCTGGACACAAAACAATGGGTCACTCAGAGGTGCCTACTTTGTGTGACAAAACAGTGCTGATACAGGAAAAGCGCCTGTGGTCAGTATCAGTGGCTTCCCAGGATCGAAAGGCAGGAGTCTTTGAAAAGTATATTGACATTCCTGGGTGAACTAATGATACATACTTCCGGCAAAGTCGATGAAGCAGAACCGCGTTGGGCGTAAATTTTATGTAATATGACAATTTCCCCAGAACAGATTATAATTCAGAATTATCGTCCGGTGCTGGTAACTGACGAATGACATCTAAATGCTTCCGTGCAGGATGAATTCCCAATTTGTCAGTCAGATGGCACAGTAGTCTAATTTTGGAACAAAAATACATATTTCTCACGATTTCATTTAAGATAAGCGGATAATGAAACTGTCGTGTAACTCTTTCAGGCAATGTTTAGCGACTGCCGACTTGTTAGCCTGCTGCATCTGTTGCACCGTTGCTGTTCTCGGCTGTGATCTTTGACGGTATAAGCCGCCTGACCTACGTCAGTCTCACATGTTGGAGGGTTACGTGATAGACTCCGGGTTTCCGTAGTCCAACGTCGTCTTTACCAAGAGAACATGTTTCACTTTTTGTTTCCGGAGAATTATCTGAACGGTTTACATGCCACAGAAATAAATAAATGCAGTTATACAGAGTGTGTAATACATAGGGCCCTCCGAATTTACCACTCCTTCTAGCTTTTCTTCCGGAAAATCTTTTTCAGATGTTAAACGTGTCGCTTGATATCTTCAGCGTCAGAGAAGATGTCGGCAGTATGTGTGGTGTCGCAGTTAGGTGTGGCACCAGAGATCAAGACCACGCTATCGATTCGACACAGTCGTGGCCGCAGGATCACCTAAACGTAGGCAGTGCACAATCTGGATTCCAGTCAGAAATCGCGCACAGTACGAAGAATAGCAAAAGTGTCTACTCTGATTGGCTGAACTATACAGTTTGTGAACAGAGTGTGCATCGCCTGTTGGAAGAGTGCCCTCACGGTGCCCGCACTTCCTTCAATACATTAAACAGTACGCCTCTCAGGCTTATTGCAACTTTGCTACTTCATAAAACTCGCGCCACACTACGACTACCGTGCATCTGCACCATCAACAAAACATTTATGTGTTTACTTTGGCGAGTCCGTTCCGCGACTGCTTCGACAGCGCGACACTCACAGCTACTACGTCTGTACCAAAGACAGTCTATACAACAGGTTCAACATTCTCTCTGGCGCATTACCAACTTACAGCATAGGAATGTCCGTGCATTCATGCGGGTTTACACATATAGTACATGTTTACACTAAATGATTCAATATAGAAAATGACGTTACATAAGAAATATATCTAGCATACAAGAAATGAAAATACGTGAAAAGAACAAATTTAAGACCATACATATATATTACGTTAAATCAAACTGTAAGATACAGCGGCAGGTGTACTCTTACACGTCGACTTCCATACTAAAACTGATTTCTGGCGTTTGAAACTTAGGTGATAAAGGAAGTTATTTAGCTTTTCGCTTTCATGAGCCTTTATGACGAATGTGTCATCTATATACCACAAGAAACAAGTAGGTTGCTACTGAACTTCCTGCTACAAATATTCCATATACATATTGACAACTTCTAATGAGAACGAACTCTCCATGGCTACTTATTCCGTTTGCTCCTAGTAGCCGCCGTCGGAAAGGAAGTACATTGACTTTAAGATGTGTCCGAAAAGTATGGTCGTCTCTATCTCAAATTTCTGGCCACTGATTACTAAGGATACTTGTAAATGCACTGCTGTAAAAAGAAAGACAACGCAGAAACTCGCATGATGTTGGTATCTTTAAGCCTGAAGGTTTTGAGGCATTCCACGAAATCCACAGTGTTGTGAATGTGATGTGAACACTTCCAGATGTAAGGACTAAGCAGATCCTTTAGATGTTTAGTTGGACACTGAAGCGTCAAGGATCCCATTGTTTGGAAAACTTAGTGAGTACACAAAGTCTGTGTCTTAGATACTTAACGCCCTCGTCTGACATCCCATATTCTTTGAGAAGAGTCTAGGACTCCCTGTCCACCCTCTCGGTAGGAAGAGTATCGTTTTCCAGTAGGCATCACCATTATAGGAAGTACTGCATTTTTTCATTGTGCTTCTGATGACCTGGGATCACATTTGTGTTGCCAGCGAACGACAGGACACAAGGAGCTGCTTTACCTTCCTCTGACTTATAGGTAGTGCCTCTCTGCCATTTTTCGTGTTCTCTTCACATGGCCGGTTTTCTTTACAGATTTCTAATGCGCCACTGCCGACGGCCGTGCCCTGTGGTCCTGCGCAAAGCCATGGTGTCCCCTGCAAAGGTAAGAAATACGTTTTGTTTATATCTAACCTCATTTCATTGATACGTACGTTGAATATATGTGTATTAAGCTGTTTGTATAAAACGAAACAACAACTTTACTACAGTATTCAAGTTTTTCTTTTTATGCTACAAATATGAGCTCGAGTAAAGTCAGAAAAATGGAGACTGCGCAGATCGTAGTGTTAAGTGGTTAGAAATACATAAAAGAAAAATAAGACCCATACAAAGAATTTGAAGCATTGTGAAGAGAATTTTTGTTAAGCATGGGAAAGGAAATCGGCCATGTCGAGCATTGGCGTGGAGCGATTTAGGAAAATCATGAAAACCTAAATCTGGAAAGCTGTAGGCGGATTTGAACGTCCTCGTCCTAGTGATAGTTTCATGTTTTAAATTACTGTACCACCTCACTCCTTCTCTATGAATAGGAAGAAGTTGTCAACTTGGTTGTCGGGTGTTTTGCCGGAAGAATCTTGCACAATATTTCGGCTCACCTTCTTCAGGTGAGACCTGAGACTGTTCTTTGACTGGATCTAGTCCAGTATTTATGTCTGTGACCTTCCCCCTGCTCCCTTTGCGGTCGGCGTCGATTTGCTGTTATCCGCTGCTGCCCTAGATGTCCCATCAGACCTGCTCCCAGGTTCTTCAACTTCAGATTGACCCCTATGCGGTCCGCGACTTCTCGCCGCAATTGTCAGGAGCGTTGTCGATTCATTTGGCGTCTGTGGCGGTTCTGACAACTTCCTATGTGCTCCGCGCCCTTCCGACCCATTCCTGGGCTCTCCAACGTCAGATTGACTCCTATACGGTCCGCGCCCGTCTGCCACGATCTGTTGGAACATTGAAGTTTCATTTGGCGCCCAGTGAGGTCCTGAATGTTCCATTTGTGGCCTATCTAACCCACCCCTGGACGTTACATCTCCCGTCTGGTGTGTGTGTAACTCTTCCTGGATATTGATTCCCATATTTCCGCCTTTGGTTCTTGTATTTGGGGCATGCTGCAGCTGTCTACGTTGCTTCTTTAGCAATTCCGAAGCAGGATCCCAGGCTCCACTTAGTTGGAGTGCCATCTCAATTTGTTTCTAAGTGTATTTATTCTTGTAGAACACTTTTTTGAGATGCTCTATTTCTGCGGGTAGCCTCTCGTGGTCTGACAGGGTACGTGCTCTATGGACCAATGTCTTGAGCACACTATTCTTCTGCACAGGATGGTGACAGCTGCTGGCCTATAGGTATCAATCAGTGTGTGTGGGGTTTCAATACACACTGTGGCCAATTGATCCATCTGCTTTCCTTTTCACTAATATGTTCAGAAATGGCAACTGGCCATTGCTTTCCAGTTCTTTGGTTAACTTGATATTCGTGTGGCAAGAGTTGAGATTTTCAAGGAACTTATTGAGCCTGTTTTTCCCATGAGGCCAGATCACGAATGTATCATCTACATACCTGTGGAAACTTGTGGGCTTATATCTGGCTCCAAAGCCCTCTCCTCAAATCTCTTCACAAATAAGTTGGAAACCATAGGAGACAATGGGCGGCCCATAGCACACCTTCATTTTGCTCGTAATACTGTGGAAGTCAGTGTATGCCTGAACAGGTCCAACAGAACACCATCAAATTTTTCTGCAATCAGGTCTAGTGAGTCTTGCAGTGGAAACCTGGCGAACAGTGATACCACATCAAAACACCATGATGTCTGAGTCTGAGTCGCTCCAGCAAATCTCGGCGATCGGGCGTGGATCGCATAGGCGTCAGTCCGAAGTTGGAGAACCTGGGAGCAGGTCTGATGGGCGTGGACCACAAACGGAACATCTAGGGAGGCAGCGGATCACAGAAAATGGGCGCCGACCGCAAAGGGAGCAGGGGGAAGGTCACAGACATAAATACTGGACCAGATCCACTCGAAGGACAGTCTCAGGTCTCACCTGAAGAAGGTGAGCCGAAATATTGTGCAAGATTGTACACTGTTATCCGGCAGAACACCCGACAACCAAGATGTCATTAGATCGCCAGGAAAGCTTGAAGAGGAAGAAGTTCTTAAATTCAATAGATACTCGTAGACATTTATCACAGCTTGCACGGTATTAATGTGTTGGGAAACACCACATGTGACTATGCGATTCTACAGGATGCTATGTCTATGGTTCGATTGAGCGCAGAGATAAGTGGTGAAATGTTCTGGATAGACCTTGGGCTACTTATCATTTGTATACATAACAGAAGAATTGCATACTGCGGTTATTCTACTACATACACACACGTTACACACTTCCTACAGCCCATCCAAACTGAGAAAATCAGTTTGTTTTTATACATTACTTGTGGTCTATGTTGGGCATTAAACAATCTATAAAACTACCATTTGGTCACGGGCGGTTTCTGAGAAAACCACGAAAACCATAATTTTTGGTCACAAACGGAGAAGTAAATGTCATTCCTGCAGTTAAGTAGATGCAGATTTTTCTGTTGATGTAATAATACAAACCTGGGTCCCGGCTTTACGTGAAGAAATTTGTCCCGATTAAAAATGTTGTTTATGCACTGTAGATTATATTTCAAGAATGAAAGTGTATTCTTTCCCTCGTAAAAAAAGTTGAAAAATATTTGTGTAGTACTCTTAGTGCTATGCTGTGGATAGTGAAATTGATTACGGTTTTCTAAGGATTTTCTTCGAATACTCTTCCTAACTTATGTTACGTAATCGTTGCCTACCATATTTAACTCTTTGTTGAATTAGTACAATGAATGTGAAATGTTATGACGCTTAAATTAGTTCCTAATACGCGTTATTGTCCACTTATTTTTTTTTTTAAAGAAAAAAAAGCATGGCCAAGAATTTCTTTCCTTTTGGTCGCGATTGAATACAAAACTGAAGTCCCTAAAAAAACTTGCTGTCTTCAATAGCAACACTCTTCTGTAAAACCTGTTAAGCGTGTTTCTTCGGACAGTGAGTGATTGGCTGCCGTAGTAAACCGCATTTCTTTACATTACTGAATGCTTGTTGCATAGCTTGAGAAATCGATAAATGTTCTAACGATTTCCTCAAGTAATTAAAAGCTTCTTAATATATAGGGTGATTTACGAAGATATGCAAATATTTTGTTATTATTCATTTCAATTTATTTTGTTGTTATCGATATGGTGAATCTAATGAAACATATCCCAGACGCATATCTGCAGCAGGCTTCAAGAAATCCCAGAGAAGCAAATAAATAATTTGTTCTTTCACTGAACAACAGAGAAAAGTAACTCGTTTCAAGGAAAAAACTGAAACCACTCACTAACGGTTGCCAACATCATTAATGGAAAGTAAACACATTTACCAGTATAATCTCTGTAATTTACTTTTATAAACATAAGGAGAGGCATTGAATAATTATAAGGTCTGCAATGTCTGGAAAACTACTTTTACAGGTACACGCCTGGGAGATGTTTTATTAGATTCGCCACATCAATAACAACAAAATAATTGGAAATAGTGCTTCACTTTAACCTCGTACAGTTTTCGATGGCTTCATATTAGCGAGGTTGCTAAATTTCAGGCAAAATCTTTTATTAACCATCTCCGTAACTAAACATCTGCAGACCTATGTTTATTATATGATATTTTTTACTTTAGTTTTACTTGTAGAATATCATATTAAAATTGAGCCGTGGGCGCTCGTAATTTTGAAACTCCTTCCTTCCTTTTGTTTCTCGTTTCCGCCGGTTGTCCTGGGTGTCGGTGGCCCAGTAGAGAGAGACCGACACAGGAAAATAGGATGCACGCGTGTGAAGTAAGGAGGTGACCAGCCAGTCGGACAGCAGTAACTAGAAACACTAAGCTAGATTAGTATAAGAGATATATTTCTTAGAAATAATACATTACTTAACTTCGAGAGCAGCAGACTAGTAGAATGTTGATACATTGATTGATTGATTGATTGATTTTTCCAGGGAAGCCAAAACAGTCTTGGTCCAACCCGCCACTGCCCGCACCGAAACTAAATTTATTGTGCGGTATTGCTCTCTGTACATCTAGTAAAGCCAACCAATGCCCTTGAACAGTGCAAGGAGTCCCTTTACCCGTTCTTTATATATAAAAGGAAATGTCCCGATTGACTGACTGACTGACTGACTGACTCATCATCGCCCAGCCCAAACCACTGAAGATAGAAACTTGAAATTTGTGGAGGGTGTTAATCTTACTCTGTAGGCGTCATTTAAGAAGCGATTTTTCGATATTCCATCCGTAAGGGGTTGAAATAGGGGATGAAACGTTTTTTGATAATACGTAGCTATTTAGGCAATTTTGAAGCTAGAGCTACAAAATTTCGGATTTTAATTCAGGGTTCGAATTAAAAAGACACGTGTTTCGGCATTTTTTGAATTCGACAAATAAGGGGGTAAAATAGGTGACGCAAAAAATTGATTTTAAAAAAAATTTTGCTATTAACTCAAATTTTAAGCTACAACTACGAAGCTTCGGATATGGAATTTTGGTCAGTATTAAAAATCCATGATTTTTAGTATTTTCGGAAATTCAAAAAGTGGGATAATAGAGGATCAAAAATTCTTTTTGAAACCACGTTGGTATTGATGCAATTTTGAAGCTAGAGCTGCAAAAATTTATATTTGTATAGTTGGTTAGACGTTAAAAAATACGTGTTTCGGCATTTTTGGAAATTCAACCAACAACGGGACAAATTTGAGAGGAGGTGTTTTTCGAAAATATGTTGCTATTTAGGCAATTTTGAAGTTAGATGTACAAATTTTTGGATTTGGATTCGGGGTTCGAATTTAAAAGACACGTGTTTCGGCATTTTTTGAAATTCAACCAATAAGGGGGTGAAATAGAGAACGCAAAAAATTGATTTTCAAAAATATGTTGCTGTTAACTGAAATTTCAAGCTATGACTACGAAACTTTGGATATGGACTCTTGATCATGATTAAAAAGACACGTGTTTCGGTATTTTTGGAAATTCAACAACTAAGGGGGTAAAAGAGGGATCAAAATATGTTTTCGAAAACACATTGTTGTCAAGACAATTTTGAAGCTATAGCTACAAAAATTGATATTTGTATTGTTCGTTATGATTTAAAAAATACGTGTTTCAGTATTATTGGAGATTCAACCATCAAGGGTGTTAATTGGAGAGGGGAAGTTTTTTGAAAATCTTTTGCTAATAAGGCAATTTTGTAGCTACAACCACAAAAATTGGTATATGTTTTCTTGGTCAGATCAAAAATACAAGTGTTTCTGTATTTTCAGAAAATTAATCAATTAGGGGGTGAAATAGGGGATGAAAGGTTTTCTGAAAATACGTTGCTACTAAGCCATCTTTGAATCCACAATTAAAAAAAAAAATTATATTTGCATATTTAGTTGGAAATTCCGATGTGGATTTTTGGTCAGGATTAAAATAAATGCGTGTTTCAGTGTTTGTAAAAATTCAACACCTAATAGGGTCAAACAGAGGATCAAAAATTCTTTTTGAAAATACGTTACTATTGTGACGATTTCAGGCTAGAGCTACGGAAATTAATATTTGGACTGTTGGCCAATTGAAAAAGAAATAGAAAGTATTTAGGTATTTTTGGAACTTCGCACATCAAGAGGGTGAAAGAGGGGATGAATAGTTATTTGAAAAAATGTTGCTATTCAGGCAATTTTGTAGCTACAACTACATAAATTGGTGTATGAATTCTTGGTTACAATTAAAAAAAAATAGAAAGTACGTGAGCAAATCACATATAGTTGTCCATAAGTATTTTACAGATTTCCTTTCAAATACGACATGCGTCCATTAAAGTTGCGGGTAGACTTTTGCAAAAATAGGTTTAAGAAAACACGCCTATGTTAGAATGCAATTTTGTGTCAAAAATTCCAATCGGTCAAGAACTTTCAGAACTTTGATATTTTTGATATTTTGCAGCTCTAGCTTCAAAATTTATCAATGGCAACATGTTTTCAAAAAGAATATTTGATCCTCTATTTAACCCTCTTACTTGATGAATTTCCAAAAATGCTAAAAATCATGGATTTTTAATCCTGACTAAGATTCCATATTCGAAGTTTCGTAGTTGTAGCTTAAAATTTGAGTTAACAGCAACATATTTTTGAAAATCAATTTTTTGCGTCACCTATTTACCTCCTTATTTAAATTCGAAATATGTTGCTCTTTAGGCAATTTTGAAGTTAGAACTACAAATTTTCCGATTTGGATTCGGGCTTCAAATTTAAAACACACATGTTTCGGTATTTTTGGAAATTCGACCAATAAGGGGGTGAAATACGAGATGCAAAAATTAATTTTCAAAAAAATGGTGCTGTTAACTCAAATTACAAACTATAACTACGAAACTTAAGATATGGATTCTTCATCAGCATTAAAAAGAAACAATTGGTGCAGACCAACCAGCCTACGCATGCGAAGCAGCGGGGGTTCAGCTAGTTAGACACAATTTCTTCGGGTCTGGTTGTCCCAAACGTTCTGTGCCTTTTATTCTCCAATGCAATGCATTCGAACATTAGATGTGATGCAGTTTCATCACCGTCATCACAGATCCTACATTTAGGGACCTCTTCTGTTATTCCCATTGTACGTAGGTGTTTTTTGAAATTCCCATGGCCTGTCAACAATCCAACCATGAGTCTAATCTCTCTCCTGTTCAGACCCAGGATTGCAGAGCTTCTTTTAAAACATGGCTTTGGCATCATTACCTTACCTTGTTTTTGTTGATGGACTTTGGTCCAATATTCTACGTGCTGTCTTCTGAGCCAGTCACGTAGCTCCAATTTGATCATTGCCTTGGTGATTGTCAGGACAGGTTCCGGTCCAATAAATGGAGTCTCTGCTCCCATCCTGAGTAATCTGTCGGCATGTTCGTTGCCACTGATCCACGAGCTGCCAGGGACCCACAATAGGTTTACTCTAATGCTTTCCCCTTGCTCCACCAGAACCCTGTGAAATTCTGCAACAATTTTAGACCTTGTTGTAGGAGCTGCCAATGATCTCAGGGCTGCCTGGCTGTCTGAATAGATATAGATGCTGCGATCTTTGTAGCACCTGCGCAAATTCTCCTCCACGCACGCCCTGATGGCAGTGATTTCGGCCTGGAATACTGAGGCCAGGTTTCCTAGATAGATGACGCCCTCCAGTCTTGGCTGCACCCCATATACCCCGACACCAACACCTTGGTCTGATTTTGACCCGTCAGTGAACCAGACAATATCCTCCATACGGTGTCGAACTATTTTCTCCCATTGCTCCCTACTTCCAATTGTTATACTGATAGGCTTGTTGAAGCATTATTGAGTTTTAATATAGTCAGCTGGCATTTCCCCAACCTTTCCTATATTTACCTCACTCACTATTTTAGTGTGTGATTCTGGATATCCCAAAGAGTTCCAGTTGTTGCCAGATTTGAGTCTGTGTGCACCAGCCGCTGCCTCCATCTTGACCCAAAGATGTAATGGGGGCATATCCAGCATGGTTTCCACCCCAGCAGTTGGTGTGTTGCTAATTCCGCCTGTTATGGCTAAGCAGGCTAATCTCTGCACCTTACCAAGCTCCTTAGCAACAACCTGCTGTTCTACCTTCTTCCACCACACAACCGCCCCATAGGTGATCCTGGGTCTAATCACTGTGGTGTATATCCAGTGCATACCCTTGGGGCTCAGGCCCCAATTTTTGCCACAAGCTCTCCTGGTACTCACAAGAGTACCTTTTGCCTTGGAGCAAATATTCCTGATGTGAGGGGTCCATGTCAGTTTCTCATCTAGGGTAACCCCTAGATATTTCACTGTCCTCTTCACAGGTAGCGCTTCATTGGAAAGCTTTAGATTCCAACTTGAATGTTGTATATGTTAAATGGTACAACAATAGTCTTCTTAGGACTAACCCCCAGATCCTGTTTTCTTCACCAGTCTTGCATAATGTCCAACGCACCTTGTGCCATATTCTTTACTGTGTCAGCAAATTTGCCAAGTATTACTATGACAAGATCATCTGCGTATCCTTGGCAAAAGTACTGCCTACAGTTTAATTCTCCAATGAGATTATTCACCACTAGATTCCACAATAAAGGGGAAAGAACTCCTCCTTGCGGGCAACCCCTAGTGGTGTTGATTACCATTTTTTCATTCATCATGGTAGCTTCTACCTTTCTTCCACTGAGCATGGTCCTAGTCCACCTACATATAGTGGTCCCTAGGTCATGCACCTCTGCTGCCCTAACCATGGAATCGAAGGTCGTGTTGCTAAAAGCCCCCTCGATGTCCAGGAAGATACAGAGGGCTATTTCCTGAAAGTGTAGTGCTTTCTCGACCTTCCCAACGAGTTGGTGGAGAGCTGTCTCACATGATTTACCTGGCTGATATGCATGTTGGTTTGAATCTAGAGGAGCCCTACTTAACCTCCTTTCTCCAACATGCACATTACAATTTCCAATGTCTTAAGAATGAAGGAGGACATGCTGATTGGTCTCATATCCTTGGCCTTGGTATGATCAATTCTCCCTGGTTTAGAAATGAAGACAACCTTCACTGCTCTCCAGGCATTTGGAATGATTCCTGCTGCTAGCCTAACCCTGAATAACATGCATAGGAATCTAATAAGATTTTCTCCCGCTTGTTGCAGGAGAGCTGGAAAGATTCCATTTGGGCCAGGTGACTTGAACGGTTGAAATGTTCCCACCGCCCATCGGACCTTACTAAAATCGACACACTCCTTGGCCAGATCCCAGTTCTCTTTGCGAATACCTAAGAACCGTTGTCTCTCAGGAATCGCATTCTGGTCTAAGTTATCCCCCAGAGTATATTGAGGAAAGTGAGTCTTGAGGAGCAGTTCCAGCGTTTCATGTGCTGTCTTTGTATACTCCTCATCCTCCTTCCTCAATGTTCCTCCTGGATTAGTTGGTACCCTAGTTAGGATTTTATGAAGTCTCACTTGAGCAGCCGTGCCCTCCAGTTCCTCACAGAATACCATCCAGGATGCCTCCTTTGTCCGTCTGATGGCAAGGTTATAATTGACAAGGGCCTCACGATATTTTACCCATTGTCCTTTGCGCCTCACAAGGTTAAACAGTCTTCGTACCTGTTTCCTTTGCATTTCCAGGTTATTATTCCACCAAGGCACACTCCTATTTGTGCACTTCTTGGTGATTGAACAGTTGTCCTGGTATGAGATCACTATAGCAGAGGTTACGGCCTCTGCTACTTCCTCAAACTCTGCTGGATTCCTTATCGAAGTTTTAATTTCCGATAGGCTGAAGTCAAGGTCTTTCCTATATGTCTCCCAGTCCGTTTTCCTGGGGTTCCTATAGGCCATAGTCTCACTGGTTCCCATTTCAACCTTGAATTTAATATACATGTGATCTGATGAGGATGGCTCCAGGACCACATGCCACTGTTTGACGTAATTTCCCATCATCATAGAACCAAAAGTTATGTCAATTACTTCTTCCCTTCTACTATTTCTGAATGTAGGTTCATCACCCCTATTCAGGATCTCCAAGTTGTTAGGAGAAATTCAAGAAGGTGCTCACCTCTACTGTTGGTGTCCTTGCTGCCCCACGATGGATTGTGGGCATTGGCATCACATCCCACCACCAGTTCGTCACCTTGCCGATGGCAGGCTTCCGTCAGTCTCCTCACTTCCAAAGGAGGAGGAGAGCTGTCTTTGTAAGGAAGGTATGCTGAGGCCAAAAAAAATTCCCTCGTGATACCTTCTTCACGTTGCTGCATCCTGATGGTCACCAGGTCCCTGGAACAAAAATCCATTATTGGTATGAAAGGTATTCCATTTCTAACATAAATGCATGTTCTGGAGGTTTTTAGATTTCTGGCATAAATCAGCTTACCTCCAGTACCACCGAGGCCCGATACACCCCCTTTGTATAAATAGGGTTCTTGTATTAGGGCCACGTCCACCTCCTATCTCCCCAGGCGACGGCTCAGGGCAGCAGTGGCCCCTTTACTGTGCTGCAGGTTTACCTGCAGCACTTACAGAGCCCATCTTTCTGCCATTATTGCCTTTAAGCTCTTTGATTACCCTGACGGCGACCTGCGAGAACCCTAAAAACAGTTTCAGGCCTTGCTCTTGCAATGCCTCCAGGAACTTCTCTCCGACCTTCACCACCAGGGTTCGTTCTGCCGGAACGACCTTTTGGTTAATTACCCTCCAATCCGCTGTCGAGACTTTTGGGTTCTGGACCCTTATTTTCTCGAACAGAGTCTTTGGAGAGACATCCTTAAGGATCTTTGGTACCCATATTGATACCTTTGCGGTCTTCAGGAGTTCCGCTGCTGTCTTGACCAGCAGCTTTGCATCCTCCGACGGGGATATTATGAGCACCTTGTACTTAAGCCATTCTGCTGAGTGCTCCCCCTCGCAGACAAAAATGAGGGCACCGCGACCTAGATAGACCCTCCTAAATTTGTGTCCTGGACCAGCGTCCCCCCCCCCCCCCCAATGTCTTCAAAGAGGGCCATCTGCACGAGCTACTCCTGCTGCGAGGTGATGCTTACCAGTGGGTATCCTTCTTGGACAACCGCCATTCTAAAGACCGAGACTGCAGTACTGTTTTCCTATTTCCTGCCTCAGCCTTTTAGTATCACGCTTGTCCAGAGAGGAGGGAGTCTTAGATTTCTCCGTAATCCTCTTGGTTAGGCATTGAATAATTATATGGTCTGGAATGTCTGGAAAACTACTTTTACAGATACACGTCTGGGAGATGTTTTATTAGATTCGCCACATCAATAACAACAAAATAATTGGAAATAGTGCTTCACTTTAATCTCGTACAGTTTTACGATGGCTTCATATTAGCGAGGTTGCTAAATTCCAGGCAAAATCTTTTATTAACCATCTCCGTAACTAAACATCTGCAGACCTATGTTTATTATATGATATTTTTTACTTTAGTTTCACTTGTAGAATATCATATTAAAATTGAGCCGTGGGCGCTCGTAAGTTTGAAACTCCTTCCATCCTTTTGTTTCTCGTTTCCGCCGGTTGTCCTGGGTGTCGGTGGCCCAGTAGAGAGAGACCGACACAGGAAAATAGGATGCACGCTTGTGCAGTAAGGAGGTGACCAGCTAGTGGGACAGGAATAACTAGAAACACTAAGCTAGATTAGTATAAGAGATATATTTCATAGAAATAATACATTACTTAACTTGGAGAGCAGCAGACTAGTAGAATGTTGATACATAGTTTAGATAGGGGCCTGCCTACTGATGCCAAGTCTTAACTAGTGCCTATCTGACTCCCAAGTTGCGATGCAGTTCAGTGGTGGCCACGAGTGGAGTTGTAGCAGATGGCGCTCGTGGCTGACGTCGTAAGAACGCCGCGCCGTGCGTGCATGGCGACGTGCGGCGAAAGTACGTGGCGCGCACTTTAGACTTGTGCGACACCCCCCCCCCCCCCCAAATCGCCGCGCCGTCGTGGCGTAGGGCTGAGGGCCACGGCGACGGCACTGGGAGGAGGGCCTGGGCGGGGGCGTTACTGATTGGACGGGCGTCGTAGCTGAGGCTGGGATCGAGACGCCGTCTGCGCCCCGGTATCCACCTTGCGATCCCCAGGGAAACCCACCAAAATGAGGGGAAGGGCGCAAACCCCCGCCCAGAGGGAGCAGGTCATCTTCTTCTGAGGTGCGTGGCCCAGGCGGCGGGGGCACGCACGGTCCCGGAGTTCCTCTTGGTGACGCTGTCATCTGCGGCGGCGACAGCGGCGGAGTCGCGTCGATGTCCATCGGGACGATCTCGTAGTCCGGGGACGCTGGGCCCGGCGGCGAGCGATGTGGTTGTGCTCCCTGGCGGTGAACTGGGTCTGGAATCAAGAAACCAGAGACAGGATCGCGCGGCCTGTGCAGACGCAATTGGTTTGTGTGGCGCCACAGCTCCGACCCTGTGGAAGAACGTACAACAAACATAGACCGAGCACGCGCTGAATGGTTCCCGGTAAAACATCTTTTTTGTCCAGCAAACACCCTGTACAGCATCGGCGTAGAAACCTGAAAACGCGAAGCGCCATACGAACCAACTCGGTGCGTGGGAGGCTGCAGCAGGTGAAGGAGAGTGCGGTGACAAAGGCCGTGTAGCAGCTCGGCAGGAGACGGGCCGTCATGTGGCATGCACTGATACGTAGACAGGAAAATTTGAAGAGCTTTCTGCCTGGAGTGGTGACCTTTCATCTTTTCCATGTGAGACTTGAATGTTCGAACGAAACGTTCTGCTTCACCATTGGGTGCGGTCGGGATATGCTGAATGCAATTCACACGACAAAACTGTTGAAATTCCGCACTAACCAACTGAGGTCCATTGTCACTGACGATAGTTTCAGGCAAACCTTCGATGCCAAACACAGATGTTAAGCCACTGATTGTACTAGACGCCGTCGTTGAGTTCATGGCAATCACAAAAGGAAATTTGCTGAAAGCGTCTACAACGATTAACCAGCAAGTATTCCAGAAAGGTCCGGCAAAGTCAATGTGTAAACGTTGCCATGGTCCCTCGGAGCGTGGCCAGTCTGAGAAACGTTGCGGAGGAGCCGCCTGATGCTCCGCACAAACTGTACACTGTGACGTCATGCTCTCTATCTGGGCGTCTATACCAACCCAAGTACAATGACGTCTGGCCAGTTGCTTTGTCCTAACAATACCCCAATGTCCTTGATGCAGGAGGCGTAACACTTCTCGTTGCAGGGAACGAGGAACAATCACTCTTGTTTGGTCGTTGTCGGTATGTAACGACAGAACACCCTGACTTAAAGATAATGCATGACGTTGTGCAAAATAACGTCGAACCAGAGGCCGATCAATGTCTTTTGCTCTGGCAGGCTACCCTGAGCGAAAAAAACGTGCTACCACACTTAGGTCTGCATCCGCAGCTGTTTCCTGTGCAACCCAACGAGAGTTCAAAGGGAAATCTGCGACAGCGGAAGCATCTCTGGAGTCTATCTAACAACATGCCATTTCTGAAGAATCAAACGACACATCCTGGCCAACCGGAAGTCGGGAAAGTGTGTCCGTGTTGGCATGTTGAGTAGTAGGTCGGTACAAAATCTCATACTTATAATTTGACAATATCAAGGACCATCTCCGAAGCTTTTGTGCCGTTCTCGGCGGAATTGGCTTTGTGGGTGAGAAAACAGACGTAAGAGGCTTGTGGTCCGTCAACAAATAGAATTTTCTGCCATAGAGATAATGATGAAACTTTGTGACACCGTAAATGATTGCTAAGGCCTCCTTTTCTATCTGACTGTAATTTCGTTGCGTTGGTGTCAGTAGCTTGGATGGAAAGGCAATAGGTCGATCGTGAGATCCAGTACGATGTAAGATTACTGCGCCCAGACCGTATGACGAGGAATCCACTGCTAGCATTACAGGCTTCTCTGGGTCAAAGGGAATCAAACATGCATCACTGAGTAGTGCAGTCTTTAATTTGTCAAAAGCAACCTGGCAATCTTTAGACCATATAAAAGGAACATTCTTCCTACGTAAGCCATGCAGTGGAGCTGCAATCTGAGAGGCATTGGGAATAAACCTGAAATAATAGTTAAGCTTTCCCATGACTGCTTGTAATTCGTGCACATTCTTAGGAGGAGGCAAGTCTTTGATTGCTCGAATATGTGACTGTATGAATTCCTTGGGCATTTATCACATAACCTAGGTACTCTATTTCAGTTTGAAAAAACGAATACTTTGCTTTATTGCAACGTAGATCTGCTGCAGTCAACACTTTGAAAAGGCACTCCATGTGTGATAAATATCCTTCAATTGTGCGCCCTGAGACCACAATATCATCTAAATAGTTCGAACAGCACGGTACAGAAACTGTCAGCTGTTCCAAAAAACGCTGAAAAATAGCGGGGACAGAAGAACTGCCAAAGGGTAGGCGTTGAAATTGAAAAAGGCACATGTGAGTATTAATGACGTAAAACTTTTTTGACTCGTCATCAAGCAGAATCTGTAAATATGCCTCCGCTAAATCAATCTTGGAAAAGAAGCGAGACTGTCCTAATTTATCCATCAGTTCCTCAGGTCTGGGCAGGGGATAAGTGTCTACAATTTTTTGACTGTTCACTGTTGATTTGAAGTCCGCACAGGGACGTAGTTTTCCTGACGGCTTGGTTAGAATTACTAAAGGCGAGGCCCACTGACTCACAGAAACAGGAGAAATCACCCCACTATCTAGCCAACGTTTTAGTTCTTCAGCAACTTTATCACGAATTGCGATAATCACTGGTCTAGCTTTTCAAAATTTTGGTACAGCAGATTTTTTTAAAGTTACATGTGCCACGAAGTCTTTTGCACTACCTAGTTCCGGGGAAAACAAGTCACTGTATTTTTCACACAATGCATTGATTTTGTCCTGAGGCACTACTGACGAAATTTGAAGCACATCTCTTTGTATTGATATGCCAAACAAGTCGAATGCATCTAGTCCAAAAATGGTCTGTGTAGATTTGGACTGAAGAAAACAAAAGCAACTGTTTTTGTTACACCTTGAAAAGAGGCAGGCAGGCTACACATTCCTAGCACGGGAATATTTTGACCTGTATATGCCGTTAGCACTTGTTGACACGGCGACAATTTTGGTGAACCCAGAAGTTCATAAGTGTCTTTATTCATTAATGTAACAGCGGAACCAGTGTCGAGCTGAAATTGCAGTCTTATTTTCTATGTAAAGAGTCACAAAAAGTTTTTGCTTGTGGCGCTCGACAGGTGCGCGAATGTGGGCAACGTCTGCCGTAGTTTTCTCGCTACACTCGCGCATGCGTGGGCTGCGAACGGTAGGAAGCGGCGCAGAATCGGCACACAGATTAATATCACTCTCCCTAGATGACACTACCGCCGGATCGGCGTCCGCGCAGTACGAGGCTACTACAGATTTACCAGCTACTGCACTAAAATTACTTTGAGTAGCTACATGAAGTCTACTGGTACGAGCTACACAGTACTGGGCACTATTACAAGGAGAAGTTACAGAAGGCACTAGGTTCACTACAGGATTACACTGTACATAGTCATTTTGCGTGTCCCGAACCCTTTTCCGTTGCACAGTTTTATGCGCTCGTCGGCGCTTGCGACGTGGCTCACTATGTAGTTTTGCAGTAGGCGCAGAAGAACTTTCTTGTATTTGAAAATTAAGAAAAGCACTGTTCAAGTCTGCAGCATGTATGACATTTACAGTATGAACTGTTCTTGCACTCTGCAAAGCACTGTTTCTAACGGTACCATTCTTTGAGTTTTTATTCTGCATACACACTGTCTGTACATGTCCTGATTTGTCACATTGATAACAAATGGCGTTGCGCCTTGGGCACGGAGCACGTTTGTGGCGAGATACACACTGGGGGCAAGATTTACGAACATTTTTCTGAAAAGAGCGTTGGCGCCCGTTATTCACATTAGTTTTTTGAACACGACGGGGCGACCTTTGTTTCGCACTGTTACACTGACTACTGTTTACTGACAGTTCAGCACGGCCGGTAGAATTTAAAAAATCACTAGTGCTATACTGAGAACTGTGACTACGAAAGCGTCCATTGCGGTGCACTGAATTAACACTGTAGCCTTGCATTTCTACATCTGCTAAGTCAAAGGTATTATGTGCTTCAATAAGCTACAGTACACTGTCTAATGAGGGATCAGAATGTTTCAGAATTGCTGCCCTGATTCTGGGGTCCTGAATGTTTTGCGTAATTGCATCTCTCAACATCATATCACTATAAGAAAGTCCACAAGAGCAAGTAAATTTACATTTGCGGGTTAAGCCCTTCAACTCAGTAATCCAAGGCTGGTGCGACAGCTCCAGTAATTTTTTTAGTCTGAAAAATCGGTACCGCACTGCGGCTAAAAGACTTTTCTGTCGTAATGAGCATTCAGTGCCTCTACAATTTGTTCAAAGTCTACATCATGAGGAGATGCGTGGGGGAAAAGTTTCTGCAGTAATACGAAGGTTTTAGTGCCCACCACTGAGAGGAACATATGCTTGATAGTCTGACCTGGAATTTGATGAGCCACAACGAGTTCTTGAAACTGTGCCAAGTAATCTCTCCATTGTTCCTCATGTTTGTCGTACTGGCGGAATGTAGGAAGCGGTGCGGCGGCAGATGTGGGTGGTTGATGCGACGGCTGTTGTTGGTGAGCTGCCTGTGCCGTCAACTGCCTCACCGCTTGGAGTTGCGTGATTTGCGCCGTATGTAACTGAATAATTTTCATTATGTTTGGTTTTGGGGTAGTGGCCATGCTGCCCGATTAGGCGTCGCGCATACAAGTAACTTATAACAAAACACAAATGCAATGTAAATGAGAACGCACTGCAACAAAAAAGTCCACAAAATACCTAACAGAATATGTTCCCCCAAAATCTTATAATAAGGGTGCGTGGGCGGGAACAATTTCTGCGTGCTCCAACTGCTGCTGTCTGGCTGCTGCAAGTGGGCTGGTCCACGGTTCTTCTATCACTCCTCGTCGCCACTTTTGTGTCTCGTTTCCGCCGGTTGTCCTGGGTGTCGGTGGCCGAGTAGAGAGAGACCGACAAAGGAAAATAGGATGCACGCGTGTGCAGTACGGAGGTGACCAGCCAGTGGGACATCAGAAACTAGAAACACTAAGCTAGATTAGTATAAGAGATATATTTCATAGAAATAATACATTTCTTATCTTGGAGAGCAGCAGACTAGTAGAATGTTGATACATAGTTTAGTTAGAGGCCTGCCTACTGATGATTCCTTGTGCCTATCCAATAGCCAAGTCTTAACTGGTGCCTATCTGATTCCCAAGTGACGATGCAGTTCAGTGTTGGCCATGAGCGGAGTTGCAGCAGAGGGCGCTCGTGGTTGACGTCATAAGAACGCCGCGCCGTGCGTGCATGGCGGCGCGGGACGAAAGTACGTGGCGCGCACTTTAGACTTGTGCGACACCACACTTCCCCCATTGGCCTCGAGTTAGGTCTTAGCTTTGGGGACGTATATATATATATATATATATATATATATATATATATATATATATATATATATATATATATATATGAGGTCACATGAGGTGAACAGGCCGGCAGTATCCATTAAGAATGTGGTGGGCTCTTCTTGTGTTTGTGTGTCAGCGTCCAGCAGTCACAGTTTTCCTGGAAACACTTGCTCAAACTGTGGGATTCGTCATACACGCCGCTGCCTCCAAATTTTGAGCCATAAGAGAAGTGGTACATTGCATTGTATTTGTGTAATTACAGTTAACTTCTTGTTCAAGAAAGCTGCTAGCGTTTTGATATTTGGATATATTTTTCCACAGCCCTGCTAATTGATAAATTGTGATTCTGCCAGTTGATTTGTGGGCGTCCACTCTACAAACATATGATGTACTTCATTATGTATTTGGACTAAAGTAGCTTGTTTGCTCTGATTGTCTCTTAATACTTTATTAGCCCATCTTATTTAGTTTGCGTTTCTGTGAGCATAAGTGATGTACTTAGCTTGCTTTTATCGCAAGTCTAATTCAGCGAGAAGTTCCTAGTGAATGGAAAGAAAGCGCAGGTGACTGCCGTTTATAACAAAGGTAAAAGAGCGGGCACACATAATTACAGGCCAATATCGATGATATCAGTTTCCTGTAGAATTTTGGAGCATATTCTCAGCTCGAATATAGTAAATTTCCTGGAGACGGATAACATTCTATGAATCAGCACGGGTTTACAAAATATCGTTCTTGTGAATCTCCGCTTGCCCTCTTCTCACATGACATCTTGCGAACCATGGATGAAGGACAGATTGTGTTTTTCTCGATTTCAAAAAGGCATTTGACGCGGTGCCGCACTGCAGATTGATAACGAAGATGCGAGTATGTGGAATAGGTTCACAGATTTGTGGCTGGCTGGAAGACTTCCTAAGTAATAGAACGCAGTACGTTGTTCTCGACGGCGAGTGTTCATCAGAGACGAGTGTATCGTCAGGCGTGCCCCAGGGGAGTGTGATAGGACCGCTGTTATTTTCTATCTATATAAATGATCTGATGGACAGAGTAATTTGTAATTTGCGGCTGTTTCTGATGATGCTGTGGTGTATTGGAGCGTGTCGTCATTAATTGACTGTAATACAGGATGACTTAGACAAAATTTCTGGTTTATGTGAAGAATGGCAGCTAGCTCTAATGCACATAAGTAGGAAAAACAATCTCGTAATGTTCGAATACGGCATTAGTAGTGAGCTTCTTGATACAGCCGCGTCGTTCAAATATCTAGGCGTAACATTGATGAGCGATATGAAATGGAACGGTCATGTAAGGGCAGTTGTGAGTAAGGCGAACAGCCAACTTCGGTTTATTGAGAGAATTTTGGGAAGATGTACTTCATCTTTAAATGAGACCGCATATAAAACGGCCACGCCTTGAGTATTGCTCAATTGTTTGGGACCGCAGCAGATCAGTTTAACGAAAGACATGGAAGCAGTTCAGAGGCGAGCAGCTAGGTTCGTTGCTGGTAGGTTAGGCCGGGGGTCTCCAATTTACTAGGCCACGAGGGCGACATTTCAAGTTACGAATCGTAGTGCGGGCCGGATAGCATATTTGACGATTACTGAGGAATACTATACTAACGCCTACTTTGAACTGTGACGTCACTGATAAGGCAGAAACCCTAAATTAACCTGTATGCAGTATCATCAACATTATCACTCTTTACACCCGCAAACAAAGATGAATAACATGTGAACTTCAGAGCACCGGCAGCAGTGAACTGCACTTGCACGACAATGTTTGCAGCGTATCTGTGCAGCACACAGGTACTGTTGTACTGATCAATTGTTTGTTTGCGAGCGTCAAGTGAAACAGTCGTGTTCCGACGAAATTTATGACGACATATTAAATTTTCACTACACTGTAACGTCCATTGCAAACGATCAATATTTTACATTCTTAGTATTTTGTAATTAAAACATGGGTGCTCGGTGTATGGACGCATGGATTTAAAAGGATCAGTTTGTACTGTAAAATGTAATGATACGTTTGTAAAATAATAATAATAATAATTTCTCACTTCATTCAGTTCCATTCATTTTATCGAATGGTCTGTTATAACGCCGCGAAAGTATAACAGACAGTCACAAAAATAGACAGTCGCTTTAACTCCCGCGCTATAAATACATTCAGTCGTTACATGTTGTCATTGGTTTCGTGGAAGTGACACCTACGCTGGTTACCTATGCTGGCACGGGCCCAATGAATTACGGGAAGTGAAGGAAGCCAGTCACGAGCTGCGTTCAAATAGATAATGAGAATTAATTTTTTTTCTCGCATGAATTAATCACGAAATTATCTGTTGTTGCAAAGCGTGTAGAACTCTGTTGGGAATGTAGATCATAATGGAAATATTACACAAAAAACCAGCCATTACCTGGTTGTAACAGATTTTCTGATTAATGGAAACTTAGCACATTTACCTTCTTTGATAATTTAAAAGACTTGTTGCAACTTAAAGCTGCAAAATTAAAGTCAGACCCACATTGTGACTGTTTCTCTATGTTGTTGTTGTTGCTTTTTTTCCCTCTAAGTTTTTCAACGAACGTAATAACTTTTGGGTATGTTGTTAAGCAGGTACGTAATAGCAAAACTTTATTTCTACCTGCGAAACGTGCAACAATACCGTTTACAAGTAAATTTTCTAAATTAATGTATTTTCAACGTGTATGTCACGATTTTTCTATGTTACTCGTAAAAATTATGTCTGTCCACAACCCCGATTTATTTTCAAAGTGAAGGACATTCTTAACAGAGTAAACCCCACTCCTGATTAGCTGCCTTCATTACCCAACATTCATCACGCCACTACCAACGTCCCATCAACTAGAAACGGCTGCCACCAAACACAAAATTATTAACTGTGAGTTAATTAAATCAACACACGAGCTACAAACGCGACCAACAGAATAAATTTTTGTTGATCCCATAGTTCTCAAAAGAAGAAAATAATGAGATTTTTTTGTTTTACAATAACACAAGGCAACAATTTTACCTCCGGCGGCGGTGGCGTAGTATGCTGATGTTGGCAACGACAGTTGTATGAGCATTGAAAACTCAGTCACACAACGAGGAGAATGATCTTTGTGTTGAAATAAATAGTTAATGTTAATTGTTGTGTACGGTTAACAGGTTCGTTTAAATGTTCAAATGTTTGTAATTCTGTGGGACTAAACTACGTTGATCATCAGTCCTTAGTCTTACAAACTACTTAGACTAAGTTAAACTAACCTAAGGAAAACACACACATCTATGCCCGAGGGAGGATTCGAACCTCCGATGCGGGAGGCGCGCGATCGGTAACGTGGCACTCCAGACAGCTCGGAGACTTCCGCGCGGCTAGTTCGTTTAGGTACGTTGTTACGGTCAGTAAATTAACTATCATTGCAAATCGAACATTTCGTGCCAACAATAACATAATCAGCAACTGCTACCGTAACTAAAATTTAACCAATACGAAAGTCAGTGAATACATCAGGTACACTTTATTGCTTTTCAGTATACCTAATGTGAAGTGTGAAATTAGTTTTTTGAAGTCAAAATCTTTTCTAACTGTGGCTCCAACTTTGTAGTAGCAACAAAATATCTCTTAAATGTTCGCCACTGAGTTGATTTCTGTAATTAGATTTGGAAAATGTTTGTTCTCATCTGAGTGTAGTGCTAAATACAGATAACAAACTACGTGAAAAGTCTTCGACGAGGGGGTAGTTTGCTTTCGGAAGAAACTTATAAAACTGTACAATACTGCCTTTCTTAAATTTAGTCTTCATTGACTCATCTGCTCGTAGATAAGTAATTTCTATTTGCAACACTGCAGGAACATCTTTCACTTAGCAAGAAAAGGGTTGTGTAAAATTCGTATTTCCTTCGAGTGTGCATCTAAATCGGAAAACCTGCAAGACCACTCTTTCTTCAGATGACCAAGTAATCCACACTAAAAAGAGCGCGGAAAAATTGAACCATGTTTAGTGATTGGCAATTGGTGAAATTCGAAACAGTTTTTGTTTGATATTACTTTTAAAAAGTAGTAGTTTCTATCGGAAAACTTTGATGTGCTTGTAAAGATCACAAATAATATTATCCTTTACTTAAAGTTTTTTGTTCAATTCGTTTAAATGGAGAGCAACATCAGCCAAGAAAGCAAATTTCTACAGCTTCTCTTGGTCTAAATGTTCAAATGTTTGTAAATCTATTGGACCAAACTGCGAGGTCATCAGTCCGTAGCTTACAAACTACTTAAACCTAGGTAAACTAACCTAAGGACAAACACACACACCCATGCCCCAGGGAGGACTCGAACCTCCACTGCGAGCAACCGCGTGCTCCGCAGCGAGACGCTTTAGACCGCTCGACTACTCCACCGCGGCTACTCTTGGTCTGAAAGAACTTCTAAGGGGTTATTTTATTTAATTTTTTTTCATTTAGAAATACTTCTCTTTCTATTCTCAAGCATGAGAACACATTGCCTGTCAATGGTTTGGGGGTATATTTGGCTTCATAGTCTGCATTTATTCTGGCAACAAAACCTGTAAATTTGCCTCATATATTTCTCCGTTCATCACATGAGATATATTTCAGCCTAGAAAGGTCACACTGTACCTCTTTAAATATGTCATCACCCGTTGTTGTGCCATATAGGGAAATCAGTTCTGCTAGTTCATCGGTTACTTCATCGTTTGACCGAGCAGCTCGAAAGAACAACAGAACTTGTGCATTATTACTGATGTCAGTAGATTCGTCCAGAGCTATAGAATACCGAGCAAAGTTGGATGCCCTTTTTTGCAACTGATTTGTTAAATCGGAAGCAATTTCTTTAACTCGAAGCGCCACAGTATTTGCTGATAGAGAAACAACTTAACATTGTTCCATTTTGCCAGGGAACAATTCTGCCGCTGTAATTAGCATGCAGTTATTTATGTTATCACAATCCGGGAATGGCTTTTCTCATTTGGCGATTTCGTGGGCAATTCTTAAGCTTACTTTCGTAGCGTCTTCACTTTCTTCGTCACGTTTCCTAAAAATGTTTTGTTCCAAACACAGTCTATGGTTTAACATTTCGAATTTGTGCTCACATACATTGAATTTGAACGCATCAAACTCTGCACCATGCTTTGTTTCATAATGACGATGCATATCAGAGTCCTTAAGCACAGCTATAAGTTCACTGCAGATTATACAGATGGCTTTGTTGCTTTTCTGTATGACAATGTATTTCATGCCCCATGTTTTATTGAATAGTCGACACTAGGTATCGAATTTTCTCTTTTTCGTTCCAACCGACATACTGCACAATGTGCACTTACTTATTCGGCACAAAAATCATATAGATTTTACAAACAAAGTAAAACCATACGTAGGGACACGCTACAACTAACGAATGAAACACACAAAACGAAATCAGAAAAACAAAATACAGCCAGGAACCAACCTGAAACTAGTGCGCGGACCGAATGAAAGCCATATTTTGGAGACCCCTGGGTTAGACCATTGCGCGAGTGTCACAGAAATGCTTCGGGAACTCAAATGGGAATCGCTGGAGGGAAGACGACGGTCTTTTCGAGAAATTCTGTTGAGGAAATTTAGAGGGCCGGAATTTGAAGCTGTCTGTAGAACGGTCTTGCTGCCGCCTACTTACATTTCGCGTAAAGATCATAAAGACAAGATAAATTAGGGCTCGTACAGAGGCATATAGACATTCTTTTTTTCCCTCGTTCTATTTGAGAGTGGAATAGGAAAGGATATGTCTAGTAGTGGTACAGTGTACCATCTGTCACGCACCATACGGTGGATTGCGAAGTATACAGGTTGATAAAAGTCAGTATACATTTTAAAACTTAATAAATTACGGAATAATGTAGATAGAGAAGTAAAAATTGACACACATGCTCGGAATGACATGGGGTTTTATTAGAAAAAAATTTCAAACAACGTCCTACAGATGGCGGGCGCTTCATCTGATCAGAAAAGCAACAATTAGCATAACAAATTAAGACAAAGCAAAGATGATGTTTTTTACAGGAAATGCTCAATATGTTCACAATCATTCCTCAACAATAGCTGTAGTCGAGAAATAATGTTGTGAACAGTAATGTAAAGCATGTCCGGAGTTATGGTGATGCATTGGTGTTGAATGTTGTCTTTCAGCATCCCTAGAGATGTCGGTCGATCACTATACACTTGCGACTTCAGGTAACCACAAAGCCAATAATCGCACGGACTGAGGTCTGGGGACCTGGGAGGCCAAGCATGACGAAAATGGAGGCTGAGCACACGATCATCACTAAACGACGCGCGCAAGAGATCTTTCACGCGTTTGGCAGTATGGGGTGGAGCGCCATCCTGTATAAAAATCGTACGTTCCAGCAGGTGTTTGTCAGCCAGGCTGGGGATGATGCGATTCTGTAACATAACGGCGTACCTGTCATCCGTCACCCGTCACGGTAGCAATCGCTGACGTTTTACTATCCAGCGCCATCTGTTGGACATTGCGTGAACTTTTTTTTTCTTTTTTTTTTTAAATAAAAACTCGTGTCATTTCAAGCATGTGTGTCAATTTTTATCTCTCTATCTACATTATTCCGTGATTTATTAAGTTTTCATATTTATACTGACTTTTTGATCACATATGTAGATGTACATGTAGATGTAAGAGAGTAATTATTGATTTATTTATTATTGTGTAAAAAGATTTTACATCATATTTTAGGAGTAATCTGCTCCCTTAACCATGAAGTTGTTGTTTGAGGCCTTGTGGGGATGAGTTTTTGTTTAGCTACCCGCTATAACGGGTGGAAGGAAACTTATCTTTCGTAACTGTGCGGATAGTCATTGACCTGTGCCGGGGCAATGAATGTCTTGTTTGCTGTCCGTATGCCAGTATGATCTACTGACGCGTGGCTCGGTCTAGTATTCCAGCTTACTGCGTGTCCGGCTAACGACGTTGGTCTTTGCATCTTCCCATCCGTCGCTGGGCGCGTAGTCGGGCAGTTTCCGCTGTCCGCTTGGCGCCGTTCCGGCGCGAGACGTCTGGTGTCGGCTCTGCCTGTCTCGCTCCTTGCGTAAACAGCTACATTTCGAGGCAGCCGATGTTCCAAAGTTCAGTTTTTTTCTTCTAAGCATTCTTGGTACGGCGTGTTTAGCACTTGTCTCACCACAAATTCCCGCCGTCCCCCCTTTCACGGAAATTCCGTGAGAAACTTGAGTGCACTAAATTTTAGCCCTACACACTCGCTTGAGATTGTGTTTCCGATAGACTTCTATCTAGTTAGCAAGTTTTCAGCCAATGTTTGGTTTTAAATATTATTAAATTTTAATATTATCGTAATATAGAAATCCAAGTTTGCTGCTATCAATATTTAGTCAGCTTGTGCAAATTTACTCCACTACAAGCTTGTATATGCTGCGGGCCCAGGAGAAAAGAAACTATTGATCTTGTCATCAAAAGAAGACAAGGGGGAAATTCTGCTGTATACATAAAGCATTAACAGAGTAAAAAGTGTCTATATCTGTCAAATAAAAAAAATTAACGAGATAAAACGTGACTAAAAGACACTAACCCTAATATGCTTTATGGGCGTCAATCCAACTTAAACGTCCACTTAAAACTGGCATAAGCCGAAACAAGCTTGTAGTGGAATAAATTTGCACAAGCTGAATAAATACTGTTAGCAGTAAACTTGGATTTCTATATTACGATAATGTCATATTTTGACCTTGTATCTGCTGCGGGCCCAGTAGAAAAGAAAATTTTAATATCTTTAATTTTACGAGTAAAAATTGTTACCTTAGTATTAATAGCAAATTTGTGGCTCGGAATTCTGAAATGTTGGTAGGGGAAAGGAGGGTAAGATGACGACAGTAAGCTTCCGCATTTTTTAGCTCCTTGGTTTTTAGACCTGACGCCTACATGAATACTTCAGAGAAACCATTGCAGTTTTGTTTCCAACTACAGATTTTGTAGTTTTTCTAAATGTAACATTTATGGCATTTACTTTGACATTTTAAAAATGGTGTCAAACTCGTCATCTTACCCTTGTTTGCGGGTAAGATGACAAATATCTGCGGGTAATTTGGCGGAGGAAAACGCAATTGGATAAACATAAAAATCATTTTATTTCAAGCACATAAGTGGCATACATTTGCTTTGCGCTTCGTATCTGCCGCATTCAGTTTAGCTACAAGCAGCATGGGGTCATTTACGACAGCATGAATAGCCATACAAAGTCCCTAATGTACCACAGTCATTGCTGATTTCACAAAATTCTTCTCTACCGAAATCATTATCGTCGTCTTCGTCTTCAGTATAGTTAACTGATATCGAGTAATTAAATAGTGACTCATCAAATTTCTTTTGTTTTTTCTTTTCCTCTTGGTCTCCTATTTGTCATTCAGTTTTTCTGATTTTCTCTTTTATATTTCTTTTTCTTCAGTCTAGGTGATGTTTAATGAGGCCAACTTTTTCCTCTGCTTCCTGTTCAAAGTTGCATGCACCACTACACCATTCTGTATCTCCTGCACAGTGGTCATCGATTGCTGCCTTCCTGTGGCCATTGATGCTTGTTGGTCCTTCATTTATACTTGTTACTCACGTCTATACCGTAAGTTAGTATGAAAAGCTCACCAAAATTATTTACAAACTCTTTGGGAAAGATGACGACTCGTCATCTTGTCGGACCAGTAAATTCGTCAACTTACCCGAAACGGCTATTCATAATTTAAACCTAAGAACAACACTTTTATTAAATTCTCTTTGGAGTTTAATATATACATTAAAGAAACAGCATGGATTATAGTTTACGAAAAAACTGAAACCAGCTTCGAAAAATTTACCACTCATGTTCCAGACGTTGTTTCGGTGGAGAGAAATATTACAACCAACACGTGCGTAAACATAAATGGTAGCGTGTCAGAGCTAGATGATGGTGGTGGGCTTTACTACGTATTACAGAACACGTATAGTGCCACGCTAGCAAGGCAAGACCTTCATTTGCTGTTCTGTCTCGACAGTCGCATTAAATTAATGATTCGTCATCTCAGACTCCTCGCCATCTTACCCTACCTTCCCCTACACTGTATACCACTTGAACTGTTTGTTGTACACATCGGTCTTTCAACCTGTTGATGATTTCTGGAAGGATCTAGTTTTCACTAATATTATTATTCAGGGTTAAACCTTCAGTTTCGGTTAGCTAAAATCCATTACTATTTGTCGCCCCATACTTGTTAATATTTGTACATCCAGTCATTTCCTTTCCGGATTTTCTTCTCTCGCTCCGAAAGTGTGTTCATAATTGTCGCATTTTGGTTGCCATTAGCGGCGGCGCTTAAGAGCGGAATTTGTACTTTCGTTTAACTTATCAATTTAGTTGGTCTTTGCTTATATATAATTCTGCATTTGTGGCTGTGTGCCGAAGTCTGAGGATAGGTGAAAGGATTATTGTTTATGTTAATAAATAGCTGATTGTGAATACAGCTGCTGTGTTTGCACCCTTCCCTTCCTATCCCTGCTAGTTTATTTTTATTTAATTTTTATTATTTTTTGCAAGCTGACTCCATTAAATAATTTTATATCTTTATGAATCACCCTGTACACTTGTAATAAGAGAAATAGCTGTTCCCAAAGTTATTAATGCACTAATTATTTGGAATAATCATTTTATGAATATCTATTACCTTATTATCAGTTTAGTTGTCTTGAAAGAAAGTAAATACCTACAAAATAATAGTATCAATCGAATGACCACTGAATGCCATTCTTTTCTTGAACGTATTGTTATGAAGATTAAAAAATTAAATTTTGCCAGAATTGTAACATTTACCTGTATTATATTTTTAATACCCGCGAATGAAACTGTCACTTAAATTTAATCAAATGCATTTCACTGCAGATCAGCAGGCGCAGTTATTTCCACTAATCTTGATTAGTTTAAGTATTCGCTACTCTTCATGCATAAGTTTTTGAAAGATGTACAATATTCAAATTGTCAGGGACATATCGCTGACATGTATGACCTCTCTTACAGCTCACGAGACTATAATTTTCACCGTCATCATATTACTGTAGTATGAGTCGGATTTATAGATTTTTAAATATCTTTTTATAAGTTTGAGTTTCATAGTTTTGGTACGCTACCTTTAGCACACATTGCTGATTCTTCGGTCAAGCAAGCTGCCTGGGCCAGACTGCGGCGGGAAGTTATCTGTCGCCTGTGGTGAACCGAGCAATCGCACACCAGATCAGTTTTGTTTGCGTTCTGTGACGCAAACACAACGTGGGTGTATCTCAAGTGTTTGCAATTCATCGAACGTAAATGAGCATGGTACCTCACATCTCACCAACTTCGTTCATTTTTCCATATTTTTTACGATAACTTGTGGAACAAAGTAAGGACATTAACAATATTGTACACCTCACAGGAAGAACGGTGAGCCACAAATGAATGTAGCCCACATGACGTAGCTGTGCCGCAGGTCCTCTAAGCATTCAACCCCTATGGCGTACTGTCGTTTGACTGCACACAATGACTACCACAATAATATACTAGTGACCGCTGCTCTATACGGCAGTCAGTCGAAATGCAAACAAATACGCTTATATAACAAATATTAGAAAACACGTTATAAGGTGTGAGACAGCCCTCAGCACTTGCAAATTAATATTTCACGGATTCGTCTTATTACACTCATTAATTGATATGACGAGGTTTTTTGTAGTTGTTAGCCAAAAAAAGCTTGCTTCAGACTCGAATAAGCATATAGACGCATAAAGTACTGACGTTTTCTCCGGGATCGATTTACAAGGCCAAATGACTGAACCTGGAAGTCAACGACAATAGGTTCATCGCTGCGTTGGGAATGTCATGAAGCTTGATTGAGAGAGGTAAAACTAAAGGTATTTAATATAGTGCAACTCACGACAGTACAACTCTACGAAGTAAAGTTGTGGTGAGGGACAGAACTATATGAATTATTAACTAAGCAAAATTGCATGTAAGATACTAAACAGGTCGACAGCAGTGTGATATTGGAATATGAGATGACGATATAAGTGAAATGTGCTTGTCAGGGATTCGAACCTGGCACAGAAATGAAACATTTAGTGTGTCTTCACAGGTAGAGCAAGGTGCACATATTTGAGCAGTGGTTAAGAAACAAATAAATCAGTGCTGCCTGGGCTCAAACCCATTGTTGACCTTACACGACGATGTGACAACTGCCACGTGACGATTTGTTCGTGAAGAAAAATAACTGTGTAAGAGAGTTCACTAGACACATTATCTGTAAGCAGCGACTACTGCCACTGACAGCCGAAACTAATCCAAGTCAGTTCCAGTCAGTAGCGAATGGTGAAGAGGGCATGTTTGTAGCTGTTAATATCTGTTACCTCTAGCGGGATTGAAAGCACAACTTAGCCATTTAGATCTAGCCCCAGTTCAAACAAAAACGAAATTTCACCTCAGTTAGCATCATATTTTTGTCATAATAGAGTATGCATCACACAGTACGAGAAGTGTGGACTTCCAACTGCCGGCCGCGGTGGCCGAGGTGACTGAGGCGCTCCAGTCACGGTCAGCACGGCCACTACGGTCGGGGGTTCGAATCCCCCCTCGGGCATGGATATTTGTGCCGTCCTAGTTCATAAGTAGTTGATAAGTAGTTTGTAAGTTTAGGGACTGATGACCCCGTAGTTAAGTCCCATAATCTTAACAAACATTTGAACATTTGAACTTCCAACTGACCCGTCGTGATTAACCTATACGTGGTTTAGTGATCAGTCTGTCTGCCAAGAATACCAGTCTTACAGGAAATTAGAGATAGTTTCGATCTTTCTTAACCAGCCAGTAGTAGCAAACTCTACGAAAACAGTTCTTTGAATGCATTCGTGGACGTATGTGATGGTAAGAAAAATTTTAGCGGCCGCTTGATACAGTCCCGCGTTCGACCAAGTAATCGCGAAACATAGGATACAACCCACCGGATTATTCTGCATTCGAAGTATCAACTATCATATTAAGTAACGTTGCATAGGACATAATATCGTGTTTCAGTATGGTCCATGCCGTGCGCGTTAGTAATATGTTGGTAAATGGCGCGAGCGAATTTGCGATTATTCAGGGGCCCATATCACAGGTTCTAATGACCACAGATTAAGGGATCAAGTGTTCTGGATAGCCCTTGGCCTAGTGATCATTTGGATACCTATTAGGAGAATGGGAATACTGTAGCTATCATACAGCACAGCATCAAAATTTTCGAAGTTACACGCTTTCTGGAGCCCATTCAAATTGAGCAAATCGGTTGGTCTTTGTACATTGCGTATGGTCTATTGTGGGTTTTTAACACCAAACTACAGGTGAGATCCAAGACAGATTCCAACTTCACTACACCCCACCAGCGGAAAACAAGAATTCAAACATTTGCTGAAGCTGAAGCAACACTGCATCGAATGTGTGAACTGCAGAGCTTACAGATTCATGGTCAAAGAAACTTACGGAATTTTCTGATAACACTTGACATTTTCCAACAGAATTCCATCATGAATGAACAAAACGGAATTGAACAGCAAATAATTTTGGGATTCAATTTCAGTTCAACTAAGAACCCTCGAAAACGCTTCAAACCAATAGCTGCAATTGTGCACAGTGGAGAATCACCCGAATCTGATACGCCCATAAATCAACCAAAGGAGACCCGAGGTCTCCGCAAAGTTTTTAGTTACTAGAAAATGCTACTTAGCAATAATACACCTGTGTGATGCACTGTAAACAATCCCTGGATGTTATATCAAATTTCACTTGTTTCACGCCAGTGGCCGTGTAAAATTCACCATGATAATGGTTGGATCAATGCGAACGACTTGAATTACCATGAAATACCATCATCGTACAAAATTAGATTCTCAGCTGTACTTTAAAGCATTCGCATGCTTTTTATAGAACGATTTTGATAGTGGTAGACTACGAGCAGTTTACTTTCTGAAAGTAGCTTCACATTCAAATGAATGCTGAGCCTGCTTAACTATTTTAAAGCATATTATTAATTATATCTGACACTTGTACAAATGTATTAAGGTATATAAGTAAACTGTCCACGCCTCTTATCATTACACCACAATTAACGGCGATGGGAGCCGTTTCTTTGATCACGTCATTACATCCACTCTTGGGACATTATTTTCGTGGCTTTCTACTTGTAAAAGACAAATATGGACGAATCCTGGAAACATTTGTTACTAAAATTTGTCTTTCATTCGCAATTAATCCTGAACGGTAGTTATTGAACCGATATAAGTATATTCTTACACATTTATTAACTTTTGTAGCTCATATTTATTGATATCCCGTTCCTGTGACTGCGATTTGAGAGTTCACTCGGATCCATAATGTGTGTAGAAAGATAAGCAAACTTAGCAGAGAGTGAATAATGAATTCTGGATGAAAATTAGATACCTGACGTTTTCTGAGTCAGTGACACGATACGACTGTCTGATGTTAGTCGTTAGTACGGTGCTGCTATTGGCAGATGGTCTGATTTTATTTCCGTTTTGTCGACAGTAACCCAGTTATTTTGCTTTCGAGTGTGCAGTAGTTTTGCTACCTCACTTAACTTCAATATGATTACTGAAGTCTCACATGAATTGTAATTGGTGATTACATTTGCCATTTATTGGTTACACTGACATTGACCTTAGCAATAAATCGCAAAAAACGTCCTCCACCAACTCCTGTTTATCTTCCTGATTCTGCTGAATAAATTATCTCAAAACAATCTTACTTGAAACCATACAACTTTTAATTTCTCGGACGCTCACTCAATAGAGGCCACAAGAGTTTCGCATAGCCTTCACTGCTTTAACCTGTTATTAAACTCAAAAAGAATACAGTGTCACCCACAAATGTAAACTTTCACAGCCGGAAAGGTCAATATCACTAAAAATTTCCGGGCTATTATGCCGTGGCCTTATGGATTTATTATTCAAACCCAACGTTTCGTCCTCAACTGCGGAGGACATTTTCAAGGGGGATCGTGGCACTTTTGAATGTCCAATGCACACCCTGGCTCGCTACTGACTGAAGCCAAACTTCGTTTACGAGGGCTCGCGTGCAGACGTGTGACGTCAGATGTTTTTGACATGCGCGCCCAATTCGTCGTTGCCGATTGCCGTCGTCTGTTGTTAATATCGTCCCATGGTGGAAGACTGTTACATTTCTTCTTCTACAACGGAATCCAGATTCCCTCTAGTCTTACGCCCTCCTCCATCCTATTGAAATTATTGGGGCGTTTTACAATTTCTATAGCCTCTCTGTATAGTCTTTCGTGGTATCCATTTGTGGCTGCTAAACCTGAGTCTTATCAAATTGAATACGGTGGCCCCCGGTTGAGAAATATGTTCAGAAACAGCTGATCTGTCAATCACTCCCCTTCTACAGTTCCCCTTGTGCTCATCTAGTCGTTTTTTGACTGTTCTTTTTGTGGTACCCACGAATACGTCTCCACAGATACACGGAATCCTATAAATTCCTGCTTTTCCAGCGGTTTGTGAGCATCCTTTGCCGGTTTTAGGTGATCCTGTATCTTCCGAGTAGGTTTGTAAATAACGGCAACATTCCGTTTCGTCAAAATTTTACCGATGCGGTCGGTGACGTCCTTAATAAAAGGCAGGAAGACTTAAGATTTCACAGGAACCTTTCCGTCGTTTTCAATTCTACGTGTCAGTCTCAACGCTCTCCTTATTTCTGTGGACGAATAGCCATTCAAGTACAGCATTACTCAGGTTTTCAATTCCGCGTCGAGTAATTCCGGTTCGCAGATGTTCCTTGCTCTGTCCGCCAACGTCTTTATAATGCCCCGCTTTTGCTGAGGGTGGTGGTTTGAATCCCGGTGCAGATAACGGGCTGTGTGTGGGCTTCCCATAAACAGTATGGCCCAATCTGCCATTCCTCTTTTTGAAACCTGACACGTCAAGAAAATTCAGTTTTCCATCTGCCTCCTTCTCCATGGTAAATTAAATTCTAGAATTAATCCCGTTGAGGTGTTGAAGAAAACGATCTAGTTCCTCTCTACCATGCCTCCACACAACAAACGTATCGTCTACATAGCGGAAAGAAATAGCAGGTATTTTGTTTGCTGTTTTCAGTGACTGTTCCTCGAATTTTTACGTATAAAAATTTGCTACACCATCTGTTTGTTCATAGAAACCATCGTTCCATTTGAAATAAGTAGCCGTGAGGCAATATTTGAACAGATCTGCAATGTCGGGTGGAAAGATGAGATTCAGCACCTCATTGACTGAAATCATAGTAAATAGGGATACCACGTCAAAACTAACTAATATGTTCTCTTGCTTGACCAACATGTCGTTTAATTTACTTATAAAATGTCTCGAATTCTTGATATAGGAATCTGAGCGCTCCACATGCGGTCGTAATAGTGTTGTGGATAACATGGCAATGTTGGCTTTGAATAATAAATCCATAAGACCACGGCATAATAGCCCGTAAATTTAAAAAATTGAGAAATATTTAAGTTTCCATGGCAAGTGCTACACCAGAAACTCGTATAAAATTAGAACGTAGTTAAATACCCTTATTACAACATGCCATATAAAATCGCCCCGAATCATGCTAAAACACAGTATCATTATTATACCCAGCGTACTTAATTCTAGACCTACTACTTCGAGCACAAAAACGTCTGCTAGAGATTGTAGGCTATGTGCTCGATATGTCACTATCACTTGGAAGGACGCAGGTCTACATCAAAAGTCCTTTGGCTGACGGTACTAAATTTGGTATTGCGATGACAGAAACGTACGAGCCCTTTCACAGAATTTCTGAAGATTTTGCTATCACCGTCTTATTAGGGGTTTAACGAAACTGTCTACAACATTTAATCAGACTTGTTCTATTAGCAGTCTGGCGGGATACGGCTAAAAAGGATAGAGAAAAAGTGGTTTTGTAATTAGATTTTTTTGCTCGCAGTGAATGATGCATTCTTTTATTTCCAATAACGGATCAAGTGGCAATCAACACATCTCGTACCGTACTGTGTGATCCGTACTCCATTATAACAAAACAAAGAAAAAAATTTTGCTAACACTTTTCAAATACGGTGGTTCGTTGGACAAAGGATACTTTAAATCGTCCTTTAAAAAAAGAAAAAAAAAAAACGAAAAAAAAGAAGTTCAAATGTTTGTAAATCTATCAGACCAAACTGCGTGGTCATCAGTCCGTAACTTACAAACTACTTAAACTAAGGTAAACTAACCTAAGGACAACACACACACACACACACACACGCGCGCACACACACACACACACATGCCTCAGGGATGACTCGAACCTCCGACGGCGAGCAAATGCGCGCTCCGCAGCGAGGCGCCTTAGACAGCTCGGATGCTCCACCGCGGCTTAAATGGTTCGTATGTGGGTTTGATTCCCTTTGGGAGTAACATATTTAACAGTTACAACCAATCAGAGGCGGAAGCCGCTGCTTGCAGCTAGTAAGCTTTCGTACACTAGTGATGTTATTTTTTTTACGAGCCAGTCGCCATTTAAAGACCTACATTTCGTATTTTCTGCGACCTTCAGAGTTTGAAAAACTGGCACTGGTTTATGATACGAGCTCCAATTCAAATTTTTCTGTGTATTTGATCCATTCAAGGTTGATAACGTCCTATCACTTTGTTGTTTCCTCAAGATGCCAAACACCACACGTCTCTACGAACGATCCCAGCTACTGGTGAACGAGACTGTGATAGCCGTCTGTTTGTCGTATAAGGTTAACAACGACAATATGCGCAGATTTTCAGTCGCAGGCTGCACAGAATTACCCAGCCGAATATGTTGGCTACGTGGGGTTTCCTACTGTGGGGTTTCCTACAAGGGTGCCGCAGGTAGCTTAGGTGTCCCGACCAACCGGTTCCTGGACAAGGCGTTTGCGAACAGTCGTCCCCACTGCCTGACTCCCCCAGTCGCTCACCATCAGTGCAGCTATTGCCACGGTTTCTCATATCGTGTCGTCGCCGGTAGCTTTCGCTCCGTGCATTTTCGTTCGCGATTTCTGTTCCGTGCATTGGACACGATGGAAGTGATAACAACAACGAAAGGGAGGCCGCGTCTTGTCAAGAATGGTCATCGCTACTGTATTTATAAGAAAACTGAAGAATGTTCGAAATGAATGCGCGTCAATTTCGAACGGAGTATGCCCAGAGCCATCTAAAAATAGCAAATGGTGAAATCGTTGCTCAACACAAACTTTCTAGTCCACCTGAGAAAACAGATGTGTAGATAAATAAAAGAATGCCTAGTTGCAGAAAAAGAGTGCGTAAAGAAACGACAGTGCCTGTATCCAAAATTTTTAAGCAGGAATTTCAAGATCTGAAAGATAAAGAATTGGAATTCGTTGCAAATATTCCGAATTACGACATCTCCAATACTCAACTGTGTAAGGCAAGAAGAGGAGCTATTGGGACAACCCAGAACCCTACCTCCAGTACGGAAATTCGACTTGGCGAAGACCTTTTAAAATTAACTGAAGGTAGTAGTTTTTTTTTCAAGATATATGGTTGGTATGTTCCAAGAAAGAGAATTTAGGTATTTGCTTGTGAAAAAGCAGAAAAAAATCCTTTGCGAAAATGGTACTGTGCTTACGGATGGGACATTGACAGCTGTTCGAAACAGTTCAAACAACTGTACACAATCCATGTTGTCACCGGAAGTACAGAATAGGCAACGAAGATATTTCTTGTTTTGTTTTGTTTTCTCTCAAACAAAAGTGAAAATTCAACGAAAGACTTTTTTCTGGATAGAAAAGTAAGATGGCTTTGCGGACCCAAAAAGCGCAGTTCTAGATTTTGAAATGAACAAAGCTGTCCGGTTGTAATTTTCACTTCAACCAGTGTCTGTTGAAGAAGATACAAGAACGGGGATTAACGGAAGACTACAGGGATAAGGAGGAAGTCCGTTTGTTTTGTCGTATGTGCGATGCAATGGCGAATCTTCCACATAACAGTCTCGATCAATCGTGCAATTAAATAATGGAACAAATGCCTATTGGAGAGAAGATAACAGCATTTGCAGACTATATGGTGGATCAGTGCATGGGATATCCTAATATACCTATGGAAATGTGGATGTTTTTAACCAACGACACAGAACGACGAACGTTGGCATAGAAAACTGAACTCTTCAGTAAATCTGAAACACACAAACTTCTACTTTGATTCAAAAGCTGAAGGAGGAGGCAGTAAATGCTATGTTGAAAATAAAAAATATTCCATTGGCTACCTCTTCAAAAAAGAAAGAAAAGGTACATAGATTTTGACAAAAAATTAAGACATTATACAACCTTATGAAGACTCTGGAGATTTAAAAAGATGTTTAAAATCTCTGGCATTTTTGCAAAAACTTCAATACGTAATCACGATTCATGAAATAAGAAAAATGTTACCAATTTGCTACTGTAAATTTGAACAACCAAAACAAAAAATAAATAAAATGAAAAAAAAAAGCATGTGAACACGCCTATGCAACAAGTGTACAGCCAGTTCTAAGCCTGGATAAATGTGAAGGGATGTTCTTATTTTCATGTCAGTGAAAAAGTTCATAGTTACGATATTTATTTGTAGTCGGAAATACGAGCGTCACCACGGAGGGGGTCAAGGGATTAGAAACGTTGGGTGATAAAAAATTTACCGTGATCTGTGTTAAAAATTTTCTGTGGGCCTTAAAAATATTGTTGTTTGAAAACGGTATGTGTAGATACAGCAAACATTCTACCAGCATCTATAATTTTGCAAAGTAAGCTTACCGATTCTAGTGTTTCGTCATATGCGTCATACGAAACTAATTATTTGTGTCTGTCAGGTGTCATTCACAAAAGTACTCTTTTAACAGTGTTTCTAAAGTCCTTATAAGAAATCTGCTTTTTACTGAATTCTTAACTCAACAAAACAGAAATTTTACTTCGTAAATTTCTCATATATTATATGGTTACTCGTTCTGTGAAGCTTCCGAAATAAGGGCTGATAATGCCAGAGGAACAATTAGAGGTGGACGTAAATTAAAAGTTCGAGATGGCTGGAAATTGTATGAAACTTTTGTATGTCTGAACTGTTTCGCAAGATACAGAGTATCACGCGTAAATCGAAACTCTTGAACACTACTGGTGTTCCTGTCGCCAGCTAGAGTTATTTCACTTGATATTTCTCTAGAAAGGAGTTAGTTATTGTCAGGTCTTCCTGTGGATTATTTGTCACGACATTTAAAATAAGGCTTTTTTGAAGACATCAGACAAATGTGTTTCCTGATTGCCAGTTATCAAATGAGAAGTTCCTAGCGGAGACATCGAAAACACCGTTAATTCGCAGTATAAACATAACTAAAAACTTTTTGAACTTAGCTGCTATTGTCAGCGACCGTTACAACGTCAAAGGATAAAAATGCCGCCCTCAGCCGCAAAATTAAAATTATTGAACCTGGTTTCGGCAATAACTACGATTGCCTTCATCAGAAATTATAAATTAAAACAAGTCACATAATAAAAGCTACAACTCAGCTGTAAAGCTTACGTCTCAAAATTTAAAACAATATTTTAGAAATAGCTAACCACTATGGGCAGCACGCTAAAAATTTGTTTTAAGTTTTGTGACCTAAGCTTTACAGCTGAGTTGTAACTTTTGTTATGTGACTTATTTTAGTTTATAATTTCTGATGAAGGCAATCGTAGTTATTGCCGAAACCGAAACCGATGTAAGGACATCTTCCTTTGATTTCCTCTATTATACTTGTAACCATTGTAATAGGGACTGATGACCACGCAGTTTGGTCCGATTGTACATTGTAATAGGGAAAAGGCCTGCCCTTGGCCGTTGTAATAACTTCCATACTGATGGTTACACTAGGAACTGCAAGTGTCTGGATACCGTCCACGGAATTTCGGGCTGGGAAAGAGGAGGATTAGGAGGGGGGAGAGGAGGAGAAGGAGGAGACAGGGACACCAGACCCTTCGAAGCAGGTAAAAGTGTGGCAAATGTCTGGCGTGCCAAGCGTCCGGACTCCGATATCACTTTCCCAGAGATGCTGACGTTATGGGAACTGAATAGGTAGCATACCATGGTGAGGGGGGGGGGGGAGCTGCATCTTATGCAACAGAATCTGCCGTGTCGTTCTCCGACATACCGACGTGGCCAAGAACCCAGGAACTCCACATTGGTTGCACTGTCAATGAGGGAGTGAAGGCACGCCTGAATGTACCAAGGGGTGTGCCGCATACAGCACGCAAAGGCTCTGAAGAGTACTCAGAGAATCTGAGCATTTGACGCTATTAGAGCTCGTGTCGCCTAATGTACTGTATGGCCTGATAGAAGGCAAAGAGTTCCACAGTAAAATTGACCATTGATCAGGAAGGCGATATTGGAAAGAACCGTCGCCGAGTACGAAGGCACACCCAACACCATGGTAGGTCTTGGAACCATCGGTGTAGAAAAATAAAGTCTTTCGAAGCTGTGTGCGGAGGGCAAGAAACTGGCTGCGTTACACCGAACCTGGGGTAGTGTCTTTGGGGAATGAATGGAGTGGAAGGTTAACAGAGACGTCGGTACCGAGCCAGGGAAGTGAAGGACCCATGCCCATCGAGAATGTGAGAGCCGAAGCAGCAACTGAAAGTGAACTCCAAGAGAACTAGCTGCGTACTGACGGTCCAGAGAATCATCGAAAAAGCATAAGATGGATAACCGCGCATAGATGATAACCGGCAAGCGTAGCGGCTAAGGAAGATTTCCCGTCGATAGGACAGCGGTAATTCAGCAGCTTCAACGTAGAGGCTCTCAACAGCACTGGTATAAAAGTCCCATGATGATGGATCGTGTTGAGGCGACGTAAAATGGAAGAGTGTAATCCAGTTTTGAAAGGACAAGGGATCGGTACAAGCGAAGAAAGGTGGTCTGGTCTGCTCCCCAAGAAGTACCACACAGTGCACGTAGTACATTGAGAGAGCAGGTACAACGAGCTGCCAAGGAAACGTGGGCCGACCAGCAGAGTTTTCTGTCTTGCTCAGGCATTACTATTTCATTTCGATTTAGTTTCATCATTGCAGAATGATCAATTTTGAACTCCCCTTACATTGTGTAAGGAGAATTGCGAGGCGTCTCCAGAAAATAAAGACAATATAGTTACATGAAAACTTCATTGTCAACAGGTACAGCAATGTTTGAGCTATTTTGATTCATAGTCGCCAAAAGAATTTAAACAATTGTAATATCGGGGGATCAACCTTTTTATTCCTTTCAACGGAACCAGCGTGTGAAGACGTCTTCAACTCTTCCCCGTTCTTAAAACGCTGGCCGAAGGCAGGAAGTTTTTGAGGTACAAGGGAAGATGCAAATGACTGGGCTCAAGATCAGGACTGTATGATCAAAAGGCTGCCAGCCGAACTTATGCAAAACAGTTGCTGTGAGCTGAGCCGTATGGGGATGACTACTGTCATGGAGCAGCACAACACGTGCAGTAAGCATTACACGCCTCTTATTCTGAAAGGCACGTCGCAGTTTCCCTACTGTTTTACAGAAACGGTCAGCGTTCACTGTTTCACCGCTGGCAGGAAGTCAATGAGCAGGATGCCCCTCCTATCCCTGAACACCGTGAATGTCACTTTCTGCACCGGCACAGTGTTTGTCTGGTCCAGAGATCCACTATCACGACAAAGCGCTGTCTGCTGCTTGCATTCCGGGATAAGGTGAGAAATCCGCGCCTCACCTCCCATGACGATCCTGTCGAGGAGCTCGTCGTCGTCAATATACCGCTGCAGAAATGCCATTGATGCTCTAAAGCGTTCCGTTTTCTACTCGGATTGTAGGTTTTTCCGCATACGCCTAGTACACGATTTCTTGAATAGCAGGTGCGCAGTGACAATTTCAATCAACGATTGCGATTACCTCTAATGGTTGCTGGGCTCCGTAATCTTGAAGCGGCTGTTCCCCACGATGTGCTGGCGTAAGAGCTCGAGCTGGTCATCACTGATGTGGGACGATCGCCCTCTGCATCCTTTGACGACCAGCGACGGACGATTTGTGTGATAATGATGTTCTGCCCATAGACCTGACAGAGTTGAAGATGAATTTTGATGAGCGCTATGATTCGTGCATTAAGGAAGCACATCACTGACCGCACGTAGGGGGCGGTGGGAGAACGAATAAGAGACGCCATTCCGGGGCACTTCCGCGATCCTTGCACCAGGAGAGACCTGTCCGGCCGGCATCAGATTGCCACGTCATACAGGGTGTTTCTGTAAGAGCGCACAAAAAATTAACAGAACAGAGGAGATACCCCACTGAACAGTTTAGGTAGGGTGTAAGGAAAGAAAATATTTGTTGGCGTGATATTGGGTGAAAGGTGTTTATTTTATTGAAGAATGAAAGGTGTGAGTGGAAGAAAAAACTGAATTTTGATTTACGTGTTATTAACTGTAGTGGCTGTTGTTGTAATGTTTGAGCAACATAACAAACCTGACCTTAATTTCGTGGCTGGTTATCTGAAACTCGTGATTAATGTAAGTGGTGTAGTTACATTTTGAAAATATTTAGCAAGACAATTAGTGTAATTAACAAAGACTATGGCCCTATCTAACAAACTTTTCAAAAGATCACTCACCTTTCCTTTCCTTACAAAATCTCCTACAGAGACTGTGCAGACACAGATAGCAGAAATTAACTTACTCCGTCTGTGCAATGCGTACGACTCAATTAGTACGCTAATGGTAATGATAATTTAGAAAATTATGAATAGTAGGATTTTTAACATCAAGTGATTGGCAAGTGGGTGCAGTCCAACCACTATAGTCAGTATCTAATAAAATTAATTCACTCAAGCAAATAGGAAATTTTAGTAAATCAGTCTTAATTGATGCTATGCATACGGCAATTGTGCGAGTTTGGTTCTTTATAGGATAGATGTGGCGGTGGCTATTATTCTTGAACTCAGTGCAAAACGAAATAGAAAAATTATACATTAATCTGTAATCATTAATATGTTGATAATACGTAATACTGGCATGTAACTGTCTGTTATCTTCTATCATCAATTTTAGCAAAATTGTCTCAACTGAATTATTATCACAGTCTTTGATAATTAATGTCACTCACTTGATTGTAAAATTGTGTAGTAATATTATTCATGCATTAATGAGGATTGTCATACTAATCATGTGTGGTTAATTAGTTGTTCAAATAAGATAGCAAATGTACTGTCCAATGTTCCCGTATTTAAACAAAATTTAATCATGCATTCACAGTAAATTACAACCAAAGCATTTAACTTATTTATAAGTCCAGCGACGTGGTACTCTGCAGTCATATAAATTACATATAAATTCATACAGAAATCATTTTAATGGTGGCTCCTCCTTTGGCAGATTGCTAGCAGTTCGCCGTGATGCTTCGCGAATCGCGTAATTAATCGCGACCGTTAGCGTCCGCGATGACGCTACCGCGTTTCGGACGTCTGGGACGGTTACCGAACACGTAACGAATTTCTGCCTCAGCAGAACGAACGAATAAATGTTTCATTAAAAAAAATGTTCAAATGTTTGTATAGCTTATGGGACTTAACTACGTGGTCATCAATCCCTAAACTTATAAACTACTTATCAACTAGCTTATCCTAAGGACAGCACAAATATCCATGCCCGAGGGGGGATTCGAACCCCCGACCGTAGTTGCCGTGCAAACCGTGACTGGAGCGCCTCAGTCCCCTCGGCCACCGCGGCCGGCATTCATTAAAATCAATTCTTACTTCACTTATGTTCACTGGTATCACATAATCTTTCATATCGTTGCACTTATAACAAATTAGAACTTTCACTTTGTTTTAACTTTATTACTTATATTATTTGAGCACTCCGCGGACCGCGTACGAACGTCTGATCTACGTCGCGGGGCGGCAGATACTGCTGCTTGCCTGCTCTCCCACAGGCGAGCGCTGCTATACGATAAAGTCTCTGACCTGAGGAGCCATATCGATAACTGTTCACAGAGAAATATTTTACATTGACAAATTAAACATAATAAATAATTAGTCATATAGAAAACATACAAAGCATAAATAAAATAAAATAATATATACATAAACAATTACAATACAGATAATAAATAAATAAGATGAAAGGTTCGCAGTCAAGTTACATACATACATTGTGCATCACGATAATTAATTAAGTCACATAAGAAGTTAATTACTACATATTCATTATAAACTGGTTCAAACGAATAATATGTTTCAAAATGAAGCTCATTCCTCGATATAATTAAGTCTTACCTTAAGGGTTACCTTACAAGGGAAGCTGTATTCGGAGAAGTCAGCTTGGAGAGATTATATTCGTAATATCACATTTCTTTGTGATTTTTTGTTTCATTAATTACAGTTAAATTGAAATACCATCATTTGCACTGTACCTTACGAAATGTGCCAAAACGGACTGCCCTCAGTCTCAATGCAAGCATGACGTTGGCGAACAAGATGCTAACACACCTTGATAAATTTCTCTGTTGTGTTTCGGACCACATCTGAAGCAGCTAAAATTCCTGACAGCCAATTCCATCTCCGTATTCACCGGAGTCTCATACACAAGTGACTTTAGATATCCCCATAGGAAATAATTAAGAGGACTCAGGTGATCTCACAGGCCAGGGAATAGAATCTCCCCTTACAATCAACAACCAGGTAATACAGCACTGGGATGATTGTGGACACACACATTGAAGTGAGGCGGTGCACCGTCATGCTGTAACCAAATCCTCTCACTTAGTACCAAGGGTACGTTCTCCAACTACTCAACTACAACTCTCTGCAAGGAAAGTACAGTTGGATAGTCAGGCGCTCAGGTAGAAGATGTGGCCCAATGAGATTGTCACCTAGAAAGCCGACCCAGATATTCACAGCATGTAAATTAACTGTACTGTAGGTGTAAACTTCTACGCATGTTAGTTGTAAATAGGCTTGAAAACAGTAGTACGGGCTTCTCCGATCCTAGTTTCCCTACCTCATATTGGCCAGTGGAGCATTCTGTATATCTTGTTAAATCTATTTCTCTTCCTTGAACTTTAATCCGTTTCAAAATTTCTCCTTGCTTTTCTTCACAGCTTCCTCAGTGTACAGATTCGAGAAGGGAGCAAGACCGGGCTGCAGTATTTTACGAATGTTTTTTCAGTATAAGTTTTATATAACTTTTCATTCTATATATTTTGAACCTATTACCTTCGGAATTTTAAAGAGTCTATGCCAGTCATCACTTCTCAAAATCGGCAAAAACTATAAACGAATTTTTGTCTTTCCTTAACCTATCTTCTAGGATAAGTCGCAAGGCGACCTTTGTATCATGTGTTCCTATATTTATCATTTATTATAAATTCATACTGATCTTTCTCGTAGTCAGATTCTACCGTCTTTCCATGGTTCTGTAAATGATGACTACCTGTTCTGTAATTTCACACCATTCTGCACATGCTTTCTTTGGAACTGGAATTATTATACTCTTTTTGAAGTCTTAGGTGAGACGGAAAAGATAATAGTCATTTTCTACATTAGAAAAATATAACTATGTATATATGTCTTTTAATACATTTGATCCTGACCTACTCAAAGTTATTTATAAAACCAAACGTTTGAGGAAGGGTGCAATATTTACATCACAGCTGTGATTCAACAGCTCTCTAAAAAGCTTACAGATTGCCTTTCCTTCAATTAATAACGTCTAATCATAATGATCCAGAAACAGTGTGAAAAGGATCGACAGTTTTCGAAGTACTATGTTGGTCGTGGATCAAATATATAAAATATATAAATGGGGCTGGATGGGGGACAGGGGGAAAGAAATACCAGGCTAATATATTTGTTTTCTTACATTTGATCTTGGACCTACCTATGGTATCAAGGCTATCCACCAACGTTAGATTTTTCAATGCTTTATCAAATCAAACTTTATTTAAGTTCTGATGAGCTTATTAACTTGTTGTATAATTTAAACTGCATATTTACGTAATAAGCACCAAAAAGGCCAAATGCTCCAAATACTCAACACAACACAACTGAAACCAATGGCGTGAAAATGCTGTGTACAATCTTCGTACTATAATAAAATTATATATTAAACATATAAAGATTTCAATACATTCATCGAGGTTAATGTCTTACACAAGTACATTTTCATTTCTTTGAACAAGATTGAAAATTCGATGTTTGCTCAAAATAAAATTGTCCTCATTGTTCATCAAGATTTGAAGAACATGACACCCGTTTCTAATATATAAAGCAGAGTGTCCGTATATTTGTACGTGTTGCATACAAATCTACAGTTTTGCTCCAATGTTTATGAAATTTTGTACACGTAAGCTTTAATCCACGAGGACGGTCGCCATAAGTGTAAGATTCACATACGATATATAGTTCACGAGATATGACGTCATAAACAATGAGATACACGAAAAATTGCTGCATTTTGCGACAATGTTGCTCATTTTCTCCTACACCACTGGACCGATTTCAACCAAATTTGGTACACACATTCCTTACCGTGAGGTAACAATTGCTGCATGGTTAAGAAACACATACGGCACATGGTTCAAAAGATATTACGTCATAACCAACAGAAATCGCAAAAAATGCCACATAATACGGCGAGACTTTTGAAATACACTGTATGAGAATGACAGTACTTAGCGACTTGCAACAAACTTTAAACATAATTTCAAACCATTATTAATCTTTTTCTCGCTGGAAACCATAGTAAAATGATGAAAGGAAAAAAGTTTCTCGCTTACTACTTTTCCGCTGTTTATGGAGCTCTCGGCTCTCGGTATGACGTTACAATTTATAATTTGAACACTACAAATTGTAACGACAGGAAATTTTACATACAGTATACACACATATAGCTGAATGTACCTTCTAAATTTTAACACATTCCGACACGCAGTTCATGAGATATGAGCACATAAACAGTAACATTCCGGTGTTCATGGACTAAAACTTCGGCTTTCGGTATGACGTTACAATTTATAATTTCTACAATACAAATTGTAGCTGCAATAAATTTTACAGACAATATGCATGCATAAAGTTGAGTATACCTTCTAAATTGTATCACAGTACGACACGTAGTTCATTAGATATGAGCACATAAATAGTAACGTTCATGGAAAACCGTATCATCACGCAAGTTTTAATCTATTACTTCTTTACTACTAAATATATTCCCAACAGATTTTACAGACATACAGCCCTTATACAAATGAATATATACCTGAAAAATGGCAGGAATAAATAAATAAATACCCGGGCAATAGCTTTTCCGTAGTTTTTTTAAACTACTCACTTATATTCTACTCGCTCTAGTAACATAATTTACAGCTTCATCCACACTTGTCGATAACAATAATATCTGCAGCATACATTCCAAGGAGCGATGCTGTATCCAGTCAAATACAATATTTCCAATGATTGCGGCTGATATATCTTTGTCATTTGCTGTAAGAAAGTCCTCGATTGTCCAGATTTGGGCAAATCGAAAGATGCTCGGGGTCTAGACCTCACCGCATTAGCATAGCACATATCCTTTCTCGGGCCGGAAGCCACCACCTGTGCATATGCGTACCCTCACCTCAATACGTTTGAAGGTTCGCCATACTTCTTGGGTTGATCGCCAAAGTCTATAGTTCTTCTGAAATTCGGATATCACGGTTTCTGAAATGGTTTCTGCTTTTTAGGATTGAGCTTGCTTCTGATATTTCTTCCAGAGAATGACTTTCGCAGAATGTCATCTGTGTGTACCCTTTAACAGAGAATGTTTGCACCTATAAGGCTCTGTGTGATGTCAACGTTTGAAGCAAACAGGCGCATTGCCACTTCGCGCTTCTCACAGCCAGTGAATGAGTCTGATAGGAGTCAAATTGTGAAGTGTCGGGCTGAACCTTTCAGAGAAGTTGGACGTGCTGTGTCAGTTGTGCAGTGGTGCTGGTTGCAGTGGTCAAGTGGTCACGTGAACACCTGTGGACGATGTTCTCTCCGTCCACGCAGCACAGACGCCCGCCATGATCGTCGTATTGTAAGGGCAGCAGTGGCAGATCGTACAGCTACACAGCACCGATAATAGTCCTGAAGTGTCGACACGAACTGTTGCCAACCGGTTACTAGCAGGGGACTATGGGCACGCATACCTCTAGCCTGTGTTCCACTAATGCCACAGCATCAACTTGCATTACTCGACTGGTGCCGTCAGAGGATCATTGGAAGGAGGAACGGCAAGTGATAAAAGCAGATTCTGCGTGCGTAAGGTGATGGTCTATGAGATGTTTCTTGGGGGGAATGGTGCCCAGCGCTCGGTATGTGCAGAATGTTGTAAGACCCGTACTCGTGGTATTCTTGCAATAGGAATGCGATGTGTTGTTGCTACAGAACAATGTTCCCCAACACACTGTGCGTAAATCTTAACGTGATTTGCAAGACATAAAGCAATTTCCCTGACCAGCATGATCTCCGGACTTGTCTCCAATAGAGCTCGTGCGAAATATGAAGGCACGACACCTGCCACGTGCGACTCGTCAATCTAGATCTGCATAGATACTCTGCAAACCACATTTAAGTGCCTGGCAGAGGGTTCATTAACCACTTTCATAACCGTTCTCTACCGTTCCATTCTCTAATAGTACTTAAATCGTTCCGTTTTTCATCTGATTTCTCTTATTTTATTGGGATGGTAATGTCTCCCTACGTAGGTAGGTGCTAGCAAAATATTTAACATTCAGAAGTAAAAGTCGATGACTGAAATTTCGCAAATAGATCTTGCCGCAACGAATAACGTCCTTCTTTTAATGATTTCCACCTCAAATCGTGCAACATTTCCGTGACGCTTTCCCCCCTGTAACGTGATAAAACAAAACGAACTGCTCTTCTCTGAACCTTCTCAATGACTTCCGTCAGTCCCACCTGGTGAAGATCTCCACTCCAGGAGAGGACGCATAAGTGTGATGCGGGCAGTCTCTTTGGTAGAACTGTTGCATCTTCGAAGCGTTCTGCCAATGAAACGTAATCTTTGGTTCACCTTCGCCACAATATTTTCTATGTGTTCTCTCCAGTCTAAGTTGTTCGTAATTGTAACTCCTAGGTATTTGGTAGAATTTACGACCTTAAGGTTCGACTGATTAATCGCATAATTGAAGTTCAGGAGATTTCTTTTAGTGGTCATGTGCATTACTTCACACTTTTCTTTATTTAATAGCAATTGCCAATTTTCGCACCATGTAGAAATTATGTCTAAATCGCTTTGCAGTTGCTGTTGTCTTCACTAACCAATAAACGACAGCATCATCCGCCAACAATCTAAGGGAGCTATTCAGATTGTTTCCTAAATCGTTTATAAATACAAGGAAGAGTAGGCGACCTATAACGCTTCCCCAGAGAACGCCAGATATCACTTACCGTCAGTTACAACGAACTGTGTCCTTTCTTATAGGAAATCGTGAATCCAATCGCACAATTGGGGCGATATCCCATACTCACGCAATTTCATTAGCAGCCGCTTGTGAGATACAGTGTCAAAAGCCTTCCGAAAATCCAGAAATATGGAATCGATTTGAGATACCTTGTCGATGGCACTTATCACTTCATATGAATAAAGGGCAAGTTGTGTTTCGCAAGAGCGATACTTTCTGAATCCGTGTTGAGTATTGGTTAATAGGTCATTCTTTTCGAGGTAGTTCATAATGTTCGAAAAAAGTATATGTTCCAAAATCCTACAGCAAATCAACGTAAATGACATTGGCCTGTAATTTTGGAGGTAACTCCTTCAATATTGGAGTGACTTGGGCAACTTTCCAGTCTTTGGGTACGGATCTTTCGCTGAGTACTGCGTGAACAGGTCGAGCAGGCGTGGAATAATGTATCCCAAGACAGTATTCACCATCTGTAGGATCGAATAGATGCCAGAAGTAGCGGCCGTATTGGCACCTGTGGTGGTTAACCGACGTACTAATATGAGTGATTCAGCATGGATCGACACCTGGAACTTCAGTACCGCTTGAGCTATTTATCTCTAAATCTAATCATTTCATATGCATTGTTTCAACAATAAACCTTGAGTGAATTGAAAAACTCTATGAAGGTTTACTAATTTTTATTTAGGACAGTGTATAAAATGAAGAATGGAAATGGGGAGAAAAAATGTTTCTAGGAAGAGAAATTTGTTAACATCGAATATCAATTTAAGTTTCGGAAGGTATTGATACTGAAAGTAGCCTGCTACAGGAGCGAAATGTGTGCTATAAACAGTTCAGGCAAGTTGAATTGCGAAGATTAGATGGGTAGTACGAATGACCTCTTAGGAAGTTCAAATATTCAAATGTTTGTTAAGCTTAAGGGACTTAACTGCGGGGTCATCAGTCCCTAAACTTACAAACTACTTATGAACTACATTATACTAAAGACGACACAGACATCCATGCTCGAGGGGGGATTCAAACCTCCGACCGTACCGGCCGTGCAGACTGTGACTGGCGCGTCGCAGACCGCTCGGTCACCGCGGCCGGCTTCTGAGGAAGTACTGAATAAAATTGTGGAGGAAACAAATTTGACTAAAAGAAGGGGTCTATTGCTGGGACACATTCTGAGCCATCAAGATATCGTCAATCTAATACTTGATGGAAGTGTAAGGAGGGGGGAAGGGATAAAAGCAGCAGAGGGGGACCAAGAGACCAACATATTAAGCAGATTTAAATAGTTGTTGTTTGCCGTTTTTATTTCGAGACTAGCTGGTGTAACGATACTGCTGACCCCCTCATCTCAATGTTATCGTACGACACTGTCTGCCTGGTCCTCTCATCTCAATGTCATCCTACGATACCGTCTGCGTCGGATCCAGAATCGAGTGGTTGAATAGTGGTAAAAGTTGCGTGTGAAGTTAGTTAAAAACGATATAGCCAGTCTAAGAATCAGTTTAGGACAGTGTCTCGGTGATACTGTGATTAAAACAAGTGATAGATTTCATTAATTAAGAGATTCATATATTTTATATTTCTATAAACGATAGTTGCGTCATTGTATGTTATTTCAAGACTTAAACAGACGAATTGTAAAATCTTTTGTAAAAAACAAAAAGAAATGAAAAATAACAGCATTGTATGCATGTTAGGCTCATAAACAAGTTGTGTAGATCAGCTAATTGTTTCAATTTCTGTAAAGTCGAAATTTGTATATTGTGTTTCTTTGTATATATTGACTAACGTGAGATTTTAAACCCAGTTTCAAAATTGACAATATAATTGATAGTTCAATATAGGTTAGGAACATATATGATGTATTCATTAACAAATTAACTGATATTTAACATCGTACTTTGTTGTCAATAGAAAGATCGGAAATTTCGTCTTAAAAACACATGTGCCATCTAAAATTATTGTATGCATAGTTTTCATTTTATATTTTGATTATTTTTGTATACATGAAATATTTTACTGTTGTGTTCGTTAATTGTAAATTACTATATTCAATTGTTATGAACAATGGATAATGTAACGTCATTAATGCCAATGTTATATATTTGCCTCACCGCCTTGCGTGGGGGAGTTCGAGTTTGGTCTTTTGTCGAGTACTTTGGAATCTGTCAGTCTGTGTTGTTGTGGTAATTTGTGGACGTTATTGTAATGTTTTGGTGGAGAAGAAATTCGATTTAAATTAAAGAGGAAGTGAAAAATTGTAGAGTATTTATTTCTACCACGACGCCTCAGGAGAATAATGTTGCAGCGAGCAGAACCCCCATACATCGGAATGTTTAAGAGATGAGTATTATGTTTGAAAGTGGTAGAATGAAATGTAATTACTTAAATCTATCAATATGTTTCATATAGTGACCGAAGACCGGACTGGGTCGGGAGCGACTAGCGACGACCGACCGATCAAACGTCGCCGCTAACGAGAAACACTCCACGAAACCACAGAGACGACAATAACAATAACAACAACCAATCGAAAACAAAGATCTAAACGAAAGCCAAATCGGAACCGTGACAGAGCAGAGTACGAAGCCAGATAACCACTAAATATCGAAGGTAAACGGAGCGCAGTCAACACAAGACTGAGGAGCTGGGCCCTATATAGTGCGGCTCTCTGCGCAGATGACCGGCGCGGTAGGCGCGCCACGGCGTGCACCCCTCTGTCATGTACCGTACAAACATTTATGTACCCAGTGATCTTCCTCTTGGTTTAAAGATCATGGGCGCAAAAATTCATAAAGATTGTAGCAAAACTATGCATTTTGAAAATTCCGTAAATTAAGTACCCTCCACCACGCACCGAACGAAATTTTATAGACTGTGACATTCCTCTTGTTTTTAAGATAGTGTGTGCAAAATTTCATCAATATAGGAACAAAACTATAGATTTCTATGCAAGGGAAACGCAGGGTCACATTGAAAAACACACTTTGTTGTTCTCAAATATTCCCAGTTTTATTTCATACAACCCTTGTTCTGAGAATAACTAAAACAATAAAAAAAAGGATCTGTGAAATCGGTCGAGACGTTCTCAAGTTATGGCACGACCAAGGTATTTAGGGATCAATTTTTATGTTGCAAAATACCCCCCCCCCCAATGCACCGTATGAAACTTAAGTTAGACGGTGACGTTCCTCTTATTTTGAAGGTCAATCGTGCGAAATTTCGTGAAAATAGGAATGAAATTGTAGATTTGGTGAGTCTGTAGGAGAAGTATGCTGCGCCATGCAGCTATCACAAAATACTTTATTAGCTGACGTTTTCTACCTATAAACTGTATTCCTGGCAAATTTCAGCTTCATAGGTGAAGTAGTTTTCGAGATTTCGTGTTTAGTCATTGAGTGAGTGAGTGAGTGAGTGTCCTTTCGCTTTTAGACAGATAGTGATTAAGAATACAGATTGCTTAATTTTGGATGCAAGAGAATTAATGTAGACTTGCAGACAAAAATAGCTAGTAACATGCAAATCTGTAATGCTAACTTTATTTGGTACAAATTCATGTTTGCTGCGGCAATGTTAAGGCATCTACAGCGAAACTGTTGTGAGCGGTAGACTTCTTTTCGTTTCATCATTTTGTGTGTGTTCAGTTACAAAACGCTTCAAAACGTCCGGAATTGCAGGTCCCTAATTGCTCCTATTTTCCAGTAATAGACGCATAAACCTGGGTATTCTCACGCGGTGGCCTCTCATTACTTACGACGTCGTATCTCCTGAGTTATGTGTCGTGCTCTTTTGTTTTTGGGCAGGAACCTTCGTGAGCGTATGGTGAACAGTTCACCAAAGTTTCATTGCAAATCGAATGAATGGTTTATGAACACATAGGGGAGATACAGACAAACATTATATATATATATATATATATATATATATATATATATATATATATATATATATATATATATATGAGGCGCGTCCAAAAAGTAAGTTCCGTTTGGTAATAAAATGAAAATGAAATTGTACACAGTTACAGAAGGAATTTTTATTGCACAAAATTCTACATCTCTTAAACATAACTGTATACCTTCTTCATAGAAATCTGCCGCCTGTGTCTTCAACCAGTTGTAAACAGTTTCTTTCAGAAATTTGGGGGAAGTCCATAGCGAGAGCACTAATTGTAAACCTACGGTTTTCCTGGATCTTGTCATCAATCGCGTGAACCAGTTCTTCTGTAACCATAGGTGGACGCCCACTTCGTTCTTCATCGTGCACATCACTACGCCCGCCATTGAACTGTCGGACCCATCTTCTCACCATCGAATCACTCATCGCATTTGGTCCGTAAACATCGCAAATTTGCCGATTAATTTCACTTGGTTTCACTTTCCTCGCTTTCAGAAACCGAATCATCGACCTGATTTCACAGGCGGCGGAATTTTCAATCAATGCCGACATTTCAAGCAAGCACAAAAAAGCGAACGTAACTGACAGCGATCTCCAAATGGCGCACGTTCTTCTCCTTGATACACGTCGTCTACAGCGCATGTGCGGAACTGCAATCGCGCAGCGCTACTGCGGAGATAAATTGAAACGGAACTTACTTTCTGGACGCGCGTCTGGAGAGCTGCATCAAAACCAGTTTTCCGACACATGTGAAAACAGGTTCGATTCAGGAATTATAAAAGTTGGCGCACTTACGGATCTGTGCAAAATTTGAAGCGACGTGTAATTCTTAAAGTTCTCACACTAGAAGTTTTTTCAAACATTCGCCTCATAATTATACAAGGTGTACACGTTAATTGGCCTAACAGATGCATGCAAGTAGGAGGAGTTGCGAGCAGACACTGATAAGTCATAATGAGGCCATATAGAGTGACCGTTGTGTAGAAATTATGCGTGGGTGAGTCACACATGCGCTGATTACTGCACGACGCTTTTGAGTGACATCACCGATGGTTTGTTAGACCATTTTAATTACATTATGAGTGATGAAACATGGTTTTATGTCTCCGGTCAAGTGAATTCAGAGAACACAGGGTACTGTGCAAAGAAGAACCCTAACTTTATGTGTATCAGCAACCACACCACCGTGAAGAAATCGGCGTTTGGGGTCGTCATTTAACCCTATCCTCAACACGGTTACATATACGAAAATTTTCGATACATTTTCTGCTCCAATCACTGAATATGAACGGCAATTGTCTTTCTTTTAGCATCATGGGGAAACATGCAACACATGTCTAAGGTATATCTGGAAGGAGTCCATGGAGTCTTCTCTGAGGAATGAACTCTCAGCAAAGATTTATGGCCACTACATTCGGCGGAGTAAGGTATACGAAACAAGTTCACAAGAACTGAAAGATATCAGCCGTGAAGTTGCCGTCATAGATATTCGAACTTTACTTGGTTGTATCAGTATAAGCTTACACGTGCACAGCTGCGTATTGACAATTCAGCGGGTGACGTTGAGCAGCTCCTGTAAATGTTTTTTCGCTGTATTTTCTATAGTAAGTCCATTTCAACTCTTCGTTTTTGTAACTTCACCTTTGTAGTCACCCGAGCAAATTTAATGTGCTCCACCCTGTAGATGTGAAAGGGTATATTGTGTTGGCTCGACTCTTCCTGGCACGTACGCTCTTAGTGTTTCAGCAGTAAGCCTTTCCTACGTAAAAACGTTAACTAAGATCTTTTATTTAGATGACCACCATTGGATCTCTCATTCACATGCGCGTCATCACAGAGGTAGGTATTTGACAGAACCGATGATGGTCATCTAAGTAAAAAGATAATCTTGGGAGGTTTTTTTACATCATAGCCATTGGTTGAGGCTTAATATTAAATGATCAAACAGTCCTCAATACATTACCATTTCTGAACCACCCTAATCCACAGAATATCCAGACCTTATTTTACCTTACTCTGTTTTGGAGTCAACATATGTTTGTAATATCTCCCAGTACTTTTGTCTAACATTTACTTTAATGATATGATGATGTAAATCAACTTTCAATTTTGTACAGCCGCTGTTCATCTACTTTCTATGTCAATACCAGTCTAGCTTTACATTGTATCACATCGGCTTTGTATCTTTCTTTGTTAGTACTAATATTCCAAATTATTCTGTACTCTGTCCTTACGGTAATTCTTTTATTTATTTGTGAACACTATAATTGAATACGTTTATTTTCAGCGTTTTTCAGTTCGAGTGCATACCTCCGATTTGTTTCCTTCTCAGTTCTCCAATGCACCCCACCTATACCTCCTATCCAACCCCTATATTTTTGTCTATTTGTTTATTTAGTTATAATATTGTGCCAGGTTGTGTCACCTTGTGTTTTGAACAATCCTTAAAATATTAGATTCTCGTTTAATTTTATTTTTTATTCAGTGTAGTCATGTTGTAAGAATTTATGTTTGCACTGTTTTTCTATATATGGTATTTATGTTTCCTTTTTTCAATACTATTCATTTACTGATTTCATTCGAATATTTATTTACACTCTATCTGCTCCATCAAAGAAGTTAATTTACTTTTCTGTATGTCACATCTCTTCTGGTTTACTGACAACACAAGTTCTTTGACTGAACTTCAGTGAATGTCTGATGATGGCCTAATAAGCCGAAAATCTATTCACAAATAAACAAACCGTAGAAAAAACACAAAATTGTGTACTTTAATTTTCATAATGATCTTTTTCTACCAAGAAGCGATGGAAGAATCAGTTAACATGAAAATTAGATGCGTTATACGTTGCTTGACATTTTTACAATGTTTTCAATTTCATATCGGGCTGTCCACTTAATCATGATTTGTTATATGTAACAACAACATTGTTTGTCTCTTACCGTCTGCTACTGAGGTTGGTATCTGCTCTCATTTGTGTACCTGATCCCCTGACGAAACTCCCCTCCCTCTGCTTGATATTCTCTATTTTTGCTGATCTACTTCGGTAACCACCTTAGACTGATGAACAATGTTCATGAATGGATCGAACACGTGTTTTATAAGTCATTTCATCTGTGGATGAATTACATTTTCTTAAGATACATTGAATCTCGGAATGGAAACGGCTTTCCTTGCTACTGGTTTCAAGTTATCAGCACACTTACCATCGCTCCAGATTGTTACTTCTAGCTACAAGCTATGGTGAACTCATGAATGGTATCAGTTTGCTGCAGGAGGATGGTAGTCAAGGAATTCGCCGACAAGAAAAGTCTGGCTCGAATATTTCCCAGTGAATAATAGCACAAATTTTTAATACATCTGTAAATTCGTTGCATTTTATGAAGAGGATGTCTATTGTCAGTTTGTTTCTGTATTTTTATTGATTTTGTATTTCAATTTCTTAGTTCATGTCTAAATATGGGTCACCTAGGAGAGAAAGGAAATCAGTTGTTAACTTCCTATTGACGATGAAATCATTACCGAGGGAGAGCAGTGCAATAGAGCAGAGGTGGGAGGAGGAAGAATCGATTCGATTTGGTAGCTGGGGACTGGGAGAGGCGTTGTGCAAGCGGAATCAGTCGACAGGCAACAAACATGAATCATTCTGTGACCTGTTATACTGCCAATGCCGACTTGCCAGCCTACTTGCAGGAGGGTTTTGTGTCCTGTAGTTATTTTATGTACTGTTGGTGACCATTTCGTGCAAGGATATGCTTACTACTCATTACTGCCAATCAGAAGACAAAAATAAATTGAAAGTCTTATTGGGAATCAATTATGTGGAGTTTATTACGCAATTTAGAGAACAGTATAGTTTGAGCTACTAGAAACACCTTCACTATTTTGATGTTAACAGTGAGAGTTAGGCAAAAGTTGCTCTGAACGTGAATAAAATTTTATGAGCCCACACACACACATACAAGCGCGCGAGCGTGCGCGTACACATACAAGTGCGCGCGCGGTCAAAAAAGAAAGTTATCTACACGCAACTCACACTGCAACTGCTGGTAATAACCCTAGTGAAATTATTGAGAAGGACTAGAACGAGTCGAGTGTGGTACAAAGCATAATAATCAAAGAAATGTCCACCGCAGTTAAGCTGATTAAATGTCTGCACATCAGAGGAGGAGATTCACAGTGGACGAACACGAAACTCGAGCAACGTTTTAGAATTTCTGAGATAAAATGCAACATCTACATCTACATAGATACTCTGCAAATCACATTAAAGTTCCTGGCAGAGGGTTCATTAACCACTTTCATAACTTTTCTCTACCGTTCCATTCTCTAATAGCGCGCGGGAAGAAAGAACACCTAAATCGTTCCGTTTTCGATCTGATTTCTCTTATTTTATTGGGATGGTCAGGTCTCCCTAAGTAGGTGGGTGCTAGCAAAATATTTTCACATTCAGAACTAAAAGTCGGCGATTGAAACTTCGCAAACAGATCAAGCCGCAATGAATAACGTCTTTCTTTTAATGATTTTCACCCCAATTCGTGCAACATTTTCGTGAGGCTTTCCTCCCCGTAACGTGATAAAACAAAACGAGCTGCCCTTCTCTGAACCTTCTCAATGTCTTCCGTCAGTCCAACCTGGTGAAAGTTCCACAAGGGGCAACAGTACTCCAGGAGAGGACGCACAAGTGTGATGTAGGCAGTCTCTTTGTTGGAGCTGGTGCATCTTCGAAGCGTTCTGCCGATGAAACGTAACCTTTGATTCGCCTTCCCCACAATATTTTCTATGTGTTCTCTCCAGTCAAAGTTGTTCGTAATTGTAACTCCTAGGTATTTGGTAGAATCTACGACCTTAAGGTTTGACTGATTTATCGCGTAATTAAAGTTCAGCGGATCTCTTTTAGTGGTCATGTGTATTACTTCACACTTTTCTTTACTTAGTGTCAATTGCCAATTTTCGCACCATGCATAAATTTTGTCTAAATCGCTTTGCAGTTGCTTTTGATCCTCAATTGACTTCACTAACCGATAAACGACAGCATCACCCGCGAACAGTCTAAGGGAGCTATTCAGATTGTTTCCTAAATCGTTTATAAACACGAGGAAGAGTAATGGACCTATAACTATTCCCTGTGGAACGCCAGATATCACTTCTGTTTTACTCGATGACTTACCGTCAATTACAACGAACTGTGTTCTTTCTGATAGGAAATCGTGAATCCAATCGCACAATTGGGGAGATATTCCATAAGCACGCAATTTCATAAGAAGCCGCTTGTGGGGTACAGTGTCAAAAGCCTTCTTGAAATCCAGAAATATGGAATTGATTTGAGATCCCTTGTCGATGGCACTTAACACTTCATGTGAATAAAGGGCAAGCTGTGTTTCACAAGAGTGATACTTTCTGAATCCGTGTTGACTACTGGTTAATAGGTCGTTCTCTTCGAGGTAGTTCATAATATTCTAAGAAAGTATATGTTCCAAAATCTTACTGCAAATCGACGTCAATGAGATAGGCCTGTAATTTTGGGGATCACTTCTATTGCCTTTTTTGAATATTGGAGTAACTTGGGCAACTTTCCAGTCTTTGGGTACGGATCTTTCGCTGAGTGATCGGTCGTAAATTATAGCTAAGTACGGAGCTATTGTATCAGCATACTCTGAGAGGAATCTAGTTGGTATACAATCTGGCCCGGAAGATTTATTTTTGTTTAGTGACTTAAGTTGTTTTACTACTCCAGGAACATCTACTTCTAAGTTTCGCATGGTGGCAGCTGTTCTTGGACTGAATACTGGAGTGTTCACTTCGTCTTCTTTGGTGAAAGAATTTCGGAAAGCTGTGTTTAGTAATTCTGCCTTAGCAGTACTGTCATCGGTAGTATTACCATTGCTATCGTGTATTGAAGGTATTGTTTGTGTTTTGTCGCTAGTGTACTTCACATATGACCAGAAGTTTCTGCAAGATTACGAGACATGTTGCTGGTGGTTTTATAGAACCGCGTTTCGGATTTTCATTTGACTCAGGCAACTACTACGTGGTTCCGTTGTCAACACTAGCGGAGTTGAACTGAACGAACCATCACCGACTGGTTCATGAAAAGAGTCATCGTCTACAGCGAGGAGTACAGTGTCCGACCCTGGCCCGAATTGTCATAGTCTACCTGGTCTACTGCTCGAGTTAACAGCCAAACTTGGCGCAATTTTCTTTTTACTGGACTTTGGCTTCATTAGTGTTTAATTTACTGTTAGTGTTCATTCAAATAATTATGCTAAACAGATTCTCACATTACATTCTAACTACAGCGGCTCTCACAATTAATATCCTTAACCGTGAGATTAATTTCTACATGTTACGCAATAACTTTTGTAAGAGAGGCCGGGAGTTGCTCCTGCACATCCGTGCTTCAAAGTTCTAAAACAGTTTTGGGTTTGGTCAGGACAGGGTAACGAAATGAAACGCCTTCTTTTAAAAAAATGTTCAAATGTTTGTAGAGCTTATGGGACTTAACTGCGGCATCATCAGTCCCTAAACGTACAAACTACTTATGAACTAACTTATACTAAAGACAGCACAAACATCCGTGCCCGAGGGGGGATTCGAACGCCCGAGGCCGGACGGCCGCAACATTGCGCTCCAGTACGCGCGGCTAATCCGCCTCGGCGCCTTCATATAACCACATGTAATTCGAATGCAATAATTTAGGGAAACCACAGAACACCTAAACATGAGTAAAAATAGGATATTAACCATCGTCTTCTCAAATGGAAGTCCAGTGCTTTACTCTTACCCCACTTCGCTTGTCGGTTTGTGTTAACGAGAAGAAACGATCTAGCCATTAATTTTAATTTTTTAGTGAATTGTATGTTTCGTTGCGAATTAATCTGGAAATTTATAGTCGGTCTGAGGTCGGTAAATAATTTAGAAAATTACTTAAGAATTACATATATAAACCGAAGGTCAGGAATCAGAGTTTCTTTTACTCGTCAAATGATTCAAATAGCTTCGCAACATATTTACTAATAGTAATCGAGAAGGCGTTAGTATTTAGTGCTTAGTTAAGCTACGTATCTAAGAACAGTTTCCATGCAGAATAAATGTGTGATCAACAGTGCATGTTTCAGCCATGTTAGCCTTGTAGACAGTATGTTATTTGATTCTTTATACAGACGTAATTATGTTGTGTATCAGAACGGCTCTAAAAAAAAAACGAGAGTACAAACTGTTTCGCTGACACTGTTCCAAGAAGCATGATTTACCAATGCCGACAGTCTGTTACATTTCTGCAAGTGTTTACGGGGAAAGAAACTGTAAAAGAGACTGGCTCACCGGTTCCCAGAACTGACTGCCTCCTAATAGAGCTGTTCTGTTGTGTTGCGTTGTATGCGGAGCCCGGCGTATTTATATTCCCTCGCCAAGAGTTTTTCTTGCATACATGGACTCACTTCATTCTTTTTTCTCTATCTGCATTTCTGCGTATTAGGTCTGCATTCAGCCGTCAAAACTATTTAATAAGACCGTTACTCTAATTTTGTTCTGACTTCAGGCCAGATCCGCAATGGCGTTTACATAATTGTCCATTTCAGAAGCATTTCATACATTTCAGCTTGTGTTTAACGACGTATTAGCCGATTGGAAGATTGGACCTGTAGTTACATGTAAGGATATACATCGTTACAAAAGTCAGGGGATATTGACAGACATAGATACTGATGGCGGCAGTATCGCGTACACGAGGTATAAAAGGACTGCGTGGTGGTGGAGCTGTCATTTGTGCCCCGGTGATTCGTGTGGAAAGACTTCCGACGTGATTATGACCGCACCACGGGAATTAACAGATATTGAACGTCGAATCGGACATTCCATTTCCGATATAGTAAGGAAATCCAATATTCCAAGACCCACGGTCAGGTCAGGTGCGTGCCGAGACTGCCCAATACGTATTAGGGAACTGACAACGCAGTGGCTGGCTGACTGAGCTTGATAACCGAGAGCAGCGGCGATTGCCTTGATGAGTTCTCAGAGCTCAAAGACAAGCAAAACTATGGAAGCACAGTGCGGCGTAATTTGGCGTTAACCGACCATGGCAGCAGACGAACAACTCGATTAACTTTGATAATAGTACGACATCGATTTCAGTGCTTCTCCTGGACTTATCAGGACTTCGATTGCGTCTTGGACAATTGGAATACCATGACTTGGTCTGGTGTGTCCCGATTTCAGCTTGTTAAGAGCTGATGGTATGGTTCTAGTGTGGTGCAGACCACACGGAGCCATGGAACCAAGATGTCAACAAGGCACTGTGAAAGATGGTGGTGGTGCCATAATTGTGTGGGTTGTGTTTACACGGAATGGACTGTATCCTTTAGTGCAACTGAATCGGCCATTGAGTGGAATTGGTTATATTCGACTACTTATAGACCATTTGCAGCCAGATATGGACTTAGTGTTACCAACCAATTGGGGAATTTTTATGGATCCACCATGTGTCTGGCACCAAGCCGATCGCGATTCGTTTCAAAAAGATTCTGGATATTTCCAGCGGATGATTAGACCACCAGCTCTCCCGACGTGAATCCCATGGAACATTTATGGGACAAACACGAGAGGTAAGGTCACGAACAAAATTCTGCACCTGCAACACTTTCGCAATTATGGATGGCTATAGAGACAAAAATCGTTCAATATTCCTGCAGTGGACTTCCAATGACTCGATGTATCCGTGCCAATTTCGAGATGCTGTACTTCGCCGGGAAAGGTTAGACCCAACACGATATTACTTTTTTCAACTTAGTGTACTATACATTGTATTCAGGGTCTCTCCTTTGAAAGTGCTGTTTTCCAAACTGTTGCTTTTTGGATGTAATTCAATGTTTGTCTAAATGTTCAAATGTTTGTAAATCTATGGGACAAGACTACTGTGATCATCATTCCCTAAACGTACAAACAATTTAAACTAACTTCTGGACAACATACACATCCATTCTCAAGGGAGGACTCGAACCTCAGGCGGGAGTGGCCGCGACGACCCTGACATGGCTCCTAGAACCAAAACATTTTCAAATGTTTCATAGGCATTTTTCTCAGTTCCAGTTGCAGATTTCGAAACTTTTATGAAAGCAGTTAAAGTTATTCAGAAATTACAGTAGCCTTACTAACTGAACAGTGTATGGGAGGATAATGGTCCAGCATGAAACCAAGTAGCTCTCCATATAGCTATATTTCCTCTCTGGAGAACATTATAACACGGTTTGTGTTTCATTTGTATCGAGTTCACAAAATGCTTCAAACGACATTAAGGCACAATGTTTGAATATTGTGAAGGAAAGACCTTACTAGTTTGTTGGAACGTCAATTTATTTTATTATCTATATATTTATCATGTTCCGCAGGTTCCAGTTGAGGAGGAAGACTTCATGCTCATGAAACGAGTCAGTATTTCAGACTGTAACGCAAGACTACTAACAGATAGAACGAAATGTAAAGAAATCGTATGAACACGAAAGGCCTAAGCATTAGTAAATACAATCAACTGCGAACACAGAAAATAGCTAAATTTGAAAAATGTTTCCAGGAATTCTTCGACAGAATAGATTGAGCCATTCAGTTTACAGTTGAAAGTGCGTGGATTACTACGAAGCTTTTTGAATTCTTGTGGAAGCTTAATGAAAATGGATGAGGCAGATACCGCAGGTCTTTCTGGACAAATATCAAAGACATTTGATCCAAATGAAGATTCTATTTCTGAGCAGTTTTAACTGAGTGAGATCTGCAAGCTTTTGGTAATAAACTACGATTGTGGACAGTAATCTCTGACATGCGTGTTTTCTCACAGCAGAAATTCAACAAAAGAAGTCAGGAAATATGTTTATTCACTGTCATGATTCTGGTGGCGGTACATAATGTGGTCGGTACATCACTCATCAAACAGACCCGCCCGGGTAGCCGACCGTGTTGATGGCACGTTTGCAGGATGGGAAGAAGAGCTGCCGCGCGGGAATGGCCGCGTCGTCTAAGGCGTCATGCTTTGGACTGGGCAATTGCTCCCGTCGGTGGTTCGAGCCCTCCCTCGGGTATGGTTATATGTGTTGTCCTTATTGTACGTTAGTTTCAAGCAGTTTGTAAGTCTAGTGACTGATGACCACTGTAGTTAGCTTTACAAACATTTGAAAAATTATTAATCACCATCTTCCTCCATCAAAATCAAAAATATTTTGTTGACCCTCACATACATAGAGACAAATGATCATCACAGTAAAATAAGAGCAACCAGAGTGCTTTAGGACACTTTGTGCGCGAAATGGTTGAGACTATGGGTAGGACGAGAAGCGTGCCTGTATTGCCCAATAGGTTAAGGCGACCGCTAGCCCTAAATGGGAAATGCGGGTTAGGATCCCGGTCAAGAACAGATTTTCAAATTCGCCATTGAATTTTTTCAGTGCCCTGTAACAGTCGAGATGTTTTAATATTTCGAAGGAAATATTTGTGTGTTGCGGGCCAGCTTGCTTTAGGAGAAGATTCAGCTGCTTTGCGACACTCTTCCCAACCGAATCATTGCCTACATCCTGGTTACAGGACATGATGGTTCATACTGCCAAGTTTTCTGATAATTTGAGTTGATTTTTGTTTTTAGTGAAACATCTCATGCCCTCTGAATCTGTGAAAATTACTTCGTTTCCTGTTCCCCTTGTGTGTTGTCATTCAGTAAAGTAGTGTATGTTGCTTTCAACGATTTGGGGAAAGAGTTTTCGCTAATGTGTTGTGCAATAAAATATTTTTCTTGTTTTGAGTTAGTGTAGTATGTGATAAACTTAAGAATAGAACTGTTATGATGTCTTCTTCTGAAAAAGAGACTGAAGAATTCTGTACTGACTTAATGGCAAAATATGTACATGCTTCTGACTTAATGAGATTTGTATTTTGTGTGTTAAAGAGGCAACCGTGGAAGTAAAACGACTATCACGATTTTGGAGTTGTTCGTCCTTGACCCGAAGACAGTGTGATGTGGCTCGCTGTTCCTGAGACGGAATATGAACTAAGCTGCTTACTTAATGAAGTAGAGAAAATTTAGTATCGTGATGTGAGCAACAGGTGGGCTTGTAGGATTGTATAAGGTCTCTACAAAATAAGATTTTTGGCATTAGACTGTTTAATTAGTAGCAGAATTCACATCTGTTGGTCGTAATCGCCTATTGGAATGACTGTGGGTCCTTAACCAGTATGACTGCAGTTGAAGTCAGTAGAAGGAAGATATAATATTAGTGTCTGAGAAACTCGTTTGTTCGCTTTGAAGATGGATGATGAAATAAATGTACAAGTGAGATCAACGTTAAAATGAAACTTCTTACATTTCTGTGTCAACATTAAATACATACAGACAGAAGCTACATATACCATACAGTTGTTGGTATACATTACTTCAAATACGCTTACGGATAAATTCTATACAACTGGTGAAACCGGCAATGCCTCACAATTGATAAATGTGCACGGGAGCTGGATATGCACCCTACAGTCCTTCCCTTGATCTCTCTACAGATCGTTTCCCCCATTTCTATGCCTGCTTCTTACTTTCCCCCTTGTTCTCTTAAGTTTCTCTCTACCCTCTCTATGCCTATTTCCCAGCTTCCTCTTACGCTTCTCTCTGTGTTAGGTAGCTGAAAACTCGGAATTACTCAAGTATTTGTTTATTCCAATATTCACTTAGTCCATATACACCTCCCTCCTCTCTCTGTCCATTTAATCCTCCTTCCTCCGTCTCTGTCTACATATTTCTGCCTCCTCCTCGACTACCTCCGCTTCTTCCTTCCTTCCTGTCCTCCTCCTGCTCCCTGTGTTCACCATTCCACTCCCCAGCCCCTTGTCAATACCTCCCCCGCCGTCTGCCAATCTCCTCCTGTCCCCTCTCTAATTTCTTGTTGATCAGTCGAAGTTTGAAGTAATTGTATGTATAAAGTGATGCTTCTCTTATATTGATGGTCAAGTGTGTAAAATTACAGCAACATCGTAATAAAACTGTAGAATGGTGTCTGTTGTAAATTGCCAACCGCCATGTTCCGTACCATTTATTACGCAGAGAAATGGCAATGAAACCTTCACGGGTTTTTAGCCGAGTGGCGTCATCGTCCAGGCGCAAGTTCCGATGAATTGCGTATCCTTCATCTTCAGGCGAAGTGTCGGGATGCTGTTGCTGCTCACTCCTTTGCTTCCCTCTCTGTGAGGGAGTGTACTGGGGAGTTTGTAGCCACTTGCCTTCTACTCCTCTGTGTACTTTGTGATGTGTGTGTGTCTTTCACTGTTTATTAAATGTCTGTGTACTGAGGTTCTGTATGTGTTTCTAGTACTCGCCCTGGGTAGGCGTGGTGTTGATTTTGTTGGATAGGGCTGGCTTTAGGGATAGGTGTTAGGATTTTCCTCTTTGATCTAAAGGTCAAAGATGGTCAGGGGACGCTTGTGTTTGTTGCGGGACATGTCATACCGACCTAAGGAATGGATAAGTTCGTTCCAGATCTGGAAGAACTCGTGCTAGATCTTGGAAATGCTCTATTAGGAGGGGAATCCACCAGCAGCATATAAGTCGGCCGTGGGAAAACCATAGGGTATGTGTAGGGCTCTGTTGAGACAGCGGTTCCGTAGGGTTTGGAGCTTATCCAGGTGATTTCCTGGCTGCGTAGCCCACGCAGGGCAGGGAGGTATGCTGGGTCATTCCGTAAATAGGAAGAAAACACATACGGACCTGTACGTCAACGCTACAAGCTGTCACCATCCAGCGCAACGCAACTCGGTACTTAACACCGTGGTACACAGGGCCAGGTCCATTTGTGACAAGAAGATCTTACTAGGTGAATTACTGCACCTAAAAGAAATTTTTAGAAGAAACGGCTACAACGAGACACAAGTAAGAAGAGCCTTGAGGAATGATAATAAGAGGAGAGGAGAGGGACCAAAAGAGGAGGAAACAATAGATTGCACGTTCCTACCATATGTGGGGCCACCAACGGCCAAGATCGCAAGAATCCTCAAGAAACATAAAGTGATGATCGACTTTTATATAGCAAGGAAAATCAAGGATTTTCTTGGATCGACAAAGGACCCACTAGGAAACCGGGTGTTTATAAAAGAGTGCAAATGTCGGATGCAATACTGAGGGCAGACTCAACGTAGCATCTCACAACGTCGCGCAGAACACATAAGAAATGTGCGTCTTGGATAGGTAGAGAAATCCGCTGAGTCAGAGCACAGCCTCAGCGAAAAACAGACCTTCCACTTTGAAGATACTAAGAAGTTATGTAGCACCAGCTGACTGGTGTGGAAGAGATCCGCGGCCCAGACGGTTATGATCAGACACCGGGGCTCCACCCGCGCACGCGCGTTCCCTCTCCCCCACCCACCAGTGTGGTAGCTGAGCACACTGGCAGATTCCTTAAACTCCTAAAAGTGGTCTTCCGTCACCTACCGATGAAGATGGCACCAGAACACTTAAAGGAGGAGCTCAAAAACTAGGGTTCGAGACAAAATCCGTGTCAATCATGAAATCACCCAAGACACACCGCGAGATGCCCTTATTCATGGTGGTGCTAGTAGACAACCTAGACACGCGCAAAACCTAGCAACTAAAATCAGTAGCCAGAATACTGCTAGAAGTAGAGCCTCTAAGAGCAAAGGGCAGGAGGACCCAATGCTTCTCCTGTCAGGGACTAGACCACGTGGCCAAATACGACAAAATGCCCGCCATATGCGTCAAATGTGCAGGACTGCATCAAAGCAAGGAATGTACCAAGACGAAAGAAGAGACTCCCAAATGCTGCAACTGCAGCGAAACCCATGTCGCGAGTTATCGCGGCTGCAGCGCCTTCAAAACTCGGAAGACGATACAGGGAAACACAGGTTGCTCCAGAGTACGACCTGGAACGACCTACTCCAACATGGCACAGCGGGACAAATCATTGCACACACGCGACCCACACGAAGCGAAACTAGCCCCAACATCGAAGCACAAAACAACCACTTTGCGCAAGGACGCACCAATACCCGCTGCCACGAGGGCAATACCTCGGGGATACGCACCACAACCCAGCTCCGTCTCTAACGACAACCACATGACCAATCAAAAGTTGACAGACGACACTGCGACCAATGACGACCTGACAACCCTCCTGAAAGCACTGAACACCCTAATGCAGCAACTCCCCGTCCTGGTGATGGCGGATACGGCGGCCCTTCAGGCCAGCACCGTCCCCTCCAAGGCCTAAGAATGAATAACGCCCATATACACGGCGTCACAGTGTGCACCTTCAACGCCGGAAGGGCACTAATATACCAACAGGGCGAATTCAGGCAGTTTCTAGATGGCGAGGGAATCGATATATGCCTCGTCAACGAAACAAACTTAAAACCTGGTGTTAGTGTATGGGCAGTTCATTACAACTGATATCATAACGATAGATGACGGCACCGCAATGTCTACATCTACATAGATACTCTGCAAATCACATTTAAGTGCCTTTCATAACTTTTCTGTACCGTTCAATTCTCCAATAGCACGCGGGAAGAAAGAACACCTAAATCGTTCCGTTTTCGATCTGATTTCTCTTATTTTATTCGGATGGTCACATACGTTAAAAAATCGCTACGTCATCAACAATTCCAAACACAAGAGCTAATCAAACTAGAAGCCAACATCTCTGCTGGTCCGATCACATTCGTCTCAGCATACCGACAGCCAAAGGGCTTACTACAAACCTGAGATTTCGACACGCTACTGGGGTTGGGGGGAGGGGTTATATTCCTTGCGGGTGACTTCAACGTGAAAGCACTAGCACTGGAATTCCCGTGCAACCAATAATAGCGACCGCTGACTGCTCAACACAGCAGAGCGACACGGATCAATCGCCTTGGGGCACTACGATTGGACAATCTACCCCAGCAGAGGGCTACCGGATGTCATTGACATTGCCATTCTCAAAGGAGTGCCAATTCACAACGGCCACAACCCTCTGTGCACTGTCCTCTGACCATCTACCTGTAGTCTTCGAAACTGACGTGGAGGGAGCGGCACTACCCCTTCCCAGACCGAACTACCGAAAAATTAACGGAGAGACCTTCCAGGAGGAACTGGTCAACCTCCTGGAAAACGTCCCTGATGTAGATGGAGTAGGAACAGACGAAGCGCTAGAGTTCTTTAATAAACAAACTCTGCTAGCCGCGAATGCCGCAATGCCCAGAAAATATTTTTTTATAATAGGTCCACAAAGTTTTTAAAAAAGCTGTATGTATTGCCTTGAACTTGTTCATTTAATGAAGCAATGTTTCATTAAATGAACAAGTTCACGGTACTACATACAGCTTTTTTTAAAACTTTGTAGACCTATTATAAAAAAAGTCGTTTATTTAAATTTCAACCCCTGCCTTACTGTGCAGATGATTTCGTGATATCTGAATGTACCCACTACCTTGTGGATGATCTTTGGTATTTAGAGTTCTTTGTTTTCATATGCATACGTGCGACCCAGTCGTGTTGTTGACTCCGTGCATTTCGGTAGTGTTATGCGCCGCCAGTGCTGGAGTCTGATTTGAATCCTGACGAAGCACAGTATGCTGAGGACCTTTCTGCGTAGACACTGTTACAAGCGAAGTAACCACGTTTTCTTTTATTACGTTTTAGATTTTTATTGTCTCAGGTTTTAAGATTCTTGTAAAGATTATCTGATGATGAGGGCTTGATCCTTGAAAAGCGTCATATTTTAATGTTTTTACACGATTTCTGTGGTTGAGCCTACTTGACAAAATAATTGAGGAATTGTTATGTTGTACGTATATGCTGCATATGTAACGAGTTTTCCGACCTGCAATACGGTTCCTTAGCCTACCTGCAACTTGCCCAGTTTAAGATCTTTCATTTCATTGATGAGATGTGCGTTGATTCGTTGAACCAATAGCTAAGTGTTCTTTGGTATTGGCCAACAATGATATACAATCCCGAAAGGTGTCTCGCGCAGTTTTCCGGAAAAAAATTCCAGTTCAACTTTGATGAACTGTGCTGGCGGAGGGTGACTGGAACAACTGTCGAGAAAGAAAAGTATTTTCCGCCGTTCTCAACGTATTAAATTTTTCGAGCTGTCTCTTGAAACGGTGGAATTAGATTTTATTCCATTGAACTATCGAGGTTTCTCTGACTTCCCAACCAATAGTTTCTGAAATGTATCAAAGCAGCAGCTCCTAAAGACGAAAGCCTGTGCACTGGTTCGTAACGTCAAAGCAGATAGTCGGAGGCAGACTTACCAGCGTCAGAGCACTCCGTCCGATGAGGGATCCGAAGATAAAATAAATAGTGAAAAAATCTATCTGAACGTCTTATAATTTACGGAATACCAACATTGCCTCTGGCGTAATTTTTTACTTCTAGCTTATTTCAGAGTACTTTTATATGGATTCAAAACAAAATGATATATATGTTTTGCATAACCACCTTCCGCAGTAATAGTTATGTATCCATTGTTATTGTTTTCTTCCATCTTTAAGCGTACTGTAGTATTAGAGCAGCATTACAAGTAACACATTTTGATTTTATAAACAAGTTTAGACTTTTAGCTTTTTCTGCCCTTACGTTTCCTGTAATTTCACAAAACTTCATTAGAATTTTATCACATGTATTTATAAAGCATCTTCTACGCTCATTGGCGTCTCTTCCTCCTGTTTAAATATTCCCAAGTCCACTGTTTTTTCTTAGTTGTTACCGGAGTTTGGATACGGAAAAACACTGCCAAGGAAGAGGGTTGAGTGTGGATCAAGTGGAACTAATATTCAATTCTATGGAAACACTTTTTGTCCAGTTTGCAACAGTGAAGTGCAAAAAATCGCCAAGGCCACAAAAGTAAACGCGTGTCCGTAAAAACCGAGAAATCGCGAAAGGTAAATGTTCTACCATTTATTCCGTATTCTGAGATCTGTTAACAAAAACTTGGAAAAGGTAGCAGACTTTAAAACATACAAACAAGATGAAACAGTCAGTGAACATAGAAAAAGCTTTGTAAATAGAAGCGAAAGGCGTCTCGTAAAATTCTTGCTTTCAATTGCAGTAAGTTTAAGACGGGAAACAATAACAGCACCTGCAAATATTTAAGTTTTTGATTTCTAAGTTCGTGTGGGTTTCTTTGCAAAATAAATCTCCATCCAAATGTCGCTGCCAGAAACTTATGCCAGGCCAACTGTATAACTTCGAATACTCTTTTGTCTGTAAACTAACTGTATATCAATCGATAGCCTCAAATATTATCATGCATCAAATTACCGTTTTCATTGAAAATTTCACTGGTCTACCTAGAATATGTATAAAGAGAGAATGTTATTTATTTCTTATTGTGCGCAACGTAAGAGAGATACTGTAATGAGTAATGTCGTGATGTTAGTTGCAATGTATAGTTAGCTACCATGTATTGTTTGTAGGTAACAATATTCATTCGACGTCTGCATCATTATCAAAATACCTTAGACAATAGTTTTGGGCGTGATATGATGCACCTGTTAACAAACATAGCGACTTAAGAGTCACTGTTTTGACGCTAACAACTTTACTGTATCTCGCAATGAGTACAGTCACAGCTAGGTCACAAGCATTTAAGCGGAACGGCATTCAGTGTTGTGTGTCAGATGTTGACCGAAGTTCAAACTTTGTTTTAAGAACATCTTGCCTCATTCTGTGACTGTCTAACCTATCTTTGATAGAAGAAATGGACGAAGAAATAAATTAGCTACAAGAAAAGTTTTATGGTTGGTATTTACCTAGCATTTTTCCCATCTGCTAACTTTGAGGGAAGAGGAAAAGGTCATATAGGCAGATAAAATTTCGAAAAATAGCCGGAGATCTAACCCTGAACTTAGTGTTTATAGTGTTGCAGTCTTGTTCCTGATGACAAGGAGTCTAAGAGTTGCGTTTTTCTTTTTAACAATCTTTCAGATATTTTACCTGAGGATATTGAAAAGAGAGTAAATTACAAATATAAGGAACAGAAAGATACGTTCGAAACGTTAAAGGCAATAAATGGGCAGGTATCTTTTTACAGTGGCAGAGGACTACATTTCGTAGTCAGGGTATCTTTGTACCACTCAATATTTGGCTTTCACATGGCTGATGTTCCACGTACTGGGGAGTTATTTATAACAGAGGTATTAAAAATTACCTTTAGAAGAAAATATTGCCAATAGGTGAAACCTAAATATTAAGTGGTACAAAGATACCCTGATTGGTATCAAGTTACCCTGATTGACTGTACTTGCACTATGAAACTTCCTTTCTTCCCAAATTTCAGATTCTACATGAAGGGGAAGTACCCTTTCGGTTTATATGAGTGAACTGTGAGTCTCAAAGTTACTGTACCTTTCGGAGCATTGTTTTAGAACCAGTGCACCGTCAAGGGATCGAAAAGCTTAGAATGTTGCATATTTTTCAACTTGATACAATTAGGTTTGGAGAAAAACGCGTATTAGCAGATGGACAGAGAATCATGTAGATAGCAAATGTAAGAAAAATGTTTTTGTATTATAATTACAAATTGACAAGTTTAGGATTTTTTTCCTTTCTTTGTACTTATAGAGTTTGCTTCTTGCTAAATTTGATGATTTTAGGTCGACGGGATGTACCTTATATGGTTTGATGAGTGAGTGGCGTGAAAGATATGTGGTATAAATGCCCATATATTTTGTTTGCATTGAGTTACAACTCTGATGTTTTCACTTTGTGAAGGAACAGTAGAGCAAAATATATGACATAAATTTCAACGTGATAGATTTACCAGGTACTGAGAAAAATGCATCAAAAATGTCGATTGGTGCTTAAGGGTAAGTCTGCATACAAAATCGATAAAGTGCACAATATAGAACGTACAAGTGCGAAAAGCTAAAAGCGGGAAATGTTTAAATATGATTTCACTGTGTTACGGCTTAGACGGCCACCGTCACAGTTTCTATTCAAAACACAAGGAATAACTCACTATAGATTTCATCAGTTGAAGTTCTTTTTCTAAGAAATCTCTAATCATACCGTGTACTTTATAAATGGTACCGGGATGATCTTCGACTGTCTAGGCTGTTGCGATTTGTTCCCACCAACCGTCGAACGACTACTGGATTAGATAAACAATGGAATAGTTTCCTAAATAGTCGGTAGATGGTGCTGCATGCGTGAAAGTTTGTTCAGGCCTCTACGGTGGGACAAAGGGAAAGGGTGACGAAGAACTTTAAATTGTCAAAACAATCTCGTATCATGCCAAACTCGTTCTAAATTTGGTTCAGTCTTATTAAGAAAACTAGTTTATAGCTCTTAAAGTCAGTAGCTAAGTAAATATTTTTTAAGTTTTCTGACGTCACCTAGCAACTTAACATCTCTCGTGAACCGTGGCAGCGAACTGCCCTCCGAAGTCTATGTCCACCGCCCAATATAAAAAAATTGATAATAGTTTATATTTTTATCATTTCTTAAACACAAACAGGTCCTTGTACCCGCAGGAGAAAGATAAAAGGCCAGTATGTAACTTTACATTCAAAGTTTAAACTATTTAGCACGAATTCAGTCATGAAACTGGCGTTCGAGCGAAAATCCACAGCCTACTATATTTTAGTTTCACATTTAAAATACCACTGTTTTATTTGAATGCGTCTTCAAATTCAATAGCCTGTTATAAACTTTTCAAACAGATGGTGTTTTCTTCCTAGATGTAGAAGATCAAATAACATTTCCATATTTCACATTAAATAACAAATCATTCCATATACATGATGTAATATTTAAAAATCTTCTTCAGTCAAACATCACATGATTATTGGTCTTCTTGCTTCTGATCAAATGTTACTTTTACAAGGACATAATCTGAACTGCAAGGACATAATGTGTACTGCCACTCCCATGAACCACAGACATTGCCGAGCCGGGGTGGCTTGCGTGCCTCAATGATACAGATAGCCGTAACGTAGGTGCAACCACAGCGGAGGGGTATCTGTGGAGAGGCCATACAAACGTGTGGTTCCTGAAGAGGGGCAGCAGCCTTTTCAGTAGTTACAGGGGCAACAGTCTGGATGATTGCCTGAGCTGGCCTTGTAACATCGGCTAATGTGGCTTTGCCACACAGCTACTGCGAACGGCTGAAAGCAAGGGGAAACTACAGCCGTTACCTTTCCCGAGGACATGCAGCTCTACTGTATGAACATATGATGATGGCATCTTCTGGGGTAAAATATTCCGGAGGTAAAATAGTCCCCCATTCGGATCTCCGGGCGGGTACTACTCAGGAGGATGTGATCATCAGGAAAGACAATACTGGCATTCTACGGGTCGGAGCGTGGAATGTTAGATCCCTTAATCGAGTAGGAAAATTAGAAAATTTAAAAAGGGAAATGGATAGGTTGAAGTTAGATATAGTGGGGATTAGTGAAGTTCGGTGGCAGGAAGAAAAGAAATGAAAGAGGAAGCCGCCTGGTAGAATTTTGCACAGAACATAATTTAGTTATAACAAACACCTGGTTTAAGAATCACAAAAGAAGGTTCTATACGTGGAAGAGACCGGGAGACACAGGGAGATACCAGATAGATTTTATAATGGTAAGACAAAGATTTCGGAACCAGGTTTTAAAGTGTAAGACATACCCAGGGGCAGATATTGACTCTGACCATAACTTGTTGGTTATGAACTGTAGGCTGAAACTGAAGAAACTACAAAAAGGTAGGAAAATAAGGAGATGGGACCTGGATAAATTGAAGGAACCTGAGGTTCTTAAGAATTTCAGAGGGAGCTTTAGGCAACAATTGACAGAAACAGGGGAAAATAAAACAGTAGAGGAGGAATGGGTAAAATTGAGAGATGAAATAGTGAAGGTAGCAGAGGACAAAATAGGTAGGAAGGAAAGACCTACAAAAAATCCTTGGATATCACAGGAGACACTAAATTTAATCGATGAAAGGAGAAAATATAAAAATGCAGTAAACGAAAGTGGCAAAATGGAGTACAGACGACTAAGAAATGAGATTGACAGGAAGTGCAAAATGGCTAAGCAGGAGTGGCTAGAAGCCAAATGCAAGGATGTAGAAGAATGTATAAATAGGGGAAAAATAGGAAAATAAAAGAAACATTTGGAGATAAGAAAAACAGCTCTATGAATATCAAGGACACTGATGGAAAACCAGTTCTCAGCAAAGAAGGGAAAGCTGAAAGATGGAAAGAGTATATAGAGGGGCTCTACAAAGGCAATGAACATCGAGACAATATTGTAGGAAGGGAAGAGGATGTAGAGGAAGATGAAATAGGAGATACTGTACTGAGAGAATAATTTGACAGAGCCCTGAAAGACCTAAGTCGAAACAAGGCCCTTGGAGTAGATGATATTCCCTCAGAGCTACTGAAGTCTCTGGGAGAACCAGCCATGACAAAATTGTTTCACCTGGTGTGTAAGAAGTATGAGACAGATGAAGTACCCTCAGACTTTAAGAAAAATGTTATAATCCCCATCCCTAAGAAAGCAGACAACCATCAGTTTAATAAGTCATGGCTGCAAAATATTAACGCAAATTATATACAGAAAGATGGAAAAGCTGGTAGAAGCCGACCTCGGGGAAGATCAGTTTGGGTACAGGAGAAATGTAGGAACACGGGAGGCAATACTCACTTTACGGCTTATCCTAGAAGATAGATTAAGAAAAGGCAAACCTACATTTCTAGCTTTTGTAGATTTGGAGAAGGCTTTTGACAATGTTGATTGGAATAAACTCTTTCAAGTTCTGAAGAAAGCAGGAGTAAAATATAGGGAGCGTAAGGTTATTTACAACTTGTACAAAAACCAGACAGCGGTTGTCAGAGTTGAAGGGCATGAAAGGGATGCAGTGGTGGAAAGGGAGTAAGACAGGGTTGTAGTCTTTCTCCATCGTTGTTCAATTTGTACATTGAGCAAGCTATAAAGGAAAGCAAGGAGAAATTTGGAGAAGGAATTAAAGTTCAGGGTGAAGAATTAAAAACATTACGTTTTGCCGACGACATAATAATTCTGTCAGATACAGCAAAGGACCTGGAAGAGCAATTGAACGGAATGGACAGTGTGCTGAAAGGTGCATATAAGATGAACATTAACAAGAGCAAAACTAGGGTAATGGAGTGCAGTGTAAGAAAATCAGGTGATGCTGAAGGAATTAGATTGGGAAACGAAGCAATAAAGGAGGTGGATGAGTTTTGTTACTTGGGCAGTAAAATAACAAATTATGGTCGCAGTACAGAGGATATAAAATGCAGAATGGCAATGGGTAGGAAAGCGTTCTTGAAAAAGAGAAATTTGTTAACATCGAATATTGATTTAAACCTAAGGAAATCCTTTCTGAAGGCATTTGTATGGAGTGTTGCCTTGTATGGGAGTGAGACATGGACGATAAACAGTGCGGACAGGAAGAAGATTGAGGCTTTTGAAATATGGTGCTACAGAAGAATGCTGAAGATTATGTGGGTGGATCGCGTAACTAATGAGGAGAATGTACAGAATTGGGGAGAAAAGTAATTTCTGGCATACCTTGACTAAAAGAAGGGATAGATTGGTAGGACACATTCTTAGACATCAAGGAATTGTGAATTTAGCGTTGGAGGGAAGTGTATGGGGAAAAATCGCAGGGGAAGACCAAGAGATGGATAAAGTAAACAGATTCAGACAGATGTAGGTTGTCGTTATTATGTGGAGATGAAGAGGCTTGCTCAGGATAGGGTATTGTGGAGAGCTGCATCAAACCAGTCTCCGGACTGAAGACCACAACAACACAATCTGAACTGACGAACATCCATAGCAATAATAATGTTAAATAATCTTCTTAGAGGACGATCGATGTCCCGCAATAAAGAAGGCACAGAGACGTCTGCTGCCCCGTGACCGTCGGCTAACTTCATATAACGCAAGGCCAGCTCTGTGATGCCGGTCGGTGCTGCGGCGATGCTGCTCCTGTTTATTGCAGTACCTCGATTGATCATGAAACAAACAGAAACAAACACAAAACATTCTTCTCAAGTATCATATCATAAAAATAATTACTCAACATTCAATAAATCGTTTTCTTTAATTTTCATCTGCAAAACAAAGCTTATATGGGAGAGTAGGAGCTTACAAATCTGTCCTACTACACCTCCTAGTCGTTACGTATTGGTGTCCGAAAGTTAGTTTTGGAATGTGTCTCGTAAAACGCGAAATAACAAAAATTACCATTTATTTTTGGACAGAAGTCGTGTATGGGTGATCGACGATGATACAGAATGCACAGCCGGGGTGAAGTGGCCGAGCGCTCTTAGGAGCATTCCTGCGGAGTGCGCGATGCTCGCCGCCAGAGGTTCAAATCCTCCCTGGACCATCGGTGTGTGTCCTTAGGTTAGTTTCAGTTAGTTTAAGTAGTTTATTAGCCTAGGGACTGATGACCGTAGCAGTTTCGTCCAATAGGTTTACAAACATTTGAACACAGAATGCATAAGATGTGCCGAAATGAAAAGAGCTGGCAGCGGACAGAAACGGAAAGCTGCATCAAAGTATAGTTAGAGTTGGTGATCGAAACTTCGACAAGAGTGCTCTTTGTGCGAGCATCCTGTTCGACTGCGATAAGAAGGACGCCGTGTGGCCACACCAGTGATTTCCCGCGATGAGGTTTGCTTGTGACGTGGAAGTGCAGAGCCTGGACCTTGAGGCGCGCAGGTGCCCCGTTTCGGAAGGCAGCGGCAGCGGCAGCTGCAACGTCGGGCGTGGCCGGCCGCTTTTACGGGTTTCCGAGAAGCGACTGCACAATGCAAGGGCGTCGCCTTCGTGCAGCCACCCCCTGCCTGCGGGACTACGCGGAAGGAAGCGGCGCACACCCCGCGGCAACGGAAGCGACGCCCACCGCGCCTCGTTCACTTCACGGCAAGGCGCCCCAGCCGGATACATTACGCCGCTCCGGGACCCGCTCAGGAGGCCGCGAGCTGTGACGCGTATCCGATATCTACAACATCTACATAGATACTCTGAAAATCACATTCAAGTGCCTGGCACAGGGTTCATTACCCACTTTCATAACTTTTCTCTACAGTTCCATCCTCTAATAGCGCGCGGGAAGAAAGAACGCCTAAATCGTTCCGTTTTCGATCTGATTTCTCTTATTTTATTGGGATGGTCATGTCTCCCTAGTAGGTGGGTGCTAGCAAAATATTTTCACATTCAGAAGTAAAAGCCGGTGATTGAAACTTCGCAAACAGATCACGCCGCAATGAATAACGTCTTTCTTTTAATGATTTCCACCCCAATTCGAGCAACATTTCCGTGACGCTTTGCCCCCGGTTACGTGATAAAACAAAACAAGTTGCTCTTCTCTGAACCTTCTCAATATCTTCCGTCAGTCCCAACTGGTGAGGGTCCCACAATGGGCAACAGTACTCCAGGAGAGGACGCACAAGTGTGATGTAGGCAGTCTCTTTGGTGGAGCTGGTGCATCTTCGAAGCGTTCTGCCAATGAAAGGTAACCTTTGGTTCGCCTTCCCCACAATATTTTCTATGTGTTCTATCCAGTCTAAGTTGTTCGTAATTGTAACTCCCAGGTATTTGCTAGCTTTTACGACCTTAACGTTTGAATGATTTATCGCGTAATTGAAGATCAGCGGGTTTCTTTTAGTGGTTATGTGTATTACTTCACACTTTACTTAGTCACAATTGCCAATTTTCGCACCATGTAGAAATTTTGTCTAAATCGCTTCGCAGTTGCTTTTCATCCTCTGTTGACTTCACTAACCGATAAAAGACAGCATCATCCGCGAACAGTCTAAGGGAGCTATTCAGATTGTCTCCTAAATCGTTTATAAACACAAGGAAGAGTAGGGGACCTATAACGCTTCCCTGGGAAACGCCAGATATCACTTCTCTTTTACTCGATGACTTATCGTCAATTACTACGAACTGTGTCCTTTCTGATAGGAAATCCTGAATCCAATCGCACAATTGGGGCGGTATTCCATAATCACGCAATTTCATAAGAAACCGCTTGTGGGGTACAGTGTTAAAAGCCGTCCGGAAATCCAGAAATATGGAATCGATTTGAGATCCTTTGCCGATGGCACTTATCACTTCATGTGAATAACGGGCAAGCTGTGTTTCGCAAGAGCGATACTTTCTGAATCCGTGTTGACTACTGGTTAATAGGTCGTTCTCTTCGAGGTGGTTCATAATGTTCGAACAAAGTATATGTTCCAAAATCCTACTGCAAATCGACGTCAATGGCCTGTAATTTTCGGGATCACTCCTATTGCATTTCTTGGAGTAACTTTCCAATCTTTGGGTACGAATTAGAGCTCTGCATTTCGATGAAAACAACCGCTCGAGCATGTCACGTTTGGTGCCGCTGCTCGACGGCTGGGGGTAGGCGCACGCTGCGGCACGGCTGCGGCCGTCTGATGCCCCATGTGACCGGTCGCCGTCCGCCTCTCGGTTACCGGCGGGAGCGTCGAGCACTGCCGGCCGCTCGAGCGCACCCACAGTCTCGGCCGGTGACAGCGCGACCGCCGCGCGCTCAACACAGTGGAATCGCATCATAAATCGACCTGGCTTTGAGCAGAGCAGACAGCTTTATGGATCAACGAACTATAGGTCGAAAAGGCTCCATTCATCACACAAAAAGAAGTATTGTGGAGAGAATTAGGAGCGGCTCATTAGTCCTGAAGAAGAAACACATGTCGGAGGAGGAGTCGAAAAGTGAAGCTTGGAAATCTTTTGCACTTATAGTGGATCTTGACACACAGGTGTCTGCTGGTTTCGTGCAATGTACCACATGCGATACTATACTTTCGTACCAGTCAAGCACAAGAGGGATGATTCGGCACTGCAAAAGTAAATGCGGAGCAGAATTACACCGACCACTTGCAGTACCAAGTAGCATAAAGAAAATTCCTGTTGATAGGTTGGTCGATACAGGCGGAATAGATTTGCTACCATTAAATACTTGTAGTAAGATTGGCTTCAAGAATTATTCGCAGGAGCTCATCAATGTTCGCGCCACGTATTGCTAAGTCAGTGTAGAAGATGTTCTTCCGTACGCTACCACTGTATCGCGGGATATTAAAGAAAAGGCCGACAAAATACGGGTGACAATGGTGCCCAAGCTAATATGTGCTGTAAAGAACAAAATGTGTTCTTTAAACGCTGATCTGTGGTCTCATAACTATAAGGAGATACGCTGCACATAACGCACGATTAGACTACTGTATTACCGTTTGTATACCAAAAGGAACGAAATACTATATACAGAAATTACAGTTTTTAACGTTGCAGTTACTGGCAGACATGATCACCTCAATGGTCGAAACTCCAGTAGTTTGCAAAATATTTAAAAATTTTCTTCTTGAGACAGGTCTTGTTGAATTTTATACTTTCTATGAGTTTTACCATTCTTATTTTAAGTCTTATGTAATCCAGAAAATTCCCCATGTCACATACAATAATGGGGAATTTTCTGGAATACATACGACTTAAAATAAAAATGGCAAAACTCATAGAAAGTATATTAAAAAATGTTTAATGTTTGTAAAGTTCATGGTACTTAAGTGCGGGATCATCATTCCCTAAACTTATAACTATCAAACATCAAATGTGACATATACGATTGTAGTAGTAAACAACGAAAGACATTTGTAAAAGAAATAAGTAAGTTTTTAATATGAAGCGGTGGTCTCTCATCTCTGATATACATTAATGACTTGCCATTCTACATTAATGAAGATTAGTTCTTTTTGCTGATGATACAAAAAACGAGAACTAACTGATGTAATCGAAAAAAACGTCTTTCACAAAATTATTAAGTGGTTCTATGCAAACGGACTCTCATTTAACTTTTGATAAAACACAGAATATACAGTTCCGTACAGTAAATGGCACAACTCCAGTAATAAATATAGACTTTGAACAGAAGTCTATAGCTACGGTTTTTCGAAATTATTCGTTCGTTTTGAAGGGAAACCAGAGTTTTTCAATATTTTTAGATGTGTGAATTAATGAGAGAATAAACTTGAAGCAACACATTGATTGTCTGCTAAAACTTTTGGGTTCAGCTACGTATGCTGTTAGGGTTTTAGCTAATCTTGGCGATAAGAATCTCAGTAAAACAGTTTACTACGCCTATTTTCATTTACTGCTTTCGTATGGCATCATATTCTGAGGTAATTCACTATTGAGTAAAAAAGTATTCATTGCACAGAATCGTGTAATCAGAATAATTACTGGAGCGCGCCCAAGATCATTCTGGAGACATCTATTTAAGGATTTAGGTATCCTCACAATTACTTCAGAGTATATATATTCAGTTATGAAATTTGTTGTTAATTATCAACCCAGTTCAGACACATGTTCAGATGTTAGTAAATCTATCGGACTATACTGCTTGGTTATTAGTCCGTAGCTTGCAAACAGTTTAAACCAAGGTAAACTAACCTAAGGATAACACTGACACCCATGCCTGTGAGGGGACCCGAACCCCAGATGGCGAACGGCCGTGCGCATCGCGCATGGCTAATCCACCGCGGCAAACCCAGTTCAAAAGTAATAGCAGTGTGCATAGGTATAACACCAGGAGAAAGGACGATATTACTATGCAGGGTTAAATCTCACTTTGGCACAGAGAGGGGTGAATTATGCTGCCACAAAAGTCTTCTGTCACTTACCAAACAGCACCAAAACCTGAAAAATAGCTAACTAGCATTTAAAAATTTATTAAAAGACTAACTGAATGACAACGCCTTCTACTCAATGGATGGATTTTTAGATATAAATTAGTAAAACTAAAAATAAAAAATAATAATAAAAAGATAAAGAATAATAATACAAAATATATTTGTGTCATATAACATTTTGTGTAATGTAATATCTTGTACAGACACCTTTTATTACACTGACAAGTTACACATTATTACGAAATGTCATATTCATGATCTATGGAAGAAGTATTAATCTAAGCAGTGTGACGCGGTTCAGGCGGCTGGCGCTGAGTGTGCCGGTTACTGGCGACCGGCCGAGCGTTCGGTGCGCTCGGCCGAGCGCTGGCGATCGGTTGCCCACAACCGGCTGAAGAGGACGCTCGGCCGCATACTCCCGAGAGCCAGAGGGGCGAGGGGGACTCGCCGGTAAAAATCGGACATAATGCAGACCTCTAGTACGAATCTTTCGCTGAGTGATCGGTTGTAAATGATAGATAAGTACGGAGTCATTGCATCAGCATGCTCTCAGAGGAATCTAATTCCAGAATGAAACTTTCACTCTGCAGCGGAGTTCCGGCACACAATTTTAATTTGCCAGGAAGTTTCAGAAATCTAATTGGTATACTATTTGGCCCGGAAGATTTGTTTTTATATAGTGACTTAAGTTGTTTTATTACTCCAGGAACATTCACTTCTAAGTTTCGTATGCTGGCACCTCTTCTTGGATTGAATTCTGGAGTGTTCATTTCGTCTTCTTTGGTGAACGAATTTCGGAAAGACGCCGCCTCTCCATTAACTAAAATGTCATTCAGAAGGAAGATTTTGATATAAATATGTTTAATTGTAAAGGTCAAAAATTAGTTCATCGCTGGCTTAGACTTCTTCTAAGGCAACCGCAGATCACAAATTAAAATCCTGAGTATATCGATAAGACGACACTTTGTCATCAAAATATACGTAAGAACCAAAGAAACTGGTATTCCTCGGACACTATATCGTGGTAGCCGGTCGTGATTGTAAACAAATGAGGACCGTTCAAGTACCTCTTTACAATTGCTAAAAGGTAAAACTGCCTCCGCCAGAGTCGTTTGCTTTGGGAAAGATTGTCTTACATTATGTGAAATGATTTGTTTTCTTACAAAAACAGAAGAGTGCCCATTTCTCTATGGTCGCGGCTGACTGCTGACTGCGATGTCAGAGTAATATAGGAATGTATATGCAAACACAGAGATATGTAAACACTCAGAGCACATGGCTACGGTCGGAAATGCCTATATAAGACAACAGGTGTCTGACGAAGGCGTGAAATCGGTTACTGCAGGTTATCAGGATTTTAGTGAGTTTGAACGTGGTATTGAAGTCGGTGCACGGTACACAGCTTCACCGTGGTAGCGATGAAGTTGGGGCTTTCCTCAAGACGATTTCTAGAGTTCACTGTGAATATCGGAAATCCGGTAAAACATCAAATCTCCGACGTCGCTGCGGCCAGTAGATTCTACAAGAACGGAACCAACGACGACTGAAGAGAATCGTTTAACGTGACAGGGTTCGAACCTTTCAGAAAACTGCTACAGATTACAATGCTGGGCGATCAACAAGAGTCAGCGTGTAAGCTATTCAACGAAACATCAACGATGTGGGCTTTCGGAATCGAATGCCCACTATTGTACCCTTGCTGACTGCACGACACAAAGATTTATGCCTCTGTTGGGACCGTCAACATCAAGATTGCACCGTTGATGACTGTAAACTTGTTGCCTAGTCTGACAAGTTCGATTCCAATTGTTTAAATGTTTGTAAACCTATCGGGCTCAACTACTTAAACTAAAGTAAACTAACCTAAGGATAACACAAACACGTATGCCCGAGGTCGGGACTCGAACCCCCGACGGCGAATGCCGCGCGCACCGCAGCACGGTGTCCCAGTACGCACGGCTAATCCGCCGCGGCGTTTACAATTGTGTCGAGTGAATGGACAGAGAAGCAGCCCTCCCTCCTAAACCACTGTCCTACGTTCACCTCGTAGTTCCATAAGATGGTAGCAGGTGTCAGTCGGTTCCCTGGCTTAGTACCGGTAGATCACACTAGAGGCAATTCTGAGGGTGCCTCTCACGAGAGGGTAGCGTCGAGGGGAGGCTGATGGGAGAGCTCGTGCCGCCTGCCACGAGGCCACGGCTGTGTCCGGCTTGCTGGCGTTTGAGGGGAGGTGGTGGTGGGGACAGCCGCTACCTGCCGCCTGCTCTGGCCAGTTTAAAGAGCTGCTTCTGACCGCAGCGCCATCATGGGACATCTTACGGATCTGCTTCAGCACCCCACGCCCCGCACTCCTGAGCGTGGGACCGGGCCCTTACGGAGGTTTCCCGTCTGTATATATTTGTCTGTGGTATGGGTATAGTAACAGCCTCATGAATCCATGGACCTTGCATGCCAGGAGCGGGCTGTACAAGCTGGTGGAGACTATAATGGCGTGGGGTGTGTGCATTTGCACTTATATGTCACTCATATTATGCCTGGGTACTCTGAGATGTGACACGTACGTTCGCATCCTGGCTGATCGCCTGCATCCATTCGTGTACATTGTGCCTTCAGACAGATTTGGGCATTGCCAGCAGGATAGTGCGACACCGTACATGCCCAGGATTGCTACAGAGTTGCTCTTCTGAGTTCTTCGCTGCACACCAAACTCTTCAGACATGATCATCATTGAGCTAATCCAGGATGCCTTGCAATGTGTTGATCAGAAAAAAATCTCCATCTAGGACTCTTACGGATTTGTGGTCAACCCTTGCAGAATGCATGGTGTCGATTTCCTCCAGAACCACTTCAGACTTTTTCGAGTCCATACCACGTCGTGTTGCGGCACTTTTGCGTGCACGCAAAGGCCATACAGAATATTAGGCAGGTGTACCACTTTGTTTGGCTCTTCATTGTATATGCTCCTGGACATCTCTAGCTCCAACATACAATACGCGACACCCTTATACCAGCCTGCAGAGTAATAAAACACTACACAGAATCTCTTATTAAAAGCCGGCCGCTGTGGCCAAGGGGACTGAGGCGCTCCAGTCACGGTCGGGGGTTCGAATCCCCCCTCGGGCATGGATATTTGTGCCGTCCTTAGTTGTAGGTAGTTCATAAGTAGTTTGTAAGTTTAGGGACTGATGACCCCGTAGTTAAGTCCCTTAAGCTTAACAAACATTTGAACATTCTTATTAAAAACATTTAACACGTTGGCTGCCGTGTGGCCGGCGGCGGCCACAGCAGGCGGCTCTGGCGCGCTCCTGACGTCATCGCGTTGGTCAACATGTTGATAGAAACATGAGCCGTACCATAGCGTCGTTCGATCAAGTAGTCTGCTCGTTGCCTTATATGAGGCTTGCATGCACCTCCTCATAGTGACTAAACCTATCTTCAAATTTTAGACATAGCTACGAGTCTGTAGAAGATGGTGTAGGGGGCGTGCCGATTTACCGGCCCACACTGCCCATCCGAGATCTGTAGGTTAAGCTGACCCACCTATGAGCCAGACTTGTGATCCGACGTGTAGGCGTTCCTACTACGTTTTGTAGGAATGCTGACGATGACGTAGTCCCTCTGAACCTAGACAGCACACTGGAGTATTGATGAAAGTGCTATTAAAAGAGCTGAAATATTAACTCGTTATTTCGTTTAAATAAAATCAGGGATGCCAATTATGGGGCTTTATTACTAGCCACACCATAATGCAAGCCTGTTTAGTGACTTTTAAATTAACAATTATAATTTTACGGTGGATACTGAGACCACGGTTCCTAAGAGACAGGTCAGGATTAATCCTAACGCCGACTGACTACAGTGGCTCGCAGCCAAGAACTCCTATAAACTTCGTAAATGTTCGTTAAAGGTGTTGTAATTCATTTATTTAACTCTTTGAACATTGTTAAAGAATCTGAGATGAGCAGCACTTACTTCTGTTGACGCCTAACATCTGTATTTCACCAAAGCATTGTCAAATAAAAAATGTTAATAACTTAAACATTCTTGTATTTCATGATTTCCAATAATAGTTTTCAATACTTTCATCCCATATTTGACCTTTAAAATAGTCACAGCTTGAAGATACAATAACTGGAGTGTTAGCTAGTTAATAATCTCGTTCATACTTAATAAGTGTATTTGTAGGTTTACCAGAAAATATTGTTTTAAAGTCCGATATCTCCTGTGTTATCCAGGGATTTCTATTAGGCCTTGTCCTTCTACCTGTATGATCCTCTGCGGCCTTCACTACTGTCTCTCAAAGCTACCCATTCTTCTTTACTGTATTTCTTTTCCTGGTTTCAGACAATCCTTTCGTAATGCTACCTCTGAAACTTTCAACCACCTCTGATTCCTTCAGTTTGTCCATCTCCTTAATTATCTACCTTTTTGTAGTCTCTTAAGCCATAATCTACAGTCGATAAAAATCTGTTACGGTCATACATCTGCCCATGGATATGTCTTACAGTTTGAAATCTGGTTTCTAAACCTTTGCCTTACCGTTATAAAGTCAATCTGCTACCGCCCACTGTCTCTTGGTCACTTTCACGTATATAACCTTCTTTCATGATGTTTAACAAAGTGTTTGTGATTATTAAGTAGGGCTCTGCACAAAATTCTACCAAGTGATATCCTCTTTCATTCCTTTTACCCAATCCATATTCACCTACTACATTTCCTACTCTTCCCTTTCCTACTTCCAAGTTCCAGTCCCCCATCACAATCAAGTCTTCCTCTGCTTTAACTGTCTGAATACTTTCTTTTATCTCCTCGTACATTTCTTCGATCTCCTCGTCATCGGCAGATCTAGTTGGCATATAAACATGTACTATTGTGGTTGGTGTTGGCTTCGTGTCTATCTCTGCTACGATAATGCCTTCACTAAGCTGTTCATAGTAACTTAACCGCATGCCTATTTTCTTACTCATTATCAGACCTACTCCTGCGTTACTACCAACTGATTTTGTATTTATAATCTTATAATCCAGAAATTCTGTTTATCTTGCCACCGCTCTTCACTAATCCTCACTATATCTAACTTTAACGTATCCTTTTCTCTTTTCTCTTACCTACCCCATTAATGAATAGAAAAATCCACGCTCCGATCCGAAGAATGCCTGTTTTGTATTTCTCGATGGCGACATTCTCCTGAATAGTCTCCGCCCGAAGATCCGAATGGGGGACTATTTTACGTCCGGAATATTTTACCCAAGAAGATGCCATCATATATTCATTCAGTAGAGCTGCATATCCTCGCGAAAAGTAACGACTGTAGTTTCCCCTTGCTTTTAGCCGTTAGCAGTAATTGTATAGCAAAGTCACAGTACCTTGATGTTACATGGCGAGCTCAGTCAATCATCCAGAATGGTCCCCATGTAACTACTAAAACGGCTTCTGCCTCTCTTCAGGAACCATATGTTTGCCTGGTCACTCCACAGATTCCCCTCCATTGTGGTTGCACCTACGACACGGCTATTTGCATCCTTGAGGCACGCAAGCCAACCCACCTCGGCAATTTCTGTGGTTCATGAGGGTGGATTCTAGAGATAGCAAAGGAAAAATATGGGCAACGGAAAGTTATATTCTACTTGCACAAAAAGACAGCACTTATTATATTATAAAGACATGAAAGGGCCGCAATTGTTGGAAAGGGAGTAAGACAGGGTTGTTGACTTTCCCCAATGTTATTCAATCTATAAATTGAGGAAGTTGTGAAAGAATGCAAGGTGATTTTTTGCAGAAGGAATTAAAGTTCAGGCTGAAGAAATAAAAATTTGTTGTTTGCCTAAAATACTGTAATTCTGTGAGAGACAGCGAAGGACCTGTAACAGGAATTGGTATGGATAGTGTTTTGAAAGAGGGAATTAGATGAACGTTAACCAGCGTAAAACAAAGATAATAAAATTTAGTGTCAGAAAATTAGGCGAGGCTGAAGGAATTAGCTTAGGTAATGACACAATGAAAGTAGCGTAATAACTTGTAGTGGCCAAAGTAAAGAAGATATAAATTGCAGAATGGCTGATGGGAAGGAACGTATTTCTGAAGATGCGAAATTCGTTGGCATCCAATATTAATTTAAATGTTAGGACGTCCGTGCGGCAAGCATTTGTCTGGAGTGTAGCACTGTATGGTAGTGAAACGTGTATGATAGGGAGCTCAGACAATAGAGAATAGAAGTTTTTGAAATGTTTTACTATAGACGGCTGCTGAAGACTAGATGGGTGGATCACGTAACTAGTGAGGAGATATTGAACAGAATTGGGGACAAAAAAAGAAATTTAAGCCGTGTCTTGGCTAAGAGGGGGGATAGATTGATGGGACACATTCTGAGATATCAAGGAATTGACAACTTAGCATCAGTGAAATTGTGGGGGGTGAAAATCGTAAAGAGAGACCGAGTGATTAATACAGTAAGCAGGTTGAAGTGGCTGTAGGTTGTTGTATTTGTTCTCAGATGAAGAGGCTTGCGCAGGAGAGGGTGGAGTGGATATGACGGCTAAAGAATTTCGCTACAGATACAGTTGACATAGTGAGTGTGGCAGAAGGCGATAGAGTGAGAGGAAAGGAAGAGGTAGAGAATGGAATAGATGCGCCAGGTACGTACAGTGTCACAGAATTTGTATGGTGATTCTGCGCGTGAAAATAAACCGTGAAAGTCCCAGGAACATGTGTTCGATTTTCAGTCGTTATGGAGTTGGTGTGGGTTGAAGACTACATACTTACTTGAGTAATAAGGGAAACAAGTGTGAATATTACCTACAGAAATGCTATGTCGGGCGCTGTGGTGGACGGAATAATGGTGGAAGCGGTGACTCATTCATGCTACAAGTATCGGAATAAAACTTTCTCCTTTCCTCCCCTCTGTCCCTCTCTCAAGCCCCACCCTTCTTGGAAAGAGTTTGGTCAGTGTGTGCTGGACTGGAATGTTTTGACGAGATTTACACAATAGAAGTAGTAAAATTGTTTAAAAGTCAATGGCCGAAATTGCTTATAAAAATAATTTTTGTTGACGAGATTTTCAAAAATTTATAAGTGTTTCAAAGGATGCTGGGAATATATCGGCGTCAATTGAGAAAATTGGCGGGAACTGTTGTTTTAGTATGGAAGCACGTTACGTATTCTTTTAATTTCGTCATCATCAATGAGATTTGTGTGAATAAATTGGAAAAAAGCCATCTATGTTTACATGTTTTACTTCCATAACTTCGTTCACGCAGGGACATAATCAAACACCTTGTGAGAGGCAGATGGGAGGCAAAAGACTGCCATTCCTTCGCCAAACACAGAACTTTATTTTAATTCATTGAAATTTGAAGGCCCGTACGGGCTGTCTGGCTGGCAGTAGCTTGTTACGTTGCTCTTTAGCCACACACATAACATCAAATTGCATGGTATACTGAACATGCAGATATCAAGAAGTTTTGAGAATAAAATACCCTTAAACTTAGTTATATGTTAAAATGTATGCATAAAAATCGCAGCATATATATCTTAATGGGAAGGAAATTAATTTCACAATACTACAGTTATGTATCATGTTTTTAACTGCATACTTTTAGTTGAAAAAGCTAAATTCGAGTCTGAAATTGAATGCAACACACTCTACAGGAAGAGCAGCAAAAAGCAATAGAGCTGTAGTTGGTGGGAAGCGAGTGTTTTCTGTGTGTCGACCACTGACCACGGTTATACTCTGGACGCTGCGTCGCATCACGCCTACCAGGCCTCTTAAACTGCAGTGTCGGCGAAACCTTAAATTGCGGGGTTTTGTTTCATAGTTTTCCGTCAGTATGTGAAAAAGAATTTAAACCACTCGTGGCTACGATGAGCGAGAGCCGTCCTTTGTCTCTGAGTTGGCAGACAGCTGTAAACGTATTTTACATCGAATTTCTCCGACAAGTTCTGCAATGTATTTACAAATTTATTTTAGGCAGTTTAGCACGAGATGGTCTTTTTGTGGAAGTATGTCGCAGGCATGAAATCAATAAAAAGTGGATTATTCTCGTATTTATAATTGTTGCTGCAGTTGACCGTGAATTTTTCCAACAACTGCCCCTTCAAATTTAAATAAATAAGACTGAGTATGACTGCAAATAAAGTTATGCATCATATCTGCACGGAATACGAGTCAACAGGTAGAACAGACGTCATGGAGTTTCTTTTCTCAGATGGATTTTTACAGGCGACAACTTTTGTCCCCTTCAGGTGCAAAATGCTTCAAGAGCAATAAAATGTAATATGAATTAGTGCTTGGATTCCAGCCGATGCTGTGTATTTGACGAAGACCTGCTGTAGCACGAATCAGTTTCCTCAGTTAGACATCTATACAACAATCACACGTGGATTTCCAAACGCTCCTGATTGATCAAATTTAATTCTCGGCTACATCCCACCTTACCCATCTTGCATACTGGATTAAAATGACACGTGGAAGTATCAAATAAGCATAAATGTAAATGAACTATTTATTTGTTTGTACAGGGATGTCAGGGATGGGTTACTCTGAGTGACCTAGCAACCGAGATGATATTAATATGCAAGGTATTGCTACGTTCCATAACATAGATTTTTTTGTAATTGTGACAATAATGAATACGTTGCCCATATGTGAAATATTCTTCTCCATGGAAATGTGGCTGTTATGCGTTGTCAACGATATTCAATTTATTTTTTTCTCTAATGGAAACCTAATTTTGCAAGAATATAATTGCTTAATTTTTCTAAAACCTACACGTGTGTAACAACGTTTAGAGGTGCAGAAACATGTGTTAAATATTCATATCGTGATGTGAGGAGTTTTTACATACACCCACTGTAGCTTCTACGTATGTGGATCGGTAGCAGAATTATCTTAGGTGACTCTGCCGCCGGCCGCGGTGGCCGAGGGGACTGAGGCGCTCCAGTCACGGTCTGCACGGCCACTACAGTCGGGGGTTCGAATCCCCCCTCGGGCATGGATATTTGTGCCGTCCTTAGTCTTAGTTAGTTCATAAGTAGTTTGTAAGTTTAGGGACTGATGACCTCGTACTTGAGTCCCATAGACTATACAAACATTTGATTTGATTTTTGTGCCTGTGCTTGTTAATTATTAAGGGCATCGACATATGAGAAATATGTATTTCACTGTAATGTTTTTAAAGGAAACGCATTTTCTACTGCAATGAAGGGTTTTGTTTTTATAAGTCTCCAATACGAGTTTCGCCTTTGTAACAAGGCATCATCAGTGGGTGTCAGCACTTGCTACTCCACATCAGTCTCTTTCTGGCAACCATGTCGAAAGGTTCCACTGTTTCGACCTGGTTGCCAGAAAGAGACTGATGTGGAGTAGCAAGTGCTGACACCCACTGTGATGCCTTGTCACAAAGGCGAAACTCGTATTGGAGACTTATAAAAACAAAACCCTTAATTGCAGTAGAAAAGGCGTTTCCTTTAAAAACATTACAGTGAAATACATAATATTCAGGTGCTGCTCGAATGGCCACTGCAAGCAACGTATATGAGAAATAGCTTTAGTTGTGTTTTGTTTAGTACAAGAGTAGTGCAATTACAGACTTGCTTGTGTTCAGTGGTAGTAAAAATGAATGTATGAGTGTTAGAGACATGAAACGAGAAAAATAATTTAGGAGTGGAAATAGCGTTCTGTGCCCCGTGATGTTGCGCTGGAATAACGACGCCGGGCGCGGTTACGTTCTGAACCCTCTGTTGTTTCCCCAAGAGATAGACGCTTCATATATGACATAGTGCAGTGACTTAGAGTGCATTAGCATCCACCGTAGGAAGTGAGAACGGGTGTAAATATGTTACTGCTGTCCATACATTTAATACTTAGGATATCGATGAATGGAAGAGAATGTGGACTTACGCTTCCTTTACTACGGCAGTATTGTTCTTAGTGAATTTACAAAGAAAATTTCAAGTGTTAGCGGCGGTATTAATTCGATGGCTGGATGGAGGAAGGGCAGGAGGGGATTATAACAGGAGGATTTTGTAAATTTAATGGAAGCATTCTGCGCTCTCGATATCTGCTTTCATCTCACGTGCCTCCCATTGGCAGCTGCGCAAGAGGCTGCTGTCCAGGACCTGTTGCGCCGCTGGACATGGGAGATTCTGGAACATACACCATATTCACCAGACATGATCCCTGTGATTGCGATCTCCCTGGCAAAACCAAAGAACAACTGCAAGACATACGGTACAACACCGGAGATGGTATTATCCGTGGAATACGTGAATACGCGGCATCCACAGAAAGAGATGAGCAGATGGTATACGACGCCTTCTGGACATTTGGCGAAAGGTCATAAGTTACAGGGGTGATTATATTGAAGGTGTCTAACTATAAGTATAGCTATGAATAAACTTATAATTGTAGTTCCCATAGTTTTTACCATCCTTTCTATGTTTTTGCTGCATTCTGACGATAATGTATCGAAAGGTAAATAAATTAATTTGTAACCAAGTAATTTCCTAAATTATATTCTGTGACAGAAAAATATTGTAAATGGTATACCAAGAACAATTTTTACACTTCCATATTCTAAAGACATGTCTTGTAATTGATGAAGATTAATGAAAAGATATAGATGAAATGCACTAACGGAAACGTTTTTCTTTTTTACTCACTTCCAACGTGCTAGGCTTGAAGCAATTCATACAGGTAATCTGCATCCTTTGGCCATGCGAAGCGGCACGTTCTTCATTGACCGAGTTAATTATATTGAAAGCCCGGGCGTTCACATCATTGATGTCTTTAACAGCAGTTTGACAAGCACTTTCTTTGGCACCACCAGAGTATAAAAATAGTCGAAAGACGCATTAAGAGTCGGGAAATTGAGCGTAGGCCTCCTCAGACATTCTAGTGCAGTTTTGCTGGACAAGATTGAGGTGTCAGATGGCTTGCCAACATAATGCGTAGCAAAGCGAATTATCTTGGGAAAAAAAACCCTCACTCATTAACTTTTAAATAGCACATTTTCCTCGACATAGTCATCTCATTATAACAGCCCTTTGCCTGTGTAACATTTTCCACGTCCTTATCGTCAGTTAACGGACATGAATCTAAATTGTTGAGTAGTTACTGACAAGAATTATTTTCTTTAATATCGCGCATCTGGGGACAATGTCTTCGTAGTTAATGTCGTTATAGAGTCACTTATTATTTATATTCACAGCATTTCTCGACTACCAGGTTATTATGATGTACCTAGACCAGTAAATTATTCGAAACCTTGCAACTTTGCAAACATAGTCTACATAACGGAATCGTTAAATGTCACCACGTGCACGTCCTCGACTGTCTGTTTATCTGCACTTGTCTCTATTATTATGGCCTATTAAACTTCGTAATGCTGTAGCGTATAAATTTATGTATTTTTTCACAGCATACGCCCTTCTCTGCTGCCCAGTCATTTCCAGCAGTGACAGTAATGTCCTCGCTCTCTTTTTTTTTCCAATACAAATTCTCGTAATTTACCTTTTTCCACTTTTTATCAGTGAATTGTATTTATAACTAGTTATATCCAACGACATAAGTCTTAAAAAATTTGCCTTTATTTTTAATAGCTAAATTTAGTTCTCTGCTTGCAATGTAAATTACCTTTCTTGTTGAAAATGGTTCTGTTCTTACAACAATATTACATATGTTGATTCAGTGCGTGGCCTTGTATCCCATTTCGCTCTTTGCCTCTACTTCTTTCGCCTACTTCTTTCTTCAAAAAGACACTACATTTATTTATTTATTTTTGCAGAATTAACTTCAGTTATTTTAATTTCTGCATAGTCTTCTTTCAATGTGCTAGTAAAGGAACCGCTGCTTACTCAAATATTTAGTAAATATTGATCAAACACGAACTATATTTGTGGTTTTACAAATCTAGTGATTTTGCGTTTAAGTGTCCCTTACGCTGGCAGACTTTTTTTGTCTTCTCTGACATTGTTTGAGCCACTATCCTTCACAATCTGCAGAACAGACCGATTGTAGGTTATTTATATAGAATCATTAGAAAACAATTCGCTTTTTAAAAACAAAATTGCATTTATACAATTTGAGTAGGTTATATTTCCTTCTTTTGCAATGGTAAAAAATATTCTAATTCAGACCAAACGCTTTTTGCTTCACGTGTTTCTAAGAAACTTTAATCGAAATTAAAACAAATTTTGAATATGTTTTACCAGGATATTTTCAATTTTCAGATCGCTAATCCTGGATAATGCAAGTATGACTCTTAAGGCCTACACAAAGACGTGGTAGAATCTTTCTTAAACGCAGCGGGTTCGTCTTCCACAAAACATTTTCGCCTAGAACCGACTGAATATTAACCATACTGGGTGCTTTACATCAAGAGCAGAAGTGTGCCGAATCATGGATTATATGCTCGACTCGTCATGGGAAAATGTGCTTGCTGTTTATTACAATTATCACTTCACAATTACTGATCAATGGTCTGTAGTTCTACCCAGCCGTTGTATGATGGGCATTATTAAGCTGCCACCCCAAGCTTTGTTTTAGCATCTGCGTTATGACGTCCTTACCTCGTGTCTGAAAAATCTTACTAAATACATCAAGTGTGCATGTTATAAATCTTATGTGCCTTGGTTCTCAACTAATTTGTCAGAAAATTGGGTAAAGTACCTTGAGTCGTCTTATATCACAGTCAGTGAATAATTGCACGTGGTTATTACGGGAGAGTAAGGAATATGTTCCACTTCAATAGACAGGCGAAAAATCTCCAGGAAATGGCTGAGGATATCGTAAGTGTATTTAAAGAGCTTTGAATTAAACTGAACTTGGTAAGATCAAAGTGATAATAATCAGAAAAGAAGACGACACTATATGCAAAGTATTTGAACTGGTTCAGTCACTCCAGTATTTAGGAAACGTAGTGACCACCATTGGAAATTGTACAGAAGAAGTTAGACACCGAATCTCTACGGGAAAGAAAGCGTTCCGGAGAGTGAAATATTTGCTGAAAGCTATGAGAATTTTCATTAATCACTGGAAGAGGTGTTGTGTTTATTGTGATGTGTCGTAGTTCTTGAACGAGAAAGAGTAAGACACAAATAACGAAAATATTTAGAAAGTTTCGAGATGTTATTATGGAGAATAATAAAGACCGGCAGACCGGCAGACTCGAAAATGAAGAGATGCGTAGGAGGGGTGAGAAACTTCATGAGGATTATACAGAAAAAGTAAACATCTTGAACGATACACATTATTACGTCGGAATTATCTACTACAGAGAACCAGGTTGCGACCAGTATCAGGAACAAGAGGGAGAAGAAGAAGGAGAAGGTTTGGAATGCTAAAAGATGTTAAGAGAGGAGGAAGTAACATGCAAATGAAGGAGGTGTTAAGGAAATAAAGGAATGGTTGAGATCCAGTTGATCTCTATCTGAGGACAGGAGGGACATAGGGCACTAGAAGCCGGATATCAGCGATCTTGAATAGACGGTCTGAGACAGTGCACAGCGCTGTGCCAGAAGTCAGAAGTGTGATACTCACAGCTCCAGCAAAGCAAATTCTGCCAGGCGCAATATTGACGTCAAAGACAAGCCGTTTCTTACAACCACAGCAGCCGTTGTTACAAGCATATTGTTTCTAACATGTAGTTTGCATTAATTTTTTGACGGATTTTGTTTTATGATCGATTTATCAAAGGGAAGGTCGAAGTAATCCTTCCACCATTACCTTTTCCTTATCAATTGTATTTTCATATTCATATAATAATGGAAAGTCCAGATTGGAATTAATAATATAGTGAGGACAGTTTACAACTCACCGCAAAGATGTGGCGAAAAGCTGCGACAGGCACATACAAAAGACACACACATACAACACTTTCAGCTATCGGCCATGGCCTTCTTCGGAGGTGATGGTTGTATGACTGTGTTGTGTGCCTGTGTGATTGCGTGAGTATTCTATTTTCTGAAGAAGGCCATGGCCGATAGCTGAATGTGTTGTATGTGTGTGTCTTTTGTATGTGCCTGTCGCAGCTTTTCGCCACATCTTTGCGGTGAGTTGTAAACTGTCCTCACTATATTATTAATTCCAATCTGGACTTTCCATTATTATATGAATATGAAAATACAATTGATAAGGAAAAGGTAATGGTGGCAGGATTACTTTGAAACTTCCTGGCAGATTAAAATTGTGTGCCGGAACAGGGACTCGAACCTGGGACCTTTGCTTTTCGCGGGCAAGCCCACTACCGACTGTGCTATCCCAACACGACTCACGATGACGCCTCACAACTTTACTTCCGCCAGTACCTCGCCTCCTACTTTCCAAACTTCACAGCAGCTCTCCTGCGAACTATGCAAGACTAGCACTCCTGGAAGAAAGGATATGGTGGAGACATGGCTTAGCCACAGCCTAAGGGATGTTTTCAGAATGAAACTTTCACTCTGCAGCGGAGTGTGCGCTGTTGTGAAACTTCCTAGCAGATTAAAATTGTGTGCCGGGACCGGGACCCGAACCTGGGACCTTTACCTTTCGCGGGCAAGCGCACTACCGACTGTGCTATTTTAATCTGCCAGGAATTTTCATAACAGCGCACACTCCGCTGCAGAGTGAAAGTTTCATTCTGGCATTTACTATTTGTTCAAACTAGTGCTTATTTTTAACAACCATTTCCAGCACCCTGAATCATAAATTTGATTGCAAAGGTACAATATTTTAGTCACTCTTCTGGATGTATAAAACATGTCGGAAAAATTGCTTGATTAATTTCATTAATAATATTCATTGAACGTACGCAGCATACCATAGTCATCTATTGTTATGTTCCGAACATATAGACCATCATCGTTGGCAATGTGGTTTTTGGTGCTGACGTCAATTCTGGGAATGGAAACTCATTTGTTAGCCATTACTTAAACACCGTGGTTTTCATTTTCATGTTGGATTATCGCATTATATCTCCCGTAAATCGTTACCTGAACGACAAAATGACAGATCTAGAAATAAAATGCCCAAGGGATAAAAAGCAACTGCATTCAATCCACGGGACCTGACAACATGCCAGTTGATACTACACGAAGCATGTGAAGAAAGATTCCCCACTTGTAGCAGCATTGTACTGTAGGTCTATAGAGGAGCGAAGCGTTGATTGGAAAAAGCGCGGCTGATTTCCGTTTTCAAGTAGGGTCGTCGTACAGATGCCCAAAATACAGGTCTATGTCGCTAACTTCGGAGTATTGTAGAATTTCAAAACTTATTTATTGCTCATATACATTGGTCAAAACAATTAGGGAGTCAGATGAGATATCCAGGTTCTGAAGTATTGTCATCGGCAGAATGAACCAAAATGGTTCGACGTCTTTTTGTTGGTTCTACGGAGTGGTGACAACATTACGGTAACCGACGTAGTAGTAATAACAAAAAGTTGCGGTAGAGGGGGTTGCTGTTGACATTTGTTTCCTTTACCAAAGCAGTTGCATTCAGATAGTGTAGTGAGCAGGTAGTGCAATACAACAACAACAGGACTTATCCGAAGCTATGGCATGGAGAGCCGTAGGAAGACACAGAGGGAGGTGGCTGTAGCTATTGGAGTGTCCCAAAATGTAATTTCCAGGATCAGGCGCGATTTCAGACAACAGGAACCGTTAAAAGAATTAAAGTACAATGTCGTCCACGGCTAACATCAGCAAGAAATAACCGTTGAACCCGCAGAAACTGGGTGGAGAAACATCAGGATTGGAATCGTACCGAATGGCGCATGGTTCTGTTATAGAAGAGTCAAGATATTGTGTTCAGCCGGACAATCGTCGTTCGCCTCGTCTCGAGAGAACGTGGAACTCAGAACATTTTATGAGTGGGATAGATCACCATATCATGGTAGTGGACGAATGGTGTGAGCAGGAGTCAGTATTGGCGGACGTACGGACCTCTACGTCGTTCGGAATGGCGCTTTGACTACTCAGAAATACAGAGACGAGATCCTTCGACCCTTTGTTGTGCCCTACGGTGGTTCCGTAGCAGAAGGGTTCCTTCTGATGGACGATACCACTCGTCCCCACAGCGTTGCAGTAGTGTACAATATGCTAGAAGCTGAGGGAGTTGAACGAATGGAGTGGTCATCTTGTTCACCAGACTTAAATACGATTGAGTATGTCTGGGATGCACTTGGAAGACGCATTTCAGCGAGACCAGACCCTCCTACAACGGTTGCAGAGCTGGATATTACACTCATGGAAGAATGGCCAAATATCCCTCAAGAGGTGATTGATAATGACGCAGGTGTGTAACTGTACTGGCCTTCCGAGATGATCACACACCATATTAGAGGGCAACAAGAATGACTTTTTCACTATTATTAAAGCCCCATAGTGCTTCGTTCTAAGTAAACTCCATGAAAACTTCAAGTAAAAAATTGAGACAGGAAAATATCGTACTGTATCACACACCAGTTACAACTGTAACCAAAATCGCAATAAAATATGTCATTATATCTATTTTGTGTATGATATATCATCTGATCTAATTGTTTTGAGCAGTGTATTGTCACTTCAGGATACAGAAAATTTCCTTTGTAGGAACCAACTGGGATTCGAAAGCAACAATTATGTAAAAGCACCACCAACTGAAGGGCTGTAGCGCGGTCGTGTGACTGCACACGAGGTAGCAGCGACCGCGTTGCTGATTGGCTTGCCGCTACGACGCAACCCACTATTCCCTAACAACTAGAAGTATCTTGCGAGCTTTCAGCAACTAAGCGGAAATGTGTTCGGGTGGAAACTATACAGAAGGATTGTCGTAGCAATGATTGGAGACGTTAGGCCCATGAACCTGTAGTGACAGAATTATCGCAGCTGTTAGGAATCGTAGCCAGTCAGCAGAGCGATCGCGCGTACGCCACAGACCGCTGCCTTTTCTCTAAGCGGTGGTGGTGAAGCACAGCTCACTTTATTTGTCCACGAGACCCAGAAAGCAGTAGATGGGCCTACTGATTGGCCTTGTAATATGCTGTATTGCTTGACTCCCGGAAGGCATTAGATCAGCAGCACCTAGCGAGAAGGGTGCGGCGCTCTCGTGTGACGTCACGCAGAGCAGGTCGCGATCTCGTAGCTTACTGGATGGCAGCTGGGGCACGGCCCACTATGCCGTAGCGGGCAGCCAATTAGCTACGCTATCGCGACCTGTTCTGCATGACGTCACACGCGAGCGCCGCGGCCTTCTCTCGGTTAGATGCGATTTCGCACCCTCTCTTAATGAACACAATATGACAGTGTGCAATAGTAGAAAAGCTGTATGGGAGGAATGAGATGAGATTTAGGCTCCCACATTATTTCTTAATACATAGACGATACTGGATGTGTACTTGTTTATAGTCACCATCATTTTACTATACCCATGAATATAAGCTGACATTAGTGTCAATTAATTGTAATTACCATGTATTTTTTATATGTAATTTCATCTTCTGTTTTATACACGTACGTTGTTATATCTGTCATTGTTGTCATGTACAGGTCCTGAAGATGGTAACAATGAGTTACCGAAAACAGTAAATAAAAGATTAACAATTTGTATAAGTCACGGGCCCGTTTTATGCAACTGTAAAATTAGTCTACTTTTGACCAGACGCGTTTCGCTTTATTCTAAAGCATCTTCAGTGACGAAACGCGTCTGGTCTAAAGTAGACTAATTTTACAGTTGCATAAGACGGTCCCATAACCTATACAGATTGTATAACTGCAACTGCGGAAAAGGAGGCCAAAAATGTAAAGAATTATGTAAAAAATGTTCAAATGTTTGTAATTCTATTGGACCAAACTGCGTGGTCATCAGTCCGTAGCTTACAAACTACTTAAACCTAGGTAAACCAACCTACGGACAAACACACACACACACCCATGCCCCAGAGAGGACTCGAACCTCCACGGCGAGCAACCGTGCGCTCCGCAGCGAGACGCCTTAGACCGCTCGGCTACTCCACCGCGGCAATTATGTAAAAGATTAACAGTTGGTTGAGGGCGTGTGTTGATATATTTATAAATAGTTATGCAGTCGTGTCCCAGTTCTTCGAGACAAGATGAATATAGATAGACTTGATCCCAGAGTTGTTTTGTAGCTAATAATGATCAGTCTGAAGACTAGTGAGGATATTTATATTGTAACATTTATTTCCTTTATTTTCTGACGCCATATACAGAACTTTTCAGACGCGCCTCGTAATTATAGCAAATCCCTTTGTTTTGCCGTGCATACAGCGGACGCTGCGTCATGTATCCTCTGAGACTGTTATCGGCGTGTAGGGTTTTCAATTTGCTGCAAGTGAAAGGCAGGACAATAAAGGAACGCAGTGCTGGCAACTGCTGACCGTTCCGGTCGAGCTGCCACTGCCAAGGCAGGACACACCCTGCCGCCAGCCGTAAACGACACTGCGCATGCGCGCGCTGCCCGCCTCGTAAAACATGGCAGATTTACGGGATACGGATACCGGCTTTTGCTTGCTGTGTCGGCGCACGGCCCTGAACGTGGGTCATACTGCAATCTGTCGGAAACTGCAATTCAGGAGTACAGAAGGAGGTCTCAATCCGTTGTGATGCCTCTTCAGTCGATCCCCAAGTCACAGATTTCAATTCATCAATGGATTGCTTGATTCGCAAATGTCTTCATCGTATAAAAAGGCGATCAAAACTTTCTTTTCGAAAGGCGTACACTCCAGAATTTCTATGTGGCCAAAATTTTAAGAAATAATATCGAAAGCATTTTTTGAGGGATACGTCTATATCTATAAATGCGAATGTCTGCTCGGTGTACGTTTATCACGTCTGAACCACAAAACATAAAGAGCTAAAAATTTGTACGGGTACTAATGTCTACCCGGGGAAGGTTTAGGCACGGTTTTATGGCGATCGGATAGCTATTTGAGAATGTCTGTTCAGTGTACGCTTACCATGTCCGAACGACAGAGACTTAAATATTTGTACAGTTAATAATTTATACCCGAGGAAGGTTGTAGGCACGGTCATGTAGTGATCTGATATTTTAGTAATTTGAAGAATATAACGCGAAATGCGGAACAATAATTACTCTTTGAAAATTATATTTACTCTTTGAAAATGGTTTAATTGGTTGCATTGTTGCTTGAGGGTTGATAATGATAAAAGGGTGGAGTATATTCGGATGGAAAGTTATAGGTGTATATAAAATCTAAGCGCGCGTGTGTGTGTTAATATTTCGCTCTGCAGCGAAAACTACAGAACGCAAACGAATGGTCTGTGTGTAATTGTTGTCCGAAGTCTCCCGTTGTACACCATAGCAATTCAATACCGACAGCTATAAGGGGGTGGAAGATATGGTGGTTGAAAGTCGTCAGATTATACAAAAAATTAGAACTGAAGACCAGCGATGACATTTGCGACACTATAGCAAGGAGGTTACATACAGCGAAACGTGATGCCACAGACCATACGTTTGGTCTATGCGTGCTACAATGTATTCAGGTCTTTCTCTGTAAGGATAAGCATACGAATAAGGAAATATAAGAATAAATAAATAAAGAAGTAAAAAAGAAATTTGTTTTAATACATCTCTTTTAAAAAATCCATTTACAGCCCTCATGTTTTTCACATGGTCAATTATACGTCGCTTGCTCAAGGGTGGGCAACCCAGAAAATCTCTACATTTACGCTCCAGACAATACTACAAATAACGTAGTTTAGCAGAATGCCCTAAAATGAAATAAAATGAATTTGGACATTACTCTCACCATACGTGTTGAGATATGACAACAAAGACTATAAGGAATAATGTATGTATTATTTATTGTAAATCATTAAGCACTTCAGGTTTTTTTTTTAATGTTGATTAAAAAGGTTTGTTTTTAAAGAAGGTATTGTATTTAATTTCATCCTTCAAAACCAGTGTCATAGCACACTACTGAAAGATAGCTTATCTATCATAATAAACCAACACGCGAGCGGAGCCGCGGGTTTAAGCTAGTACCAAATAAATGGACGAAAAAGATGGCTGACCCATCGTGGTACACTAAACAGGTCAGAACAATGTTACAGAAACAATGAAAAGAATCCACACCAAATTTAAACGAACGCAAAATACCGACGATTGGCGTTTTTACTGAAACTCGAAATTTAGTCCGGGCTCCAATGCGAGGCTCTTATTATAGTTTCCATAACGGGACACTGTCTCGCAATTTGGTAAAAAAAAAAAAAAAAATCAAAAGAAATTCTGGTGTTATGTAAAGTACGCGACCAATTTATAAAATGTGATATGACCAGATGATGGTGGCACAGTCCTCCGAAACCGGCCGCCATGAAATAAAACAGTACTTCGTGATCTTGGCGTATCACTTTTGAAGAATATTATACCATCAACACCTTAATGCCCGATAGCAATAGTGATGCTGCCGACGATAGTGCCGGTAAACCAGAGTTACTAAGCACGGCTTTCCGAAATTCATTCACCAAAGAAGACATAATAAATACTCCAGATATGGAATTAAGAGCAGCTGCCAGCATGCATAACAAAGAAGTAGATAATCTCGGAATGGTGAAGCAACTTAAATCACTTAATGAAAGCAAATCTTCCGGTCCAGATTGTATACTATTTAGGTTACAAAAAAAAAAAAAAAAAAAAAAAAAAAAAAAAAAAAAAAAAAAAATGTTCGAATGTTTGTTAAGCTTATGGGACTTAACTACGGGGTCATCAGTCCCTAAACTTACAAACTACTTATCAACTACCTTATGCTAAGGACGGCACAAATATCCATGCCCTAGGGGGGATTCGAACCCCCGACCTTAGTGGCCGTGCAGACAGTGACTGGAGCGCCTCAGTCATTTAGGTTACTTTTAGAGTATGCTGCTTCAATAGCTATCACATAAAACCTCTCGCTCAGAAGAAGATCCACGCCCGAAGACTGTAAAGTTGCAAATGTCACTCCAGTATTCAAGAAAGACAAATTCTTCCGCAAAATTACAGGCCCGTATCATTTAGGTTAATTTACAGCGGGATTTTGGAAAATCTTTCTTCGAACATTATGAATTACCTCGAAGAGAACAATCTGTCGACCCATAGTCGACACAGATTCAGAAAATACCGTTCTTCTGACAATTGGCAAGTTTTCCACTCACACGAAATGATGAGTGTTATCTACAAGAGATTTCATATGGATTCGATATTTCTAAATTTCCTCAAGGCTTTTAACAACGTCCATTACAAGGGGCTTCTAATCAAATTGCGTGATCATGGAATAACTTTTGGATTGAACGACTGGATTCGTGATTTCCTTCAGAAGCGATACAGTAGGTATTCATCGACGGAAAATCATAGAGGAAAATAGAGATGATATCTATCGTTCCCCAGGTGTTACAGGGCGCCTATTATTCCTTGTCTTCATAAACGACTTAAGAGACAATCTGAGCAGCCTTCTTAGGCTGTTTGCAGATGATACTGTCGTTTATCGTGTAGTGAAGTCATCAGAGGATCGGAATAAACAGCAAAACGATTTAAATAATGCTTTAATAACGCTGTTAGAAAATGACAATTGACCCTAAATAACGAATAGTGTGGGATAGTCCCTATGAGTTATAAATGAAAACTAATAAACTTTAATTATTCGAAAATAAGACAATTTTAAGGGTTATAAAATCACATAAATAGTTAGTAATTAGAATCACAAATAACGTAACTTGGAAAGAACACCCAGGAAATGTGGGCAAGACAAACCAAAGGCTGTGTTTCATTAGCAAAACACTTAGAGCATGTAAGCCGTTCCACTAAAGAAATTGCCTACACTACACTTGTCCGACCGATTTTGCAATGTTGCTGTACATTATATGTTCCTTACTAGGACGGACTGACGGAGAACATGTTCGAAGGAGGGCAGCTCGTTTCGTGTTATCGCGATACAGGGAAGAGTGTCACGGAAGTGAGACACTAATTGGAGAAGAAATCAATAAAAGCAAGGTTATTTATTGTAGCGAGATCTATTTACAAAATTTTCGCCAATTTTCTCCTCCATATTGTTACATATTTTGTTGGCCTCCAATTACATGAAGAGCCGTAAGAAAAATCACCTGTAAGACGGAATATTTAGGTTTTCCATTTTCCCCATGCGCTGTTATAAATTGGAACGCAAGAGAAATAGTGTGAAAGCGGTTCGAGGAACCCTCTACCACGTACTTAAATGTGAATTACTGTATAGATATGTAGATTTAGTCCGCCAGGCAAATTCGCCATGAGCATTGAGGAAATCATCCCACAGACGCACCAGGTTAGAGATATCAGTTTCTGCTGAGTGAATGACGTAATTTCGAATTGTACATTCTCGCACAACAAGAATCGTCGACCATTCGAGGCCTTTTCTAAGGGACCCAACGCATGATAACTGGAAGGGGAGAGCTCAGAACTATAGGGCCGGTGTTCGGTGGATCGTGTTGAGGCGTGAGGCTGTATCTCCAGATCGGACGGCCTCGTGTGTCGAATCGCAACTAGCATTGACCTTGGCGCTCCATTACATAACGGTGGTTTATGACAGACATGCTGCCCCACATACATTGTTCATTCTCCGATGGATATCTATCGGCGTTTGTTCTTCGGGAGGCAAAAAAAAAAAAAAAAAAAAAAAGAACAACAGCTCGTTGGTCCTGTATGGAAGCAATTGGTAATAACGTCGCCATAGTTCACGTTTCCGCACTTACCGCACACACGTTGGAAAGACACAAATACCACACCAGATCCCTTACTTGCATGTTGATGCTTAACGGAGTCGCGCCTTGTTGCATATTCGCTGCTCCAATGCGGTCCTTGTATCTAGCAGAGATACTAAGAGACACACTAAAGGTCGTGAGCAACTGATCATGAAAATTTCAATTCCTACAAAGTAACAGAAACGAGTGCAGAATCGTAATCTACAGATGTCACACCACAATTTGCTTACTGTGACATCATTAGCGTCAGTCACATGACCACAGGCGGTAATTACGAAGTAGCCAACAAGAATGTTTCGTTTCAACAGCGCGCTGTCTTTCCAATCCGTGTTATACCTTGTTCAGACGAGGTTTTATTTTTTTCTCTACGTCCGTTAAAAAAGCATTTGAAACGAAACAAATGGATACTCATGTATTTCAATTCAATAAAATAATTACCAAAATAATTACAAACACTTTCAGGTAGGCAGTTTCAACAACTGATCTTTTCTCCTTTTTTCTATCTATTCCCAACTATTCCCAACAGTTGAAAAGTTCATCGAATATTGGTTCAAAATGTTCAAATGTTTGTTAAGGATAAGGGACTTAATGCGGGGTCATCAGTCCCTAAACTTACAAACTACTTATGAACTACCTTATACTAAAGACGACACAAACTTCCATGCCCGGGGGGGGATTCGAACCCCCGACCGTAGCGGCCGTGCAGACTGTGACTGGCGCGCCGCAGAACGCTCGGCCACTACGGCCGGCTCGAATATTGGTGCGAGATCGGGACGGTATGGCGGATGGTATAGGCGCTCCCACCCAAGAGTAGCAGTATGGTTTTGCGTTGCCGTCGCCGAATGTGGCCTCATTTTGTCATCCAACAATAGAACGCCAGATCTGAGAAGGCCAGGCCACTTTTTCGGAATCACCTCTAGTTTCGACAGGGTGGCACAAAACCGCACAGCATTGATGGTTGCATCCTCTACGAAGTCCAGCAACAAAACTTCTTTGGCGTCCCTGAAAACGGCGAGTAGCACTTTACCTGCAGACGGAGTGCTTTTGAACTTCTTTCGGACATGTGATGACGGATGTTTCCACTCCGGCCTTCGATTCTGGCGTGTAATGATGGACCCACGTTTCATCCCCCGTCACAATTCGAAACTGAAAGTCATCGCCATATTCATGGTCGACCTGTACCCAATGGTGTATCGGTGTCTTGCACGTGCGCGTTCACCTGATGCGTCGTCTTTCGCTCATAGCCGCTCAATGCTTGTTCCGTATGCAATGCCCACATTTTCTTGAACGGCTTTTTGAAGCTTATAAAGCGGTTTGAAAAATTTCTCAATGTACTTGGAAATTAAGTAGAAAAATAAAGATATGTCTTATATTTAATGTCTGTATTTTTCTTACCTTCATATACAACTCTGCCCACAATCGACAGGGGAAACGTATTTTCCAAATCCCTCTCGTAAAGCGTCCGTATGAACACGGTTACTACAAACGCTAAAAAGCGCCAACGTCCGGTTTTAACGCAACGCTCTTTTAACTTTCTTGCGAACGGGTCCTCAGAGAGTTTACGTGTGCTACTGAAATTCTTCTGCGACAGCTACAAACTAGCTTCCCCAAAGAATGCTACAGTCGTCGGGTTCTACAAAATTGATGCCACAAGAGCCCATTATAGAAAAACAGCTCCGTATAGCAATCACTTCAGGTGTAAATTAACACCCAATATTGCAAATATTAAAGATGAGACAGTCCTTCACGATTGAAAACTCAACATTTCAAAACGTTTACCACACTCATTAAAGAGTTTGAGCCAACTAACTCTGCCACATAAATCATTAAGTAATATAGGGAAAATTAAGTATTACCAGCATATTACCAGCAATTTTCCTGTATTAATTATTGACCATATATGTTAGGGCATCTTTGAACTTTGAATGTCATACCGAAGTGTTTTGTCCTGGTTCTGGAATGAAACTCAACCCTTTTTGAATGGAAATGACACGAAAAATCAAGTAAGTCTATCAACTTATTTGTGTGCCAAAGATGAGGTAATTCGTGGCTCCGTGGTGGAGTGGCCGAGCGCTCCTAAGTGCCTTGATAGGGAGCACCCCGCTCTTCGCTGTCGGAGTTCGAGATATCTCTCAGACTTGGGTGTGTGTTGTCCTTACCGTAAGTTAAGTAGTTTGTAAAACTAGGGACAGATGACCAAAGTAGTTAAGTTACTTAGATTTACAAACATCACAACATTTAACCCGTCGCTTACAGAGTTGCCAAACGTATTCTACAGTGCTGCCAATTTTCCATTAAGCCATCGCGTTACAGAATACGTCTGCTCTCTGCGTTTATCTCTGGCTGCCACCTTCTTGATCGAGAGGAGGACAACTTTGTATAGGCCGATGAGATTTATTGGCGTTTCTGTTCCAACCGCCTGCCGCTGTCAACAGCCATTTACCTTTCCACACGACATCATTCCGTATACTAATTGTGCTACTCTACGGACAGTACTTCCGAACAGTCGCAGGATGTGAGAATGTCCACGAGACCATTGCAACCGGAATCGTTCCACAACTAACGCAGCACATTCAAAGTGTGTGCCGATTCCTTGAAAGGAACATCCCACCATTCAGAAGGCTGCAAGTGGACTCCTGTCAAACTCGCTCAGTTGGCCGTAGAAAGCAGGAGTGCGTCTGCATGACACGGCGCTTGCTTTCACCACACGCTGAGCCTTATCGCTGTGATCAATCCACTCCCTACTAAAGGGTACACATAGATTGCCGATTGCTCGCTGGCAGTTGTCAGTACGCTGTCTGCCGATGGACGACGTTGAAACCATTATTACTACATGTACTATCTCCCAGTTGGCATCTGCCGTGATCGGATCCGAAACGACTTAATCATTCGAAGTGTGCTATTTTTTTCTAGCTGTAATAAATAGTATAGTGCAGAGCAGATGTATTTTCCAATAAGGTACGTGAACCAAATAAGGCCCACCTAACGTTTAGGAATTTCGTATGCAGTGTGTGTAAGTGGTAATATTCCGAGATCGTACGTGCAACTTCCCACAACAGTTCAAAAATAAATTAAAATGGAACGTTCATGTAATTAATATAATCAATTTAAGGAAAATGTTTAACCCCTGCAAGTGGGCCTTTTTTTTTTTTTTTTAGTCACGGTCTGCCACTACGGTCGGGGGTTCGAATCCCCCCTCGGGCATGGATATTTGTGTCGTCTTTAGTATAAGGTAGTTGATAAGTAGTTTGTAAGTTTAGGGACTGATGACCCCGTAGTTAAGTCCCGTAAGCTTAACAAACATTTGAACATATTAAATTTAATCAGCAACCAACACTGTTCTGAAAGCAGCAGTAAGTTTCCTTATCGTAAGTTAATAGGAACATAAGTCTAATCATTCCATTTTCGATGATGGGCCTTATTGCGAACAACCAGTTAAAAACGCGTGTGTGTTTATTGTTAAAAAATAAACTTTTTTTTAGAGGGGGGGGAGGGGAAGATTGTGCCACTATCATAATACATCACAATTTTCTGTACACATATAAATTTTTATCAGTACAAATGCTTCATGACCGAAGCGATTGCAGTAGATGAAACGTACCGTGGAAATAAGAAGCAGCCCTCCTTCGTTGACCGCCGTAGCACAACTGTAAAATGGCCAGCACGAGAGTGGGTGCCGAAATAGTTGTTGCCTTGTCCACTAGTTGTTGTCAAACTATCGTTACCGACGACATTTAGTGCTGATTACAAACTTTCTATACCAGAAGATGAGGGTGGGCCTTATTAGGAACCGGGCCTTATTCGATACATGTACCGTATACTGACACGAATATGCAGATCTATTCCGCTCTCGATGAATTTTTTGGTTTGACCTCCAAAACAACAGAAATAACACTGTATATATAATATTTCGTAAAGTGAATGGCGGAGGGTTCCTTCTTCTTTTTTTTTTTTTTTTTTTTTTTTTTTTTTTTTTTTTTTTTTTTTAAAAAGCTTATGGGACTTAACTACGGGGTCATCAGTCCCTAAACTTACAAACTACTTATGAACTACTTACGAACTAGGACGACACAAATATCCATGCCCGAGGGGGGATTCGAACCCCCGACCGTAGTGGCCCTGCAGACCGTGACTGAAGCGCCTCAGTCCCCTCGGCCACCGCGGCCGGCGAGGGTTCCTTTCTGCATAGCTAGACACAGGTTTATCGATCACCAAGAAATTTCACATATATGAGTAATTTTTCATTCACATGAACGGAAGCTTAGTGTTTAACGTCCCCTCGACAGCGTGGTCATTAGAGACGGAGCTTACGCTCGGATTTTCGGGGGAGGATGTGGGAGAAAATCGGCCGTGCCCTTTGAAAGGAACCATCCCAGCATTTTCCTGCAGTGATTTAGGGAAATCACGGAAAACCTAAATCTGGATGGCCGGAGGTGGATTTGAACCACCATCCTTCCGAATGCGAGTCCAGTGCGTTACCACTGCGCCACCTCGCTCGGTTTCACATGAACGGAGAGAGGGGGGACAAGGAGGAGTTTGGCAGATAGCGAGGGAAGTAATGACGTTAGTAGACTGATGGATGAGTTGATAATGGAGGAGCAGGAAGAGTTAAATGAGGAAGAAGAAGAAGTAGAATAGGTAGTGGGGACCGCGGATGAGGCGGCGGCAGCTCAGGAGGAGGAGGCTGATGAAGAGGCAGGTAGACACACAGAGAAGGGAGGACGAGATGGACAGAGAGGAAGCTGGATAATGAAATAAATACACTGCCGAGAGAAGCGTAACAGGAAGATACGAATAGGCATTGGAGAAATGATCAACAGGCAGATTAAGAAAAGGAGTCTAGGATGTATATACAATTCCTATGAATATTTATCATTACTTAAGTACTGCTGAAATTTGCAGTTGCTCATAAAGAGCCATTATATGAGTAACCTTCTCTTCAGGAGGTACTTTTCATTTGGTATTTTAAGCGAATTACAGACTAAAAATTCCAGTTATCTAAAACGATTTGCTTTTCTAGCATTACTAGACGCTGTTAATATTATGAGTATTCTCTTTCAACATTCCCTTAACTGCTAATTTTCGTTCATATCTTCTGTTCTCGTTGAGACGACACCGAACTGTGGACGATTGTGTAGATGACCTGCATCAAATGTTCACATGTTTGTAAAGTTATGGAACCTAACAGCAGTGATCATCGGTCCCTAAACTTTCAAATTACTTAAACTAACTTATCCTAAGAACAACACACACAGCCATGCCCGAGGGAGGACTCGAACCTCCGACGGCGAACGGCCGCGTGCACCGCAGTACGATGCTTCAGTGCGCACGGTTATTCGCCCGCGGCTGGCTTGCATCCACCATCCTTTTCACCTAGACATTTATAACTGATCTGCGATATGCCGTGACACGGAATGTGAACTTTATCGAATTCATTCATCTGTAGCATTACACAAGTGATAACCCACTGCCAAGGCAAGAGGGAACTTCCACAAACTCCAAAGCACTTACTCTGGCTCATAAATCAAATTAATACCCGACTATATGCTTGATAAATATCTCAAACAAGTTCCTAGCGTAATATCGAATATCGCGGTACTGTATTTCGTCTTCAGATGTAATAATGGCTGATTTTCCAGATATTAAGGTAGTAGTTCGGTGATATTACTACGGCTAGCGTATCTTTATAGTGAATTTTGTTACCAGAGGTTTTACAGGATAGGAGTTGTAAAATGCATGTGTGCAAGGAGACGAGTGAGGAAACATCGTGGCTGGGTTCGCTAAATGGAAGTGTTCAAAAGTAAGAGGAGAGCAGATGGGTGTCAATGGCATGGGGAACACACTCTTTCGCGAATGATTAACTCATTTAATACGCAATTTGAGTGAAAAACAGTGCCTTCAATTATGAGAAAATTTTACATTTGTCCCTTCATTACTATTCTCTCGAGACTGCTCTGAAGTGATGGAACTCAATAACATGATTTTTCATTTACTATTAAATGCTCTTTCAAGTTGACTGTAATTTTCGGTAGTTAGTGACTATAAATGAGCATACTATTACTTACATATTGAATTTATTTTATAATCCTAACGCACAATAAATCTGTGAGTAAAAAATTCAATACATGATTAATATCAATTGTTACCCCTAGTAACAAGCTGCAACATACGCGTATCTGACAAGTGCCGGTAAATATGCGCGAAAGACAGGATGCGATTTTATTCCCCACTCTGAGTGCGTAAGAAGGTTCTTCTAATACCGAAAAATTATTTATTCCTATGGCGCGCGACGTCCACTGTAGCAGACGGCTGTCACTGGTCGCATTTATGTGCACTTGCTTTTGTTTTTATCTCGTAGACACATGGAGTGCACTCCAGAGGACATTGCAATAAATTCTGCATTGTAAGTGTCGACGGCTGAAATGACAATCGTCAGTTTTTCACGCGAATGTATTAGCGTGTTATGATGGCAACCGTGAAGCACAGAAAGTGTTCTCGGAACGGTATTCCAGAAATTTTACAAAAAAGAGACAAAGCACATTCTTACCAACTGCAATGAGGCTCTATATCCAGATTGTTTCGAATGTTTCCTCACAAGAAAGAAAATCTAACAGGAGGGCTCTGAAGTGGGAAGCCTCACAGTGTAGATTCCAGTAACATGACTGCTATTCTTCTCCGTACTGGTAAATTTGAACATATTTTTTGTATTTTATAATAACAGACATTGTTGTTTACTACAGAAACCCCATTTTAATTTTCCACTCTTTTATTTCTTTTTCTTTTAATAATTGGTGCATCACAGGGTTAACGATGGCTAATAGCAAATGCTGTAGTTGCTCCATCGCCATCGTGACTTTGGCTGTATTGTGTCTGCACTTTCGAGCCTGCTCCTTCCTGGCTGTTATAACGCGTTTGCGGGAATTAATCAAACTGCGCTTCGTATTGCAGAGGTGCTACACTACTACTTTCGGCCGCGGTGATCCTAGTGGATTATAGTGTCCGCGACCCACTAGTTTGGCTGTGTATAAACAAATTCAGTCCACATTCACTGCTGCATGGAATTACTGAATGACAGACACCAGAACTGGGAGCCAGGAACACGTTCTACTTTAGAAACGTAGTCCCAACGCTGAGACAATTCCACACCAGAGATTAGTAATTTCAAGACCAGAGTCTCTTGACTTTCCTTTCCGAGTCCTACATGACCTACGAGACAGCCGCGACTGTGGCCTGCAACTACTTGATTTTTTTTTTTTTTTTTTTTTTTTTTTTTTTTGAGAGAGAAGAGCTCTACTCTCGCCAAAAGCCGATGAGCTTCACCTCAAGCGCAAATAAGCTCCAACTAAAACTGCTAGTGTCGACTATACGAGGTCGCAGCTGCAAACTTAATCCCACTTGCTGTCATTTCCAAACGATACAGCCAATCCTGCGTCTGCGTATTTCCCCATCTTTCCATCACGGGACCTACGTGGCAGAATCGACTGTCCCACGCATCATCTACCCTGACGGCAATATAAAAAACTCTAAAACATTTTGTTTGGACAATGAAAAGGGCGACGGAGGACACGATATCCTGCAGTTTCAGACTCCAAAAGTGCAAGGGGCGGCGGAAAAATATGCTGGCGGCTGTTTTAGAGTGTTCTCTAGCACTTGTCGCTGCTGCAGCAGATAAAACTGCGACCGTGTCTACCGCTGTAGCGTTCCAAGCTGCAGGGTGTCAGTGTTACCGCCCGCTCGTGCTTGCTAGTCGTCTTGTTGTCCTTCTACGTCTTCTGTCTGCTGCTAAACACCTCTGTTACTCCGGTGTCCTTGCTGAGAGCTTCTTGTCCTTCACAGGATCAATCGCAGTCTTTTCTGTTTTCACTGTCCAGCAAACAGTCACTACAGAAATCCAGCCAATTGCTAGGGAGACATCCAAGTACTGCACTTAACCTCCCTGAGCACGAAATTTGTTGTGAGTGATCTCATAATTTGAATTAATTGTTTTTACTATCCCGTAATACTGTTGTGTGAGTCATTCTTATATTTAACGTAAAGATCACAACGACAAGCTAAGAGAAATTTGGGCTCGTACAGAGGCATATAGACATTCTTTTTTCCCTCGTTCTATTTGGGAGTGGAATATGAAAGGACATGCCTAGTAGTGGTACAGTGTACCCTCCGCCACGCACCTTAGGGTGGATTGCGGATGAAGATGTAGGTGGCAATCCCAGAAATCCCATGAAACCTTGTAGTAGCAATTAAGTGTAATTTTGGTGTACTGTAACAAGTGGTAAGTGGTAAGTTAGTAAGCTATTATTGTTACATTTAATTGCAACGAAAACATTTGACTGTTACAATATTTTTTTCTAATACAACTTAACTTTTGAATTACTCTTGTTTTTCTTACTTTTAGCAACGTACAAGCACTATTGCTAAGCGTAAGGAAAAATTAACTAATGCTTTACGATACCTGTTATCAAGTAATGTCTTCATCGAACATATATTAGTTTTTATGTAATCAGGAAATAATTGGAAGTGCCAGATATTAACTTGAAAAGGATTTACAGGTTGTGAAAATAACTAAATAATTACCCATTTTGAGACAACTGCTTCTAGAAATGAGCAAAGAGCATTAAATACTCTTAGAAGTACACTTGCACCACTAGTGGTCAAAGGTAATAAGAGCAATAATGAAAGTTTGTTTATCTTATAACTTTACAGTCTGTACTAGAATTTGCTGAACTAAGAAATTTGTTGTAATAATGAATAATTGATAATGACTTCGAATGTGGGTTATTATGTCTAGAAGTGTGTTTACAACCCGCTGACATGAGACTAGCATAGTTTACCGTATCACAAGCTTGCTTATAAAGGATCATTTATTTGTGGGTTATATTGTCTTCACTGTCTCTACTATGTATGCTAAGCACGTATTACTTTGGAACACAGTAAGAAAGCTGCTGCATTTGGCGACAGTGGGCAGCTGATTTGTTTACTGTTTAATGTCCGCAAAGTGTGTAATCGATTCTGCCTTGAGCCATATATTTTAGCAGACACAAACATATCTATTTCACCTCTGGTAATAACAAGTGAAGAACGTCAGTTTGCACCATAGTCAAAATTCAGTATTTAAACGATATCACCATTACACGACATTGTAGGAAGGAAGCGATCTAATTGCATTAAACAACAACACACAAATTAAAATGTAGCCAAGATCGCTTTCTTGCGCTCTTTTATTTTATGACTACCGGTTTCAATGAACTAGGTCATCATCTTCCGATCAGCATTGTCTACAAAATAGGAAGCAAAGACATTAGGTGTGGGGTTCGATTCCTGGTCTGGAAGAAAAAGTTGTATCCTTAATTCAGAAGTTCAGAAGTTCAGATTCCATCATCTCGCTGCTTCAATAAAAAAAAAAAAACTCGATATCTAACAATTGATTTTACTTAGTTAACAATCCCATTATGAATTGGGTTCATATCAGCGTCACAGAAATTTACATCATGGCATTTTGCAACTTGTGAATGAAGGTATATTCAATATATTTTCTTGTTCGTTAACAGGGATATAAGGGTGATAAAAAGTTTTTCAGTTGAAAAAAATAAATAAAATTAATAAAAATCCTTTGCTTGGTTAGAGGGCATCCATTATTTACTTTTGAAGGGTCTGGGGGTGGAGGAGCTATGCTGAATGTCTTGAATCTCACGTGGGAGAAAGGTGGTCTCGACAACTATCAAGTAATTTCTTCCACAAGAAATGCTGGAAAATTGTGAGAAAACTGGGTTAAATTCAGTAAAACATGTTTCTCCTCTAAAATAAGGCTAAATCCTACATATAGTATAATAGTATTTACTGTGGTTTCTGAACGCCACATAGAACCAAATAAACATAATATTTTATGCAAATTATATTTTTCAAAATAAATCCAATGCACTCAAGCACAGATTACTGTATTTACACTAAAAATTAACATTTTGAAAAATTTCATATGAGATCATGCGGGGCAGGATGGGTCGAGCCAAATCTCATGACCAAGCGAGGAAAGGGAGGGTCGAAATATGCCTAAATTGTATCACGTAACTAATAAACGCCCCCTTAACTATGGGGGTAGGTGTTGGGTTTTATTCAAGAATCGTAATGAATACGTTGTCTTTTCATTCGAAGTTCAAACGTGCACTTGAATGTTTTTTGAATAGTGGACAAAGAAAAGTAGCTGGGGATATTTGTTTCTATGGATAATTTTCCCCTGTGAATCATGTTCTTTTTAACTGGTTAGTTCAACATCCGGTTTTGTAATTCCGCTCACTACATGAATGAACTTCCGCAGCTGTAAGAAAACCATTCACAGAGCAAAAATAGTTCGATTTACTCTAGGAGTTCCCAACTGCCGAAAAATCTCTGATTTATACGGGGTACCTAGAAAAAAACACCAAAAGGATTTAGTATGTTGTGCGGTAAGACAAACTGGGCGGTTTTCAAGCAGGAACCCATATCCGGAAACGCTTGGGCGCTGGAGAGCATTCAAGTCTGACACTTGTGATCCGATACATTTCGGTGCCTGCATACTGAATGTAGGCAACCCTTCAGACATCTGTGTATTGCGGATGGGCGTCTTGATCCTAATAGCATTCCTACGCACCACGCCTGAGATAGGTGTGCTTTCCTCATTACATCAATAAAGCCAACATCAGTAGCGTATCGATCTGTCTACATTACAGAAGGGCTTCGAACTGTGTACCTCCTAAGTTATTGCAGAGCGTACATCGACGGTGCTGAGACGCATGCACATGAGCAACTACGTGCTGTTGCCTTTGAACTGTTTTCAATCGCTCCATGGAGTCGAGAAAGAAGGTTCTCCGCAGACGCAGACGTTACTGGAGTGCCACACACGCTACTCTTAATGCTACTCCTTAGAAAATAGTCACGATATGTCAAATATGGCGATTGCGCTGGCCACGGAACTGGTCTACCTCTACCAACCCATCGATTGGGGTATGCGAAGTTGAGGTGGTTCCGCACAGCGACATCAAAGTGTGCCGGAACTCCGTCGTGTTGCAGTCACACTTCCAGCCTAACATTTAGTGGCACTGCGTCTAACAGGGTAGGCAATACATATCGAAGAAATGTGAGGTAGCTCGGTCCTGTCAGTCTGTTTGGCAGCAGGTATGACTCAACAATATGGTCCCAGATGTTAAAACCGAACCTCTGTTGGTAATTGTGAACCACCTGTGCATACGGATTTTTGTCCGCCAAACATGAATGTTGTTCACGTTTCCCATTCCGTCTCTAGTAAATGGGTATTCATCCGTGCCACACGGCACTTTTATCTGCCATCTGCCAGGTACTGGTGGCTAGGTCTTCTTCGAACTTTCTCAGCAAGGTCTCCTCCAACAAAAGTGTTCCAGTCGAGCGCGCACGACCCGCATCACTTTTCGGCACCTGTTAGAGTACAAACAGTAGACAGGGGATAGTATTTACAGGTGCCAAGCACTTTACTCCAAAATGGACGAACGTCAGGCAGAAAATACCTACAATAAACTTTCCGTTTTCTCATAAGCGACTTTCGATGTCCACGAACGTGGAATGATGTTGGAAACGTTCTGCATACAGTCGTCCAGCAGCACTCCCATTGCAATCCGCAAACACAATGTCTGCCATTTTCGCAGCTGTGAATTGATACATGTCGCACCGTTGTCACAACGTTGCCGTCCCGCATACGAAGCGTTGTCTGTTTAGGCATCCTGTACAACCTGTTTTAAATGTGCCTAAGAATCAATGAATGATTTATGTGAGCCGTGCGGGAGTAGCCGAGCGGTCTGGAGCGCCACGTTGCGAATCGCGCGGCCTCCCGCGCCGGAGGTTCGAATCGTCCCTTGAGCGTGGATGTGTGTGCTGTCCTTCGGTTAGTTTAAGTAGTTTGTAAGTCTAGGGACTGATGACCAAAGTAGTTTAGTCCCATAGAATTACAAACATTTGATTTTTGATTTATGTGACAGCGTCAGTTGCTTCAGATCCTATTGAATGTGGTAATGGTTTTGAATTGTTGAGTTTGCAAGCGTTAACGACTAGCTCATCGTTAATGACTTGTTTTCTTGAACAGCGTGCCCATAGTTAAAGTTATACTTTATATTATGTACAAATGAACCATGGGGCAGAATGACTGGTGATTTGGACAACATGTTTGATGAACGGGTGGCGGGGGAAGGGTGACGCAATGGCACAAAACATAGTTCCTAACTTTATCAATAGATAGCGCTGTAACTGATATAGGGTAAGGTGGTACAAATTCGATATAGGTACAATTCCGATCAACATAAGTTTTCGCGCCATTTGTCAGTCTCGTAGTGTTTCGTGTGTGGCATTGTAATGTGGCAGGTTTCTACAGCTCCTCCTGTATTTTCCAAGAATACAACACTTTGTACTAAGGAGATATAAATTTTTTCCTGTTAAGTGGTAAGTCAAGCTACTTACTCTAACGCACTGCCGGCCGCGGTGGCCGAGGGGACTGAGGCGCTCCAGTCACGGTCTGCACGGCCAGTACGTTCGGGGGTTCGAATCCCCCCTCGGGCATGGATGTTTGTACCGTCCTTAGTCTTAGTTAGTTCATAACTAGTTTGTAAGTTTAGGGACTGATAACCCCGTAGTTGAGTCCCATAAGCTACACAAACATTTGAACATTTCTAACGCACACTTATAAATTACCTAGTCAAGGGTGACTGAATTCACTACCAAAAATTCAATGTTTGGTACTACGAACTATGCTTTGGTGTCTGACAGAAAAAGTGATTTTTATGTGCAAGATGCCCGTAATCAAAATTGTACGAGGATTTGATCACAATTATACCTAGTGTGGTACATTTTCGATAGATTTTTCTCAATTCTGTAACCTTTTTTTGTGTTCATACCAACATTTGTAATTGTCTAATATTTGTGTTACATATTCATTAAACATCCAACAACAAGTGCCATTGTTAAAATTATTTGTTTTCTCAATATATTTCTAGTTACAGCAACATTTGTCCGAAATGATCGAAATTGTACCACCTTAGCCTAAGGAAAGTGGATGCCGACAAATGACGACTACGTCATGCAGAACGTGTTAGTACTGCTACTGGAAATCCTAAGCACTACGGCAAGGTCGTACCACATAGGATGCGAAAAATGGTTTTTAACTGTCCTTGGTCCGAAATCCACAGAAAAAGGACTTAATGTAAAACCTGTTAATTACTACGGGGCGTGCGCATCAGTGCTCCTACCTTCTTCTAACGCTATGGCCACATCTTCTACAGAGTTCGAAGGGATCTGTTTCCTCCCTCTGCCACATCGCAATTGGAACGATCCTGTTTCTTCGAACACCTTTGCCATATTCTTCAGAGTCTTCACAGTCATCGGGCCACAACCTTTTCTCGTGGTTTTTGAAGACCGTAATTTCTTTAAAGCTGCAACCGCAGAGTCCTTGTAAGAAAGCTTCACAAGGAGAACTCTATTCTGCATTGAGGGATCATGTCAGTACGCAGTAGGAGACGAGTGACACGTAACCCGCGTGCTTATGCCGAATGCAGTGTATCGTGCCATGTCCCGTGATTTACATCGTATGTCGCATACAGCGCTATCTATTGATAAAGTTAGGAACTACTTTTTTGTACTTTTTGTGTGCCACTGCGATTCCCTCTTATTCGAGTATTAACCTGGGGTTAATTATCCCTAAACGGTAAAATGAAATTCTGTAAGGGAAAATAGCCAAAATTTCCTTTTATATTTCGGTAAGAAATTAAATAATAATCATTATCTTGTAACACTACTGAATTTGCTAGTAATGTAAACGAATGTGTGGGGAACACTTTCTCCACTTTCCGACTACCACATACCTCGCTGAAGACATATATATCACTTGTTTACATACCGTATGAAAATGTCTTATTCGAATTGTAGGGCCGGCTGCGGTGGTCGAGCGTTCTGCGGCTCGTCATTCACAGTCTGTACGGCCACTACGGTCGGGGATTCCTCTCTCCCCTCGGGCATGGATATTTGTGCCGTCCTTAGTATTAGCTAGTTCATAAGTAGTCTGTAGGTGTAGGGACTGATGACCCCGTAGTTAACCCTTTCGCTACGGTGAACTTGTGCAGAAGTCGGGAGCGAATGTGCTCCACAGGCGGTGGACTGCTGCAGCAGTCGAGTTCTGCCTGTGCCGCCCAGTCGGTGGACTGCTGTAGCAGTTCCGCCTCGCGTCATACATCGCAATGTAATGCTGCTGAAATGTAACGTAAAGCAATTGTAAATAAATATTATTTACCAATCGAAATATGCGTTTATAATAATAACGTGCACATCCCACCAGAGCTGAATCCAAAACTTGGATCTTTTAGAATTTACGAAAAAATTAGGCGAATTATCTGAAAGAGGGAAGAAAACTGTTTCTATTCCAAATGGATTTTCCCTAATAAATATATAGTATAAAGTCCAATAATTGCGATAACACCGAGAGTGTGAAAGCAGGACAGAGTAGCGCCATGGGGAGTGCGGAAAATGCGCCGTACAGCGGGCACGGCCGGGCGCGACTGGCGCTCGTCCACAGCGCACGGCGCAACAAGCACGGCGCCGGAGTGAAAGGGTTAAGTCCCATAAGCTGTACAAACATTTGAAATTTTTTTGAATTGTAGGTGGCTAATATAATAGACAAGAAATAGCATTATTACCCATTTTATGATGACTACTACATTTACGTATGATATCTACTGTGATGTTATTATCTGTACTATAAGAAAACTGTAAAACTGACTTGTCACCGCCAATCTGGTTAAACTCATTTATCTCGTTGAATTTCCATGGGGTTTCCACAGATAACGTGAATGTTATTTGCACAACGTACAGGCATTGTTTAATCAAAATCAGGTTGTGAAAAAAGAGGATATTGTGATTTAAAATTTTATCTGTAACCGTCGTAACTGTCTGTCTGAAAACTCTAATCTCCGAAACACTAGATGAATTTGTGAGGGATTTTCATAGGTAACTTGCACGTAACTTGGGGCAACGTATAAGCTTCATTTCAGCAAAATCGTTTCACGGAAACGAATTATTTTTTAAAATTTTGTCTGTCAGTTTGAACACACTAATCTGTAAGTATTGGACGAATTGTGATGGGTTTGGACTGCTATAGCACACTCAGAACCCTGTGTCAGTGAGAGAATTATGCGCCGCAATCTTATATTTAGGAATACAGACTGACATGAGTTTTATTATTTATACTAGCTTATATGCCCGTGCTTTGCAACGGTTGTTAAAGAAGGGCATGTGCGTATCATGGCTTTTTGGAGTTCTAGCCGGCCGCGGTGGCCGCGGGGACTGAGGCGCTCCAGTCACGGTCTGCACGGCCACTAAGGTCGAGGGTTCGAATCCCCCCTCGGGCAAGGATATTTGTGCCGTCCTTAGTGTTAGCTAGATCATAAGTAGTTTGTAAGTTTAGGGACTGATAACCCCGTAGTTAAGTCCCATAAGCTTAACAAACATTTGAACATTTGGAGTTCCAGACCTCAGTCAGTAAAAATCCTTGTTGGATCGCTCTGTCAATAAATTCAGTTGCCTAGCTAAGATATCTAATGTAAGTAAAAGTCATTGTCCGGAACGATTTATCTCCATAAAGATGCCATATGTAAGTAAAAGTCATCCTCCGAAACGATGTATGTTCATAAAGTTTTTGATACAAAATGAAACATGCCAAAAGAAGCGAAGAAGTGTCATTAAGTATTTAATACACAAAGCTACATCTGTAACACTATGTTCAATGTTTGTTGATATTCGTAGAGATAAGATTGCTTAATTCTATCACAGACGTTCGCTTCCTTGCTGTACTACCCCATACTTATTTCATAGCAGCGGCGTCTATTAGTTCTTTAGTGTTCTACAGCGCCTCTGTCGCTTGTTTGCTGTAATATGCCATCCATACTTCAAGCATAGCCTACATCTAAACATTTTTCCGTTATCTTACTTTTATGAAACTAAGGCTCCATGCATATCCGTAGTTTAGGCGATTAGGTGTTTCTAATAGATGAACATATAGTTACCAAAACACATAAGATTACGATGTCTCTTTCGTCCGTGATCTGATTTTGATGAAATCATGCCTATATGTTGCGCCAAACGTAGTTCAAATTTCCTGTGAAAACCGCATGAAAATGTGTCAGTAGTTTTTTCCCCCTTGTAATATGTTTGGGAAACGTGTTACAAATAGGCATATCTTCATGAGTATGATGTAGCTTACATCATACATCAGTGATATTCGCCAGTTTGGACATTTATTTTATGATCATTCATATCTCTTGACAACGTATTGAGCCATCGAAAGCTGAAATCTAATAAGTAATAAGTATTTCATTAATGAAGCAGAAACATAACTGAAAACAATTATTATTCTTACGGTTGTCTCTCTTCCGTTGGCTGCACTATTGTCGCTCCAAGCGTGAGACTTAAACTTATATAGCAGTTGTACGTATACGTTAGACTGTGATATCAGTATCTAATTGTATCAGTTTTATGTTCATTGCATTGAATCCTATCTATTAATGGTTCTTTGCTGCATTACGCCGTTCTTTCCTAGCATGAAATACACCTAAAACTTCAAATTACCATATCTTTTATTTTCCTGATTTGATTTTGATGAAATGAAGCCTGTATGTTGCCCCAGGTTATTATCAATTTATCTGTGATACCACATGAATTTTCGTTTAGTAGTTTCAGATATTTGCCGTACTACACAATGCTTATAAGCGTAGTGTGCACACAAAAGTTCTGAGTACGATATCTTTGTTTCCCTGTTTCGATTTTGATGAAAAGAAGCCTACGTTAGGCTTCAAGCTATTCTAAAATTGCGTGTGAATCCCCACGAATGTTCGGGTAATACTTTTGGAGATTACTCTCTACAGATAGACATGTTACAGGCCAAACCCGATTTTAGGATGAACTAGTTTCGCCTAGGCCAAACCAGTTCTCCCTATATGCGATAGGACAAACCAGTTTAGCCTAGGCCAAACTAGTTCATCCTGTTAACGATAGGAGAAATCAGTTTAGCATAGGTCGAATCGGTTTATACTAGTTAGAATTTACATGCTTTAGGACAAACAGGTACGTCCTAGTCTGAACTAATTTCGCCTACTTTGTTTCTCCCATAAGCTTTCAAAGCAAACTGAATAAAGGAATAGAAATAGAATAGTCAATGTGATTTATAAAAGTTATTTATTACCGAATCAGTAATTTCACATCTGTATCAACTTACAGCATATTCATCCACAGATATAACTTTATCTGAAATTTGCTTATTTACTTATTTTTGCAAGGTTTACTCTGGTGTCACTAAGAATTTCACAGTACTTTGTTTTTCTTACAAATGAATTTTTTTGTTATACAGTCTTTCATGCAGCTGCATTTCACGAAGCCTTGGCCTGATCCAACAGAATGTTTTGTGGCTGCAGTCCTTAAAGAATGCAGACGTCGAAATCAGTCCATAATAAAATTATACTGCAATAATGTCTTTCAAGTACGCCATGCTTGGGGCGTCATCAGTCTTTTGAAGTGTTACTCCAATTACGTTTAGAAGGTCACCTCAGTCCATCTGAAATAGGTACGGTTACGTTGTCTCCAATGTTAGCTGGTGTATGGGATTTGACAGTTGAAGCTTCCAGTCTTTTTTTTTTTTTTTTTTTTTTTTTTTTTTTTTTTTTTTTTTTTTTTAATTTTCTGTTGCCTTTTTTCTAGGATTTTAAATGTCGTTTGTGTTAATTTTCACAATGTCAACATCGTCACTGTATTCGTATTGTTCAGTTTTGCTTCCATCTTCGAGTGCCTTCTTTAGGTCATCTGGTCACCCTAGACTAGGACGTACTAGTTTGTCGTAAAGCATGTAAATTCTAACTAGGATAAACCGATTCGACCTAGGCTAAACTGCTTTCTCCTATCGTTAACAGGATGAACTAGTTCGGCCTAGGGTAAACTGGTTTGTGCTATCGCATGTAGGGAGGAACTGGTTTGGCCTAGGCGAAACTAGTTCATCCTAAAATCGGGTTTGGTCTGTAACAGACTGACATATGAGATTGCTTTCAAAAAACGTTTAAATTGTGATATCTTACATTTTCTGATCCGATTTTGTGAAATGAAGCGTTTATGTAACCGCACGACATCTTCACGTTACCTGTGAAACAGCACTGAAAATTCGACTATTAGTTTTGGAGATTAACGTGATGAAAGAGAAAGACAGACATGACGGTTGTAGCTAAGGAACGTTAGATTGTGATATTATATTTTACAGTGTTCCAATTTTTGTGAAACTAAGTAGGCTGAAGTTTCCTGTCAAAACTCCATGCGAATTAGTGAAGTAGTTTTGGAGAAGTGGTTTCTAATAGATGAACATACAGACACAGCGGTCACTGGAAACACTTAAAATTACAATTCCCTGTTCCACTCATTGCACTTTTGCAAGATCTGGTCCTGACAGCCTCTAAGAGGCTTAAACCGACACTGATTTTCATCTAACTTGTCCTCAATTAATACTCGCACTCTCCTTTCAACAATACCTGAGAATATTTTGCCTACAATGCTAATTAAAGAGATACCTCAATAGTTGTTGCAATCTTTTCTGTTTCCATGTTTGAAAATTGGCGTGATTACCGCTTTCGTCCAGTCAGACGGAACCTGCCCCGATTCCCAAGCTTTCTCAATTATCCTGTGTAACCATTTGAGACCTGATATTCCCCTGTATTTGACGAGTTCCGGCTTAATTTCATCCACCCTATCCCATTCTACCTGAAAATCTGATACATCATTGAACGTTTCACCTACATTGAGCAAGTCTTCAAACTATCCCCTCCATCTGCTCAAGGCATCCACAGGATTGACTAGCAGCTTTTCTGATCTGTCCAAAACACTTGTTAATACCTTCTTCCCTCCTTTTCGAAGATTGCTAGTTACGCTACAAAATGGTTTTCCCGCGGCTTGACCCAGAGTTTCTAGTTTATTTCCAAGGTCTTCCCATGATTTCTGCTTGGAGTCTGCAATTATCCGTTTGGCTTTGTTTCTTTCTTCAGCATAACTTTCTCTGTCTGCCTGATTTCTACGCCTGCGTTTTACATAGCGACATTGCACTGAACATGTTCCTTACGACGTGGAGCAGAATGGCTCCTTTTGTCGTTGACACCTGCAAAAGTGAATTAATTTTTGTTTATTTTGCGTTATGAAATAAAATTTGGAGTAAATATGCAACCGCTCATTTACGTACTCAGACACTGCTGTAAAAATAGCAACTTAGTTAACAGTTAGCTACTCACTACGTATTTTAGAGTTCTATTCTCATTATCGGGTAAATTTGGTTTCAGACATACAGGATGTTTCACTAAGTGTGTTTGCTCTGTAACTTATAAAATAATAGGTGACGGGAAATTTTAATGCGGTAGGTCTTCACAAGAAATGCTACACTTTCTGCGGAGCTATGAACATAGTTTATTGTATCATTTTCTAAAGAGTTACAGCACAAAGATATATTTTTTTAAATGGAACAATGGTTTTTTCCATCGTCCATTGGATTCGTTGAAACCAGCTGCGTCCAAATCAATTTAAACTACATTCCTATCACCTACAACCCTTCAAAGTTTAGGGGGCGGAGGCTACGACAGCGTAGCTGACTGGCTGGTGGTCAAGAGACAGAGGGCCGTGCCCCAGAGGATAGCCACTCGGCCAGTCAGCTACGATATCGCAGCCTCCGCCCCCGGAACTTTGAAGGGTTGTAGCTCCCAAACTAACAGTGATAGGAATGTAGTTTAAATTGATTTGGACGCAGATGGTTTAAACGAATCCAATACACGATAGAAAAAAAACTATTGTTCAATTTAAAATATTATATCTTTGTGGTGTAACTCTTTGGAAAATGATACAATAAACTATGTTCATAGCTCCGCAGAAAGTGTAACATTTCTTGTGTTGACCTACCGCATTAAAATTTCCCGTCGCCTATTATTTTATAAGTTACAGAGGCAAACACACTCAGTGAAACACCCTGTATATTGGCAGTCTCATATGTTCAGTCTGAATAAGAGCACTAAGTGCCCGGAACTGGTCAATAAAAACAATTTAGATGCGACTGATAGCCACTATTTAAAAACCACGTTGTTGTGCTAGAGAACCGCGGCGGTGTGGCCGAGCGCTTTAAGGAGCTATGCTCCGATGCGCGAGGCCGTTCCCCGTCGCGGGTTCGAATCCTCCCTCGGGCATGGATCTTTGTGTTGTCTTTAGTATAACTTAGTTTACAAGTAGTTTGTAAGTTTAGGGACTGATGACCCCGCAGTTAAATCCCTTAAGCTTAACAAACATTTGAATATTTTGTGATAGAGAAAATAGTAAAGTGAGATTCTTCGATTTTTCTTATTATTTCGTCACTGACAAAATTTTAAAGTAAGGTAGAAATAAATGGCTAAAGATACGTTTCTTCTCCCTCCTTTTCTGTTTCCTGTAAGAAGATTTATCGTCCACTTAGAGGAACCATAATATTCCAACTGTATTTTTGTGGGGCTGTTTGATAGTTTTGTTTAGTGCCGCCATAAAGCAGCGCTATTTTATGTCAGAGTGCACTACCGTACACAACTGCCCGCTTTAAATCATCCGCCTCCGCTAGCGCTACCGGAAACCTTGACAAGTGACACGTTCTCTGTTCTACTCTTGTCCTACAGTGGGCAGCGCTGCCAATGCGTCTACATCGTTAATTTCAGCTTCGTACTAAAGTTGTAGTACATTTAATCTTTCTACAGTGATCAAATAATTGACAAATTTACATATTAATTCTCATCAACAGTTGCGACTAGTCATAAAATGACAAACAGAATGGCGCAATTATGAACTTTTATGGCAAATAAATCAAATCACATGTTCACATGTGCAATGAGGATAGTGTCCTAAAGGGAAAAAAAAGTCTTTCTGCTCGGTATACACTACCCACCATAAGTTTGCATAATTTTGGAAGCACTTAGTTTGTTTTTGTTTTTGTAAATCTATCGGACCAAACTGCGTGGTCATCAGTCCGTAGCTTACAAACTACTTAAACCTAGATAAACTAACCTAAGGACAAACACACACACCCATGCCCCAGGGAGGACTCGAACCTCCAAGGCGAGCAACCGCGCGCTCCGCAGCAAGACGCTTTAGACCGCTCGGCTACTCCACCGCGGCAAGCACCTAGTAATTATAGTTAATGGAAATGAAGTACAGAGTAAAAATGCATTTTGTTGTTTTCCAAATGTTTATTCAGCTCAACTAATACACAAAATGATCCAACTCGAAAATTTTCGATTCCTCAGTATAGCCACCCTTTGCTTTCATCACTGCCTTGCAGACTCTCGTCATGAGCTGCATCAGTTTTGCCGAGGTTTCAGTTTGAATTAATCTCTATTCTTGCTGCAGGACCTCCCACAATCGTGTCCCACTCGGGATTTCCAGTTTTCGGATCCTCCTGTCCAATTCATCCCATAGCAGCTGTCTTGCGTTTGGGCCGGCCTTTCCAAGTTTTTCTATATTTTACGAACCTATATAGAGACTTCACACAGTCCTGACACAAGCGAGACGTACGCATCACGTCGTTGTCTTGGTGCAAGACTAACTCTTTCAGAATCAGGCGCAAACCAAATGTCTTAGCATGTCGTTTTTCGCTTTTCCATATATTTTCACCGAATCTCCGACTTTATTCCATCCAAAGGATCCCCATACCATCACAGTACCCCCACCATGCTTTACAATTGGAATTACGCACTGGGGATTCAAGACTTTATGGGGTAAACGGCTTACAAATTAAAGGCGTTTACTTCCAAATACTTCGAACTTGCATTCATCAGTGAATAAGACTTTTTCCCGATCCCCCGCTGTCCAATGTTGATGTGTGTTAGCCCACTGAAGCCTTTTCTTCTTGTTAACAGGGCGCAACAGTTTCTTTCTTGCTACATAACCTCGGAGGTTATCGTCTGCCAGGCGTCGTCTAAAGTGTTGACTCACTCACCGGTGTATCCCTCGTTGCGTTTAGTTCAGCCGGCAATTCACGGACAGCCTTTAATCTGTTACCTTTACGGGTCAGTACCACATACTTTCCCTGACGTTCTGATATTTTCCTGGGTTCTCCTGAGCGAGGACGATCTTCATAGTAGCCTGTTTCTCAATGTCGGTATTCGGTTTTGACAACTCCGCTGATAAATCTTCAGTTTCTTTGCTATAGTCGGACACTATTGCAAAGTGATTATTATTACCCGTGATTAATACGGAATCTGACACTTTGGGTCCATTTGCAATTACTTTCGCGGCGTGTTGTACTTTTATGCAAACGCAACTACAAGTGAACAGAACTGCAAACAACGTACCTCTACATAGCCATGCGGTCTACTCGCGCTACCTGGCGTGTTTAGTAGAACTGCTTGGACAGCTAACGTCGGTTTACTTAAAACGGAGCAATACTAGTATGATCCAATATACAGGGTGTTACAAAAAGGTACGGCCAAACTTTCAGGAAACATTCCTCATACACAAAGAAAGAAAATATGTTATGTGGATATGTGTCCGGAAACGCTTATTTTCCATGTTAGAGCTAATTTTATTACTTCTCCTCAAATCACATTAATCATACAATGGAAACACACCTCAACAGAACGTACCAGCGTGACAACAAACACTTTGTTACAGGAAATGTTCAAAATGTCCTCCGTTAGCGAGGATACATGCATCCACCCTCCGTCGCATGGAATCCCTGATGGAGCCCTGGAGAATGGCGTATTGTATCACAGCCGTCCACAATACGAGCACGAAGAGTCTATTTGGTACCGGGGTTGCGTAGACAAGAGCTTTCAAATGTCCCCATAAATGAAAGTCAAGAGGGTTGAGGCCAGGAGAGCGTGGAGGCCATCAATTGCTTCGAACGTCTTCCTGTCAGGACGCCTTCGTTCTGGAAATCTGTCTCGATACAAACGTACCGCGCCACGTCTATTGCCCCGTGCTAATCCATACATAAAACTCCGCATTTGTAAACATTGCACTGACTGCAAAACCACGTTCGTGATGAACACTAACCAGTTGATGCTACGTACTGATGTGCTTGATGCTAGTACTGTAGATCAATGAGTTGCATGTCAACACAAGCACTGAAGTCAACATTACTTTCCTTCAATTGGGCCAATTGACGGTGAATCGAGGAAGTACTAACGAAACAATTGGGTATTTTGACAATTGTCTGCTCGAATAATTTCAATTTACATTTAAAGACAAATACTAAAATAAGCCCTAACATGGAAATTAAGCGTTTCCGGACACATGTCCACATAACATATTTTCTTTCTTTGTGTGTGAGGGATATATCCTGAAAGTTTGGCCGTTCCTTTTTGTAACACCCTGTTTATGTATATGTACAGTAATTAAGTCTACAAACTTCGTTATTATTAACCGTTATTTGAGCTTGCTGTTCCGTATTCTAACCAATAACTCACATAGATCACATCCATCTTGCTCCGTTGTAATGCGCGGCATGGTGTTTCCAAATTTATGGAGGGCAGTATGTATTTCCCCATCACTGAGATCTATAACCAGTAGAATTGAATAATTGACTAAAAAGCTCAAAAACCGAACGTGTGTAAAGGTATGGGATCAAACTGCAGTGGTTATCGGTCCCTAGACATACAAACTAGAATGGAACTTTCACTCTGCAGCAGAGTGTGCACTGATACTTTACTTCTGTCAGTACCTCGCTTCCTACTTGCCAAAGTACAGAGATATTCACCTGCGAACCTAATGTATGCTAGGAACAACACACACACAAATGTGCCTGAGGGAGGCCTCGAACCTCCGACGGGGAGCGAGGTGCACTCCGCACCAAAGAGTCTTGGATTTCACGGCCATTCCCGAGCAGTAATTAAAGAACTATCAGTAAGAAACGCCTGCAATCGTGCACGGAAAATGCTGAGTATATCGACGCAAGAATATACTGAAAAGTGGAGGTAGATATTCTCACTCGGTAAGAATATTGAAAATACAGGATCGCGGAAATGAGATGGTTGAAGAATCATTGAGGAAGTTGTGACTGGAAGAGTCAAGTTGCCTTTGATGATGATTCATAAGGATGTCATGCCTATACGCAAACAGAATCTACTGTTGCAGCTGATGAAAGCATTATTTAAGATTTACTATAGTAAGTAATGTCTTTGTGTCCATGACATGGAATAATGCAATACTTCACTTAAATTTCCCTACTGTTATTATTATAGATAGCTTGATTCCCGTTGCTTCGCACGCGTAGAATGGATTGTCTGCATTGGTTGATTCCACTTCTAAATATAAATTTTCATAGAGTTTGCTTTAAAAATGTTTTCCTAATAAAGTATTTACAACTTGCCACCACCTATTCCACCACTGATGGCAGAATACAAAACATTCCGAAACACATTATTAAAAATTCTAACCATGGTTCCAAGTACAAATTTTCGCATATCTAGTATCAAAATAGTCTTAGTAGAATCCTTAAAAGACTTTCCCTTATTTCACCGGCTTAATAGTTGAATTTCCAAAACTATCGAAACACGTGTATTTAAAATTCCCATGAAAAATCTAAATCAGAAGTTTTGTATTTCTTGCTTCAAAAGTGCCCTAACAGCAAGGTATTTTCAAATAACCGTTCATTTCCTATTTCACCCCCTTAGGGATGGGAATATCGAAATATCGCTGATGCCTACAGTGTACGATAAACAAAGTCTTCGAATTTCAGGTTTTATCGTCTGTAGATTCACTTTTTAGCACCGTTTTCTTTTAGAAACGACTCGAGAACGCGGAATTTCTTTCTTACGCCTTGGCTCCTTTCTTAGTTGTTTTACTTTTCAAACTGCAATATGCACTTATTTTTCTTTATTCGTACGCTTGTTGCAGAAAAACAACTGAAGAGTGTGCATAACGTTTCGATGTATATAACCTCTTTGCTATTGTAGTGTCAAAAGTCATCGCTGGTCTTCAGTCCGAATTCAGTCCGTCTCCGTAGTCCAGTGGGCAGCCGTTTGAGACGCGACCGCGAACGGACGACCCGCTACTCCCGTGCGTGGTTGCGCCGCAGGCAGTGTTTATACCGTTATTTTGTGTCTGAACTGCGAATCAGCAAGTGAGTTTGTTCGTTCCGTCTACATAATTATAGCGGTCTCGCTCGCTTATTAAATTAGTGATGGCTCCTACAGTTCCACGGAAGAATACTTTGTGCTTCGAGTTTGAAGAGGACTACAGAAAAGTTCAACCGAGCGCAATGGAAGTTCATAACTGGGTCGACGAGTCAACTGGAATAAGTCCGACCAAGTACACACAGCACAGATTACTATGACCTGACGCTGTACTTCTTCTTTGTCAAATTCTACAATCTTCTTCAAGTGGAAAAAAACTGCATAAAACTGGAAGGAAAGCAGAGTTTCACCACCGCGGCCAGTCGGTGAGTACTGTTATAATTACAAATGCCGGCATAGAGTATAAACAAGTTAGAATGATCAATCTACCTCAAGAAGTAGACGATTCTTTTGTAAAAGATGTGTTTCCAAAATGCGTTGACATCAAATCAATTAGGCATGAGAGATGGTGGAACCAGCACAAGATGCAGTGTTTTAGTGGTGTTCGTTCAGTCGAAATGCATGTTAAAACTAACATTCCTTCATATATTGAAGTGCGGGTACAAAGATCATGTCTTGTACAGTGAACAAGTAGGAGCGTGTTTGATATGTAATGAGACCGAGCACCAACGTGGCGACTGTCCTTGGCGTGTTTTTGTCTTGAGAAACAACTTGCAGAAACGTCAAAAGTTAACTTTAGCTGACCTTGTAGCCTCAACACAGACACTAGAGGAAGTCGAACCCTCAACCCTGTTCTTCAGCAAGCAATGACATTAGCAAGGTATCATTCCCGCCATTGCCTGTTAAACTCGCGTTTAGTAATCCACCAGTTTCGAACACATTGCCAGTTGTCAGTAATAAAAGACGCCGATGAAGACGATTCGATAGCAGAGCAGACGTCAGAAACACAAACGGAAGCCACTGTACGGAAAACAGTTACAGAAAGTAGTACAATCGTCAATCAAAACTTGGAAACTGTAGCGGAAACAGCTGAGGACGCGCGCGCAGACGTGTGCTTACAGCAGGCCTCTGACATGCCGCCGTCCGGTACGTCACAGCTGGATTTACAGACAATAAAAGAGGCGCAAGAACAAAAGTGGACGCCGGTAAACATCCTCGACGAGGAAGCCGGTGACCACAATAACAGCAAAATCAGCAAGCTCCCCACTAATGACAAACAACTTCAGCACGCGGCCAGCAGTTTACAAACAGGCAGCCCGGATATCAACACAACAGCGTGCTTACCGATGTCGTGTTACTAGTTACATGGTTAAACAAGTGCGCGTTGTTACCTGTAAGTGCGAGAATGGAAGGTGAGCGTGAAAAGTCTCTTCGTCGACAAGCGTGGTGGCTTGCGGTTTGTGGTGTCCCACAAGTATGAAGTGCGCGCCACGTACTTACGCCGCGCGCCGCCATGCACGCACGTCGCGGCGTTCTTACGACGTCAGCCATGAGCGCCCTCTGCTGCAACTCCGCTGGTGGCCACCACTGCTGCATCGTTCACTTGGGACAGAGATAGGAACCAGTTAACAGTTGGGAATCAGATAGGCACCAGTTAAGACTTGGCTATCGGATAGGCACTAGGACTCATCAGTAGGCAGATCTCTCTCTAGTTCAACTATGTATCAGCATTCTGCAGTCTTGAACTTTGTAAAAGATAACTATTATCTTATTTCTACGAAATATACAATTTTTTCTAATTTAGCCTAACGTTCTAGTTTCTGCTGTTCCACTGGCTGGTCACCTCCGTACCTGCACACGCGTGCATCCTTTATTCCTGTGTCGGTCTCTTTCTACTCGGCCACCGACACCTATGACAACCGGCGGAAACGAGACACAAAACGGTTAACGTAATTAAATTCGTTCACGACGAGAAACAGAAGGGATTGACCATGTCATTGCAGAAGGCGACGGAAAGTGCTGCCAGAATGTTAAAACTGAGCAAGAGGATGGTTTCCAAATTACGGAAAGAAGGACACGATGCCAAGCAGAATGGAACTCACGTTTCTACGCCGAAGAAGAAAAAGCAAGGACCTCACAATAAGTATGTGACGACTGATGATATGGATAAAAACAATTTCGACGGTATTACGAACAAACTTGCGAAAACTGCACAACTTTTGTCCAACAGAAATGAGTTTCAAATCTATCAAGGAAACCCTTAGAAAAAATTGTTTTGCCTATGGGATTTCGTTTTAGAAGGTGCCAAAAAAGTGTTGTTTTGTGTGAAAGAGAAAACATTGTTGCTAAAAGAGCTTACTTTCTCAGATTTTTACGTAAAAATCTAGCACCAAAATCAAAGCGACCAGTGGTTTACGTAGATGAAACATGGATTCACACGCATTATACCGTAAATAAATGTTGGCAAACTGATAGTGTGCGAGGAGTATTGTCAAACAAGTGCCGTTGTTCATGCAGGCGGAGACATGGGTGTCATTCCGGGCGCACTTCTCATATATGATTCAAAAACAAAAACGTCCGACTTGGCGAGCCCTGGGACCCGAGGTGTGGACTGTGTCGCGCCAACAGTCCGCCACGCCGTAAGCTCTGTGCATGCTTCAACGATCATCGTTCGGCACGACTGTGGAACGTTGTACGTTTCAGAGCCCGGGGATCTTGGCTTAATTGCCCGGGTCATGAGGATGGTACAAACCTCTATAAAAAAAACCTCAATCTCAAGGTGTCCTACGTGCCGAGGAGATGCATGGCTGTTGAGGTTGAACAGTCGCTAGCGAGCAACCTCTGAGGAACCTGCCGCACCTCAGTTATACAAGGCAAGCGGGGCTGTGCCTGGGTAGACCTTTAGATCCCTACTTGCTCGTGGGACGAAAATGAAACGAACAATTAATAGCGTCGGCGCACTCAAAAACGCCGCTTCAAAGCGTGGAAGAAGTGACTACAACGCTGCACATTATAACCCCCAATCGTTCCCATCCCTTGGGAGGAACGTAGGGCCCACAATAGATCTGAGCCATACACACCCCAATACCTGGTTTGTGCAAGTGTCTGTGGGGTCTTTCATGAATACCAAGCCACAGTTCTTCGTGGAGAACATCGAGGATAGGTTTGGCGAGGTTACTTCATTTTCCAAATGAAAAGTGGGTCTGTCCTCATACAAAACGGCGTCACCAGCTCAGTCGAAGGCTCTACTTGCCTGTGAAAAGCTGGATGATGAAAAGCTGGATGCCGTTAGTATCACGCCCCATAAAACTCTCAACATGGTCCAGGGTCTGATCTTTCACAGAGACTTACTATCACAGTCCGACGACGATCTTCGCGCCAACCTCCAGCGACGAGGTGTTCTCTTCGTCCGGCTCGTTTATAGGGTTGCAAAAGATCAAAGGAATGCCACCGGTGCTGTTATCTTTGCCTTCGAAGACGATACACTGCCTGAGAAGGTCAAGGTAATGATATACAGGTGAAATGTGAAACCATATGTGCCTCCGGATATGAGGTGTTTTAAGTGCTGGAAGTTCAAGCATACATCATCCCGATGTAGTTCCTACCCCACATGTCGGAATTAGGGAGGCCATCCCACCCGGACGCTCCATGCACCCCACCTCCTGGGTGTGTGAACTGTGGGCAGTACCATCCACCGCCGGCCGCAGTGGCCAAGCAGTCTGCGACGCGCCAGTCACGGTCTGCATGGCCACTACGGTCGGGGGTTCGAAACCCCCTCAGGCTTGGATATTTGTGCCGTCCTTAGTATTAGCTAGTTCATAAGTAGTTTGTAAACTCAGGGACTGATGACCACATTGTTAAATCTTATAAGTTCTACAACATTTGAACATTTTTTTTACCATCCACCGCCAGTCTATTCTGCTTTACATAAGGAGCGAAAAATCATGGAAAACAAGGACAAGTTGACTTACTCTGAGGCGAGAAGGAAATACGAGCGACTGAACCCCATTCATATGACAACAACATTTGCAACTGTTGTATCGTCACCCGTCTCCTCGGGGATGACTGCTCCCCAATGCAAGATCCCGCTGTGGATCCTATGGGCCATAAATCTCAAACTACCCCCTTGATGGGTGGGGGCCCTTCTTCATTCATTGCTTCCCCAACAGCTGTGGGAGCAATTCCCCCACCACACTGTGGACGCCAGTCCCCACCCCCCAGCTGGAGAAGGAACAGCCTTCTCTAGCTCCTCTCGCTCGTACGGGGTCCGTCGGGACACTCCATTTTGAGGATTATAATAGTGCTATGGAGGAACCTATCCGACGGTTGGTGGACCCCACTGCTCCTGGTGGCAGGGCTTCCCGGTCCTTACCAGGCTCTGAAGCCACTGCAGATAAGCCTTCCCAGCCCTTGAAGCCAAAGGGTCAGCGAGAGACCATCAGGACCAAGAAAAAGAAGAAAAAAGACACTCCCGTAGCTTCAAAGCCACTATATATTACATCTTCTACTTTAGAAGATGAGGTGGAGATCCATGTGTCTACTGAGGATCTGGCCTCATAGCTCACTAGAACTGATGGTTCTAGACTCTGTTGGCTTGTACGTCTTGGCGAAAGGTGAGCCAGAAATTAAAATCCGTTTATCATCTTTAACATGGCCTTTCAGCAAACAAAAAACGAAATTCTCCAGTGGAATTGTTTCGGATTTTTCCGCCATCTGGCTGAGTTGCAACAATTATTGTGGCACTTCACTGCGATCTGTTTAGTCCTCCAGGTTTCCTGCTGGCCGAATCCCAGCCCTTCGTGGATATCAGGGATACTATGGAAACCGGACTGGCTATAACCTGGTGTTTAGTGATGTTTCTCTTTATGTCCTCGCCACTGTCCCTGTCGTCACTCTCCAAAGGACTCTGGAGGCAGTGGATGTTCACATACGGACAACTCAGGAACTCACAATATGTTCCATCTACCTTCCGCCAGATGAAGCTGTGTCTCTGACAGGTATTGTTGCCTTAGTCGTCCAGCTTTCTCCATCATTCCTCCTTTTGGGGGATTTTAATGCCCACCACCCTTTCTGGGGAGGGACATACACGACAGGTCTTGGTACGGACATAGAGGCCTTTTTGGCACAACATGATATCTGCCTTTTGAACAATGGTGCCCCCACTCATTTTAGTGTGGAGTGTGGCACGTATTCTGCCATAGACTTGTCCCTTTGTAGCATGTCACCTGGAGGGTCCATGACGACCTATGTGGCAGCGACAATTTCCTCATTTTTCTCTCGCTCCCACAGTCTCAGCCTGCAGACTGCCTGCCCCAATGGTCCCTCCGCCGAGATGACAGATGGTCATCTTTCATCTCATCTGTTCTGATTCCAGATCCGTTTCCTGTTGATGTTGAAATTGCAGTTTGTGAGGCTACTACTGACAATTTCTATCGCTGAAGCCCATGTATGCCTGGGCCACTATGGCATAGGTTCGTGCCGTAGTGGACGCCAGAGATTGCTGAGGCCATCCGAGATCACCATCGGCGCCATCCGACTGTGGAGAATCTGATCGCTTTTAAGCGTCTCCGGGCCCGAGCTCGATGACTGATTCAACAGAGCAAGCAGGACTCGTGGGAGAGGTATGTTGCCACCATCGGTTCTCCCGCCTCTACCTCTCGGGTGTGGTCCTAAGTTCGGTGCATTTCTGGATACCGTCTGTCGGCGGGCATTCACTGTCTCCACATCCAGGGTACTCTCTGTACCAACCCACCCACCATCACTAAGCATTTGGCGGAACACTATGCATGAAGCTCTGTGATGGCAGCTTACAGTGCTTTCTTGCCATCAAACAGCGAGTCGAGCGAAATCTGTTCTCGTTTCGCACGCGCCGCCAGGAGTCGTATAATGCACCCTTCAGCGACCTCGCTGCATGTCCTGATACATCGCCTGGACCTGACAGAATTCATAGCCAGAGACATCTGTCAGCGGACTCACCCTGTTAAATCGTCTATGGGCCGACGGTGTCTTCCCGTCCGAGTGGTGGCGTAGTGTCATCGTCCCTGTAATGAAACCATGTGTCGATCCACTGGCGGTCGATAGTTACCGCCAAATCAACCAAATCAAGCTGTTTGAACAGATGGTGAGTTGGCGACTCATGTGGATCTCTGAACACTGGGGAACAGCAGGGGGGCTTCTGTCAAGGCCGCTCCACTATAGACAACCTAGTGGCTCTTGAGTCTGCCATCCATACCGCCTTTACTCAGCGTAAGCACCTTGTTGCGGTCTTTTTTGACGTCCGCGTGGCGTATGACACCACCTACCGACATCACATGCTCGCAACACTGTACGAATGGAGCTTCGGGGTTTACTCCCGATCTTTGTACAAAATTTCCTTTGGCGCCACCCATTTCGGGTCCCGGTTGGTGCATATCTTAGCCCACCCCACGTGCAGGGTTCTGTTCTTAGTGGACCTGCTTTTAATAGCTATTAACGGTCTTGTTTCGGCGGTGGGTGCTTTCATCTCCCTTGTTTGCTGACGAATTCTGTATGTATTTTAGATCTGCCAGCATAGGTGTCATTGAAAGGCGTCTGCAGGGAGCCATCCAAAAGGCGCAGTCCTGGGCCCTAGCCCATGGGTTCCAGTTCTCTGCAGACAAAACAGGGTCATTAACTTCTGTCGTTGTTGGACGGCACACCCGGAACCCGAACTGTACAGAGGTGTCGACATGCTTTGTGTGCCGGCCGCGGTGGCCGAGGTGACTGAGGCGCTCCAGTCACGGTCAGCACGGCCACTACGGTCGGGGGTTCGAATCCCCCCTCGGGCATGGATATTTGTGCCGTCCTAGCTCGTAAGTAGTTCATAGGTAGTTTGTAAGTTTAGGGACTGATGACCCCGTAGTTAAGTCCCATAAGCTTAACAAACATTTGAACATTTTTTGGACATGCTTTGTGTTGAAAAGACTCACCGCTTTCTGGGAATGCTCTTTGATGACCAGCTGACTTGGGTGCCCCACATCTTACAGAAGCATAAGTGCCAGCGATACCTAAATAATCTCTGCCATCCCAGCCACACTGTTTTGGGGGGGGGGGCGGGGGGAGTCTACCCATTCAACCATTATGCAGCTTTATAATGCTTTCATGCAATCACAGCTCGACTAAGGGAGCTTCACCGCCGACAACTGTTTCTCTCATATGTGGCCCATGTCCGTGCCTTACCACACCACCCAAATCGCAGGGTACTCTTTCCAGCTGCTGCACTTCCCACACCACCTCGATGGCTCATGTTGGATCTCCCGATAGTGGTCCAGGTCGTCGTTAGTTCTTGGCCATTCTTGATGTATTCAGTGATGCTGACATCATCTTCACTGAAGGTTCTTCAGTAGATGGCCTTTTTGGGTATGCATTCACTTATGGAGAACACATTGAAAAAATGCTCATTGCTTCACTGATGTAGGGTTTTTACTGCGGAATTGATCGCCATATCACGTGCTCTTGACCACCTCACTTTGCGCCCCAGAATGTCGTTTGTCATCTGCAGCGACTCCCTGAGTGGCCTACAAACCCTTGACCAGTGTTTCCCTACCCATCCTGTGGTGCGATAGATCCAAAGCTCCATCTTCACCCTCACTACTTGTTGCAGTCCAGTAGCCTTTGTATGGACCCTGGACCATGTCGGAATCCCGGGTAATGAGTAGGTAGATCGACTGACCAAGCAGGCTACCACCTCCCGGCCCCTCGATATTGGTATCACAGAGAGGGATATCAAATTGAGGTTACACCGTAAGATCTCTGCTGCAGTTGGATTCGTAGTGGTCCACTTTGGCCATGCACAATAAGCTCCTTGTCATAAACCCGTCTACGGTGACATGGAAGTCCTCCCTACGGGCCTCTAGCAGGGAGTCCGTCGTGATTTGTCTCCTGCGTATTGGCCATACCTAGCTAACGCATGGCTATCTTCTTCGTGGAGAGGACCCACCAGAGTGCCGCAGTGGCGCCCTAATGACAGTGGTGCACCTTTTGTTGTTTTGTGCACTTTTAGCCGCCCTTCGGTAGTCTTTTAACCTGTCTGCTGCACTACCTTTACTTCTTAGAGACGATGCATCTATGGCTTACAGTGTTTTAGATTTTATTCACGCAGCCTGGTTTTACTATTCTATTTAGGGGTGGATACCCTCACATGAAGTGACAGTTCTCCACCTCCCCACCACTTTTAAGTCTTATTCCGACTTTCATGTCGATTGTCTAGCGATTTTAGTGTGTGCAACCCATATTATTTTTGTGATCAGCCAGTCATGTTATCCTGCCTTCAAGTTTTAGTTCAGTCTGCGACTCTGTTTCCTTTTCTGTGTGTTCTTCCCTTGCGTGTCGATAACGTGTTCAGTGTAGCTCAACACATTGTATGGCTTTTTAACTCTAGGTGTACTTTTTGTTTTTTAACCTTTGATTGTTAACGCTTCGCTCGAGCTGTCTGGTCCCCTCTAACTCCTATCAACAACAACAATATATCCCTGCCTTCGTACCATTCAGACCTGAATCCCATCGAATTAATCTGGAACATTGTAAAACATTAAATCCGTACTCAGAATATCTCAACCGTTTCGCTCACGGAACTGAAAAAAATTACCGCTGATGATTTTGCTGCTGTAACATTAGAAGAACGTTTCGTTCACGGAACTGAAAAAAATACCGCTGATGATTTTGCTGCTGTGACTTTAGAAGATTGGAGAAACGCGGTCTGTCACGTAGAGAAAGTGTGCGAGGACTATTAGAGGTGAGATGCTCTGATCGACGAGGAAATAGAAAAAATAATAATATCAGTCGAGCTGGATTCAAGTGACTAATCATTATCGTCAGCGACCGAATCGGCAGACGACGAATCAGCATGGGAGGTAGTTCAACGAAGCTCCGTGAACAGCTGTGTTAAGATACTTCTGTCAGGAATATATCGTAGAATCAGTATTCTGGCTATTTTTTTAAATTGAAATTTATTTTCAATGTTGTTCATTCGAAGAGATACTTTGTTTTGATTACTAGCTTTGTCTTTATCCCCTTCTGAGTACTCGCAACGTCTTTATCCATTCGGAATACTTGCTGCCATCGTAGGTGTTGGACATGCTTGACTGAAGTAATTTGCAACCAATGACTACTTCGCAAATTTTTCATAATGTTAAAAGAATAAAACACTCAGAAACCACCATTGAAAGGGTTAGTGAAATCGATGAAGGCTTAACATCTAACCACAGCATCTAACATTGCATTCGAATTTCCAAATTAGATTCAGTCTTCCGCAAAATTAATCGTGAGTAAACGCACTGCGTGTAACAGGCTAGCAGCGGCCCTCTTACAAGTATACTGGAGCGAACATGTACGCCATACTGCTCCCCCCTCTCTGTTTCTCCGGCGTAAACACGACGGTGCTGCCACCGTCGCAAGATTTCCACTTGGCTTTGTCGAGTACTACCTTCGTCTTCTCCATCGAAAGTACACGAAGAAGAAACATGGAAGTCGGACGACTGTCTTGAACCACCGACTCTGCCGTGACCTTCCGGAGCAGTGGACGACGCAAGAATAAGGCCAGCAGCCAGAAAGAAAACCGAGAATAAAGACAATTCTGAAACCGGACCTCCAAATTCCAATTAGAAGTGGGATGGAGTGGGCTGCTAACGCACATCAGAATCCCCAAACCACTCACGACCATGGCACAAGCATATAAATTTCCGTCTTTGAACATAAACAAAATAAAGACAGAACACAAAGTCGCGATGTTGAAAAAGTTTATTTACGAATCCGAAGCTGACGTAATTCTATTGCAGGAAGAATACATTTTAAACCTCCATATCACTGGTTTGAAGACTATAGCCAATACTGCAAACAACGAGGGCACGGGCACGGCCATTCTTTCACGGGAGGACACCCAGTTAAAAGTATCGAAACGTTGCCATCTAGCAGAGCTACTGCTTGACAAATTTTTGATGTCATTATTATGACCGTTTATCCTCCATCCGGAACGTCTCACAGAGTCGAAAGAGCTAAATTTTATAAAGAAGAACTCATTTATTTGTTGCGATGGAACCCCTCTAAATTAATAATTACTGGTGAGTTTAACTGTGTCCTCAACAAGAAAGATCAGTCTCCAAATGATAACTTTTGCAGGGAGTTGTACGATCTTGTGCACAATTTTAAAATAAAATATGCGTGGGAAATAAAATACTCTACCTCAGTAAAGTTCACGTATTTCACCTCGACATGGTGTAGCCGCCTTCATCGGGTGTTTGTTTCGAACAATATCTGCAAATGTTTTTTAGACGCCGATGTCATTCCGGCTAGTTTCTCCGACCATTGTGCCCTTTCAGTTACTATAAACCTAGAAAACAACTGTGAAAGCGGTAAGGACACAATGGAATCTTAATGTATCACTTTTGAATGACAGTGAACTCAAAAATGTCATCCGTGTTACATGAAAGAACTGCCTTAATCAGTGTCACCACTATACAAGCAAGATAGCTTGGTGAACTCGGTCGCAAAACGAAAGATGCGTCAAGCTGTAAAAAATTATGGATGGCAAAAAGCTCAAGACATTAAACGAACGATTGATTTCTACGAGTCAGTCCTCCGTCAAACAAGAGTCTATAGGAAATCAAACAAATTAAAGCCAAATTGATAAGTATGAAGCGTCAACAGCTTGACGGACTCAAGAGCAGAAGAAACCACATCGTTTTATCTAACACATCAAAGAGACATTCTTTAAGCGACTCACCGATACTTCAGTGAATTATACTCGCAACGTGATATCCATGACAACGGTGCCAACGATATCATTCAAACACTTCCTCCTGAAATCACGCTTGCAGACAAGTGTGCGATTCTAGAAGAATTTTCTGCAGGCGGAGTTCTATATCTGATAACCTGCTCACCATCTAATAAATCCTCTGGTCCTGACGGACTGCCCAAAGAATTTTATGTTCGATATTGGTCAATAATTGGTGAAATCTTTACAGAAGTATGAAACGAGGTTATGAAGCAGTAACCAAAGTCAAATTGGCACTTCTCTATATAGATTTCTGTAAAGCTTTTGACCGAGTCCGCCATGAATATCTCTGACAGATGATGATATCCCGTGGACTGGAAAACAGGGTTGTCGATGTGGTGGGAAAGTTAATAAAGCGAAAGCCAACGTAAATGGATTGAGATAAACGTGGAGTACCGTAAGAAAGTCCTGTCTCAATGCAGTTGTTTGTCTTATCCTTGGAGCCTTTATTACGCCAAATTAGCCACAAATTAATCGGTCTGCCCATAGCCGGAACACCCTTCGTAGTCAGAGCCTACGTAGGAGTGATAATACGCAATGAAGATGAGTTGGTGACGTTAGAAGTAAAAATTGACAGTTATTCTCAAATATCAGGCGCTAAAGTTAACGAAGGTAAAACAACAATTGTCAACATCCGAGGACTAGACGCACCCCCTAACCCATGCGCGAAACTGGCAACCAACCATAGGACCTTGGGTACAATAATTGATAAACGTCCACTAAATATGAGTGCCAAGAATTAGAAGCAGGTTACACATCCAATGCAAGGCGCAATATATGAAAACAGCTGGCAATCCCTAGATCTCATGCAACGAGTTCGCTTCCTCGACACCAATATCTTTAGCAAGGCCTATTAGATGTCACAAATATTTCCAATTCCAAAACCAGTCGAAGTAAATTAAGACCATTTCAAATAGAGTTATGTGGATAGGCAACCTCTTCAAGGTGAAATACACGACATCGTCCTCTCCCAGATAAGATGGAGGACTCAGCTTACCGGAAATCTATAGGAAGTGCATGGCGTTGTATACTAAACGAATAATTACAACGTTACAAAACGATCCTCATAGTCTAACAAGTTGGTTCTTCAGTCCCTTGGGACCCGCTAACAGAGTGAAATATAGGCACAAACACATCAATTTTTTTATATATATATTAAGATATGGTGTCTGTTGATTAGGACACGTCCGAAAGAACAGACACCATTAGTTGTCATTAACGCTCGTAAATTTAAGAATTATAGTCAAACGTCGCGACTGTTACCCAGCATTCACATAATTTGTGTGGTAAGTTGGAAATTTTTTCTGGACCAGGATTCGAACAGAGATTTCCGGCTTCGGGCCAGTGGTCGCTTTAATCAATTCTGCCACCCAGCGACGGTTCCCGTCCTATCCAAATTCAAAACGTATCGTACACTACGGCGTAGTGCCCAATACTCCCTCTTGTTCGCAGCTTTCACTGTATCCGCGCAGATATTGCCAATTTAGGCCAGTCGTCAGGTATGTTTAGGTCCAAAAAAATTGCAGGAAGCTGAATTTTTGGTATGTTGTTAGGACATATTAGAGTAGTATTAAACCAAGTTTGCAGCTTCGAAATCCTTTTGCGTAACTTTTAAGAGCCAGAAAACCTCGAAATTTTAGGACTTTTTTCTGGTTTTGGCTTATAACTCATGAAGGGTGGTTTTTTGACGAAAGGTCACTCACACCTCTATTAATGTAGATAAAATATTCTAAAATTTAAGCCCAACCGCAGCTCTGTAAGTCAAATAGTTCCCGAGATATTGGACTTCAAAAATTGACTTATTTCTCCAAAAAGTTCAAATTTTCGATTTTAGTCATCTTTCGGCTAGAATATTGGCTCTAATGATCATTCCACGGGGAATGGCATACGAAACAAAGTTATAGAGCAGTTATTTAACTTTAATCTAAGTACTGAACGAAGTGCATAGGCCCAATAGATTTCTAGTTATCGTTAAAAAACGAAAACTTGGAAAAATCGCAGTATTCAATAAATTGACCCAGACGAATTGCAGTCCTCTTATCCTGTGCATGTTAAAGAAAAAGGAAGAATTACTCATTGACGATGATTATTAACATATTGTATATAAATAGGTGTAATCATGTGTTAGTGCATACAAATATATTTGTGAAAGTAGGTATTGCAGAAAAAAAATCCTCTCTGTTTTTGTGTATTGGTCAGCCATTAAGGGACTGGCTCTTTCGTTCGTAGCGAGGCCTTTTGTTGTGCGAAGGTACCAATTCCCCTCCCGTCCCCGTTACTCGTCTTAGTCGTGACTTAGCGGGTATTCTGTCCTCCCTCCCAAACTTCTTGCCTCCGAGGCCTTCCCCACAACACCCAGTCTGCCCTTAGAAACAGCCGTATTCGGATCCGTGAAGAACGTTTCAAACAAAAATCGTCTAAATCTTGATCTTGGTGGCGTTTTAAGTACTTTCTGTTTTACAATATGTCGGAGCTATCCCCGTCGCATGTTTGTTTCGGGGTCGTCGGTAAGTGCTTGCAGAGGGAAAAGTGACAGTGAAAAAAGGTGGAATTTAGACGCTGATTAAAATGAGTCAGAAACGTGGGCTTGAAAGGAACATGAGGTTTTTTGTGCAGTTTCAATGAAGTAACCGTACATAACGCAAGCAGGAAGAGGTACACAGTGGAAAGTAATGTGTAAGCATTTGTCCAGCGAGAAGGAGATGTTTGATTTGCTCAACCATCGTCTCCGTGTGGGGAAAGGCTGAAAAGTGCGTCGGATTCAAGGCGTCACATCATTGGATATTATTGTTTCCTTTGTGGTGAAAAATTCTCCAAGGAATATTTCGAGAAGCAAATAAAATTGCCCAAATATCTACAGGATGAACTCCTTCAAAGGGAAACACTGGAAGTGAAAGAATCGATTGTGGAAAATGCTAGACAAGCTAGTGAATGGGGGCAACACATTCTTCGGCGTCTTTCATGTATAAGTGAACTTGTTGCTACTGAAGGTAAGTACCACAAACTTTGCTACGTAAAACTGCACTCCTTGTCGCGATCTACTGGTGCAGGAGGTAAACAAGGCCGTCCTGAACATCCCTTCCTTATCGACGGTATGGAGCGTATATATGCATACCCTGCAGAAACAAGACAGGAAAACCAATTTTCCATAAGTGACTTGTTTGCAGAGACCTTCACATGTGATTACAAACCAGCAGCTGCAACTGTTCAAGATCATCTAAAAAAGCGATATGGTGGAAAAATTATTTTTGCGCATGTTGGTCCGTATCACAGCCCAGTCTTGATGTTCACAGACATTGGACAAAACATCCTTTATGAAAAGTGGTACAATCAAAGACTTAGCGATCCTGCTGAAGAGCGGCTTAGAGTTGTCAAAGCTGCAGCAGAGATTATCCTGCAAGACATTCGTTCCCAAACATTTGACACTACTCAATATCCCCCGTCAGATGCTTTTTTAAAAGACGCAGAGACATCCTTCTCTTGAACAGTGGAAAAAGAAGTGCATAGGATTTGCTCATGCAATCATGGCAGCAACGAGGCCCAAATCTTTCCTATCCTCAATTCAAATAAGCTTTGGAACCTATCTGTATAGAAAATTTGAATCAAAGCACCTTGTTGAACTTTGCCACTGTATGGGAATTTCTTGTACATATACGGAGGCTATGCATTTTGAAAGTTCCGCTAACCTCCGTGGAGAAGTGGCCCAACCAGTCGACAAAGGAGCTGTTACGCATTTTGTCTTCGACAATGCAGATGTGAACGTTAACACAATTGATGGAGAAAATACGTTCCATGAAATGGGTGGTACAATGATCATGACCCCTCACTCATCCGTTCGCCCAGACATAAACCACGTTTGAAGTCTGTATGTGCCGAGTCTATCAGGTTCACACACTGCCACATACATTAAACATTCTTCTATTAGAAAGAAATTTGGCTTGTCAGCTATTTCAATTAACGAAGTGAAAATCGCTGAAGTCATTTTGCCAAAATCCCCAGACTTGCTGTGGTTGTTTGGAAAAGCAACTAATATGCCAGGCATCCCAGGATGGAATGGATTCATTGATCAAGTGACAGAAGATCTTCCTTACAAACGTTCAAAGATTGTATATCTCCCTTTTATCCATGCTCCCCCAACCGACTATGACATCACTTTTAGAAGCCAGTTAAAGAACAAGCATTTACTGTCAGGAAACATGTTTTGTGACCTACGATCAACCACTGTACTCTAAAGCCCGAGACATTGTGGAGAGCCACCAGCATCCTCAGCTTGTCAACATAGGGGTGAGACTTAGAGGTTTTCACCGCCTCATGTTATTCATGGGGGCGTTCGGTGCCATAATGGCAGGAAGTGACTCAAGGAACTTCTCTGTTCAATATTTGGGGAAAACAGTGTTGAAAAAATCCTTTTTATATACGATGCGTTAATAATCATCGTCAATGAGTAATTCTTCCTTTTTCTTTAACATACACAGGAGAAGAGGACTGCAATTCGTCTGGGTCAATTTATTGACTACTCCATTTTTTCCAAGTTTTCGTTTTTTAACAATAACTAGAAATCTATTGGGCCTAACGACTCCATTCAGTACTTAGATTAAAGTTGAATACCTGCTCTGTAACTTTGTTTTGTATGACATTCCCCGTGGGATGATCATTAGAGCCAATATTCTAGCCGAAAGACGACTAAAATCGAAAATTTGAACTTTTTGGAGAAATAAGTCAATTTTTGAAGTGCAATATCTCGGGAACAATTGGACTTATAGAGCTGCGGTTAGGCTTAAATTTTAGAATATTTTATCTACATTAATAGAGGTGTGAGTGACCTTTCGTCAAAAAACCACCCTTCACGAGTTATAAGCCAATACCAGAAAAAAGTCCGAAAATTTCGAGGTTTTTTGGCTCTTAAAAGTTAAGCAAAAGGATTTCGAAGCTGCAAACTTGGTTTAATACTACTCTAACATGTCCTAACAACATACCAAAAATTCAGCTTCCTGCAATTTTTTTGGACCTAAGGCCATTTTTTTGTCTACGACGACTGGCCTAATTGCCCTTTAGAGACGTACATAGGATTATAGACACGGTAGATGTTCTTTCGCTCCTGTATTTGAGCGTCCGCACAGAAACTAAATTTCAGTTCTCTGTAACGTTCTAGATGTTTGAATATTTCGAATTTGGAAATTTATCTAGTGTCCATAATGTATCGGCAGTTCCGTCTCACTTAGCGATGGCTTAGCTTTAATTTGAATAACCGTGAGTATTTATAGCGCTCACCACTAGTTATTTCACCTGCCTGATAACCGCGCGCGGATCAAAGCACAGATTCGTGGAAGTTCGGGTTAATGATGGGGCCTGTCTACCGGCTAGCACGAGGGTGGTTTCTAAGGAGGTTATCCATCTTCATACGCGCTGGTTTTTTCTGTCACACGTCAATTACACTATGTTGAAAGTTGATGAGCAAACAATTTTTCCATGTTCTCACACTCCAGAATTCGATTTCCTCTGCACGCAAACGTTTGGGGTACATATCTGTGGTGGGGAGGGGGAGAAGTAAACGACACAAAATACAATAACCACCTGGTTCGGTGCGGCGGGGGAGAGTATTGGGGAGGGGGGGAGGAGTTGTGAACAACTGCAGGCTTTGGTGGAGGGACTCTCTTGTCTTTCGGGTTCCAATGAAACTCACAAGGAAAGTACATGGACTCGAACAAACATATCTGTATGAACGTTTGGTTACAGGATCTCTACGTACACTTCCTGCTGGTGGGTTTCGTTTTTCTGCAAAGCTCTGCAACCATGCTCTAGATAGCACTGTAGATGTGATTGTAGACGCCATACGTAATGCAAATATCTTAACTATAATTTATGTAATAATCATCGTACATGTTCTCTAGCGAATTATCATCAAAAGTCGTGATGATAGTTGCAACTTTAACCTTGTTCCCGAAAGACTGTTGGTATCCACTGCCACTGCTTCCATCGCCTCTTCCCGCACTTACTGTAGCACTACCGCTTGCAATGAGTTGTCCGTCATTATCATCCCTATTATCATTATTATGAGTTTGTAACGACAGTACCTAACTTATGCTCATATTTCTGTACCATAAAAGATACGAGAAAGCATGCAAATGATTCATCTTCTACACTAATACCATCTTCACGAAGAAGGGTTCTTCGTAACTTCATCTCAACTAATCGCAATACATTAGCAGGATTGATTAGCAATCGCCGCTCCATCTGACGCTTCACTACACAAATAACATCACAAAACGCAACTTCGGAGGCACACTGAACCGTCCCTACTGGCGAACTGACAGGTCAAAGTGGAATGCGCCATGGCACACCCAGAGATCTCTAACGGACGACTGCAGAGTTTTGCGGATGTGGGAGTATCACTAGTGCAATAAGGGATCTTTACATTATCTCTCATACGATTTTGGTGTATATGTGTTTGTTCGAGCCCAAGTAATTTCCTTGTCAGTTAAAAGTTACGCCTGATAATTAAATCAAACGGTCAATATTTCCGTTTCTGCACTCGCAGAAATTGGTAAAAGTGAGATGCTTTAGCATTCAAAAGAATGTTCAAACGTTTGTAAATCTAAGGGACTTAAATGCTGCGGTTATCAGTCCATAGACTTACAAAGTGCTTAAACTAACTTATGCTTAGGACGGATTACACTCTCATGCCCGAGGGAGGTCTCGAACCTCCGATGGCGAGCAACCGCGCGCTCCGCAACAAGACACCTTAGAACGCTCAACCACTCCACCGCGGTGTTTAGCATCCCATCGATAGCGAGGTTACTAGTGTTAGCAACGGGCCGGCACCTCCTTACGGTTCTCTGAGCCATCGAGTACTGTGCGCAAAAGGCTTAATGGTGGCAGCTGTATGCGAGGCGTCGCGCCCAGGAGAGAGCGTTTACACCGTACGGAGCTGCAAGTAGCCTGCAATGCACTGCAGCGTAGGGCCGCTTCACTCCTACGTCTACGCTCCGCTAGACACACGGACTACTCCTTGTTTCCTGTTTCAGTCGCAATTTGTCCGCGGGAATAGCGACTGCTGTGTGCCTCTGTATGTTCACGGAAGTGAAACACCAAACCACGCCGTGCCTTCACCGTCTGCCACTGGGGTTGGCAGAGCACCTTCGCGACGATTTCGCGCTTAACCCTTGTGTCCACAATCAAAAAATTATACTTTATTCTATTACCAGGTTACCTGGGTAACCCAATAAATTTATTGCCGTACAGTCACGGTTGGCAACACTTATCCCCGGGTATATATGCAAGTAATACAATAAGGCATTCTAATTGTTGGTGTTACATTTGCTACTGTTTCACAGCGTTGTGAACTGTTAATTATTGTGTAACCTTTGTTACTGTGAACATCAACTCTAGATTCTCATGGATGATAATCTGGCCGCGGTGGAATAGCCGAGCGGTCTAAGGCGTCTCGCTGCGGAGCGTGAGGTTGCTCGCCGTCGGGGTTCGATTTCCCCCCCCCCCCCCTAGGGCGTGGGTGTTTGTGTTGTCCTTAGGTTAGTTTACTTTAGTGTAAGTAGTTTGTAAGCTACGGACTGATGACCACGCAGTTTGGTCCGATAGATTTACAAACATTTGAACATTTTGATGATAAACTGAAACTCACCAAATCTGAATACAGCAGCTTAAGCTATGAAGCGAATAAGAATATATTAGAAAGTTATTGACTTTTGATACAGAAGACGATGTTGCTTCAGATTTCAGCGACGAAGATTCTATAGACAAATGGATTCCGAGTGACGAGAATGCTGCTTCTTCAGACATTGAATATTCTATTGGCGCTTGTAGGGGTATTGAAGTTGAGACAAGTGATACTAGTAGTGATGAAAATGACAGAGCTGACGAAAACAGTGAAGCAATTGTGTTTTCTTCAGGAATTTTACATGGCAAAGATGGAACCAAATGGAATAAGAAAGCTTTCGGTACAAGAAAGTTGCTGAGGCATAGTATTTTGCGGTAAAGGGTTGGTGCAACATATACAAACAAACGTCTTTCTATAAACGACAGTTTCAAGAGTATATTTACAAAAGAAATTTGTGATATAGTAATACGCGAATCCAACAGGAAGGCAAATCAGGTATTCACAGACTATAATATCAATTCAAAAGGACCAGCGAGAGTGTGGAAATCATTGACGCATATCTTAGTATAATGATTACCCATCCACAGTTCTAATGTAACGGAGTGGCTAAGATGGCCGAACAGTTTCAGTGGTAACACCATTCAGGAAGTACACTGAGCTTAGATCTGCATTGCCTACAAGGTCTATCGGAAGTTTGATCCCATCCGTATTGTTACATCATGTGAAGAGGGACGCGCCCAGAGGCTACCACAGTAGCTGATGAGAGCTTCGCACGGATTCCAGCTCGGAGGAATGCGAAGTTGAGCGCCACCACGCTGTGTAATGATTTTCGTGCAGCCACAGGACGTAGTTTTCCGACTCAACTCCCCGTAATAAGGTGCATGACATGAAATTTCACTCCAGACGCTTATGGCGAGGTTTAACTTTGGCACCTAGACACCATGTAGGGCAGTACATATGAGTCCAACAGCGTGCTGAATGGGCTCGTCAGAATTGGTATCAAGTCCTATTTATAGATGGGCCACACTTCTGTTTTCAACCAGACAATCACCGGAGACGTTTTTGGAAACAGCCTTTTCAACCTGGACATCTAAGACACACTGTAGAGGGATTACAGCTTGGTGGCTTTTCCTTTATGTATTCGGCTGGCATTATGTGCGGCCTCTGTACGCCACTGGTGCTCGCAGGAGGCAATCAAAAGTCTATACGGAACAAGGATGACATCCGCCGATGAACTGTATAGTGCAAACCTATCGACAGCATTTCGACGAAGTATTCGTCTTTATGGACAGTAATTCTCGCGCTCATCATGCACATCTTGTGGATCTGTTCCTTCCTGGTAACCGACATCGCAAGATTAGAATACCCATCCTGTTCTCCAGACATGAACGCCATTGGACATGCCTGGGATCCGTTGAAAAGGGCTGTGTTTGGGTGATACGACCCACCAATTAATCTGACATATATACACCGAATCGCCGTAGAGGAGCTGCAAAAATCTGGACCAACAGTCCCTCGATGATCTAGTGGTGAGGGGGGTCGCAAAGACTTGGTCGTGGGGTCGCCGTCACACGAGAAAGTACAGTAGCTGCACTTAAGACAACCAGACCAGTGCTTGTATCAATACTACAGGTTCCGTGATACAAAAACATAGGCGTAAATGAAGTTCTATTTTATAGTTTAACGTTAATTTGGAATTGAATATAACGTAGATTGCTTTATAGTAAATACAGCATCTTAACGATATATAAGCACAAAGCCTGAAAACGTTTCAGGAACCATTCGATAGGTAAATAAACTAGATGCAATAATTAAATCTAAGAAATTCGGAAAAGAATCTACTTCATCATAAAGTGTCAATACAGTGGAACCTTCCTTAATGAGCATCATTCGCTACTGATTTGTGCCTGAAATCCAAAACAATCGTTGTGCAAAATTTAGTTTTGTCCATAATCAAGTGAAAATACTTGACGTAGCACTGATAAAACTATCAGTCCAGGACCCCGAGGGGGGGGGGGGGGGAGAGCGAAGCGCGGGGGAGAGGAAAAACGGCGGGGAAGGAGGCGGTAGGGAGGAGCCGTAGGGACTCCAGGGCGGGGAGGGGGGTAGCCAAGCGGGGGAGGAGAAGGCGTGGGGGGGGGGGGAGAGGGGGCCCTACATCTACGGTCAGGGATCAGGGCTGGTAGGATGGGTATATGTCAGGACGGAGGACGTCATCAGGGAGGGGGAGGTGGTGGAAGGTACCCTGGGAGAGGACATGGAGGGTGTGAAGATGAAGGGAAGGGGGTATAACGCGGTAGAGGAGTGGCAGAGGCCCAGGGTTGGTGAGGATGGGGTGGACCAGGGGGTTGCGGAAGTCTATTTTACGGGTGGTATAGAGGATACGGATATGATGGAGGTATTCGAGGAGGTGGGGAAACGGGATCAGGTCATACAGGATCCGTGTGATGGAAGGGAGCCGGATGCAGTAGGCGAGGCGGAGGGCGTGGCACTCAAGGACTTGGAGGGTTTTGTAGTAGGATGTGGGAGCAGAGATCCAGGCGGGATGAAACCTGCAAAGGACAGGACGCATGAGGGAGCGGTAGGTGTAGAGGATAGTGGAAGGGCTGAGACCCCACATCCGGCCGGTGAGTAGTTTTATGAGGTTGAGGCGGGAGAGGGCTTTCTGTCAGACAGTGCGGAGGTGGGGGATTTAGGAATGGTTACGATCGAGGGTTAGGCCAACGTACTTCAGGGTGGGGGTGTGGCGCATAGGGCGGTTGTGGAGGGTAAGGTAGAAATCATGGAGACAGAAGGAGGGGGTGATACGACGTATGATAATTGCCTGGGATTTGTCAGGATTGACAGTGAGGAGCCACTGGTTACACGATGAGGCGAACTCGGTGAGGTGAGAATGGAGCAAAAACTGGGAGCGGGCAAGGGAGGGGGCGAGGGCTAGGAAGGCGGTGTCGCAGCATATTGTAGGAGATAGACGTGAGGCTTGGGTTGGGGCATGTCGGTGGAGTAAATGAGATAAAGAAGAGGAGAGAGGACGGAGCATTGGGACACCCTGGCGGAAGGGTAGAAAAAACGGGAGTCGGAGTTGCAGACAGTGGCATAGGAGGGGCGGTGTGTGAGAAGGGAAGAAATGAGACGGTCGTAATTAACATGAAGGGCGTAGAACTGGAGCTTGAAAAGGAGACCGGAATGCCATACACGGTCGTAGGCTTTTTGGATATCTAGGGACACAAAAATTGCGGAGTGACAGGAATTGAGATGGACGAATAGATGAGTCAGGCGAAGGAGCGGGTTGTCGGCAGAGATGGAGGGTCAGAAGCCACATTGGGAAAGGGAGATGAACTGGTGGTGGTGGAGGTGCTGATGGATATGATGGGAGAAGATGGTTTCCAGGACCTTGCTGAACAAGGAGGTAAGACTGATGGGATGGTAGGATGAGGTCTGGGATGGGGGCTTGTCAGGTTTAAGGAACATGAGAATATGGGAGGTCTTTCACAGGTCGGGATAAAAGCCAGTGAAAAGGATGACGTTGTATAAGGTGGCAAGAGCTTCGTAGAAGGAGGGGGGGGGGCAGGCTCGGAGGTGGCAGTAGGTCAGCCGGTCGTGACCGGGGGCGGTGTTGCGTTTAGTGCGAAGAGTGTCGATTATGTCATGGGCGGTAATGGGTGTGTTCAGTTCTGAGGGGGGAGGGGATGTGATAGCTGTGTCTGACCGTCACTTATATACCGTAGAGTAGGGCGGTAGTGCATGCGCGTAAAGAGTACACCCCTCTTGCAGTGGCGCCTCAGTCAGCAGCGCCCTTGAGGTGAGACCACAAGTTTAGTCAGATTTTTCGTCTGTATTATATTGTATACGATGTGATCTTTGCGTTCATAAAACTGAAATTACTGGTTCCCAAGCTTTATCAGACTAATTAATAGAGAAGTGGCTTTCAGCTGAATAAAGCTTGGGAACCAGTAATTTCAGTTTTAAGAACGCAAAGATCACATTGTATACAATATAATACAGACGAAAAAGCAGACTAAGCTTGTGGTCTCACCGTCGAGGGCGCTGCTGACTGTGGCGCCACTGCAAGCGGGGTGTACTCTTTACGCGCATGCGCTACCGCCTACGGTATATAAGTGACGGTGAGACGCGGCTATCGCTAGTCTTCGGTACGCAGCATCTGAAGATGGACAAAAGGTTATTGGCCGAAATGTCGTGCGGAGTAAGCAATGACATCTGGCTGTACGCCCGACATTATTTTTATTGTAGCCGAATACCTGACTGGGTCGGGAGTGACTAGTGACGACCGACCGATCAAGCGTCGCCACTAACGATAAACACTCCACGAAACCACAGAGACAATAACAACTAATCGAAAAAACAAAGATCCAAACGAAAGCCAAATCGGAACCGTGACAGAGCAGAGTACGAAGCCAGATAACCAATGAATAGCGAAAGTAAACGGAGCGCAGTCAACACAAGACTGAGGAGCGAGCTGTGGCTCCGGCCCTATATAGTGCGGCGCGGTAGGCGCGCCACGGCGTGCAGCGCTCTAGTGGCGATGGCAGCGCTAGTAGGTTTTGCGCGCCGCTTAACGGCTGCTGTCATAGTCCATGTGGTCTGGCGGGCTCTCAAACATGTCGTTCCGGGATACCAGAATTTTAATCACGTTTTCTTTTATTTATTCACTTTTTTCATGATGAGCTTTCCTACGAGAGTTCACTGAAGCCGGCCGCGGTGGCCGAGGAGACTGAGGCGCTTCAGTCACGGTCTGCACGGCCATTACAGTCGGGGGTTCGAATCCACCCTCGGGCATGGATATTTGTGGCGTCCTAGTTCGTAAGTAGTTCATAAGTAGTTCGTAGGTTTAGGCACTGATGACCCCGTAGTTAAGTCCCATAACCTATACAAACATTTGAACATTTGAGTTCACTGAACCAGTGAACACACAGGACGTGCGTCGCAATTGGTGGTGATGCAACACAATTTGCTGATTGTGTATAGATATTGTGGGGCGAATTTTTTTTATCTATAATGGTCCTGAAAGCCATTACAAAAAAGGTTAGGGACCAGTGGCATGGTGCAGCGCGTCGCGACGGCGGCCTTGGCTCGCACGTGGCGGGCGCCTCTCGCGACGCCCACGACACGCCGCACTACGGCGCAGCCTTGCTACTGGCTGCTGGCTGGTGGCTGGCCGTAGCACCCGGCGAGGCCGCGGCCCGCCATCCATAATGCAGCAGCGGGCCAGCAGCAGGCAGCAGGCGTCCCAAACGACGCGCCGCCCTCCGCCTGCCACCTGCCGCCTAGCTTCCCACGGCCGTCGGCGCCACTCCACCGCTCCTCTGGACAGCCAGCAGGGACGCTGCCAGCGCCGCCGCCACCGAGCGATCAGTCACCGGCGCCGTTGCGTAACACATACTCACGAAATCGGTCCATTTCAAGACCAAAGCGATCCACGCAGGAGTCTGTTTCCAGGCTTGTTCGGTCTGGTCGCTCTGTGGTCTTTGTTTGGACCCCGGGCTACATCGGCGTTCATTGGAAACGAACGTGTGGATCGGCTGGCTAAGCAGGCTACTACCACAGAGTAACATATACAGAGAAGCAGCCCACCCTAAACCACTGTCCAACGCTCCCCTCGTAGTTCCATAACATGCTAGCAGGTGTCAGGCGGTTCGCTGGCTTAGGGTGCCGTGGAGGGGAGGCTGAGGGGAGAGCTCGTGCCGCCTGCCACGAGGCCACGTCTGTGTCCGGCTTGCTGGCGTCTGAGGGGAGGTGGTGGTGGGGATGGCCGCTACCTGCCGCATGCTCTGGCCAGTTTAAAGAGCTGCTTCTGACCGCAGTGCCATCATGGGACATCTTACGGAACTGCTGGAAACCCTCCCTCCCCGCACCCCGGAGCGTAGGACTGGGCCCTTACGGAGGTTTCCCGTCTGTATATATTTGTCTGTGCTACTACCTCCAGTCCGTTGGCGTTTGGTCTTCCGTAGAGCGATCTCCGACTAGAGTTCCATCTGAAGATAAATAACCTTTGGAATTCCGAGTAGGCTAACTCTGCTCAACCCAACATGCTTCGTCCAGTGAAGCTACCTACGGTCGCTGGAAGTCCTTACTGAGGTCGTCTCGAAGGGAATCAGTTGTTCTCTGCCGCCTACGAATCGTCCACACAATGGCTGACGCATGTCCACCTTCTTCGGCGGGAGGACGCACCACAGTGTGACGATGGCGCCCCCCTTGACAGTGGTCCACATTCTGGTGGACTGTCCACTTTTGGTTGCCTTGCGACTATATTTTATTCTGCCGGATGCGCTTTCTTTTATGCTAGGAGACGATGCTGCTATGGTTGAACGTGTTTTAGATTTTATTCGTGCAGCTGGTTTCTATCATGTGATTTATTGATGGTGGGTTCCCTTCTTCTTCATATTTACCTGTGATTTTTAAACTTTGGCTTGTTAACGCATTTACTTAGGAACGCTTAACACAATATTTTATCCCTAAGACTGGAACAAAGGACTGATAAACGTCGCTATTTAGTCCCTTCCAAAAACCAACAACAACAACAAATCAAGATCAAATACAGTGATCATTTCGTTAAATATTGAAGGATTGTCAATCGAGAAATAAATTTTACTGCGTGTTTCGAAAGGGGCTTTATAACTTCGAAAATTAATATATATTTATTATAAAAAGATACAGAGATGATTTTAGTGTTGTTTCAAAAGAGAACACATCACATTTTGATTCGCGTAATTCGCTAGTGCAGAATGGCGCCGCAACAAGCACTAGCGGCAGTTACGTTTAAGATGGCTGCCTTCACTGGACCCAAGCATGCTAGTACGATATTTGAAGCATTAACACACCCCACGGTCTGGACCTGGAGCAGTGTTGTTTGCGTAGAGTTGTCAGCGCTTACAGGTAAGCAACACTGCGAGAAATAACCGCAGTAATCAATGTGAGGAATAAGAAGAAAATTTGCGAAATTTTGGTGGTAGCAGACGGCCAGGCTAAGTAAATTTGCTAAGAACACATTGCCTGCAGCGCCAATTCTGCCTCATAGCCATATAGGTTGGACCCTAGACAACTGGAAAACCATGGGTTGACCACATGAGTCCCAATTTCACTTGGTAAGAACTGACGGTAGGGTGTGAGTTCGGCACATTCACCAAGTTGCCACAGATCCAGATTTTCAAGAATGCACAGTGTAAAGTAGTGGTGAAGTCATAATTATTTGGGTTTTAACTGAATGTGTTGAATCATCCTCATTGCCATTTGTTGAGTTCTCGTCCCTGGTCAGCCTGTCTTTCAGGAAAGGTCGTAGACATCTCGATTAATACAACTTTTATTGACTGAAAAATACAACTTCTATCTGTTCTTCTTTTCTCTCTTCCCGCGGCGTCGTCATCTGTACGATGCTAGCTGCGCTGAGACCTCGTTACGGCCTAGTTCGTAGCCGAGCTCTGACGGGCTCGTCCAGACGCATGTCGGCCTAGATATAGCAGCTTGTAGAGGGCGTTACTCCCTCCATAATGCGGGGCGCCGGCTTGCGATTGGTTGCCGAACGTCATCCGCTGCCTTCTCCACGATCGGTCTCTTGCGTCTGGCGTGTGGCGCTGACTTCACGCCATAACAGAATGGATTGAGTCCTCTGGTCAAATGAAAAGACATTGCTTGCAAATTGTTGCGTTTGGGTAGTTGGGGACAATTTTACAGGATTTCATGGCTTTTTCTCAATATACTATGGAATTTTTATGGATGATAATGTATGCTAAAGATGATAATGTACGCTAAAGATTCTCCTAGTAGGCCTACAATTTATGAGTGGCATAAATGTTCTGTAGGAACTGGGTGCTCAGTAAGACATAAGAAAGTACCAGGTCGTCCAAGCACATCTGACGAACTCGTTGAGCAAGTGAGACACAGTTTTGTCAACAGCCCTACAAAAGCGACCCGGCGTGCATCAAGTGAACTGCATGTCCGACATACAGCAGTTTAGCGTGTGTTGAGGAAACGTTTTCATTTGAAACCGTACAGATTGTCGCTTTTACAACCAATTAAAGACACTGATAAGATTGCCCGGAAGAACTTCTGTGCAGATATGTTAGAGCGAGTGGATGATGATGAACATTTCTTGGACAACATGATCTTTTATGATGAGTCAACTTTTCACTTAATTGGCAAGATTAACACACATAACTGTAGGATTTGGGGCAGTGAAAATCCAAATGAAACATTGCAACATGCTCGTGATAGGCCTAATGTGAACGTTTTTTGTACGTTGAGCAAAAAGAAAATGTACGGGCCCTTTTATTTTTTTTGTCTAACAATGAACCATGTACCTGCATAATTCGCAACAACTTTTGCTACTACAGATCGATGACGATGGAGAACGAAATGTTTACTTCATGCAAGACGGCGCACCACCACACTGACTGACGTCCGGGATTACCTGAATGACCGTTTTGCAGGTAAATGGATTGGCTGTGCTGCGCCAATTGTAAGGCCTGCCCGTTTCCCAGCCTTGACACCGCTAGACTTCTTCTTCTGGAACTTCATCAAAGATAAGGTCCACGTACCTCCTTTGTCGGCCACTCTACCGGAACTCAGAGAGAGAATCTACGCCGCCGCTGAACAAGTTACACCTGCAATGCTGATGCGAGTTTGGGAAGAAATCAATTACCGATGGGATGTCTGCAGGATAACCAACGGAAGCCACATCGAACACTTTTAATTTAAGGTGAAAACTTGATGTGTTTTCCTTTGAAACAACACTAAAACCAGCTCAATACCTCATTTTAATAAATTAATATGAATTTTCAAAGTTGTTAAGTCCCTTTTGAAACACCCTGTACTATCAAACAAGTGCAAACACCTCTCATGGGATATTTTAGCACTGGAAGTGTTGTGTCTCTGGTTCGAAGGTGGGCCGTTACTAGCAAGGATGTAAACATGGGTCTGCAACTGAAAAGAAGTGAGTAGTTCACAAAGGATTTATTGACAGAAGAAATGAAAACTTTGAGGTCCTTGTGGTGGTACAAATTCTTCCTGAGTAATTGAACAGTTCTTCTAGGCAACAGCAAACTCTTCCGGCTTGTGCCTAGACAGAAGACTGGCTCTTCTATGATGGACACCATGGAGCTCTAGTATTGGCTGGAACTGTCCGTACTCCTCGTATTAACTGGAACTCCCGTACTGTCGGTCGTTGCTGTGGTGTGCCGGGATATCTAGCCGCGCGTACTGGAGCGCGGTGTTGCGGTGCGCGCGGTCGTCCGCCGTCGGGGGTTCGAATCCCCCCTCGGGCATAGATATTTGTGCCGTCTTTAGTATTAGCTAGTTCATAAGTAGTTTGTAAGTTTAGGGACTGATGATCCCATAGTTAAGTCCCATAAGCTCCACAAACATTTGAACATTTGAAGTTTGGTCGCGTAATACCTCACACACATTTGAACATTTTAAGGTCTGATATTGAGGTTAAGTCAACAAGTCTGTCAAAATAATATTTAAATTTTAACAACTGAGCTACAGTCATGTACTGTTAGGTCAGCGTGCAAACCACCTAACATTGCGTTTACCTTCCACAAACCAGAAAATTTACAAAATCAAACCGTCAAAACTGTTCCGAGAGATTTTAACTGTCAAGTTGTCAACTGGGGATATAAATCAAATGATGAAAACGGGGAACAAATAGAAAGTTGGACAGAAAGAGGAGGAATGAATCTCGTTTTTCACCCTAAACTAAGACCATCATTTAGTAGTGACAGATGTTGCAAAAATGTTCAAATGTTTGTATAGCTTATGGGACTTAACTACGAGGTCATCAGTCCCTAAACTTACAAACTACTTATGAACTAGCTAACACTAAGGACGGCACAAATATCCATGCCCGAGGGGGGATTCAAACTCCCGACCGTAGTGGCCGTGCAGACCGTGACTGACACGCCGCAGTCCCCTCGGCCACCGCGGCCGGCAGATGTTGCAACCCCGACAACATTGTCGTTACTGAGACCATCGCAAATCATGTTACAGAAACAGTCGATGAACCCTTTTCTAGGATACAACATTGCCCTATGTGTTGTGTGGTTTCCGGAGTTGTCCGAGTACAAAAATGTACCCTTCAAACGCCACTTTAATTTAAAAAAAAAAGCGAACTCGGAGGCGTTCAGAGAAGAACTGGACCTCAAAATTGAAAATATAGAGGCAGGTCCAAATAACTACAAAGAGTTTGTTCAACTTGTTAAGAAAACTTCAAGGGGGCATATCCCATGCTGGAGTAAAACTCAATTTACATCCTGTCTTGATCCAGCTTACAAGATATTCTGAGTGACTACCATAACAAGTACAACGCCGATCCTTCCTCATAAAGTACTATCGAAACGGGAGAAGAACTAGTTCGCAACATAGCTAACTAAAAGCAAAACACCAGTCACCAACTAAAATTGTGAAGACGAGTAACGGCTATCATATAAGGTGTAAATGTACCAAAACATACGGAAAGACAATACTGTCGCCGCGGTGGAGTAGCCGAGCGGTCTAAAGCGTCTCGCTGCGGAGCGCGCGGTTGCTCGCCGTGGAGGTTCGAGTCCTCCCTGGGGCATGGGTGTGTGTGTTGTCCTTAGGTTAGTTTACCTAGGTTTAAGTAGTTTGTAAGCTACGGACTGATGACCACGCAGTTTGGTCCGATAGATTTACAAACATTTGAACTTTTTTTTTATTTCTTTTTTTTTGACGATACTGTCATCACAAAAACCGTGATAAGGTAAAAGACCATGTCATACACTTAAACATCACTGCAATACAGAAAGTAAATCATTGACCAACACAGGGCAAAAATTCCACAAATGACCCTAAAATTACAACCATGTATAGAAATATACCTGGACTGTGTAAATACTAAAAACAATACGTTGGTGACTGTGATTATAGTACCTACGTTTTGCTTTTAGTATTTGCACAGTCCAGGTATATTTCTATACATGGGTCTAATTTTAGGGTAATTTGTGGCATTTTCGCCCTGTGTTTCAATTACACATGTTTGTTTGTATTTCGTTGTCTTAATTTAGAATAGTACATTGCTTCTATAAGTAGTTCATTAGTACATTTCTGTCAGGCGCAATATGTACCATGCACTTGCTAATAATGTTCATGTTACAGTTTTTCCATTCCTATTATCTTTACTCGTCCTCTTGTTGTGATATTTTAGTGATATGTTTTCTGTGACCTTATATATTTTGGTCTTTGTACATTTTTATTTTGACATATCAGTTCCGTATTTTCTATGTGACCACGAACATGTATGTTGCATGTCTCCCTCCTTTTATTATGATTCATGTGTATGTTTTGGGCTGACCTAGCTTTTTTATTTTTTATATGCCTATGCCGACAAACATGGTGATGTTTTAATTGCCAAAAACGACTCTTTTTAGTCTTTCACTATCATTCCCTTTGTCAGCTTTGGGGGAAATGAATGTTAATTTTTGACTACGTTTGTACATGTATTTATTTATTTATTCCTGCCTTGAGTTAGTACTTCTCCAACCCCTTCTCTCTCTGTCCATCTCCTGTTTTAAAAACATGCTACATTTATCGGAGAATAAAGAAGGAATAAGGCTGTCTCGCATAATGTACAAAATTATAAATGCTGTATGCAAACAAAGAAAGATAGTAATCAAAATACAAATGACATTTAAAATGCGTACGATCTCATATTTATTGAGTTATGTGTTGTACAGTTTTTATACATTTTCAGGTATATAGTCATTTGTGCAAGTGCTGTATGTGTGTAAAATCTCTTGCGAATACAGTTAGTAGTAAAGAAGTAATAGATTAAAACTTGGTGCGTGTGGGGCGGTTTTCCAAGAACGTTACTGTTTATGTGCTCATATCTCATGAACCACGTGTCGTACTAGTATACAATTTAGAAGGTACATTCAACTATATGTGTGTATACTGTCTGTAAAATTACCTGCAGCTACAATTTGTAGTCTACAAATTATAAATTGTAACGTCATAGCGAACGCCGTAGTTTCACTCCATAAACAGCGGAAAAGTAGTAAGCGAGAAACGTTTTTCCTTTCATCATTGTGGTATGGTTGTCAGCGAGAAAAAGTTTAATAAACGTTTGAAGTTATGTTTAAAGTTTGTTGCAAGTCGATAAGTACTCTCATTCTCATACAGCGTATTTTTAAACTCTCGCCGGATTATGTGGCAGTTTCTTGCGATTTCTGTTGTTTATGACGTCATATCTACTGAACCATGAGTCGTATGTGATTCTTATCCCTGTAGGAATTATTACCTCACGATAAGGAATGTGTGTACCAAATTTGGTTGAAATCGGTCCAATGGTTTAGGAGAAAATAGGCATCATTGTCGCTAACGCAGCAGTTTTCGCGCATCTCATTGTTTATGACGTCATATCTCGTGAACTATATATCGTATGTGATTCTTACACTTACGGCCACCGTCCTCGTGGGTTGAAGCTTACGTGTACAAAATTTCATAAGGATTGGAACAAAACTGTAGATTTGTATGCAACACGTACAAATATACGGACACTCTGCTTTATATATTAGATTTTCAGTGCGCTACCATACAATACTTCTGTTTTTTATATGTTAATGTTTTTGCCTTAGTCACTTGTTCAGGTTTGTTTAATACATAGGGACCTGAAGATAGCATAGTGGAATGCCGAAACTGGTAGTGAAACAATAAATATTTTATTATATATACGGCAGTTGGTATCTCACTTCCTTCATAAATATTTGGGAGCCAGATTAGACAGAACACTGTCATTGAAAAAACACTGCACCGAACCAAAAGGAAACATATGTGCAAGGAATAGTATTATTCGTAAACTGACTGGATCCACATGGGGAGCGCAAACTGAAGTCCTGCGATCATCAGCAGTGGGACTCTGTTTTGCAGCAGGAGAATATGCGGCACCAGTGTGAGAGGCATCGTGCCACTCCAGACAAGTAGACATTGATCTAAATGGTACTGTCAGGACTGTCACTGGATGTCTGAGTCCAACACCTGTCCACAGAATTCACCCACTTGCGGCCACAGCACCGCCAAGTATCAGACGTAGAGCAGCCAGTGGAGCAGAGAGGTGAAAATAGCAAAGCGACCCGTGACACCTGATGTATAGCCACCAAACACTTCCAGCCCGTCTTAAATCTACGAAGAGCTTCATGCAACGGACCGTGTTACTAGAAGGCCGTCCTGAGACTCGTCGCCTATCTTTGTGGATGGATTCTCCTCAAAATACATCGCACAAGGGCAGTACCTACACTATAGTACACAGAGAGCCCTGAATAGATTAAGAACAGGAGTCATAAAATGTAAAGCAAATAGGATTAAGTGGTTCTATTCTGAAGGTGACCGACGTGAACGTGGAGAAACACGGACGAATGAACATTTACTCATGTGCCCAAGGACGTGAAGATCTATTTTTATACAATGACAAGATCATTAAAGCTGCCGAGTTTTGGCATAAGAGAGTTTATATAGCCGCACCCGGACACCGAGAGTAAAGTAAGTAATGTCGGCTTGACTAACGATTCTGTACAAAACACTATCGAAGAGTATCTGCCTAATACTAATGTCTTTTCTGGCGAAATGTAGCATGGACTCAATAACTGATTAAAATTTTCCTGCATGAATATGGAGCCATCTGCTCTTATAGAGGTACATAATATTGTCAGTACAGGGTATTGTGGACGAAATGACCTCTCCATTACGTCCCATACTTGATCGATGAGATTCACGTTTGGCGATGCAGGTCATCATTTGTTGAAACTGCCGAGGCTTCTTCAAACCAACTGTAAACAGCTTGGGCAGGAGAAAAAGCCACGTAATCCTGTAAAATTGTCCCCAAGTACCAAAACGCAAAAATTTCCAAGCAATCATCTTTTCATTTGACCAGAGGACTCAATCCATTCTGTTGTGGCGTGAAGTCAGCGCCACACGCCAGACACAAGAGAACGATCGTGGAGAAGGCAGCGGATGACTTTCGGCTGCCTATCGCACGCCGGCGCCACGGGTCCTGGAGGGAGTAACGGAGACATGCTCCCGTCTACAAGTGGATATATCTAGGCCGACATGCGTCTGGATGCCCGTCAGAACTCGGCTAAGAACTAGGCAGTAACTAGGTCTCAGCGCAGCTAGCATCGAACAGAAGACGAGGCCGCGAGAAGAGAGAAGAACAGATAGAAGTTGAGTATTGTATTCTTCAGTCAATAAAACTTGTATTAATAATCTATAGAACTCCAGAATGAAACTTTCACTCTGCAGCGGAGTGTGCGCTGATATGAAACTTCCTGGCAGATTAAAATTGTGTGCCGGAACCGGGACTCGAACCTGGGACCTTTGCCTTTCGCGGGCAAGCGCTCTACCACTGAGCTACCCCGACACGACTCACGATGCCGCTTCACAACTTTACTTCCGCCAGTACCTCGCCTCCTACTTTCCAAACTTCACAGAAGTTCTCCTGCGAAACTTGCAAGACTAGCACTCCTGGAAGAAAGGATACGGTGGAGACATGGCTTAGCCACAGCCTAGGGGATGTTTCATGAATGAAACTTTCACTCTGCAGCGGAGTGTGCGCTGATATGAAACTTCCTGGCAGATTAAAATTGTGTGCCGGAACCGAGACTCGAACCTGGGACCTTTGCCTTTCGCGGGCAAGCGCTCTACCAATGAGCTACCCCGACACGACTCACGATGCCGCCTCACAACTTTACTTCCGCCAGTACCTCGCCTCCTACTTTCCAAACTTCACAGAAGTTCTCCTGCGAAACTTGCAAGACTAGCACTCCTGGAAGAAAGGATACGGTGGAGACATGGCTTAGCCACAGCCTAGGGGATGTTTCCAGAATGAAACTTTCACTCTGCAGCGGAGTGTGCCCGCGAAAGGCAAAGGTCCCAGGTTCGAGTCCCGGTTCCGGCACACAATTTTAATCTGCCAGGAAGTTTCATATCAGCGCACACTCCGCTGCAGAGTGAAAGTTTCATTCTGGAAACATCCCCTAGGCTGTGGCTAAGCCATGTCTCCACCGTATCCTCTCTTCCAGGAGTGCTAGTCTTGCAAGTTTCGCAGGAGAACTTCTGTGAAGTTTGAAAAGTAGGAGGCGAGGTACTGGCGGAAGTAAAGTTGTGAGGCGGCATCGTGAGTCGTGTCGGGGTAGCTCAGTGGTAGAGCGCTTGCCCGCGAAAGGCAAAGGTCCCAGGTTCGAGTCCCGGTTCCGGCACTCAATTTTAATCTGCCAGGAAGTTTCATATCAGCGCACACTCCGCTGCAGAGTGAAAGTTTCATTCTGGAAACATCCCCTAGGCTGTGGCTAAGCCATGTCTCCACCGTATCCTTTCTTCCAAGAGTGCTAGTCTTGCAAGTTTCGCAGGAGAACTTCTGTGAAGTTTGGAAAGTAGGAGGCGAGGTACTGGCGGAAGTAAAGTTGTGAGGCGGCATCGTGAGTCGTGTCGGGGTAGCTCAGTGGTAGAGCGCTTGCCCGCGAAAGGCAAAGGTCCCAGGTTCGAGTCCCGGTTCCGGCACACAATTTTAATCTGCCAGGAAGTTTCATATCAGCGCACACTCCGCTGCAGAGTGAAAGTTTCATTCTGGAAACATCCCCTAGGCTGTGGCTAAGCCATGTCTCCACCGTATCCTTTCTTCCAGGAGTGCTAGTCTTGCAAGTTTCGCAGGAGAACTTCTGTGAAGTTTGGAAAGTAGGAGGCGAGGTACTGGCGGAAGTAAAGTTGTGAGGCGGCATCGTGAGTCGTGTCGGGGTAGCTCATTGGTAGAGCGCTTGCCCGCGAAAGGCAAAGGTCCCAGGTTCGAGTCCCGGTTCCGGCACACAATTTTAATCTGCCAGGAAGTTTCATATCAGCGCACACTCCGCTGCAGAGTGAAAGTTTCATTCTGGAAACATCCCCTAGGCTGTGGCTAAGCCATGTCTCCACCGTATCCTTTCTTCCAGGAGTGCTAGTCTTGCAAGTTTCGCAGGAGAACTTCTGTGAAGTTTGGAAAGTAGGAGGCGAGGTACTGGCGGAAGTAAAGTTGTGAGGCGGCATCGCGAGTCGTGTCGGGGTAGCTCAGTGGTAGAGCGCTTGCCCGCGAAAGGCAAAGGTCCCAGGTTCGAGTCCCGGTTCCGGCACACAATTTTAATCTGCCAGGAAGTTTCAATCTATAGAACTGTTCGAGATGTCTACGATTCCTGCACCATACCTTTCCTAAAAGACAGATTGAGCTGGGACGAGAACTCAACAAATGGCAATGAGCATGATTCAACAAATTCGATTAAAACATAATTATGTTCACCACTACCTTACACTGTGCATTCTTGAAAAATCTGGATCAGTGGCAACTTGCGGGATGTGCCGCACTCACACCCTACCGTCAGTTCTTACGAAGTCAAATTGGGACTCATGGTTTTCCAGTTGTCTAGGGTCCAACCTATATGGCTACGAGGCAGAAATGGCGCTGCAGGCAATGTGTTCTTAAGAAATTTACTTAGGCTGGCCGTCTGCTGCCATAGGCCACTAACACCAAAGCTTTTCAGTGAAGCGCTACCTGTGAAGGGGACAGTGAAATATCTGGGGGTTACCCTATATGAGAAACTGACATGGACCTCTCACATTAGGAATATTTGCTTCAAGGCAAAAGGTACTCTCGTAAGTACCAGGAGAGCTTGTGGCAAAAATTGGGGCCTGAGCCCCAAGGGTATACACCACGATGATTAGACCCAGGATCACTTATGGGGCGGTCGTGTGGTGGAAGAAGGTAGAACAGCAGGTTGCTGCTAAGGAGCTTGGTAAGGTGCCGATATTAACCTGCTTAGCCATAACAGCACACCAACTGCTGGGATGCAAACCATGCTGGATATGCCCCCATTACACCTTTGGGTCAAGATGGAGGCGGCATCTTGTGCATACAGACTCAAAACTGGCAACAACTGGAACTCTTTGAGATATCCAGAATCACAAACTAAAATAGTGAGTGAGGGAAATATAGGAAAGATTGGGGAAATTCCAGCCGACTATATTATAACCCCATACTGCTTCATCAAGCCTTTCAATATAACAATTGGGAGTAGGGAGCAGTGGGAGAAAATAGTTCGACACCGTACGGGGGATATTGTCTGGTTCACTGACGGATCAAAATCAGACCAAGGCATGGGACTGGGGTATACGGAGTGCAGCCAAGACTGGAAGGCGTCATCTCTCTAGGGAAACTGGCCTCAGTATTCCAGGCCGAAATTACTGCCCTCAAGGCATGTGTGGAGGAGAATTTGCGTAGGTGCTACAAAGACCGTAGTATCTATATCTATTCAGACAGCCAGGCAGCCCTGAGTTCACTGGCAGCTCCTGCAACAAGATCTAAAATTGTTGCAGAATGTCACAGGGTTCTGGTGGAGCTAGGGGAAAGCAATAGGATAAACCTATTGTGGGTCCCTGGCCACTCGGGGATCAGTAGCAACGAACATGCTGACAGATTAGCCAGAATGGGGGCAGAGACTCCATTTATTGGACCGGAACCTGTCCTGACAATCACCAAGGCAATGATCAAATTGGAGCTGCGTAACTGGCTCAGAAGACAGCACGTAGTATATTGGACCAAAGTCTACCAACAAAAACATGGCAAGGTAATGGTCCCAAACCCATGTTTTAAAAGAAGCTCTGCAATCCTGGGCCTGAACAGGAGAGAGATTAGATTCATGGTTGGATTGTTGATAGGCCATGGGAATTTCAAAAAACACCTACATACAATGGGAATAACAGAAGAGGACCCTAAATGTAGCATCTGTGATGACGGTGATGAAACTGCATCACATCTAATCTTCGAATGCATTGCATTGCAGAGCAAAAGGCACAGAACATTTGGGACAACCAGACCCGAAGAAATTGTGTCTAATAAAGAACTGGTAAAGGGACTCCTTGCACTGTTCGAGGGCATTGGTTGGCTTTAATAGATATATAGGGAGCGATACCGCACAATAAACTTAGTTTCGGTGCGGGCAGTGGCGGGTTTGACCAAGACTGTTTTGGCTTCACTGAAAAAAAAAATCAAATCAAATCAACACCAAATTTCGCAAATTTTCTTCTTATTCCTCACATTGATTACTGCGGTTATTTCTCGCAGTGTTGCTTACCTGTTAGCGCTGACACCTCTACGCAAACACCACTGCTCTAGGTCATTAGACCGTGGTGTGAGTTAATGCTTCAAATTTCGTACTCGCGGCAGCACGGAATTCTTGATAGGATCCGGCACTGCTGACACCTTCTGGTCAATACCCTTCTTCTCAGAGAACATTGGGATTGCAACACTACTGACGTGAACCAACACTTTTGAAGTGTAGTGAAACCGCAATGTTTACACAGTCCACCACTAGACACAGTTCAAAACCATTCGATGGAATTTGAATATCATCCAAAGTAGCAAATGGTGCTAATGATTTTTCAGCCCTATTGTTTCGCTCTTTGCCGTTTCGTGATCTCAGGGGGCTGCAACATTGAGACACGCGTGAATAAAACGGTGAAGGGTCCCTACAAGATCCGTGCACCTTCGTTGAGGAGTTTAATTGAGCCATTCGTCTGAGAAGTGCTCTTTTCCAGGTCTAGTGCTTGAAGGTAGACAACCCCTTCGACACTTCTGGAATTCGCTTGCCTAGAAGCAGGCGCTAGAACTGGCAACTTCAATGGTATAATATACCTTCACTTAAAAAGGTTCTTATGCTATCTGGTCACTTTTCTACATTATTATATATAACGCATTTGACAGGTTCGACAGATTACCGCTTTCATTGTTCAGTGGAATCATCTTCGGACGCTTGAAGTTCTGCTGTTCAAGGTAACAGGCCTCAACAATGAGTCGTGCACGAGATGTCTACATCGGGCCATCAGTCACCACAGCATTGTCCCTGCAAAGTTGTACTGTAGGTTCAAAGTTTAATAATGTCTGTGCATAACTCAATGTTGAGGCATGTTGGCTCCAACAACAGAACTTCAAACATTATGTTCAAATGTTTGTAAATCTATCGTGGTCATCAGCCCGTAGCTTACAAACTACTTAAAACTAGGTAAACTAACCTAAGGACAAACATACACACCCATGCCCCAGGGAGTACTCGAACCTCCACGGCGAGCAACCGCGCGTTCCGCAGCGAGACGCTTTAGACGGCTCGGCTACTCCACCGCGGCATTATTCATGTATAAACATCCAAAGATGGTGTCAATGAACATCAAGACCGGTAATCTGTCAAACCTGTCGAATGCTGTATAAATAAATGATTATGTCGAAAAGTGATCGGATTGCTTAAGAATCTTTTTAAGTAAACGTATGTTATTACATTCATATATGATCACAGATATTCCTGACAAAGTTAAAATGTTAAGATATCTGTAATCATAAGGGACCCAACTCCTGTGATATCGGTCGTGGTCTTACATTCTACTTCAACTAACTTAAACGAAGGCTAACACATGCACCCATGTCCGAGGGAAGACTCGATCCTCCTGATCAAATCAGACAATATACAAAACTTCAGTGGCTCTTACAACTTCTGTATGTAGTGCAGTCGGACTTGTTGTTCGTTTTATGTATTAAGGTTTCGTTAACTGCCCTTCTCCTTGTGGAATATTCCCTCATGTCTAGATGTTTTAGTGACTACAGTATATATATAGGTAATGTGTGGTGCTATGTTCACCATTTCCATGAACATTCTGAACAGCCAATCCTCTTCAGCAAATTTTTCATATGCTGAAAGCCTGTTTTGTCACTCCAGAAAATTACTTTAACCTCTTTTCTTGCACTTGCAAAAACTCTTTTGGTTACTCCAATAGTTCCAACTAGTGTGATGGATATCGCAAATCTAGATGGCAAGCCGGTTACCGGGAAACCCTAATGCAAATTCTACGAGTTTTTCCTGCTGGCAGTAGCGTGAAAATAAATGCCGACAAATCCTATTATGGTGTGTTGTGCCATTATTTAGATTTTTCTGGGTGAGACTCATCTACATGGAACATTTTTTCTTAGTATGTGCATATATAATATCAAACCTGTTTTAGTTAGAAAGAGGGTAAACACATTTACAGTTGAATTTACGGCTTTACTGCCATTTATATTACCTGGTTTTTGTGGAAAAATATTGAGAACTGGCTTTCTTCGTTGACTGACGGATGCAGAATACCAAGCTGGACCACTTCTAGATTTTAAAATACATGAAAGAGTTGCATCTGCAAGCACGAGGCAGCTTTTGGTAAATATTCTGAGCCTGGTATCTCTGTAAAGTAATGCCTTTCACTCATTTTTATGATGCCCTCAATTACTTCATTAACTTCAACATTATCTTTTCCATACTCATAACATCACAAATTGAATATACCATGATCTTAATTACAAAGATCATCTGCACTCCTTAACCCTTACCCATGTTAACGTTCTGCCGTACAGACAGGTGAAAACAGCAATAATATTAAAATCTCTTTTTGTCATCGTTTTCTTGTATCAACAACAAAAATGGAAATAGAGAATAGCATCAGTATCTATGACAGTATAAATTAACTTCTTCTGCATAGAATAATAAGGCTATAAATAAAATTCTATTGGCCCAAATTTCTTAGGAAACAAATTTCTGAAGAGACGGGCGGTGGGGAGGGTAACAACACCTCACATAAATCATTGTGAATAAGTCGCCTAAGTATAAATGGATATTTTAAATGAAGGACGCCAATGAACGTATAATAATCAAATGCACAGACAACTAAATATGTAAGCACCAGTGCAGATGTAAATAATGGCGAGAAAAGGTACATGGGGTAATTAGATTGCCCTCTTTGGTAGGAAAAGAGTGAAAAATAATATTGGTTGTAATGGGAAACAAAAGGAGACTTTCTGTAGACAATTTTATACACCATACTTTAATAGGCTTTTGTGAATTATACATATGATACATCTACATCTTCATGGGATACTCTGCAAATCACATTTAAGTGCCGGCAGAGGGTTCATCGAACCACCATTATACAATTTATCTCCCATTCCATATTCGAATAGCGCGCGAAAAGAAAGAACACATGAATCCCTCCGTTCGAGCTCTGATTTCTCGTAATTTATTCTGATGATCATTTCTACCTATATAAGTGGGAGTCAACAATATATTTTCGCATTCGGAGAAGAATGTTGGCGATTGCAGTTTCGTAAGTAGCCCACGCCGCAGCGATTAGCGTCGTTGTTGCAATGATTCCCATCCCAGATCCTGTATCATTTCCATAACGATGTCTCCACTGTATCGTGACAATACAAAACGAGCTGCCCTTCTTTGGACTCTTTCGATGTCCTCCGTCAAACCCACCTGATAAGGATCCCACACTGGGCACCAATGCTCCAAAAATGGACGGACAAGCGTAGTGTATGCAGTTTCTTTTGTAATTCTGTTGCATGTTTTAAGGGTTCTGCCAATAAAACGCAGTCTCTGGTTCGCCTTTCCCACACGTTATTTCCAGGTTAAATCTGAAGTAATAGTAATTCCTAGGTATTTTGTGGAGTTTAGGCCTTAACGTTTGATTGATTTATCTTGTAAACAAAGTTTAACGAGTTTCTTTTCGTACTCATGTGGACGACTTCACACTTATTCATAGAAGTTTCGGGTATGCAGCCGGTCGTCGTCTAAAACATCACACGATATTTCGGCCAGACACCTGCTAGCCATCTTTCAGGTGAGTCGATGAAGACTGAAGAGTGCATCCAGCGTTCCACTATATATAGAAAACTTGGCGGTTACAGCGCATGCGTCAAAACATAAACAGACAGGCCACACTGCCCTCGCTGGTGGAGCCGCGGAGTTCAGCTGTCCTCTGCACTGCCACTGCCGCTCACAGCCGACGTCGGCGCTCTCCGTCGTCTTCGATCTGAACAAATTTTAGTAATGACGGGATTCCATGCTTTGTCAAGACTGTAGCCACTATCCCGATACATCAAATTTTTCGCGACACGTATTTCCACAGATTCTTTGATAGTGGAGTCCCAAAAAGATGTTGCTGTTGTCAAAATTACCGTTTTATCGTACTCCATAGAGTGTCCGGTGGAAATGCAATGTTCAGCAATAGCAGACTTGCTTGGCTGTAAAAGGCGTGTGTTGCGTTTGTGTTCACTGCAACGTTCTTCAACAGTGCGCGTAGTCTGGCCTATATAAGCCATCCCACATTGGCAGGGAACTTTGTAGACACCAGCCTTACGTAACAACAAGTCATCCTTAACCGGACCCAGCAAGTCTGAAATTTTGGATGGTGGGCGGAAAATTACTTTCACTTGAAAATTTTGGAGAATTCTTGCTATTTTAAAAGAAATATTGCCCACAAACGGAAGAAAAGCAAGGGATTTTGCCGGTGTGTCCTCCTCGTTCTCCACTTTTTTGTTCTTCTTTTTAAGTGAGAGTGCCTTACTTATTTGCTGGTTAGAAGATCCGTTGTCTCGAAACACTTGCTGGAGGTGAGCCAGCTCTTGTGGCAGACTATCAGCATCTGAGATTGTATGGGCTCTGTGAACAAGTGTTTTAAGGACACTACTGGTTTGCGACGGATGGTGACAACGTGAAGCCTGTAAATATAAATCAGTATGAGTTGGCTTCCTAAAAACTGAGTGTCCCAAAGAGCCATCATCCTTCCTTTTAACTAAAACATCCAAAAAAGGTAAGCATCCATTTTGCTCTACTTCCATTGTGAACCGGATGTTATCATGAAGAGAGTTGAGATGGTGTAAAAACTTCTTTAGATTATCTTCCCCATGAGGCCATACAATTAAAGTATAGTCTACATATCTCCAAAATATTGTGGGTTTAAGGGGTGCTGTTTCAAGGGCTCGTTCCTCGAAGTCCTCCATACAAAGGTTAGCCACCATGGGAGACAGAGGAATACCCATGGCGACACCGTCAGTTTGCTCAAAGTATTCTTTGTTGAAAATAAAATAGGTCGAGGAGAGAACATGCTGAAAGAGAGCAGTGGTATCAGCTTGAAAATATTTACCAATTAGTTTCAAAGAATCTGTGAGGGGAACCTTTGTAAAAAGAGATACCACATCAAAGCTGACTAAAACGTCAGAGCTACTAAGACGAAGAGCCCCTAGTCTATTGATAAAATCTGCAGAATTCCTTATATGGTGCGAGCATTTGCCCACCAATGGTTTGAGTAAGGAAGCAAGATGTTTTGCTAGGTCATATGTGGGGGCACCAATATTGCTAACTATGGGACGCAAAGGCAAATTTTCCTTATGGACCTTAGGAAGGCCATACAATCTCTTCCTCACTACCTCAAGTTACCATCAAGAGATTAAGACCACATGGCTCTATACCGCCTAGATTGTATGGCCTTCCTAAGGTCCATAAGGAAAATTTGCCTTTGCGTCCCATAATTAGCAATATTGGTGCCCCCACATATGACTTAGCAAAACATCTTACTTCCTTACTCAAACCATTGGTGGGCAAGTGCTCGCACCATATAAGGAATTCTGCAGATTTTATCAATAGATTGGGGGCTCTTCGTCTTAGTAGCTCTGACGTTTTAGTCAGCTTTGATGTGGTATCTCTTTTTACAAAGGTTCCTTTCACAGATTCTTTGAAACTAATTGGTAAATATTTTCAAGCTGATATCAATGCTCTCTTTCAGCATGTTCTCTCCTCGACCTATTTTATTTTCAACAAAGAATACTTTGAGCAAACTGACGGTGTCGCCATGGGTAGCCCTCTGTCTCCCATGGTGGCTAACCTTTTTATGGAGGACTTCGAGGAACGAGCCCTTGAATCAGCACCCCTTAAACCCACAGTATTTTGGAGATATGTAGACGATACTTTAATTGTATGGCCTCATGGGGAAGATAATCTAAAGAAGTTTTTACACCATCTCAACTCTCTTCATGATAACATCCGGTTCACAATGGAAGTAGAGCAAAATGGATGCTTACCTTTTTTGGATGTTTTAGTTAAAAGGAAGGATGATGGCTCTTTGGGACACTCAGTTTTTAGGAAGCCAACTCATACTGATTTATATTTACAGGCTTCACGTTGTCACCATCCGTCGCAAACCAGTAGTGTCCTTAAAACACTTGTTCACAGAGCCCATACAATCTCAGATGCTGATAGTCTGCCACAAGAGCTGGCTCACCTCCAGCAAGTGTTTCGAGACAACGGATCTTCTAACCAGCAAATAAGTAAGGCACTCTCACTTAAAAAGAAGAACAAAAAAGTGGAGAACGAGGAGGACACACCGGCAAAATCCCTTGCTTTTCTTCCGTTTGTGGGCAATATTTCTTTTAAAATAGCAAGAATTCTCCAAAATTTTCAAGTGAAAGTAATTTTCCGCCCACCATCCAAAATTTCAGACTTGCTGGGTTCGGTTAAGGATGACTTGTTGTTACGTAAGGCTGGTGTCTACAAAGTTCCCTGCCAATGTGGGATGGCTTATATAGGCCAGACTACGCGCACTGTTGAAGAACGTTGCAGTGAACACAAACGCAACACACGCCTTTTACAGCCAAGCAAGTCTGCTATTGCTGAACATTGCATTTCCACCGGACACTCTATGGAGTACGATAAAACGGTAATTTTGACAACAGCAACATCTTTTTGGGACTCCACTATCAAAGAATCTGTGGAAATACGTGTCGCGAAAAATTTGATGTATCGGGATAGTGGCTACAATCTTGACAAAGCATGGAATCCCGTCATTACTAAAATTTGCTCAGATCGAAGACGACGGAGAGCGCCGACGTCGGCTGTGAGCGGCAGTGGCAGTGCAGAGGACAGCTGAACTCCGCGGCTCCACCAGCGAGGGCAGTGTGGCCTGTCTGTTTATGTTTTGACGCATGCGCTGTAACCGCCAAGTTTTCTACATATAGTGGAACGCTGGATGCACTCTTCAGTCTTCATCGACTCACCTGAAGATGGCTAGCAGGTGTCTGGCCGAAATATCGTGTGATGTTTTAGACGATGACCGGCTGCATACCCGAAACTTCTATGAATATTCGATCCGCCGGGAGAATTTTAAAGTTCACGACTTCACACTTCTCATTATTTAGAGTCAATTGCCAATTTTTACACCATAGTGGTATCTTATTCAGATCGTTCTGCAGTTGGTATTGATCTTCTGAAGACTTTACTAGACGGTAAATGATGGCGTCATTTGCAAACAACCTAAGAGAGCTACTTAGATTTTTCCCTAAATCGTTTATGTAAATAAGGAACAGCAGATGACCAATAACACTACCCTGTGCAACGCACGATATCACCTCTGTTTTAGTCGATGCCTCACCATCGATTACTACGAACTGTGTACTCTCTGACAGGAAATCCCCTATCCAATCGCAAAATTGGGTCGATATGCCATAACCACGCAATTTGATTAAAAGCCGTTTGTGAGGTACGGTGTCAAAAGCCTTCTGGAAATCAAGAAATACGGAATCAATTTGCGAACTCTTGTCGATAGCACCCATCACTTCGTGTGAATAAAGCGGTAGTTGTGTTTCGCACGAACGATATTTTCTAAATCCGTGTTGACCTTGGGTCAATAGATTGTTCTGTTCGAGATAATTCATACTATTTGAATACAGGATATGTTCTAAAACCCTGCTGCAAATTTACGTCAATGAAATATTTAATATAGAAAGGTTGTTAGCAAGCGTCTAGAAAATTTCTTGACCAATTTGTGAGACTCTAATGTACCTAAGCAATTTTTTTTAATAAAGCAACAATGTACAAATTTTCTGTCATAACCGACTTTGAGAAAGACAATGTTATATTCTGCAGTTAAAGTTTCAATTACATTAGCAAGATATTTAATGAATTATAAAAACAGCTTCCCCGATATTTAGGGTGTTTCAGAATTACGTTTCAAAAATTTGGGGGATTGCGCAATATAGGTGGTACATACAATTTTGAAGGAAGGAGGAAGCGACGTCTGTAAATGAAGACTTGATACTGAAATCAACACATCGCGAATGTGTTTAAACATTCCAGCAACACAGTAAACGTGTCTCAGAAGCAGAATGTCAAGATTGGAAACTCTCTAGACCTTAAACCAGACTTACAGCATCAGATCAGTAACCATCACTACATCTATATTTACGTTTCAAAAATTTGGGGGCTTGTACAATTTAGGTAACTCATAAAATTATGATAAGAACTATTTCGAAGAACATGCCAGACAGTGCGTTTCACTAAACCATTTATTAGCGCTTCTTTCTATTCAATTCACTTACGCAGCTCGGGAAGGATGGCAGTCTAAATGACGACTTTCATTCCCTTTGTGGGTAATCTAATATCGTACTCACGATTTATCCTGAAACGATATTCTAGAGATTGTGGTATAATTCATCACATATAACTGGTTCAGCAGGTTTTGTAATTTGGCGTTGTCGGTATAATTTACTCTAACCTTCAAGTGTCTGCCACTTCATTATCTTTAGCACTTCTGTAACCTCAATTCCCTAGACGTTTCGTGATGGATGTACTTGAAGTAAGTGGTCTACGCAGCTCCAATCAACGATGTACAGTCGCTACGCGGTCACGTCTTCAATGACAGCCAGCAAGCACCACAACAACAACAACTGGGTTTCCTTCAAAGGGTGCGTTATTCCTTACACCGAAGGGCAGAGGGATGCTTTACCATGGATAGACGCCACGTGGAACACCTCCTACAAACACGTGTTTATTTCAGAATGCGTACGTTTCCGGATCCTTGTTTACTGGAGTTACGTCTCTTGTTTAGATGGGTACTAGCGACTCTTAACGTATTCATGTTTTGAACACCCTGTGTACACTGTGTTTGTCTACCTGCCTGCAGTGGTACGACGCATTGACCATGACAAAGTTGGGCGAAAGAGTTAGTGCCGCTATTTATAAAAACAACGTCACGAAACTCTCCAAGCTCATTTACCCGTGGCGATTCCTCGCAACTATTTTGCCCAGAAGCTTAGCTCTGCTTTAATCAGAAAACAGTTTCTCGAGCCAACACTTGCATAATTCTTCTGGAGACTTTTCTTGCGCCATACACCCAATACATGCAATTACTAAGGTTTCTCATCTGACCAAAGAAACGTGATCCACAAATTTTAATATCACTAAGTTATAATCAGAGATTCCTTTTGTTCAGTGCAGATTTACACAAGAATGCCATAGACTTTATCAAAATTTTTAATGGAGTGGGGCTCAGTTCATACATACAATACTAGGAATAAAAATGATATACACAAGGACTTCAAATACTTTAATTCAAAAAGGGGTCCACTGCTCAGGAACACACATTTTCAATAATTTACCATCAAGTATAAAAAATTTAGCTACAAATAAAGCTCACTTTAAGAGGAACCTAAAAGACTTTTTAGTGGCCAACTCCTTCTACTCCATTAACGAATTTCTAAATTGTACCAAATGATGCAAGTACACTTACTATATTAGTATTATATTATCAGCGGAAAAAATATAAAAAATAGAACTTGAAAATGTATGTATCGGTATTTATATTATTAGTATTATCTATTATTCAACTTGTAAATTTTGTTTCTTGACATGTTCCACATCCACGAGGATCTCCTCAACATGGATCTACGGAACGAAAAACTAATCTCTCTAATCTCCCATTTCTAATTACATGTGTCACGCAGCAGTGGAAGAAGTTAAAAACTATAGGAACTACTTTCTGTTGTAAACAGAATTCCCAGATCGTTTTCCTTATTACCAACTTACTGAAGTCGTGTACTTCGTGAATATCGCTGCGTCTCTTCCTGTAATAAACAAATTAAAAATAAAGCAACTCTTAACAGTGGCCTAGATGGAAGCATTGCCGAATATAAGCAACTACATAGTTGTACAAAACAAATTACAACTAAAACTGACTTTTTCTTCTCTGAAGTACCAAACGATTCGCTTGAATGGCCTTGTAATCTTTCATATTCTGTGAAGGTTTTGTACCCATTTGCTAGTGTAAGTGGAACCTCTGATACAGGTCTGAGCGATGGGATGTAAGAGGTTTACGCGCTCCTTCTCCAACTTGCAGCAGTCCAGAACAAGGTGCATCATCACACACACCCATGCCCAAGGGAGGACTGAACCTCGCAATAGAACCTGCAATTCGTTATATAACGAATGTGAATTCGCCGCATTACATTATTCGTTGTAGATGAAATATTTATCTGCAGAAGAAATTCCCGGTTTCGTAAGTCTTGCCATCGTCCAATATATTGGCACTTAACATTTCACTGACATCAGTTCTTTGGATGTACAACATGATAATGTGTTAGTCGTACTGCGTTATAAATGTCTCTAAGGCTATACTGTTTGGCAGAAAGAAAGTGAGAACGTAGGTGAAACGTTTACCCATAGTCAACACGGATTCAGAAAGTGTCGTGCTTGTGGCACACAGTCAGCTCTTTACTCACACGATGTGGTAAGTGCAATCGGCAAGGGATCTCATTTCGATCCCGTATTTCTAGATTTCCGGAAGGCTTTTGACACTGTACCTCACGAGCATCTTCTAATCATACTGCGTGCTTATGGAATACGGACACAGTTGTGCGATTAGATTCGTGATTTCATGTGAGAAAGGACACAGTACTTTGTAACTGACGTAAAGTCATGGAGTCATATCTGGTATTCCTCAGGAATGTGTTACAGGGCCCCTACTGTTCCTCACCTTAATAAACGATTTAGGAGACAATGTGAACAGCTCCCTTAGACTGTTCGCGGATGTTGCTGTCGTTTATCGGTTAGTAAAGTCACCAGACGATCAAAAGCAACTGCAAAATGATTTAGATATCTGCAGGGTGCAAAATTTGGCAATTGGCCCTTAATAATAGTAAGTGTAAAGTCAACCATATGATCATTAAAAGAAATCCGTTAAACTTAATTTACACGATAAATCAAATATACAGGCCGCAAATTGAACTAAAGACCTAGGAATAACAATTACAAACAACTTTAATTGTAAAGAACGCATAGAAAATATTATAGGGAAGGCGAACCAAAGACTACTTTTCATTGGCAGAACACAACAGTTCTACTAAAGAAATTGTCTACACTACACTTGTGCGTCCTATTTTGGAGTATTCCTGCGTATTGTGGGATCCCCACCAACTGGGACTGACGGAGACTCAAAGAAAGTTCGGAGAAGGGCAGCTCGTTTTGTATTATCGAGATACAGGGGAGAGAGTATCACGGAAATGATGCACGATTTGGTATGAAAATCATTAAAAGAAAGGCGTACCGTTGGAGCGAAATTAATTTGCGAACTTTCTTTCACCAAATTTCTCTTCCGTATGCGAACATATATTGTTAGCTTCCACCTGCATAGGGAGACATGATCATCAACACAAAATAGGAGAAATCAGATCAAAAACGGAAAGTTTTAGGTGTTCCTTTTTCCCCGCTAGCTATTAGTGTGGAACTGTAGAGAAATATCGTAAAAGCTGTTCGATGAACCCTTTGCCATGCACTTCAACGTGGTTTTCAGAGTATTTATGTAGATGTCGATATAGCATGAAATAAATTTCGCTACGATAGTGTGGCTTGCTTCCGTTCATTCACTGGTAACTTCATTAGTAGCAACCTCGCCTCGTGAGATAAAACCTGAATGCTGATAGGTGGTTAAAGCTACTTTGCGTAGCAGATAGAGACGTCACTTCATACAGTTTTGTATAGGCAGTAAACGTCAAACTGAACTTGCAGACTGTAAAGCGCTTTATTGCCTTTTAAACGTCATCTACATGACGCAGAGCAAAGAGACAAGTGACTGAGATAGTCATATAGATCATGGGAGAACTGCTTATTTTGTTACTGATGAACTGCACTCCGAGAATTTACGTATTTTTCATTGAACAAATACAACGGACAAATAATGAAGCTGACTGTATCGATGAAACCATATTGCTCTACGCACTATAGGACTTTTAATGCATAAACAACTAACGGAGCAACGGTGAATTTTTGTAAAGCTGTTCTGTCTACAAATTTTGGACAATACGGCTAGTGCTCACCCTTCAGATCTCGCTGGCGGTGCATCTCTTGCTCCCACTTTCTTTTTTTTTCTCCCTGCTCACCAGTTCCCTGCCTGTGGTGTTGAAAACAGTATTCGGAATAATCAAATGTTCAAATGTTTGTTAAGCCGCTGCCGTATTCGGAATAACGATAGCTTTACTTACGTCCATAAATTTGCTATTTCGATCTTAGGTCATTTTAAGTGATCAAAGCCACAATCGACGCACACAGGCAAGTAACAATCACACATTTCACAGTACATCCATGAAAAATGTGGTTTGAGAAATGCCCGCAGAAATTAGTTCGTCTCCGAATAACTGTTTAGACTGTCATCCATTTGAACCTGCTTACTGCGTTGATGCCTCGGTGTCCCTCCCTGCCACCGTTTACAATGTGACGATGCTTCAGGCTGCGTACCACGAACTTGCCCCTCCTCTTAGTGAAGTTATGCCTTTACGTTTCTCTTTTCCTCAGTTCTACTAGGTTCCTCATTATCAGCTATTCGATGTGCCACAAAAGTCTTCAGCGTTCATTTGTAGCTCCACATTTGCAATACTTTCTAGTCTCTTCCGTTCACAATTAACTTGCACACAAGGTTAGACTCCAAACAAATACTTTCAGTAAATTATTAGAAGTTAAAAAAAATTCTTCCTGAGTAATTCTTTCTTTCTATGGTCGTTCTAGGTTTTCTACCCGCATTAGTTAGTCTGCTGTCCTAATAACGTATATTATTAATCTGATTCTGTCACTATCATCAGATTGCCGCTGGAGTAGCCGAGCGGTCTAAAGCGTCTCGCTGCGGAGCGCGCGGTTTCTCGCCGTGGAGGTTCGAGTCCTCCCTGGGGCATGGGTGTGTGTGTGTGTGTGTGTGTGTGTTGTCCTTAGGTTAGTTTACCTAGGTTTAAGTAGTTTGTAAGCTACGGACTGATGACCACGCAGTTTGGTCCGATAGATTTACAAACATTTGAACATTTATCATCAGATTTATTTCGATCACACTCCATTAGGATTGCTTTAATTTTTTCAGTGTTAATCTTACCTCTTTTCAAGACAATATTAATCTCAATCATCTGCCATTCGGAAGTTATATACTGTACCTTCTGACAGAATTGCAATATTATCGAAAACCTCGCAGTTTTCATTTTTACCTACAATCCGTTTTCCCAGTTTTTCCACAGTTTCTCTCACTGCTTTATCGATCTACAAGATTGAATAACATCCGGGGATAAGTTACCCCTGTCTCGTTCCCTTTGGAATCACACTTACCTTGTTATTTGCGCCTTATAAATGCAGTATAATTTATACAAGTTTTCCCCCGTTCTATTTGGAAGTGGAAATAACTACTGGCGGTACGAGGCTTCCTCCGTGACGCAATTTACTGTGAATTGCGGAGTATGTATGTACATATAGGAGTTGTATATTCTATCCACGATAAATACAGAATTTCAATGAGTGTAGTCTATGAACAATGTCAAAAACTTGCTCTAAATCAGCTACAAATGCTGTAAACGTAAATTTGCCTTTCTCTTTAACATAAATTGTAGGTTAGATGATGCTTTGCGTGTTTCTGAATTTCCCGGGAGCAAAACTGATCTTCCTGAAGATCTGCTTATACCAGGTATTCCCCTTATCAATCGATATTTCGTGTTAGTATTTTCGAATAACGATTGATGTTTTAGTAGTATTTGCACCTTACAGTGTCTGCCTTCTTTGTTCACTGCTCATCAGCTGAGATATCATCTACAATATACATATGTTAACGTATTTTATTCATATATTGGTTACAATTGTAATTCGTGTGTGCTACAGTGCGATATTTTGCTCTCTCACCTCTTTACTTGAGGTTTCCCTGACGCTTACTTAGAGAAAAGTACCATGCGGATAGCATAATCGTGAAAAAGTCATTCTAGTTACCGTATAATATGCTGTGTGATCATCTCCGACGGTCAGTACAGTTGCACACTTCCATGGTGCTACATCTCGCCTCAGAAGATGATAACTGATAGACACTGTCTGATAAGGAAATTGTGTTTATTGACAAGACAAACTAATCAACTTCTGGAAACAAAACGAACTAACAAACTTCTAAGGCAAAAACAACAAACATCAACTTAAGTTGTCTTCTTCACCAATTAGGTACAAGCCAGGGAGATAACGACAGCCTAGAGAGAACGGCCAGGGAGCCGGAGCCGGACGATGTATTCGGTTGCGGGAAGTCCTGGAGGCGCGGCGTCGCTGGCAGGGACTCTTCTCTTCCCCGAAGGCGTCGGTCGCGATCCCTCAGCTATGGTTCTCGTAGGCGGAGAAGTGCCGTCGTGTTGCGCAGCGTTTCCCTAAATAGTCGGCGCGCAGTGATTCGTGGTAGTCTCGAGCTGGTCTCACGTGACTGTGCGGAGGAAAATAGTTGCGGTTTAGTGCGCTCTCTGGCGGTGCTCGACGCGTCCTCTGCTGACTCCGGAACCGCCGCTGTGGAGCGCCTCACTGGAATGCATGCATGTGCTGTACCCTGCATTGCGGGTTGTCCGCTAGTCAGGCGAACCACCGGTACGTGACACATGGCATGGACATTATGACTTTATCTATCAGCTCTTGAGGGATATTGGACCATTCTTCCATGAGTGCAATATCCAGTACTGCAATCGTTTGGAAGGTGCTGAACTGGCTGCAATGCGTCTGCCAAGTGCATCCCACACATTTTGAAACTGGTTTAAGTCTGGTGAACAAGCTGGCCTCTCCATTGTTCGATTCCCTCAGCTTCAAGCATGTTGACCACTAGTGCAGCTCTGGGAACGAGCGTTATCGTCCACCAGAAGGAACCTAAGGCAGCAGTGTAATCTGTAGGGCACAACAAAACGTCCAAGGATCTTGTCTCTATACCTCTGAGCAGTCAAAGCGCCATTCTGAACGATACATTGTTCCGTATGTCCGCCAATACAGACTCCTGGATACACCATTCGTTCACCACCATGATAGGGTGATGTTTCCTGCATAAGCAGGATTGTACCGAGTTTCACGTTCTCTCCAGACAAGGAAACGACGATTGTCCGGCTGAACAAAAAATTTGATTCATTTTTAAACAGAACCTGGCGCCATTCGTTACGACTCCAGTGCTGATGTTCCTCCACGTAGTTTCTGCAGTCTAAGCGGTGTCGTGGGTTGAATGGGACACACACCATAGGCCTCCGTGCGTAGAGTTCACATTTCCGAAGGCGGTTTAGAACTGTTTTGATATTGAGAGGCATTTTGCTGTATGGAGAGAGCGTTGCAGCTGAGTTGCATTCAGTCTCCTATCTCGACGGGCTGTTAACCGGAGTTGACGGTCATCTCTTGCTGACATTACCTGTAGACGACCTTTGCCTTGCCTTCTTTTATTGGTTCCTGTTGTTTGCAATCGCGTCTAGGTCCTCGAAATTACAGTTTTGAACAGTCCAATTGCTACAGCCACATCCCTCTGTGTCTGTCCTGCTTCAAACCTTCCTATGGCTGTCCATGACAAAGTTTCTGGTAAGTCACATTGTTGTTGCATTGTAGTACCCGCTCACTATATTATCTGAACCCAGCTGCTTGTGTAGTTCGTTTAGAAGAGTAAACACAAGTCAACAGTAACCCGCTCTGCAGCAACTTGTTATTACCACTCTCTCTCAGTTGCCGTAATGTTTTTGTCTCCACTCCTTTATACCGACAGAAAGACATCGTACCATTTTATTCCATTCTTTAGAAGTTAGGTATCTCAATATTTCTAGCATCAAAATAGTCTTAGTAGCACACTTTAAAAATTTTTCCCTTATTTCACCGCTTAATGGTTGAATTTCCAAAAATATCGAAATCCGTGTTTTCAAAATTCCAATCAAAAATCTAAATCCGAATTTTTTATTTCTTCTTCAAGAATGCCCTGAATAGCAATGTATTTTCAAAAAACGGTTAATCCCCTATTTCACCCTCTTAGGGATGGGAATATCGATAAATCGCTGATGCCTACAGTGTAAGATAAACAACGTCTACAAATTGCAAGTTTCTATCGTCGGATCAGTTTTCAGCGCCGTTTTCTCTCTTTTAGACACGGATGGAGAACGCGAAATTTCTTTCTTACGCTTTGGCATCTTTCTTGGTAGTTTTACTTTTCAAACTGCAATATGCGCTTATATTTCTTCATCCGTACGCTCCTTGAAGAAAAGCAACTGCCGGCCGCGGTGGCCTAGGAGACTGAGGCGCTTCAGTCACGGTCTGCACGGCCACTACGGTCGGGGGTTCGAATCCCCCCTCGGGCATGGATATTTGTGCCGTCCTAATTCGTAAGTACGTAAGTAGTTTGTAAGTTTAGGGACTGATGACCCCGTAGTTGGGGCCCATACGCTTTACAAACATTTGAACATTTTTTGAAAAACAACTGAAGAATGTACATCACGTTTCCCTGTATATAACCTCTTTGCTATTATAGTGTCAAAAGTCATCGCTGGTCATCAGTGCGAATTTTGTAAAAGCTGAGGACTTTCAACTACTATGTCCTCCACCCTCTTATAGCTATCGACACGGAACTGGAAATCCAATTATCAGTATTTTGATCCTAAGCATTACCTCTGTCTCTCCAGTGTTTATATTGAGATCATTGGTGTATTTCCAGTGTAGTTAATGCTCAGTTAATGTATGTCTGTGTTTCCCAGTGTTCTACCGTTGAGTCTTTAATCTTTGACCATCTGTTGATCGTCGTATTGCCTCACATTTTACGGATTTTTGTTCGCCACACTCACCCACCGCCACACACCGCGACCAAAACACCATAGTACACACCGCGAACCTGAAGGCTACTCTCATGCTTGAACGCCATTAGTCAGCAGTGAATAATTTTGGCTACCAAGTGAAATATACGGACACACGTCCCCCGATCTATTTTTGTATATTTATATTGATTTTGTAGACGAGGTGGAATAGTTGTGTCACGGTTGGCATTCCCAAGGACATCAGCGTTGGCTCGCTCCAGGGTCCTAGCTCGGGCTTGTTACCTCTTTGGGTGGTCTGTCGCACTTCCCCGGCAGTATAGGGCCTCCCTTTACTTCGCACAACATTGCTGGCGCTCGCCTCGCGCCTTACCTTCGGCGGCTGCTTAAGCGGCGGGCCCACGCGCCCCGCAGCCTTGCACCGCCAGCTTCCGGCGGACGCCGCCACTCGCTGCCAGCCGCGCGATGTAGACTGCATGTAGCAGTCTGCGCGTGCGCACCCGCTCTAAATTCCACCGCCTTCTCCTCAACGCACCATCTACTCCATTTTCCGCCCGACACTAGTTCCCGCTGTCGCAGACTCATTTGTAAACCAACAAAATCCTAACAATTACAGGTAGATTATTTTGTCAAGTAGGCTCAACCACAAAAATCGTGTAAAAACACTAAAATATGACACGTTTCAAGGGTCATGCCCTCATCATCAGATAATCTTTACAAGAATCTTAAAACCTGAGACAATAAAAATCTGAAACGTAATAAAAGAAAACGTGGTTACTTCCCTTGTAGCCGCGGTGGAGTGACCGAGCGGTCTAAAACGTCTCGCTGCGGAGCGCGCGGTTGCTCGCCGTGGAGGTTCGAGTTCTCCCTGGGGCATGGGTGTGTGTGTTGTCCTTAGGTTAGTTTACCTTAGTGTAAGTAGTTTGTAAGCTACCGGACTGATGACCACGCAGTTTGGTCCGATAGCTTTACAAACATTTGAACATTTGAACTTCCCTTGTTACCGTGTAGACGCAGAAAAGTCCTCAGCATACTGTGCTTCGTCAGGATTCAAATCAGACCCAGCACTGGCGGCGCATAACACTACCGAATTGCACGGAGTCAACAACACGACTGGGGCGCACGTATGCACGTGAAAACAAAGATCTCTAAATTCCAAAGAACATCCACAAGCTAGTGGGTACATTCAGGTGTCACGAAATTCAAATCAAATGTTCAAATGTTTGTAAATCTATCGGACCAAACTGCGTGGTCATCAGTCCGTAGCTTACAAACTACTTAAACTAAGTTAAACTAACCCATGCCCCAGGGAGGACTCGAACCTTCGACGGCGAGCAACCGCGCGCTCTGCAGCGAAGCGCTTTAGACCGCTCGGCTACTCCACCGCGGCGCCACGAAATCATTTGCACAGTAAGACAGACGTTGAAATTTAAAATAAACGACTTTTGTTATAATAGGTTCAAATATTCAAATGTTTGTATAACTTATGGGACTTAACTACGGGGTCATCAGTCCCTAAACTTACAAACTACTTATCAACTAGCTTATCCTAAGGACGGCACAAATATCCATGCCCGAGGGGGGATTCGAACCCCCGACCGTAGCGGCCGTGCAGACCGTGACTGGAGCGCTTCAGTCCCCTCGGCCACCGCGGCCGGTCTTTGTTATAATAGGTCCACAAAGTATCAAAGTATGTATCACCTTGAACTTGTTCATTTCATGGAACGTCGCTTTTAGCGTTATGTATTAGAATCTCCAGCTGTTCTAGCAGATCTAACTTTCTTCCCTTATCCTGTCTATGCAAAATCTTAAGATCATCTTCAATCCGCTTTAATGGGTGGCCAGTTTCGCGGATATGCGTAGCTACAGTGGACTTGTCAAAATTAATAAGTGGGAAGGCGTCCATATGTTCCTTGTGCCTAACTTTAAACGATCTACGGGTCTGACCAATGTAGTTGGCGTTGGCGTAGTGGTTGAGCCTACTTGACAAAATAATTGAGTAATACAACCGCGACCTCACATCCATCATGCATATAATTAAATTACAGCTAGGTTCCAAGTGTTCTGCAGAGTGTTGGTTTCCATTTGTGCACAGTATTTCGATGGGTACGGTGCGTCTATTGAGTTATGAGAGTGGTATGGCAAGAAAGAAAGGAGCCTGAAGACTGCAAGAAAGGCGTAATTTTGACTTTCTTTTTTTAAGAAAAAAAAAAGGAAACAGAAAATTGGTTCAGAATTAGAGTATCACCTTGTATCACCTTGGTGTGACATGCTGCCGAGATATTCGAAAGGAGTTTTGGAGGGAGAGTACGAAAGAGAGTGGAAACGGGCTTGTAAGTGGAGCGCTGTGAATATTCGAAGGATCTGGTGACGGTTTTCCACCGTCCTCCAGTGCTAAATTGACGATTCCTTCGTGTCTCAGAGTATGTTCCACCAAAAGATCCCTTCTGTCAGTCAAGGTGTGCCAGAAATTTCTTTCTTCCCAATTCTTTTCAGTACCTCCATATTAGTTACACGATATAACCATCCTGTACAAGACAATACGCCAGACAAATGCCTTCAGAAATTAACATTCAATCTCACCAAATGCCTCTTCTTGCGAACTTTTCTTCCCATTTACATTCGGCATTTTACATCTTCTGTACTAAGACTATAGTAAGTTATTTTGTTGCCCAAATAAGAAAACTTATCTATCGTCATTACTGTGTCGTTTCGTAATGTAATTCCCTCAGCATCGCCGGTTAAATTAGATACATTCCTTTATCCTTGTTTCGTTCTTATTAATGTTCATGACATACCCGTCTTCCAACAGTATCTCATTTCCGTTCACGTGATCTTCCAAGCACTTTTCAAACCGCAGAGCTTATATTTCTTCTCCCTGTACCTTAATTCCCATTCCAAATTTCTCCTTGCTTCCCTTCAGAACTTAACCAGTGTACAAATTCAGTAGCATTATGGAAAGCTTAAAACCCTGTCTTATTCCCTTCGCCACCAATGCTTCCCTTACATACTCTTTGACCCTTTTAACTGCTGTCTGGCTCCTGCAATAGCAGCATTAACTTTCCATTTCCCATATCTCACTCCTGCTTTCTCCAAATCTACAAAAGCTAGAAATGTAGATTTGTCTTTCCTTAGCCCATCTTCTAAGATAAGTCGTAGTGTCAGCACTGCCTCACGTGTTCTTACATTTCTGCTAAATCCAAATTGACCTTCGCCGAGGTTAGCTTTTACCAGTTTTTCAATTTTTTTTGTAAATACTGTAATGTCCTACTTAATCTTTACCTACTTCATCTTCCATTTCTACAATACTGCCTTGAAGTTCATTTCGCTTGTAGAGCTTTTCCATTCTTGCTAAGTCACTTTCTTCCAGTTGAGCGCTTGATATTTATACTTTTATTTTCCCAGACGTCTATTTCATTTTTCTGTAGGCTGTATCTATCTTTTCCTAGTTATATATTATGTTACAGACTTACATTTGTACTCTAGCCACTTGCGCTTAGTCATATTGCACTTCCGTCCATCTCATCGTACTCCGTTTTACTTGCTTCATTTACTGCTTTCATCAATTAAATTTCTGCTGTGATATCAAAAGATTTTTTCAGATCTTCCTATTTATTTGGTTCTCGGCCATCATTATTTCATCCCGCATATCCACGCTTTTGTCTTCTATTGTGTTACTTCCCGTTTCCATCAATTGATGCCTAAGGCTACTTCTGAAACTCTCAATAACCTCAGGTTCCTTCAATTTAACTAGATCTCATCTCTTTATTTTCCTAACTTTCTACAATTTCTTCAATTTGAATCTACGGTTCATAACTAGTAAGTTATGGGCAGAGTCTCTAACTACCCCTGTATATGTCTTACAGTTAAAAACGTGTTTCCAAATATCTACGTCTTACCATTATAAAATGCTTGGACGCTCCAGTATCTCCTGGTCTCTTCCTCGCATAAAACCTTATTTGATAACCAAGTGAGCAGAATTCACCAGGCGGGCTGCTCTTTCATTCCTTTTGCTCGATCCATATTCACCTTCCACTTCTTCTTCTCTTTGTTTTCCTAGCACTGAATTCCAGTCCACGGTCAAGGTTTCTCCTTCATTAACTCTCTGATAATTTCTTTTTATCTCGACATACATTTTTTCAATCTCCTCATTATTGGCAGGGTTGGTTGGCATATAAACTTGTAGTACTGTGGTGGGTGTTGTCTTTGTGTCTGTCTTGGCTGCTATAATACAATCACTATGCTGTTCATAGTAGCTTACACGCATTCCTGTTTTCTAATTCATTATTAGACCTACTCCTATAATACCCCCAACTGATTTTGTATTTATAATCATGTACTTACCTGACCAGAAATCCTTTTCCTCTTTGCACCAAACTTTACTAATCCCTACAATCCATTTCTGATTTGAAATTTTCTAACTTACCAACCCGATTAAGGGATCTACTATTCCACGCTCCAATCCGTAGAATGCCAGTTTGTTTTTTATGCTGATGATATCCTCCTGAGTAGTACTCGCCCGGAGATGCGAATGTATTTTTGTAATATTTTACCCAAGAGGACCACGTAACCATATATTCATACAGTCTTCGGGAAAAGTAACGACTAGTTTTTCGTTTCTTTCAGTCGTTCGCAGAAACTGTATTGCAAACCACATTAGCCGATATTACAAGGCCAGCTCAGTCCTGCCATACACTCTACAACTACGGGAATGGCTGCTGCCCCTCTTCAGGAACCACATGTTTGTGTGGTCTCTGCAGAGATACCCCTGCGCCGTGATTAAACCTACTTTCTGGGTATCTATATCGTTGAATCGTCCCAACCTCGGCAATACATGATTTTCATGGATGTAATCATACCTCTTAAGATACGGATTTTAGAATCTATGTTTCGTAAACTTTTTATTCTTCTTTGGTCCATACTGCCTCTTACAAAAATGTGGAAAATGAAGGAATTTCTCTTACAGTATCAAAGATGAAGAAGTACTAAGACCCATCGTTGAATGACATCTCCGACCATGGATTATCGATCAGAACTTTATCTACTAAGCACCGACTGCAGTCCCCAAGATTATAAAACGATCCGCGCTGGAACTGCCGCGCAGTCTGTGGCACCATGTCAGGGATTCCACTGACGCTTCCGTCGGAGGCGAGGCCTCTCTCGGGAGTGTGTGTGTGTGTTGTCCTTAGCATAAGTTAAAGTAGTTCGTAGGTCTAGGCACCAATGACTCCAGTATTTTTCCCCTTAGGTTTACAAACATTTGAACTTATTTCTAAACGACATCTTGAAACACCATGTACACAAGACCCACAAACAATTACTATCTCCAAGCCTGGAGCCATCACCGTCTGTTAGATAAGCCCAATTTACACCTAAGCGAACACGAGTGAACACAGGCGAATGCTCATTCGCTAGCAATGGAAGGGAAAGCACGCGATGTTTTCTTCTCATTTTGTGCTAAATTTGCCGTGGCGGAGCGGTCGAGCGCATTGAGGCGCTATGCTACGATGCGCGAGGCCGTTTCCCGTCGGGGGTTCGAATCCCCCCTCGGGCATGGATGTTCGTATTGTCTTTAGTATAAGGTAGTTCATAAGTAGTTTGTACGTTTAGGCACTGATGGCCCCGCAGTTACGTCCCATAAGCTTCACAAACATTTGATCATTTTGTGCTCAATTTATTGCGTACAGAGTGATGCATAACACAAGCACATCCTAGTTTATTTTGTTAGCTGAGGGCGCTGTTGGTAATGACAATAAAAGGAAAACTACGCAGATACAGAAAAATGTGTCTGCCTGAATTTAAGAACAAGCGTAGGAGGAGGAGGAGGAGGAGGAATGCTTTGGCTCTGATTAGTTATTTGCAGTTGCAGTCGTTTCTAGATTTATTAGAAAACTTCAAAAGATTTTCATACTTTCCTAGTTGTAATGGAACCAAAAATTTCACAACAAGTCACTAATTACAGTCGAGCCATATTAGCAGCTGAGAGGTTAGCACTAACGCTGCGATTCGTAGCAACAGCTGGCAGTTAGGCTTGCCTTAATTTTCTGTTTCGTATATCGAGTGAATCTATTTCGAAAATAACTCCTAAAAGACGTAGCGCCATGTATGAAACATATGTGGATTTGATTAAGGTGAGTGCGAGGGATATACTGTCAGTAAAAATGAGTGATGTAACTACGTAACATCAGCCATAGGCTACTTCATAACTAGTTTAAATGTTTGTTAAGCTTAAGGGACTTAAATGCGGGGTTATCAGTCCCTAAACTTACAAACTACTGATTAACTATCTTATTCTAAAGACGACACAAACATCCATGCCCGAGGAGAGATTCGAACCCCCGACGGGGAACACCCTCGCCGATCGGAGCGTAGCGCCTCAACGCGCTTGGCCACTCCGCCGCGGCTCATAACGAGTGCTATATTGTTTGTTGCATAAGATACATGATAAAAGGAGGGTAAGCAATTTTCACTTGTTCTGTTTCTGTGGTAACTGTGACATTGATATAGATGCCTTGAAAGTAAATCCAGAGAATGAGCCAGTCTCTGGGCGTTCTACTGCGTCATAATACATTCGTAATCATCTCGTAAACGGCTTGATTGCGGACCCATGTTTACCGGGACATTTTTGCTTCTATTATCGTGTAAGTTTGCGCCATTCTTTTTGATACACCCTGTATATAATGACTCAGAGATATGGAAGGGTAAATAGAGGGGAGGAAGAGAAGGAGTAGGTGACAAAGGATGAGGTAGAGCGGCGGTGCAGGACAGAGATTGATAAAGAGGGAGGACGGGATGGATAGAGAGACTAGGAAAGAGAAGTTAGAGAGGAGGTAAGAGCATGGACTAACGGAATATTGGCCTGCAAACCTTCACAATTGCTAAATTGGAAAGGAATTAGATATGTACCCTACATTCCATCATCTAATTTCTTTCGTGTTCGGCGTTGCTCATTCAATGCTCTAAGCTCGTATCTCTGTCCAACTCCTTTTCCCTCCTCTCTCTTCGCACTCCTCCCTCCCTCTTTTATCAAACTCTGCCTGTTCGTCCTCCTCCTCCTCTGCCACTTCCTCTTCCCCCACTACAGTCACCCATCCATCCTCCAGTCATTACTTGTGCCGAACTCCTCCCGTCCCGTCTCTCTGCCAATCTCCTCCTGTCTCGCTTTATCTCCTCCCACCCCCGTGCATGAAAAATTGCTTATATCTGCAAAATATCTTGGTGATCGGTAGAACAGTGTGGAAATCTGGAGTTAGGAATCCCTCCGCCGTGTACCACACGCATTCTTATGTGGACAGTGTTTCTCATTCTTTTTTAAGATCAAGTTGAAACACGCCCGCTGTAGTTTCTTTGGTTTTATAGCCGGCCGTGGTGGCCGAGGGGACTGAGGCGCTCCAGTCACGGTCTGCACGGCCACTACGGTCGGGAGTTCGAATCCCCCCTCGGGCATGGATATTTGTGCCGTCCTTAGTGTTAGCTAGTTCATAAGTAGTTTGTAAGTTTAGGGACTGATGACCCCGTAGTTAAGTCCCATAAACTATACAAACATTTGAAACATTTGGTTTTATAAACAACCTATAATTTTTATGTTGACTATAAGTAATGGATAAGGCTGCTGACCGTTGATTTAGGTGCGAGAGTTGTTTCAATAGGTATAATTCAACAACATTAAATACAGGATAAGCTAAGTTGCAAATTAAATCCACTGCGGGTTTCATTAGTAGAACAAGTATATTTGTAAGAAGACACAAATAAATGAAAGCGCCACGGCTTTCGTATAACAGTTCTAAAAAGGTAATCACAGCTTGCATGGCAAAATATCAGGTTACAATCACACGCTTTTGGCACCATGCTCTTCAATAATCTTCCGTATATTCAGTAACAACAATACCGCCGCGGTTGGCGCGAAAACCGTATTCTTCATTCTCTCGAACACTGGTCACAATAACAGGTTCTTCGTAATCAGTAATTCGCTTGGGGGTCAACCCACGAAGATTGGAGACACACACCACAGCTGACATAAATACATTGGAAGTTATTTTATTTCAAGCTCACCCGCCATAACACTACTGAAAAACTAGTTATTCATTCTGCCAACAGATTGCGCTATCGGCGCCCACTAGCGATATATTCATACTCGCTACGCCTGTAGGTCTTCGACTGAGGAAGTCTAACCCCTTACAAAGTGAGCAAAATTTTATCGAAGTCAGATGAACTGCATGGCACACATAAAATACCAAGCTAACCAGAAGTTACCAATCCCATTTACCTCGATTTTTCATCATCACCTACCGGGTCCAGGCAAACCATCCAGGGACCCACTCAGACGCACACGTACAAAATTTCATCAAAGTCGGTGGAGCGGTTTAGATGGAATCCAGTGTCATTTTAACACGGTTCTTCCCACAGGTTTGCCTAGTGCCTTCTTTGCTACACGCATTATTGATGTTGTGTTTCTTCGGGCATTTTACAGAAATAATAGCCCAATTAGAATTAACATGAAATAGCCACACAAAAAAAAAATTAATGCAGGTTTATGTCGTATGTCAATTTGGAAACCACTAGTAGCGTGAAATAAATTGCAGCATTAAGGAAATGTCTGAAACCGTAACACAGCGCTATCTATTGGATGCTAACCCAACCTACACAGACAAAGGCTAAGTTTTGCATTCTGGCCCTAGATGGGTCACCGGGCCCAGCAGGCCACCGCAATATTTAACTTGGAATAAAAAACTAAAAAAACTAAGATCATTAACTGAAACAAAATTATCCATTCTTTTAAGTTGGACCAAATCACATACAGTATGCAAAGTATTATTAAGATCAGTAGAATAATTTCTGAGTGACAAGCGATTTTTATATCTGTAAGACTAGCGAACTCGGCGACAACTGCCAAATACGAAGACCAGTGTGATGTCATGTGCATTTTACCAGTGTCTCATAAGGAGAACACATGAGTATAGGATTTTAGAATTTCTTTATATTTACGGTACATGAAGTTCAGAACTTAAATAACAATCAGCCAAACCTATTCGACGCAACCCACAAACCTACTAGAGAAAATCAACTTTGAAGTTTTGCAAAGTACACCTAAGTACCAACAATTAAAACAGTCGCAGCATCCTTCGCTGTAGTTCAGGTGGCAGCATTCTAGTCTCTCAGCCATAGAGTCGGTGATTCAAATACCTCTGTGTCATATTTTTATCGTTTTCGAATTCAGTTATATAAAACATTTTCGAATCTCTTATTCCACATGTTGAGTCAAGTTTTGTTTATGTGTGTGTAGACGACCTATAAAACTTTGTCGTTACATAAAACGCTGGTTTAGTAGGAGTAGTGGGGTAACGCCAGTTTCTCCCCATTGAGATTCGCCCGTCTTTTGTTTGTCATCGACGCCACTGGTCGCCATCTTGGATGACATTTCCATGGGAAATTTGAATTTACTTTGAATGCATTGGCACTTTCCAAAAATTATTTGGCAGGAAAAACTCAGAAATTGAACCACTAGATGTCAGCAGAACAACCCCAACCCCTACCCCCCTACACACCTCCCACCCCTCTGCGCGTATTTGAGCACTGCCGCAGCAACTGCCGCCAGCTTGGTCCCGCCCCCCGACATGTCCAGATCTGTACACTCCTGGACAATGAAATAATTGCATGTAAAATCGTCATAGAGCATGTTTAGGGTCCGATGCGGTGAGTATGCAGTTTACCGGCCAGCGTGCCAGGAATGGCTGGCAATTAAAACGCCGCATGCCACACCTCGCATGTCAGTGAAAGCCATGCACTGTCGATAAATATTTACACATCAAATTAATTTTGAGCAACTTAACCGCCCATCCCCGCCCTTGCCCCTGGAGCCCCCACCGAGAGTCCTATAAGATTGCCGCCCCCATGCAATGCGGTCTGGGTTTTGAACCTGCACCCCTAAACTTTTTTTTACAAAAGTTATTACTTATCGATGTACAACAACATTGGAAAAAAAGAGCCAATTATTCTGTACTTCAGACAGTAAAATTACCTTGAATAACATTGAACATGTACCTGAGATTCAACTACACACACCACTGAAGGGTAAAGGGTCTGTCAACACAGAATATACCTAGATTTCTTATATTCGCAACTCTTAAGGAAACTCTCCCAAGAAATATCGTTGTATAATAGAGTTTAGTTTTACTTAAACATCTCCTGGAGTGATTGATTATAGGTATTTGACCTATCTCAGATAAATGTCGTAAATAATCGTTGGCATTGTAACACGACATGGGCTCTAAAGAGAGATTTCTTTGTTTTGGTTACATGAGTAAATACAAGAAAATGTGTACTGCTGTGGCAAGGAAATAAGAGGTACAATTAAACTATCCAAATTCTCGGAATTGTCTGAAGGCACATAACTGGATATTAAGTGGATTACAGGAAGATCGAAAACTTACCTGTCAAAATACTTGATGGGAGTCAGCAATACAACTATGTAAGGCAATGTAACAGGGTACGAGGGAGAGTATTACATTTCTGAACTTGATAACTTTAAGAGCGGCCACAAAGTGCAGTTGGTATGATTTCTAAGGGAGAGCATGTTGTCTTTCTGTCTGAGTCTGGTCAGAACGTCTGATAAGATTAGATTAGTTTTTCATTCCGTAGATCCACGTTGAGGAGATCCTCGTGGATCCCTTGCAGATCTAAATTTAGGTGCATTCCTTCTATGTATGACGACATTTGAGTGGCAGAGCAACTTTCGCCAGATGTTTGCTTTCAGGAGAGGGGTCAATGCTGACTGCAGTTGTCAGGCACTCGGCTGGGCCCGGCTCCATCATAGTGCATTTAAATGACTGCAATGCACGCTATCCCTGCCAAAGTGGTGTATCCACAGAGGTTTTGCGTAGAAGGTTTTGTTGTCTCTTAGATCATTTGGATATGTAACTCAGATGTTTTTTGAGAGAGAATGATGAAATCGTTATGATATTTTGTTCAAACATTTAGCATATGTTAATAAAATTGTTTCATGTAGCTTGTCGAGATAACACTGTGTATTTGTGGTCGCACTGAGAATCAAGATTACTCCTAAATGTTTGTTTTTAAATAATTGTGGATAAATGTACAACATCTACCCATAGAATTACACCAAATTTCTTAATGCTGTGTCTATATTTAACTGCAAAATTGCGGGTTGTACTTAAGGTTCGATGTATTACGTGGTTTGTACCGATTCCAAACGTTCTAATTAAAACATAGGATGTTCCAATTAATATGCAAATTAGGTATAAAAATAATTATAGGTGGCGGTGGGTGGGAATGGTAGTGATTTGTTTAGGAAACTCTCTGGTACATCTTTGATGTTATTCCAGGTAATTGTACTGTCCGGAGTATGGAAAAATTGGCCCTTTTTTCCCAGTGTTGGTGTATGTCGATAAGTAATAACTTTTGAAAAAAAAATTTTTTTGTGTGTGTAGGTTCGAGTCCTGGACTGCGTTGTGCATGGGCGGCAATATTTAGGACTGTCAGTGGGGGCTGCGGGGGCGTGGGCGAGTGTGGGGACAGGCAATTAAGTTGCTCAAAATTAATTTGATATGGAAAAGTTTATAGGAAATGGATGGCTTTGACTGATGTGCGAGGTTCAGTGCATTGTATTTTAATTACCGTGCGTTTCTGGTGCGCTGGCCAGTAAACTGTGTGATCAAGATCCCGTAAGTGCACTGCAATGATTTTACACACAATTACGTCATTGGCTGGGAGTGTACAGATCTGGCGGCTGGCGGCGGTTGTGGTGGTGGTGGTCAAATATGCGTGGAGGGGTGGTGGAGGGTTGGAGCGGGATAGGGGTGGGGTTGTTCTGCTGACATTTAGTGGTTAAATTATATATTTTACCCGCCATAAAAATTATAGGAAAGGGCCAATGCATTCAAGGAAATTTGAAATTTCCTGGGGGACGCCATTTTGGATGACGTCATCCAATATGACGGCCAGTGGTGTCGATGACAAACAAAAGAACGGCGAATCTCAGTGGGGTGAAACCGTCTTTACCCCACTACTAGTAGGTTAGCTGCTTGGAAAGCCATTACTGTAGTAGCTACAGAGATGACTTTCTGAATACAGTGTCGTAGCTCTTCACAGACTCTACAATTAAAGACAACTGTCATCAACTAATAGTGAAGCCAACACTGTAAGAAATGTAACTTCGTTTTTCTTTTTTCTTCAAACCATAGGAATATAGAACATTACGAATAAGCAAAGATACATGCACAGAAATATAAAAAAAATAACGAATAAACAAAGATATGTGCGTTTTTCGTAAAAATTACCCTTAGATATAAAAATTGTGTAAGTATTATAACACAATGGCCAAAAGGATTCGAACCACCAACCCCAGGGTTAGAAGTTCAGAACGCTACCACCTGTGCTATACAAACAATCGCTGCCCAGTTTTAATTATTAGTACTTACATGTACTTTGAAAAACTTGAAAGTCAATTTTCTCGAGAATTTTTGAAAGTTGCGTCGAATGGCTTTGGATAATTGTTATTTAAGTTCTGAACTTCACATACCATAAATATAAAAAAAATTCTCAAGTCCCATGTGATCTCCTAGTCAGAGCTCGTCACCATTCTAATTTCAGTATGCTTTTAGCCACCGTGACAGTTTTTAATAGTGAATATGTGTCTTCTAACATCTTCCTTTGTATTATTATACGTCCCTTTTTATCACCATTGTATTATAAAATTCTGCATCTGTTGTCTCATTTTCTGTGATTTTAACTTAGTGTCCAATGATTGTATCTTTCTGTCAGAAGAGTAGCGTAGTAGGCTGCTTCCAGCCTGCCCATCCGGGCATAAAATGAAAATAAAAAAATAAAAAAAATTATAAAATAGAAAGAAAGATCGCGGTGATGCTTTGCAATTACTAAATGTGGAAGGGATTTGGATATACGTCCTACACTGCGCCCCCTAACCTCTCTGCCCATCACCTCACCTATCTGCATGCCTATTTCCTTCCATCCTCTTCGGCCTCCTTCTGTATTATCTGGCTAAAAACCCGATGTTGCTTACGTATTTATTTATGGTCCATCCTTATCTCTATAAAATGACTTGTATGGTTACTTCTCATTCCAAGTTTATCCATGTGGTTATTTCGTTCTTCTCGTTTTTTAATCTTAATTGTTGAAATTAAAATTCTTAATGTCTAGACTGGAAAAAAATAAATACTACACCTTTAAAGTGTAATAAAGATCATTAACACTCCAATGGTCCTTCAATTATCGATAAATCCTAACTTGTATTCATCATCAGTGCAGAGGAAGAGCAAGTATTATAAACCGTTGGAACTGCTCAACGAATTTTTCTGCCACACTTTTGTCGGATAAGCCAGTAAGTATGTTCAGAGGAGCTGTGATTATCGAATAATGATACTCATGGTTTAAATTGCGGTTCCTATCCAGTACTGAATTCGGAGCTGGCAGTAGCACCACAGAGTACTGGAGCAACATACTTGTCGTACATATTGTTACAATGTTTCCAACTTGTCATTTTCGGCATACATCTTATACTAAAAATAACTTCTATGAGGTATTTTCTTGACTGTTTGTGTACAAGAAATTAGCTCTCCCCCTGCATAGACACAAAGTACTTGGTGGCAAGCTGCACCAGTCAGATGTTGTACAATGCACGAGAAGTGGTGTCACAATGTTTCATGTTCTTATTAAGTGAAAGACACTGGAAGGATTGTGACTCAACCTCGAGAGTTCCAGCTATCGTGACACGTCGGTTGCCGTGTTTGATACCTCGAGGATTAGGCCGAACCCAGTTGACAGACAGCAGCTAAGACCGACCTGGTTTAAGCACCAATCCCAATATCATTTACTGAAGCCCACAGGCGACCCCGCTCGAGATTGTCAGGCGGCGATAGGAAACACCTGTAAGGAATGTAGTCCACGCTGTACACGGTCGAGAGTTCCCCGTGTCCGTTAATACGGTCACAATGGGTCGCCGGCCAATGAATCGCGAGAATGTCAATAATTGTGAGTCACGGCGACCTCTAAGCGCGCCGCCAAGTGCCGAGAGAATGTCGCAGTGGCGGAACCGTGCGCCGATGTAGGCCGCGGCACGCGTGTGCGCGCTTTATTGCCCGATAAATTAGGCTGACAGGTAACGGGCTTTCATTTGTTGCGCATGCGCCACAGCGCGCTGGTCCGCCGGAGACAGTCTCCCAGCCACCCCGGCCTGCCCTGACGGTCGCGTCTGAGCGCTGGCATACGCTGACAGCATTCATTTAGCCCACACACACAGCACAAGAAAAGAAAGACATTTCTGGTTTTAGCTGCTACAGCTCGTGGATACACATATGTGACTGCTGAAAATTTGAACCGGCCAGGGACTCGAAGCCGGATTTTCCTCTTCAGGTGAACGGTGCCTAGCCATTTAGGCCATCAGGACACATCTCCCGTCCTTCCCATATTCCCAATTACTACACAGTACGGCTTGTAGTGTCAACTCCCTTCTCATCCACCATCCCTCATACTGGCTGCCTATTTCTGTATTCACTCAAGAGATGCAAGGTTGTTTGGCATATTCACTGAAATAGTCGATTATTGTCCAAGCATGATAAAATTATATGCATAGCGTCTGTTCTTTCAGCCGAAAAGTACGTCCATCGTACCAGAACTAAACGATGCATATTCATTGTCTACCAAAGATACCACATGGGTATCGGAGTTTAGAATGTCTTTATATTTACGATAAGTGAAGTTCAGAACTTAAATAACAATCAGGCAAAGCCATTTGACGCAACTCTCTAAAGTTCTCGAGAAAATCTACTTTGAAGTTTTGCAAGTACACATAAGAACCAGTAATTAAAACAGTTGCGGCATCTGTCGGTGTAGCTCAGGTGCTCACCGGGCGCCGTGGCTCAGCGCGCCCGGTCAGAGATGAACGCCCTCTGTAATACAAAATCTGAGCCAAATACTCCAAATACAACCAAGAACGAACATGAACAAACGAGCGCGAAACATGCATCTACCTGAGGAACAAAATAAATAAATAAATAAGGTGGTAGCGTTCTGGCCTCACAATCGTAGAGCCGATGCTTCGAATCCCGTTGTACAGATTTTTTTCGTTGTTTCTGAATGTAGTTATATAAAACATGTTGGGATCAATAATTCCACGAGTTGTGTCAGTTTTTGTTTATGTGTATGTAGACGAACTTCAAATGTTTGTTGAGCTTAAGGGACTTCACTGCGAGGTCATCAGTCCCTAAACTTACAAACCACTTATGAACTACTTTATACTAAAGACGACACAAACATCCATGCCCGAGGGGGCATTCGAACCCCTGACCGTAGCGGCCGTGGAGACTGTGACTGCCGCGCCGCAGACCGCTCGGCCACTGCGGCCGGAGTAGACGAACTGAACATCTTGTCGTCAGTTAAAACGATGGTTGAGTGGGTTAGCTGCTTCAAAAGCCATTAGTAACTATGGAAACGAATTTCCAAAAACACCGTCGTAGCTCTTCACAAACTGAACAAAGACTACTGTCCTCAACTAATAGCGAAGCCAATGCTGTAAAAATAATGTAACTTATGATTTTTTTAATTTAAACCATCATTATTAACATCATATTTTTCATATTTTTAAAAACATAGTCTTGATCGCAAGAGAATTTTTATTGTTTTTAGGCAACCGGTTTCAGTCTGCTTGTGAGACCATCTTCAGGCCGACCATGGCAGCCGATTGTGGGCGGGTCAGGAATGTTTGGTCGTGAAAATCAACAGATCTGTTGATTTCCACGGCCAATGGTTCCTGACCCGCCCAGAATCGGCTGCCATGGTCGGCCTGAAGATGGTCTCACAAGCAGACTGAAACCGGTTGCCTAAAAACAATAAAAATTATCTTGCGATCAAGACTGTGTTTTTAAAAATATTTCTTTAACGATCGCTGTTTCTCCAGAAACGTATTCTGAAATTGTAAGATTATTAACATCGTTTTATAAAATATAGAAAATTACGAATATACAAAAATACGTGAATTTTTTGTAAAAATTACGATAAGATATTAAAATTGTGTAAGTATTCGATACAAAATAATAATAATAATAATCTATCATAGCAGGATTCCAACCACCGGCCCTCTGGTTATAAGGCTAAAACCTGAGATACCCCGACAGATGCTTGAACAGATTTAGTTATTAGTACTTACGTGTACTTGCAAAACTTCAAAGTCGATTTTCTTGATTATTTTTTAGAGCTGCGGCAAATGGCTTTGTCTGACTGTTGTTTTAGTTCTGAAGTTCACGCACCATAAGTATATCAAATTCTAAAATCCGATACCCATGTAGTCACCTTCTAAGTGCGACACTAAGACTCTTTATCTGCTCTTTCTTCTAAAAAGTTTTCTAGCCTTTGTGACTGATTTATTAACCATAGTCGCTTTAACTACATCATGATCAGTAACACCTGTTTCAACTCCGACACCTAACGCGGTGGCACAGTGGAAACCCACTGGACTTGCATCCAGTACTACGGCGAATCAAATTCTCCTTTGGCCATTCTGATTTAGGTTTTTCGTTATTACGCTAAATCACTTCAGACAAGTGCTGGGATAGTTCCTTTACAAGAACAAGACCGATTTTCTTCCTCATACCTGACGAAACTATTGAGCGTGTGCCCCGTCTCTAATTGACCCCAATGTCGATCGGACGTTAAACCCTAATTTTGCTTCCACGCTTGTAGCCTGACATCTTGAGAAAAACCTATCAATTTTTATGTGGTCATTGAAGTACAAACTACTTACACTAACTTATGTTAAGGACATCAAACACAACCATGCGCGAGGGAAGACCTAAACCTGTAACGAGAGCTACTGCACAATCCGTGCAAAGCATTTGTCTGGAGTGTAGAATTTTATGGGAGTGAAACGTGGACGATAAGGAGTTCAGATAAAAAGATGAGGAGGGGTGAAACGTGGACGATAAGGAGTTCAGATAAAAAGATGATAGAAGCTTTTGAAATGTGGTGCTACAGACGAATGATGGAAATTATATGGGTAACTAATGAGGAGGTGCTTAACCGAATCGGGGAGAAAAGGAGTTTCTGGCATATCCTAACTAAGAGAAGGAATAGATTGGTTGTATACATTCTGAGACATCAAGGAATTGTCAACTTCGCATTAGCAGGAAGCGTGTGGGGTAAAAATCGTAGAGGGAGACCGAAGGACGAGTACAGTAAGCACATTCAAAAGGACGTAGGTTGCCAAACATATCCTCAGATGAAGAGGCCTGCACAGGACAGGGTAGCGTGGAGAGCTGCATCAAACCAGTGTGCGGACTGAAGACCACAACAACAACAACGGGTTAAAAACTACTGAAATGAACTTATACCAAAGACAAGACACACATAAATGCGGGGGGTCTCGTACCTCCGATGGTAGTGGCCCCGGAATACGTGACATGGCGTCTCAGATCGCGCGGCCTTTCCTGCGAGGCTTCAGTAATTACGCCAGCTGCCCATGTGTACTGAGGATGACAGCAGAATCAAAGCGACAGGGGTAGTTGGTGCCGATGTTTGTCACAACGTGCCGACGATTAGACGATGAGACCCCGTACAGTCGATAACCGCAGGCCTCCACATCTCAGATGAGTCCTACTAGCAGACATACTGAGTGCACATCGCAATTATTTCTCTCCCTGAACGTTATTTCCTTAACGGGTGACGTACACGTAAATGACCAAAATTGCGATTTTTTAATGGCTCTTCATTTACTACATGGTATTGAAATTTCAATTACCAAATATTACGTTTCAATTCCACTTCTAAATGCGAAAAATATAATAATTTGTAATAGCTTGCACAGGGCCACGTCTTTCTTACTCGTCCTTATTTCTCTGGTATTATTTGTTTATGTGGCGTTCTTTTCAATGTTGTGCATTCGGAAAGCAGGGAATGTCTGTATACTACATCAAGAAGGCTCACCGTCGGAGGTTCGAGTCCTCCCTGCGGCATGGGTGTGTGTGTGTGTGTGTGTGTGTGTGTGTGTGTGTGTGTGTGTGTGCGTGTGTGATTGTCCTCACGTTAATTTACCTTAGTTTAAGTAGTTTGTAAGCTACGGACTGATGACCACGCAGTTTGATCCTGTAGATTTACAATCATTTGAACATTTTTTCAAGAAGGCTGTGGAATAACAGCCCTCCGAAGAAATATGTTCATGACAAAACGCAGAATCCTAATTACCTATGAAAGCCCTCATCTGAAAACGTTGCCCCAAAACTACATTTTTCTCTTACAAGGTAGTTAACATTGCAGTTTATGACGCAGTTCTTGTCTTAATGGTGGCAGCTCGGAGAGGATATTTAAGACTGTTTTGTTTGTTTGTATACATTATGGGACTTAACTACGGGGTCATCAGTCCCTAAACTTACAAACTACTTTCGAACTAGCTAACACTAAGGACGGCACAAATATCCATGCCCGAGTTGGGATGCGAATCCCCGACCGTAGTGGCCGCGTAGACCGTGACTGGAGCGCCTTAGTCCCCTCGGCCACAGCGGGCGGCGATATTTAAGAGTCTTGTAGAGAATAAGCTTGAAGCCCAGAGTTTATACTCGCGACATCTTAATGGGGATTGACACTCAACGTATATTTGCAGCCATTAAATCTATTGAAGATCTTGCAAAGGAAACAAGACAAAAAATAAGAAGCCAGAAGAGAAGTTTGAAGGAAATGGGGTCATTCATTACAGATCTGGAGGCTTTTGAAGGTGGGAATGGCATGTTTAACTTTAAATTGCATTGTCTCAGAACTACCGTTTTCATTATGCAGGTACATATTTCTCCAAAACAAGAAAAAATTGACTTTGATTTTTGGCATTTTTTTACATTACGTATACAGAGTGAATATTTAATATCATTCATCTATGACAAAATAAAGAATAAAGATTGTAGAATTTCTTTGTGTAGTCTTTCAATTAAAAATAATTAAACCTAAAACTTCGTTAAATATCAAGAAATTGAAATGATTCTGTAGGTTTCTTTATATGATGGTTGAGATTATACTGCAAAAAATTCAAGGCAATTTCGTAGAAACTTTCTTAGTAAATGGTACATTTGTAAATCATGAGTTCATAAACTTAAAACTTCCAAAAAATTTAAAAATTTGAATTAAAATCACAAAACAATTTCAGTAGATGCTTTGAACTACCATCAACCATTGTACATAATTTCATTTATGTAACCCAAAAATTGTGGATTTTGTGACAGGTTATATTTGTACTTGCTTTTCGTGTACTTCCCCCCCCCCCCTTAATGGTCTTTATAACCCGCCAAACATTGTAGCTCCGAATAACTGAGGAAACCACCCCCCTTGCCTGCTCAGAGCTCGCTACGCCTCCACGTTGGCCCTCCGCCTCGAGCGTTGCGAGGAGGCGCTACAATCTGATACTCATCCTGCTGTGAAGGAGAATCAACCTCGTCCGGTACACATGAAGGAACCGCCGCAGCAGAGACCTTGAGGAGACATTTGACACCTGAGCAGCTGATATGCCCCTGCGATGCGTAACATTCTTCGCTGCCGCTACAACGTGAGACCAACAACCTGAAGACGACCCACTATAGGCAAAACCACTTTCAACTGTTCACGAACCATGGACAACTTTCCCTGTATCCGCATACAGCATACACACACGAAATCCCTCCTACCACTACTAAATACCTAAACTGTGAAAACTGAAAAGCTAAATATGCAACTTGCTACTACATTGCTGATTCAGTGACGGTGACTGACTGCACTGCGAACACTTCATGTTCAAAATGACGAGCAAAAGACTAGCGACTATGTGACTTTAAACGCCAGACTTACTATAACGAGATGCCACTCAAATACCAAAATACTTATGGATTTCTAAAAATTAAACTATTCAATAACACAAAAACACACGAAGAATTACACTAGGGGCACAAATATAAAAGTTAATACGTGACCTTTTAATGCACTGCTGCTTCAGTAATGGCTGCTATAAACTAACACTGACAGAAGCGTGCTGACAACTGACTACTTGAATTTACACGTTAAAGTTACTAAAACGAGATACGGTACATCATTACTGGCGATGCCACCATGGCTAGTTTCTTCCTGCAGGCTCAGCCACCTCGACAACTGTATTAAATAACATATGTGGTTGGTGGCAGTATTTATTTAGTACAGTGGTGCACACCAGTAACCATCAAGGAACATTTATACGCTTCTTCTATCATTGTAGCAGATCTCTGGGCGTTCCTGCAGTATCAGAATTTACTTTTACTACGTTTTTTAATAATACGTGCTGTTTGATTGTTACCACCAGAGTTATTTAAACCACATAAGTATACAAAGAGCTAATAGATTACACCATTTCAAAAATTCTACCCTTCTGAGTCCGACTTGTACTGATAATCAGCTTTATGGAGCCTGAGTGAATCGCTCTGATTTTAGGGTTTCGTACCACAGGCAGTACAATTTTATTGTCTGTCTACTGTTCGTCCGTTAAAGGGTCGACGTATCAAGAAAAATGTATGCCATATTGTAAGGCCTATGATCTCTATGCGGCGTGATGTATTTAAGCTTCTAAGTCAACGCAATTGCTTGAAACTTGTGAATTCACTCTGAAAAACTTATAAGTGTGTTCCGGCTATACTCAACTAGTTGAAGACGCGGCGTTGTCCAGGTATTTATTTACTCCTTCATTCTGTTAGTCCTTACCCCCGGCAATCTCTGTCCGTCTCCTTTCTTACCTCTATGCTCATCTGCTCCCCCTGTCTCTCGGAGGTGTCACAGTAATACACTGGATTCTCCATTGGAAGGACGGCGGTGCAGATTCACCTCCAGCCATCCAGATTTAGTTTTTCATGATTTCCTTAAATCACTCCAGGAAAATGCCGGGATGGTTCTCTTGAAAGGACATCGCTGATTTCCTTTCCCATCCTTACACAAACAATCCACGCTGTCGACAGGACGTTAACCTAATTTTCCTTTCTTTCGCTGTCTTGGCTTCTCTCCCCCTTCGCAGTTTATCTCTTCCTTTCTCTACCCATCTCTCTCCCTCCTCTCTCTGTCCACCTCTTCTTCCGTTTCTCTCAGTTTATAATGTCCTCCCCATGTCTATGAAAAATTGCATGTATCTCCCCACTCTCATGGTGATGAGTGCTACGATGTAGACTTGCGCATAATAGTTCGCGATCGGGAGCGCTCACTTTAGTTCGCGACTCTGCCGCGAATTAGTTCCTTCTTTTAGTTCGTCCGCTCCCAGTGACGGCTGAGCGGCGTGGTCTGCGCATGCAGGTGGAGGGAGAAGTTCCCCCATCTAGTTGCTTCATGCGCTTGCTGCTTGAGCCACTAACGATATCACGCAAAGCAAAAGAAACAGTTTGTAGATAATTTCTCGCGTTTAAGTTTAGAGTTATCTCTATATCTTGGCATTATGCAATTTATTAGTCATGTATTGCAGAGTGCAGAATACTTCAAAGCAGAAATTTTGTAGCACTGAACTATGTAATCTAGCAGGCAGACGCTAACCTAGAAATGCCTCTCATCAGCAGAAGGCAAACACGTGATTTTTAATTCTGTTCGCGACCTATCGCGAATACTTTAGTTCTCGACCTATCGCGGATATTTTAGTTCGCGACCTGTAGCTCCCATTTTAGTTTGCAGCTCGGCCGCGAAGTAGGTCGCTCTTTTTAGTTCGTCCGCTCGTTTTGGCTTTTGCTACCGCTACTAAAACTACAGCTGAGCTGCATCTCAGCTCGAAATGACGGCAACTGGCAAGAGGAAATCACGCGATTCTGCGCGCTGTCGCGTCCTCTCGCTGTTACTCGTCAGTCTTCGGAAAAGGAGCGGTCGAACTAAGAGGCGAGGGATCTGCGAACTAGTTCGCGTAGTTCACCTGTGGGAGCGCTCTTCCGAACTAGTTCGTTCGCGAACTACACAAGACTACTACGATGTCGAAGTGTACTGTGAAGTACCCTCCGCCATGCACTATATAAAATATTAGGTAGAGAGTGTTGTTTACAAAGGCAATTATTAGAAATGTCATCAAGTTCGGTATAAAACTATAGATATATGTGAAATAAAAACGGTTACAATTCTTTATATACAACAAATATTTTTATGATTTTTGTTGGTGGCCGGACTTAGCGGGTTGCCCAGGTCAGCCCGTCACTTCCCAGTGCAGTTTCTGTAAGCCAGTGCAAATTACGCGACGTGTATGTAGAACCAGGGCGTTGTTGCGGTCGCATCTGCGAAGTTGTCACAATTAAGTGACTCTACATTATACATTACATCAAGAAAATGTGGTATCTTGTCTTGGTACCTAGCATTGCACTTAAGCCAATCTACATGAAGGGCGTTTCTCTGGTATTTCTCTCCATGCTCTCTCTATCGACACCCGTACCTCAGTAGGTCCGTTAGGTAGGCGTTTCTAATCAAGAGCAAACAAGTACCAGTGCGAATTGTAGAAGCAGTACGCCAAATAAGGCTTCAGCAATCTGGACAACTGCTGGTCGCAGTTTATCGTTTCGAAATGTAGGTTTTACAATGTGCTGAACTGCTTTCCGTTCTATGAGCACGCAGACGTAGGAACTTCTTTACTCGCCATATATTGTACACGAGATCACTGATGATATTTATAACTCACCAAGTCCAGTGTACGCCGTTAAATATGATATTTGTGCAAAGAGACATAATCAATTCACTGTGTCGTAATGTAACGTATTTTTAAGCTGAATGCAGTAACTAAGAATGTTGGTCTTTCAATGTATATTTTTCACTTATGTAGACACGGAGGAGACAGAATAATACACCGACGAATACAATGTAACATCGGGAACCCAGTAAACACCACGAAACGACAAGATTAGTCAGAATAAACAAATGCACCATAATACTCACAGAATATTCAAAGTAGTAGTTCACATTACTATTTCTTCCCGAAGAAAACTGATTTTTACTAGCCATTTATGCAGAATAATCGCCCTGTGACTCTACACTTAAGCAAAGCTAGTCACCTTGTATCTGACCGATACTTTTGCAATTCCAGGTGAGCAAATATTTCATAATTCCGTACTCCCTACATAGCGTGAGCACAATGGTATCTCTCTTAATCCCAACTTCCAGTTTCTAAATGACTTACATTAGACGGGACTTAATATTTCAGTCAAAGCGCAAGAAGTTAAAATAGCGGATAGAAAAATTTCTGTCACACGGTATTACACAAAAACATATGAAAGATTAAATTCATTAATTTCTAGTAAAACTTTCCATTCCCTTCCCTGTAACTCTTCTAAATCTTGTTTCTTCGTCTATACCTTCCCCTGTCGACCTATTAGTTCCATCAAGGTGTTCGGAAGTTCTACGAATCCATTAAAAAAAAAAAAATACAAAACCTTATTGGTCATATCATTCACTGTTAAACAGGTTTGCTTCTGTCTAAACTTTTCTTGCAGTGAACAACATCTGTACATCATATGTTTCTTCTGCCTTCAACGTAACAAAGAAAATACCTCGTATTTTATGTTTCTTCATCTCGAGGTTGCCCTGAATGTGAGGAGTTTCGATGTCATCAGGATATGGATCTAGGAACTTGCAGTTATGTCTGTTTTGTTGCCTCCTCTCTCTACAATCGACTTTGCCCTTCCATTAGCAAAACAATTTCTGTTTCTAATATTTCATAGCAGGCGTGTTCCAAGGCCACGATTTCTCTAGCCTCACTTAAATACCTCAGAAGAGTAATAAGGATAAACTAACCCGGAAACTCTTTTCAATAGAAACCCCACAGTCGGTTATACCAGGTAGGCAAAATTTCAAATGTTCAAATGTTTGTGAAGCTTGACGGACTTAACTGCTTGGTCATCAGTCCCTAAACTTACAAAATACTTATTATCTACCTTATACTAAATACGACACAAACATCCATGCCCGAGGGGGGATTCGAACCCCCGACGGGGAACATCCTCGCGCATTGAAGCATAGCGCATCAATGCGCTTGACCACTTCGCCACGGCCCAAGTAGGCAAAGATGGGGATGATATCCCACAGACAAGATCATCTTCACCTGACCCATCCACTTCTCTGTTAATCTCATATTTCTTTCATCATTTTCCCGAAAATCTTGAACAACATTCTAACTGCCTTCTTTACCGCATCTGGTTACCGTCTCGTACAGAATTCCTTTCTAAATTTATTGTGACGAAATCCCTACCTCTCCACAGTGATCTATTTCTTATACAGCCCACATCCTTGAGTCCAACAACCTCATAGTCTTGTTACTAGCTACAAATCCTGGCAACCTGACGGCCCGTGCGAAAACTCGACAATCGAGTATCTCTACTCACCCTCAATTTACTTTCCAACCCAGTTTCAACAGCCTACTAGTGCCAGACAGTGAGGACGCCAGGAAATTTATTCTTTACGCCACATCTAACGTATTCTTCCTTATCTTTCCTACCCTAGTTATCATTATCCAGAATTATAATTACACGTTGTGAGTTACCTCTTTACCTGCATTGAGTTCATTACCATACAGATGAAGGGCTATTCGAATTAAATGTCTGATTTGATTAATAAAGCAATTCCTTATCTTCATCATAACCTTGGTCTCAGGTTGACATAGGGTCGCAATAGTTACCATTGTTTTGATGTGGTTAGTTTATAGGGCATCCAGATGTCCTCCTTGCTGCAATCTCAATTATCCCAACAGTGTTCCAGTGCTCCTAACTGTCTGCGTTTAGTGCTATACATATTAAAGTGTGGGGACGTTTTCTGTTTGGGAATCGTGTAACTAAGTCGTGTGCCGGCCGCGGTGGCCGAGGTGACTGAGGCGCTCCAGTCATGGTCAACACGGCCACTACGGTCGGGGGTTCGAATCCCCCCTCGGGCATGGATATTTGTGCCGTCCTAGTTCGTAAGTAATTCATAAGTAGTTTGTAAGTTTAGGGACTGATGACCCCGTATTTAAGTCCCATAAGCTTAACAAACATTTGAACAACTAAGTCGTGATTTGGGAACCAGCCTGATATTCACTTAGTGCAATGGACCTCAACCAATGGTCCCTGGACCACACTCCTTGCTGCAAACCGAATTTAATTTTCAACAAAAAGTTTATATTATAATAGTTCTGTTAATACACACTACTTCTGACTAGATTAGACTAGATTACATACTTGTTCCATAGATCATAAATACGATGTTTCGTAATTATGTGAAATGTCTCAGTTTAGCAAAAGATGACATGACATGCAGCTCTTGTTTTATTTATTTATTATTGTTTTGTGAAATCACTTATTTGATATGAAAAAATTCATGTACTGAATAGGAGGACTTTTAAATGCTTTCTGTCAAACATTTGATGTTATTCGGATGTTACATAAGACTTTTCTGGCAGCATTATTCACCCCCTTCTGTGCCAAGGATGGGCCCCCTCCACGCCCACACCAACGTGGTGACCATCACAAAAGTTCTACTGTCACCTCCGTAATTAGGTTAGTTTGCTAAGGTGGATCACGTGATGTGGGAACCGCGATGTTATCCGTACGTGTGGGCGCGATCACCCATTAATACGGTGCATCTGGAGATAGAATTGGTCGAAAGGTATACGAAGGGTAAAGGTATGTAAGGGCAGAGGAAAAAAAGTGCCAAGGCAAGAGCCAAGGGAAAAAAACCTTTGCGACAGTGGGGTAGGTATGAAGGGCAGTAGCGGTATGCTATCTGCGACAGATCATGCAAGGGTTGGTAATGTTAGTAATGCGTATTTTCTCAGTACCATTAACTTTGCTAGGTTCGTCATAGAGAATCAGTCCGTTTTGATGCGAGGTTCTGCTGCAGCTGAGCTCCAATGATGCCTCCTGGGTCGGCTGCGGCAGTTTACCCGTTAACATCGGCTGTGGCAGAATACCTGTAACATAGCCAAGTCTGTCAAGGTAGTTAGGCAGTTCGGTCATTGAACTGGCTAAGTGTGCGGGACTGTTTAGTTTTGTTTGTTTTTAGTGCGATGAATATGGTTTCCCTGCTTTGCCTGTAGGTCGGCTGTGGGCTCAGCTGGCATTGCCAGTCAGATTGCTGTTTTGCAGGGGTTTTCCATGTTCATCGTGTTTATGAGTTGGTGTTCCCTACGGCCGTAGGTGGTTAGTCTCTGAGGAGAAGTGTTTTTGGGCGATTATGTTTCCACCTATGGTTGTGATCGTAGTTCCCCAAGCGTAGGATGAAGGGGTTGTTCGAGTGCCTCGAGTTTCTGTATAGTCGTGTGGCGAGTTTCTTGAATACCACCGAGAGGCGCTCTAGGCGATATTCATTGTGAAGGTCCACGGTGCGTGTGTATCGTGGAGCGTTGCTAATGATGCGTAGTACCTTGTTCTGTATGAGCTGCAGGCGGCGCAGCCGTGTTGACGCCGCGTATGCCCAGCACGGAGCACCGTACGTCATCAGAGGTCTAATATGTGTCATGTAGAGGTTCCTCGACACCCGGCTATTCAGTTTGCTTTCCCTGTTGAGCATCGGGTAGAGTTGTTTGTGCCTCGCGTTTGCTCTGTTGGTCATGTGTTGTAGTGGTCCCCCCATATGAGTTTCCGGTCCAGCCAGACACCAAGGTATTTGACTTTCTCGCGGAAGCGTATTGGGCGTGTATGTAGAGTAATTGGTCTACAGTGTAGGTGTTTGCGCAGGTGTTTCGGTCTGCGTGTGAAAAGAACTGCCTCACACTTGTCGACGTTGACTTTAACACGCCATTTCTCCAACCAAGGTTCGGCAGTTCTGAGTGCTGTCTGTAGGCGTGAGTTAATGTTTGATGGCTTCCAATCTTGCGCCATGATGGCGGTGTCATCTGCGTAGATTGCAGTCATCGTGTTATGTGTGAATGGAAAATCATTAATGTACAGGTTAAACAAGAGGGGCCCCAGGATGCTGCCTTGGGGTACTCCGGCTTGAATACCATGTCGTGTAGACTGTTTGCCCTGCACGTCAGTGTTGAAGCTTCTGTTGGTGAGATATGAGTGTATGAGATGCACGAGTCCGTCGGGAAACGCGGCGTCGTTAAGTTTGCGTATAAGGCCGTTGTGCCAGAGACTATCGAAAGCTTTTTCGATGTCCAGGAACACCGCCCCAGTGGCTTTGTTTTTGTTGTAGCCGTCTGTTATGTGTTCAACTACGCGGAGGAGTTGTTGTGTTGTGGAGTGGTGATTCCAAAATCCGAATTGCTCCGGTCTTAGGGTGTCATTGGTGATGCAGTGCCGAGTGAGACGTTTAAGTATTACCTTCTCAACTATCTTACTGAGCGAGCTCAGCAGACTGATGGGTCGGTAATTTTGTGGGAGGGAGTTGTCTTTCCCTGGCTTCCTGAACATCAGGACCTTGGCCGCCTTCCAAAAGGCAGGGAAGTGTTGGTGTTGCAGGATGGCATTTGTGATGTGTGTCAGGTACTCTATTGCTCTATCCGTGAACACCTGGAGAACCCGGTTTTGAATGCCATCATGGCCAGGCGCTTTTCTGGCTGTGGTGTGTTTGATGGCCCATGTGATTTCATGTGTGCTAGTACGTCTAATTTCGTTGTGCGGAGGCTGGGCCATGAAGCGTGTGATGGCCTGGTCCGTCTCTAGTGTGAACACTGGGTCGGAAGGAGCCAGGTTCGGTGTGAATGACGCTGCTAGTGTTTGGGCCATTAGCTCAGCTTTCTCTTCCGCTGAGTATGCTGGGCCGTTTGGTCCCTGTAAGGTAGGCGTGTAGAGTTTCTCCCTGGTGAAGTGTCTGGTCAGAGCCCACACTCCAGGACGTGTGGTATCAAGTCCAGCGAGTTTCTGGTCCCATTGTGTCGTTTTGAATGTTGTTATTTTACCCTGTATGATACCCTGTAGCCTGTTGACGTGATGTTTATACACCGGACGCCTGGTACGCTGCCAGTATCTCCTGAGTCGGTTTCTCATTGAGATAAGGCCCAGGATTTCCTGGGGCAGGGCCGCTGAGTGTTGTTGTGTGGCACGTAATGGTATGGATTCGGCTATTGCGTCTTGGACAGCAGTTGTGAGGACTTCAACAGCTTCATCAATTTGTTCTGTTTGTGTAATCTCGTGAGTATCAGGAATACGATTATCAAGCGTTTCCTTGAACAGAGCCCAATTTGCGCGCTTGTAATTTAGTATCCTGCGTGGTTCATTGTACTGCAGTGTTTCTTCCGTGTGAAGTATAACGGGGGTGTGGTTGGAAGGCAGATCGTTTACAACCTCAAGGTTGAGGGTAACTGTTATGCCCTTGATGAGAGCCATGTCTATCACGTCTGGCCTTTGATTCCTTTGGTAAGGAATATAAGTCGCTTCAACCGGTGCAAGTGTGATGTAGTTTCTGCCTAGTGAGTGTTCGTACAGTTTTTTGCCGTTGCGATTTTGTCTGATTGAGTTCCAGTCGCGGTGTTTTGCGTTCAGATCTCCAGCGGCGATGACTCGCGGTGCAATGTTGAGTACTGTGCTGATGTCGCGTGTTACAATGTTACCAGGAGCGTTGTAGAGCGACACCAGTGCAGTGTATGCTCCGTTGAACTTGACCCTGACGGCCGTGGCCTCTTATCTTTCAAGTGCAGGGAGCTGGATATTTGTGTGTTCAATGTCTTTGTGTATGATGATTGCTGTTCCGCCTCCTTCTCTGCCGTCCGCTCGGTCGGTACGATAGACGCAGTAGCCAGTAAAGTTTAGTCTGTTGTGAGGTTTGAGTTTAGTCTCGTTCACAAGGGCAATCAGTATCCCCTTTGCCTCAAGGAGCGCGGGGGGGGGGGGGGGGTGGCGTGTTATCCATGTATGGGAGTAAACAGGTTTGTGATCGCTGTTTGTATGACAGTCCAGTACTGGCCGGTTTCGGCAGTCATGAGCTGCGTGAATAGTGTGGTGACGGCTCCCCAGATCTTCGAAAAGATCTGCTGAGTCGTGTGTTGGGGGAATAGTGCCTGCATCACTGCCTGCAATATTCCTCCCGGTGTTGTTGGGATGTTGGGTATACCGGCCTGTGTTGGCGAGTTGGCGGTCGTTTGTGCTTGTGTTAGCGTTGTGTTTGGGCTGGCTTGTGTTTCAGATGTACGTATAGCTTCTGTTGGCGCCTGTGTTTCCGGTGTGGTGAGGGGTTGTGTAATGTGTGTTCTCGTTTCCTTTGCTCCGTTTTGTGCCGGAGAGTTGGTGTTCCGTTGTTGTTGATTATTTTGTTGTGGTGTGGCAGTGTTCCCTCTCTGTTTTCTGGGTCCCCTTCTCCTACGCTGGGGTTTTGGTTTCCCTTGTGTAGGTGCGTTTATCTTGTCGTGCGTGTAACAGCTCGACGTGGAGGGGGTAGGTTCCGTGTTGTTTGGGGCGAGTAGCGTTGTTTGCAGTGTTTGGATTGTTTGTTGTGTTGTCTGTGTTGGTTGTTTTTCTGTTGCTGGGGATGTGTTTTGTGCGTTTGTCGGGCCCTGCGCGTCCGCTGCCCTCCCCTGCCCGCTTGCCATTGCGGCGAATGAAATCCCATTCATCACGGGTCGCGGGGGGGGTCTTGGAGCTGTTTTGGTTTGTACTACTGTGTTTTGCTGCTGAGTCTTTCGCATCAGGGCCGCGATGTAGGCGGAGCACCTTCTGTAGGTAGACGCGTGCGCCTGCCCACAGTTAGCGCAGTTCCGTGCGTCTGACTGTCTCAGTGTACAGTGTTGGGCTGAGTGGCTGCCTCCGCATTTGCGTCACCGATATGCCAGGCTGCAGCGAGCAGCCGAATGACCAAAGCGTTGGCAGCGTTTGCATTGTTGGGGGGCGCGAGGTGGTTCGAAGAGTTCAACCTTGACTCCCGTATGAAGGAAATATTTCACCTTCAAGATCTCGCGGGAGTGGGCTGTGTCGGCCAGCTCTACAAGGTAATTTGGTAATGGTGCGTGTGTTCGTTGACCTGCCATCCGGCTTGCTCTGAGACAGTCAAAGCCCAGGTCACGAATGTCTTCTTTCAAGGTGTCGCCAGGTGTGTTTGGGTCCACCCCCTTCACAACGTACAGCTGCGTGCGTTCGTCTTCGGTTCTGTACGTTTGGTGTTCTATCTCCTTAGCTTTGAGGAAGCTCAGGAGATTGGTGTAATCTGGTTTGGAATCCACGTACAGTGCAGCGTGTTCCCTCGTGAGTTTTGTGTGGTATGTGGTAGGCTTATGTAAGTCTACGAACTCTTTGTTTAGGCGACTGAGGTCGCCTTAGTTTTGAATGATGACTGGTGGGAATCCAGTCCGTGTTGTTGTGACCTGCGTGGCTGTTTGCTGAGTGTTTCCCAGCACAGGTGCGGTTCTGTTGTTCCCAGTGTTTTGTGTGCTAATTGGTAGGGTGGTGGGTGTTGGCAAGAGCGCGCGGCGCTTGCCTTTTGAGCCTGTGAGCTCACATGTCTGTGTGGCGAGTGGGGGACTATTGCTCCGTTTGCGTCCGACGACCTACCGCGGGCCGTCCCCATCGTTTGTGTGTTCGTGTTGTGGGTCCTCGTCGATCACAAGTTGACCGATTTCGGGGGAGTCAAGGTTAATTGTGGCAGTTGTGTGTGTGTTCGGTGTAAATGTATTGTTTTTTGTGCCCGCCATCTCGGCCCTCACCTCGGTAGCGGCTTCGGCCCTTGCTTGCGCAATAGCCTTTGCCATCTGCTCTTGGTGAGTTGCGAGCGGGATTGTGATGGCGAGGGGTGAACTCGGCATCACCGTCCCTTCTGGCACTTGCGTCTGGCTTCTGGTACGGTATGGGATTTTGCTGGGCAGACTAGCCATCTTTCCAGCAGAAGGATATTTATTAAGGAAGGGGAAAACGACAAATTTTGCTTCTTTCTGATAGGCAAGATGTGTGTAAGAAGAGGGGAGTCCCTACTGTCTATCGGCGCAAGGGAGCGCGGAGAGAAGAGAAAGGCCTACTGTGCGCGGGGTGATCCGACGTGAACGGGCCCCTGGCACAGAAATACCCTACCAAAGAACGGGTGAGTCCCGCTAGGGAATTGTAACCTTGGTCACAAGGGGCTACGAGCCGGAGCTCTTTGTCTCGCTATGCGCACTAGGCGACAGCGAGATCGGCGCTCTCCGACGTCGTCCGCTCTTCAGCTTGTTCGCAACCACTCTTTCGAGCTATTGACTGCCAGCCACGGCGAGGTTGTCCGCGAGCGCTGCGTCCGCACAGGTCGGCCGCTCCGCTGCGAATAAACACCTGTGCCAAAGTTAGATTTAACCTTAAATACTGTAGGGCATCCTTTCTCTTGTGTTCTAGCTATGCATACTGCTATTGCTTTTGAATTGGATAAAGATCACTAGATCCTTAAATAAGTGTCTGCAGCGTGGGCTCCAGAAGTTATTCTAATTACAGGCTTTTATGCAAGAATACGTCTTTGCCCAGCGTTGAATTACCCCAAATCATGAATGAAAATAGGAGTAGTAAGCTAATTTACTAAGATGTTTGTTACCAAAATTTGCAACTGTAATAGCATAAGTTGCTATATTCAAACGTTTCAGTAAATGATCAATGTATTGCCTCTAATACAATTTCCTACTAACGCAGACACCTAAAAACTTTGAATATTCTAACTCCGCTAAAGACTTCTGTTCACAGACTGTATTTATGAATGGTGTCATGCCATTTACCACAGGGAATTATATATACTGTGCTGTATCAAAATCTAATAGAGTCCATTTGCAGAGAACCACTTAATAATTTTGTAACAGACATTACTTACAATTTAATGCGTTAATTCATGTTTGTCGAGTGGGATTACGCTTCTTGTATCATCAGCAAAAAAAAAAAAAAAAAGAAAAAAAAACTAGCTTTGTAACAATCTGAATATAGAATGGTAAATCATTAATATATATGAAGAACAGCAAAAGATCCTGTGGCATCCCATTCTTTGTGATATTACAGATACAGGTGGAAGCTGATTGTTTCCATGTGAGAACCGGGTTTTGCCAGGCTGTTGGGTTCCCCAGCCGGCCGGCTAACAGTTTGTACCTAGGTAGTCAGCGTTTCTCTGTGCTCGGGAACTGGAAACGCTCTTGCCTAAGCGAGGACGGCTAACCCAGATTGCAACCGAAATACAATAAAGCCACACACATTATTCTAAAAATCCATATGAAATCAGGGAATGATCATACGGCAAATATAATTATATGAATGGATTCAGGAGACTTGGGGGAATCAAACGCTGTAATTACAATATCCCTTAACAGATTAAAAACCGACAAACTTCAGTACTATAATAATAATATTATAAGATTTATATTTACAATTACTGATACGTAGTGTTTATCAGTAACAATTTAAGGTTCGTTTTTTATGTTGTAGACTGCCACTTAAATATTTCATGGCCGACTAAAAATAGTAGATATGCAGCAGATAATTTATATATAAACAATTATAAGTATTTGTGGACAAGAACTGAATATATTTGTATAAAAAGCCACGATAAATATTAATTGTGTAACTATATATCGACGGCGGCAGTATATTTGAACAGTGAGACGCCATGCTTAATGGCTATCCGTCAGTCTCAACCGTTTCTTAGTATTGTTAAATGTAAACAATATTTGTATAGAGGTGGTTAAAGCATTTAATTCTGTGATATTCAAATGTTTAATATTTTGGAGGAAAAATTATATATTAAAGATGAGGCGTTAGGATGCGTGGAAGGATAAAATTTTGGGAGCCGGGAGAGCATGCTTTCGAACGCTTGGGAATGAACTCGTAACTTGGACGTGGTGGTGAAAGGTTGTGACACTGGACGGTCTGAAGCCGCGTTACGAACTTGTGATTTGAAGAGATAGGCATGTGTGGACTTAGAAAATTTACGGGACTGTGACTGCAGAACTTAGTGTCTGCTTGAAAAGTGATAAACTATGCACGGTAGTTGAGCTGTGGAACTGTAATAATTCAGCAATCGTGTACTCGTGTGATTACAAGTTGTGTTTTATAACAAACACTTAAATCGCGGATTAATCTGGAACTTTTACTCTCGAATGCGTGTGATACATTTTGTGCCTGACATTAACAATAGTTGGGGAAATATTCAGTTATTTACCGATGTATAAAGTAGGACCACCTCAGCATTTTCATGTCCAGAAAGAAAAATAAACTCTATTTATAAAGAATTACTTCGTGGGTGAACCATTTCTTTATCTTAGAATCCATTTTGTTGGTTATTCAGAAGTTTAATTTGTGTTTGTTTATTTATATTTTTACGTCATCATATGCAGATTAATACACTGGCTAAACTACAGATTAATTATTGATCTTGTTTAAACAGATTGGGTAGCTGTTTAGAGCATAGCAGCTGACATACATAACTCACCCCTATGTACAGAGACAACGAGCCATAAACTTTTACTACCCTGAATTATGTATTGCCCAATTCTTATTGGTGTATACCGATAGGAAGGTCGCATCTTGATAGCTACCTAGTTTGTGGTGTCAGCCGATTTTTGCATTTTACATGAACACTTATTTCAACTTTCTGCACTCTTCATGTTAAGTATGAATTAAACCATTTGTGCACTAATCCACTAATACCATAATGTTTAAGATTATATAGAAGAATTCCATCATTTACACAATTAAAAGCCTTTGAGAGATAAAAAAAAGTCCGAACGGGTGATGTCTGGTTATTGAGAGCATTTAATATTTGATCAGTGAAAGCAGTATAGCATTTTATGTTGAAAAGCCTTACCGAGAACCAAAATGACACTTTCTTGGTACTTTAATTTTACAAATATGGGAAGTTACTCTTAAATACAATACTTTCTGAAGACCTTTGGATAAATTTATCAGAAGTGAGATTGGGCGGTATTTGCTGATATTGGACTAACCTCCCTTGTTATGTAATGGTTTAATTGTAGTCTATCTGGGCAAATACCCTGCTGCTTCAGGGAGCTATAACATATGTGGCTGAGAATCCTACTTGTATGCGGGGAACAAGCTTTATTACTCTGAATAACTGAACACAAAACTTTATTTTTACGACTTAGGTTTCGGGTTATGAGTCCATTTTCAAGTACTTTACTGATTCCAAAGTTGTTACACCAGTGAAGACAAACCATTATGATACTACAGGTCTCTGTTTGTCGGTTTTAACATAGGAAGAAAATAGTTTTACCTTGCAATTTAGGAACTATTATACTTGCATTACCTTATTAGAATAACCTTAATTATCTATTGTGTTTAATGAAGTTATCTATTAGTGAAATTACTGATCATTATTGTACTATGCTTGAAATGTTACCACTTCCATAAGAGCCTTTCCTTTTCAGTGAGATTATTTTCATAATTTAAAAGGGAGAGGTGGAAATGCCATCACCTCCATAAGAGATTTTACTTTTGAGTGAAATTATTATTTTCATAAATAGAAGGCCCGGTGAACTTCGTATCACTTACCTCTTAATATAAACCATATTAATTTAAATCATATGTCTTTTAGACCCAGTAGCTTTGTAAAGGCATCATCAGATAGTCTTAAGTATCGGCTCGATAGTGAGCGGAAAGAGTGGGCAAAACGCGCACACATGTCCAGGATATTGTTCATGTCACATTCGTGGAAGTTCAGGGAAGGTTTAAACGGTGAAAAAATATGGAAAAATTGTACTATTAGAAAAATTTAGATTTAAAACGTGTATAATAATGACTTGGTTGTTGTCTTTGAATGAGTAAAGTTCGTTTTACACAATCTGAACCCATATATGAACTGTCAAAGATAAAAATGAATTGCTGTTCGTTAGTCTCGCTTTCCCAAATTTTTAGTTAATAAGAACATTCATCTTTTGTTGAACGTCAAATGATCGAAATTTTATCGCAATCGGATGAACGATTCTGAACTTGGTTCGAATTTTGCGATTTTCCTTTTCAACAATCCCTATTTTTTATTACTGAAAACTTGTCCAAGACCATAATGAACAAAAAGAAAAAGAAAAAGAAAAACAATGACCGCACTCCGTCGAGCGAATAGTCAGTTATAGTGCTGAATTCAATCAAAAACACATTAAAAACGCACTTTCAGTTTTTCTCAAATTTTCCAATTTTAAGGTAGATTTCTCAAAAAAATGATTTCATATAACCCTTCTCCTGTCAAGCCGTGCTCAAGTGATGCTCTTATAACCGTGTGGTCATTGATTTTTATTTATAGAAAAAATTGGTTTAGGTTTTTGTGGTGTCGCACAAGTCCAAAGTGCGCGCCACCTACTTTCGCCGCGCGCCGCCATGCACGCACGGCGCGGCGTTCTTACGACGTCAGCCACAAGCGCCCTCTGCTACAACTTCGCTCGTGGCCACCACTGAACGGTATCTTTCACTTGGGACTGAGATAGGAACCAGTTAGGACCTTCGGAATCAGATAAGCACCCGTGAAGACTTGGCTATCGAACAGGCACTAGGCAGGCCTCTAGCTCAACTATGTATCAGCATTCTGCAGTACTGAATTATGTAAAAGTTAAGTATTGTATAAATTATGTGCAATATATATCTCGTTCTAATTTACTCTAGTGTTTCTAGTTTCTGCTGTCCCACTGGCTGCTCACCTCCGTACCTGCACAAGCGTGCTACCTTTATTCCTGTGTCGGTCTTGCTACTCGGCCATTGACACCTACGACGGAAACGCGACACAAAAGCGGCGACGAGGCTAGGACACAAAAGTTTTTCCTAAATTTTCCTACTTTGCGTGTGACTTTTCAAAATGTTTATTTGATGCGAACCTTTCTCTTGCTTTCAACATGAAATGTACAAAATTTTATCACAATTGGACGAATGGTATTGATAGCTCACTGGAAAAAGTTGTTGCAGTTTTTCCAGATTTTCCACATTTCCGAACAACTTTTCCATATTTTATCATCGTTTAAACCGTCCCTCGAGTTACACGAATACTTCAAGACTAAAATTAGCCAAATCGGTTGAGCCGTTCTGGAGTTTTAGCGAGACTGACGAACAGAAATACATATATATATATATATATATATATATATATATATATATATATATATATATATATATATATATATCCACCCCCATGAACCACAGACATTGCCGAGGTGGGGTGGCTTGCGTGCCTCAACGATGCAGATAGCCATACCGTAGGTGCAACCACAGCGGAGGGGTATCTGTGGAGAGGCCAGACAAACGTGTGGTTCCTGAAGAGGGGCAGCAGCCTTTTCAGTAGTTACAGGGGCAACAGTCTGGATGATTGACTGAGCTGGCCTTGTAACAGCAGCTAATGTGGCTTTGCCACACAGCTACTGCGAACGGCTGAAAGCAAGGGGAAACTACAGCCGTTACTTTTTCCCGAGGACATGCAGCTCTACTGTATGAACATATGATGATGGCATCCTCTCGGGTAAAATATTCCGGAGGTAAAATAGTCCCCCATTCGGATCTCCGGGCGGGGACTACCCAGGAGGATGTGATCATCCGGAAAGACAATACTGGCATTCTACGGGTCGGAGCGTGGAATGTTAGATCCCTTAATCGAGTAGGAAAATTAGAAAATTTAAAAAGGGAAATGGATAGGTTGAAGTTAGATATAGTGGGGATTAGTGAAGTTCGGTGGCAGGATGAACAGGATTTCTGGTCAGGTGAGTACAGGATTATAAATACAAAATCAGTTGGGGGTATCACAGGAGTAGGACTGATAATGAATAAGAAAATAGGAATGCGGGTAAACTACTATGAACAGCACAGTGATCGCATTATCATTGTCAAGATAGATACGAAGCCAACACCGACAACAGTAGTACAGGTTTATATGCCAACTAGCTCTGCCGATGATGAGGAGATCGAAGAAATATATGAGGAGCTAAAGGAAATTATTCAGAAAGTTAAGGGAGAGGAAAACTTAATTGTGATGGGAGACTGGAATTCAGTAGTAGGAAAAGGAAGAGAAGGAAAAATAATAGGTGAATATGGACTGGGCAGGAGGAATGAAAGAGGAAGTCGCCTGGTAGAATTTTGCATGGAACATGATTTAATCGTAACAAACACGTGGTTTAAGAATCACAAAAGAAGGTTGTATACGTGGAAGAGACCAGGAGACACCGGAAGGTATCAGATAGATTTTATAATGGTACGACATAGGTACCGGAACCAGGTTATAAACTGCAGGACATACCCAGGGGCAGATATAGAGTCTGACCATAACTTGTTAGTCATGAACTGTAGGCTGAAGCTGAAAAAACTGCAGAAAGGTAGGAAAATAAGGAGATGGGACTTAGATAGATTGAAGGAAAGTGAAGTTCTGGAGAATTTCAGAGGGAGATTTAGGCAACAATTGACAGAAACAGGGGGAAATAAAACAGTAGAAGAGGAATGGGTAGCATTGAGAGATGAAATAATGAAGGCAGCGGAGGACAAAATAGGTAGAAAGGCAAGACCTACAAAAAATCCATGGATATCACAGGAAATACTACAGTTAATTGATGAAAGGAGAAAATATAAAAATGCAGTAAATGAAACAGGCAAAATGGAGTACAGACGACTAAAAAATGAGATTGACAGGAAGTGCAAAACGGCTAAGCAGGAGTGGCTAGAAGCCAAATGTAAATCTGTAGAAGAATGTATAGCAAGGGGAAAAGTAGATACCGCCTACAGGAAAATAAAAGAAACATTTGGAGATAAGAAAAACAGCTCTACGAATATCAAGAACTCAGATGGGAAACCAGTTCTCAGCAAAGAAGGGAAAGCTGAAAGGTGGAAAGAGTACATTGAGCAGCTCTACAAAGGAAATGAACTTAGAGACAATGTTGTAGGAACGGAAGAGGAAGTCGATCAAGATGAAATAGGAGATACTATACTGAGAGATGAATTTGACAGAGCCTTGAAAGACCTAGGTCGGAACAAGGCCCCAGGAGTAGATGACATACCCTCAGAGCTACTAAAGTATCTGGGAGAGCCAGCCATGACAAGACTATTTGAACTGGTGTGTAGGATGTATGAGACCGGTGAAATGCCCTCAGACTTTAAGAAAAATGTAATAATCCCCATTCCAAAGAAATCAGGCGCAGACAGGTGTGAAAATTACAGAACCATCAGTTTGATAAGTCATGGTTGCAAAATTTTAACACGAATTATCTACAGGAGAATGGAAAAGCTGATAGAAGCTGATCTCGGGGAAGATCAGTTTGGATTCAGGAGGAACATAGGAACCCGGGAGGCAATACTCACTTTACGTCTTATCTTAGAAGATAGATTAAGAAAAGGCAAACCTACATTTTTAGCTTTTGTAGATTTGGAGAAAGCATTTGACAATGTTGACTGGAATACACTCTTTCAAATTCTGAAGTCAACAGGGATAAAATACAGGGAAAGGAGAGTTATTTACAACTTGTACAAAAGCCAGACCGCAGTTATTAGACTCGAAGGACATGAAAGGGAAGCATCAGTTGGGAAGGGAGTAAGACAGGGTTGTAGCCTTTCTCCAATGTTATTCAATTTGTACATCGAGCAGGCGGTGAAGGAAAGCAAGGAAAAATTTGGAATAGGGATTAAAGTTCAGGGGGAAGAAATAAAAACATTGCGTTTTGCTGATGACATTGTAATTCTGTCAGAGACAGCAAAGGACCTGGAAGAGCAGTTGAATGGAATGGACAGCGTGTTGAAGAGAGCATATAAAATGAACATTAACAAGAGCAAAACAAAAATAATGGAATGCGGTCTTAGAAAATCAGGTGATGCTGAAGGAATTAGATTAGGTAACGAAACAATGAAGGTGGTAGATGAGTTTTGTTACTTGGGTAGTAAAATAACATGCGATGGTCGCAGTACAGAGGATATAAAATGCAGAATGGCAATGGGAAGAAAAGCATTTTTGAAAAAGAGAAATTTGCTAACATCGAATATTAATTTAAGGGTAAGGAAGTCTTTTCTGAAGGCATTTGTGTGGAGTGTTGCCTTGTACGGGAGTGAAACATGGACGATAAGCAGGGCGGACAGGAAGAGAATAGAGGCTTTTGAAATGTGGTGCTACAGAAGAATGCTGAAGATTAGGTGGGTAGATCGCATAACTAATGAAGAGGTACTGAACAGAATTGGTGAGAAAAGGAATTTTTGGCATACCCTGACTAAAAGAAGGGATCGCTTGGTAGGACACATTCTTAGACATCGGGGAATCGTAAATTTAGCATTGGAGGGAAGTGTGTGGGGTAAAAACCGCAGAGGGAGACCAAGAGACGCGTATAGTAAGCAGATTCAAGTGGATGTGGGTTGCCGTTCTTATGAGGAGATGAAAAGGCTTGCTCAGGATAGAGTAGGGTGGAGAGCTGCATCAAACCAGTCTCCGGACTGAAGACCATAACAACAACAACATATATATATATATATATATATATATATATATATATATATATATATATATATATATATATATTTCAAAGGAGAGAGGGGTGGAATTTCAATTGTACCAGATTGCATAGGTTTGACCTCTTCCATTAATATCTTTGCCTCTTCTATTTAACATTTAGATTGTATTTCACATTTTGTCAGTAAACTTTTCATTCATTAAATTTATCAGAAGTGCTAATCTCAGACGTAATACACATGCTTCTGGTCTTTTTAATAACATTTCTTAACATAGCACAGTAATTTTTATAATATTTATTGTTTTTGGGTAGTTACTCTTTCGTGCTGTTACACGCAGTTCCTTTTTCCTGTTAGAAAGTACCTTTATTCTTTCACTTAGCCAAGGTTTCTTACATGTATTATTAAAATTGTATTTAACTGTCTTCTTGGGGAACAAATTTCAAACAAACGAATGTATCGTGATATAAGTTATATATGAGTTTAATGGATTCCTAAAAATTTATGATTAAAGTTGAGATTTAGAGACACACAGTTGCTTTTTCTTCTATCTTGTGGTTCCTGCTAACAAAAACGAAATCAAAACCGCCTAAATATCACATCCAGGCTAGTCGACACACACAGGCTCTCGTTAACCCTCCAGATAGATACGAACAGGGACCGACACACCTCCCCATCTCAGAAAAGCAACCTCTAAGTGGTGGACACGAGGATGCTTCTCGGCCAAAGGGCAATAACTAACCACAGCCATTGCTGTATCCAGACTGTCTTCAGAACCACCAGGGCGAGGCACATGAATGAAAAGAATATTGGGAGAGCCATTTCAGTCATTTATGTATTTAGCATATGGCTTACAGAATTATATACTAAATACATACAATAATTCATATGAACATGATATGTGTAATTACAAAGAGATATGGATGAGTTCACACGTATGTAAAAAAAGTGTTGTAGAGCGGTAGCAGAAGAAGCTCCGTTTCTCGTCATAGTAGGATATCGAGAGATTCCAAGCAGTTAATTGCTGCTTGTATTGCGTCTACAAAGTTTTTAAAGGTGCCCATGAATTTTCTGTTTGGGCAGTCGCGTAGAATGTGCTCCAGCGTTTGTGCCGATGTTCCGCAGTCGCATTGGTCGTGTCCCCTTATGTAGCATTGCTTTGGTCACGACGTGGCCAGTTCTGATCCGATTAAGGGAGCTCCACACTTTTCTTGGTAGGCTTGCATCCGAAAGTTTGATGGTCGAGTCTATATTGTCTAAATTCTTAGAGCTGGTTTCTCCACTCGTCGTTTAGATTGTAGCAGTCTGGGGTGAGTTGCCCAATGCTTACCCATATTGGTTCTCTCGATTTTGGTGGGGTGTGTGGTACGTTGTTCAATGTTTCGTGAGAACGTAAATCTCAGGAGAGTTTGAGTTCCAGCCATTCATGTGTTACTGCTTATTGTCGCCGTAGATTTGGAGAAGCAATATTGGCAAGTACTGACAGCCAAGATGTTGGTGTGGATTTAAGAGTTCCTGTCACTATTCTCACAGCATCATTTAATGGACATCTATTTTGTTAACATAGTTCCTTTTGATCCAAACGGGAGAACAGTATTCGGCGACAGGATACACAAGTGCTTGTGCTATGGTTTTTAAGCTGTTTGCGTTAGATGCACTGCTAACACTAGCCAGTTTCCTAAGTATATTGTTTCTTGACTTTAGCTTCTGTCCTGTTAGTTCTATGTGTTTCCTAAGTGTCAGAGATCTGACGAGAGTCACACCTAAATATTTGGGACGTAGAAAATGCTGTAATTTTTATTTTATTTATTTATTTATTTATTGTTGTGAAATATAACATTTAGTTCTCTATTTGCCGTTCTATTGGATAGGTGGAATGAACTGACTTCTGTTTTATTACGGTTCCGGGAAAGTCTTCACTTTTTATAATACTGATCGAGATTTTCTACGTCGTTAGTTAGTATTTCTTCACCTTCTTCGAAAGTCTTGTTTTGAGTTCCAATTGCTAGGTCGTCAGCGTAACAAAACTTTACAGAGTCAGTCGTAACTATGTTGCACCCCGGGCAACGCTGTTTATTCAAAGCGGCAAAAAGAGTACACACATGGCAGCCGAATCTTTTAAGTCATAAACCAAACGCAGTAGCTTCCTTTGAGGAGTTCGAGATGCCGAACACTAGTCATGTAAGCCAAGTCAACGCTAATTTCTCGAAGAACATAACAGAGCATCTGATTTACTGGTTCTGGATGAGGATCATTAAAATTTAAGATCAGAAATTTGGTTGGGACGAGGAAGAGAGAGGAGAGCAGTAAAATTCGGATTGTTCGGCACTCAAATGTGAAACTAAAAACTTCGTCTGTCAGGCCTTGAGAGGCCCAGTGGGTACTGACCGGCCGCCGTGTCATCCTCCGCCCGAAGGCGTCAACAGATGCGGTATGGCGGGCGACGTGGTCAGCGCCCCGCACTCTCAGCCGTTGTCACTTTTCGTGACCGGAGCCGCTACTTCTCCATCAAGTAGCTCTTCAATCCAAGTGCTAACCCAACCCGGCAGTGCTTAACTTCGGTGATCTGACAGGAACCGGTGTGTCCACTGCGACACGGCTGTTGACGCACTCACATATAGCAGTTTAAAATAAAAATGTCTTGAAGGAGATGATTTTATGAGTGCTGGACTTTGCTGAACAGGCGTAGCTCGAATCATAACTTAATCTCGAGACTTCTGCAAAAGACTACTTCTTATTTAGTCTGCATATATACGTTCAAACCTACAAAAACATCTATGAGACAGATATACTGTCCATTGTAAAGAGTACTCACATCTTCCGATTTTGGGTTCTTCCGCCCCATTCGTCGGGTGCCATTGACACAAGAACACCAACGCTGGAATTTGAAGTCGTAGCGTGGCTGTCAAATAAGGACAGAGGTTCTTTCAATTGCAATTGGTATAAATCTATGATTTGCTCCGCAGATTTCTGAACATTGTCCAAAGAATAGTCCTCGACGATTGATTATAAATATTCCTTGATTCAGTCGTCAAGGTGTCCCATCACTTTTAATTCCTAGGGATGGAATTACTCATGAGTGTAATACGTCGGGTGTTCTAGTTAGTACTCGTACTTCTGTATATATTGGTAGGGTTGTTGGGTTGTCTTCAGTGATGATCCCACTCATCTACAGTCTTCCATAACGTCCGTGTTCTTGTTTGGCGGCGTAACACCAGACATCATGGTGTGGTGAGCCATAGTATATTCATTCACGTCACTTATAGTCATGTATCTGGGGATACTGAAGGCAAAGTGATAAGCGACAGACTTCTATTCAGCGCCACACGGTATACTCCTGATGGCACAGCTTCCAGTAATAGATAAGGTTGTTTTCAAGTTGCAATCTACAGAAAGAAAATCAATATTGCACCAACAGCTATGTAGTACCAGATATTCTTCACCTGTTTACCACCGGATAATACTGTGCGTATCCCGTAATATTTCGTCGAAACAATTGTCCGGTATCCTGAGGATGTGGGATACACACAGTATTACACGGCGGCAAACCCGGACGACTTCGACCTGCCGAGCATAGTCTGGGACGCCTATGCTTGCACTACAGGGGGTACAGATAAGCTGCCTTATGAACTGTTGTTGAGTACGTTTTCGTTTTCCGAACACTGCTTTGAGCAGCTAAATCTCAGCCCACACGCAGTGGAAATATTTAGAACAATATAGCTACACTGTCAGTGATGTCACTGTAGATACAGGGGTTAGTGATAATGATTTTGTCATAGCGAGAATGGCCACCAAACTTAATAAATCGGTCAAGAAGCCTAGGACAGTGTTTGTGCTAGAATATGCAGTACGAAACTGTTTGCGTCCCACTTTAGAAACGAATGGAGATCGTTTAGTTCCGGTACGGTGGACGTAGAGAAATTATAGGCAAAAATTAAATGCATTGTAAATAAAGCGCTGGGGAAATATGTGCCGACAAAATGGATGAAGGATGCGAAAGACCCACCGTGTTATAATAGTAATATTAGAAAAATGCTGAGAAAGCAACGACAGTAGTACTCTCGGTTAAAAAAATGTCAAGCAAATCAAACCAGACAAAAGTCAGTAGAGATTCGCGCGTCTATAAAAAGAGCAATGCGCGAACGATACAATAATTACCACCGTCATACCTTAGCAAAAGATCTTGCCGAAAAATTTCTGGTCTTATGCAAAACCGGTAAGCGACTCAGAGGTCTCTATCCAGTCGGTCGTTGATCATTCTGGGGTGGTGTTAGATGACAGCAAAATGAAGGGTAATAAATTTAACATTTAACAAATCATTCATGCAGGAGAACGATGGAAACATACCTTCATCTGATGTTCGCACTAACTCTCAAATGGAGGACATAGTAATAGGCATAGCTGGTGTAGAGAAGCAGCTGAGACAGTTGGAAACAAACACATCGCCAGATGCAGATGGGGTACCACTCCAGTTTTACAAAGAGTACTCGGCGGTATTGGCCCCTTACTTACCTTATATTTATCGCGAATCTTTGAGCCAGCGCAAAGCACCAAGAGTGGAAAAAGGCACAGGTAACTCGCATATATAAGAAAGGCATTAGAACGAACCCACGAGATTACAGACCTATACCATTAACATCAGTTTGCTGTGGAATTCTTAAACATATTCTCAGTTCCAAAATAGTAAATCTCCTTGAGGCGGAAAAGCTTCTGTCCTTACATCTTAAGTCACTAAACAAAAACAAATCTTCTGGGCCAGATTGTACGCCAACTAGATTCCTCTCAGAGTACGCTGATGCAATAGCTCCGTACTTAGCAATAATTACCAACCGACCACTCAGCGAAAGATCCGTACCCAAAGACTGGAAAGTTGCCCAAGTTACTCCAATAATCAAGAAAGGCAATAGGAATGATCCCCAAAATTACAGGCCAATCTCAATGACGTCGATTTTCAGTAGGATTTTGGAACATATACTTTGTTCGAACATTATGAACTACCTCGAAGAGAACGACCTATTAACCAATAGTCAACACGGATTCAGAAAGTATCGCTCTTGCGAAACACATCTTGCCCTTTATTCACATGAAGTGATAAGTGCCATCGACAAGGAATCTTAAATCAATTCCATATTTCTGGATTTCCGGTAAGCTTTTGACACTGTACCCCACAAGCGACGTCTAATGAAATTGCGTGGTTATGGAATATCTCCCCAATTGTGCGATTGGATTCACGATTTCCTATCAGAAAGGGCACAGTTAGTTGCAATTGACGGTAAGTCATCGAGTAAAACAGAAGTGATATCTGGCGTTCTCCAGGGAAGTGTTATAGGTCCCCTAATCTTCCTTGTGTTTATAAACGATTTAGGAGACAATCTGAATAGCACCCCTAGATTGTTCGCGAATGATGCTGTCGTTTATCGGTTAGTGAAGTCAACAGAGGATCAAAAGCAACTGCAAAGAGATTTAGACAAAATTTCTACATGGTGCGAAAATTGACAATTGACACTAAATAAAGAAAAGTGTGAAGTAATACACATGACCACTAAAAGAAATCCGCATATAAAACACTTGTCCGATCCCGTCTTGAATATTGCTCACATGTTTGGAATCCCCATCAGATCGGTTTAAGGGAAGTCATAGAGGCAGTTCAGAAGCGGGCGGTTAGGTTTGTAAATGGTAGATTCGATCAATGCGCGAGTGTCACGGAAATGCTTCGGGAACAACTAGGAATCGCTGGAGCGGAGGCGACGATCTTTCGAGAGGCATTGTTGAAGAAATTTAGAGGGCCGGAATTTGAGGCGGACTGCAGAACGATTCTACTCTCGCCAACGTACATTTCGCATAAAGACCACAAGGATAACTAGAGAGATTAGGGCTCGTACGGATGCATACAAATGTTCGTTTTTCCCTCGTTCTATATGGTAGGAGAACAGGGAAGCAACTAGTAGTGGTACTGAGTACCTTCCGCCTCGCACTTTCGGTAGCTTGCGGAGTATGTATGTAGATGTAGATATGCAACATTTTTATTTATTACCCTCTAACTATTTCGGCACTGTCTACCAACAACAGAAGACGAAAAAAAATCATAGTTGTGTGGTCTCACAAAATATCAGAACATCGTGTCAGATATAAAACTTTCGAAAATGGTAAAAAATGATTATACATATTGCACATCAATAATTACTAGAGATCATTTTTCCAAAGACGACAAAATCAAAATTAAAATTAGAATTGCGATTATTCATTCGAAAATGTCCTTCACCGTGCATCTGTTGTTTAACATAATATGAAATTCATGTAAAGTTACCTGCACTGGTATGTGTTCAGTTTGATGATTATCTGTTACTAGTGAGCTTACTGCTATGCCATACACAATGATAAGATTCAAAGATTACATGATTACATTAATGTTTGTAAGTCTATCGGACCAAACTGCGTGGTCATTAGTCCGTAGCTTACAAACTACTTAAACCTAGGTAAAATAACCTAAGGACAACACACATATCCATGCCCCAGGGAGGACTCGAACCTCCACGGTGAGCAACCGCGCGCTCCGCAGCGAGACCCTTTAGACCGCTCGGATACTCCACCGCGGCTTACATTAATGAAGTGGATGAAATTTTGCCAAAGAACTTCACGTTCTAATTGTATATTGCCAATTTACTGCTTCTACTGTCCTCTGTAAGGAACCATCCCGGAATTATCCTGGGGTTATTTAGGAAAATTAAGGAAAATCTAAATCTGGATGACCGGAGGCAGAATTAATCTGCCAGTGTCTTACACTGTGCTACCTCGCTCGGTATATTTGCCTGGGTGGTGGTCTCCGTTTCATTATAAGCCGATACGCTGTTCCAGTAAACAGTTACACCCTATGGAATGTTGTTCGGATTTAAGGGAGGAAAATCATTACGGACTGAGGAGGGAGGCGTGACAGGATAACCCATGTGGTTGTGCGGAGCCATTGTGCCAGGGTGCCGTAGTGGTTAGTATAACTCCATAGTGAACAAGGGACCCAGTTTCAAATACCGACCTTGCTACAAATTACCATGCGTTGCTCGTCTGCAAATGTATATATCATATATTTCCATTATATCATTCGATCACCCTAGCGATGTGGCGCAACGGTAATACGCTGGACTCGCATTCGGAAGGATGGTGGTTCAAATCCACCTCCAGACATCTAAAGATAGGTTTTCCGTGTTTTCGTTAAAGCACTCTACGCAAATCCTGGGACGTTTCCTTTGAAAGGGCCTGTTTCCTTCATCAACCTCAGAAAAAAGCCTGAGCTGTCGACGCGACTTTAGACAGTAAGGTTACTTCCTTTCTTATCTCGAGTAGCAAAGATACTAGTGTGTTCGAAAATTCTGTCACACTACAATACCTTCTAGCTGAATTAAAAGTTCTTATCAAATGCAAACGCAATAGACGGCACGAACGTAAATATTCGATCTATTTAGTGAATCAGTATTATCTCAGCTGAATTATTTCCTGTTTCAAAAAACGTTCAAATGTTTGTAAAGTTTTTGAGACTTAATTGCGGGGTCGTTATTCCCTAAACTTACAAACTACATATGAACTATATTCCTATAACCCGATGCAAACAGTATTTTTTCCAACGAGAGTGCAAGGAAATAGCAGTTCTACCATTGACAATATTTTTGTTCATTCTTCATTATTAGAGGGGCACTCTGTCAGCAGAATAGTAAATGGCCTATCATACCACGATGCCCAAATTTTAATTCTAAAGAGTATTTGTTCTCAAACAAATGTTAAACATAAATATCAACTACTCAGATTACCTGAAATGGTCCTTCATGATACTTCCATAGGGGAGATTGAGTCAATAATTAAATCACTAAAGACTAAGGACTCTTGTGGATATGATGGGGTATCTAGCAGAATTCTAAAGTACTATCCTCCGTTACTAAGCCATTTTTGTAATTTTTCCTTTCAGAATGGTCTGTTTCCTGACAGATTAAAGTACTCATAGTATAACCACTTTATAAAAAAGGAGAAAGGGATAATATAGACAACTATAGACCTATTTCTATGCCATCGATTTTTTCTAAAGTTATTGTAAAGGCTGTATATTAAAGATTAATTGATCATTTCACTTCACATAATTTGTTGTCAAACGTACAGTTTGGCTTTAGAAGTGGTCTAACGACTGAAAATGCTATATTTTCGTTGCTCTGTGAGGCATTTGATGGGTTTAATAAGAGGCTACGGACATTAGGCGTCTTCTTTGATTTAACAAAATAGTTTGAAAGTGTTGATCACAAAATATTGTTGCAGAAGTTGGAACATTTTGGAATACGGGGAGTAGCTCTCAACTGGTTCAACTCTTACTTTAATAATAGAAAATAGAAGGTAATTCTCCGCAGTGTAGAAAATGGCTATGACGTGCAATCCCAATGGGGCACAATTAAGTGTGGGGTGCCCCAGGGGTCTGTTTTGGGACCATTGGTGTTTCTTATTTATATAAATGATATGCCTTGGAGTATAACAGGTGATTGTAAAATATTTTTGTTTGCTGATGATACCAGCTTAGTAGTGAAGGATGTTGCTCGTAATATAGACACAGTATCAAATAATGCAGTTCAAGAGATAAGTTCATGGCTTGTAGAAAACAAACTGATGTTAAATCACAGTAAAACTCTGTTTTTACAATTTCTAACACATAATTTAACGAAAGCTGACATTTTGATTGCATATAATGGGCATATGATAAGTGAGACTGAACAGTTCAAATTTCTAGGTGTTCATATAGACAGTTAACTGTCATGGAAAGCCCATGTTCAGGATCTTGTTCCGAAACTAAATTCTGCTATATTTACCATTCGAACAATATCTGAAATAAGTGATCTTTTAATACGAAAATTAGTCTATTACGCTTACTTTCACTTACTTATGACGTACGGCATTGTTTTTTGGGGTAACTCGCCTGATGCAAATAGGATATTTCTGGCTCAAAAACGGGCGGTTCGAGCAATATCTGGTGTACGTTCACGAACGTCATGTCGATCCCTTTTCAGTAGTCCGGGAATTTTGACACTGGCGTCACAATACGTTTTTTCTTTAATGTCGTTTGTTGTTAATAATATCAGCTTATTCCCACGAGTTAGTAGCTTTTACTCGGTGAATACTAGACAGAAGTCGAATCTACATTTGAATCACACCACCTTGCCACTTGTGCAGTAAGGTGTACAGTATTCTGCGGCATCCATTTTCAATAAGCTGCCACAAGAACTAAAGAATCTTAGCAGTAGTCACACGCTTTCAAATCTAAATTGAAGAGTTACCTCATGGCTCATTACTTTTATTCTGTCGAGTAGCTCCTAGAAAAGTTAAACAATGATGCTAATTCATTTTTTCCCTTATTGATTCACTTTGTTTTAAGATTGTCGTGTGCAAAGGACTACTTAAAATTTTTCTATTACCATTCTTGTGTAACAATTAATGTATTGACTTGTCCCACAACCTCAATTGGGTTCTATGGAACAGAAATAACCAATCAATCAACTACCTTATACTAAAGACAATACAATCATCCATGCCCGAGGGGGGATTCGAAGCTCCGACGGGGAACGGCCTCGCGCATTGCAGCATAGTACCTCAATGCGCTCGGCCACTCCGCTGCGGCTTCCCGTTTCATATTTTGTCCTGAAACATATAGGTCGCGAAAACGAATTCCTTTCAGACCACAGGCTATCCAGTGTGCCTTTAATCTGTCCATCAGCTCTCAGTGATATGAAGATTCTGCGGTATAGATACACTGAGCGAGGTGACGCAGTGGTTTACCACACTGGACTCGCATTAAGGAGGACGGTGGTTCAAATCTACCTCCGGCCATCCAGATTTAGGTTTTCCCTCATCTCCCTCAATCATTCCATGGTAATTTTGGGAAGGTTACTTTGGAAGGGCACTGCCACTGGCCCTCCCTATCCTTAACAATACAAACCGAGGTTGTGATCCGTCTCAAATGACCATGTTGTCGGTGGAACGTTAAGAGTCATCCTTCTGACGTCCATTTTCCAGGATAGACATGTCGTTCGTTTCAAAAGTTAAACTGTTGATCCCTACTCTCCTGTAAGGACTAATGAAGGAATTTAAGGACGGTAGATGAAGTGACTTCTAATGAAAGATTAGTATTATTCCCCTGATCCTTACAGAAGTACGCATTTTTTTATTACTCTCACAATAAAAATCTCCGTTGTTGCAATAAGCTTACTAACTGAGAAATTCGACTATGTTATATGTATTGGAGTGAACTTGTGATTTGACAACAGAGCTCGTAAAATTCAAATCATGTATATTTTTTGACTGTTGGAATTTTTAAAACTCAATATTATGCTTTGACAGGCAGAGGGGGCATTAGACACAGGAGTATAGAATCTGAATGTCTACTTGCTGAAAACAAAACCAATAGCACAATTGATATTATTCTTTACGAGATCAGTTTTTCTTGTTCTTCAATCTAGAGCCGGCCGCGGTGGCCGAGGGGACTGAGGCGCTCCAGTCACGGTCTGCACGGCCACTACGGTCGGGGGTTCGAATCCCCCCTTGGGCATGGATATTTGTGCCGTCCTAGTTCGTAAGTAGTTCATAAGTAGTTTGTAAGTTTAAGGACTGATAACCCCGTAGTTAAGTCCCATAAACAATACAAACATTTGAACATTTTCAATCTAGACAGCTCACTCAATATTTGTGATCCACATATGATCAAGAGGCATATTAATATGAGCTGCCACGCGGGAGTAGCCGAGCGGTCTGGAACACCACGTTGCGGATCGCGCGGCCTTCCGCTTCGGAGGCTCGCATCCTCCCTCGGGCGTGGATGTTTGTGTTGTCTTTAGTGTAAGTTACTTCAAAAGTACACTACTGGCCATTAAAATAGCTACACCAATATGAAATGCAGATTATAAACGGGTATTCGTTGGACAAATACATTATACTAAAACTGACATGTGGTTACATTTCATGAAATTTGGGAGCATAGGTCCTGAGAAATTAGTACCAAGATCAGTAATAATCGGCCTTGATACGCCTGGGCATTGAGTCAAAAGAGCTTGGATGACGTGTACAGGTACAGATGCCCATGCAGTTTCTACACGATACCACAGTTCGTCAAAAGTAGTGACTGGCGTATTGTGACGAGCCAGTTACTCTGCCACTATTGACCAGACGTTGTCAATTGGTGAAAGATCTGGAGAATCTGCTGACCACGGCAGCAGTCGAACATTTTGCGTATCCAGAAAGGCCCGTACAGGACCTACAACATGCGGTCGTGCATTACCCTGCTGAAATGTAGTTTTTTTGCAGGGATCGAATGAAGGGTAGAGCCACGAGTCGTAACACATCTGAAATGTTATCAATCAAAGTCGGAAACTAGATGGTACGCATTTCTCCTCCTTACACGAGGCATCACAACAACGTTTCAGCAAGCAACGCCGATCAACTGTTGTTTGTGTATGAGAAATCGGCTGGGAACTTTCTTCATGTCAGCACGTTGTAGGTGTCGCCACCGGTGCCAACCTTGTGTGAATGCTCTGAAAAGCTAATCATTTGCAAAATGTTCAAATGTTTGTAAATCTATCGGACCAAACTGCGTGGTCATCAGTCCGTAGCTTACAAACTACTTACACTAAGGTAAACTAACCTAAGGACAACACACACACCCATGCCCTAGGGGGGACTCGAATCCCCGACGGCGAGCAACCGCACGCTCCGCAGTAAGACGCCTTAGACCGCTCGGCTACTCCACCGCGGCTAATCATTTGCATATCACAGCATCTTGTTCCTGTCGGTTAAATTTCGCGTATGTAGTACGTCATCTTCGTGGTGTAGCAATTTTAATGGCCAGGACTGTAGTTTGTAAGTTTAGGGACTGATGAGCCTGCAGTTAAATCCCATAAGCTTTACAAACATTTGAACATTTAATACGAACTATGAGCGTAATAATCTGTTTCTACACCTGCGCTACGACATTAAGGAACATGTGCTAAATTGTCTGTTACGTTATTCCCTTAATATTTTTGAAATATTATATCTATAATCGAAAATGTTATCAGTGAGTAGTCTATCCAAATACTTAATTTGAAAATATTTCTATTCATTGCATTACGCTCTCATATTTCTTCGCAACATGATTTTTATAATAGATCGGAATTATCTATGAAAATGGATCACGAAAAACGGGATATCATCTTACCGTGAGACAGAACCACTCTGATGTACTGATGTATAGCTTGCAACTGAGTATTGAAGCTTTAAATGTGGCTGTGTCAGACTCCGTAATCCTCGAGTCGTCCGCTCGTCACCATAAAATTTATTAAATTTGAAAAAAAATGTTTCCAAGTTCTGAATCTTCTGTATCAGGTCCTTGCGCATTCAAAGAAGCATAGTCAAAAGAATTTCTTTTATTTAGACTCTCGCTGCTAATCGGATATACTTTTTAAATTATTGTCAAGTTTTAACTGTTAAACTGAAGTTTATAGTAGTAAACGTCGTGTTGACCACAGAGATTCTATATATCTTGTTGATAGTAAAACGATCGATGTAGGCGATCGATTAAGAAAGCACTGAAAAATTATCAAAGTCTTCCTTTGACTTAACTGTCAAACGTCAATTAAATTCAAATAAAATATCTTCTCAAAAAATCGTAGAAACTTTAACAGGAAATAATTCTCAATTCCGGTTAATGTAATATTTCTGGTAGATCTCTTCAAAATAAATAAATGATATTGGCGAACACGTGGTTAAAGTTTAAATACGACTTTTATTACACTTGACATTTACAAGCCGGAAGTGAAAATGTATTTGCTCAAATTTTAGGAAGATTTCGTTGACAATGTAAATAAGGACGACAATAAATCTTCTTGCCTTGTGGCCGTCAACCCGCGACTTGAAGTGGCCAGATGTTCTATTCCTTGAGGTTGGCGTCGAAGATGTTGCTCTCGTAGGCTGGATTACCGTTATAGCACATGAAACATAAAAACCTACAAACTCTTTTAAGAACCATATAACAAAAACATTTACGTAGAATAATCATTTAAACATAAATACAAACACAGTCTGCTGCAAAACTGAGCTGATATAGGTAGTAGCGGGGACAATAATTCGTCCCACTACAGCCGGAACCGTTACTTACCCCCACGCTCTAACTTAATATCTGAATCTAGATGATGTACTTTTAGTTTCTGTTCGATGGTAGAAATATAGGTTTTGAACTAATGCTAAAGCGAATATTTGAAAATAAACCGAAGGGACAACGTAATTGGTAAAGGCGTGCATATGAAACCACAGAGATATGTAAAAACAGTCAGGGCGGCAACACATTTATAAGACACCAGGTGTCTGTTGTTGGCGTTAAAATGGTTACCCCTGCCGCAATGGCAGGTTATCGCGACTTAAGTTAGACTGAAAGTGTTGTTACACGTGGTGCACGATAGATGGCACACCGAGGTAGCGACGAGGTTCGATTTTCCCGTACGATCATTTCACGAGTTCAACGTGAATATCCGGAATCCGGTAAAACATCAAATCTCTGACATCTCTGCGTCCGAAGAACGGGACCAGCGACGAATGAAGGGACTCGTTCAACGTGACAGAAGTGCAACCCTTCCGCAGTTTATTGTGGATTTGAGCCATCAACAAATGTCAGAGTGCGAACCATTCAACGAAACATGAACGATTTGGGCTTTCAGAGCCGAAGGCCCACTCGTGTAACCTTGCGGACTGCACGACACAATGCTTTACGCCTCGCATGGGTTTCTTCAACGCCAACACTGTACTACTGATATGTTGTCTGCTCTGACGAGCCTCGTTTCAAGTTGTTTCCAGCGGATGGACTTGACGAGTCACGAGACAACCTCGCGAATCCATAGTCTCTGAATGTCAGAAAGGGACTGTTCGAACTGCTAAAAGCTCTGTAATGGTGTGGGGTGTGTGTATTTGGAGAGATGTGGGATCCCTGGAATGTCTCTGATAGGTGACACGTACGCACGCATCTTGACTGATCTCCTGCACCTATCCATCTCCATTGTGCATTCCGAGGGACTTGGACAATTCCACCAGGAAAATGCGACACCTTACACGTGCAGAGTTACTATAGAGTGTGTCCAGGAATACTCTTTTCAGGTTACAGACCTGGCTACCAAACTCCCCAGAAATGATCATTATTGAACATATCCAGGGTGCCCTGTAACGTGCTGTTAAGAACAGGTCTCCACCCCCTGCTAAGATTACCGATTTATGGAGAATCGTACAGGATGCAGATTGTCAGTTCCCTCCAGACATAACTCGAGTCCACGCCATGTCATTTTCCTTGATAATAAACACCAAGAACGTATGAATATGCACACTAAACCTCGATAAGTAACTGATTACACTGTTAAGTTACTGTAACGGAAATAATCTGTTACGATGAAGAAACAAGCTACTCTACGGGCACGCGAAATTGTAAGCAGCACCCTCTCCTACCCTTCCACATCCGCAAAGGCTGCTCTCCCCCACATCTTTTCAAATAGTTAAATATTTGTTACAAGGATGAGTATAAATGCCATTTACACTCAAAATCGCGACACATTTGCTAAAACGTCCAACGATGTGTGGCAAATAACAATACAAAAATCGTTGTTGTTCCCGTGTCTGTTAAAAAAAATGCCTACAGCCAGTCTCAAAACCACTACCTTCAATGGTGCAACAGTCCACCGCTATTCTTGCTAGGTGGAAAGCAGGGACTTCATTATTATTCCTGATCAGATCTTCTGAAGGCTTTTACAGTTGAGGCGTCTTTAATTTATAGTTCTAAGATATTTGATCAAATGTGATGTGTTTCTGATGATTTTTTTTTTTAATTCGGCAAAAACAAATATTAAGGGTGATTGCTGTCTTCATGGAGGATTTACGCAGGCGGAAGGGGAGGTGCACATTGTCTTTGCCTCGGGGCCATTCGTGCGTAATCGCAAATGTTAAGAGCGGCGCTTCCCCTCGCCCCTCCCTGCCGCGGTAGCGACCATATGATGACTTCAGGGGTTCAGGAGAGAATCTGCACCTCAACCGCGCATGCGCATTGCACCGCTGCGGCCACTGCCTCCTATATTAAGCGGCCGCTCTACGACTCGTATACATGCTGTCTCCGCGACGTAAAACGTTTCTCATGCGATAAAAATACTTTGAATGTGCATATAAAATTATGTGATAGAAGAACGAAACGAAGAATGATAGTTTAATAACACTTTGAATGTTATTTATTTATTTACTTTTTTTCACGACATGCTCTTTTTTTTTTGGGGGGGGGGGGGGTCACTGAACCAGTGAACACATACGACGCATCGCCATTGATTTCTATGAACTAAAAACAAACATACGGGCACTCCATTTACAAGAAATGAAACTTACTTTATTACAATGGTCGGTTTTTACTTTTTTTTACACTGGAGTCAAACAATTTTTTTTGTCACATTCGAAGGAGAAAATTGAAGTGCACAGCCCGTGTCTTACCATAGAAGTAGTTTCTCAACTCTCATTATTTCAGTTCCTTCCTACACTGAAGAGCCGAAGGAACAGGTACACCTGCCTAATATCGTGTAGGACCCCCGCGAGCATGCAGTATCTTTTGGAAACAAATTACTCAGCTTTAAGCTCGGAAGAAAAGTGTGATAGTTTTATACCGATCCAGATAAAATGATGCATTCCCTAGCTTTTTTTTTTTTTTTTAATATTCGTCCGATCGCCATGGAAGTATGTATATGTACGTATGTTTTACGAAGAACATTTTTACACTTGCAAGGCACCGTGTGACGCATGACAGAGGGTGTACCTTGGACTAAACCTCCATAGCCTTTTAACAATCACCATTTGAACAAGGGTGGGGCCCCTCCACGCCCACACCAAAGTGGTGACCAACTCAATAGTTCTGTCACCTCCGTATTTGTTGGTTTTGCTAAGGTGGATAATGGGATGTGGGAGCCGCGATGTTATCCGTACGTGTGTGCACGATCACCCATTAATATGGTGCATCTGGAAATAGCAGTGGTCGAAAGGTTTGCGAAGGGTAAAGGTATGTAAGGGCAGAGGAAAAAAAGTGCCAAGGCAAGAGCCAAGGGAAAAAACTTCTGCGACAGTGGAGTAGGTTTTAAGGGCAGTAGCGGTATGCTATCTGCGACAGATTATGCAAAGTTTGGTAATGTTTGTAAAGGGTATATCTCGGTACCATTAACTTTGCTAGGTTTGTCATAAAGAATCAGTCCAGTTGATGCGAGGTTCTGCAGCAGCTAAGCTCCTGTAAAGTCTCCTGAGTCCGCTGCGGCAGAATACCTCTGAACATAGCCAAGTTTGTTATGACATTTAGACAGTTCGTTCATAATGAAAGTTTGTTGGTAAAAGTAACTAGACAGGGGGAGGAGGAGGAGGTGGCCTGAGAGAGCGGAGGAGGAAGTAAAGGAGGAGAAGTGTGGGGTAGGAGCCGAAAGAGAGGGAGCAGGGTGATGTACTAACGGAATACTGAAAATAAATACCTTGTTTCCAGCTAGTATGAAGTAAAGAGAACACGCAAGGACAGTTTTAAGCACTTATTGCCCCCACACGCAGTTCGATAGTCGAGCGGTATATAAATAATCCCACGTGCTTGAGTATAAATTGTGGACTAGTCGTATAGATGCAGGTGTGGGGTAGCAACAAAACTACTTCTAAAACGATTCCGAGAAGCGATATTGATTCCTTGAAACTCACACTAAGTCAATAGTTTCCGGACTCACTACACTACACCGAAAGCTTTATTTTAACAATATGTCTGGTATTGAATGTTTGTAGCTGTGGTTCCCAACCTATGGTCCGCGTACCACAGTGGTCCTCAAGAGCTAAAATATAGGTTGCGAAATATGCCAAGTATCAAACTTTTATTCATGAATGAAACTTTCTCTCTGCAGCGGAGTGTGCGCTGATATGAAACTTCGTGGCAGATTAAAATTGCGTGCCGAAACCGGGACTCGAACCTGGGACCTTTGCCTGTCGCGGGAAAGCTCTCTGTCTCTACCATATATTCCAGGAGTCCTAGTCTTGCAAGGTTCGCAGGAGAGCTTCTGTAAAGTTTGGAATGTAGGAGGCGAGGTACTTGCGGAAGTAAAGTTGTGAAGACGGACCGTGAGTCGTGTTGGGATAGCTCAGTTGAAGAGCGCTTGCCCGTGAGAGGCAAAGGTCCTAGGTTCGAGTCCCGGTTGCGGCACACAATTGTAATCTGCCAGGAAAATTCAAGCTTTTATTCATTTTAAATTATTCAAGCAGTGTTCAAATGTTTGTAAAGCAATGGGACCAAACTACTCTGGTCATAAGCCCCTAGACTTACAAACTACTTTAACTACCTTATTCTAAGGACAACACATCCACCCATGGCCGAGGAAAAACTCAAATTTCCGACGGGGAGCAGGGAGCAGCCTAAAACTGCGTAGTAAGACGCCTTAGAGCGTCGGCCATTCCACCGCTGCTCTAAATGATGAATTCCTTGTTACGTGGTCAATCAATCGTACTGTGTGTCCACGATAATTTGACAACACCGGTGTTAACCAAAGTAGGTAACATCAGTACCACCTGAAAAATATTACTTTATCTCTTAGTGTTGAGAACGCTTATTAAATTTCAAAATGATATAAACTGTAAAACGGATTTTAATCCATTCTCTTGGGCAGATTTGTTCTAAAAGGGCAAACTCGCAATAGTATTCCGGAAATCGCCTTCGGTTATCTAATGATTTTCCGCGATTTATTTACGTTAACGAGGGTTATCTGCTTAAATCTAGGAATTGACTGAAAACAGTTATGATTTGAGTGTAACTTTGAGCAACAGTATTAGCGCTTGAATTACTGAACTTGAAAATAAGATGAAAGCTCTAAAATCACTTTGCCGCAAATGAAATATAATATTGTACTAAAATGTTCTGTTATAATAGTACTATCAATACATATTACTTTTGAGTTCAAGGTATATGTCAGAAGGTTTAATTCAAGTTTGTATTGAGATCAGCACAGTTTATCTGTCATAAAAAACGAAGAAATCAAAAGTGCTGAGTGGGAATGGGAGTGCGTTCCAAGGCGTCGTGCTAAGGATTTCCGATCTCTCTCGCCATAATTTAGAGTCCTTCCTCGGTCTTGGGTATATGTGTTGTCCTTAGCATATGTTAGTTTAAGTAATTTTTAATTCTAGGGACCTTAGGTTTACATACATTTGATTTGAAAGAAATCAAAGCGTTTCCCCCTCAGAAAGGTTGGGAACCACTGGTTTATAGCGCACTACCACATACAAAACTATTTGAACTGATGTGTAAGATGTATGAGATAGGAGAAATACCCCCAGACTATAAGAAAAATGTAATAATCCCCATTCCAAAGAAAACAGGCGCAGATAGATATGAAAATTACAGAACTATCAGTTTGATAAGTCATGGTTGCAAAATTTTAACACGAATTATCTACAGGAGAACGGAAAAGCTGGTAGAAGCTGACCTCGGGGACGATCAGTTTGGATTCAGGAGGAACGTAGGAACCCGGGAGGCACTTTACGACTTATCTTAGAAGATACATTAAGGAAAGGCAAACCAACATTTTTAGCTTTTGTAGATTTAGAGAAAGCTTTTGACAATGTTGACTGGAATACACTCTTTCAAATTCTGAAGTCAGCAGGGGTAAAATACAGGAAAAAGAGAATTATTTACAACTTGTACAAAAGCCAGACCGCAGTTATTAGACTCGAAGGGCATGAAAGGGAAGCATTGCATTAGTTGGGAAGGGAGTAAGACAGGGTTGTAGCCTTTCTCCGATGTTATTTAATTTGTACATCGAGCAGGCGGTGAAGGAAAGCAAGGAAAAATTTGGAATAGGGATTAAAGTTCAGGGTGAAGAAATAAAAACATTGCGTTTTGCTGATGACATTGTAATTCTGTCAGAGACAGCAAAGGACGTGGAAGAGCAGTTGAATGGAATGGACAGTGTGTTGAAGAGAGCGTATGAAATTAACATTAATAAGAGCAAAACAAAGATAATGGAATGCAGTCTTAGAAAATCAGGTGATGCTGAAGGAATTGGAATAGGTAATGAAACAATGAAGGTGGTAGATGAGTTTTGTTACTTGGGTAGTAAAATAACATATAACGATTGCAGAGGATATAAAATGCAGAATGGCAATGGGAAGAAAAGCATTTCTGAAAAAGACAAATTTTCTAACATCGAATATTAATTTAAGTGTAAGGAAGTCTTTTCTGAGGCATTTGTGTGGAGTGTTGCCTTGTACGGGAGTGAAACAGTGTGGACAGGAAGAGAATAGAGGCTTTTGAAATGTGGTGCTACAGAAGAATGCTGAAGATTAGGTGGGTAGATCGCATAACTAATGAAGAGTTATTGAACAGAATTGGTGAGAAAATGAATTTTGTGGCATACCCTGAGTAAAAGAAGGGATCGCTTGGTAGGACACATTCTTAGACATCGAGGAATCGTAAATTTAGCATTGGAGGGAAGTGTGTGGGGTAAAAATCACAGAAGGAGATCACGAGACGCATATAGTAAGCAGATTCAAACGGATGTAGGTTGCCGTTCTTATGAGGAGATGAAGAGGCTTGCTCTGGATAGAGTAGGATGGAGAGCTGCATCAAACCAGTCTCCGGACTGAAGACCATAACCACCTACAGGCGTTTGATGAAAGACGTTTTGGAAAGAGCCTGCTGTTCCCATTAACCATTTTTTTAAATAATGGAAAAAAATCAGTAATGTTTGCGCACCACTGGCTGATTTGCAACGTTACGCGAAGGACTGTGTAGCAACGAAAACACTGCAACAAGTGAGTTACAAAAGCGATCTCTTTCACATTTAAACGCGCTTGGTCAACCATAAAACTTAAATCACTGCAGCTTTTTACAGTTGAAGGAAGGAGCTCTTGCTTCATTCACTTTCATACTTTATCACGGTGAGATCAGACTCGAAATATGAATTATGTTACCAGGTTCCAGGCTAATGTTTTCACCGATAGAATGATAAGGTTCGATGTAACGAAATTCATTGAACATTCCACTTGCACAATGAGGAGATAATCGAGTAATCTCGCACCTGCTTGCTGAGACCTGCTGACCCATTTGAAACTGTTCAACGCGGTATGAGAGAAAGTTAGCAATCAATCTAGAAATTCTTTTAACATCGAAGGAGCAATATGTAGGATCTCAGTTGTCCGTTTTCAAAGGTGACACATGAAGCTAACTCCAACAGGAGAAGTTTCTCATGGAAAAGAAACTGACTCATTGACGTCTTGCAAATCCAACAATATGTCAAAATTTCTGTGACTGATCCTCTTACATGCTGTACTTGGCTTTTCGATTAATTCCATCACCTTTCTTCAGATAAAATTTCCGGGCTGATGGGCCGTGGTCCAGATGTAAAATTACCTCCCGACGTTTCGTCTCCAACTGCGGGAGACATCTTCAAAGGTCTGAAGACAACGCCGGCCGTGAAAGTTTACATTGTATCCATCACCTTTGTTACTTAGAAAAGGTTCAACACAAGAGTGTATTTTCCACTTTAACTACTCTAGTTTGTATCAGAGTGAAATAATGTACTGCATTTGATTTTATTCATAACTAGCTTATATGCCCGTGCTTTGCAATGGTTGTTAAAGAATGGTTCCGGACCTCAGTCAGTAAAAATCCTTGTTGGATCGCTCTGTCGATAAATTCAGTTGTCCTAGCAAAGATGTCAAATTTAAGTAGAAGTCATTGCCCGAAATGATGTAAGCTGCTTGCGCTTCACAGTTCAAAGATGTCAACAGCACAGTCAGCTTTCAGGAATATCCTCAAGCTGACTGGAATGCAGTAGCGTCTTGTTAGTAGTAAATAAGAAATGTATTAAAACGCGGGCATGATGTGGTGTGTTTTTACATATCGCAGTGTTAATTTACTATGTCATATCTACTGATGTTTGTGTTGCACAATGATATAATTTTGCAGGTATATATTCATTGGTATAAATGCTTTATGTACTGGGTGATCAAAAAGTCAGTATAAATTTGAAAACTTAATAAATCTCGGAATAATGTAGATAGAAAGGTAAAAATTGACACATATGCTTGAAATGACATGGGGTTTTATTAGAACAAAAAAAAAAAGTTCAAAAAATGTCCGACATATGGCGCTTCATCTGATCAGAAAAGCAATAATTAGCATAAGAAATTATTACAAAGTAAAGATGATGTTCTTTGCAGGAAATGCCATCATTCCTCAACAATAGCTGTAGTCGAAGAATAATGTGGACAGCACTGTAAAGCATGTCCGGAGTTATGGTGAGGCATTGGCGTCGGATGTTGTATTTCAGCATCCCTAGAGATGTTGGTCGACCACGATACACTTGTGACTTCAGGTAACCTCAAAGCCAATAATAGCAGGGACTGAGGCCTGGGGACCTGGGAGGCCAAGCATGACGAAAGTGGCGGCTCAGCACACGGTCATCACCAAACGATGCGTGCAGGACATCTTTCACGTGTCTAGCAATACTTTTTTTTTCTTTTTTTTATTGCTCTAATAAAACCCCATGTCTTTCCAAGCATGTGTGTTAATTTTTACCTCTCTATCTATATTATTCCGTGATTTATTAAGTTTTCAAATTTATACTGACTTTTTGATCACCCGGTAGGTTCCTCTGTGAAATCTGTTGTATTTATTCCTTCCTTATCTTAGGGCATATCATTCTTCCCTGTCTGTACATCGACTTCTACCTTATTTTCTGTCCATTTAAGTTTCGTTTCCATGCAGAGTATTTGTAGCTAGAGTAATATTAGCGAACGGTCTGCGACGAATAAATAGTGGATGAATGGAGTCTCGTAAATCACGTGTCGCGTGATGGGAATGTTTGTTGTTTAGGACATCACATGTCCTGAACTGTGTTGTCGTAGACAGTTTTTAACCCCACAGCGGTTGTTGTCTGATAGTAAGCAATATGTGTACCAAGTTTAACTGAAATCGGTCCATTATTTTAGGAGGAGATGTGGAAAAAGAGCGCATGATGTAGCAGTTATTCGGAAATTTCATTGTTTATGACGTCATATCACCTGAAATATGTGTCGTATGATGATGTCAATTTGAAGGTACATTCAGTGATATATGTGCTTAATGTCTGCAAAATGTATCGTGAATGGTGTTAACAGTAAAGACGTAATGAATCAAAACCTCATGCATGATGATGCGGTTTTTCATGAACCAATTTGCTTATGACTTCATATCTCATGAACTATATGTCAAAGTGTAATATAATATGGAAGGAACATTCAGTGGTATGTATGTGTACTGACTGTGAATTACATTGTAGAAGTAATAGCTTGTAACGTCTTGCCAAATGCCGTAAATATACATCATGAACATCGGAAAAGTAGTAAGCGATAAACCTTTTTCCTTTCATCATTCTGTTGGGGTTGTCAGCGAGGAAAAGTTTCGTGAAGATTTGAAATTAGTACAACTTATTGTAAGCCGCTAAGTGCTCTCATTCTCAAATAGTTGACGAATAAAATCACGCTATCATACGCCGCAAGATGGGACAGATACCATTGTTTATGATGTGATATCGTATGTACCGTATGTGGTTTTTGCAACCACAGCAAATGATTCCTGACCTTAAAGAATATTTGTAGCAAATTTGGTTGAAATCGGTCCATTAGTTTAGGAGCAGATGTAGAATATTATCGCATGATGCGACAGTTTTTCAAGACTGTCATTGTTTATGACGTATGTGTCCTAGGTGGTTCTTACCACGACAGCGATTGTTGCCTGATATTAAGGATCATATGTACCAAGTTAGGTTGAAATCGGTCCATAGTTTAGGAGGATGTAAGGTACATACGAAGCAAATAAAATTTAGACCCACCATATTCCAAAATGAAATACAATAAAACTGACAAGAAATTTACGAAAGAGCTAAATTATACATGGACTGGATAACATGGCTTTATTCAAAGAGTTACTTATTGTTGCACACGTTCAAGGCAGTATTAACCGCACCAAAGGGCGATGCGCAGTGTCCGTCTTTATCGATAGAAGCGAGGAATGTCCTTCATACATGCAGACCTTTACTTTTTTCTATAACGACGAACACTGTACACCGATTTAAATAAGACAGATTTGCGATATTTATAGTAAACGTCTCTGCTTGCGCGGGATTTCCATAGTGAAACTTACGAGCCCTCACGGGCGCAGGGAAGTTTGGGTCGGTCCGAAAGCGCGAAATGCGGGCTCCAGTCCCGGTCTGTCCGAAATTTTCATAAGACATCATAAAATGATAAAGCTGAGTCTCATTCATATTCATATTCAGTCAGTATGGGACATCAACAGAAATTGACGCGAAGACGCGTTCCGGACATATGGAAAAATGTCATTTCAGAGACAAATACTAGTTGTCATTGCTTTTCATCCGGCCCGTTAGTCTTGGGGTAAAGTGCTCGACTGGAAACGAAAGAGTCGCGGGTTCGAAACCCGGTCGTATCTCGGATTTTTTCAGTCTGCACTTTAACCCATCCTTCACCTCTCAACGATGTGAGGAGTCGCCAGAAACGACACGTGGTTCGGATTCCACGTTAAGCTGTAGGTCCCCTTTCCCCGGTTGGATAACTGGGGTAGGCTAGGGACACGCAAGTCACCGAAGTGGCGTCCAATTGAAAGACTTGCACCAGGCCAATGAGCCACACGACATTATTATTATTATCCAGCCCTTGTATAACTTCGTGATCATTTCCCTTCTATCTTCCTAAATCGGTTCATCGCCCAGTCGAAATAATTTATTATAATCGTATCTACAACGTCATAGCTACAGATATTCGCTTACGTGCTCCGTTCACGTCGAGGACAAAGACAACGAGAATACGACATGCGCTTAGCACCACTGAGCACTGCGTATGCGTAAATGAGAAATTACAGAAACACCGAGGGTTAAAAATAATACTATACAAAAATTTAAGGTAAATAAATTTATTTTGAAAGTGTAGGCCTTCTTTATGCATTTCGACCTCGTGAACTCGAAAATAATAATCAATCGCCCCACCCACAATTTACGGATAAGTCGTATAAACTTGCGATCAATCATAACACAATGTAATCATTTTAGAATATTTAAGAAAACGTCATATGAAGCTCAGGAGCAGAGCATCAGTTTCAACTCTTCAACACTTGCGTAGGTGGTGGCCCACAGCGAACTGTCACATTGCACATGCTTGTCAGTTATTATGTTGTGGCAGAAAGTACGTGGTAGTGACGGTGTAGATTGTCTACTAGGGAGTGTGTAAACTCTGGTAACTGTTATATTTGTGATGAACTTGTGAAAGAAAATCATAGAAACATTATAGATTTCGTGACCAAGGTCTATCATGCTTATTTCGCAATTAATCGACATCAATAATCCATGGCCTACACTGCTTTTGGGCGTTGTTTGTGGAATATTTACGACAGTAGGCGGCAGGAAAGTTGTCATTATAATTTGCCTTCCCTATGGTCTGGCGTGAGCAACAGTATCATATCGACGACGATTTTTATGAAAGTTGAAAGACTGCTGTCTGCCGTCTTCCCTAGGTTTTTAACTTGTTAATTTATCTAAGTTCACTAGTTGGGCTTTTCTGCTAAACGAGAACCCCTTTCGTTTGGAGGCATGCGGAACAGCATTTCATTTCATGTTTTTAAATGTTATTTTCTGTAATACTGTGTTAATATTGCTGGGATTTTATTATGCTAATAATTTATCATTATGTCTATGAATGTTGCAAGATGAACGGTTTCTCCGTGACGCCACTGTCCCTGTGAGAATGTGTACTTGCTTTATTGTGTATGTGCATGTATGAGTATCTTCTAGCATGGCAGCCTGAGTGTATGTATGAGAAGTTTCGTCGTCAGCTACTAGTTGCTCGTTTTCCTTGTTTCTCTGGCTTCGAGTCGATAGGTAGTCGTTACCAGCCTTTGCATTTTATGCTACCAAAGAGGTTCCTTCACCCTTTGGTAACAAGTTGCTTTGGCAATACCCAGTAGCGAGCCTCGATAGAATGCGCGAGTTTAAGCTCTCCCCACCACCGCGGTTTTTCCTCGGGTTTTTACCGATTTCCGGTGGATTTCAGGTGGTGGCGGGGACTGGCTGGCTAACTTAGACACTCTGTGGCTGCGCTTCGAGCTGGTAAGACGTTCTGAATTTGTTTCCTCCCTTGAGATGGTAGCGATTCTTTGTCTGGTAGTCAAATTAGAACTTAGGTTTATTTTTCGGAATAAGTTTCTCCGATCATGTACGGAAGTGTGTTCAATTTCATTTCGGTGATTTTGCGTAGGTAAATGCGGTGAATATGTAGCTAATTCGGTTTGATAACAGCTAAGAATCGGTAATCTTTGTGACTCTAGCTGGCAGTGTACGAACTCGGTTTAATTTCTTTCTAGCTTTGTGGGATGCAACTAATGTGCGGGAATATTTTTATTCTGTGTAGTGCATGTGAAATATTCTTTCCCGTTTTCTCCTTCTGCTAGTGATAGGTAGTCCATGTGATGGGTTCTTAGAACAAAGCCTTCAGCTACCCCTGTGTCTGTTTCTATGCCCTTCAGGCAAGAAATTCTGCATGTATCCTACTGATTTCCTTTAGTACATCGCGATCTTCTCACCGTCTATTTTTAAATTGTTGTTTCATTTCCAAAATTGTATTTTGCATTCAGACTCCCCCAGTAAATTCTCTTCTAGACTTGTACAACCTCCTTTATTAGCTTACTTATGAAATACTACGTATTTCTAGGGGCTGCATGCCGTACTTCTTAGCTGATTTACTCCGACTTTGAATTTATTCCACTTTCCTTATTTTTGATGACTGGACGTCGTCCATCCCTGTAAAACCTTTCCAATCGCGTCTATCTGTATTTCTTTAGCTTCCTTATGATATCCTATGCATTTATAAGGGTTGCATGCCGTAGTTATTTATCTTTATTTTTCGGAAATTGAATTGTGTATTTTTTACTAGTTTTCGGAACCACATGGTTCCGAACTCCGACTTCAAGGGCTTATAGCTACTGACTTGAGTTCTCGCCACTGCTCACACGCCAGTGCCTTACTATTGTGTATTCTTGCTTCGTAATCTATGACTCCGTTGGTTTTGTTGAAATGAATACGACCTTTACGTACTTCGCCTTCAGTGGGGTGTGAATATATAATGTAGCAGACACGTGCCGTGTGTCTTAGATAGTCTGCGTGCTCACGGTTTGATTGAAATGGAAATTATTCTCGCCATTATCGCGTACCATCTCAAGTAAGGAAAGATAGACCAGAGCCACCTACGAAGTTTATTTTCCTTGTATTGTGGGGTACATCCTGGTTCGCTGAATTTCGCCTACGATTGCGGCGCCTTCTTCTGTTTCGTATCAACACGCTGAGTTGGTAAGTTTCGCATTGCTTCGCACGTGTGAGTGGCTGAATGCTTGTTGATTGTAAATCCCTTCCCCGACGTTGTTCAGTTCAGATTACTTTGGCTTAATTTTCAATTTGATATACATTTTTATTGTTTGACAAAATTGTTGCCTCCATTAGCTCAAGTTTGAACTGAATAAATAATTTTATTGTCAGTAAAGTTTTATTCTATTAATGAATATTAGTTAATGAATACCCTCCCTTTTTTATTTAATGTTGTTTTCCACTAGTGCTGAGAACAAACTCAGATGTAAATTATCATGTTCTCACAGCCACGTTCATGAAATGGTTTAGTTCAGGATAGCTTGTATATTAATGATTGTGTGTAATTCTCGTGATCTACAACGTATGTTGGTCACCGTAAAGTTTGAGTCAGTTTAAAATTCTGGGCCAGGGAACAATATTCTGTTGCAGAAAGTAGTCAGTAGTTCACACGAATCCCTTAACTGGTTTTACAGCCAGAGTTATATGTTTAAAGTGAGCTTTTTAAGTGGTTCCTTTACGCTAGAATTAATTTTACAATTGACGGTGGTCTTTCAAAGTATCTTTTCATAAATCACGAGAATCGGCCTAGGTATATTCGAGGGGGAGGGAAAATTAGGGGGTCAATATCTCGAAAAAAACTAGATTTTTGCTACAAAATTATTTTTAATTTAATTCAAGTAGAATCTATTACAACTTCAAAAGGAAGGCTAATAAGAAACAGTCTGTATGATTGACTGAGCTGGACTTGTAACATCAGCTAACATGGCTTTGCCACGCAGTTACTGCGAACGGCTGAATGCAAGGGGAAACTACAGTCGTTACTTCTCCCGAGGACATGCAGCTCTACTGTATGACTATATGATGATGGCGTCTTCATGGGTAAAATATTCCGGAGGTAAAATAGTCCCCCATTCGGATCTCCGGGCGGGGACTACTCAGGAGGATGTCGTCATCAAGAAAAACAAAACAGGCATTCTACGGGTCGGAGCGTGGCATGTTCTAACCCTCAATCGCGTAGGTAAGCTAGAAAATTTGAAAAGAGAAATGGATAGGTTAAAGTGAGATATGGTAGGGATTAGTGAAGTTCGGTGGCAAGATGAACAGGATTTCTGGTCAGGTGGTAACGCAGGAGTAGGTCTGATAATGAATAAGAAAATAGGAATGCGGGTAAGGTACTATGAACAGCATAGTGAACGCATTATCATAGTAAAGATAGACACGAAGCCAACAGCGACCACAGTAATGCAGGTTTATATGCCAACTAGCACGGCCGATTATGAAGATATCGAAAAAATGTATGAGGAGATAAAAGAAATCATTCAGAAAATTAAGGGAGACGAAAACTTGATTGTGATGGGGGTCTGAAACTCGGTAGTAGGAAAGGGAAGAGAAGGAAATGTAGTAGGTGAATATAGACTGGGAAAAAGGAATGAAAGAGGATATCGCTTGGTGGAATTTTGCGCAGAGCACAATTTAATGACCACCAACATTGGTTTAACGGTTACGAAAGAAGGCTGTATACGTGGAAGAGACCAGGAGACACTGGAAGGTACCAGATTGACTTTATAAAGGTAAGGAATAGATTTAGAAACCAGGTTCTAAACTGTAAGACGTATCCAGGGGCAGATATAGACTCTGACCATAACTTATTGGTTATGAACTGCAGATTAAAAATTAAGAGACTGCAGAAAGGTAGAAAAGTTAGGATATGGAACCTGGACAAATTGAAGGAACCAGAGGTGGTTGAGAATTTCAGAGGGAGCATTAGGCAATGATTGGCTGAAACGGGGGAAAGTAATACAGAAGAATGGGTAGCTCTGAGAGATAGGGTAGTGAAGACAGCAGAGAACCATATAGACAGAAGGACAAAGCCTAATAGAAATCCCTGGATAACACAGGATATACTGAACTTAATTGATGAGAGGAGAAAATATCAAAATTCAGCAAGTGAAACAGGAAAAAGGGAGTACGAACGTCTGAAAAATGTAATTGACAGGAAGTGCAAATTGGCTAAGCAGGAGTGGCTAGAGGACAAATACAGAAACGTAGAAGAATCCATAACTAGGGGAAAGATAGATACCGCCTACAAGAAAATAAAATAGATATTTGGAGACAGGAAAAGCAGCTGTATGAATATCAAGAACTCAGACGGAAACCAGTACTGAGCAAAGACGGGAAAGCTGAACTGTGGAAAGAATATATAGAGGATCTATACAAAGGAAATAAACTTGAAGGCAGTATTCTAGAAATGGAAAACGAAATGGATGAGATAGGAGATACGATACTGCGAGAAGAATTTGACAGAGCGCTGAAGGACTTGTGACGAAACAAGGCTCCTGGAGTAGATGATATTCCGTCTGAACTGCTGATGTCGTTAGGAGAGCCAGTCGTGAAAAAATTATATCACCTAGCATGCAAGATGTATGAGACAGGGGAAATACCCTCCGACTTCAAGAAGAATATTGGAATTCCAATTCCAAAGAATACAAGTGCAGACAAGTGTGAAAGTTACAGAACTATCAGTTTAAAAAGTCATGGGTGCAAAATACCTACACGAATTATTTAAAGACGAATGGAAAAACATGTGGAATCCGACCTCGGGGAAGGTCAGTTTTGATTTAGGAGAAATGTAGGAGCAAGGGAGGCAGTACTCATATTAGGACTTATCTTAGAAGATAGGCTAAGGAAAGGGAAACCTACGTTTTTAGCGTTTGTCGATTTGGAGAAAGCTTTTGACAATGTCGACTGGAATACACTCTTCCAAATTCTGAAGGTATATTCAATCTATACAAAAACCAGACAGCGGTTATTAGAGTCGAAGGGCAAGAAAGGGACGCAGAGGTTGGGAAGGGAGTGAGACAGGGTTGTAGCTCTTCCCCAATTTTGTTCAATGTGTACATCGGGCAGGCAGTGAAGGAATGGAAGGAGAAATTTGGAGAGGACATTAATGTGCACAGAGAAGAAATAAAAACATTGCGGTTTTCCGATGATATAGTAATTCTGTCAGAGACCGCAAAAGATCTGGAAGAGCAATTGAATGGGATGGACAGTGTCTTGAAACGAAGATATAAGATGAACATTAACAAGAGTAAAACGAAGGTAATGGTATGCAATGTCAGAAAATCAGGTGATGCTGAAGGAATTAGATTAGGTAATGAGACAATAGAAGTAGTAGATGAATTTTGTTATTTGGGTAGCAAGATAACTTATGATGGCCGAAGTAAAGAAGATATAAAATGCAGAATGGCTATGGGAAGAAAAGCGTTTCTAAAGAAGCGAAACTTGTTAACATCCAATATTAATTTAAATGTTAGGAAGTCCTTTCTGAAAGCATTTGTCTGGAGTGTAGCATTGTATGGCAGTGAAACGTGGTCGATAAGGAGTTCAGACGAAAAGATGATAGAAGCTTTTGAAATGTGGTGCTACAGACAAATAATGAAGAGAAGGGATAGATTGGTTGGACACTTTCTGAGACATCAAGGAATTGTCAATTTAGCATTAGAAGGAAGCGTGTGGGGTAAAAATCGTAGACGGAGACCTAGGGACGAATATAGTAAGCAGATTAAAAGGTTGTAGGTTGCCGAACGTATTCTCAGATGAAGAGACTCTCACAGGACAGAGTATCATGGAGAGCTGCATCAAACCAGTCTGCGGACTGAAGACCACAACAACAACAATTATCACCGCGAAAAAGTGTGTCCCTTTCCATGTATTATAACATATCTAAATTTCATAAAAATCGGAGAGTGACCCTTCCGGAAATTTCCTTGTTAGTATCATTGTTCGAATGAATTCGAATGCATACATAGAGATAGCGAGATTTTTGTGTTGTCTGTTTTATTGTTAATGTATTTGTCGTTCTAGTTTCATATTTGTGTTTATTTCGTTTATTTAATTTATTATTACATTATTTTATTAATTGCTGATTAGAGTACTAAATTATTGTTTGATATGATATTCGTTACAAATATATATTATGTATAAATACGGTTTCCGCCAATTACAAAAAGCTCAAAATTATATTGCAGTTGATCATACGCTGTTTGCAAAAGTAGAATAATATTTTTAGGATTCATTGCAGAAAAACAAGAAATACATATTTCTTAATTAGCGTTCTTCTTAAAGTTTTTATAAATTCTACTTCGTATGAATCCTTTTTTTTTTTTTTTTTTTTTTTTTTTTTTTTTTTTTTTTTTTTTAAGCAAAATATTTGGTCTCTTTCGGGGTAGTTGGCCCCCAAAGTTTCATTGTCCCTCCAATATATCGAGGTCGATTTTTGTGTTTTATCAAAAGACACTTTCACAACAAAAAATCATGAAAGTCGCGTCACTAATCTATAAGTTATCCAGTTTTTCCATTTTAGCACCCAATTTGGAGGGACCGTATAACCCCTTAAAATATGTTTTACCACTGCTAAAAAAATTAAATGTACCTTAATTTTACATGTATTATTACATATCCAAATTTCAGAAAATTCGGAATGTGACACTTCCATTCGTTTACTTGTGAGTTTGTAATAGTCGAAGATGAGGACTCCTTTTCTGTTCACTCTGCCAGATCTAAATGGTTTATTAAGTCGGTGAACTGGGACTGAAGAAGGGTAAAGCATGGCGACTAGGGTCGAGACTGGGAGAAACACATTTGCTGGAACCCGGTTTATTCGTTATATTTTCAGAAAAAGCGACTTAATATTCACGCAATATTTTTATAAAAGACTTGATACTATACCATGCAGCGATTCCAAGGCTTTATGAGCGAATTAAACATTCCGTACGCGCCAAGTAAATGGAGACCATTAATTCATCTAAAATAAGCCAGAAGGCAGTTCATACGCACAATAGTCATACGTGTGTCTAAATACCTGTTAACCATTCTCTGCACCTGAAGGAATCACAACAATATGAACGTACTTTTTACTACCATTTATTATGGGGACCTCAATTCAATGATTTGTGATGATTTGGAAGTGTTGGGTAGGCTGCTAGGACAACAATCATGATATACAAAGTTTCCCAGTTTCACTTGTGAAAAGGACAGCAGGGATCGTAACACATTGGTGCCTAAACAGTGGCCCCAAACAAATTGGTATCAGAGGACAAAAACATCAAGTGTGTGCTTTCGCGGAAAGAGAGAGTGCCCTTGCCACTGCTGCACCTGAAACTGGGCATAATGAATCAATTTGTCAAGGCATAACATGAGTGTAACAACTGCTTGAAAGAGGGCGTATTCACTGGTCCTTATATTCAGAAACGAATGCTAGATGATTTCTTTCATTAAGACAATGCTTTGGAGGGAGAAGTAGGGAGTCCCTTTAAGTATGTGTTTCAAAACTTCTTGGGAACAGCCGTAGACCAGAGTATAGTGACTTATTTTAGAACATGTTCAGATTTTGAAGCTACAGTTTTTACCATTGCACTTTGACTTATCTTCCATAAACCTGGATGTTGCAAGTAAGGAACAGGATTAACAGATGGTGGGCGACTGCAACTAGTTTCTTCAACTTGAGTACACCGAAATGCCCCATAGTCTGAGGAAAAGCAGGGGTTCGCCATTACATCCAAGAAAGCACGGAATGAATGTGGTTCATGGGATCCTGCATGATTTTTGCGTAATGTATAATTTAGTGGTTATACCCGTCGAAAGATGCACTTCTTTTCTTTCCATTACATTGCAAGGCATATGGGATACAGCTCTGAAGAAAAAAAAATTGTGCCCTACCTGGGTGAAATTTTACTTGCAGCGGTAGCGGATTAGTTTGCTGTCGTTGGCAACGAACCATTCGCTTTAGGAGGATGATTAGTTTACTGGCCAGAACAGCATAAATTATTTATATCATTGTGAATATAAAGAATTATTCCCCTTATTCTACGTGACTGATTTTTAAAAAGCATTCAACGGCCGTTGCCAACATCAGCGCACGACACCGCCGCCGTAATTAAAGTTTACCCCTTCTTGTAGTGTATTACACCATAGTTAGAATAAAAAAAAAAACACAGCAACGCCATAATTAGTGAACTATGTAACTAACGTCGCCTCACTTTCTCCTTTCCTGTACTATGGCGTTTTTGAGGCATTCCTAAACAGAAAACACTCTAAATGTAATGAGAATACATCGAAATCAGAAAGAGAACTACATAAATTCCATTTTTCTTGCAAAGAATTCTTATGCAAATTAGAGAATCGATAGACGCGAAGAAATATCGTTATGTTTTAAATTGAAATGATATTCGCAGAAAGAAGCACTTTCTTTCTTTCCATGGCATTTCAAGGCATGCGGGATACAGCTAATAAAAACAATTATTTTTTTGTGCCGTAGCTGGGATAAATTTTACTTGCAGTGGCAGCGATTTAATGTGTTACTGTTGGCAACGAAATATTCGCTTTAGGGGGGTCAGTAATTTACTGATCGGAACGACTTTATTATTTATTTCATTATCGACACTAAGAATTATTCCTCTCATTTTACGTGACTGACTTTTCAAAAAGGAGTCAGCGTCTGTTACCAACATCAATCACTACACCGCTGTCGTAAGAAAAATCATAGCCCTTGTTTCAGTGTATTACACTTTAGTTATTAGAATAAACAACGCAGCATCGCCATCTATTAATTAGTAGGTATAGTATGTCAGTAACAGCGCCTCTATCGCATCTTTGCTATACTACGCTGCAATTCAAGCATCGCATACATCAGAAACTACAAATTACGATATCTTTTCATCCCCTGATCAGATTTTGATCAAATGAAGTTTATATGTTGCGCTAATGTACTGTCAGTTGACCTATGAAACCCCATGAAAGTTCGATCAGTACTCTTGGAGATTTGCTGTACTACACCATACGTATAAGCAAAGAACACACAAAAACTTCAAATTACGATATCTTTCCTTCCTGTGATCCGATTTTGATGAAACTAAGCCTATTTTACTCTCCAAACTATTCTCAGTTTACCTGTGGAAACTCATGAAAGTTCGTTTAGTACTTTTGGAGATTACCCTCAACAAATAGACGTACACGATGGCTTTTAAGCAGTTGATTAAATTATATCTTTATTTTCTCTGATCCGATTTTAATTATTGAAACCTTTATGTAATCGCACGATGTTCTAAAGTTACGTTTGGAAACCCCATGAAAATTCGTCAAGTAGTTTTGGAGATATGTGTTCAAAGAGACAGACAGACATAACGGTCTTAAAAAAATTGAAATTACGATATTCTTATTTTTCCGTTATCCGACTTTTATGAAAAAAAGTCTGTATATTGTCCAGTTACGCCCAGGTTACCTGTGGAAACCCCATGCAAATTCGTGAGGTAGTTTTGGAGATAAGAGGTTTTAATAGTTGAAAAAAAAACCTTCACGGCGGTTACTGAAAACACTTAAAATTACAAAATATTTATTTTTCCGTGGTCTGATTCTGATAAAATTATGCCTATATGTTGACCGAAACTATCCTCAGGTATCCTGTGGAAACCGTATGAATATTCGTCGAGTAGTTTTGAAGATTGAAGGGAACAGCGACAGGCCTACATTTACAGATTTATTATTAGTATAGATTCACATCTTGGCAAATATCCGTGTTGTTGATGTTGCCAACATAATCATGAAAGGCTGCCGGGTTGGTAGGTAAAATTTTACCGTTACGTACAGTTAAAGCAGAAGTAATTATCTGAAAAACACTAACAAATCAAATGCTTGTATAGCTTATGGGACTTAACTACGGGGTCATCAGTCCCTAAACTTACAAACTACTTATGAACTAGCTAATACTAAGGACGGCACAAATATCCATGCCCGAGGGGGGATTCGAACCCCCAACCGTAGTGGCCGTGCCGTGACTGGAGCGCCTCAGTCCCCTCGGCCACCGCGGCCGGCACACTAACAAGAATAAAGATATGTTATCCACGAAAAATAGCACATTTATAACGGACATACTACTAAAAGAGAAGCTGACGTTGATCGAAACTAGTAACAAATTAATAAAAACAGGAAACTCGATTCATTAGTGTGTGTTTGTGACGAAGTAGACTGTAGATTTCGTCAGAACTCTCAAAACAATAGGTATACGTGTTATCCACAATAAACACTTTTTTAATGACTATACTACGGAAAGAACATCCGAAGATGATTGAAATTGAAAACATTAATAATAACAACAAAGAAATGCAGCTCATTACTGTTTGTGTCAAAGCCTTACTCAAGCTGGAAACATTACAGCCATGTGCAATACACGAATCTCCCGTACGTCATGACTGTTTTCTGTAATAACAAGTATGACTGCTTACGCGTTTATAGTATAGAAATATGGCGGCGAGATTTCACTAACACCAATGATACTGTATACGGCATTGCCAGTATAATAATATAGGTCTGTGTGCTAACGGTATAGTACAGCTTTGCTGGCAACAGGTTCTACAAATCGCTGGTGTCTACTATGAAGGACTGTAACAGGTGAAAACATGAAACACTTTTGTATCGGTTGTGGATAAATACTTGCCATTATTTAAGTTTCAACCCTCGTATAACTAATTTAATATTTCATTGATATTACCTAGCCGGTAGCGGTGGCCGAGCGGTCTGCAGCGCGCCAGGCACGGTCCGCACGGCCACCACGGTGGGGGGTTCGAATCCCCCCCTCGGGCATGGATATTTGTGCCGTCCTTAGTATTAGCTAGTTCATAAGTAGTTTGTAAGTTTAGGGACTGATGACCCCGTAGTTAAGTCCAGTAAGCTCTACAAACATTTGAACATTGATATTACCTAAATATTCAATTCGTAGCGAGTCCATGGGTGATACAATGTTTGGAGTATTATTTTAGAATTCAGGGGCAGTAAAAAAAAAACTTCTGCCCAAAACGTTTCTTTAATGTTAATTTCTACGGAGATATTCGACGTTTCAACTCCCGAGAAAGTCCGAAGTGTTGTACAGGGGTTGTCCAAAAATAAGAAAACACGGCGAGAAATGTATGCTTGAAAGTAAATCCAGATGCTATCCAAGCTTGCGTGGAAGTACCTAGAAACGGCATCACTTTATGTAGTTTGCACGTGTGAAGAAAAGTATCGGTGACAGTTGATTCGTATCGGACGTACACGTGCATGCTTGGATAAAATCATGGTTATGCAGGTAACCACAATGTTTCCTTCATGAAGGCGTTAACCGTCTTGTCTCACAGTGGGATAAATGCTTTAACAACTGTGATAATTACTTTAAACATTTTAAAAAATTTACTTACATTGTGACACCTGTCTCGTTTCCCTTCCTTCGTTGATGTGAGGAATTTCATCTTTGACATTACTATTCGATTTATGCCGTCCTCCTTCGCTATCCATGCCTCAGATTCATGAAGTAGCTCTGGGAGAGGTAGTGAGCTATAATATTTCAGGTGTTGTGCTGTAGTTTTTGATAGGTATTGTTTTCATACTAAATGAAATCAACTATTTACTCATGTTTTTATGTGCCCTCTTCATGTATATTTTGGACTGATAGTAGCTATCAAGTAAGATAAATGTAGATCTAGATAAATAGAAATGAAATGCTGTTGGTTGGTAATCGTACAAATCGATTAGGGCTAGAGAGATTTTTAAATATTCGCAAAAGACCAACTGTTTAGGAAGGGGGAAGAATTGGGGGGAAAACTCCATACAGCCTTTTTTCTGTGGGATTTTTCCACAAACTCACGACCAAAACTCAGAATTCGAACAGTGTGTGTACGTAATTAATTTTTTGTTCGTTATGGCCCTGCAAAAGTTTTATTAAACTTTTACGATACAGTTTCGAAAGAAAATCGAAAAATTTGGACAAACTGCAAAACTCACAATATGTGATGCACTGTCAATGGTAACTGACGGTAGGGACGACATATTTGATTTGATCGATCACTACGAAATTCGTTAAATGTTGTTTTTCACGGAGATTATTTTATACCGCCGTATGGTGCATGGCGGAGAGAGGGTATATTGCAGTAGAGATCGATAGTGCCGGCCGCGGTGGCCGAGGGGACTGAGGCGCTTCAGTCACGGTCTGCACGGCCACTACGGTCGGGGGTTCGAATCCCCCTCGGGCACAGATATTTGTGCCGTCCTAGTTCGTAAGTAGTTCATAAGTAGGTTTGTAAGTTTAGGGACTGATGACCCCGTAGTTAAGTCGCATAAGCTTAACAAACATTTGTACATTTTAGATTGATAGCGTTTGACCGATCGCCATAAAAGTTGACAGGCAGCGGGTAGAATGAGATCGAGTGAGAGAGGGGGTGTGTGATATGGACAGAAAGAGGAGGGGGAGGTAAGTGGGAGGGAATGGGTCGAGAGAGAGGAGGAAGTAATGGAGTGTGAGGCGCGGAGGCGAACACAGAAAGAGGAAGAGGCGACAGCCAGGCAGAGTGGTCAGGAGTATGTGAACCGAGAGAGGTTGGGAGATGCGGGCTAAGTAGGGGTGGCTCGTGAGCTGGTAAGCTGCACGCGGGCACTTTTGCCGCCGTGCGGGCACCGTGGGAGTAAAGTGCAGCTCGCTGTTTCTCACTCGCGAACAGCGCCGAAGGCTGCCGATAATACACGATCGACAGCCTACGTTTTAGTTTACAGTCACGATAGAAGTGTTGTTTGAACTGCCAAAATTACTAAAATATGACAATGCGATGAATACTTACGACGAAATACAACCGACAGTATTGCAGAAAATAATGAATACGAAAATAGGAATGCGGGTAAGTTACTATGAACAGCATGGTCAACGCATTATCGTAGCGAAGAGAGACACAAAACCAACACCGACCATAGTATTGCAAGTTTATATACCAACTAGCACGGTCGATGACGAGGATTTCGAAGAAATGTATGAGGAGATAAATGATATCATTTAGAAAGTTAAGGGAGACGAAAACTTGAGTGTGACGGGAACTGGAACTCTGTAGTAGGAAAGGGAAGAGAAGGGAATGTTATGGGTAAATATGCACTGCTAAAAAGGAACGAAAGAGGAGATCGCTTGGTAGAATTTTGTGCAGAGCACAATTTAATGATAACCAACACATGGTTTAACCATCACGAAAGAAGGCTGTATACGTGGAAGAGACCAGGAGACAATGGAAGGTACCAGATTGATTTTATAATGGTAAGGAATAGATTTAGAAACCAGGTTTTAAACTGTAAGACATATCCAGAGGCAGATATAGACTCTGACCATAACGTATTGGTGACGAACTGTAGATTAAAACTTAAGAGACTGCAGAAAGGTAGAAAAGTTAGGAGATGGAACCTGGACAAATTGAAGGAACCAGAAGTGGTTGCGAGTTTCAGAGTGAGAATTAGGCGAGGATTGGTTGAAACGGCGGAAGGTAATAGAGTAGAAGAAGAATGGGTAACTCTGAGAGATAGGGTAGTGAAGGTCGCAGAGGATCATATAGGCAGAAGGATAAGGCCTAACAGAAATCCCTGGATAACACAGAATATACTGAACCTAATTGATGAGAGGAGGAAATATAAAAATTCAGCAACAGGAAAATAAGAGAGATATTTGGAGACAAGAAAAACAGCTGCATGAATATCAAGAACTCAGACGGAAGACCAGTACTAAGCAAAGAAGGATAAAGCTGACTTGTGGAAGGAATATATAGAGGGCCTATACAAAGAAAATAACTTGAAGGCAGTATTCTAGAAATGGAAGACGAAGTGGAGGAAGATGTGACAGGAGATACAATACTGCGAGAAGAATTTGACAGAGCGCTGAAGGACTTGAGTCGAAACAAGGTCCCTACAGTAGATGATATTCCGTCTGAACTGCTGATATCGTTAGGACAGCCAGCCATGGAAATAATTGTTCCACTTGGTATGCAAGATGTATGAAACAGGAGAAATACCCTCTGACTTCAAGAAGAATATTGCAATTCCAATTCAAAAGAAAGAAAGTGGAGAAAAGTGTTAAAATTACAGAACTATCAGTCAAATAAGTCATGGCTGCAAAATACTAACAAGGATTATTTACAGACGAATGGAAAAACGTGTGGAATCCAACCTAGGGAAAGATCAGTTTGCATCTAGGAAAAATGTAGGAACACGCGAGGCAATACTCACATTACGACTTATCTTAGAAGATAGGCTAAGGAAAGACAAACCTACGTTTTTAGCGTTTTTAGATTTAGAGAAAGCTTTTGACAATGTCGACTGAACTACCCTCTATCAAATTCTGAATGTATCAGGGGTAAAATATAGAGAGCGAAGAGTTATCTTCAACCTATAAGAAAACCAGACAGCAATTATTAGAGTTGATGGGCAAGAAAGGGACATAGAGGTTGAGAAGGGAGTAAGACTGGGTTGTAGCCTGTTCATTGAGCAAGCAGTGAAGGAATACATGGAGAAATTTGGAGAGGGATTTAAGGTTCAAGGAGAAGAAAAAAAAATTTTGCGGTTCGCCGATGACATAGTAATTCTGTCAGAGACTGCAAAGAATCTCGAAGAACAATTGAATAGAATGGACAGTGTCTTGAAAAGAGCGTATAAGGTGAAAATCAACAAGAGTAAAACAAGGGTAATGGATTGTAGCGTCAGAAAGTCAGGGGATGCTGAAGGACTTACATTAGGTAATGAGACAATAAAAGTAGTAAGTACGTTTTGCTATTTGGGTAGCAAAATAAGTTCTGATGGCCGAATTAGAGAAGGTGTAAAATTCAGAATGGCTATGGGAAGAAAAGAGTTTCTAAAGAATCCAAAGTTGTTAACATCCAATATTAATTTAAATGTTAGGAAGTCCTTTCTGAAAGCATTTGTCTGGAGTGTAGAATTGTGTGGGAGTGAAACATGGACGATAAGGAGTTCAGACAAAAATATGATAGAAGCTTTTGAAATGACGAATGATGATTTAGTGGGTATTTCACGGAAATAATGTGATGCTCAACAGAATTGGAGAGAAAAAGAGTTTCTGGCATATCCTGACTAAGAGAAGAGATAGGTTGGTGGGACACATTCTTAGACATCAAGGAATTGTCAACTTAGCATTAGAAGGAAGTGTGTGCGGTAAAAATCGATGAGGGAGATCAAGGACGAATACAGAAAGCAGATTCAAAAGGATGTATATTGCCGAACGCATTATCAGATGAAGAGACTTGCACAGGACAGGGTAGCGTAGAGAGCTGCATCAAACTAGTCTGCGGACTGAAGAGCACAACAACAACAGACGAATTGGAGGTTGGATATTTTCTGCGGTCGTTATATGGCATAGATACACTCAAACGGAAATATCACGCAACTTTTGTAACACACAAGATATTTACTACAACTAAATTAATTTAGCGTTGTTGCCCTACAATTGACTGATAAAATTACTGTCCAATTATCGTGCGTTAAAAGTTTTAAGTACCTAAATCTTGAGGCAATGTTTCCTGTAGCGTGACACTTCGTCATAAGGGGAGTCGTACCGCTCTATCTCGACAATGTTATTTGCTTATATAAATGCCCCGTAGAGTATATAAATGTGGTGTTTTTATCGCATGTTCTCGCAGGTTTTGTGACTGTATTGATCTACAATCACTTTAAAATAACAGATGCGAAAAAATTATGTAAATTTTCACAATTTTAATTTCTTGAATTTTAAATATTATGGTAAATACTACTAAAGTAGAGCTACAACATTATATATGTGATGTGGCAAAAATTCATTGGTGTAGATTCAGAAGTTTCTGAGAAAAATGGGCATTTATGCTGAAAAAATTTCATTTTGAGGAAATTGCGTTTGAAGAAAAAATTTCAATATACAGCCAAGTGATAAATAAAAAATATGTTAGAATCTTCCTTGATGGTAGTCCTCACCTCCTCTTTTATCTTCCTCTCTAAGTGCTGTGCTCCTTCTTTTGGATCTGCCTTCATAATTCGCAGTTGGTCCATCAGACTTTTAGTGGTGTTGAAGCCTTTATGAATTCCAAGATGCTCCACTATCTGTGGTTTTCTAGAACAGCCATCATTAAAAGTAAGAACAGCATTAAAAAACCAAATTCAAAGACTGAACTTCCAACAAACAGAATCTAAAACACCGAGAATGGATAACTATTGTTGTCAAACGGAAGCATATTTATGGTTCGAAGAGATTCCTGCAAAGTACCGCTAGTGTAAGCAACTTACGAAACGGACAGTTCTCTACAAAACAATAGCAACCACAGCCTTCTAGACTATATAGTTCCAGAGAAAAATGCCAATATGCGAATTGATGGAAAATAAAATTCTCAGAAATGTCAGTGCATGATTATTCAAATATTTAAAGTAGAATAGAATATTTTAATAAAATCTACACAAAATTAAGCATAAACATACATATTTTCATTATTTTCATAAGAATAAAAATGTGAAATTTTATCTTTTGGGCGGTACGGCTCCCCTTAAATGGTAGTCTTTCTTCTGTATCGTAGTACTGCTTACTCGAAGGACACACTTGAAGACTTCCTGCAGTTTCGCTGAACACGTTGAAGTCTCTGTATGAAGAGGATGAAAAATGTTCTCGAAACCCAAACCTTCTGAAAGCTCTAAATCAGAAATGAAGTGTAAGCACGCACTCTGACCATAAACCAGAAACTGGAAGTCATCAAACGCATGGAGGAAGGTGAACCATTTATGGCACAAACAAAAGTATGAACTATTGAAATATGCTTCTCAATCGGTAACAACTGAAAAATTGGCTTCCAGGACAACTTAAAAAAAACTGGAACAATTAGATAGGTTATTGTACAAATGCTTCAGTGCACTATGTCAGCTGTTTTCGATTCATGTCTTAGCCTATGGCAGCAGTAACAGGTACCGCCCGATAGCCCGGCATTTTCGGTAATCCGGCACCGGGTAGATCCCGAACGTGCCGGAATATCGGACTTTTATTGTATGTATTTAATTATTGTTTAATTCAGGACGTTGGAGTAGACTTGGGTGGACGGAGAGGAGGGGAGAATGGGAAGGTGAAGGAGGAAGAGGATGCACATGGGAATGAGGAGAGGAGATAAGCTAACGTAAAACTGGACAAATAAATAGCCGGACGATGCAGGGATTTCAGCTGATCTTTTTATATGAAAACTGATAGCTGTGTGTTAGTATTACTAAAATTGCGCAAGTGTGTGAATGTTTTCATGGAGATGGTTTTTATAAACAGAAAGTAATAGTATGGCACATGGTAAAGGGTATCTGGCAATAAATATTGTTTTTCTTTGATCACCACGCAAGTTGACAAATTTGTTTCTCCTTCCCCTATGAGGAGATTAACAGACGAGGCGGAATGAACAGAGAGAAGAAGTGATGGAGCGACGGATGAGAGATGAGAGTGGGGATGAAGGAGATGGGATCGGAACACACACACACACACACACACACACACACACACACACACACACACAGAGAGAGAGAGAGAGAGAGAGAGAGAGACAGAGACAGAGACAGAGAGAGAGAGAGGAGGGGGGGCGGAGGGGACTGCGAAAATATATAATAAATAAAGACCCAAGCAATGTCGGGATTTCAGATGATGCGCGGTAAAATACTTTCGTGATTTGAGACTGATGTTGAATTCCTCGCCTTTTTAATGTAACTAATGACGAGGTGCTTAACCGAATCGGGGAGAGAAGGAGTTTCTGGCATATACTGAGTAAGAGAAGGAATAGATTGGTTGGACACATTCTGAGACATCAAGGAATTGTCAACTTAGCATTATAAGGAAGCGTGTGGGGCAAAAATCGTAGAGGGAGACCGAGGGACGAATACAGTAAGCAGATTCAAAAGGATGTAGGTTGCCGAACGTATTGTGAGATGGAGAGATTTGCACAGGACAGGGTAGCGTGGAGAGCTGCATCAAACCAGTCTGCGGACTGAAGACCACAACAACAACAACAGCAACTACAACATGTATATATGAGGCAGTGATGTTTCATTGTAACTTATGCTCGTAGACACTTTATAGCCGCAGAATTCCACTATCGAGGTAATGCGAGTCTCCGCAGTACCTTGTGACTTCTTTCACGTATAATCCACCTTCAATATACCAACAGCATCGTAACCAATCTATGCCACAAAATGAGGATCTGTCCGTGGAGACGCAAGTTTCGACACTCCATCCCTCTCCAGCTCAATCAACGTCGACAAAATCTTGGAAGAATGAATGATTAAATATACATTTTTTTAAGTTAGTCGTTTTCTGTACACTTATTTATATTATTGCCTTAAGGTTATTGCTAGTCGTTCTGTCGGAGTAATAGAGATCCTTTTCAGATTTTCAAGTGTCAGGCTGTCTTGTATTCTACCGACAAGCTCGTCAAAAGAACGTATAGACATACGAAAATATGTATAAAATTTGTCTTCGTCGTTGCAAAAATCGAAATACAGCGTGACGAACGCTCCTTTCATACAGATTTGCTCCATCATGTGATGTACGCAAAATCTTCTTCCGCGTGTGTACTTTCTCTTCTTGTATATCAGATAGGCTGAAATGACTTTAGATGGTAGCGAGCTCATATTTATCGATACCCTCAAACAGAACGAAGTGCTAGAGCGCGATTTCAGAGCACAGTGCACAGAAGTCTGCGTTCGTTCGACTCTGTGAAACCGCGCGCATCCGCCCAACTGTGTAGACCACTGACGCGGATCCGCCAATTACGCGCGGACCATCCGCGCGAGTGTGTAACGGCGTCGGCACACGGAGTGTGTGTCTCAACGTGTGCGGTCAACGCGGCGAGTCCAACGTGCTGCTGAACGCTCGGAGACGGCGCGCCCTGCGGATTATGGGTAGGAATAGGCCCGATGTATTCCTGCCAGTCGTAAGAGGCGACTAAAACGAGTCTCCACACGTTTCGGCCATGTATCTACGGTCGCCTATGTTGGTTTGACCCACCATCATCCAAATTGTTCCGAAGAGTGAACCACTTGAGGAAGGACACCTTACATGGTGCATCATAAAATTACATCCTTTGCACCCATTATCGATGGACTTAGGACTGCAGCGTTTATTAAGCTGTTGGGCAGGTTACCTCCTTTATGTTCACGCCATGTCCATTGTGCACTGACATCCATGCACCCTTCATCATAATGGTCTACACAGCACCAGAAAGCCAGGACGGTAGCCAGTCCATTGTGGTGGGGTCGTCATGTACCCTCTTGGCTGTAGCCCGCTGACAACATGGGGATCGCTCTACCGATGCCAGAGCTGAATCTTCCTCATGCAAGCCAAGGAGTAGATGCTTGTCTCTGCGGGGCATCAGGACTCCCAGCAACGATCACCCCACCAGGTGACGTTTGCTGCGGCTGGGTGGCGCCCGTAAGGAGAACCCCTAATCAGAGTGGGTGGCATTGGGGCGGATCACCCGCAATGAAGAGACCAAAGTCAGGTTTGTTGTTGGACATACAAACGCCGCCTCGAAGCCAGGAAAGTTTATGCCTTAGTGTACGACCCCCAAATGTTCCCCTCCCTGACCACGCCATGGGAGATGGGAGGAACGTAGGGCCACAAGACAGTGTGATCAGTATGCTCCACGATATCTTGTTTGCAGCAGAACTGATGGGGACTTCCTCAGCGACCAAGCCTCAGAGAATGTAGGGGATAGGTTTGAGGACGTGGAGTCAGTGTCGAAAATGCACAACGGTTCTGTTTTGATCCGCATAGTCACAGGCGCTCCTCCCATGTGAGAAAACTGCATGACGTTGCAGTAACCATTAGGCCCCATAACTCTCTCAACATGATCCAGGGTCTTATTTTCCACAGTGATTTGCTGCTCCAGACCGACGATGAGTTATGTGCCAATCTTGAACGCGAGGGGTTCATTTCATATGGCGTGTACATATGGGGCCAAAGGATAACATGGTTGCCACTGGGGCGTTCATCTTGGCCTTTGAGGGTGTTACACTGCCCGAAAAGTTCAAGGTGATGGTGTACCACTGTGATGTGAAACCCTATGTTCCTCCCCCTATGAGGTGCTTCAAATGCTGGAAGTTTGGCCACATGTCATCTCGATGTACTTTCAGCGCTACATGTAGTGACTGCAGGCGTCCAGTACACCCAGACGCTCCATGTACACCACCTCCCATCTGCGTAAATTGTGGCCAGTACCATCCTCCCTGCTCGTCATCATCCTTCATCAGGAGCGGAAAATAATAGAATACTAGACCCTGGACCGGCTGATATATACTGAGGCGAGGAAGAAATTTCAGAGGTTGCACCCTGTAACGATTGATAACTCATTTGCAGTGCTCACGTCGTCGTCACCCTCTTTGGCGATGACAGTATTCCCTGACATACTTTTCTGTGGGCCCCCAGGGCCACCAACCTACGCCTGCCCCCACGTTGGTTGGGGCCTCTCGTCCTTCTGCTGCTCCCAAAGCTACTACTTCAGGGGCACCCACTACCCCTGTGCCGGAGAAACACTAGCCTTCTCCGGCTGCCCTCAATTGGAAGGGGTCCCTCAGGACACTCCCTTCTCAGCGATCTACCGGTGTTGACAACAATACAGTCCAGCAGCCACCAACACCGCTGGCTGCTGGACGCTCGTTCTTCCTCAGCCCCTGCAACTGAGGCTGAAAAGCCCTCCCCACCAGCAAAGCCCCCGAGGGAGAGGAGGACCAGGAATAAAAAAGACAAAGAAACGACCCCCCTCCACCTCCACCTCTACTTCTGAGGACGAGGTGGAGATTCTTGCATCTCGTAAGGACCTTGCTCTCGGGGACGCCTCTGAAAAAATGGATACCGATGTCGACAAAGCTCCATCGGTCCATGCAAGCGATACTTAGGTATGATCCACCTCCTCGTTTCTTTCATGTCTTCCTGGCACTTTAACAACGATATCCTCCAGTGGAACTGCAGCAGTTTTTCCCCCACCTGGCTGAGCTATGGCAACTTTTGAGTATGACACCTGCTTTCTGCATTGCTCTCCAGGAAACCTGGTTCCCAGCAAGGCGGACCCCAGGCCTCCACTGCTACAGGGGATACTACTGTAATCGTAGCACATATAACAGGGTCTCAGGTGGTGTGTGTGTGTGTGTGTGTGTGTGTATGTCCTCACCTCTGTATATAGTGAACCTGTGCTCCTTAGGACACAATTAGAAGCAGTGGCTGTCAGGGTGAGGACGACATAGGAGATAACTGTCTGCAGTATCTACCTCCCACCAGATGGTGACGTATCCCTGAACGTTTCGGCTGCACTCATAGCTCAACTGCCCACACCTTTCTTACTGTTGGACGACTTAAATGTCCACAGTCCCTTGTGGGGTGGTTCTACGATCTATGGCCGTGGCAAGGTTTTCGAGGATTTACTAACTCAACTCAACTTCTGCCTCTTAAATACAGGTGCCCCCACACATTTTAGTGTGGCGCATGGCACATTTTCGGCCTTTGATTTATCCATCTGCAGCCATGGCCTTCCATCTGTTCACTGGAGAACAGATGACCTGTGCAGCAGTGACCATTTTCCCATTTTCTTGTCACTCCAACAACGTGAGTCCCCAACACGCCCACCCATGTGGGTTCTGCACAAGGCTAAATTGGAAGACTATATTTCTGCTGCCATCGTTGGCCCTCCCCCACTCGAGAACATTGCTGTGGCGGTCGAGAGCGCACCCCTCTCAGGAGCACCTTAGCAATTTTAAACGGCTTCGCGCTCGTGCTCGCCAGCTAATCAGAAGACGGAAACAGGAATGCTGGGAGAGATACGTCTCCTCTATTCGACAGGTACCTCAGCCTCACAGGTCTGGAGTAAAATCAGGCGGCGAAAGGGATATTACAGACACCAGCAGGAATCCCTGGGATCTCCACACTTGCAGAGATGTTTTCCGAGCATTATGCTCGTGCCTTTGCCTCTGCAAGTTATCCACTGGCCTTCCGTACATTGAAGGAGCAGGTAGAACGCCAGCCCCTCTCCTTTACTACCCGCCGCTCTGAATCTTACAACACTCCTTTTACTGAGTGGGAGCTCCTCAGTGCTCTTACACAATGTCCTGACACGGCGTCTGGACCCGATAACACGGCGTCTGGACCCGATAACATCCATAGCCAAATGCTGAAGCGCCTCTCAGCAGACAGTCGGCGTGATTTTCTTCCGGTCTATAACCGTATTTGGTGTGATGGTGTTTTCCCGTCACAATGGCGAGAGAGTATCATCATCCCGGTGCTTAAAGCCAACAAACATCCTCTTTCCCTAAATAGCCACCAGCCCATTAACCTGACTAACGTTCCATGCAAACTGTTGGAGCGAATGGTCTGTCGGCGGTTTTATTGGATTCTTGAGACTCGGGGCTTACTGACCCCATGCCAGGGCGGTTTTCGGCAGGGTTGATCTACCACCGACAATCTGGTGTACATCGAGTCGGCAATCCACACAGCCTTTCCCAGGCGCAACCACCTTGTTGCCGTCTCCTTTGATATGCACAAATCATATGACACAACCTGGTGACGACACATCCTCAACACTGGGGCCTCCAGGGCTCCCTACCGGTTTTTATCCAGAATTTTTTAGCTGTCGGTACCTTTCGTGTCCAAATTGGTGCCTCCCTGAGCACCTCTCATAACCAGGAATGTGGGGTTCCTCAGGGCTCTGTTTTAGGCATTCCATTATTTTTAGTTGCCATCAACGGTTTAGCAACAGCGGTTGGATCGTCAGTATCTCCTTCTCTTTACGCTGACGAATTTTGTATCTCTTTTAGTTCCTGCAGCACCCAAGTTGCCGAGCGCAGGTTGCAAGGCACTATTTGGAGGCGCAGACCTGGGCGCTTTCCCATGGCTTTCTGTTTTCTGCCATCAAGACCAGAGTGATGCACTTCTGTCGGCGCCGGACTGTTCACCTTCACCCTGACCTTTATCTCAACAACAAACTACTTACCGTAGTAGAAACCCAACAGATTTTAGGATTGGTCTTTGACGCCAGGCTGACGTGGCTACTCCACATTCGTCAGCTGAAACAGAAGTGCTAGCGCCGTCTTAAACTTCTCCGTCACCTGGGCCATACGATCTGGGGTGCTGACCGCTCGACGCTGTTGCAGCTTTACATGGCGCTGGTGCAGTCCTGTCTCGACTTAGGGTGCATTGCCTATGGGTCTGTGTCACCTTCGGCACTGCATCTACTGGACCCCATTAACAACTGTGGGATTCGCATCACGACGGGTGCCTTCCCCACCAGTCCAGTGAACAGCTTACTAGTAGAGGCTGGGGGACCCACCTTTGGGGGTCCGCCTCCAACACCTGCTCGCGGCTTATGCAGCCAAAGTATATTGCTCCCCAGGCCACCCAAACCATCGTCTCCTCTTTTCTGATGTGGTCGTCCGCCCCCATCAGCGACGCCCAGGATCAGGTCATACGATCGCCTTTAGAGTTCGGTCCCTCCTGCTTGAGCTTGAGTCTTTTCCCCTTCCATCTCCATATCGGATCCACGCACGTACACCTCCGTGGTGCTTGCCAAAGCCGTCTACTCGGCTGGACTTGGCCCATGGGCCAAAGACTCAGTTCCCCTGGAGGCGCTCCGCCATCACTTCTCGGCTGTCGTAGCGGAGTTCCATGGTTATGAGCTGATCTACACGGATGGTTCTATGGTTGATGGCCGCGTGGGATTTGCCTATATTCATGGTGACCGTGTGGAACAGCATTATCTGCCGAATGGCTGAACTGTTTACACTGCAGTGCTGCTGGTCATTCACCGAACTCTCGTGCATGTCCGGTTCTGCTCAGGTGAGTCTTTTCTTATTTGCAGCGACTCCCTGAGAAGCCTTAGAGCTCTGGACCAGTGTTACCCGCGGTCTCCCCTGGTGTTGGCCATACAGGAGACGCTTTGTGCTGTTGAACTGTCTGCGCGATCGGTTGTGTTCATTTGGTCTCTGGGTCATGTGGGTATCCTGAGCAATGAACGTGTTGACAGGCTTGCCAAGCAGGCTGTCGGTGTGTCCATTCTGGAGATCGGCCTCCCGGTTTCTGATCTCCGTTCACTGTTGCGCCATCGGGTGCATCGGCTTTGGGATGCTGAGTGGCGTAGCCTGAGCATGCTCAACAAACTCCGGATTGTCAAGGAGACCACAGCAGGGTGGCGTTCCTCCATGCCGACGTCTCGCCGGGACTCAGTGGTGCTGTGTCGGGTCCGCATTCTCCATACGTAGTTCACCAAAGCATTGGCCATACGTAGCTCACCCATGGACATCTTCGTGGTGAGGACACGTCCCAATGTCAGTGTGGCTACCGTTTGATAATAGTCCACATCTTAGTGGATTGCTCTGATTTAGCCGCCTTGCGGCGGAGTTTTAACCTCTCTGACCTTTGATCAGATGTTTTACGTGACGATGCTTCAACAGCAAATTCAGTTTTAAGTTTTATTCGAGCAGGGTTTTTTATCATTCTCTCTAACTGGATATTTACTTGTGCTGCCGACTGGTCGAATTTTCCTTTTTTACTCCTATGGTCGGTCAACCACAGACATCGGCTTCTTTGTTTTATTTCCTTTTGTTGTAAGGTGTCTTTGTGTGTTCGTCTGTTTTCGTTTTGTTTCTTGTAGATTTTGTTGATGTTTTCTGGACTCAGTGGGCTTACCGTCCCTCTTTGCAAACTTAAACTCTGGGCGCATTTCTTTCACGTACTCGGTTTAACTTTTGATGCTTGGTGATGGAATGGGAGACCGATGACCATTGCAGTTTTGTCCCCCTTAAACATCCAAACAACAACAACAATCGGAGACGGCGCGACTTGTGCATACGGGACGTGCGCCTCAACGAGATACACGCGACTGCAGCGCGCTCCAGCGACAGTTGTCGACAGCATCAGGTTCTAGAATCACAAAAGAGTGGAATTCCTGCTTTACCTCTATTAAATTGCTTATTTTTGCTTATTTCTGCCCTTGTGCATAAGTTCATTATGTTCTGTGATACAGGACTACATAAGTAACAATAAAATATCTATGATCATAAGACTCTCATAAAAGTTGCATGTTATATCAATAAGTGCAGCGAAGTATAAAATTTTGATGACAAACTGTGCTATATGAAATTAGAAAAGGCCTTCACATGAGACAAATGTTATTGCAGCAGTATTGCTTTTTAGTAAAACTAAAGGTCATTTTTCCACAGTCGATGTTACTGTTCATTAGAAGAATGTTAACAAAGCATGAAATGCACTCCTCGGACGATTCGTACTTTAAATAGTATGGAATATTATGCAGTATACTTCAATGAAATTTATAGGAAACTGTTTGAGTCTATCAAAAAACTTGAATACAAGAAGAAAAAATACACTACTGGTAAATATGTCGGATGCTGGCATGTAATTACAACAAATGTGTAAAGAACAATTCGTGTTGATAGATCTTCAGTCCGCCTTGCCTTGAAACGGCAGATTACTGTAATAAATTTTTAACCACATATAAAACGTCTCTAGTTACTTATTCTAACAAATAGTACCACTATTGCCGGATTTTGTGAGATTCTCAATTTATTCCATTATTTTACTTACTTTGAACTGTAATACATTCATAAGACCTACGTTATGTACATAAAACCCATGAAATACGACGGGCAATATGGCGTCTTCACCTCTCTACCGAAAAGAGCTGCCCCCCCACTCCGGATAGACACGTGGTGTGACGTCGGTGGCGTTCTCCCACCTTATACGTGACCGTTCAGACGCACGCCGAGAATGTCTGCCATGTGACTACGTAAACTTTCCCGGCGTAATGATTGATAATATTCTCCTCAATCACAATAGCGAGACGCAGAGGCAACCATTTGTGTCTCGTCATACTTCATTTTATGTCCCTCACTAAGACAATGCTGAGCTACTGCAGATTTCTCTGGCTGAAGCAATCTTGTGTGTCGGTGGCGTTCAGTACATCGATTTTGTATTGTTCGGATTATCTGTCCGATGTAAAAATTCCCACAGTGACAAGGAATTTTGTATACGCTGGGTTTTCTCAATCCTAAGTCATCCTTCACGGAGCCCAGGAGCGCTCTAACCTTGGCAGGTAGACGGAATATACATTGGATGTCATGTCTTTTTAAAATTCTTCCTATTCTTGAAGAAATGCTTCCAGCGAACGGTAGGAAAGCCAGCGATTTGCAAGTTTCTTCTTGTTGTTCCCGCGACGGTCCAAACTGGAAAGCACGGCAGATCTGTTGGTCTGTGTAACCATTCTACTTGAATACCGTTATCAGATGGTCCAACTCGTCAGACTTTCAGCGTGTGAAATGGCAAAAGCTGTTTTTGTTAGCGTACGCAGGACACTAGTGTGCTGGTAAGGTGGATGACAACTTGTTGCATGCAAGTAGCGGTCCGTGTGCGTGGGCTTTCTGTAAACACTATGTCCCAATGTTTCGTCACCCTTTCTGTACACCATGACATCTAAAATGGAAGCTTTACATCTCTCGCCACCTCCATAGGGACCTTAATGCTGGGATGGAGGCAGTTAAAATGGTCCAGAAAACGGTTCAGAGCATCTCTCCCATGTGGTGTCGTGTCCTACATAGGAAAGAGGGAAGAGGTAGCAAGGCCAGTCTGCATATCCCGAGCGGAAAGGAATGATTGCAGAGAGGCAGTACAGGCATCTACTAGAGATGCGGATTTCGGGACTCGAGAGGAAACTTGTTTAGGAAACTTTATGGAACTCCTAGGTACCTTGCATTGAATTTATTGCATCCCATACTAAGTCTACTACTCTGGGGTTAGTTATTTAAAAAAAAACAAGAAGTATAAATCGTTTGCCACAACAGAAGCCAGTAATTACGTTCCCTAGCAACATTTCCTAGACAGATGCACTCCCGGCGAGAAACAGACTGTCATGGAGCACCCCGAGGCCGACGGCGATAATCACGGGCTGGCGCCCGACTCGTCTGACTGAGAACTCCCTTCTTGATCCAAAAACCGGCCGGTGTGGGCGCACCTCTTTTCCCCACTTTCCGACAGTTAACAATTTCATATTGGCCGCTGCTTGGTTCAACCAATCTAAATTGTGGCTTGCCCTCTCTCTGAGTCCTCTAGCGAACCAAGTTTCAGCCCTGTCCTTTCTGCCATTCCCCGGGTGGGGAGGTGGCTTGTTTGTGCACTAACAAAATCCATACTTGGTAGCAACATTGTTCAGCTGAAAGTAAAACGTCACGACGCTACCCAATATGGGCAACAACAACAATGTTTTACGTCAGTTGGCCACGCCTTAGGGGAGCTACTAACTTGCAGTTTTTCTTCTTTACCCTCTCACTGTAACCTCGTGAAACCACTGACATTGCTGTTCCCAAGTGACTGGTATCAACTTTGCTACGTACATTAAAACGTACCTGTTGGCCACCAAGTACTAATGTAACGTCTTACAACAGCGTCTAGACGCTATATGAAGTTACGCCCATCTTCTCCGAAAGGTAACCTCCACCCTGGGACGGTGGCCGAGGGCATCAGCAGTTCGCTAGGAGATTTCTTTAGTGCCTACATCCCGTAAGATATACCTGTCTGTTTTAGCCTGTTATCTGCAATGGTCTCTTTTTCTCAGCCTGGAGTGCCTCTCTGTGGCTCACACAGCCTCTCAACAATTCCAACAGTAAAATCAATAAATGACAGTGGCCATACTATGAAAGTATCGTCAACGTACCTCCAAAAACATGTAGGTTTTAAAAACGAGGTTTTCAACGCCATGTCCCCAAAATCTTCCATAAATAAATTGGCGACTATGGGGGAAAATGGGCTCCCCATAGCCACTCCGTCAAGTTGTTCAAAATATTGTCTGGTATGCTCGATAGCAGCAATATTGTAGAAAGGGGAGAAGAAGTAGATGAGGATGAAATAGGAGATACTATACTGAGAGATGAATTTGACAGAGCACTGAAAGACCTAAGTCGAAACAAGGCCCCTGGAGTAGATGATATTCCCTCAGAGCTACTGAAGTCTAGGGAGAACCAGCCATGACAAAATTGTTTCACCTGGTGTGTAAGATGTATGAGACAGGTGAAGTACCCTCAGACTTTAAGAAAAATGTTATAATCCCCATACCAAAGAAAGGAGGCGCAGACAGGTGTGAAAACTATAGAACCATCAGTTTAATAAGTCATGGTTGCAAAATATTAACACGAATTATTTACAGAAGGATGGAAAACCTGGTAGAAGCCGATCTTGGGAAATATCAGTTTGGGTTCAGGAGAAATGTAGGAACACGGGAGGCAATACTCACTTTACGGCTTATCCTAGAAGATAGATTAAGAAAAGGCAAACATACATTCCTAGCTTTTGTAGATTTGGAGAAGGCTTTTGACAATGTTGATTGGAATAAACTCTTTCAAGTTCTGAAGCAAGCAGGAGTAAAATATAGGGAGCGTAAGGTTATTTACAACTTGTACAAAAACCAGACAGCGGTTGTCAGAGTTGAAGGGCATGAAAGGGATGCAGTGGTAGGAAAGGGAGTAAGACAGGGTTGTAGCCTTTCTCCAATGTTATTCAATTTGTACATTGAGCAAGCTATAAAGGAAAGCAAGGAGAAAAAAAAAGTTCAAATGTTCGTTAAGCTTAAGGGACTTAACTACGGGGTCATCAGTCCCTAAACTTACAAACTACATATGAACTACCTACAACTAAGGACGGCACAAATATCCATGCCCGAGGGGGATTCGAACCCCCGACCGTAGTGGCCGTGCAGACCGTGACTGAAGCGCCTCAGTCCCCTCGGCCACCGCGGCCGGCCAAGTAGAAATTTGGTGAAGGAATTAAAGTTCAGGGGGAAGAATTAAAAACATTACGTTTTGCCGACGACATAGTAATTCTGGCAGAGACAGCAAAGGATCTGGAAGAGCAGTTGAACGGAATGAACAGTGTGCTGAAAGGTGCATATAAGATGAACATTAACAAGAGCAAAACTACGGTAATGGAGTGCAGTCTAAGAAAATCAGGTGATGCTGAAGGAATTAGATTAGGTAACGAAGCAATAAAGGAGGTAGATGAGTTTTGTTACTTGGGCAGTAAAATAACAAATGATGGTCGCAGTACAGAGGATATAAAATGCAGAATGGCAATGGGTAGAAAAGCGTTCTTGAAAAAGAGAAATTTGTTAACTTCGAATATTAATTTAAGCATAAGGAAGTCCTTTCTGAAGGCGTTTGTGTGGAGTGTTGCCTTGTATGGGAGTGAAACATGGACGATAAACAGTGCGGACAGGAAGAGGATAGAGGCTTTTGAAACGTGGTGCTACAGAAGAATGCTGAAGATTAGGTGGGTAGATCGCGTAACTAATGAGGCGGTACTGAACAGAATTGGGGAGACAAGAAATTTCTGGCATACCTTGACTAAAAGAAGGGTTAGATTGGTAGGGCACATTCTCAGACATCAAGTGATTGTGAATTTAGCGTTGGAGGGAAGTGTGTGGGGTAAAAACCGCAGAGGAAGACCAAGATATGGATACAGTAAGCAGATTCAGACAGATGTAGGGTGCCGTTCTTATGTGGAGATGAAGAGGCTTGCTCAGGATAGGGTATTGTGGAGAGCTTCATCAAACCAGTCTCCGGACTGAAGACCACAACAACAACATGCTCGATGCTGTCCGACACGTTGGGAAATCCTCGCCAACGTGCGGTTCGCACGCTGTGACGCCAGAAGCTCGCCGCGCTGGCCACACTCGTTCAGACGGCCTCAGCAGCAGCGTACCATCGCGACCAGCGGCCAGCTGCCCCCGCGCTGCGCTGCGCTGCGGCCTCAGCTCGGCCTGGCCCGGCCTGTCGCCTCGCCCACGGTACGCCGCCGCTAGCAGCCGCCGTCCGCTCTCCGGCCTTGTTCCCGCTCGGCAGATCGCTATCGCTGGCCGCGGCTCTGTCGCCCGCCGCTCAATGAGCCACACCGACAGCCGACAGCCGGCCAGCCGCGTTTCACAACGCCAATGCTGCCGACACTGATCGCTGAGCGCAGTTATAAACGGCCGTGTTCCACTGCCATCCTCCCGTCATTAAGCCCGCGTCTCCAATCCACAACAAACTGATACTTTTAGAAATGTGCGCGACAGTAACAGCCAACACTACTTGAATTAAAGGCCGTTTCGCCAGCTGTGATGTAAGAATAAGCCGTAAACAGTCCGACAGTTAATCACCTACACGTGCAGTGCTTCTGTCACCGGGCGTATAACTTACTGAAATATGGCGCTACCAGTACATCAATAAATTGACACACTGTCGGCCATTAAACTGACGTACACCTACCAGCAACGAAAAATTTATTTCTTTGCTTTTTGTCACATAAATCTGTTCAAGGAAGTCATAACATTAATACGAAATTTACAGTTCTGGTCTTAAATAATGACTGTAGACGGTGGCACCTGAAACTTACATAATTCAAAACGTACTTCGTCACTGAACTGCACAAAATAAAAACCATTTATGCACGCAGCCATAAACGATGGCAACAGGCAGTACATATTTTCATAACTATAACTCTGATGTTACCTTGTCTATCATCCATTAAAATAAAATCGAAAACTGAAATACCATCAACTTCTCACAAAGCATCCTTCAAGCCAGGCAACCGGTCACATGTACCCGGCGCATGATATGGTGCAGCAAGGTTCTAGTGATACATCCGTTGTAGAATATTATAAAAACATCATTACTTTCAAATCCCACCAGTACTTATCATCATATATATTCTGTCTCCCTTTCGCTCTCCCCCCCCCTCTCTCTCTCTCTCTCTCTCTGTCGTGTCTGTCTCTCACTTATCTTGCTTTTCCATCTCCTGCCTCCCCACTCTCGGCCCATCTCATCCGCCTCCTCCACTTCATCACCTAGGTTTCTTTCTGTTCATTCCGCCTCTTCTGTTCGTATCTTCACACGGGAAAGAGAAACATTTCTCAACTTACGTGGTGATCAGTGAAAAACACTGTCAATGTTTATTGCCAGGTATCCTTTCCCATGCACCATAATTCTACTTTCGGTTTATAAAAATATTCTCCATGAAAACATTCAAACACTTGTGCAAATTGAGTTTTGGTGAGACTAACACCCAGCTATCAGTTTTTATATAAATTTATTTATCATATGGCAGTGCACATCATTTAGCAGGTCTTATACAACTAAACATACAAAAAATACAAAAATGTGTAAAGCATACAAGAATACAAAAGAGACATAAAACAAGGTATAAAAGAAGCATACAGCACATAAAGAATAAACTAACACAGTCAGATACAAACATCAAGGTTGCGTATGTAGTCTATTGCGGCGTCTTTTGCCGTCAGGAAATCGGAGACGTTCCCATCGTACGCTCTCATCTCTCAGTCTTCTATTATGTGGCGTATAGTTTGCCTACCGGCGCCGCAGTCGCAGTTGGTGGGGTGTAATGCTAGTTCAGCTCCCCGTGGTGCACCCCGGATAGCGTTGTAAAACGTGAACTAAATGAACCAGCGCTAACTGGCAACCAGACAATCAGAACGATCTCCTGGCTATTAAAGGCACATCCGACATCCTTTTATATAAAAAGATCAGCTGAAACTCCTAAACTTCCGGGCTATTTATTTGTCCACTTTTATGTTAGCTTATCACGTGCCCTCCTTCACATACGCATCCTCGTCCTCCCTGAACTGCCCATTCGCCCACTCACATTATACAACCCCCCACCCCCCCTGTTCGTCCACCTAAGTGTCCCCTCCTTCTGAATTAATCACTGGTACGCGTAAATCACAGCAAAATTAAGTTTAAAGTTTGTTGCAAGTCGCTAAATTTAAGGTACTAAACTTATCAGTCCCTAGGTTAATTGCAATACTACACACAAACCCACGGAAACTGCTTTATATAATTATTAGCTGAAAACCCGGCGTTTACCGGGTAATTATTTATTCCTACCTTGAGTTAGTACCTCTATCTCTTCTCTCTCTGTCCATCTCCTTTTTTTCAAGAAACATGTTATTTATCGGAGAATATATATTGAAATAAGGCTGTCTTGCGTATTATACAAAATTATAAGTGCAGTATCCAAACAAAGAAAGATAGTAATCAAAATACAAATGACATAAAATTTGTACGGTCTCATATTTATTGAGTTATATGTTGTATAATTATATAATTTGTCAGGAAAATATTCATTTGTATGAGTGTTGTACGTCTGTAAAATCTGTTGCGAATACAATTAGTAGTAGAGAAGTAATAGAATAAAACTTGATGCGTGATGGGGCGGTTTTCCATGAACGTTATTGTTTATGTGCTCATATCTCATGAACTGCGTGTCGTACTGTGTCGTATTGTGATACAATTTCGAAGACACATTCAGCTATATGTGTGTATACCGTCTGTAAAATTTCCTGCGGCTACAATTTTTAGCGTAGAAATTACAAATTGTTGCGTCATACCGAATGCCGTAGTTTTAGTCCATGAACAGCGCAAAAGTAGTAAGCGAGAAACTTTTTTCCCTTCATGATTTTACTGTCTTTGTCAACGAGAAAAAGTATGAAAAAGCTGTGAAACTAACTTTAAAGTTCGTTGGAAATCGCTAGGTACTCTATTCTCTTACAGCATTTGAATAAAGGCCGCATCGCATTATGTGGCAGTTTTTTGCAACTTCTATTGTTTATGACGTTATATCTTCTGAACCATGTATGTGGTTCTTACCATTGCAGCAATCGGTACGTCACGGTAAGGAACATGTGTACCAAATTTGGTTTAAATCGTTTAGGAGGAAATGTGGAACACTGTCGTGTGATGCAGCAGTTTTCGCGCTTCTTATTGTTTATGACGTCATACCTCCGGAACTCAACAACAACAACAACAACATTAGTTTAATAGCAATAACAATAGATTAGGTAATGAGACAATAAAAGTAGTAGATGAATTTTGTTATTTGGGTACCAAGGTAACTTCTCACGGCCGAAGTAAAGAAGATATAAAATGCAGAATGGCTTTGTGAAGAAAAGCGTTTCTAAAGAAGCGAAACTGGTTAACATCCAATATTAATTAAAATGTTAGGAAGTCCTGAAAGCATTTGTCTGGAGTGTAGCATTGTATGCGAGTGAAACGTGGACGATAAGGAGTCCAGATAAAAAGATGATAGAAACTTTTAAAATGTGGTGCTACAGACGAATGATGAAAATTAGACGTTTAGATCACGTAACTAATGAGAAGGTGCTTAACCGAATAGGGGAGAAAAGGAGTTTCTGGCATATCCTGACTAAGAGAAGGGATAGATTGGTTGGACAAATTCTGAGACATCAAGGAATTGTCAACTTAGCAATAGAAGGAAGCGTGTGGGGTAACAATCGTAGAGGAAGTCCGAGGGACGAATATAGTAAGCAGATTCAAAAGGATGTAGGTTGCCGAACATATTCTCAGATGAAGAGACTTGCACAGGACAGGGTAGCGTGGAGAGCTGCATCAAACCAGTCTGCGGACTGAAGACCACAACAACAACAACACCTCCGGAACTATGTGTTGTACGTGATCCTTACACTTACGGCGACCGTCCTCATGGATTGAAGCTTACGTGTACGAAATTTCATAAAGATTGCAACAAAACTGTACCTTTGTATGCAATACGTAATCACAAACACATAGGCACTCTGCTTTATATATAAAGACCGAAGTATCTGACGTTTACGATGTCTCCTTGCTGCATGTTTCAAATGTGAAGCAACTGGCAATCCAATTTTGTTTTGACCACGTTTTCCACAACCTGCTAACAGTCATCTTGAGGATATCAATCGCGCATTGGAAAGAAGAGCGAGAAGCGGGTTCAAACAGTAGCGGGATGGTAAGTCTTGAATATGGTAATCTGCTCCAACTGGATGGGGGATGTAGTTTTGCTTTGTACGTAAGTGGATTAAACGGAAACTGGGATCAAACCAATCTCTGGACAAAAGACCGTAACAGCGACGAAAAATACGAGATTTCAAAGGAATACCAGAGAGATTTTTTTAATTTAAAATAGGTATACGGGGCCACGCTTCGCTGTGACTCAGTGACGGTAAATGAAAGAAATTATTATGAGTATAGACTCACCGAGAAAATATGTGAATACTTTGCTATGCGTCGCTGAGGCTACATGGAATGAAGAAATACTCAAATACACGATTAGTCAGAAAAACTTTTATTGTCAGTGGACACAGTAACTTTCGTTTTTCCTTCCCAGCACAAACAAAGAGATAAAATGGTTTCCAGACTTTGAACGATGCGGTGGATAATTACCGTTGAGAAAAGCAATCATTTTCCACATTCTGTCCATGTACTCCCCATCCTGCTTTCATTCACCTAATCATCCTCTTATATCCTATTCTGCTCCCTCTCTCCTTACCCAGGCTCTCTCAATCGCGCTATCCTCTTCGGTCTAGGTTCCATCTCCTCCTATCTCTCTCTCTCTCTCTCTCTGTTTTGTGTTTATCTTGTAGTAGCTGTTCAAAATAAGGAATTGTAAGATAGGAAAGGAACTTGTGGTATCGGTCGCAAATGGCCAGAAAGTTAAGCATAATAAAGAAGCCAATAAGGAAATCTATTTATTGCCCCCTTTACTACCATGTTACGATAGTCACTGCTGATAGTTGTGGGATTGTAGGTGATCAGTATATGTATGTTACTGAAAATGCAACCATTAAAACATGAAAGTTCCTAGGATGGTGTTTCCCGAAATATTGTTCCATTTGTGTGTTACTTCCAGCATAACATTTTATGGGTACTTACATGTTTTCCCTCATTTGTTTACTTAGTCTCTGAAATATCCGAGGTTTGTTGTTTGTCAAGCTTAAGGGACTTAGCTGCGGGGTCATCAGCCCCTAAACTTACAAACTACTTATGAACTACCTTATACTTAAGACGGCAAAACATCCATGCCCGAGGGGTGATTCGAACCCCCGACGGGGAACAGCCTCGCGCATCGTAGCATAGCGCCTCAATGCGCTCGGCCGTTCCGCCGCGGCTATCCGAGGTTTAATTTAGTTAATGGTGCAATGTTGATGATGTATCTCACAGATACAACGCAGCTACCAACTTTCCTCTAGTGACGTGACCATTGAAGTGTTAACTATGAGTTGGCCAATCAGGTTTGGCGCACGTGATACTGTTCATACGTTACTGCCTCTAGCCGAAGCCTGTAACTCTGTGCTGCCAGCTGATACTGTTCCTGAAATATTTTATTACTGCAGGGCTCATAGTTAAGGAGATATGTCGTCAAGAAGGTAGATGAAAACTGAACTGATACGGATACAGAATAGGGTAAAAGACGGTGCATAGAGGGAAGGAATACAATCACACACAGGCAGCAACGGGAACCAACGTTTGTGAAGTATAAATGAAGAACATTGTTATTTAATTCAAGTATTTCGCAAATCAAGATGACGGATTTTCGTGTCATATTGTCGCGTTGCAATGGAAGCAGGCTTGACTTCGAAGGCAACTAAACACAGCACTTATATTGAAAGCACGTTTATTACGAACTCAACATACACGCAGCACTGACTGCCTCTCAGGCAGAGTGCTCTGCTATTTATACACAGACAGAATTTACCAGAAATTAGAAGAACAGTTAACATAAGAAACAAGTAGAATTTACAAGTGAACATAAGAAAGATGTAGAACCTTCTGGAATTGTAAATGACAAAGAAATAAATTTTTGCCGGTGGGCGGGATTGAACAGGCGACCTTCTGCTCCGCAGTCCGTGACGCTATCCCCTGCGCCACGCCGGCAGTTGGTGTTAGTGGTCTCTCGCGGCAATATTCTTCCGTACCAATGTTCAATGCCAGGACACTATGAGCGCTACCGGCGTTTTCTGTCTATATGTCGTAACATGAGGCATCGCTTACGATTTTTTGTTCTGTGTTCAGTATCCTCCAAGCTATAGAAATTAAACTGCAGAGTTTCAACAATTGTCACAGAATACATATAGGCTAAAATTTTCGGAACATTTCGTAGTTAAGAGGTGGAAAACTTCAAAGATTTGTTTTCGACTGTTTGCGAACAGTGGGGTGTTTTTATTTGTGGAGATGATGTCCTGACTTTGACATTCAAATCCTTTAAGTATGACAAAAGTAGTTGAGTGACAACCGAAACGAACCCTTCATAGAACAAAATTATACGGATATTTGCACCGACAAACTTAAACATGTTCCCATGCTAATAGATTAGTTCCAACCTCTGGAAAAGTTCGCACAGGAATTGTCCTGCTTTAACGAACTGATCGATGCCGGTATGACTCACGACCCGTCCTGCAACGGAACGTGCGCTGTTTTGCAACTTCCTGGTAAGTCACACTTTTTCCGAACAGGCACTCGAACCAGGAACCGCACCTTTCACGGCCGGATGAACATCAAGGTCAAATGGCCATTTCCCAAGAGGGAACTAGTTTCCGAAATTCATGGTTTCCGCGTTCCGAAGCCACCGTCCGCGCAACACTGGTGACGAATGGGTTGCATAACTGGGTAGGGTACTAGACACAGGCCCCCAGGAAACATTGACGCCTCTGGTCTTAAACTGTAAAAGATTCCACAGCGCAATATAAGCACGTTACCAACGTAAGTTCTTTCTTGAATAATAATTTTGCGTTTGCATAAAGTAGCAAAGTATGAGGAAATGCAAAAAACTATATAATTCTTTAACTTTGCACACTTACGTACAGTAGTTTATCCGTAAGTACATTCAGTGTGTTTGCCGTCTAACACAGAAAGTTTCTCTCTCTCCTTCTCCCCTCCCTCCCTCTCTCTCTCTGTCTCTCTCTCTCTCTCTTTGATACGTACTATCCCTTAAAATAAGTTTTCCTTGTAACACCCTGAAGTTTGATTGACAATAGAATGGTAGTATAGGTCAAGAAGTTCAGCTATTTATCTGGTGATGTCACGACGTAGTAAAGGTGAAGTTTGGGATATCGTACGTGGAACAATAAAGTGATACGTGAAAATAAAACAAGAAAATAAACAAGACTTTAATATTAGAGGACAATGAACGTCCCAATTTTTATTTACGAAAGTTAATCTTAGTTTAAAAAAGAAATTCCAAGAAATACGCACTCTAGCGATAGAGATGATGGGATGAGTTTGGGATGAATTGAATAGTCTTTATTTACGAGCTTCGATAGTTAAAACAAGTAAATCTAAGGAAGTGGAAAGGATCTAAACGAAAACAGAAAAAGCGCAGTAAGTATAACTCTTCAGCTAAGATGATTTAATACAGAAGAAGACCAAGAAAGAACAAAAAACCGAAGGTTCAGTATTTGAAGAGAAGATGATACTGGTGATAATAATTGCGTTGAACTGTAAATTATTGTTCAAAATGAAGTTCATGAGGAAGTGAATGTACAGTGATACTGTTGTCAAAGAAATATCTTGTAATGGCCTAACTACAAAAGGATCTACAGTGGACACCACATGTTATCCTTATTAACCGCTTTCGTCAAGCAAAATTTTTCCCCCTCAGTGACGAGGAGCCCTAGCATATAATGTCATTGTTAAATGGAAATATGTGAAATAAATCAATTAGTTTTACATTTTAATGTCGAAAATCGGCGTGGCAAAAGATGCACAGGAAATATGGTTAAGATAATCTATAACATAAGGTTCTAATGAAAGAAAACACTTAAATATTTACGATATTCTCTTCAATTAACTTCAAGAATAATTTCTCGTGGTGTGGTCAGGCAGTGTTGCATTTATTGTGTTTAATCTAAATTCAATAACAGTTAGTGTGAAGAAAACGAGGCACTAATTTTGAAGAAAAATATGTATTGAAGTTACTTCATTAGACTAGTTTCTAACATTTTCATCGACTACAGTGCAAAATGTAATTGCCGAATTTTTTTTACGTAATATATTCATTGCAATCATCCATTAGACCACCTTTCTCTCCTCTCACTGTACACTTGTTCCTGTCCTTTCTCTCTGGCTTTCTCCTTGCCCCACTCTCTTTCCTCCTCCCCCTACTTATCGTCTCTTGGTACGTCTCCTCACCCCTTCTTCGTCCGTCTCATCCTGTGTCCATTCATCCACCTCTCTCTCAGTAAATGTCCTTCTTCCCCTCTGTCACTCTTGTCTCCTCCTTCCTACTGTCTATGAGAGTTACAAATATTTAGCGACATCCATAGTGACCGGTCTAATAAAGTGTGTTGCAAGGTACCCTTTTCCAGTTACATCGCGATGGATCAAACGATATAGCGTCAGTATATGGTACCCTCTGCCGTGCACCGTATAGTGTTTTGAGTAGAATTAAAATATTCTCCGTGGAAAAAATTGCACTGACCTGTTTTACGGCCGACTTTAGATTTGTAGTTTTATAAATTTTTGCAAACATTTCGGTCCAAAATAATAATCTAAATAATAAAAAATTATCTTGATATGATTACGACTCTACTGTTGTGGTAATATCTATGCACCCAACACGCAATATTCTTTCTGACCGTATTTTAAGATACAGCCAAAATTATATGATATTTGAGTTTAGCTTTGACAAACATACTCTTTTTTGAACTTTTACCTCTTTGAACTATCATTTTAATATCGCTCTCAGATTTTCATTATCTTTTGCCGTTAAAATATTATCACCTGTCTTGCCTTGGTAGTTTGCTCAAAGTTTATTTTCTTTGCCTGTACTGGATACGAATGACATTATCCTGGAAGGAACGTAGCGTACATTTGGCATTCGGACGAGTGACTATACCCTGGAAGGAACACAGCGTACATTTGGCGTTCGTAGATCAGTCACGTGACATCCCTCGCCCCAAAATCTCTTTTGCGTACGCCATCTTGCTGTCTCTACTTAATGATTTTCTTGTTATAACTCAAGCGTTGTCATTTCAAAGCAATGGCGCACTGAAAATTATCAAATACACGACGTTCTTAGGACAATGAATTATAATCTAATGTTGGTTAGTTCGTTAACACTTGCCATCGGTAGTACGAGATCAGGGATAAATCTCGCAGCTGTTCACCGTAGCGTAATAGTCGAGGAATTAGTTTGTAATGGACGAACACGTTAGACGCTGTTTCGGAACTTGCTAGGGCACGGTGGCTCAGTACGCTCGGTCAGAGGATTGCCGGCATGGTAGCTCGACGCCCTCTGTAACGAGAGAACGGAGTTTCCTAAACGATCAAAATAGGACAAAACAAACCAACGTCCGTTCAAACCGAAGAACCAATGAAAACAGAAAACGAAAGACGGTCTAACACCGTCTCAAGAGAAGGCCTGTGTGCTCCCGTGCTACGTCACGCAGAGTAGGTCGCGATCGCGTAGCTCACTGGCTGGCCGCTGTGAGGCGGTCGGTGGGCAGTGCCACATCAGCCATCCAGTGAGCAACGCGATCGCGACAGTGCACAGGCCTTCTCTTTAGACGGTGGTGGTTCAACGCCATCTGTAGTAAAAAAATTAAAAACTGAGTAAAATTCTCTACGAACAACCCAGTACGAACATGAACAAACGACTGCAAAGCATCGATCTTACCGAAGAAATTTATATATGTATATAACCACCACTGACACTTTTTTGGCCCACTTTATTTTTCCTCTTGCATCCTAAAAGATTAACTCTTGTTAACTGAATACAACTATAAAGTAACAGCACTTTCTCTGAAAAGTGCATTTGTTCTGTTTCGAGAACATGTCATGAAAACATAGCAACGATTTGTAAACATAGACTTCTTTATCACATGTACAGTCTTAGACAAAAAAATTGATCGCCGGCCGGCCGACGCAGAGGCAAAGTCCGAGTCGGTCGCGCAGTGTGGACAATAAATTCGATCGCCCCTCAGAATGCTAAGTCCGACGATGTGCACGACCTGGCAACACTGTAGAATGCGGTACTGTCAGGAGAAAGTGTTATGTCCTTCTTGAAACGACTGTGTGGTATATGAGCTCGTGGTCTCGTGGTAAGAGTCGCATTTACAAGTGCATAAGTGAGAAGACGCGAGATCGAATCCAACCACCATCAATTATTTTTTTCTTTTTTCAACCGCAAATCTGCTGTCTTCGTTATCAGTGTGGAAGAACCTCAAATGTAACAGCGAAGAGTCACAGAAATAATTACACAAAAGGGCTCGCTGCTGCATCAAAACTGAACTGTTTACTCTCGGAAGTATTGGGCACCGGCTACGGCGACGCGCCAGCGGCCGCATCGCGGCAGCCGCCTGCGGACTCGGTGACAGCGCCGCGCCGCTGTGAGTCTATTTACCGGCTGTTATATCCTTACTTCAAGTTCTGGTACTTATATTACAGTCACGTATTGAATTTTTCTGACATATGAACATAATCTAAACGTCGTAAAGTAGAATCGGTATAAAGGGTCATAGGGGTGACTATTACCACATTTTTCTTGAACGTCATCAGGCCGCTCAATCAGGATTCCTAGTCACGATTGTTACTAGTGACGAGTTATGATGCTCTCATGCTGACATCTTAAGAAGAAATAAATGACTGAGTATTAAAAGATATTTATACTCAGCAAAGTGCAACCACAACGCCAGGGTGCGCCCATTTTTTGCAAACAACTGAGACACCATTTAGTCGCACTGTAAGGACAAACGACCTAAAAAATTACATCATGTGTTAGTACTACACTATAATAATTCCAGTTGATTTCACAAACAAAACATCGAATAGTGTGCTTTGGAAGTCACCCATTCCGCACCTACTCTTTCGATCACATGTCCTCAAATGTTTATGTTTCCCGCCCCTACTCGAATAACCTACGACAAAAATTATTTCCAGAAAAAATACACGTCGAACATCGATTGGCGTCATAATTAGCTTGCAATCAGTTCGATTGGTAAACTACCAGAACGTTATCAGACTTTCCCATTATCAGAGAGAATATAGCAAGTAACCACAAGAGGTTTCTTGTTGTTTTCGATGTGGATTCGTGCAATTCCTGTCACAAAAAAGCTAAAAAATTATACTCCAATGAAACCCGCACCATTGGCCAAAGCCACCTCTCCGTGGCAGGCGACTACTTTACCGCAGATTTTTTGTTTTGTTTTTTTGTTGTTTTTTTCTCCGCAGGAAAGTGTGGAACTTCATCCATAAGGAAATAAAATATATCGACAACTTCTGTCACAGAAAAATAATAATAATGATAAATAATAAAACAAATAAGAATAACTAAAGGAATATGATAAAGAAACTGACACTTCTGTCTTCACACACATGTCATTTTCAACACACTGTCTACTACCAGAGTTCGTCTTCTCGTGAATTGGGTTGGGTTGGTTTCCGTTTGGGATCTTCTTTTCGTAAAAAATCACTAATCTCCTTCATTTTGAAACTGTTTTACTTTGTCCTCTCCTAACTCCGGTAGCGCCACGCGCCGATATGACTATGCGTCATGCTTCTTTGACATCCTCTTTCTAATGTTTCACTAGTGTCGTAGGGTTCATCATAAACTAATATCGTTCATTGTCCTTTGTTTTTCATATCTGCGTTAATTCTAACGCCACTGGGTAGTTTGCAAATAATGTTTTGTGTCGTGGATTGTTTAGGAGTTTCATAGCCTGATTTATACTATAGAGTCGAAAATCGTGGTAAGTGCCTTCCGCCGGTTTATTAATTATATAATGTAATGTGTGGCCGACTAGCCAGGTCCACATGTTTTGTTTCGTCATTGGGAAATAGTCGAAATCAGGTTGTAACATGGTTCCAATTGCTATTTCTTTGGTGGTCGTTCTGCCTATCAGAGCAATTTTCCTTCGACACCATTCCCATATCTTCGTGTTCTCTCCGCATACACACCTGTGTTGTAGTGTGTCGATGAGGTCGCAACCCATACACGTTGGTGTCTTGGCCAGCTTTATTCTGTGAAGTTTTTCCTTCGTGGCTATTGTTTCGTTTACGACTCTGTACCATGTTGATCTGATGTTTGTGTCGAGGATCTTGTTGTTGATGTTTTTCCACACTGTGGGCCACCGTATGTGCGCGTATTTGGTTTCCATCCTGTTCTGTCTCCCGTTGTCATTCATAAACTTGTATATCTCCGCTGTTGTTTTATTTCTGATGGTGTTGCTCTGCCTTCGCAGGTAGCTTGCGTCTAGGAAGAACTGGCGAATATGAACTGATGACTGCTCGGAGAACGCTTTGTGGTTGTTCGTCATAAATTTGGAGAGTTCGTCTTATCAGTAGTGCTCTGCATTTGGTACCAACATCCACTACACCAAGTCCTCCTTCCCTGGGCCGAAGTGTCGTTACATCTATTCCGACTCTAAATATACTGCCTCGCCATAGATACCACCCTACCGCCGCCATCACTCTGCCAGCTATTGTTGCATTGACCGGAAGGATTTGGCCTACGTACCAAATTTTCGATAGGATTTTGGTGTTAACAAAGTGTACTCTTTCAAGTAAATTTTGCATACGACCGTAGTTCTGTCGGAGACATGCTCTCGTCATATTTAAAATGTCTCTCCAAGTTGCAGCCGTTGTTCGCAGAGGACAATTATACATGTTTATTCCGAGGAGTTTCAGGAAGTCGGTACGCACGTAGTCTTCTCCCTCATTTTCTGGGAACCCTCTTCCTAATGGCAGTAATTTCGTTTTCCGTATGTTCAGTCTGGATCCTGAAGTGAGTTCAAACTCGCCAACCACCGTGTGCACGTCACGCAGTTCCTGAGCGTTGTTAAGAACAACTCCCACGTCATCCGCGTACGCGATGCATTTGAGAGTGCTGCCGTAGATGGTCATTCCTTGGAGCCGTTGGCTGAGTCTCCTAAGTAGTGGGTCGATAGCAATGACGAAGAGAGTCATTGACAAAGAACAGCCTTGTCGTACGGATTTCTCTATGGGGATTGGTTTCGTGAGACGTCCGTTTATCTTTACCCTCGACTTGGCATTGTTAAAGAGATTTTTGAGCATGCAGACGAATTCTTCACCAAACCCCAGACGGGTCATTATTGCGAAGAGGTACTGATGCCTGATCCTGTCAAAAGCCTTGTTAAGGTCTAAGGATAAGAGTGCTGCTTCTGGACGTGTAAGAGCACAGTAGCTTATGAGCTCCCTATAATCAGTGAGACTTTGAAGGATCGTTCGTCCCGGTACTGCTGCCGTCTGACTTAGATGTATGATTTTATGCAACACCAGTTTGATCCTCGCTGCCATGACACGGGCTACTATCTTGTAATCCGAGTTGAGTAAGGATAACGGGCGGATTTTATGCATTTCGTTACAGGGGTATTCCTTGGGAATAAGGACTATGATCCCCTCGTTGAATCCATCCGGTATAATTGTCCCGTCCTTAATTTCGTTGCACATGTCGAGGAAGCAGTTTTCCAGTAGGTACCAAAATCGTTTGTAGAATTCTATTGGCAAACCGTCCGCGCAAGGTGATTTGTTTCCCTGTGCTCTTTTCATTGCTGATCTCAGTTCTTCTACTGTTATGTCCACCAACAGAGATTCCGCCTCTCGTGAATTCAGTCGGTCAGGTAAGCTGTTCATAATCTGCCTGAGCAACTCGTCGTCGACATGCTCCGAAGCGTACAATTCCGTATAATACTCAGTGACGTATTGCTTAATTGCCCGGTGATCTTTCAATAGGTTTCCGTCTCCTCTTCGAAGGCTGTGTATCAGCCCATTCCGCTTGTGACGTTGTTCCTTCGCGAGGTGGTACAGCGAAGGCGCTTCCCCGGACAAGCTGTTGTGGTCTCTCGACCGGATTATGATGCCTTCCATCTGTTTACTCTTTAGCGCCGTTAATTTTGCTTTCACTTTTTTAATTTGTAATATGGTGTCCGCTGTTCTGTTACGACATTCGTGGAGTTCCCGGAGGCAACGGAAATAAAACTCAGACACGCTCTTTTCGTCTTGACGCCGTTGAAAGCAATACGTTTTTAAGCAACTGATTATCTTTGGTTTCGCACACTTGCACCACCATTGTATCGTACTTGGGAAGTTTCGGCGTCGTCTCATACAGGTATTCCATACCTCTTCCACACGACGCCTCAAACTATCTTCTGGAAGGATAGTGACGTTAAGTTTCCAGATGTTCCTTCCCCGAAAAATATCCTGTTTGGTCATTTTCAGTTGACAGTGATACGCCAAATGATCTGAGAAATACACTGGCCATGTTTCAGGTCCAGTGACATTTGCTGTTAAGCACGGTATTACATAAATCCTATCAATTCTACTAGCTGAGGTGGTGGTATAAAAGGTAAAACATTGACGATCTCCATGAATAACTTCCCAATTATCGGCAAATCGCATCTCTCGTATTACGCGGTCTAACTCTGCACTGTAATTAAAGTTGGAATGCTGATCTTTTCTCTTAAGCACACAATTAAAATCACCGGCTAAAACCATTGCTTCTTCAGCTCGTCGTATTAGATACAGGAGGTCCTGTTCATAAAAAAGTGATCTCTCCGCCCTGTGCTGGTTGCCTGAAGGAGCGTAAATGTTTATAAAACGAACGCCATGGATTAAACAAGAAAACCCTCGGCCGTTTGCTATCCGTTCTATATCAGAGACTACGATTCCCTCCTTAATCAGGAATGCCGTCCCAAAGGCTCCATCCAACGTCGTGTTTGAAATCGCATCATAGCCAGTTATATTTAGCTGTAGCTCATAGTCGACCTCTTGTAACATCACGATGTCAACATCGGCGCTGTAGATGAAATCTCGGAGGGCGTCAACCTTCAGCAACGTCGTTATTTTATTGATGTTCAGGGTTTTTATTTTATATGTTTGAAGAAGTGACATCTATGGGTATAGGATCAAATGTTCCCCTGTAACACGAGTGAAATCATGTACAGGCAGGAAAGACAGGTCATCCAACTAGTTGGAAGTTCAGACGCCCTCTGTCCGCCGGAGTTCATCGTGCAAGGATGTCTTGGTGTTGTACATCGTAAATGTAGTAAATTTTAGTAAAAATCCGGGTCGTCATCTCTATCCCGCGGCGGGCCCTCTTGTCCAGGAGGCAGTCCGCCGTGTGGTTCCACCTGCATTGTATCAGCATCGCCGTGGTCCTCGGCATTATCTTCCATGTCCTGGTACCAATCCAGCGTACGGTTGTCGGGGATCGGACGTTCCTTCTCCTGTACCGTGGATATTAACGGTTTATTCTTATTGTCGGAACCTTTTGTGTCTTTTCCCGTGGGGGCAAAAGTAGCCGCTTTTCCGGTTGTTCGGTCCGACATGTCTCCCGTCCGCGATTTCTTGTTTGTTTTAGAAGGCTGTGAGCCGCCGGCCGTGTCCTTCGCCGTGATTTTCTGGCGCACTTGCGCCGCCCTTTCCCGCAGCGTCGGCGCATATTTTTCCGCTGCTTCATGAGCGATGCGACGCTTCTTGTGTTCCTGGGGAGATACGTCGCCTGAAGTTTCAGTTACCTCCATCATGTCCGTCTCTGATGGAGCGCTGTGTGCTTTGACCTCCAAAATTGTGGAAGCAATTTCGGACGAGCCGTGGTGTGCCGGTGTCACTGCGGCACAACTCTTATCCGCCACGCGATCGGCAGCAGTCGGCACCGCCGTGTCACAGGAGTCCATATGCACATCGTCTGCCGAAGTGTTTTCGGCGACAGGTGCGTCCGTTGTTATCTTCGAATCCACCACGACACCGTCTGCCGAAGCGTTCACGGTAACAGTCGTGTCTGTCGCTACAGCGCTAGATTCTCTGGTTGCACCTTCTACAAACGTGTCCTCGGTGGCAGATGTGAGAGCCGCTACGGTCGGTTGTGTGGTCACGTGTCCGCGGGCTACCGCTGCGTATTTGAGCGGCAGTGAAGTTACGGTGGTCGGCACTTCCGCCTCGCCTACCGGGGTCTGTGTCACTCGTCGTTGCATACATTGAGAGCGGACACGACCGGTGGAGCCGCACGCCCCGCACGTGCGTGGTTGACCGTCGTACATTACTATTGCCCTATAGCCACAAACTGAAATATAGGACGGAATGTGTTTCAGAAGTTCGATTCTGACTTGTCTAACGCCATTCAACACCTTGAATTTGTGAGCACCGGACCATATTTCAGCAACATTACTAAGGACGGTGCCATAACTCTTTAAAACAGAGTCGATATCCTCGGCGGTAATTTCAAAAGGCAGTTCGAATATTCTAACCGTCCTGATACTTAGACCCACTTGTGTTATGCGGCCCTCTCCTATATTACCGTCGGAGTGCTTAAACTTTGAAATTCCTCCGCAAGATTCGACAACCGCGTCACATTTGGCTGCACTGAGAAGTTTCAAATAAACCGTGCTGCTACAGAGCGACAAATGGTAACCAATGACATCGTCGGTATTCAATTTCAATGATTCTTCTATAAAATCCTCAATCTCAAAAGACGTCGGTCGCACTAATTTCGGGTCAAACGTCAATTTCAATGTGTCTCTTCGTGGTGGTTGCGTCATCGTTAAGTCGTTCGAAATATCATCACCAACAAGTAAACACGCTCAGCGGCGTGGCACTTACCACACAAACAGCGCTCTGCCGGCAGCGGCGAGGACGTAAACACCAGGCGTCCGCACTGCTCGCCCGCCGACAGCGGAATGCAGAGCTAGCGAGGAGCTTGCACACGAGGGCTTTCCTACTGCCACATACATCAGTAGAACATATAACTCGCAACGTAAGAGACGAGATTAGTTGGAATTTCGCCGTGTAAACAATTTTATGGACCCAAAAGCATGAACAAATAGCCTTCTGTCGCCTCTCGACTGAGAAACCAGTCAGATTATTCAATGGAAATTACAGGAAACATCAAGTGAATTTATGAGCATAGTTCTGTGCTAACCAGGAAGTAAGACCTCGGTCCCAGCGTTGACAGACTTACACTGCCATGTTGCCAAGCTTTATTCATACTATCAACAGGAAGAATAAGAGCCGAGGTGATTGCCAAGCGAGCTCGACAGAGACTTAGCTCTCGCCTCGCGCGCCTGCTGGGGGTCAGAATACCTAAAGTATACGTCAGTGAGCCCTGCTCGCAATTCCGTAACTAGCTTTCATGAGCCGATCGTTGTCAGTAATAAAAATATACAGATGCACCGATCGCTAACATAGTAATAAGAGTCTCAGTTAGTTGGACATTCTGTCAAAAGTCTTTCACCAGTGCTGTTTCACATTTCTTCGAGCATTTCCATTCATTATACTGAAAACATTAGCTATAAGCGTTAGTTTTCTTTACAATTATAGACTCAGAAAATATCTTTCTTGATATCGCTGTCAGTGGCATAAACGAACGAAAAGAAATCAATGCAGCATTGTTTTCAAGATGTGATCATTTCTGGGAAGGCTTCGTAACATGGAGTGCAAACGAAGAAGAGCTTCTGTTATCTAAACATAGAATTAGGGACAGTAATATATAGATTAATTTATCTTTAAGCCAAACTGTCATCCAGTCTACAAACATTGCAAAAATGAACGCGTATCACCTGTTGATTAGAGTGTCATTATGTCCCCTAACAAAAACGATCAGCAGTTATACTGAAAACCTTTTGATGACTGTGCAGAACATTCAGGGCAGAAAGAATCCTAAATTTAAAATAACTGTGGGTTAACGAAGCAGAGCATAGTGCTGATATTGTATGCAGCTGTAGCACAGTGTTTGTTATTATTTTTTTTTTTACCCCAACCGTTTTCATATGAATACAAACTCCAACCTCCCACAATATTCATATGACAACCAATGGGCCGTAATATGATGACACAGTTGATCAGGTGGTTATAGAAATTGCAGTGACTGTTTTTATGCTGCCATTGGATAACGCCAAATTGTCACTATTTCGGAATATATCACAGATTAAGTTCTGTCTGTGAAAGAATTGTTCAACAGTTAGTGAACAGTATCGACATCTCTGCACGTAACACGAACCCATCAGTTGCCAATTATACGCAGCTAATTTTATAATTTGATCTTCCTACGAACGATTTAATTTCTTTCACAACAGTGTTATTACATACTGAAAGAGTTCAATAAGTATGAGTGTATCACCTCTTGTTAACGTCCACTTCCTGTTCTCACCCCTACACCACTGCAGAGGTCTAATAAATGACACAAAGTACAGGTTTATACCTACATTAATGGGGTTATTGATGTCAGTTTTCCCGCCAGTATTCTGCTATTGTTCTGAAGATGAATACTCCACGTAAATAGTAATATTCAGTTGAATGAATATCTGAGGTGTCGACTTCAGTTCCACAATCCAAAAAATGGTTGAACCAGGCGAATAAAAAGAGTCTATATGCCAATAAATAAAAATGAAATAACAGTAAATGGAAGTTTACAAACTCCATGGGAAAAATGAAAAATACTTTCTTGACCTACAGACTACTGCAATATAAATTCTTGGATTTCACAGAAATGAATTACTTAGGTCCTACTTTTGTTTTGGTGAATTTCACTTGCAATAGAGAAGGGATAAAACATGCGAATATTTCATTAGTATTACAGGTCCTGGAACTCTGTCGATTACTACCGAGTTGACAATCACTTTCCGTATGATATTCGTTGTTTGAGATTGATTAAAGGGGCTTTACGACATCCTTTTATTATTCGAATTCTTTGAACTTCTCGGTAGTTGCAGGAAACTGAATTCAGGTAGACAGCGCTAATATTGAAAATTTGTGCCACAGCGGTACTGGAACCTGCTTTCTTTATCGTAATAGAGCTATTCTTTGCGGTCGTTAGATAGGTTTTGTTCTATGTTGACTGGTAAGATTGATCTCAGTTTCCCTCCCTTAAAAAAGACAACAAAAAATTACAGATGCGGTGACTACTCTGGCCGAGCGAATTGGAAGGATCGCCTCGGCTATTTATGCAAATAATATTCAATATGCTTCAAGTTTTTCAAAGCATGTTGTCACTGGGTCTCATATAGGTATGACAGCAATGGAGATAGCTAGAAACGTATTTATGGTGCGATTACTTTTGTGCAAATCACCTCACAAAAGAGATTTCCCGTTTCAAGAAAGATCTTTCCGGTATTCATGATTTTACACATGAAGGAAGACTCGATAACTCACGTAAGTGCCAGTTAATCGCAGTGAATTGCAATATGACCGTGTCTTTCTGGCAGGACTATCTTTTCGGATTTTCTATTTTGCAGCAGTCTGCCACCTCGTTTTGGAAGTGAAAAACGATTTTTGCAGTCCACCACACCTTAATTCACACACACTCCCTTCCCGGACAATGACAATTGCAACGGGAGATGTTAAATAAAATATGACACTGAATGCAATTCCATACCTACCCAATCTGCTTCTCGTTGTCAGCTTTTCTGAGAGGTTATTGTACTTTTATTCTGAAGACATAAACGCCTCCATTCTTACAAAATGTTTAAAAGTTTGTAGCACTTATGGGACTTAACTACGGGGTCATCAGTCCCTAAGCTTACAAACTACTTATGTACTAGCTAAGACCAAGGACGGCACAAATATCCATGCCCGAGGGGGGATTCGAACCCCCGACCGTAGTGTCCGTGCAGACCGTGACTGGAGCGCCTTAGTCCCCCATTCTTACAGCTCTACCAATAAAAATGCAGTTCAATGACATAGATTCGTTTCTGACAGATAAACAATACTATAGTAGTAACTGGCAAGTGTGGCGAATTCTATAAGTCATCTGTCTAACTCAGGTGTTTCGTAGGATTCGTGTAGTTGATGTTGCAGTCGTACCCATTTAAAATACAGGAATAATAAAAGCTTCCGGCTTTAAACATACTTTTGTGGTGGGATTTAACTGTATGGTTACAGTTGCAGCAGTACACAGGTGGTGATATATTGTCGAGTCTGTGAAGAGTTTCTCATTTCTTTAGTACAGGCTAAGTTAGAAAGCTGCTGTTAGAATTATTGAAATGAAGTGATCACATGGCATTATGGTCAGGGACATCCCAGGCGGGATTGTTCGGCCGCATTACTATTTATTTTATCTCGAATTTAACATTCTGCAATAATAATAACAGAAGATAGGAAACAACTCGCCGTAAAGAAGAACGCTGAGTCGCAGGCAGACACAAATAAAAGACATTCACATTCAGACAATTTAAATCTTCGGCCGCGCCCTTCTTCAGAAAGAGAAACATTCAAACACACAATCACTCAGGCATAACTCATCCCCACACGTCAGCCATCGCTGGCAGCTCAGCACGCCCTGACATATTACAACATATTTCAAGCTCGTTTTGCTCATCATCAGGCGTTTATACGTTCTGATCCGTTAGTTAAAGGAATTGTAATAGCATCGGTTTTGTTCACTCTCCGCTCTAGTGAGGCTATTTTAGACGGAAAGCGGTGCTACTGAGTGAACATTGAGACGCTATGCTACAATGCGCGAGGCCGTTCTCCGTCGGGGGCTCGAATCCTCCCTCGGGCAAGTATGTTTGTGCCGTCTTTAGTATAAGGTAGTTCATAAGTAGTTTGTAAGTTTAGGGACTGATGACCCGCAGTTAAGTTCAAAAATGTTCAAATGTTTGTATAGCTTATGGAACTTAACTACGGGGTCATCAGTCCCTAAACTTACAAACTACTTATGATCTACCTTATACTAAAGACGGCATAAACATCCATGCCCGAGTGGGGATTCGAACCCGACCGCACGCAGTTAAGTCCCACAGGCTTTACAAAAAGAAAAAAGTGAGTGAACAGAAATCGATGCCCAGCGGTGCCTTCCGAAAGCGTAAAGATATGTCCCATCATGTGTCCTGCCAAATCATGGCCTATATGAGTAGCGGATAATGTTACTTCCTTCGTTTTCGCGTGACATCGTTTAATACACATTTTATAAGCCATTTGATCAATCATGATTACTACATCCCACACTTCATCTTCATCCATGGCATAACAAAGAATTACGAAAGTAGGTTTTCCATGCTGTAAATTACGAGAGACATTGTAATTTACTCTTCAGATGAGCTCATTGTAGACGAAGACGTAAATTTCCTATGATTATTGCTTATTACACACGAATTATATTTAACTCTTTGTCAGACAATAAACGTAATGGCACTTCAACGGTATTCATTCGTTCAAATGTTTGTTAAGCTTATGGGACTTAACTACAGGGTCATCAGTCCCTAAACTTACAAACTACTTATGAACTACCTACAACTAAGGACGGCACAAATATCCATGCCCGAGAGGGGATTCGAACCCCCGACCGTATTGGTCGTGCAGACCGTGACTGAAGCGCCTCAGTCTCCTCGGCCACCGCGGCCGGCATTCATTCGTCAGGCATTGTTTATGAAGAAGCCAAAACATGTCCAATACTTGTGTCTCGGAGTGGGAAGTGTATTTATTCAAATAACTAATGGGTCATATATTTCTTAACAGTGGAAATACTGCAGCAAACTGATTACTTAATTGTAACATATAAACTTGTGTAATGGCTGTCATTTAAATTGCGTAGCAGACGGTAATTTGCCTAAGCAATTATTTGCAGAATTCGTTAGTTACCATACGATTTAACTTTGTCTCTTCTTATTCCTATTTAGACAGGTGTATCGTATATTGGACTGGAGCAGACAAACGAGTGTTTTCTTTCAAATATTAAGGGTTCTTGGTTCCATTCTCTGCATGTTCTTGATGGTCTGCTGGTCATAAGAAGAGAAGACGCCACCGACACGATGTCAGCGCTAAATTATGCCCACCAGGACTACCATGTTGTAAAGCCGGTAGACAGCGGGACGCCGTGTCACTCTCTAAGCATCCCTAGTGTTCTGATATAGAAATTCTACTGTCCAACATTGGCGATGTTTACAATATAACTGCTACTGATGCATTGCCGTGAAACGTGAGAAGCACCTTACAGATTAGAATTTTTGTTTCAGCATGCCTCGATTCTTGTTCTAAACAAATTCCAGGCAGCTCCGCACTAACGAACATTTTCAGCTATCAAATTAAACACATAGGAATTATCCAAGTGTAACTGCTGGATCTGTTTTAAGTAATATTCAATTTTTGGATGAATATGGCTCGGAAAGCAACGTCAATTTTATTACAGTCCATCTCCTGTCTCTGAATGATTTGACAATTGCGTTAATTCTGTAAAGCGTTGTGGCAACTGTGAGTCAGTGATGAATGAACACATGCAAAGCGATATTCACCGATGAGCGGAGGGGGCGGGTGTACTTCCCTCCTTATGTCCCCATGTCTATATATAAAAATGTTAGGCGTATAGCTGTTAATCTCTGAAATTTCTTGACCCATTGCTTTGAAATTCTGACTCGACGTTGCATTCTAGCCCAGGAAGGTTTTTAGATACACATTTCTTGGATATATTATATGTAACCTATAAATTCGTTACTTTTGCGATTTTTAGTATAAGCCTTTTTCCAATTATAAAGTTTATATAAATTCATATATGACACATACTGAAAAATTTGGGATATGAAAACATGCACATATTTTATTAGAACGTTGTGTAAACATTTCAAAGCTTTCGGAAATGTACGATTTTGAACATAACGCTAAACATGGCTCTAGGTTAGAAACATTTCTAAGAGGAAATAGAAGTGAGGAGGAGACGAACAGGGAAAGCGTAATGATGAGATGTAGAGGGAGACGGAGGAGGTGCAGATGCACAGAAAGAGGGGAGAGGAGGATCGGATAGACAAAGAGAGAGGGAAGAAGATGGGGAGGAGAAAATGGACAAGGAGTGGGGAAGGAGGAAGTTTGGACAAAGCGAGGGGAACGAGGAAAGGTGCAGAGAGAGGGGACAGATATAAGGGGAGCAGAGAATGTAGGACGTATGTCCAGTTCCCATCCACAAGGCAGTAAGAAATTACGTATATAAGAAATGTATGGTTCCTCTTATCTTTCTTTTCCATTTAATCTGTATCAAGCCACAGCAACGCATGGACGGGTATAGCTAGTGGCATAGTAAGTAAAGTAACACATCTTTCATTCACAAGAAAAATTTGATGTCCGCAATTACATAAATAAAGGGTTGTGAGGAATAGTTATGTAGAAAGGAAAGTCCCGGAGTTTATGATGTTTACGATCCGGACTACTATTACTCATAGGCATCATATCAAACTTCGGAACCCCAGCATGTTTATCACTTCACACTGACACAAGGGCTATGATACGAGAGAAGGAAATTTATTATATGCTACTCACAAAAGGTTATTACTTGTGTACCGCTACCGAGTGCAGGAAAGCTCCTCTATTATTTTCGTGTGTGTTGCATGAATTTTGGTCTCACCTAGGTTGTCTTCCTGTGCGGGTAAGAAGAAAGTAATCGGAATAAAGTCTTATTTTAGTTTCGAGAAACCTGTGCAGATAGTGTCGGCACACTGCGTTCAGAACCAAGATGACGTCTTTGGCGTGTGCTGGAGTGGGGCGCTGTTTACAGATGCACTTGTTGCGAGTCTCTACACCTGGAATGCACTGCCTTTGCCAACTACTTTAAAATCGTAATACATTCTCCATTATTTCATTTTATGTAATTTACAGGAAATTGTTTGGGTAATCTTGAATTTTGTAGCTTTAGAAGTTATTAAAACATTCCACATTGATATTATATGCATTTTTATTGTTGCTTGTCTTTTACGTACTCGCACATACGCACACACACATACACACTGCTTGATTTTTTGAGAAGGGGCTATTCCCATAGCCTATCCATCCAGCAACATTTCGTAATATTTTTCTAAGGCGTCTTGGAACTGACTGTACTAACTGCCTTGATAATGTTTCATAGTGGTTTATTTGCCACCATGAATGTTCTATATTTTCCCAATAGTCGCTTGCGATTTCTTGATCCAAGTGGCAACGACCTTGTTACTTCCGCCCACATATTCTGAATAGGATTAAGGTCCGGTGACCGTGGAACGAACTCAATCAGCTTTATGCTATTTTCGCTGTGAAACTATTCTTGAACGGTGCAGCTATCATGGATGGGGCTGTGGTCCTGTAAATAAATAGGTATCAAGTTATTTCATCTATTTATATTTGAAGAACGTATTTGTTATTTACGCACTGTATTAATGTTTTGTATACGATGTCTAACAAGTTGGGTTCAAATATCGCTAAGAGGCCTTTGTCAGTTAAACATTTCCGTGTCCATCATGTCAGATTGAGCATGACTGGCTGAATCATATCAAACGATGCAGTTTGGTGCTGATAAGAAGACCATTGCACCAGTTACCCAACCACGAGGAACCTCTACTCAATACCAGGCTTCTAACCTTTGCGTACCATCTATACCACTAACGTGATACTTATATTAAGCAACTAACAGAAGTGCAGCGGCTATACTCCGAAGTTTTCATGCCGACAGTACAGGTCAGAATCTGCATAAATATATGAGTAGCTTCTTATCTGTCGTTTACAAATAATAGAGGTAAACGCCATTTTAATTACGAAACGTGTATTTCCATGCTGCTTTGGTGATCATTTGCAACTAAGTGATGACCAAACTAACAGGCATACGTTTTAAATCCACGTTTCGTAATAAAAAAGGGTTTATCTCAGTTATTTGCAAACGATATATGTCCGCCTTTGATAACAAGCTACTCATATCATCGTACAGCAAGACCGCAGGGTAGTATACAATTTGTGCAAACGCCAGTCATCTTTTGTGAGAGCCGAAGAGCATGAAAGGGACGCAGTAGTTGGGAAGGAAGTAACACAGGCCTGTAGCTTTTTCCCCAGTGTTGTTCAACCTGTTCATTGAGCAGGCTGTGAAGAAGAGAAAGGAGAAATTTGGAGAAATGATTAATGTTCAGGGACAAGAAGTAAAGATTTTGTGAATTGCCGATGACGTAGTAATGCTGTCAGAGACTGCAATGGACCTCTAAGAGCAATTCTATGGAATGGACAGTGTCTTGAAAAGAGGGTATGAAATAACAATAACAACAGCATAAAAAGAGTAATGAAATTTAGTCTAAGAATATTAGGTGATTTGGAAGGTAATAGATTAGAAAACGAGACATCAAAAGTTGTAGATGAGATTTGCTAATTATGTGTGTGTGTGGCGGGGGGGGGGGGAGGGTTGGAGGGTTGGGCTGTGGTTTGGAGGCACTAGACAGGTCATCAATCTCTATTTCGGATAAGCATGGGAAAGTAAATCGGGCGTGCCCTTTGAAAGGAAGCATCCTGACTTTCGCCTGGAGTGATGTAGGGAAATCATGGAAAACGTAAATCAGGATGGCAGGAGGTGGATTTGAATCACCATCCTCCCGAATGCGGGTCCAGTGTGCTAACCACTGACCTACCTCGCTCCGCTGAGTTTTCTTATTTGGATTGTAAAATAACTTCTGATGCCCGGAGTAGTGAAGACATAAAATGTAGAATGCAATGGGAGGAAAAGTATTTCTGTAGAAGAGAGGCATTTGTCCGAAGTGTGGCCTTGTACGGCAGTGAGGCGTGGACGATAAAGTAGTTCAGACAAGAAGAGGATAAATTTCTAAATTTCTTGTAACAGGAGAATGCTGAAGAGTAGATGGGTAGATCATGTGACTAATTAGGGCGTTCTGAATACAATTGGGGAGAAAAGAAATTTCTGGCATATCTTGTCTAAAAGACGGGATCGATTGATAGGGCACATTCTGAGACACCAACGAATCGTCAATTTAGTTTTGGAGTGGAGCGTGTGGGGTAAAAATCGCAGGGGTAGACGACGAGATGGATACGGGCTGTCTTTCTTACTGACGACGAGATGGATACGGGCTGTCTTTCTTACTCATAGACGAAGAGTTTTGCGCAATATAGGGTAGCGTGGAGGTGGAGAACTGCATCAAACCAGTCTACGGACTGAAGACTACAACCACAACAACAACATACCACATCATTCATTAGTGTATGTCGTGTAAGATTATTCAGAAATGGTCATTTTAGACACAGTAATTTCATTAATAAAGCACCATCATTACAGCAGACTTTATTCAAATATGTAGTCCGTTTGTCAGGGAATGAATTGCAGTATCCTCTTAGGCATTATCGTTAGCTGTACCAGAAAAGAATTAGGAACAGAATTTGTCGCACAGGTAGCTGAGACACCAATTCTCGGAGAACTGTCCATATTTCATGGAATATGCAGGTGATACCCGAAAATATAGTTTATTTAAATTCCAAAAATTATTATTATTTGATTAATGATGGAAATTCTACTCGGATATATATATATATATATATATATATATATATATATATATATATATATATATATATATATATATATATATATATACTACTTATGAACTAGCTAAGACTAAGGACGGCACAAATATCCATGTCCGAGGGGCGATTCGAACCCCCGACCGCAGTGGCCGTGCAGATCGTGACTGGAGCGCCTCAGTCCCCTCGGCCTGTGTGTGTACTGCTTGGGCTTTCCTCTTTCGTTATTATATCCTCTCTGACTTGGTTCAGTACTATAATACAGTATCTCTAACTTCCACACTCCGTAACACCATCCTCATGACCTAGGCCGGGAATTACCTTCCCTTCTTTCCCACCTGAAGAAGGAACTGTGTTCCGAAAGCTAGTCCTTTCCGTCCGTTTTCTTTTTTTCTTCATTTGTGTCACTATCGGTGGTACAGCACAAAGGTAAGTACTGGCCAGCCAATCTATCGCTTTGAAGAATAATTTAAAAATTATTACTACTGCGATCAATTTTGATGTTAACCGCGCATATCTGATCATTAGTGTGAAAGCAGACACGTTAAACAGATGCAGAACGGAATGTTGTATTTCTATAGAAACTTCCCTCGAAATATTTTCTCCATTAGGCTTATGCAAGTTGCCTGCTTTATACATTTTCAGTGTAACCTTCAACCTGCCTGCAAAAAGAAACATCACAGGTTCAGTAAAGTGGAGTACCTGTTCGCGGTACAATTTTACAATGCAAAAGCCTACGTTTCTTCTCTCTACAAAGTTTTGATGGAAAAGTGCCTGATCAGAATGTTATTCACACACGTGAGACTAACTACCTACCAGAAGAAAGTTTGTTTAAGAAAGAAGAAAGTTTGTTTATTAATGCAACTACTACGACAAAAGCACTTGTCTGAATGATTTTCCATGGCATATTATAACGATGATCTGTACACGTCCGCATGATAACCGCAAACCATAGCCACAGCACCACTCCCTCTATCTCAGAACAATACGCACTTTAATACTATAGGAGATGCGCAAAAATAACATCTATTTCGTCGGAAAAGCCACGTACTGATTTACGGGTCTAACGGTCTCCTTAGGAGGTATAAAAACACTGGACAGTTTGATATTCTGTGTTTGCAAAAATACTGAGCACATAACTCCCATCGATGTCCTTACAGGTAACGACCGCACAAAAGACGTTGAAAATTATAAATAGTGTTGTATAAATTCTTATACATTATGATTATGTGATTCGATTACTAGAATGAATATTAAATATTAGTTTAAGTGTTGCGAATATACACCTTATAAAATGTGCAGACGACACAAAAAGAATAATAGACGGATTATAAGAATGAAAATGGGTCCAAGAGAAAATACAGCCGTTTGTAAAATCCATAGTAATGAGACCTAAAAAATACGGGAAAAAAATATCAGTCGGAGTGGTTAAGTGAGGTTAACTTTTGTTGGACATATGTATTAAATGAATGATAAAAGGCTAAAGAAACAATTATTTTTATACTTCTGGAACAATTAATCAACAATAGCATGAGCAAAGAAGAAAATAAGTACTTAGAAAGAAACATCATCAAATTATCTTAACTAACCGCAATAAAGAACATAATAAAGTTAGAAGCTATTGAAGGAGGATGAAATAAGAAATTGAAACAACCCAAAAAAAAAAAAAAAAAAAAAAAAAAAAAGTAAAATACAACATGGGAGATTATGACGGATAAATTAATCTATACATTACTGTCCCTAATTCCATGTTTAGATAACAGAAGCTCTTCTTCGTTTGCACTCCATGTTACGAAGCCTTCCCAGAAATGATCACATCTTGAAAACAATGCTGCATTGATTTCTTTTCGTTCGTTTATGCCACTGACAGCGATATCAAGAAAGATATTTTCTGAGTCTATAATTGTAAAGAAAACTAACGCTTATAGCTAATGTTTTCAGTATAATGAATGGAAATGCTCGAAGAAATGTGAAACAGCACTGGTGAAAGACTTTTGACAGAATGTCCAACTAACTGAGACTCTTATTACTATGTTAGCGATCGGTGCATCTGTATATTTTTATTACTGACAACGATCGGCTCATGAAAGCTAGTTACGGAATTGCGAGCAGGGCTCACTGACGTATACTGTAGGTATTCTGACCCCCAGCAGGCGCGCGAGGCGAGAGCTAAGTCTCTGTCGAGCTCGCTTGGCAATCACCTCGGCTCTTATTCTTCCTGTTGATAGTATGAATAAAGCTTGGCAACATGGCAGTGTAAGTCTGTCAACGCTGGTACCGAGGTCTTACTTCCTGGTTAGCACAGAACTATGCTCATAAATTCACTTGATGTTTCCTGTAATTTCCATTGAATAATCTGACTGGTTTCTCAGTCGAGAGGCGACAGAAGGCTATTTTTTCATGCTTTTGGGTCCATAAAATTGTTTACACGGCGAAATTCCAACTAATCTCGTCTCTTACGTTGCGAGTTATATGTTCTACTGATGTATGTGGCAGTAGGAAAGCCCTCGTGTGCAAGCACCTCGCTAGCTCTGCGGTAAAGTAGTCGCCTGCCACGTAGAGGTGGCTTCGGCCAATGGTGCGGGTCTCATTGGAGTATATTTTTTTAGCCTTTTTGTGACAGGAATTGCACGAATCCACATCGAAAACAACAAGAAATCTCTTGTGGTTACTTGCTATATTCTCTCTGATAATGGGAAAGTCTGATAACGTTCTGGTAGTTTACCAATCGAACTGATTGCAAGCTAATTATGACGCCAATCGATATTCGACGTGTATTTTTTCTGGAAATAATTTTTGTCGTAGGTTATTCGAGTAGGGGCGGGAAACATAAACATTTGAGGACATGTGATCGAAAGAGTAGGTGCGGAATGGGTGACTTCCAAAGCACACTATTCGATGTTTTGTTTGTGAAATCAACTGGAATTATTATAGTGTAGTACTAACACATGATGTAATTTTTTAGGTCGTTTGTCCTTACAGTGCGACTAAATGGTGTCTCAGTTGTTTGCAAAAAATGGGCGCACCCTGGCGTTGTGGTTGCACTTTGCTGAGTATAAATATCTTTTAATACTCAGTCATTTATTTCTTCTTAAGATGTCAGCATGAGAGCATCATAACTCGTCACTAGTAACAATCGTGACTAGGAATCCTGATTGAGCGGCCTGATGACGTTCAAGAAAAATGTGGTAATAGTCACCCCTATGACCCTTTATACCGATTCTACTTTACGACGTTTAGATTATGTTCATATGTCAGAAAAATTCAATACGTGACTGTAATATAAGTACCAGAACTTGAAGTAAGGATATAACAGCCGGTAAATAGACTCACAGCGGCGCGGCGCTGTCACCGAGTCCGCAGGCGGCTGCCGCGATGCGGCCGCTGGCGCGTCGCCGTAGCCGGTGCCCAATACTTCCGAGAGTAAACAGTTCAGTTTTGATGCAGCAGCGAGCCCTTTTGTGTAATTATTTCTGTGACTCTTCGCTGTTACATTTGAGGTTCTTCCACACTGATAACGAAGACAGCAGATTTGCGGTTGAAAAAAGAAAAAATAATTGATGGTGGTTGGATTCGATCTCGCGTCTTCTCACTTATGCACTTGTAAATGCGACTCTTACCACGAGACCACGAGCTCATATACCACACAGTCGTTTCAAGAAGGACATAACACTTTCTCCTGACAGTACCGCATTCTACAGTGTTGCCAGGTCGTGCACATCGTCGGACTTAGCATTCTGAGGGGCGATCGAATTTATTGTCCACACTGCGCGACCGACTCGGACTTTGCCTCTGCGTCGGCCGGCCGGCGATCAATTTTTTTGTCTAAGACTGTACATAAACTGGGGAGATACTGTTACAATGACTGTTGTAAATGACGTATTGATAGTACTAACTTTGTTTGTTTGTTTGTTAAGCTTATGGGACTTAACTGCGGGGTCATCAGTCCCTAAAACTTACAGACTTCTTATGAACTACCTTAAACTAAAGACAGCACAAACATCCATGCCCGAGGGCGGATTCGAACGCCCAACGGGGAACGGTCTCACGCAGCGTTGCATAGCGCCTCAATGCCGCGGCACTAACTTTGTATATATATTAAGTACTGGTGTTATTTGGAATTCAGTATTACCACACTTATTCCGTTTGTGATTTTAGCTGTAAAAGAAAACGTAATCACGGTTTGAAATAGAATATTTCCTCTTTTTTTTAGCGCAGAACAGAGTAATATGAACAAAGCCATATCTGAACTACAGGAAAGATAATATCATCGACATTAAAAGCTTCCATAGCAACCATGTCAAAGGCAAACGTTTTAGTAGATGCATTGATTCTTAATTAATGTCTTTCAATATATTCCATAAATAGTGAATAAACGCTTAGAAAAATAATAAACAAGTTAATTTGTTCCAATTATACACTTCTCTTCCGTTTCTTTAAGAAAATACACTTGCCACAGAAATGTTGGAGTTCAAATGTTTGTATAGCTTATGGGACTTAACTACGGGGTCATCAGTCCCTACACTTACAAACTACTCATGAACTAACTAATTCTAAGGACGGCACAAATATCCATGCCAGAGGGGGGGAGATTCGAACCCCCGACCGTAGTGGCCATGCAGACCGTGATTGGAGCGCCTCAGTCCCCTCGGCCACCACAGCTGGCTGTTCCTTTATATACGAAACTACCTGTATCAGTACGTTGTTAAGAGAGTTCATTATTACAGTATCCTCCCAGTTTACGTGCATATGCTTCAGAAGACCATTGTTCAATTCGTCGTTACGTATTTCACGGCATGTTCACGAAATAGAACAAACAGGCATTTTAGAGGGAGCATTCTTACATATGCACAACTTTAAACATTGAAAAACATAGCTCTATTTAATTAATAAGAGTGCCCGAAACCCTTTCATATAAAAAGGAGAAAAAATTTTTTGGGTAGTGGAGGGTTCCGAACCACTGATCAAGAGCATTAGAGTCCAACACGCTGCTCACTATACTACATCAAAAAACTGGAACAGGCGACCTCAATTCTCCTACTATTGATGGCAGTAGTTAACTGATGATGATAAGGCATTTTTAGAAACTAGATTATCATTTATCGTACGAAGAGCGACGTGTTTTTGTTAATACTTCAGTGCGCCATTGCTTTAAGATGACAATGTGTAAATTACAATAAGAAATTTCCTAATTTTTTTCCTAATAAGAAAATCATCAAATACGCAACGCAAGAGAGTTCTGGGCGAGGAATGTCACGTGACATCTCCGAACGGCTGGATTTCGTTAATTCAATGGAGGGTGTCAAATCTCCGTTATTTTTGAAAATATCTCTCAAAGGATACGAGATATGGAAAAAACATAAGTGAGCAAAGTTGTAGAGAATTTTCTCCTCTACAAATTCGATTATTCAAGTTTCGTGTCAGATGAATGTTTAAGCTGTTATTTTTATTTAAATTTAGAGCTGTCAAAAGAAGATCGCAAAGGCCCACTTTTAGTGTTACTGCCGTAACGTAAAGTGGGCCAGTAATGTACATGCCATATGTGATCTATCAAATATAAGAGCATTAGAAACTTGTGATTTTTTTCAGTTTTTCGAATTTAGTTTGTTACAGTCTCGAATTTTGTTTTTCCGTATAATTTCTCCGAGACCATAATGAACAAACAAACAAAAACATAATGACTCATTTCAATCGTGAGTTTGTCTTGATCACAAAAAACCACAGAAAAATCACTTTCAGGTTTCCTGTATATTACAATTTTACAGGCAACTTTAAGAATTTCTAGTGAATACAAACCGTCTATTTGATTACAGATACAACAAAAAATTCTGTCCAATGCGTCGATCTGTGCTCAACTGACGATGTTTCATATATACTGCAATTGATTTTTATTTATATTGATAACAAGAGCAAAGGGGAACCTAGTATCGATCCACGTGGAACAGCTGGTTGGTTTGTTGGGATAGGGGGACAAAACTGCTAAGGTTATCGGTCCTTCGGTGGGAAGGGGAAGAAGTGAGAATGGGAAAGGAGGCGAAGGGAAAGCAAATGCAGTTAGGGAGGAAAGGGGCCGGCCGAGGTGGCCGAGGGGACTGAGGCGCGCCAGTCACGGTCTGCACGGCCACTACGGTCGGGGGTTCGAATCCCCCCTCGGGCATGGATATTTGTGCCGTCCTTAGTGTTAGTTAGTTCGTAAGTAATTTGTAAATTTAGGGATTGATGACCCCGTAGTTAAGTCCCATAAGCTATACAAACATTTGAACATTTGGAGGAAAGGAAGAAAGACTGCATCAGCTCAGGGCCCCGTGCTTGTCACGCACGTACTCAACAAAGAACCATGGGGGGGGGGGCGATGTGGAATAGCAGCAGTGGTTTTTTCTCACTCTCAAGATGTTTTGTTATTGAAGAGGGTTTTTTTTTTTTTTTTTTTTTTTTTTTGGACAGGAAACGTTTCAATAGAGATAATAAAAGTGATTTAATTGCAGTCGCTGGCTATGTGTGTTGGAGGCCCTGGGTGGCAATACAAAATGAGAGCCCACCCTTCGCACCCCTCTCCCGACCCCTGCCATGATGTGTAGCTGTCAACAACGGCAATACCGAGTTGCCGACAATAGTCAACGTTTGCACTCTTTTATGATAACTTGTGCTATCTTTGCGGTATACTGGAAACTTAAGTCCTGACAGTGGGATGGCAAAAAAGAATGGGACCTTCTGTCTGCTTGGAAGTTAAGTATTTGTATCGGACAGTGTGTAAAAAATAATTATATAGATGTAGTGCCTGACAAAGTAACCAGTAATGACGAATGATCAATCTACGCTCTAAATATTGTAATACACATTTGAATGCGTGTGAAAAAATTGTGGAACCTTATAAAGAGAGTCTACGGAAGATTGTCTTGCCTGTGTTGGTGAGGGGGGGGGGGGCTCTTGAAATCCAAGTAAAGCTCTTGTGTCGCAGGAAAGAATGAGAGCGTAATTGTGTACATATTTTATTAGTCCTCATTTCAGATTCTTGGCGCATGATAAGCGCGTTGCCTTCGGCTTGCTCGCCCACCCGGTGACCGCGTGGTCAGGCGTGCACTACACTTCACGGGGGATGAGCGTGTCGTTTTGTTTGCCCGCATTGTGTAGGTTCGGCGAATAGAGTATAGGTAGTTGTGTTTATACGACGGTCGTCCACAAAGTTCCGAGTTTATTTCTATCCGCGAAAGCGATGCGATCGCAGTTACGAGTATGCGCGGCAGTTACTCTGACTCAAGAAGACATGAACGCCAATTCCTGATCGCTGCTGCCGACGTGTGCTTTGTAGTGCTTCTTTATAATGCGAGCCGTAATTGAAAATGCCGCCGCGTGTGCAATCAGATCTGAGATTCGTTTTCTAAATGGAAAAGACACAGACCCTGATGAAGGCCGCCTGCAACAGCGGCCGAAACGTCGGTGGAATTTATAAAATGACGACGCGGTTTCATACCCAGAAGAATTTTATTGATAGTGACAACAGCCGCGGAAGCCTACGTTTGCATTTTGACTTCATACCCTGTTTGCAATTGTGGTGGAAGTCAGTTATCAAAGTCCGAAATCATGATCAGAGAAACATTTCAAACTGCTTGTATAACAACAACGTCAGATGTCAAGTGCATAAAATATTTAGTGCTGAATAGTTTGTGCTAACAAGAAAACTCTCCTCTGGAGACAGTTTGCAGGAAGTGTTACTCAGGCACTGCACACAATATCGGTACAGTAACTAGAGTAATTTCTTTATAATTTTCTGCGTACGTAAAATTTGATATCGCAGGTTATATCTGGATGCCGTCAAAATCTATGTCATCAAATGAGAAAATAGTGGCTATTTTTTTGCCGATGTCAAATTCAAGGATGCTTGCAAGATGGCCGTGTGGTTAGGATTCTAATGCAGAGCTCCTGAGCAAATTAAAATTGCGAAAATTTCTGCGGCGCTACTAATTTCAAAAGCGACATGACAGACCGGGTTCGTAGCGAAAGAAACTTTAAAAGAGAAGCTTAATAGCAAAATACGCAAAACAATACCTAGCAATTAGTAATTTTAGGAAGTATAATAAAAAAAGTGATCTTGATGTAATGGTTGAAACTAAAAACAGTCCAGATCGCAAAATTTGCAATCTGTAGGCTAGTTTTTATTTTAAATATAACCTATAATGATAATCAGTGGATGCACTTCTTCCCTTAATTACCGTAAGATAATACAAAGAAACACATTTTATTGTTGGTGAAAGATGAATTGTCCTCACATCAGTGACCAAAATGAGCCGTTGTGCTATACCGATATTTTTGAGTGTTTTTTCATATACGGCTTCCGTTAACGCGACATACAACGAGGTTAGAGACCTTATATAGGCTCTCTAAATGAAGTTGGCTTGTGGCGTCAACAGCGGACGAAGTTGGAACCACAGCGGCGACACTGGGTAGGCTTTATATTATTTGGAGGCTAAAGCCCTTTCTATACGAGACGTGCAACACGCATAAGGAAGTCGTTGTCAGCTACAGCGCCGCTTGCGATAGACCGTACAACTACAAATAAACGGTACGCATTTGTTGAGTTCTCTGCTTTACACGTCTACTTCGTTTGTTGTCAACTTACAGCAAATGAATCGCCGCGTTAACAACACTTTTCGAAACTGTATGATATATTGCGATGATTAAAACATTTATCTGTATTTTAGACTGCCACTGTGAAACTGTATTTAATTGTTTTCGTGCAGTTCGCAGACATGTGTTAACGTCCTCATTATAAAATGAGATTACATACTTCCAGCCCCTGCGGTTTGAGGCACCTACGTATATGATGAACAAGCTCAGGTGTCTATGCATACACCTTTCACTTTGATTAAGCTTCAAATAATGCTCACCAAAAACAAATATTTCATTCTTTAACTACAGCATTTTTCAGGAAAAATAGCAAATATTTTAGAAGATGGTAATAAAGACGATTTGCAGTTAATATTTCATATAACGTGTGTCTAATTTTTTACTGGGTACAGAGATGCAGCTCTTGGTATGTACAACAAACTGATTTGGATATTTTGACTGATTCTTTCGTCGGTTCTTGGTAGATCACCATATTGACTAATTTAAATAACCGGTTTTCGACGTAGTTTAAAGTCTGAATATGTCCTAGTAAGCAGAAAACCGGATAACTACGTGGAAATGAACGTGTAGAACATACACAAAATTCTACTTTTTAGTAAGTGTGATGTTGTAGTACCAAGAACCGACGGATAAATCAGTGAAAATTTCTTGATTTACATTTGCTCTGCGTTTGTTTCGATTTCATATTAACAGCTATATCTCTGTATCAAATAAAAATTGTACAGAGGTTATATTAATTTTTTAATGGAATTCCTCTAGAGTATCACCTAAAATACTTATGACTGAGTCGAAAAACTATATTCCTCTGGGCAGGAGACAAGTACACATTCTGAAACAAATTCCCGACTTGGCTTCGACTGTCAGCTGGGTTCCCCATTCTGTCGTCTGCGCATGCGCGAAGCACTTCCGTGCGCGTGAGAGTAGGATCCATCCTATTCCGTCTACTGGCGATCGTATGCGTGCATCTTGTGCAAGTGGACGCGTCTACACTGTACGCGGTCGGCGTGACCGGTGTAGGGATGGGAAAAACCAACCGGTTAAAACCAACACCGGTATTTTAGTTTTGAATAACCGGTTTTTTTCGGTATTTATTTGGTGACGGTTGTAACCGATTTTTTAGTTATTTCCAAGAACCGAGTAAAAAAAACTGGTACGACTACTTCCTGTAGTATATATATATATATATATATATATATATATATATATATATATATATATATATATATATATATATATATATATGTTTTTTGTAATTAATTTTAAAAAATTAAAACTGGTAGACCCTAATATTTAGGGCTATTCCTAAAATTTCCACTGCTGTGAAATATTAGCTCATCGCAGTAGCTAAGAATAGCGATCAGTGATAATTTAAGAATAATCCCAGCAGTCAGAAACGCGTAACAAACGCGTGGCATAAGAACAAGATCTGGTACAGCTATTGAGGCATCGATGCACCTGTTGACGTGTGGCGTGGCCTATTAGACGATGCGCGTGCACCGGCAGTGTGCAAGACTTGCCTCAAATGTTCAAATGTTTGTAAAGCTTATGAGACTTAACTACGGGGTCATCAGTCCCTAAACTTACAAACTACTTACGAACTAGCTAATACTAAGAACGGCACAAATATACATGTCCGTGGGGCGGGGGGGGGATTCGAACCCCCGATCGTAGTGGCCGTGCAGACCGTGACTGGAGCGCCTCAGTTTCCTCGGCCACCGCGGCCGGCAAGACTTGCCTCCGTCTGGTCATGCAGCAGTTCCTTGCTGTCGTCGCCAGACATCAATCGTGTTTTAAATGGCACCATCCCGAGTGTGGAAGTACTTCACGAAGTATGGTAGCAGTGAGGTACAATGCTCCATTTGCTTTAAAAATCTGAAAACGTGTCGATATACTACAAACATGCTGTGTCATTTAAGGAGAAAGTATCCAAAATTTTTCTTGGAAGGGAAGGTAAATTCGATTCATATACCTATTATGTAAGCTTGGAATAATAACTTTTAATGTATTATCATATTGTTATGTATACAAGTTTTATTAATGTGATTCCTTGAAAGCGAGGGGCGTTTTTAATAACCAATATGGGTTTAGGTAACATTGATCATGTGGTGCCTCGCGAGGTAGCCGTGCGGTCTGAGGCTCCATTCTACGGACTGTGCGGCTGCTCCAGTCGGAGGTTCGAGCCCTCCCTCCTCCCTCGGTCATGGGTGTGTATGTTGTCCTTAGCGTAAGTTAGATTAAGTAGTTTTTAAGTCTAGGGACCGATGACATAAGCAGTTAGGTCTCATAAGAACTCACACCCATTTGAACATTCTTTGATCATGTGGTACACAGCTTTCCTAGTTCAATTTGCGTAAATTTAAACTGACAACAATCATACTGTTAGTCGGAACTGTGACTATTTTTCGAAATACTTCTGCAGCACTGACTGAAGTTAATTTACTGACTGCAATATATATACATATATATTGTGTATATAACGAGATATTGGTATCCGCTGGCTCACAAGTCCAACTTACGGAGTGGTTGGCTCAATATTCGCAACTGCTGGATGGAAATACTAGGCCAGTAAATCTGTATGCTTCGTATATCGTCTTCTACGGACTCCTGGCTAGGCTTACACACACTCAAGATAGAGTAGTATTGGGAGGGGATCTTGCAAAATATCGAAATACTAGTGATTTGTCGTATAACGTAAATTTACCTAAATTTTAACTAAATTTCGTAGGTTTCTGTTTCGGCCGAAAATGGAAGAACCGAAAATTCGATTACGGCTTCTGTTTCGGCCGCAAAATATGTTTCGCTCGAACTCTACTGGCAATAATAGCAATAAAAAACCGAAAACCGGTTATTTTCTTGAGCAGTTTTTACAGTGCGGTTACACTTGAGATGAAAAGAACCGGTATAACCGAAAACCGGTTGTATCAGCAATAACCGCCATCCCTAGACCGGTGCATCATGGGTAATCTCGTAAGCTCTCACTTATCACTGCCATCAGGGCGTGTGTGGAGGAGAATTTTCGTAGGTGCTACAAAGACCGTAGCATCTATATCTGTTCAGACAGCCAGGCAGCCCTGAGATCACTGGCAGCTCCTGCAACAAGATCTAAAATTGTTGCAGAATGTCACAGGGTTCTGGTGGAGCTAGGGGAAAGCAATAGAGTAAGCCTATTGTGGGTCCCTGGCCACTCGGGGATCAGTGGCAACTCACATGCCGACAGATTAGCCAGGATGGGGGCAGAGATTCCATTTATTGCACCGGAACCTGTCCTGACAATCACCAAGGCAATGATCAAATTGGAGCTATGTAACTGGCTCAGAAGACAGCACGTAGAATATTGGACCAAAGTCCATCAACAAAAACATGGCAAGGTAATGATGGCAAAGCCATGTTTTAAAAGAAGCTCTGCAATCCTGGGCCTGAACAGGAGAGAGATTAGACTCATGGTTGGATTGCTGACAGGCCATGGGAATTTCAAAAAACCCCTACATACAATGGGAATAACAGAAGAGGACCCTGTGATGACGGTGATGAAACTGCATCACATCTAATCTTCGAATGCATTACATTGGAGAGTGAAAGGCACAGAACATTTGGGACAACCAGACCCGAAGAAATTGTGTCTAATAAAGAACTGGTAAAGAGACTCCTTGCACTGTTTAAGGGCATTGTTTGGCTTTAATAGATATACAGGGAGCGATATCGCACAATAAACTTAGTTTCGGTGCGGGCAGTGGCGGGTTCGACCAGGACTGTTTTGGCTTCCCTGAGAAAATCAAATCAAATCAAATCAAGTAGATGAACAGGTAGTGACACTGCAAATATTATTCGACAGAGCTCTGAACGAACTTAGTTGAAACAAGGCCTCTGGAGTAAACGACATTTCCCAGAGCTACTAAAGTCTCTGTGAGAGCCACCCTTGAGAAAAGTATTCCGCCTGGTGTGCAAAACGTATGGGACAGGTGAAATGTCCTCATACTTCAAGAAGAATGTAAGAATTCCCATTCCAAAGAAAGCAGATGCGGGTAGGTGTGAAAATTACAGAACTATCAATTTAGTAAGTCATGTCTGTAAAATACTGACACGAATTATTTACGGAAGAATGGAAAAAATGGTTGAAGCCAACGTCGCGGATTTAGGAGAAATACAGGAACTCACGAGGTAATAAATGACCTTACATCTCATCACAGAAGATATAGCAAGGAAAGATAAACCTACGTTTGCTTTTCTTAATTTGGGGAAAGTTTTTGACAGTGTTGTGTGGAATTATGGGCGTAGTAGGGGTAAAATATTGATAACAGAAAGTTATATAGAGCTTGTACAGAAACTAGAAGGAGGAGGTGCCACCTGCAACAAGGATGACGAATGCTCGCTCGGGACCAGCGCCAGCGGTGTTGAGTCTGCACCCACGGCGGCGGCGTCAGACTACTGGTGGCACCGCTGATGGATGTCTGCCTCCACTGCGCACTTCCCCACATTTATACTCCGGACTAACTGGTTTGCCCACTTAGCAGCACGTACGATGAAACACCCACTTGGTGCAATCCCTCTGCCAGGCGTGGCCAGTCCCCCTGACGCAGCTGTCTCAGTCCAGCCAATCTGCATCACGGCTCCGCATTATGGCAAGCTGGCGTAGTCAATCTGTGCTATTTAATACTTCATATTTCTACATCCAATAACATTTGTCACTACAGTATGAAAGGGAAGCACAGGTGGACATTGTGTTGAAAGGAGGGTATAAAACGAACATCAACAAGCCAAAACAAGGATATGGGTTGGATTGATGACAGGCCATGGGAGTTTCAAAAAACACCTACATACAATGGGAATAACAGAAGAGGACCCTATATGTAGGATATGTAATGACGGTGATGAAACTGCATCACATCTAATCTGTGAATACATGGCATTGGAGAGTAAGAGGCACAGAAGATTTGGGACAGCCAGACCCGAAAAAATTGTGTCTAATAAAGAACTGGTAAAGGGACTCCTTGCACTGTTCAAGGGCATTGGTTGGTTTTACTAGATATACAGGGAGCGATACCGCACAATAAACGTAGTTTCGGTGCGGGCAGTGGCGGGTTGGACCGAGACTGTTTTGGCTTCCCTGAGAAAATCAAATCAAATCAAGCTCTCACTTTCCGTGTAGAAAGGGCTTAAGACCGGAGGACGAACGGTGGCGGTGGTGTTTACTGGCTGCGAAGGCTGCGCGCCGGAATGCGCGCCGCCCAGCGGAGGCACGCAGGAAGAGAAGGCGCCGGACCTTGGCGACGCGCGCCCGTGGCCGCGCGGCTATCTGCCACATCTGCGCTCACCGCACGCACTTGTCGCCGCTCGCTCTAGAGCGCCGCGCGCCCAAGGTCCGCTGCGTGCTTTAATGAGCCGCCGCCTGCCTCTGCCTGCTAGCGCGATACTCACCGAGCTCCGACACTGCACTGGCGTCGTACTGCACTGCAGTGCACCGATAACGTCGAGGCCAGTGCAGGGGAGACTGCGGTAATGCTACGCACTTAAGCGAAAACGTTTCTAATCGTTATGCCTTGTGTATTAAACGTCGGAGTGACCACTAGTATCATTATGATCTTGTTCAGTGGTTAGAACTCGTATGTTGTTTGTGGAATAAAGGTAAGGCTGTTCTATTGATAGTAAAAACAGGTTTGCTACATGGATTTGGCAATTGTGAGCCAGCTAAAGGAGGTCTGTTTTAAAGCTGCCCTTTCAAAATTGATCTGATGTTAAATGCAGCACTAATAATTATCATCATCTAGTAGTTAACACTCACGATAACTAACTTTTCAATCAATCTGATTAGAGATTGATTTGATTTTCTCTAGGAAGCCAAAACAGTATTGGTCCAACCCGACACTGCCCGCACCGAAACTAAGTTTATTGTGCGATATCGCTCCCTGTATGTCTAGTAAAGCCAACCAATGCCCTTGAACAGTGCAAGGAGTCCCTTTACCAGTTCTTTATTAGACACAATTTCTTCGGGTCTGATTGCCCCAAATGTTCTTACTCTCCAATGCAATGCATTCGAAGATTAGATGTGATGCAGTTTCATCATCATCATTACAGATCCTACATTTAGGGTCCTCTTCTGTTATTCCCATTCCATGTAGGTGTTTTTTGAAATCCCCATGGCCTGTCGGCAATCCAACCATGAGTCTAATCTCTCTCCCGTTCAGACCCATGATTGCAGTGCTTCTTTTAAAACATGGCTTTGGCATCATTACCTTGCCATGTTTTTGTTGGTCCAATATTCTACGTGCTGTCTTCTGAGCCAGTTATATAGCTCCAATTTGATCACTGCTTTGGTGATTGTCAGGACAGGTTCCAGTCCAATAAATGGAGTCCCTGCCCCCATTCTAGCTAATCTGTCGGCATGTTCGTGGCCACTGATCCCCGAGTGGCCAGGGAGCCATAATAGCTTTTCTCTATTGCTTTCCCCTAGCTCCGCCAGAACCCTGTGACATTCTGCAACAGTTTTAGACCTTGTTGTAGGAGCTGCCAGTGATCTCAGGGCTGCCTGGCTGTCTGAATAGCTATAGATGCTACGGTCTTTGTAGCACCTACGCAAATTCTTCTCCACACACGCCCTGATGGCAGTGATTTCGGCCTGGAATACTCAGGCAGTTTCCCTAGAGAGATGACGCCCTCCAGTCTTGGCTGCACCCCGTATACCCCGGCCACAATGCCTTGGTCTGATTTTGACCCGTCAGTGAAGCAGACAATATCCCCCGTACGGTGTCGAACTATTTTCTCCCACTGCTGTTCTATTGATAGTAAAAACAGTATCGCTACTTGGTTTTGGCAATAGTGAGCCAGCTAAAGGAGGTCTGCTTTAAAGCTACTCATTCAAAACTGATCTGATGTTAAATGCAGCACTAACAATTATCATCATCTGGTAGTTAACACTCACGATAACTAACTTTACAATCAAGCTGATTAAAGATTAGTTGAATACATTTATTACTCATTAACACTTTAATTCTGTTTGGTTATGGCCCTAATATTAATACCTGCACAGTTAATTAGAAAACAGTGGGTTTAAACTGATTGAAAGTGCAACGGATATTTTCAACACAGCACAAGAACAATATGTTGTCTGCATAAAGCTCACTGACTACACTATCAATTTGACTGCGAGGAAAATCTGGAAAAGAAACCACTTTCTAATATGCAGCTGCAAGAATTTATTTCGCTAACTGACTGATTGGCGAAACTTAGGATCTTGTTCTTCTGTGCAGTATTGCACAACAATCACTATTATCATTAAACGTTACATCAATAAAGAAATATGTTAATCAAACTCAGCTTAGTCAATACTATGCTTTGATTTTAATAGTCAATAACTTTCACGGAAAGGAAGAGGGTTAGCTTCCTAACTACAAAAGTGAAACAGGTAAAGAAGTTTAACTTTCTCAATTATTATTAACAATAATCATTACATTACCTTATGATTGGAGAACAACAAAAATCTTCTCAGACTGATACATGTATGAATCACACAAAATCTTATATACACAGAACTATGTCAGTGAAAATCAGATTTCAAAATTATTCCATCAGCTCATACATGACTTGCTGCCTCAGCAGCTAACCAAAGTACGTCCGTTCAGTACCATAGCTACACACCGACTCTCTCTCACTTTCTGTTCAGCTACTACTCACATACACAGTCTTTGACAGAGATTTTACACAGCTGAGTAAACAATAGACGTAGTTACTCAAAGAAGTTCATACAACATTTTGCATACAAATATCGCTACAAGACTGGCGAAACAATATTATTGAATTTGTACAGACATGTTTAATGGTTCACAATGTTTTTATAGCGGGACCCTCAATCCTTACGCAAAAGTTTCCGCCACCCAATTCCATTGACATGAAACAGAAGAATGATAGCTTAAGATATATAAAATTTTTATGTTTGTGCATATATTTCACTCTGCAGCCAAAACTACACATCGCAAACGAATAGGGTTTGTATTTGGTAGTAGGTATGTGTCCCATTATGCACTATGGTGGTAGAGGGTTGATAACGATAAGGGGTGGAAGATATGGGAGTTGAAAGTTAACGACTTCTATAAAATTCTATGGGTCGGTGTCAATATTTTGCTCTTCAACAAAAACTACACAATGGAGACGAACGATCTCTCTGCGTTGTCATAGTACAAAGTCTCCCGTTGTACACCATAGCAGTTTGGTGTCGATAGCTATAAGAGAATGGAAGATATAGTGGTTGAAAGTCGTCAGCTTATAGAAAATTCCGACTGAAGACCGGCGATAACTTTTGACACTAAAATAACAAAGAGATTATATACAGTGAATCCTGATGCATATTGCAGTTTGAAAAGTAAAACTACCAAGAAATATGCCAAAGCGTAAGAAAGAAATTTTGCATTCTCTATCCGTTTCTAAAAGACAGAAAATGGCACTGAAAAGTGAATCTACAGACAATACAAACTTGAAGATTTGTAGACGTTGTTTATCTTACATTGTAGGCATCATCGATTTTTCGATATTCCCATCCCTAAGGGGGTGAAATAGGGGATGAACGGATGCTTGAAAATACATTTAGAGACATCGTAAATTATTAATGCCAAAGACGCTGTTTAAAAAAAAATCATTTAATCCGACAGGTCTGTTTCGGCGTGAATGGCATCGTCAAGTGTACTATAAAATACCGGGCAAAAGGAATGAAAGAGGAAGCCCCCTGGTAAAATTTTAATGGAACATAATTTAATCATAACATACACCTCGTTTAAGAATCACGTAAGAAGGTGGTATATGTGGAAGAGACCAGGAGACCCCGGAAGGTACCAGATAGATTTTATAATGGTAAGGCATACATTTATGAACCAGGTTTTAAACTGTAAGACATACCCAGGGGCAGATATAGACTCTGACCATAACTTATTTGTCATGCACTGTAGGTTGATACTGAAAACACTGCAGAAAGGTAGGAAAATAATGAATTGGGACCTGGATAAGTTGGGGGAACCTGAAGTTCTTAAGAATTTCAGAGGGATCTTTAGGCAGCAATTGACAGAAACTGGGGGAAATAAAACAGTATAAGAGGAATGGGTAGCATTGAGCGATGAAATAGTGAAGGAAGCAGAGGACAAAATAGGTAGAAAGGCAAGACCTCCAAAAAGTCTTGGTTATCACAGGAAATACTAAATGTAATTGATGAAAGGAGAAAATAAAAAATGCAGTAAATGACACAGGAGAAATGGAATTCAGACGACTAAGAGATGAGATTGACAGGAAGTGCAAAATAGCTAAGCAGGAGTGGCTAGAGGACAAATGCATGTTTGTAGAAGAATGTATAGCCGCGGTGGAGTTGCCAAGCGCACTGGGGCGTGGATGTTTGTGCCGTCTTTAGTATAAAGTAGTTCATAAGTAGTTTGTAAGTTTAGGGACTGATGACCTCTTACGTTTAATACACATTTGAACATTTGAAGAATGTATAAATAATAGGGGAAAAATAGATACCGCCTACAGGAGAATAAAAGGACATGTGGAGACAAGAAAAGCGCAGTATGAATATCAAGAACTCGGCGAAGAAGGGAAAGCTGAAAGGTGGAAAGAGTATATAGGGGGACTCTACAAAGACAGACAATATTGTAGTAAGGGGAGAGGAAGTAGATGAAGATGGAATAGGAGATCCTATACTGTGAGAAGAATTTGAAAGAGCCCTGAAAGTCCTAGGACGGAACAAGGTCCCGGGAGTACGTGACATTTCCTCAGAACTACTAAAGTCTCTGGGAGAACCAGCCATGGCAAAACTTTTTCACCTGGTGCATAAGATTTACGAGACACGCGACATACCTTCGGACTTTCTCTAATGTTATTCAATTTGTACATTGAGTAAACTATAATGGAAAGCAAGGAGAAATTTGGAGAAGGAATTAAAGTTCAGGGTGAAGAATTAAAAACATTGCGTTTTGCCAACGACATGGTAATTCTGTCAGAGACAGCAAAGGACCTCGAATACCAGTTGAACGGAATGGACGGTGTGCTGAGAGGTGCATATGAGACGAACATTAACAAGAGCAAAACTAGGGTAATGGAGTGCAGTCTAAGAATATCAGGTAATGCTGAAAGAATTAGATTAGACAACGAAACAATGAAGAAAGTAGATGAGTTTTGTTACTTGGGCAGTAAAATAACAAATGATGGTCGCAGCACAGAGGAAATTCAGAATGACAAAGGGAAGTAAAGCGTTTTTGAAAAAAATAAATTTGTGAAGATCGAATGTTAATTTACGCGTAAGAAAGTCCTTTTTGAAGGTATCTGTGTGTAGTTTTGCCTTGTATGGGAATGAAACATGGACGATAAACAGTGTGGATAGGAAGAGGAAATGTGGTGCTACAGAAGAATGCTGAAGCTTAGGTGGGTGGATCACGTAACTATTGAAGTACTGGACAGAACTGGGGAGAAAAGGAATTTCTGGCATACTTTGACTAAAAGAAAGGATCGACTGATAGGAGACATTCTTAGACATCAAGAAATTTAGCGTTTGAAAGGAAGTGTGTAGGCTAAAAATCGCAGAGGGAGACCCAAAGATGCATACAGTAAGCAGGTTCAAGTGGATGTAGATTGCAGGTCTTATGAAGAAATGAAGAGGCTTGCTCAGGATACAGTAGGGTTGGGAGCTGCATCAAACCAGTCTCCGGACTGAAGACCACAACAACAACAATAGCAGAAGCATTATTTATGTAAATGACAATTCGAAAGGAACCATGTACTTGCAAAAAACAACACACAATCAAAAATTCTAGATTGAGTGGATTAACATACGTAAATTAATAACTCATTTCTTTAAATGATATGTTCGCAATAATTTTGATTTATACAGAAATTAAGTTGTCCTACTACTTAAGTTTTACAATAAGAAATCAATAAATCATCGAAGTTGAAAAGCCCACTTATCCTAATGTATAAACGTATAAATAGAAGTTGCGTATGTAACAATTGTAGTATTTTATACATGTTTGGGATTTTAGTGGGACAGATGGAAATGTAATACTGTAGGAAACGTCTGTCTCGATGCTGTTAGTTTAATAATGAAAGAAGTTGCAGTTTACAATTACACAGCACTGACAATTGGTATCAAATACTACAATGCAACTAGTGTATAATTGTGTACTCCAAGCCTGACTTGCCAAGTTACACTCTTCATCTCGTTCCGCCTGTCACCGTTCAGGGAGCTCAGCATTAATTTGCTGAGTGCGGGCTTGGCGAACCGGGGTCCTTTAGCTGGGGAACGGTAAGCGCCGCCAGTCCTCTTAGACACCGTAACCTCGTGGCAAGCTTCAGCGACCACCGTGTGGCGCGGCGGTGTAACGTTGTGTGTACCAGTGAATGGGATCTCGGCTTAGCCACCAGGGTCGCGAGGGAGAAAGTCAATCCCAAGGTGTGGTAAAAGCTGATAGGATGCATGGCTGTTGAGGTGGACCAGTTGTAACGAAGCATGTTGGGAGTTATTCCCATCTGCTTGCATTACAGAACCTTCCGATACCGCTGTTGCATAATAATAGGTAAGAATGTTATTAGTCTATTATCATTTTATTTTCCAAAATTTTTGTTATTCTTTTTTCTAACGTGACTAGCTGAAGTTGTTTTCTATTATTTGGCGTTGCAAAGATTCGTTTAATTATCAAATATTAATTGGTTCATGCAAGAGTCCTTTTGTTGTAGGTCATATATTAGGCTATTAGTATCTTTGATAAAACTAATTAAATTATTTTCTCATAATAATAAAGTAGGTGTTATTATGTTTCACAAGTAATGTTAGGAAAGTTATGCCCTCATTAGTTTCTGTATAATTGGTGTGTATCCTAAAGTATTGTTTAGGAACATTAATAATATTTGGATATAAAACACTGTTAATATAACGGAAACTTGTATATCAATTTACTCAATATTATTTACGCTACCTTTTACTATAGACAGTTGCATGTAATTGTTTACTTTTCCATTATATTAATTTAATGTACTCAATTAACAATCCGTAATTTTCAGTGACATTGTTCGAATGATATAAATAGGATGCTTTCGCGCCATAGGAGTCTTGTTTCGTGTTTACTCGAGGGTCAATTCACGTCACTCTGAACTCTAAACAATTATGCTCAGGTTCTTCAGTGTTAGTCGTGTGGAAAGAGTTTATACCGGTATTATGAACTGATTGTTAATAATCGTGCCACACTAATTGTAGACCTCGGACAATTGGATAGTAATGATTCATTGAAGTTCCAATGAACTGCAATTCTACCTGTAGCCTACATTATTTGTAGTAGACTAGTTCTGCCCCATGGTACTTCAGCAAGTCGTTACCGAGAGTTCCAATCAACGAGAACTTCTAGAGGCAACGAACTACGACCCGGCAATGTCGCTCAGTCGCTAGCGAGAAACCTCTGGGGATACTGCCGAACCTCAGTTGCAGTAGGCTTACCTAGGCATGCAGAGCTCTGTCTAGCAGGCATTTAGTTCTTGGGACCGAGATGAATAATTTGAAGTTGTTTCACGCACCTGCGAGCTGGGGGTATCAACACCCAATATTAAAAGAAGACTCGGATTTCCAGTACTCCAGAGCAAGGAGCTAAACAACAGTTTTTGAGAACCGTAACAGAATACATGCTGTCAACCAGAATGTGATTTTGGTCATTGAATGGAATGTTGGCAGTTGTGAGACGGTGTAACCGTCTTATATCCAAAAAGGCTTAGAAGGTATTACTGGCTCTAAAAAATTTAAGTGCTTGCGCAATTGGACACTGTTAGTAGAAACTTCTAGTTCCCAGCAAGCAACGAACCTACAGAAAGCGACGTGCCTTGGGGAGTATACTTTAGAAACACCGTTGCATAATACATTAAATTTTAGGAAAGGTGTAGGTGTAGTTCTTTGCCAGATATCCCCAGAGAGGAACTTATAGCTGAGTGGGCTCAGGGTGGTATTGTAGATATACAAAACATTATGAATAGAGCGAATGGGGAATCAGTCAAAACTGAGTCTTTCATCCTTACATTAAATAGCCTTAAACTCCCAGAACATGTTAAAGCAGGCTTCCTTCGGCAAAATGTAAGGCCTTACACCCCAAATCTCATGCACTGTTTTAAATACCAACATTTTGGGTACACGAGACAGGCATGCGACGGAGAAGCCACCGGTGGTAAATGTGGTCAGGCCGCCCATGAGGGAGTCGTAAGTTCATACCTATAAAATGAATTAACTGTTCTGGAAACCACCCTGTATGGAGTCGGGATTGCAGTGTATATCTTGAGGAACGAAAGACACAAGAACTCAGAACGACTAAGCGCATCCCCTATGCTGAGGCCAAGAAGACCTTTAAGGCCATGTAACCTCCCACATTCACTACCTTCTTTGCTACAATGTAAGAGTACACCTGTCGCTGTATCTTAGTTTGATTTAACGTAATGTATATATTGTCTTAAATTTGTTTATTTCATGTATTTTTCATTTGTTGTATGCTAGATATATTTCTTATGTAACGTCATTTTCTATATTGAATCATTTACTGTAAACCCGCATGAATGCAAGGACATTCTTATGTTGTAAGTTAGCAATGCGCCAGAGACAATGTTGAACCTGTTGTAAAGACTGTCTTTGGCACAGAAGTAGTAGCTGTGAGTGTCGCGCTGCTGAAGCAGTCGCGGTGCGGACTCGCCAAAGTAAAGACATAAATGCAGTCGCGAAGCGGACTCGCTGTAGTAAACACATGAATGTTTTGTTGATGGTGCAGAGGCACGGTAGACGCAGTGTGGCGCGAGTTTTATGCAATTGCAATAAGCCTGAGAGGCGTACTGTTTAATGTATTGAACGAAGTGCGAAATAAGTTTATTTATACTCGATCAGTGTAATCTTTTTCCATGTGTGCAGGAAAAGTAATTGTTCGGTATCAAGTCTATTGTCACCGAGTGTGATCGTTGTTGTAGTAAGAGTACCTATTGTAATCATATCTGTCTTGTATGGACTTCACGACGAAGACGACGAAAGAAGATGAGTACTTTTGTAACATTTTATTTTGTATGCATGTAAATGTAGTGTCAACCCAATCAGAACTTTGGTTCAATTATACATTACTTACTTTGAAACCAGTCTTAATTTTTTAAGTAGTTGTAGTCACCCCATTATCACCATTATTACATTATGTTGATTATGCAAGCCTGTGCATTGACTAACAAGTTCAATCATTTTCAAAGTAATTACGATCAGTCCTAAAGAAATTGCTAGACGATTTAAAGAATTGCTAAACGTGTTACAACCACAGAGACTAGTAAGTAAAGTGCAAGAGAGTTTGCAAGTAAAGTAAATTTGGTTTCATTTACATAGAAAGTAACCAGGCTAACAGTATTCAAAGTATTACGATAGTTTTAGCAGACTTGACTGAAGTAATTTTTTATGAAATACGTTAAAAGCCAAACTCTGCTCAGCCAGTTACACGCGTACGCTACCCAGGCCCTGGAAACAATTAAAAAAAATAGTTTACGTAAAGTTTTATAAGGAACTTGAATGCTTTAAACAATAATATCAAAATTATTGAGAATTTCGACTGTAGTATTTGTGAAGCTCATTGCACCACGGAGTTTCACTGTATTGAGCTATTATCATTGCAATCAGAGTTTATCTGCTATTACAATTTTGATTATAACACGAACACGCCATCACCACTACATGAATTCTGACACAATTTATTAGTGAAGTTGTGCTGTTCGTGAATCGTAAGAGGTGCTAGTTGGAGGCTGTAGTCAATGCTAAGTCAGATAGGGCCAAGCTTAATTAACTACCACAGTGACTGTTTCAAGTTAATTAATATCTTTTTTTTAATCAAAATTTTTAACTTTCATTGCGAAAGTGTTGTTGCGACCCATTCGTTGTGATTTGCTGCAACATTCCATAACGAAATTATTATTACTAGAGTATATTATTACGCATTCTAAATTTTGAGATTATTTGACGACCTCCAACGGGCAATTTTCTTACAATTGGCGACACTACTGCCAGGATAGTTTGGGCGCCTACGTTGTAACTGGTTTGGCAAGAAGTTTGTTAATAAAGTAATAGTAATTAAGTTATCATTAAATTTTGATTTATTATTTTGTTCTGTATATTGATTGACTGTTTATTGGATTTGAAACTTGTATATCGTTTGTTGATCTTGAAACATTGTTGAAAAGTTCAAACATGGCACCAGTAGGGCAGCGTCATCGTGACGCAACAATAGAGAAAAGTAGGGTCCTTACTAGGAACGCTATAATGCGTAGAAGCCAGGCATCAACAATGGATTCAAGATTAGAAAAGGTAGCCGAAATGGAAAACGTACTGGAAATGGAAAATGCAAATTTGAACGTAGATCGACAAGAAATTACGCGTGATCAAAATGAGGTTCGAAGAAGTAGTACAGATTTGAGACACTCAAACGATCGCAGATTAGCGATAAACGTGGGTCACGTAATTAATGGAGAGAAAACTAACCTGGATGAGGTCGCGGATAATGTTAGTGATCAGCAAAATGTAATTGACAAACATCAGAACGAATCGGAGGCTAAATGTTCATCAGATGATCTGTCATCAGAGGAACGGAAAATCGACAGAAATAAAAAGGATAGGCGAAGGACAAAAATGAGGGATGCTGTGCCTCAAGGAAATGCAGACATAAGTGCGTTAATGCAATTCATGCAAAATATGAGCCAGAATTTGAGCCGGGATCTTGGTCAAAAAATCGAAAAATCACAGTTAGAAATAAAGAAAATGATCAAAAAATCGAAAAATCACAGTTGGAACTAAGACGGGAACTTGGACAGGACATTAAGAAAAGAGATAAAAAATCGAAGAAATAAAAAAGGAAAATGAACACGTCAGGAAGCAAATAAGTAAACAGGACAAAAGGATAGATGATTTAGCCACGCAAACGGAACAACAGATTACGCATGCGCAAAAAAATTGTGAGGAGCGTCACACCGAGTGCAGTAACGAAGTCACTTTGGTTAAAAAATCATAAACAGAACCAAAGACAAAGTCGCGGGACTCGAACAGGGATTAAAACACCATGAGGAAAGAATTGTTCAGATACAAAGAGAAATGCAGCGTGTCGTGGAACATGGAAGCAATACGTGGACCCCGCCTAGTACAGAAGCGCAAGTTGGCAGTCACAATGATGACGCAACAGATAATTGTTATCGTCTCATGAGGCAGCCAGCTGCAGAAAACGTCAGCTTTGAAACGACAAAATCTGTCACCGAAATCAGTAACGGGAATTCGCATTACGAAATAAATTTGAACGGAACTGTACCGGAGCAAAGAAATGTTGACAACAATGAGGAGGCAAGGCGAACCGAAAATGATGGAAAAGTATTTGCGTAGTATCAGACCGCCACAATTTAAACCAGATGGCGACATCCACATAATGAAATTTTTGAATCACATCGAACAAACTTTACCGCGAGATTGGTCGGATCGCATGTGTATAAATTATATTCTGTCCAACGTGCATGAAAGTATTCATAATGACGTTATGGACATGAGTAGCGAGAGAAGAAGCTACCCCGAATTTAAGGATCAACTAATACGCAAATATTGGTCATCAGCAAAGCAGGATGAAGTTTATGAAGATATTCACACAGCACCGATCTTTAACGCAAATAAATTCAGTACGATGGAGAAATATGTGAAACATTACTGGAATAAGAATAGGCATCTTAGCTATCCAATACCAGAGCGAGCTTTCATTTCAGTAATGTTAGCAAAATTGCCCAGACGTGTGCGAGATCTTTTCATTGTACAACCAGTTTTATCTATAGAAAAATTTATGGAAGTCTTGGAAAGATGTGATCGAAGCTGGGAAAATGGAGACCGTCCCAACCGACAGGACAGAGGGAATAGGAATGGAACAGATGATCGACACTATCGGAGGGACGAAGGTACTCGCCGTGCAGATAACGGATACGGGCACTGACAAGCGGATACACGGGAAGACAGGTCACGAGGAAGTGATACCAATAACGGCCGACAAGATGATCGACAGCAACGTGATCAGAGAGAAGAAGAACCGAGACAAGACCGACAGGAAAATCGTAATAGAGAGAGGAATAATCTAAATGATTGGCAAAACACCGGAGCTAGGCCCAAAGAATACAGTCAGTCACGTAATGTAGACAGAAGTAGAGGAGACGGAAGAACAGTCTACGAGAAACCGGGACCTCGCGACAAACAGGTTTATGCGTTAGAAGCACGCACAGTAGATGATGGAGACACCAACCACGAAATACGTAATCAAAGTACGAACAATCATGAAGAAAACGCACGTTGTTTAAACTAATTGAGCGGCCTGCTTAGCCCCGCGGCGAGGCCGCAAAGCCTTTGAAGGGGACTGAAGGACCGACGAGCTCAGACGAAAATGCAAAGATAGAAGACTCCGATAATGAATGGATAACGACAGATGATGAAGACGAAACTGACGTTATATACAAGACTGCGAATGTAATTGAACATGGCAAGAATGAACGAACAACAACTGTAGAAGCAAATAAGCTAGAGGGCGCGCAAATAAACAAAGTTATTGACGCATCAGCGCAAATAAATAAAGTAACAGTCGGGCCAGAAACGGAACAAGAATACCATGAAAGAATGTTCATTGAAGCAATAGATGCGCTACTGGACAACAATGATCAAAATAAGAAAACTTGTGTTCAACTGGAAGAAGATACTGACGTGCAAGAGACGGAAGACAGTGACGAATCGGATACGACAGAAGATGAGCAGGGAGAACCAGACAACAAAGCGGCAGATACCGTAACCACCTGTACGGAAGAAGTAGCAGAAAATTACGATTTATTGCAGAATGAGTTTCCTGACATCATCGAACATATCGAAGTTTGGAGCCACCACGACGTTGCAACAACAGCACCGCAGATGAGACTATGCAATACCATCCGAACGTCAGATGAACAACAAAGGTTATCAACGGAAGAAGAAGATGTGTTTAGAACTGAAATACAAGTATTGAGAGACACCAAATAGGGCGAAAGCAATACATGTCCGAAACTAAAACTGGTAATCGGGAGCAAGGATTATGAAGCATTAATTGATACTGGGTCGATGATTTCAATTTTGACACGATCGATTTATGAGGATGTTAAGAAAAGCTTACATAGAATAGAAGAACTTCCAGCAACTAGATTGAAAATATATGGAGCTTTCAATTCTAAATTTGTGGAATCAAAGATGAAGATTTTCTTGCCGTTTAAAATCAATCAGCTTAACCAACTATTTTACCATGAGTTTGTAGTAGTGGAAGAAATAAATATTCCGTTGATAATTGGAGCTGATTGGCTACAGAAAGTTAGAGCGGTCGTGGACCTGAAAATAAATATTTTGACTGTTGAAGATGAAGGAAACCAGTACACCACCGAATTATTGCCGCAAGTGGAACATCCAGTAAAAACATTTAATATCAGATGCAGCCAGGAAGACATAAAAACAGGTCATGACAAACAAAGGCAAAGAGAAAGGTTAAAAGAGAAGGACGAACAATTTGAAGATCTTAACGATATATACAACGTGCAGACAACAATGAGGCGTGACGCGCCGCGAGCCGGCATAGAGTACTGGAGAAGACGACGCGTGAAAATGAAACACTCAACTGTAAATGAACCGTATGACTGTAGTTATGTGAATCAAGAGCATTGCAGCGGACGAAGAAGTGGGGTAGAGCAAAATGAAACCTTATTTGGATTGACACACAAAGAAAGGACACATTTTTTACTCGAAGAAGACGACACCCAAGAGGATACCGAAATGAACTTGATAATTACCGGATTTGTAGGAGAACGGATTGTTACTGTGACACCGGACACCGGAAGCCAGTAAAATGCAATCGAAGAGGATTTGTACTTAATTAGCCGTAAGCAGAAGCTAATTATCAAAGAAGACTCTTGCAATATAAACACATCATCTATTATACCAAAGCAAAGCGTGCAAGTACGGAAACGAGTAATGCTAGAGATTATTGTATGTGAACAGGCCATAGTGGCAGAATTTTTAGTTGTCAGAGGATTAAAGACCGACGTCGTGATTGGTGCGGACACGATGCGGAAGTTAGAAATGAAGATTAATTATTATAAAAATAATATAGAATGGAATGTGGGTGGAATCAAAACGAAATGGAACTTGTTCAAAGAGAAAGAGAAAACACACGCAGAGATGCAATATTACGTTGGCTCTGTGTACAATAACGAAGAAGAGGAGACTAATTATTATGACGTAAATCATTCTACTGTTGATGAGAAAGAGATAAGACAAAGGATTCGTCAGAAAGTGGTTAATATTGAAAACATTCCTGAGGAGAGGCTAGTCGAACTAGAGCAGCTTCTGTATCAATATCACGTAGTCTTTAAAGAAAAGGTTGGATGTATTAAAGATTACAAGTACAGTTTCAAGGTGAACAGTCAACAGACGTTCTACAAGAAACCATATATTATTCCCTTCGCGATGAAAGAGAAAGTAGATAAGGAAATCCAAATAATGCTTAAGAATAACATTATTGAAAGGAGTACCTCTAACTTTAACAATCCTATCATACCAGTGGTGAAGAGGAACGGCGAGATACGTCTAGTACTGGACGCCAGGAAGTTAAACGAAATTATTGAAGCAGAAAATGACCGACCCCTGAGCATAGACGAATTATTATCAAAATTTCATGATAAGAAAATTTTAGCAGGATTAGATCTAATCAGTGCCTTTTGGCAAATAGAATTGAGTAGAGAATGTCGGCAATATACAGCCTTTCTGGTAAATGGCAAATCATACCAATTCTGTCGTTTACCTTTTGGAGTAAAAATTAGTACGGCCGCATTTACTCGAGCAATGGACCACGTTTTGGGAGAGGAGCTGCTGAACAAAATAATTGTCTACGTGGATGATGTGGTTATTGGAGCGCAAAATTGGGATAATTACTTTGGATTGTTGGGTGAAGTACTGAGCAAATTTAGAAAGTTCGGAATGACTATAAACGTGGAGAAATCACAGTTTTGCAAGTTCGAGTTAAAATTCTTGGGCCACATAATTACGCAGGAAGGAATAAAGCCAGACTTGGAAAAGATCGCGGCTATCAGAGACTGTCCAGCGCCAGTAACGAGGAAGCAATTAAAATCATTTATGGGAGCCGTGGGCTATTATCGTCGATTCGCAACAATTGAGGCACTTGCAGCGCCGAATATGCATGAGCTACTCAAAAAATATAAACCCTGGAAGTGGACCCCTGAATGCCAACAAGAATTCATTAAAATTAAAGAAAGTCTCGTTAAGGCACCAATACTATGTCATCCTGATATGTCATTAGATTTTTTGTTTAGCAATTGACTCTAGTGGCGTTGGAATAGGAGCAGAACTCTACCAAATTAATGAACAGGGAAAACATTGCACAATAGCTTTCGCCAGTAGGGTACTTAGCCCAGCAGAAAAGAGATACACTGTCACAGAACAAGAGTGCTTGGCGGCAGTGTGGGCGTTTAAGAAATTTCATTTCTTTCTGGCAGGAAGAAAGACCACAGTGTATACTGATCATCGAGCTCTGCAATTTATGAAACAAAGCAAGCTAATGCCAGGAAGATTAACGCTATTCTTGCAAAAATATGATTTCGATATAAAGCACATAGCTGGAAAAGAAAGTGTTATAGCTGACTATTTGTCAAGATTGCCGATACAAGAAAGTAATAAGGATAAAGCGGACAGAATAACAGATGAAGTAACGGTGATGCTTATACAAAATGTGCCGTTTGAAAATTATCCTAGAGAAAACTTTAGGTCAATAGTGGATTTGCAGAAGAAAGACTAGCGAATCAGAACAATAGTGCAAAGGATCTCCAATCCAGAGAATGTGCATTTACGCCAATACCATAAAATTTTTAGAGGAGCATTATACTTCAGGAAAGGCAACGATGATCAAGGCTGGAAGATATACGTACCAGAAGAAATTATAAACAAGCTTATTTGGTTCATACATCTGAAATTCGGACACTGCGGACCTGTTAGATGCAAAGCAAAATTGGAGGAAGTTACTTATTTTCCAGATATGTTGCGAAGGGTCAGAAAAGTTCTAAGAATTTGTAAAATTTGCCAAACCATGAAGCCCAGTACAACCACAATGCAAACCAAGTGGAATGCCATTTTGCCAGCACAGGTGAATGAAATTATAGCGACCGATTTGTACGGACCAGTTATCAAATCTAGAGGTGGTTATCGATATGTTCTAGTGGCGATAGATGTACTATCGAAATACGTGACCATACGGCCGTTAAAGAGAGCAACAGCGAAGACCGTAAGCAAAGAATTTGAGAAATATATACTGCCGAAGTACCGTAATGTTGAGAAAGTGTTAAGCGATAATGGACCGCAGTATGTGTCCGAGACTTGGAAGCAGATGCTGAGGAGAAATAAAATCAAGCCGATTTACATTTCACGGTACAGACTTCAGAGTAACATTTGCGAGAGGGTGATGCGAGAGTTGGGCCGATTTTTACGCACATATGCCTACAAGAATCAAAAATCCTGGGACTTACACCTGAACGAATTTGAAGATGTTACCAACAACCTTGTACACACCTCAACTGGATACGAACCAATCAAGATACAGCAGGGTATACCAGCAAAGAACCCCATCCGAAGTATGATTGAGCTGCCAGTGAATAACGTCCGTATAAACAAAAGAAGAATACGATCTTTAGCTGTGCAGAATTTAAAGAAAAGTGCTGAGGCCAGGAACAGAACCCATAATAATAGATATCCAGAAAGAAAATTTGAAGGAGACCTTGTCTTACTACGAAACAAAAAGCTGGGTAAACCACATGATAACGGATGCAAGAAGTTTTACCGATGGTATTTGGGACCCTACCGTGTAAACAAAGTCAAACATGCTAATGCTATGGAACTGGTGTCCATAAAGAACAACAAAAATGTAGGACTCAGACACATTTGTGAAATTAAAAATTGCTATCACTAGTATGTAAATTATAATCATAATATTGTAAGGGGAACTACACTACAACTGAAAGACTGGTGTGATAAACATGACTTGAAGATATTAATGTATTGTATAACTTATCATTTATTTTAATTACTGAGTATGTGAATGTGAGATAAAAGACTGAAGCTAAGCTCCGTTTGCAGGTTAGCACACAGTAAACAAAACAAGTGCATGAGACCTTGGTATGCGGGCCTGCGGAGCGGCGACAATGCGCTCTTGGACATTAGACGAGCCGCCAGCGGCAGCAGCTACCAGAGGCAACAATTGCGTCGCGCGGTCAGCCGCCGGCGCGAGCGACTTGAAAGCAGCCGACAGCCATGGGCGGTAGCGACTTCAAAGGAACACACACCGCTTCATCCAACGGGACTACGAAACGTAGCGTGTGAAGTGATGTGCAATAAAGTGGAGCTATCAAGCTCGGCCATGAAGGTCAATTCAGTGCAGTGCTATTTTTTGCAGGTTTATACGCCGATAAGGTCACACACCGATGCATCCCAACATATCAAATTTTGTAAATAATGTAATGCAACTTCCTACCTTTGTACCTTATGTAATGCATTGTAACCAACATTATGTATATTTTATGTCATGTAATTTTTCCTATGTGAAATATGTGTTTTAAGGTTAACAAAAAAAACCGGGCAGGATGTAAGAGTATACCTGTCGCTGTATCTTAGTTTGATTTAACGTAATGTATATATCGTCTTAAATTTGTTTATTTCATGTATTTTTCATTTGTTGTATGCTAGATATATTTCTTATGTAACGTCATTTTCTATATTGAATCATTTTGTGTAAACCCGCATGAATGCAAGGACATTCTTATGTTGTAAGTTAGCAATGCGCCAGAGACAACGTTGAATCTGTTGTAAAGACTGTCTTTGGCACAGAAGCAGTAGCTGTGAGTGTCTCGCTGCTGAAGCAGTCGCGGTGCGGACTCGCCAAAGTAAAGACATAAATGCAGTCGCGAAGCGGACTGGCTGTAGTAAACACATGAATGTTTTGTTGATGGTGCAGAGGCACGGTAGGCGCAGTGTGGCGCGAGTTTTATGCAATTGCAATAAGCCTGAGAGGCGTACTGTTTAATGTATTGAACGAAGTGCGAAATAAGTTTATTTATACTCGATCAGTGTAATCTTTTTCCATGTGTGCAAGAAAAGTAATTGTTTGGTATCAATTCTATTGTCACCGAGTGTGATCGTTGTTGTAGTAAGAGTACCTATTGTAATCATATCTATCTTGTATGGACTTCACGACGAAGACGACGAAAGGAGATGAGTACTTTTGTAACATTTTATTTTGTATGCATGTAAATGTAGTGTCAACCCAATCAGAACTTTGGTTCAATTATACATTACTTATTTTGAAACCAGTCTTAATTTTGTAAGTAGTTGTAGTCACCCAATTATCACCATTATTAGATTATGTTGATTATGCAAGCCTGTACATTGACTAACAAGTTCAATCATTTTCAAAGTAATTACGATCAGTCCTAAAGAAATTGCTAGACGATTTAAAGAATTGCTAAACGTGTTACAACCACAGAGACTAGTAATTAAAGTGCAAGAGAGTTTGCAAGTAAAGTAAATTTGGTTTCATTTACATAGAAAGTAACCAGGCTAACAGTATTCAAAGTATTACGGTAGTTTTAGCAGACTTGACTGAAGTAATTTTTTATGAAATACGTTAAATGCCAAACTCTGGTCAGCCAGTTACACGCGTACGCTACCCAGGCCCTGGAAACAATTAAAAAAAATAGTTTACGTAAAGTGTTATAAGGAACTTGAATGCTTTAAACAATAATATCAAAATTATTGAGAATTTCGACTGTAGTATTTGTGAAGCTCATTGCACCACGGAGTTTTACTGTATTGAGCTATTATCATTGCAATCAGAGTTTATCTGCTATTACAATTTTGATTATAACACGAACACGCCATCAGCACTACATGAATTCTGACACAATTTATTAGTGAAGTTGTGCTGTTCGTGAATCGTAAGAGGTGCTAGTTGGAGGCTGTAGTCAATGCTAAGTCAGATAGGGCCAAGCTTAATTAATTACCACAGTGACTGTTTCAAGTTAATTAATATCTTTTTTTTTAATCAACATTTTTAACTTTCATTGCGAAAGTGTTGTTGCGACCCATTCGTTGTGATTTGCTGCAACATTCCATAACGAAATTATTATTACTAGAGTATATTATTACGCATTCTAAATTTTGAGATTATTTGACGACCTCCAACGGGCAATTTTCTTACAACAATACTTCATAAGCCCATTCCACAAGCGGATGCCTCTGCTCAAAGAAAGGTTGTTAGTGTCAGTACTAACATCTGTGTTTGTCAGCGCACGTCAGGTAGCAGTAGTCACCAAACCTGAAGCCCCCCCCCCACCCGCCAGACATCAGAAAAAGATACTGTTGTCGACATTAAGGAGTTCTTGGCACTCTCACAGGCAGGGGCAGCTGGTCTGCTCCTACCACCTTCCTTGCCAGAGTCCCCCACCCCTACTGCTACTGTCGGTACTGGAAAACTACGATGCAAAAAAGTTGACTGGGAATACTCAGCAACAGATTAAATCAGGACACTCATTTTCACACCTCATAGAGGTCATTATACGTAATGGAGCTGGAGGTTCCTCAGGGGCAAACTTCACGCCCCAAGACTGAACCTCCAACAAGTTCAGTCTCTCCGACTAGGCGGAAAGTGAGAGTCAAGGTACAATCTCCGTAATGAATGGCTCCCGTACTGCAGTGGAATTTGAAGGGATTTAGGACACATGCGGAGGAACTACGTTTATTGATCCAAGGTAGACCTCTGTGTATATGCCTACAGGAGAAGAATTTTAAATCTACTGACACACGTGGCTATATTTTCCACAAGGAGAAATACCTCGGTGGAAAGAGCCCGAGGAAGAGTAGCTATTTTTACGAATACAGTGTATCACTCCGAGCCTCTCTGTCACCACACGTTTACAAGTAGTTTCAGTTTCAGTATATGTGCGCCACCGTTTGACGTGAGGTGACACTAAGACGTCTTCGCATCGGGCACTGCCCTCTGATGCACACTTTTATTTCCTCGAGAAGTATCACCTGTTTGTGATGGCTGTGGCGTGCAAATCACTGTACACCACATTTTAACTGAGTGTATTTTATATCGTGCTAAAAGGGAGGCGGTGAATGTCGTTAGTACTTTGCCCTTAGTTTTTACTGATAACGAGGCGAGTGTGACCAAAGTTTAAGGTTTTGTGAATTGTCGGGCCTCTGGCCTACGCTTTTGGACTGGACGTTTTAGCGTGTTGTAGAACACTGGCTCATAAATTTTTATTTCGGTGATCAGCCAGCCATAATACTGTGGTATTGGCGCTAAAGGCCTAGTTGTTGTGCGCCACAACATCCTAGCCATCCATCCACCTCTGTCAATTTACTCCCCTTCCTCTATCTCCTCTTACTGCTCTGTCTAACCTGAAGCCTTGTTTAGCGTTATGTCCAGACCTTAACAAGTTGTTGACCAAATGCTTTGAAATTTTGACATGTTGCAATTGAATACGCGCGTTTTTATATAACTATTTAAAAAGTGTTTGTCCTGTATGCAATTATATGAATTTTATAATGGGGAAGCGAATACACAAAAAATAAATAGTTATATAAAAACTCTCATTTTTTACAGTACAAAATTGTTTCAAAATTTCAAAGCAATTTCTCAAGAAATTTCAGAGAAATGAGAATTTCAACAAACGAACATTTATGTTAGTACATATAAAAAAAATTATTCTAACCGCAAATCTTACCAAATTCTTCACCGAATGCTTTTAAATATTTACACAACGTTGCCCTGGAATATTCCCATCATATTATTTGCACTATTTTAATGCATGCATTATATAAATTTTATAGCGGGAAAAGTTGTTAAAATCCTAAATAGGTACATATATATAGGTTATATATAATATGTTAAAGATGTAGGCATGTGAAAACCTTCCTGCAGTGGATTGGAACGTTGTGTCAATATTTTAAAGCAAGAACTTTCTAAGATTAAATTTTGCACAAACGAACATTTACATTTTCATTGATATAGGGTGACTTACACATTATTAAATGAAACGAAGTTTCGTTAACATCCTATGTCTTTGGACTGAATTGACATAAACTGAATTTGACCACATTTCTGAAAGCCAGAGACTCCTTCGGATTGCCATGAGTTGTTTCGTGAGGCGTCGCTCTAAATCATTTGTTTCCAGTCATCTACCGATCAGTGGAGATGCTATTTATAACTCAGGTTTCTGAGGAGGTGCTAGAACATTGTACCCCATTCTTTTGAACTTTCTAAAAACAGTCACTGTGCTAACTGGACTGCTAATAGCACTGTAGGACCTACAAGTGATCCCTTGTGTTGACTTGATTCGGTTTTTACCACCAGCGTTAGCAGATTCACCCCGTCCGTCCGTACATGATGTCTACGAACTCTTGGTTTAGCCGTGGTTACTCCTGCGTCTCTCCATTTCACCTTCATATCACCAACAGTCGAGCAGATTTAGAATGGTTGAAATGACACTGATGGATTGTTACTCAGTTGACATCATAACTAAAGGCAAATCTACACGACGACACTAAGTTTCGTGACACTGAGCTGCTGACCCCTGCGCATGCGCAGCTGACGTACGTGCAACTGGTTTGTGAAACTCAAAACAGTTTCGGCGCCTCCCAACTTTTACGAAACTGTTTACGCGAGTTTTTAGGTAAGGTGATAACCGAAATAAAACAAAAATATACAATGGAGTGGGGAACAGAAAAAATTGTTCGTTTTTGGATATTTATGCAATGCATAAGTATTTGTGGGGCTTTAATGACGAAAATTTCCGAAATAAGCAGCGGCGTGTTGCTGCTCTAGAAACGATTTTACGGGAGCTGAATATCGATGGGTTGACAGTAAATGAATTACAAACGAAGATATATTCAATCAGAAATACTTATACCAACGAACTGAGAAAAATTCAATCCAGTAAAACATCTGGATGTGGGTCGGCGCAAGTTTATAAGACGAAGATACCTTGGTTTGAACTGGTTGACTCTTTCTTAAGAAAAATTGTACATAGAAGAAAAGGATACACAAATCTGGTAAGCTGAATTCTTTTATTTTAAATATTTATTAAAATGTGTTTTACATTCACATTTATTTGTAAATATTTAAAACGTGGTAGTGTTTACATTCACAATTGTAAATATTTAAAACGTGACCTCCAGGTTTTTTTACATTCACAGTCTTTTTGGACACTTTTAAACAAGCTGATATTGCCATGGTACTGATCCCTCTGCAAGAAAGTGGTTAGCTAATGATTGGTTTATTAATGCAGCCTGCCTTGAATAGTTATTGCTGCCAGCATGCAGCCTTGTATCAATTAGTCCAGCAGCATTTATTTCTCTTCTCTTTCCTGGCTGGTAAAATCCACTGTCCACATTCTCTTGATCAACCAATTGTGGCTGCACATATTGCTGAGGAGCTGTGTTTCGTTGCCAGTTGTGTAAAGCACATGTAGCTCTTACAACCTTGTCCACTATTTATGGACGAAGTGTAATTGGCTTTTCATACGCACGAAATTTGGAAACGAGAATTCCAAACGCATTTTCCACTACACGGCGAACGCGCGAAAACTCTGTAATTGAAAATTTTTTCCAGTAAAGTTAGTGGACCATGTCTGGAGAAAGGTTTCATTAAGTAAGGTGTTAATGGAAAAGCATCATCACCCACTAAAACTGCACCTTCTGGTAGACTAAGAGTTCTGTTTTCTATTGCAGCTTTTAAAGTAGAATTGGCAAATATGCCTCCATCAGACGCCCTTCGTGCTTCGCCTATATGAACATAAGTGAAACAGTAATTACTGTCTACAACTGCAAAAAGGACAATACTGAAAGTGCCCTTATAGTTGTGGAATTCTGAAACACGTTTTGGTGGGCACTTTATGACAACATGTTTGCCATCTACTGCCCCAAAGCATGGAAAATGCCATCGCATTTCAAAGCTTTTAATTATTTCCTTCCATTCATCTTCAGTCTGGGGTACCTGTAAAAGAAAGTAATCAGATTAACTGAACGAAACCTTGTAGTTTATTTCAATAAAGCAAATTGTGTTCAAGTATGCCACATTCCAAGCTTTTAAACAATCTCATTCTCTCCTTTCCAGGGTTTCAAGGAAAATGAAATAGAAATTGAACAGTCAGTAGAAGAGTCACTTACTAGTATAAGTGAACCTGAATCGCCCCCAACGGCAAGTGTCATAAACAGTGACAATTTGAGTCAGACATGTAGCAGCAGCAGCAGCTACAGCTCGCAATCATCGTCCTCAGCGAAAGCAAATGCGAGGAAAAGGCGTTCTGTTGATCCTTTTCAGCATCTAGAAAGTGCTGTGGAGGCACTCAGGTCCATAAGTAATCGGCCAGATGAGGAGGAGGATGAGATTTCTACTTTTTGTAAAAGTCTAGCAAAGCAGATGAGGAAACTGCCATAAAGCTACAATTTAGAACTAATGGAGGAAATGCAATCGCTTGTGACTTATAAGAGAAAGTATTTCTTGGCCGAAAGGCAAAATAAAGACGAACTGCAAGTAGGACAGTCCGTTGCTGCTGAGGAAATACTTGAGAGGGAAGAAGTGCAATCACAGGCCGATACGATAACTTTGTTTTATGATTCCTCAAATTAGATGCAATTTTTATTGTAATACAAAAAGAAAAAATCTATGTAGGTATCCTTCACAATAATAACCGTGCTTTCAAAACAGTGTGTTATTCTTTACTTACACCAGTGATGTAGTGTGCTTATGTTGGCAACAAGAATGCTGCATGACAACGCAGTAATATATAATGAAGAGAATAAACTTTTGTGTTGGCCAGGATATAAATAATTAATGTTGCTTCTGCTCTATGGTTGACAGATTATTATATGTACCTTTGTCCAGTCAGTAAAGCAAACATATAGTTGCCAACATTAGCACACTACGCCGTTGCCACAGTTAAAATTCAACCTTATCTTCATGTATTCTGCAAGTCCCATGTAGATTGCATCACAAACAGTTGGAACAAATTTGGCAATTATGGATTTCGGAACACGGTACAAGTACTGTAGAGACGAATATGAATCCCCACTTGCCAAGAAACGTAGTGTAATTTGTAATTTCAGTTCTGGTGACAATGCTTCACGCATAACAGTATCTTGTTTCCATATTGCATTATTGACTTTGTTTAAAAGAAATGTAAACTGCTCTGGTGACATTCTAAGATGATTACAATAACTTTTAGGGTCTTCAACAACAATTTCTTTGAGCAAGGTTGCTGAGCAGCCTAGCTGATGTCGTTTCTTAATCCAGTCACGAACCCAAACACGTTTCTCATACTTTTTTGTTTAGTCTTACGCAACGATTTTGCACAGACAAGCAACAGCTCCACCCCAACTCGTACAGCTGCCTGCCAAAACTTTCATTTTATGACGACTACAGTACTCACAAAACAACGAAACTGAAGTGTGTGTCTTTGGCGCCGTGTTGACATACATACACGAAACCAATTGCACGCAACTCATTTCATGCAACCAGTGTCGCAACCTAGTGTCGTCGTGTAGACTAGCCTTAATCCACGTCAAAGTTGCTGACCTCTCCTGACACGCATTCTCGGGTGAAATCTGTTATGACTACACAGTACTCCCCATTCATTTTTAAGTGGAGGCTCCGCATCTCCAATTTCGCGTTACTTAGGGACGTTCGGATATTTCTGATCCGAAGTGTGTAGTCATCGTGCTGCCTCTTACGTCAGTGGTCATAAAAGTTTGTTTGGTTATAAGATTATCACACATACTTCAACTTTCAGATAACAGGTTCACAACCTTTGCGTAACTGCGACACTACGTCTTAATTGTGACTGTTGTAGCGTATTTCGTATTTCGATCGTTTCTTTTATCAGTATATTCCAAAGCTATTTGTCCCTTCTTGCTGTCTCGTCGAATGCCATTCGGTGTACATTTTCCAGAGCTTGTTCTGTTACCACGGATTTCTCGATATACCGAAGGCACAAATACTTCTTCTATTTTATACTGTGCAGCTGACCATCGCTATTAGACTTTATCCTTACCATTGCATTGAGACTTTACTAGCTTATTGGTGGTCTTTCTGGATTTATCAATGCAGTTGTATCCGAGATCACATGAGGCAGAGAAGTAATTAAATATCAGTTCTTATTTCCCAAACAGCGAGGCGCTTCACATCAGCAAACACTTGAATAGCATGCATGTAACTTTTACTTTATACAGAAGAAAGGAATTAAAGTTCCGTGCGTACTGGAGCGTCGTGTTGCAATGCGCGTAGCCGTTCGCTGTCGGGTGTTTGATTCCCCCCCTCGGGCATGGGTGTTTGTGTTGTCCTTAGGTTACTTAACGTTAGTTTAAGTAGTTTGTAAGCTACAGATTAATAACCACCTAGTTAAGTCCGATAGATTTACCAACATCCAAACATTTTAAAAAATTTTATTTTTTTATTTATTATTTTTATTTTATTTATTTTTATTTTATTTATTTATTTTTAGTTTTTGATTTGCACTTCAATAGCTACCGCCTGAGAATATCTGTAGTTTTATAATATTGGTACATTATTATTGTATTACCCATGTCATATAAATTTTATAACTATCTAAATAACTTTACATGTATCATCAGAAAGATGGTTGTTTCACGATTATTTCGCAGAATTGTGCGCCTCCTGCCTTTAATGACTGGTAAACCACGGTGACTGGGGACAAGCACGTACAGCGATTAGGCTCCTACTGGTTTTGACCTTCCTATTAATGCTGGAAGTTACGCATAGTGACGGTATTATTGTGCTTAACACTGTGCTCAAGTATTACATATTTCTTTGAGTATAATCATGATATGGTCTTTTACTAATTTTAACGTTTGAATAGTTTCATTAAAATACATATTTTGCAAATTTTTTTTAGCGGTTTTCACGTTAACTGAAAGGAAATTTTTGTTTCCAACAGCATGGATATGTTTGCTTTTAATAGTTGCCAGAGCCAGATTATCAACGAGTTATTACTTTACGTGGCGGCCATGACCATTAAAATTCGCATTCTCCCATTTATATATAGCCTGGTCTGATCCTGCCCCGTCCCAGCTTCAACAAACGGTCATTACAAGAATAATCTTATGCGGTACCATAACCCAAATTTTTAGAATAAACCTTAACAAATTGCTACCTTACTGAATTATCCTCCCATCCAACCCACAATTTGTCTATTTTGGGTCGCATCCCATAACCCTGTGTACCTGGAACCTGTCTTAGAACCTCTCTACGACATCTAGTTATCTAGCTGATCCACCGTGATCACCATCCAGATTATCATCGATAGTATATCTCCGATAGAATAGTCATCGTCACATTTCAGTTGTCTGTATTTACTTCATATGGGCTCCATCGTTTTATATTCAATTTCAATAAAATTTATTGTAACGAAGAGCAGTTACTTTCTGCTTCTAATCAGTTCCCTAAGGAACAATGAAATGACAACAAAGAAATACCCCTGGATCCATTTCCAGGTGTTTAAAACAATTTATTTTCTATTTTTCTTGTACGTTGTCGTCGCTTTCACATTTGTGATTCCCGTTGTTCTCTTATGTACTTTGGTAGCGCATAAGAGTTTTATTTTTGTAGTTTGTATGTGCCTGTTTTTCTTGTTTAAGACTTATCGCTTTCTTTCGTATAACAATTTTCTTACTGAAAATTTTAGTTAGGATATGACATTTTCCTGAAAGCGATTGTTCAGTCTTGCGTTTTTATGTTCTCATACATACTACCTATTTTGTTTTGCTGATATATTGATATGTTTGTGTCATCCTCGTATCCAGGGCGAAGTCATCAGGATAATTAAAATCACTAGCGATGAGTCATTCTACTCAGCACTTGTATTAATCCTACAATCGCCATTTGTTTTTCTTTCACATTTAGAGTTATCCACGAATAGTATCAGTGGAATTAAGCTTCAATTGTATTTATGAGGGTTGTAGGGTCGTGTTGACACAGTCGGATTTTAGCGACTGGTATTGAGGCTTAATTTTTATATCCAAAAAGTGCCTCCACGACAAAAACTCTATTAGAGACAGTTAGAGCTGATACTCAGATATTCAGTTCAACAAAAGCACAGAAAGCACATACGAAAACAGACAGCTAACATTGCGAGAAGCAATCTAATTTTATTTGTGTGTAATAAAGGCTTCAGAGGGCACTTATTATTTTATCTTAGAAGAAACTCATTGTATGAAAGTGATGATAGAGCCTATTGTGACATTACAGATACATGAGGAAGCTGATTGTTTCCATGTGAAAGGCGGGTTTTGCCAGGCTGTTGGGTTCCCCAGCCGGTCGGCTACCAGTTTGGACCTATTGAATGGGATACAGCAGGTAGTCAGGGTTTTCCTAATGTGCTCGGAAACAGGAAGCGACTGTCTTGCAACTGAAATACAATATAGCCACACGCATTATTCTAAAAATCCATATAAAATCAGGGAACGATCATACAGCAAATATAATTATATAAATGGATTCAGGAGACTTGGGAGAATCAGTGGCGTACTATGTCACCAAGGGCCCCTGGGCAAAAACGACATTGGGGCCGTCCTTACACTAATACTGTACATATGCAAAACTACTTCATCATCAGCTCCTTACTGCCCACTGGAAGACATAATAAGACAAACCTAAATACTACTAAGTACATTATTGTGTGTCACTCTCTAATATAATTGTGAAAGTTTGTTTGTTTGTTATGCTTTCACGCAAAAATTACTAGGTAATTTGGATGAAATTTTGCAGAGGGGCAGAGATAGAGTTGGACCTGGGTAGGACATACATATGAAAATGTCCCATGGGATATTTTTCGTCAGCGGTGACAGCAGGCGGGCTTTTGTCAGTGCTGACAACTCACTCTCGCTAAACTACTTCGCTGTTAGCTCATTTCGTTGATAGTCCAGTCAAAGAAGGAAAATAGGGGAAATATTCCTGTAGGTTGGTTTCATCGAAAGTAAGTTGCCGGCTTTTGTTTGATGAAACACTTGATTGAGCCGTGCCCCTACCAGGATTCTTGAAGTATATGTTAGTGTCTGGCCAGGAAAAAGTAATAAGTAAAATAACTACGTCAATATCTTCGCTTATTATCGTGACAGTGGGGTAGAGGGCAGCGTCTTGATGCACAATTCACTATTGAAACAAAGTAATTATTACATTAAACTTCTGATCCATGAATGTAATTAAACCTTTAAATGGCAGAATAACAAATAGTGTGCGAATAGAAACGTAGGCCTACCTTAAAAGATTGCGTGAAGTGCTGAATTCTCTTCATTACTTTAAAACACACTGAAGTTGTTTTTTACATAGAAGAAGTGAACAGAATGCGGCGGAGGGTATAGTGTTAGTAAGAACGTGAATTGAAGAGTGAATAGTTCTTATCGTATGGGAAGGCGCCGTTCCCAGAAAAAAGCCACAGAATGCCGAATCCAATTCCCGCCCTCCATTGCAAGGTAGTGCGTAGAAAGGAATGTAGATTCTGTTCGATATTTCTTTCAGTATTAACGCATTTGTGGAAAATAAACATGCCTGTTTCCTGGCGCAACGCATTTTGTGGAAAATAAGCACTCTCCAGGTGTGTCTGCGCAGTACGTCATCTGTGATTTACGAGGTGCACTGTGGAAGAGTCGGTGTAACTTTGTAAAACACCTTGTAATTTCCTTTTGCGACGTAATGGTGTAGACGGAGTGGGGGCTCGCTTTCTCGTTATTCGTTTTGCAGGCGCACAAAGAACGGCAATGCCTGACCATTCCAGTGGTCTGCCCCTTCCCACACCTTCTGCCCTCCAACCCCCCCCCCCCCCTCAACCCCTTCCTGCTGTCACCTGTCACATCCCCACAACAAATCATATGCCTAATTCTGTTCCACTGTAATGGACAATGTTTGTAAAGCTTATGAGACTTAACTACGGGGTCATCAGTCCCTAAACTTACAAACAACTTATGAACTACTTACGAACTAGGACGGCACAAATATTCATGCCCGAGGGGGGATTAGAACCCCCGACCGTAGTGATCGTGCAGACCGTGACTGAAGCGCCTCAGTCCCCTCGGCCACCGCGGCCAGTTGTTCCACTGTACTTAAACATGCTGTATACATTTAATATTTTGTCTTAGTCCATTCTGTTTAACAATAATTATACTAATATATTGGCTGCCAAACGTATTCCCCGGGCCTCCGGCCTTGGGAGAACTCCAAATACCTGAAAAGGACCTTTTTTTCTATTTTGCTTGGCATCTCGTTCTGCTGGGGCCTCCAAATATCGAAAGCTATTTTTTCAGACTGTCCCGTGTTTCAAATGTTTGTATAGTCTATGGGAGTTAACTACGGGGTTATCAGTCCCTAAACTTACAAACTACTTATGAACTAGCTAATACTAAGGACGGCACAAATATCCATGCCCGAGGGGGGATTCGAACCCCCGACCGTAGTGGCCGTGTAGACCGTGACTGGAGCGCCTTAGTCCCCTCGGCCACCGCGGCCGGCAGACTGTCCCGTGCCTCTCGTCCTGGAAGGGTCCTCCAATTCTTTTTTTCATAGTAATACATGTATTTCCAAGTGGACAGGGGGGGGAGGGCTCCTTTCGTTTCGCCTCCGCCCCGGGCCTCCAACAGCCTTAGTCCGCCACTACCGGGGACCAATTACTTTCTTTTCCATATTCTGCTTTAGTTTGCTTGAAGTAAGCTATTTAAGTACAAATAAGTTGAATATATTGCAATTTAGTACCTTAGCGTACGTTGTGATTTTTTTTTTTTTTTTTTTTTAAGTTACATATGACTCACATGGTGCCAGAGTAAAGTGCCAGGTGTGTTATTTGCTATGTCGCTAATAATTTTGGGTTGGTACTTCTGTAAGTCTTTCATTCCACAACATTATTTACGTACAGTTCCTTTATTGTTTTTCTGCATTGTTACTATAGTCTTTATTTAGTGCTGTTTGCTCCGTAACACAGTGATATTATAGCAGGAGAAAGTATCTCGTAGAAGTTATGTAGATGAACAAAGGCATGTACAGAAGCTTTAAGATGAAGTTATGGACATAAGTGAAGAAGATGAAGATACTACTCAAATGGAAAAATAAGAGGAATGTGTTGATGCTGAGTATTGTTCATGCAGAGGAAGAAGCTGATGTTCAAACCAATAGAGGCACAAAGGAAAAACCAGGAATGATAAGTGACTATAATCAGTCATTTATAGATCTCTCTCGCCAAATGAAGTCCTATATTGTCTAAGGCGGGGTGTGAAATGATACAGGAAGCTTGCAATTGAACTGTTGACAGGGTCAGCACTGGTAAATGCTCTTTTTGATTTACCGATCCATCAACAATAAGATCATCTCAATTACAGAATTCAAAGAGAAAGTGACTTTGAGACTACTCCATACAGAAGATGCCGATGCTCCTGAGAAATCTCTCACCGTAGCCACCTGCAGATTGTGCTGTTGTGAACATGGGAACAGCAAGTCATAGGTGTACGGATGCTACGAAAAAATAAAGAATGAATTGGACAAGAGCAAGCTGTCAAGAAATGTAAACAAACTACATGGAAATGTAAGAAATTGTGACTCATATTTTTTCGAAGGGTGTTTCTTCATAAAGCACAGTGCATGCAGGTGTTACAGATACAAAGTGAAATTACCCAATTTTTTCAGTCTGTTTCATTGTTGTTGCAATTAGAGTTGGAGAATGAAATTACTGTATAAGTAATATGTAACACCAAATAATAAATTATAAAAACAAGGAAAGTCCAATAGGACAGGGCCACGTGAGTTATATATAATTCACGATTTCAAGTCTCAATAACTACTCTTGAGCACTTGAAAACTTGAGGCCAGGAACATGATTTGTTACTGGGGCCATAACGTACTGTAACAACAAGTCACAGGACGCTACTGTGAGTTACAACTGCACCACGGAGCCTTAAATGGAAAAATGTCCGTGAGTGGTATTTACTTCACGTGGCCAGAGGTGAAGACTTCCTGTGACTTACATTTAACTCACGTGGCAGTCAATGTGTTAAAACATGGTTTTCTAAAAGTTGGGAATTTTTTTATTTCTTGTAACACGAATACTATTAGTCCTTGAAAAATTTCATTTTTATTTTTCACGCCTCACAGTGTATCACGAACATAATAAGTGGCGTATTTCAAGTCGTGGGGATTTCGTTCGTGTTTCCTCGCGCACCAAAGTCAGAATGAAAGAATACCTACTGGAGTAATACAATGCTTCAAACTGTTAGATTGCAGATGGTGGCAAAGATATGATTTCTGATCGGTAATTATCGATAAGCATTTTCGTGACTGCAGTACATTATAGTAATAATATGGGTACACAATTAAAAAGTAGTCAATTTTATTTTAGCAATTATTTTACAATCATTTCCTGGCTTTGGTCTGTTAAATCTAGACTTGATGCAGCCTTGTTTTCAATTGCTATGAGTGCCAAATGTCCGAGTCAAGCTTGAGCCATACTGTTCCTCAGATGCGTTTTGATAATTTTTAATTTGCTGAACGACCTTTCGGCTGCTGCAGAAGAATAAAACTGCGCTAAATACTTCCGTAACCTCACATTCTAATAATGCATATTTTGTTATAATTTCCTTACATAATTGGCGAACTTCCCCTTTTTGGGGTCAATTTCGGCAGGAAAAATTAAAAGTCGAAATTCCTTCATTCAACTAAAATGTTATATATAGTATAACGTCTATTATCAGAAGTAATTTGGGGACATGGATATTCGGAAAACCTGTTTATTCGGATATTCGAGCTGTGCACTTATATTTGCCAATACGAAGTACTGTACAGTAAATGTATTTATACTGTATTTGGAGGAGCACGATGGTTCACATTGCGCCGAGCCGGCACGCCGCAACACTTGGAAGACGCCGCTGTTGATGTGAGCAGCTTTGATGCTGCCGCTACTTCTGCCGACTGAAGTATCCCGATTGTTGTACACATTGACTGGTAGCTTCGCCTGTCATCAGCGTCACATAGTGGTGTCTTGTGAAGACCCAATTAGTAGCATTGTTCCTCCAGCCCGTTGCCCAGTGCGGCTGCTGTGGGAAACTTGGTTTGAGGGGAAGGGGATATGATGGACGATAGGGTGGGAGGATAAAAAAATTAAATAATGAATTCGACGCTCTACTGTAACTTTTTTCGATCGTCGCTCACCAAGGCCGAGGGGCCCCTGGAGCTCGGGAGCCCCGGGGCACTGCCCCGCCTAGCCCTATGATAGCTACGCCACTGGGGAGAATCAAACGCTGTAATTGCTTCTTTATCTTAGAATCCATTTTGTTGGTTATTCAGAGGCTTAATATATGTATATTAAATATATTTTCACGTCATCATATGCAGATTGATAGACTGGCTAAACTACAGGTTAATTATTAATCTTGTTTAAACAGATTCGGTAGTTGTTTAGGGCATAGAATCTGACATATTCAACTCACCCCTATGGCCAGAGACAACGAGCTAATTTTTAATTTTATTATTTTTTATTGTTTTAAACAGGTCAGCTCCGGAAATTTGAAATAGTACACATATAACAAATAACAAAGTAACTATAATTTGCCAAGCACAAATGAACGTGACAATGGGTCGCCAACGTGATGTCGTCACTGAGAACGTGTACTACTGTTACTGTGAGCGGTTTTAATGCCGCCGCGAGCAACTTTGATGCTGCCGCTATTGTTACTGCTCCGCTGAAATTACGAGCCGGTTGTTCATATGCGGCGACACGCTGCTTAACAGGTCAGCGGTGCCACCGAGTGGAATCTTATCAACAACAATAGTGTTACTTTCATTCAATTTTTACGCATAGAGCCTCATGTTAACTAAACTGTAAAAAACCTATCTCTTTGGCTAATAACATAGAGACTGCTTAATTATTTTACGAGCTTACCCCATTTCCACCACGTTACTACTTTTCCACTTTCAAAGTAATGAGAGCCTACTCATTTTATATATTGTGCAATTGTTTTCGTAGTATAATTGCTTAAATTATAAAAAGTGTAAAAATGTCATAGATTAATAAATTCTACATTTATTTTTAAGAAATGAACCCCCCCCCCCCCCCCCCAGAACCAAATCCTGGCTGCGCTACTTGTCCGAAGGCTGGTTACTGTATTCATTCTCTCTCTTCCAGCCCTTTGTTGTTTAACCTAAAATTCAGAATGCAGTTATTTACGTTTTACCTCTATTGTCGGGGTCATTTAAGATAACTTTAATTGAATGCTGAAGTTGTCTCTGACGCTAGTTCAGATGGCATGTAAGCCCCAAATTCAGACACATTAAACAACAAATTTCGAGTTTTTCAAGTTTACTCACCTTTAGCGTTACAAAATTAGCTGTCCGCTAGGTTCAAGTACTGGATCTGTAATATGTTCATTACTTTTACACGCTTATATAATGCACTAAAAGCTTTAAACGCGGAATTGGGCGTAATAAAAAATTATAAATCGTAACAGAGACTGATATTTTTGTGAAAGTTTTGTGAAAGTTATTATTATTATTAGCATTTCTATAATTATTTATGATAATTTGTAAAAGTTTCTATTTTAATTTTTATAAAATAGTAATAATATTTGGTATTTTTTAAGCTGGACATTCTTCTAGTGTTGAAACAATAGAAAAAATATAGTAACTGTCAAATGTTTTAAATATCATACAATAGTTCTATTGGATCGAATGGTCACATGCCATTCTTGAACTTCTTAGATCAGACGATTCAATGAAATTTGTTGTACAAACATAATGTAAGCGCAATTCCTTGATGGTTTAATATTGTGTATTACTTTGACATTACAGTTTATCCGCGTGTGGGACACAATGCGCTGGTTAATTACTAGTATTAAATGTTAGTGGGGAACTGGGCAGCAATATAATTCGTTACTGTAACATATAACAAAAGATCGTTTTTTAAGAAAGAATATCTTTGGGAGTTGCGCATCACTGGTTTTACTCTAGTTTTTTGGCAGGTCTGCTGTTGTTGAGAAGATGTGAAAGACTGATCGAAGTTAATTTTCTGAAGGGCTTTGTTACAGTGTCTTGAGTGTGTGAATTTTAAAGTAAATGTAAATTATCGATTATGACCAAAGTAATGTGATATGCAAAACTATATTCAAAACAAAGATAAAAATGCGGTAATACAAGTCATAGTAATTCTATAATGAGAACGATACGTGTAAAGGCACATTTTAATCATGTCCCAGGATGTTCAGTCCGTAATCCAGCATGAGGTCGCTTTTCTGAGCGCACAGCAGTCAGAGCAGAGGACGAACCTGCACCCACTCCGTGACAGCACACCGTAAGAAACAACGGAGTGTTGCAAAACGCTGTAAACAACTGAATGTATCTTCTTTTGAGCTGCCAAACTTTTTTCACATCGTCACTAGTGTTAATGTGAGTTCTATAAAAAAACATAAGAGAGCACCTTAATCTCTAGATCCTGAGCAGGACCTTGTAAGAACTTGGATTTTTCAGTATGCGATTTAGGACTTTTGGCATTCATCAATCTCGCATTGCCGTAAAACTCTGGTTGGAGAGCATTCACAAACTGCCAATTAAAATGGAATTATAAAAGCGAAGAAGAAATAATCCGTGGTAGCCTCTGAACAGGTTTTCTTCTAGAAATTACTTCAGGTTTCTTCACATATTTCGAGTTTCAGATTGCCTTATGGATTCAGGTTTCCTTGATTCCTTGGGGATTCAAGTTTCCTTGGGGATTCGTGTTTCCTTGGGGATTTGGATTCCTTGAGGATTCCGGTTACTACGACTGAGATTTTTTTTCTGCAATTGAATTTATTTATTTATTTATTATTTTATTTTTTATTTCTTTATTTTTTGCGATTGAGATTGCTTCAGTTCACACGTCTTCTTGTTTACTGATACTCCTAATTTACTTCATATTATTGTTCTTCAGAATTTCTGTGGAATCTTCTGTTCTGGAATAACTCGAGATTTTTGTCATATTTGGTAATGTAACTGAGCCATGTTGCTATAGGAGTGGCCGTCCTCCCGTGCGCACCTCTCCAGCGCCAGCACATTTTCAGTTGTAAGAGTAACCGGCTTCTCACCAGAAGCTACAATATTTTGACTTTTCGGTGCGCTTTCCAGTATGTTCATTAAATTTACCGTGTGCTCGTCATTATATTTGACTCATATTCGCGTTTAATGTCTGATTAGTGTATTTTTCCTCCGTGTGATTCGCGTCGAGACAGTCGTTTGCCTTCGAAACCGAGTTTCCCTTTCATTACTACCGTCAGTTCACACGTCAGCAGACAGCAGCTCTTTCAGCTTTCTCCAGTTAAACCGGCTCCTCAGTATAAGCCACTTATTTTGATTTTTTCTCTGAGTTTTTATTTTTCTTAAATTTTCGTATGCTCGCGACTTCATTTAGATTCAGATTCGCGTTAATAAACAGTCTACTGTATCCTCCCGCTCGTTTATTATTATTTGTAGGTACTTACGGTTTCTAATCCAACACTGCAATTGTTCTTTGGGCTTAGTATGGCTAGGAACTGTGATTCCTGTGTGCGGACGCAGGCTGCGATGGTGACTGTTCGTTCCTAGCTACAGGTGGCATTGGTTGCGGTTGCGAAGCTTCAGGATGCGATGGATGGGCACTCCTACCGTTGGTCGGTCGCGGGGGTCCAACAGTCGCCCTGTGCGTCTGATGTGCCCACCGATCGGCCCGCGCTTTGGCTAGTCCGCTCACTGCACACGTTGAGGTCGCCGCCCCGTCTGCGATGGATTGGGTGGTCTCCCCAGCACGTGGCGGACGGCGTAAGACTTTTCGAGGGTCCGATCGCAAGGCCTTCCCGCTCCGTCTTACAAACAGGTTTGAGGCGCTGTCAGAGATGGACAGTGTTCCTGAATCGGATAGTGCCACAAGATCCGCGCAATCTCAGAGGTTGGAATCGCTTGTAGTAGGAAGCTCCAACGTAAGGCGGATAATGGGGTCCCTTAGGGATTTGGCCAGTAAGGAGGGGAAGAAAGCCAATGCGCACTCCGTGTGCATACCGGGGGGAGTCGTTTCAGATGTGGAACGGGTCTTTCCGGATGCTATGAATGGGTGCAGGTGATTGCTCATGTCGGTACCAACGTCATGTGTCGCTTTGGTTCGGAAGAGATTCTCTCCGGATTTGAACGACTATCTGAGGTGGTAAAGACATCCAGTCTTTCTTGCGAGATGAAGGCATAGCTGACCATCTCTAGCATCGTCGACAGGACCGACTGCGGTTCTTTGGTACAGAGCCGAGTGGATGGTCTGAATCAGAGCCCTAGGCGGTTCTGTGACCGTGTAGGCTGCAGATTCCTCGGCTTGCGCCAAAGGGTCAGCGGGAGCGGCTACACGGGTTAGCGGGGGCTGTGTGACGTGCACTGGGCGGTTTTTTAGGATAAAAGGCTTCGGGCAAAAACAAAATGGGCAGCCTCAAAGGGTGCAGGTGGATCACAGGAGAAACGTTGGTCTAGGAACTACCGGTGTAACAGTTGTAAATTCTCGTAGCTGTGTCGGGAAAGTACCAGAACTCCAAGCGTTAATAGATAGCACATATCATTATAGGCAGCGAAAGATGGCCTAAGCCGGGAATATGTTCAGCAGAAGTATTTGCAAAAGATCTGTGTTCAGAGAGGATAAATTAAACAAAATAGGTGGAGGCGTGTTTGTCGCCGTCAAAAGTAGGCTTACGTGTAGCGAAGTGGAAGTTGATAGTTCGTGTGAGCTATTATGAGTAGAAGTTGTACCAGAAAATCGTAATAAGTTAATAATTGGTTCCTTTTACCGGCTTCCCGACTCTGACGATAGAATAGCAGAAAGGTTGAAACAAAACCTGTATCAAATGGTAAATACATACCCGATTCATACAATAACAGTAGGTGGTCATTTCAATTTACCCTCAATCTGTTGGAAAAATTATATGTTCAAATCAGGAGGTACGGATAAACATCGTGCGAAATTGTACTCACCGCCTTCTCTGAGAATTACTTCGAACAATTAGTTCATGAGCCAACTAGAATTTTAAATGGATGTCAAAACACACTTGCAACAAATAATCCCGAGCTCATAACCAGCATCAAAACGGATAAAGGTGTTAGTGAACACAGGGCTGTCGTAGCGGGATTGAATATCTAAATTCCCAAGGTACCAAAAAAAGAAGAAAAGTATCAAATGTTCAGAAAATCAGATAGAAATACACTAAATTGCTTCTTGAAAAACATTTTAGACTCATTCCAAACCTTAAACGTGAGTGTAGACCAGGTATGGCCACAATTCAAAGAAGTAGTATCGACAGCAATTGACAGTTTTATACCAAGTAAATTAATATAGGGAGGTGGTGATCCCCCGTGGTACACAACACAGGTCAGGACATTGTTGCAAAAACAACGAAAAAGGCTTGCAAAAATTAAACGAACACATAATCCCCTGGATTGGCGATCCTACACAGAAGCTCGAAATTTAGCGAGATCTTCAGTGCGAGATGCTTACAATACTTTCCACAATGTAACTCTTTCTCGAAATTTCACTGAGAACCCAAAGAAATTTTGGTCATATGTCAAATATACTAGAAGCAAAACACAACCAATACCCTCACTACGTGATAGAAATGGCGATCACAACGAAACCAATATTGCAGATTTCGAATTTCGAACAGAGGCCAGAATGAATAACGTAGAATTAAATATCATCGAAGTAGTGAAGCAACTGATATCCCTTAACAAGAACAAGTCTTCTGGTCCTGACTGTATACCCATCAGATTTCTATTTGACTATGTTGACGCATTACCTCCTTATTTAATAGTCATATACAACCGCTCGCTCAGCGAAAATGTTCAAATGTTTGTTAATCTTAAGGGACTTCACTGCGGGGTCATCAGTCCCTAAACTTACTAACTACTTATGACCTACCTTATACTAAAGACGGCTCAAATGTTCAAAAGTTTTTATAGCTTATGGGACTTAACTACGGGGTCATCAGTCCCTAAACTTACAAACTACTTATTAACTAACTAATTCTAAGGACGGCACAAATATCCATGCCCGAGGGGGGATTTCTACCCCCGACCGTAGCGGCCGTGCAGACTGTGACTGACCCGCCGCAGACCACTCGGTCACTGCAGCCGGCGCGCTCAGCGAAGGATCTGTACCAAAAGATTGGAAAGTTGCACAGTTCACACCTATATTCAAGAAAGACATTTGGAGTAACCCACTAAACTACAGGCCTATTTCATTGACGTCAATTTGCAGCAGGGTTTTGGGACAATCCTGTATTCAAATCTTATGAATTATCTCTGAAAGAATTATCTGTCGACCCAAAGTCAACACGAATTTAGAAAATATCGTTCTTGCGAAACACAACTAGCACTTTACTCGCACGAAGTGATGAATGCTATCGACAAGGAATCTCAAATTGATTCCGTATTTCTAGATTTCCAGAAGACTTTTGACACCGTACCTCACAAACGGCTTTTAATCTAATTTCGTTGTTATGGTATATCGCCCCAAATTTGCGACTGGATAGGGGATTTTCTGTCAGAGATGACACAGTTTGTAGTAATCGATGGTACGGCATCCGCCAAAACAGAGGTGATGTCGGGCGTTCCATAGGGTAGTGTTATTGATCTTCCGCTGTTCCTTATTTACATAAACGATCTGGGAGAAAATCGAATAGCTCTCTTTGGTTGATTGCAGATGACGCCGTCATTTACCGTCTCAATTGGAACTGGATTAACTTTTCTAAGTAGGTGATAATTATGTTTAACATTTATTTGAGAACGAATACTTTTTAGAATTAAAATTTGGGTATCGTGGTCTGATAGGCCATTTACTATTCTGCTGACAGAGTGCCCCTCTAATAATGAAGAATGAACAAAAATATTGTCAATGTTAGAACTGCTACAACCTTGGAAAAAATACTGTTTGCAATTTTAATGGCCAGGAGTGTAAATAGAAAAACACCTTACAGTTATAAAATATTAATACAGTACAATAAATTAAGCTAATTTAAAGAACGTTCTGTACCACGTAAGAACAATACATCTCTCTATGTCAGCGCCAGGATTATAAAGAAAACATTCTGGGCATCTGTAAGTAAATTCAAATAACTATATCCAACTTTTGTGCCTGATATGTAAGTTGCATTTTTAATTTCAGGTCATTGGGCAGTTGTACAGCAGTTAGCCAAACCAATTTGCTGTTAAGAGAGGTTTACAAAAAATGTCAAAATTTAATTTTCTAATCAGAAATGTTAATGTTTATTAGAAGTGTTACCAAGTCGATTATTTAGATGATTCCCAGCCATGCACACAACTTTAGTCGCAACTCAGGTGTTAGGTGGAGTCGAATTCCGGAGGACGGCGCTTCAAATCCACATCCGGCCATCCAGATTTAGATTTTTCGTGGTTTCTCAAAATTATTATAGGCAAATGCCGGTATGATTGCTTTAAAGGGTATGCTCGATTTCTTTTCCCATGCCTACCCAAAAATACGAGCATGAGCTGCGTCGCTAACGACCGCGCTGTTGAAGGCACTCAAATCTTCATTCCTTCTTCAAGTGTTAGCTCTTCCCCTTTCACAGAGCCTAGATTATATAGATTAAAAGAAAAAAAGAAAGAAAAAACAATGTTGAATAATAAGAGGCGCCCTGGGGGATAGTCATAACAGCGGCGAATGCAAGTTTTCTTTCTCTTTATACTGTTATCGAGGACAGTTTAGGGGCACGTTTCTGAGAAACGCTCTCACATGATTTGGACTCAGGCGCTGGAAATCGCCCGAGGCGGTGGAAGGCGTAAATTTGCGAGGTGCGTGGCCAGCCACAATAGCGGGGGCCAGTGAAAGGCAGCCACACGCTCTGCGCCCCACCGCTGGATTTACGGAGCAGTTTGGCGCCGTTATTTACTGCTACCACTGTCGCAACTCAACAGGCAGTGTCTGCCGGAGCAGACGGAACACCAGACTATCAATTAAGCGAGAAGTCTGGGTTGGGTGCCATATAGCAGTCCAGATGCTTGCTCTGTTTAAAACAACTCATCTACGTCGATGTCATTAGCGGAGAGTTTATCTCTTGCTCCCGACTTCTGCTGACGAAGTAACCCAGGCAAGCGAGGCTCTGGCTGGGTGCACGTTAATTTCCCTAGCTGCTCATGGGAACACCATGAAAAACCGCCGTCTCTAAGCGAGGAAGACCTGGTTTAAATGCAGCAACATATGACCCCCACTCTTTCCCTTCCCTGGCCGCACCATGGGAGGAACGTAGGGTCCGTCAAGAAGGTGAGGCTTATGCCTCTAAATGCCTGGTCTGTAGCAGAACGGATGGAGCATACTTTGCCGCGAGCGGCCTGGAGTGCCACGTTACGGATCGCGCTGCCTCCCGCGTCGGGGGTGTGAATCCTCCCTCGGGTATGGATGTGTGTGTTGTCCTCAGGTTAGTTTAACTTAGTTTAAGTAGTTTGAAAGTCTAGGGACTGAAGACCAACGTAGTATGGTCCCATAGAATTACAAATATTTGAACATTTGAAGCATTCCAGACGACGAAACCTTTATTTTTAAGGAGCACCATGAGGACCAGTTTAGAGAGGAGGAGGGCATGTCTAAAATGAAATCAGGGGCAGTCCTAATAAGGTTGTCATCTGTAGCGCAGTCACGGGCATTGCTTGCCTGTGACAAGCCGGGTGATGTACCCGTTACAACAACCCCTCACAAGACTTTAAACATGGTCCAAGGTATTATGTTTCATAAAGATCTCATAGCATTATGTTTCATAAAGGTCTTTTGTTGCAATCTGGTGAAGATCTAGGACCTTGAGCGGCGAAGCGTTCATTTTTCCGACCTATTTAGAGGGGTCTGAAGGATAACAGTGTTGCCACTGGTGCCTTCATCTCGGCTTTCGAGAGTGATTCATTGCATGAAAATGTCAAGGTGATGATCTATCGGTGCGACGTAAAGCCGTACGTTCCTCCCCTATGCACTATTTCAAGGTTTGGGCACATGTCTTCCCGGATGTAATTCCAATCCCACCTGCCGGCAGTGCGGACGTGCGTCTCACCCCAACGTCCAACGTACCCCTTCTCCAGTCTGCATCAACTGCAGCTAGCATCACGCGCCCTAATCGCTACATTGCACAATTTTGCACAAACAGAGGAAAATTATGGAATGTAAGATATACACAGAGGTTGAACGTAAGTACCTGAAGTTCCACACTGTAAGCGTGATCACCTCCTATGCTACAGCCGCTTCGTCGTCGCTATCTCAGGCGACAAGACCCCAATATGTTCATCCAGTTGTAGCGGACCAACAGGTCCTACCGTCTTCACCTTCCTCCCCCCAGATTATTGGGGACACCTCTTCTTGTGTTGCTTTCAAAACCCCAACTTTGGAGGCAATTCCCCTCTCCCTCCCCCAAACACCGGGGACATCGGTCCCCATCCTCCAAGCTGCCTCTGGCTCCTCTCGCAAGGAAGGGATCGTTTGCATCCAATCCTTCCTCGGATTCTCCACTGAAAAAGCAGATACCAGCGAGTGGCAGGCAGTGCCAACGAGAGCTGATCGTAGGGCTTCGAGGTCATCCTCAGTTCCAGAGACTGAGTCAGCGAAGCCCTCCAGACAAGAGAAGGCGATGGAGGAAAAAGAAAGAGGTTCCAGTAGTTCCCATACCAACGCCCCATACCTCTGACTCCAAGGACGAGGTGGAGATTCTAGCGTCCCCTAGGACCGAGATCTCGATTGATATTGATATTGATCCAACAGCCTCGCCAGCAGTGACAGCAAACGATCCTGTCTTTAGTACCTCACGTCTTTCCCGCCTTAGTACCTCATGTCTTCCCACTGGGATTGCAGTGTATTTTTCCGACACCTGGCTGAATTACGACAACTTCTAAGCACCACACCTGATTTCTGAATTGCTCTCCAGGAGACCTGGTTCCCGGCTTGTATGGTGTCAGGTGGAGTCTGTATGTACATCCTTAATTATGTTTGTAGTGAACCTGCGTCCCTTCAGAGGTACGCCTTTAGAAGCTGTAGCTGTCAGGATAAGGATACCACACAACATCACTATCTGCAGCCTATATCTCCCACTATTGGCTGTACTTATCTCCTAGCTTCGGCTGCCTTTCCTACTACTGGGTGATTTTAACGCCCATAATCCCTTGCGGTGTGGTGCCGTGGTACTTAATATCCCCAGCTCGACCTTTGTCTTTTAAACACTGGTGGCCCCGCACACTTCAATGTAGCGCATGTAACCTTCATGACTATTGACTTGTCAAGTTGCAGCCCTGACCTCATACCATCTGTCCATTGGAGGACACATGACGATCTGTGTGGTAGTTATTACTTTCCTTTCTTTCACTACCCCATGGACAATGCCCAGGACGCCCTTCCCGATGCGCTTTAAACAAGGCAAACTGGGATGAATTCAGTCCTGCTGCAACTCTTGGACCTCTCCCACACTATACGACCGACGTGGTGGTTGAGAGTGTCACTCAGAAGATTTTATCTGCTGCATAGCATACAATCCCCCCTTCATCAGGATGCCCCCTGTGAAAGATAGTACCTTGCTAGTCGTAGGAAGTTGCGGAAGCCATTATAGGCCGGAGGCATGCTCTTCATCGCCATAAGCGACACCCATCACTCGAAAATCTATCGCGTTTAAACTACTCTGTGCTCGTGATCGCCAGATAATACACCGACGAAAACAGAAATGTTGGGAGTGGTACTTCTCAACCATATGGTCGCGTACATCTCCTTCGCAAGTATGGACGAAGATCCGACGCCTGTATGGCTACCAGACCCAGAGAGCAATTCCTGGGATCTCTCTACATGGAGCTCTATGTATGGATCAAGGCGCCATTGCTGAGGCTTTTGCCGAGCATTACGTCCACGCTGGTTTAGCGAGTGGGAGCTCCTCAGTGCCCTGCCCATTGCCCTGACACCGCCCCTGGGCCGGACAGAATCCATCATCAGATGTTAAACTATCTGCTGGCTCCATGCCAAGGTGGTTTTCGCAAGAGGCTCTCGAGCTTGCATAACTTGGTATATCTTGTTTCAGACATCCAGACTGCATTCTCTCCATGTCACCATCTGGTAGCCGACTCTTTATGACTTGAAGGCGTATGACACGACCTGGCGACACTGCATCCTAACATGGGTTTGGTCTCTGGGGCTCACTCCCAATTTTTATCCAAAACGTTCAATCTCTCCGTACCTTTCGAGTTAAAGTTGGTGCATCGTGTAGCACCTCCCTCATGTCAGGAGAATGGGTTCCTCAGGATACCGTTTTAAGGGTTGTTCCATTGTTTTTAGTGACCATTAACGGGTTAGCGACAGCAGCTGGGTTGTCAGTATCCCCTTCATTGTATGCTGACGACTTATGCATATATTTTGGCTCGTCTAGTATGTGTGTCGCTGAACGCCACTGCAAGGAGCCATACGCAAGGTGCAGACGTGGGCTCTCTCCCATGGGTTCCAGTTTTCTGCAGCCAAGACGTGTGTTATGCACTTCTGTTGGCGACAACGAGTCCGCCCACATACAGAGTTGTATCTTGACGGCCAACTACTCAATGTAGTTGAAACACATCGTTTTGTAGGACTGGTATTTGATGACTGGCTCACGTGGCAACCACATAATCATCAGCTTAACCAGAAGTGCTGGCAGCATCTCAATGCTCTCCGCTGCCTTAGCAGTACCACTTGGGTTGCAGCTCGGAATACACTGCTGCACTGCTACAAAGCTCTTGTTCTGGCCCGACTCGATTATGGTAGCGTGGCATACGTTTCGGTATCTCCCTCGGCGCTGCAGATGCTGGATCCCATCCACTACTGTGGAATTAGACTCACGACTGGGGCTTTCTGAACAAGCCCCTTGAACAGTCTCCTCGTGGAAGCTGGGGTTCCTCCACTACGGGTCAGGTGACAACAACTGCTGGCTACATACAGCGTTAACATCCTTGGTTTGTCAGTGCATCTGAACCACCATCTCCTTTTCCTGAATTCAACGCTCCATATTCCCCACGGCACCTGAGATCGGGTATGGCTATTGGTGTCCGTGTCGGATGACTTCTAAGTGAACTGAAGTCTTATCCCCTACCATCTCTCTTCAATTTCCAGTCACGTACAACACCAAGGTGTATACCTTCCCTCTTCTTCGACTGAAATTGTCACAGAACTCCAAACACTCTGTTCACCCTGAGACCCTTCGCCACCAATTTCTGTCAATTCTTGACGCATACTGGGGTCTATGGTGATCTACACAGATGGTTCGATGACAGAAAGTCGTGTCGCCTTCGCTTATATGCACGCAGGGTGGCTGCAGTGTTTTCACTACAGAGCTTGTAGCCATCCTTCGTGCACTCGATCATATTCCTTACTGCTCCGGGGAGTCCTTCCTCATCTGCAGTGACTCCCTGAGCGATCTACAGGCCCCCGACCAGGCCATTCAAGAGTCCATATATGCAATCGACCGACATGGACGGTCCGTGGTCTTTCTCTGGACTCAAGGGCACATTGCGATAGATGAAACGAGCAAGCTGATAGATTAGCAAACGAGGCTACTCATAAACCTCCAAACGCGCAACAAGTTACGGACAATAAAGGAGACAACGAACGTGTGGAGGTCCTCTATGCGGACTCCTCGCAGGGATTCTGGCGTCCTCTGCCGACTCCGTATCAGCCATACTTGGCTGACGCACGGTTGGTTACCTTTTCCGTACCGAGGACCCTTCTCATTGTTGATGTGGTGTGCATTTGACAGTCGCCCACATCTTACTGGAATGCCCCAATTTCGCCGATTCTGTTTTAAATTTTATTCATAACAGTGGAATATGTAATTCCATCTGAGGTTTATTGAGTATGCTTTATCTACTTGGTCTACGCCTGCATAATGTTTTAGGCAGGTGATTTTAATGTGTTATAGAGTGGCTGGATGTCCTACTTTTATTTCTTTGAGCGCCCACCTAGACTTTCTGGTATTCTCTTTCAAATCTCTCATCTTTCTCACCCTTTTATTTGCTTGTTTTATTTCTGACATCTTACAACTATAATTTGATGCAGTTTAACACTTTATGTACCATTTTAGCGATCTTTTGTCATCTCTATGACTGTAATAATAGGACGGATGACCATCGTAGTTTAGTCCCTTTAAAAATCCCAACTAACCATTTGCACAGGTAAATAGGGTAGGACAAAGAGAAGTAGGCACGAGAACAGGGTTCCAGGGTACAAGGAAACACAGCAGCAGAGAGGGAATACAGTACTGACCTTTTCTTATAAGTGACCAGCGTTCATTTCTTACCACTTCTGTGCTCTGACCATCAAGTTTTTACAGGCGGATCAAAGCTGGATTGCTGGAATTCCTGCCATCTCATCCGAAATGTTCTGCTGCACTTCTTTAAAACTGTGAACTTTACCTCAGATTTGAGGGCTGCCGAAAAAAAGTAATCGCTCACTGACAGGAAAGGTGACGTGGGTGGTCGGCTATGGCAGCGACTGGACTCATCTTGCTGGCAGCTCTGTCATCTGTGAAGATTGTGCAAATGTGCACTAACGCCCAGACGACGTATAGGGAGTCGCTACATCCTCTGATAGTAGCTGTAGGTCTTTCCAGTGAACTGCTCCCACAGTTTCTAGTGTGCGGCCACATTTCGGAATGTTTATTGACTTGTTCGAAACAATTCCTGTCAAACGCTACTTGCTGACAAGTCGTTGCATGGAATATTTGCTGGTACTTGTACGCCATTAAACTTCTCAGCAAACAACTGAGCAGAGCGGTCCGACGACTTCGTTGTCACGTAACTTTACGTAAGGAACACCCGCTACTGATCTGTAACTTCGTCGAGCGGGAATCGTCGAGCGTTTTTCGACGCCGAAGCCATGTTAAGGGCTGCGAACCCGCTCCTCCCTCGGGTATGTGTGTGTGTGTGTGTGTGTGTGTGTGTGTGTGTGTGTGTGTAGCTGGTTTAAGTAGTTTGTAAGCCTACGGACTCATGGCCACAGTAGTTTTGGTCCCATAGATTTACAAACATTTGCACATCTTTTCGCTGTGAGTTCCATCGTCCCATTCGCACTGCTGCACTCGCATTTACAGAACTCGCACTACGCTCTGAAGCGGTGCGCATCACGTCTGGGCCTACACGTGGTGCGCGCGTCACGAGGTGTCGTTATATGCAATATTTAGGCTAGGCGCCAATTGAGATCCGTGAAACTACGCAACACTGCAGCTCGACGCGGCCACAGTAAAAGCGCTGCACAGTAACAGCGCAAACTGAGACGCATCTACCTTCTAGCCCGACTGAGGCAGAGACGGTGTTCCAATCCGTCTGAAATACTTCTCACCCCATGTTAACAAAAGTATTCGGGGATAAAAAAGTGTTTGTACAGCTTATGGGACTTAACTGCTGGGTCATCAGTCCCTAAACTTACAAACTACTTATGAACTACCTTATACTAAAGACGGCACAAACATCCATGCCCGAGGGGCGATTCAAACCCTCGACGGGGAACGGCCTCGCGCTTCAATCCGCTCGACCGCTCCGCCGCGGCATTTGGGGATAAATTTGATTTTTACATACATTTATTCTTGCTCGATAAAGGACTGAATTTATTTTCGCTATTCGTCATAGTTTCGTGGCAACCTGAAATTAAAGTAGTAGTTGTTGTGGTCTTCAGTCCGCAGACTGGTTTGATGCAGCTCCCACGCTACCCTGTCCTGTGAATGTCTCTTCATCTGAGAATACGTACGGCAACCTACATCCCTTTGAATCTGCTTACTATAATCGTCCCTCGGTCTCCCTCTACGATTTTTACCCCACACGCTTCTTTCTAATGCTAAGTTGACAATTCCTTGATGTCTCAGAATGTGTCCAACCAATCTATCCCTTCTCTTGGTCAGGATATGCCAGAAACTCCTTTTCTCCCCGGTTCGGTTAAGCTCCTCCTCATTAGTTGCGTGATCTACCCATTTAATTTTCATCATTCGTCTGTAGCACCACATTTCAAAAGCTTCTATCATCTTTTTATCTGAACTCCTTATCGTTCACGTTTCACTCCCATACAATGCTACACTTCAGACAAATGCTTTCAGAAAGGAATTCCTAACATTTAAATTAATATTGGATGTTAACAAGTTTCGCTTCTTTAGAAACACTTTTCTTCCCATAGCGATTCTGAATTTTATGTCTTCTTTACTTCGGCCATCAGAAGTTATCTTGCTACCCAAATAACAAAATTCATCTAATAGTTTTATTGTCTCATTACCTAATCTAATTCCTTCAGCATCGCCTGATTTTATGACATTGCATTACCTTCGTTTTACTCTTGTTAATGCTCATCTTATATCTTCCTTTCAAGACACTGTCCATCCCATTCAATTGCTCATCCAGATCTTTTGCGACCTCTGACAGAATTACTATGTCATCTGCAAACCGCATTGTTTTTATTTCTTCTCCCTGCACTTTAATGCCCTCTCCAAATTTCTCCTTCCATTCCTTCACTGCCTGCTCAATGTACAGATTGAACAACATTGGGGAAAGGCTAAATCCCTGTCTTACTCCCTTCCCAACCTCTGCGTCCATCTCTTGCACTTCAACTCTAATAACCGCTGTCTGGTTTTTGTATAGGTTGAATATAACTCTTCCCTCCCTATATTTTATCCCTGATACCTTTATAATTTGAAAGAGTGTATTCCAGTCGACATTGTCAAAAGCTTTCCTCAATTCGACAAACGCTAAAAACGTAGGTTTGCCTTTCCTTATCTTCTAAGATAAGTCGTAATGTGAGTATTGCCTCCCGTGTTCCTACATTTCTCCTAAATCCAAACTGATTTCCCTCGAGGTCGGATTCCACAAGTTCTTCCATTCGTCAAATTAAAGTACCACATGAAATTTTAAAGCGTGTGCAGTGGTAAAAACACATTGGTTAGACTTAACATACAATTGATTTTAGCTCATGGGTTTCGGCATATGAAATGTAGACAAGATTTCGAACTATCATTTTAAATTGAGATCGGAACGAAGTGTCAATTAGTTCTCTAGATACTGCTTGGTACATCTACCGGGCAGTAACGTTCGGCTGCTAGTTCCGTCCCTGCATACAGGGATTCATTATTTTGATCGTTACAGTCGTCATATTTCATTCTTATTCCGAACACGAAGTGTTATTTTATAAATTAGTGAAAGTTAGTTTATGGACGATATCGAGCTACCACAGAGATAAGTGGTGTAATTTTACACATTACTTCAGAATGACCAGAACGGTGTTTTGTAAAATATAATATGGAATTATACAACATGTCATTTATTGCGCCTACTCTTTTGACGGTCGGTTGGTTGGTAGAAGGAGCAAATGAAACGAGATTGTGGAATTAACGCCTGACTTCCGCTTCTCAATTAAAGGGTGACTTCCCTGTTTTGTTAGTGTGACCGTTACCAGTATCGGACCTCCTCTCAGGGTTTTTTGTTATTTAATAAGTGAACAAAAGTGGTAGCAACAGGGAAAGGCTACAGACCAGAAGTAGGACAGATCTCTGTAATAGTCAATATACTCTCAAAGTACCACAAAGAATTACGAGGTAGCCTGTTACATCAAACAAAACAGTAACTAATTCTTGCTGCAGGATAAGAAAAACAAAAACAGAGAAAAATCGAAAAGAACGAACATTTAAATAATTCGACCCGCCTTTAAAGAGATAGTGCGTATTCTTTCCTGAAAATATACATGGTGTTCCAGCTATCTTGTCCACCCAAAATATCTCTGGAACAATAATAGCTATTGGAAAACGACTTTCACCGGTATCAATGTACGGCTGCGGCCCATGAATGTACATATTTGGAAATATTCTAAAACGAAAGAGAATAGGTTTTTAACACAAACTTATGTTTTTTTTAATGGACACCCTATATTTTTTCTTCAGTAATCTATATCATGACAAATCACATAAACAATGGCGTTGATTACATCGCAATATTCCAATTACATCCCGAGATAATATGACGAGAAGTTGACGCTTGAAAACCCCGAAATGCGCTGCTAGCGCACGTCCTGAGGCTCAGGCGTGAACCCCATGCTGCCCGTAATCGCGATGTGATTGACATGCGTAATCGCACTTCCATACATATCAAGAGGTCCAAAACGAATAATACGGTCTGCTGCCATCAACTCTCATAAGCACATAATGGTTACCCTCTTGCACGTTTTGTGTGTCTACCTACACAATATGAACCAGTACCGATCGGTATACACCAGTCAGGTTGTCTTACTTATCCTGCACACCCAAAATAAGGATTATCGAATGCGTTAAATGACCCATTGTGCCTTTCGCGCACTCGTTCATCCAGGATCTAGCTCTACTTAGACACGTGTCCAACGTAGTTCCCACTACAGTCACAGTTACCACTTCGCTTTGTTTGTGATTTGCGACCCGTGCAAACTCCTGTACTCCACCACCCGCCGAGCATCCCATTTGTTGTTGCTTTTCGTGTCAGATGAATAGTTAAGCCGTTATTTTCACTTAAATTTCGAGCTGTCAAAAGACGATCGCAAAGGCCCACTTTTAGTGATACTACCGTATCCTAAAGAGGGCCAAAATATATGGAGAAAAATAAATATGTATCTATGAAAATACAGTGTGTACCTCCAGCCATAAGAGTACCCCTTGCAACTTGGCAGCCCAACAAACAGCCGCGTGAGCCAAAACGCCTAAATACTACTCGACAGGCGCACCAAGTGGAAAATAAACCTAAGAAGAAAATAAACAGAAACTTGCTGACTTTAAACCTATTCTTCCATAGGTCGCGGACAACAACTCTGGAATCCATATCACTACGCCAGCTTAGTATTGGCTAACACCGTCTATATAACCTCAGCCGGTCCTTACTTCGGGCAGTTCGAGCCACTGCAGTCTATGTCACTGTCCGAAGAATCGCCAAAGAAAACGCAGACCACTGACCCGAAGGTATCAAGAATAGAAGCCTGTTACCACCATAGCCAGTCTGGGCCTTCATGCTGGTTCACCACCGATGAAATCTGCTGAAGTACTCCATGCAGCATAAGTGCTGTAATTGTCTGTTGTTTGATATTTTTAAATAAACTGTTGTATATAAGATACCTCAGAGCTCATTTAATAGAGAATATAAAAATAAAGAGGGACAGATAAGGGAAATAGGACATAGAGGGGAGAGAAGGAAGAGAGGACGAATGAAGAGACAGAAACAAAACGTTGATGGACTAATATAAGATTACTGTTAGTGCTACCTGGGGAAACGCAAATTTTACATCTAGTAGTATATAATACATACACACCGAAACAAGTAGTGAAAAGTAATGCGTCGTTATTGTTTTTTCTGTTTACAATTACGGTTGAGGCATTAAATGCTATGCATATTACTCGCTTGAGATTCCTGAAGCTGGATGCAATGCATAATAAGTCATTTATCTAAGACATTTTCTTCAAATTGCTCCAGGCGTGACTCAGTTACGCTTTTATGTAACCTCTTTACGTCACACCCTTAGGAGTAATGTGGAATGTCTTAATGCTGTACTAAGAATTTCCTTGCGTGAACAGTTTGTACGAATAGCCTTAACTATTGCAGAATAACGCTGTTAAAAGGAACAGACATGAGCATCAGGAATCACACTGCTTCAGTAGGTTGAGATAAGGTAGGGTCTAATTTACAAGACGTCTCGAAAGAAAGTTTCTGTTTTTGAAAGAGATGCCGAAGAAGAGAGAGAGGGAGACAGAGAGAGAGAGAGAGAGAGAGAGAGAGAAAGAGAGAGAGAGAGAGAGTTGCAACATACCTGAGTTACGGATGCCGCAAAACCTGATCCCGATCACAAGAGTGCATTGATGGGAATCAGCCTCAGTCACTTGGTGCGGGGCGTGCGAGAGGAGCACCTGTTCAGAATCCTCTAATGCAACGAGACATGGGTGCTCCAAATTACCCCACAATCTAAAAAAAAAAAATGTTCAAGTGTTTGTATAGTCTATGGGACTTAACTACGGGGTCATGAGTCCCTAAACTTACAAACTACTTATGAACTAGTTTTTACTAAAGACGGCACAAACATTCATGCCCGAGGGGAGATTCGAACCCCCGACCGTAGTGGCCGTTCAGACAGTGACTGGAGCGCCACAATCTAAGCAAGCCTCGTTAACATGAGGTATTTCACTCCATCGGTGAGGAAGGAAATCCAAAGCGTCAACATCTGCAGGAAAGGTTGTGGGAAAAGAAAGATGGGACAGACTGTGCAGCAGTTTTTCGCATTGCAGGACAGCGAGTTTTTCTGGGCTGCTTTCTTCAAACTGACAGCATGCAACAACAAAAAAAGAGCCTCAGTGTCGGTGAAAACTATGTCAAAAATGGTGCATCGTGTCTAGTTGAAAATTCCACGGTGTATTTATTTTTGGATATGAAGTTTCCGTGTGAAATCAGTGACCTAAATTCGGAAAATAGCTCGTACTTTACAGCATACGCAGAAACTCTCAAATGTGAGTACAGTATCAGTTGAACTACACCCTCAAACAGGAAAGGTTCAGGAATTGTCTAAGGAGTACCAAAACTTATCCAGGAGAGGGCATAAATTCTGGCCACAGCCTCCTAGTATGAGAAAGACAAATGAAATTGAAGATGTGGAGGTGTAAAGCAGAAGCAATTTCAAACTTGGAGCCACTCTTGTAGGTGGGTAAAGCATTACAGTTAGGTTTACGGAAGAGTGAAAAAGAGGTAGAACTGAAGAACGTTTAAATGTAAAAAGATACAAATGAAGAAAAGATTCACTGAATTTTTCAAATAAGTACCAGGATTTAATCGCCGAAAGTATCAGGGCAGAATGGTTCACGATAAACATTTTAAACAGAAGGACGGAGAAAGTGGAAAAAATTAAGAAGGCGCAAACTGATACATCACACTCACTAACAAAGAAAAGAAAGTTGTCATACAGATAAAGTTCTGAATAAAAATGCTGTTTCAAAATGACTAATATAATGTTGTATGGCAGGTCAGATAGATCGGAGAGGATCAGTTCGGATGTAGAAGAGGAAAGAGAAGGAAGTATGCTGTTGGTCTGTTAAGAATAACTGGGGAAACATATACAATTGACGTGAAAGATACATTGGGAAAGGTATCGAAATTTTTGCTGTTTTTATTCATTTGAAAAAAAAAGGTTCCGACAAAGCGTAATGGGCGAGGTGATGGATATGATGGCAGCAGATACGAAAGAGAGAATGGTCGAGAATATATGTTTACAACAGAAAGAGTAAGGTTTTGAAATGAAATGTGAGGAAGAAGCAGCATTGGAAGGTGTCTTAAACAAGGTTGTTGCATCTACCCTTATTTGATAAACTTTGAAAATGCCTATACGGGAAAAGAGAAGCATGCAGTTGCAGTGTGAGGATAGAATGCCTAAAATCAGCTCATAACATACTGTTGGCGGCTGAAAGTCAGGAATTGCAAATAACGTGCAAGGAGTTCTGAGTAAAGCTCTTGTTGAATACAGTGACTGTCAACACGACAGAATATGGTGATTGGTACCAGGAGGAGACTGACAAATATTAAGGTCGGACAAGTTGTTTTAAGCCGAGTAAGATCATTTAAATACCGTATCTTGGAAGTATGATCAGTGAAGATTTCGCAAGTCAACACCAAGTGAAACCTCTCATTCCTATAGCGAAGGGGGCATTTAACAGAAAGAGGCGATTATTATGTGGCAAACTAGATAAGGGTTTCAGGAAAAAACTTGGCACGTGTTTTTAGCGGAGCGGAGCTTTCTATGGGGCAGAAAATGGACACAGACGAGGGATGAAAAAAGGCTGGAAACATTTGAGGTGTGGATATGGAGGAGACCGGAAAGGATACGCTGAGTGGAAAGAGTGAGCAAAGGAAGAATGCTGGAAAGGAATGGCGAAGGCAGAAGAACGCTCCAACTGGATGGGACATTCGTTAAGGCAGGTTTATTTTTGGAAGGGATAGTTTGTGGCACAAGATAGATACGAAGGTGGAGATACAAGATGATAGATGATTCAAAGGGAAATGGAAGCTACGCGGACTTGAGACGGCAGAAGACAGGTCAGCAATGACAAACTTGCCTCTGGGCAGAACATAAATGATTATTAACACGATTGACATAAAGAGCGTACAACGCAGAACAACAATGTAGCTCTCAGTAATGGATCAAATCGATGATCGCCCCATTCCGTGCATCGTGAAAGTCTTTTCACCAGCAGCAACATCCAGTCTGAAGTGAGGACAATCGCCAAGACACCCACATCAGTGGCCATTAACAACTGTTCTCTGTCGATGTATGGGCCAACATTGTCTAACGTCACCGTTCACGCAAGATGTGCTGTCACAGTTCTTGAGTCTGTGTTCCTTATTGTCCGAGAAAGGATGTCGCTTCAACACGATGGCGCACCACCCCGCTTCGATGTTAATGTTCGCGAGCACCTGAACGAAGTACCCTCATTCTTGGATAGGACAGAGAGACCTGTTACGTCGCCAACATGATCAACGGATTACATCTCTGGAGCTTTTCTTCTAGTGTTACACGTCAAGTTGTGGGTGTATGAAATGAAACAGATGAAGGCCTGCTTGCTATGACTCATGCTCCTGTTTCCCGGTACTACAGACACCAGGGGTCTTTGAGAGAGTGCGGAAGAATTTAATGTGCTGTTGCTGCGTATGTTTTGAGTTAATTCAAATGTTTGTAGAACTTATGGGACTTAACTAAGCTTACAAACTACTTATGAACTAGCAAAGACTAAGGACGGCACAAATATCCATGCCCGAGGGGGGATTCGAACCCCCGACCGTAGTGGCCGTGCAGACCGTGACTGGAGCGCCTCAGTCCCCTCGACCACCGCGGCCGGCTTGAGTTAATTGAGCTACGCTGTTGTTAGGCGGAGTGGGCTGCGTATATGCGTAACACAATATATATATATATATATATATATATATATATATATATATATATATATATATATATATATATATGCATTTCCAACCACTGGCTCCCTATCTCAATATAGTCGGTTGTGGACTCGCTATCACCTTTTCAATTTGACCCAAAATATTTGAATCTTCGATGCTATAATAATGCCGTAAAACCGCCATGTCTATCGTTTATCTGTTTGCACATACTTCTTTATAAAAAAAACTACTCAACGACTTTCTATGGGGTGTTCACAGGTCACTTGAACGCTGGATGGGAGAACATATAGGCAATATTTCATCAAAATCTGATCGTGGAAAAAGACGATATCGTGATTTAAAGTTTGTTACGTAACAGTCGTGTTTGTCTGAATACACGAATCTCTGAGACTACTTTTGTATGGGGTTTCCACAGGTAACCATCGCACCTTGGGGGTATCATACAGACTTTTTTCACCAAAATGGAATCAATGAAACAAAAGCTATCGTAATTTAAAGTATAAATGTCATCTCTGTCTTTGTTTCAACACGTTAATCTGCAACACTACTAACTGAACTTTGATGGAGTTCAAACAGATAAATTGAAAAAAATTTGCGGTAACATATTTCATAGTAATACCATAAGGGGCCACTCCCATGAACCACAGACATTGCCGAGGTGGGGTGGCTTGCGTGCCTCAACGATACAGATAGCCGTACCGTAGGTGCAACCACAGTGGAGGAGTATCTGTGGAGAGGCCAGACAAACGTGTGGTTCCTGAAGAGGGGCAGCAGCCTTTTCAGTATTTACAGGGGCAACAGTCTGGATGATTGATTGATCTGCCTTGTAACATCAGCTAATGTGGCTTTGCCACACAGCTACTGCGAACGGCTGAAAGCAAGGGGAAACTACAGCCGTTACCTTTCCCGAGGATATGCAGCTCTACTGTATGAACATATGATGATGGCATCCTCTCGGGTAAAATATTCCGGAGGTAAAATAGTCCCCCATTCGGATCTCCGGGCGGGGACTACTCAGGAGGATGTGATCATCAGGAAAGACAATACTGGCATTCTACGGGTCGGAGCGTGGAATGTTAGATCCCTTAATAGAGTAGGAAAATTAGAAAATTTAAAAAGGGAAATGGATAGGTTGAAGTTAGATATAGTGGGCATTAGTGAAGTTCGGTGGCAGGATGAACAGGATTTCTGGTCAGGTGAGTACAGGATTATAAATACAAAATCAATTGGGGGTATCACAGGAGTAGGATTGATAATGAATAAGAAAATAGGAATGCGGGTAAACTACTATGAGCAGCACAGTGATCGCATTATCATTGTCAAGATAGATACGAAGCCAACACCGACAACAGTAGTACAGGTTTATATGCCAACTAGCTCTGCCGATGATGAGGATATCGAAGAAATATATGAGGAGCTTAAGGAAATTATTCAGACAATTAAGGGAGAGGAAAACTTAATTGTTATGGGAGACTGGAATTCGGTAGTAGGACAAGGAAGGGAAGGGAAGATAGTAGGTGAATATGGTCTGGGCAAAAGGAATGAAAGAGGAAGCCGCCTGGTAGAATTTTGCACGGAACATAATTTAGTTATAACAAACACCTGGTTCAAGAATCACAAAAGAAGGTTGTATACGTGGAAGAGACCAGGAGACACCGGGAGATACCAGATAGATTTTATAATGGTAAGACAGAGATTTCGAAACCAGGTTTTAAACTGTAAAACATACCCAGGGGCAGATATAGACTCTGACCATAACTTGTTGGTTATGAACTGTAGGCTGAAACTGAGGAAACTACAAAAAGGTACGAAAATAAGGAGATGGGACCTGGATAAATTGAAGGAACCTGAGGTTCTTAAGAATTTCAGAGGGAGCTTTAGGCAACAATTGACAGAAACAAGGGAAAATAAAACAGTAGAGGAGGGATGGGTAAAATTGAGAGATGAAATAGTGAAAGTAGCAGAGGACAAAATAGGTAGGAAGGCAAGACCTACAAAAAATCCTTGGATATCACAGGAGATACTAAATTTAATCGATGAAAGGAGAAAATATAAAAATGCAGTAAATGAAACAGGCAAAATGGAGTACAGACGACTAAGAAATGAGCTTGACAGGAAGTGCAAAATGGCTAAGCAGGAGTGGTTAAAAGGGAAATGCAAGGATGTAGAAGAATGTATAAATAGGGGAAAAATAGATACAGCCTACAGGAAAATAAAAGAAACATTTGGAGATAAGAAAAACAGCTCTATGAATATCAAGGACACGGATGGAAAACCAGTTCTCAGCAAAGAAGGGAAAGCTGAAAGGTGGAAAGAGTATATAGAGGGGCTCTACAAAGGAAATGAACTTAGAGACAATATTGTAGGAAGGGAAGAGGATGTAGATGAAGATGAAATAGGAGATACTGTACTGAGAGAAGAATTGACAGAGCCCTGAAAGACCTAAGTCGAAACAAGGCCCCTGGAGTAGATGATATTCCCTCAGAGCTACTGAAGTCTCTGGGAGAACCAGCCATGACAAACCTGTTTCACCTGGTGAGTAAGATGTATGAGACAGGCGAAGTACCCTCAGACTTTAAGAAAAATGTTATAATCCCCATTCCAAAGAAAGCAGGTGCAGACAGGTGTGAAAACTACAGAACCATCAGTTTAATAAGTCATGGTTGCAAAATATTAACACGAATTATATACAGAAGGACGGAAAAGCTGGTAGAAGCCGACCTCGGGGAGGATCAGTTTGGGTTCAGGAGAAATGTAGGAACACGGGAGGCAATACTCACTTTACGGCTTATCCTAGAAGATAGATTAAGAAAAGGCAAACCTACATTCCTAGCTTTTGTAGATTTGGAGAAGGCTTTTGACAATGTTGATTGGAATAAACTCTTTCAAGTTCTGAAGCAAGCAGGAGTAAAATATAGGGAGCGTAAGTTTATTTACAACTTGTACAAAAACCAGACAGCGGTTGTCAGAGTTGAAGGGCATGAAAGGGATGCAGTGGTTGGGAAGGGAGTGAGACAGGGTTGTAGCCTTTCTCCAATGTTATTCAATTTGTACATTGAACAAGCTATAAAGGAAAGCAAGGAGAAATTTGGTGAAGGAATAAAAGTTCAGGGGGAAGAATTAAAAACATTGCGTTTTGCCGACGACATAGTAATTCTGTCAGATACAGCAAAGGACCTGGAAGAGCAATTGAACGGAATGGACAGTGTGCTGAAAGGTGCATATAAGATGAACATTAACAAGAGCAAAACTACGGTAATGGAGTGCAGTCTAAGAAAATCAGGTGATGCTGAAGGAATTAGATTGGGAAACGAAGCAATAAAGGAGGTAGATGAGTTTTGTTACTTGGGCAGTAAAATAACAAATGATGGTCGCAGTACAGAGGATATAAAATGCAGAATGGCAATGGGTAGAAAAGCGTTTTTGAAAAAGAGAAATTTGTTAACATCGAATATTGATTTAAGCCTAAGGAAGTCCTTTCTGAGGGCATTTGTATGGAGTGTTGCCTTGTATGGGAGTGAGACATGGACGATAAACAGTGCGGACAGGAAGAGGATTGAGGCTTTTGAAATATGGTGCTATAGAAGAATGCTGAAGATTAGGTGGGTGGATCGCGTAACTAATGAGGAGGTACTGAACAGAATTGGGGAGAAAAGAAATTTCTGGCATACCTTGACTAAAAGAAGGGATAGATTGGTGGGACACATTCTTAGACATCAAGGAATTGTGAATTTAGCATTAGAGGGAAGTGTGTGGGGTAAAAATCGCAGAGGAAGACCAAGAGATGGATACAGTAAGCAGATTCAGTCAGATGTAGGTTGCCGTTCTTATGTGGAGATGAAGAGGTTTGCTCAGGATAGGGTATTGTGGAGAGCTGCATCAAACCAGTCTCCGGACTGAAGACCACAACAACAACAACAACCATAAGGGGAAGAAATCAAATCAGCTAAGGTGTTACGACCGCCTACGTAACGTAATCTTCTTTTTCCTATCACAGACAAAAAAGCAGCAGTTGATTTCAGAATTTATTGTAATAGTTTTGTACGTTTTAGGTAGACTACACGAGCGTTTAGCGTGATACAGATGGCCTCTTGGAAACGTCAGTGCAAGCTGTTATTTATCTCAAACTATCTGCACGATCTCTGTGATCTCTAACGACTACATGGCCATTTTCGTACACACAATAACCTTAGATGTGGACTACTGCTTCTGTTACTTATCTTACATTCTCTTTTATGCAGTTATTTCGAACTATATCGGTCTTGATTCACTAATGTTGCCGTGCGGAACACGCGGAGAGTTTTCACATTCATCTCACTGCGATAAAATCTTTGTCTGCCCAATCAGCGAGATAAAGTTTATTTCAGAATGTACCAAAGCCCTTGAGAGACTCAGGGCCAACGACTAGGTAAACATGCTGTAGGTACCTGGTTACTGTGACAAGACGTATTCTCAACCATGTATAGTAACGGTCCTAGCCTGCGAGATCACCTAACCTCTGGTTAGTTGAACACGTGTGGAACATGACGATACGAGAACTTACCGTTATCCATAGCCCGCAAAAACCGTCGACGAATTTCAACAAAAGACGCAAGATTATTTGAATAGGCCATGAGAGGATGTCCATCTGCGCCTGTCATTCTTTATGTTCAAGAGTAGACGCTGGCGTTATCGCCGTTGTGGCTACACGGCATATAGTCGCGACTATCTGGCCGCCATCCATTGTGGTTGTGTGCTTGTAGAATGATGGAACTAATGCTCTAAACTATTATGTCTGAAAAACTAAAATACTGCTTACTGTCACTCTCAATATACTCTCATGCTGTACGCCTAACACGTCCCGTACATATTTTCCATTAGTGGAAATAGAGCTGAAGTCTTCCTTCCTTAGCTCCTTAATTACGTGTGCGGCTATTTTTTCCACTGCTTCAGCAGACTGAAATGTTGTTCCTTTTAATGCAGATTTGATTTTTGAGAACAGGTAAGTCAGATTGTGCTAGCTCTGTTGAATGAGGTGCGTTGTCTAATACGGGGATGTACTTTCCTAGGAACCTCTTTACGGATAATCAGGTATGTCAGACAAGGTGCTTTGTGATGGTGCAGATCCTAGCACTTATTTTTACAGAATTCGATTCCTTTCTTCTTACTTTCTTTCGCAGTGCAACAAGAACCACAAGTCAGTTTATCGATTAATAGTTGGACCTTCAGGAACTCTCTGAAGATACAGAGTTGCATGAATATCGAAAAAAAGTCATATCTCTGAATCTTTATTTGCTCATTCGAGTCTGATTAGCTCTTAGTGATCATAAGCCCATTCGATGCATGAATTGACTTTTAGTTTCTGGATCATAGGTGAAAAAACCCAGATACGTCCTATGAAATTAGGTTCATTCTGAATGGTGTTCAAAGTATCCGGACAAACACTTTCACGAGCTCCCTTTTATTAGATTGTGAGAATTTTCGGCAGCAGTTTCACTCACACTTTTCGAATTTTTTTTTTTTTTTTTTTTTTTTTTTTTTTTTTTTTTTTTTTTTTTTTTTTTTTTTTTTTTTTTTTTTTTTTTTTGTAGTTTCATTCGAAAATTCTTTACAATTTGTTAGCATATTATCCTTTTTCGGCGAGAAAAAAGTCACAAACGAAGTCTAATGGTCACAGTGATTTGTCTGCATACATTGTAGATGACGCATTCGAATGAGATGGCTTCACGCTGCACATCTACTTCTCATTCATTTTGGCGCATGCACACTTAGTGACAGCTTCAGTACTGGTGTTTTATAGCCACTTCTCTTATTTGAAATAGACTTTTACGTTGATAAACTACCTAACACTTTGTCAGTAGAGTGACTTTGTCTTGGAGGTCATTGCATTTTTTTTTCTGGCAGTAGAAACCGTATCTGTTACGGACTGAGCTGCAGACCACAAATAAAATAGACTGCGAATGACATCATTGTACGAACAGTTAAACCAGGTGTTGGGAAAGGAAGCCTAGTTTTCATTACGAGTAATGTGGGGATGACAATTATACACTGATGATGTATGTAAATAGGCTTGGTTGCCCACCATGCAGCGCGTGGAAGCTGGTTAATGTAAATTGCACCATCGGGCTGGCAGGTTTAGCTTTCGTCTGTGCTGTCGTTTCCTTTAGTTTCATCCATCTGGCTCTATTTTACATTCCTATTCGCTTTCTTTCTTATTGTCGGAAGCCACCGACAATGTTATCTTTCATATGTCGATATCCAGGCTCTGTTTTGCGTTCACACGGTGGCTACACCAGAACGTAGAACACCTCATGCCCGGACTAGAAAATGTAAGTCAGCAGTACTTTCTTCCTTCCGTTAATGCAAGCTAGCTCGGGCTAGGACCATCACATTTTTAATTAAAATCTCAATTAAAATATTTTTTCCTTTTCCTTGTAGATAATCTGATGGTCCCTATTGTAGGGGAAACGCGTAATTAATAAATAAAAATCTGCAACCAAGGCTGTTTACATACATCATCTTTGTAACCGGTTGCTGTACCAGTCGCAGGAATGGAGTTGAAGAATTATACACTTGTCAAAAAGTTAGTTGACATATCTAGATTCAGAACAATTGTCATCGGCAGAATGAACTAAAATGCTTCAACGTATAATTGTCGGTGCTACGGAGATAACAGTATTACGGCAACCGCGATAGTAGTATTAACAGAAGTTCGCTGCAGGGAAAATTGGTGATGACTTTTGTTTACTCTGCCAAACGAATTACACAAGGAGCGAATTTCAAGTAGTGTAGTGAGCAGGTAGTGCAATGCAATAACAACGTGACTTACACGAATCTATGGCATGAAGAGCCATAGGAAGGTTAGAAGACATACACAGAGGGAGATGGTTGCAGCTATTTGAGTGTTCCAAAGTGTAATTTCAATGACCCGGACCCGATTTCAGACAACAGGAGCCGTTATAAAGAAGGCAAGGCCAAGTTCGTCCACGAGTAACATCAGCAAGTGAAGACCGGTTAACCGCCTATAGAGACAAATATGGTGTGTGTCCCAATAAAAACTCAACACAATTTAGCCCACAGAAACTGGGCGGAGGAACATCACAGATAAGTCAAGATTTCGTGTTCAGCTGGACAATCGTCGTCCCTGGTCTGGAGAGAACATGGAACTCTGTGCCGTTCAGAATGGCGCTTTGACTGCTCAGAAGTAAAAGACCCTTCGACATTTAGTTGTGCCCTTCGCTGGTGCCATTGCGATGGGTTTTCTATGGTGGACAATAACTCTCGTCCCCACAGAGCTGCACCCGTAAAGTTGACGGATATGAATGAATGCGTTGGACAGCTGGTTCACTGGACTTGAACCTGATGGAGCATGTCTGGGACGTACTTGGCAGACGCAACAAGAATGTCTTATTATTACGGTATCTCCGTGATGCCTCGCTCCAACTAAGCGTCATGTAAACCTCGAGTAAAGAGTTGAGATATCAAAATATGATACTGTATCATACACAAATTACAATTGTAACCAATATCTGAATAAAACAAGTTACTATATGTATCCACCGTCATGAACCACAGACATTGCCGAGGTGGGGTGGCTCGCATGTGTCAACGACACAGATTCAACTATTCTATTCCTTAATAGGATAGGTAAGTCAGAAAATTTAAAAGAGAAATGGATAGGTTAAAGTTAGATACGGTGGGAATTAGTGAAGTTCGGTACCAGGATGATAAATACAAAATCAGTTGGTGGAAATGCAGGAGCAGGCCAGAACATGAATAAGGAAACAGGAAAGCTGGTGCTTTACTAGGAACAAGCATTATTGTAGTCAAGATAGATACGAAGCAATCACTGACCACAGTAGTACACGTTAATATACCAGATAGCTCTGCCGTTGACGAGGAGATCGAAGAAATGTGTGAGGGGATAAAAGATATTATTCAGACCGTTAAAGGAGGAAAAAAACAACTTAGTTGTGATGGGGGACAGGAACTCGGTAGTTGGAAAGGGAATAGAAGGGAATGTAGTAGATGATTATAGACTAGGGGAAAGGAATAAAAGAGGAGATTACCTGGTGGAATTTTGTGTATAGTACAATGTAATCATCACAAACACGTGGCTTAATCGTAAAGGAAGAAGGTTGTTACCTGGAAGAGATAAGGGGATGGACTTTAAGATGGTAAGACATAGGTTTAGAAACCAGGTTTTAAAATGTAAGACATATCCAGGGACAGACATAGACTCTGGAGATAACTTACTGGTTATGAACTATAGATTAAAACTTAAGAGGACGCAGAAAGATAGAACATTAAGGAGATGGAATCTGAACAAATTGAAGGAACCAGAGGAGGTTGAGAGTCACAGAGGGAGCATTAGGCAAGGAATGGCTAAAACGGAGGAAAGTAATACAGTAGAACAAGAATGGGTAGCTGTAAGAGATAGAGTGGTGAAGGTCGCAGAGGATCACATAAACAGAAGGATTAGGCTTAATAGAAATCCGGGGTAACACAGGAATACTGAACGTAATTGATGAAGGAGACTATAAAAGCTGCTGTATGAATATCAAGAACTCAGATTGGAAATCAGTACTAAGCAAAGAAGGAAAAGGTGAAAGGTGAAAGGAATATCTACAGGATCTTTACAAAGGAAATAAACTAAAGTATTCTAGAAATGGAAGACGAAGTAGAGGAAGATGAAACTGCAGATAAGATATTGCAAGAAGAATTTGACAAGCACTAAAAGATTTGAGTCAAAACAAGGCCCCTAGAGTAGATTATATTCCGTCTGAACTACTGAAATCCTTAGAAGAGCGAGTCAGGAAGGAATTTTTGCACCTGGTATGCAAGATGTATGAGACAGGGAAAATACCCTCCTGCTTCAAGAAGAACACAGTAATTCAAATTCCTAAGAAAGCAAGTGCAGACAAGTGAAAATTACAGAACGATCAGTGTAATAAGTCATGGTTGCAAAATACTAACACTTACTTTTTTTTAACAGGAGAATGGCAAAACAGGTGCAATCCGATCTTGGGGAAGATCAGTAGTAGTGACTGGCGTATTGTGACGAGCCAGTTGCTCGGCCACCATTGACGAGACGTTTTCAGTTTGTGAGAGAATGGAAAATGTACTGGCGAGGACAGCAGTCGAACATTTTCCGTATCCAGAAAGGCCCGTACAGGACCTGCAACGTGCAGTCTGGCATTATCCTGCTGAAATGTAGGGTTTCGCAGGCATCGAAAGAAGGGTACAGCCACAGGTCGTAACACATCTGAAATGTAACGGCCACTGTTCAAAGTGCCGTCGATGCGAACAAGAGGTGACCGAAACGTGTAACCAATGGCACCCCATACCATCACGCCGGGTGATACGAAAGTATGGCGATGACGATACACGCTTCCAATGTGCGTTCACAGCGATGTCACCAAACACGGATGCGCCCATCATGATGCTGTAAACAGAACCTGGATCCATCGGAAAAATGACGTTTTGCCATTCGTGCACCCAAATTCGTCGCTGCGTACACCATCGCAGGAACTCCTATCTGTGATGCAGCGTCAAGGGTAACCGCAGCCATGGCTGCAAACGTCGTCGAACTGTTCGTGCAGATGGTTTTTGTCTTGCAAACGTCCCCATCTGTTGACTCAGGGATCGAGACATGGCTGTACGACCCGTTACAGTCATGCGGATAAGATGCCTTTCATCTCGACTGATAGAGATACGAGGCCGTTGGGATCCAGCACGGCGTTCCGTATTGCCCTCCTGAACCCACCAATTCCTTATTATGCTAACAGTCATTGGGTCGCGACCAACGCGAGCAGTAATGTCACGAACGATAAACCGCAATCGCGATAGGCTACAGTCAGGAAACTTGATGGTACTCATTTCTCCTGCTTACACGAGGCATCACAACAACGTTTCACCAGGCAACTGCTGATTTTGTATTAGAAATCGGTCGGAAACTTTCCTCATATCAGCACGTTGGAGGTGTCGCCACCGGCGCTAACCTTGTGTGAATGCGCTGAAAAGCTAATCATTTTTCATATCACGGCATCTTCTTCCTTTCGGTTAAATTTCGCGTCTGTAGCACGTCTTCTTCGTGGTGTTGCAATTTTAATGGCCAGGAGTGTATGACGTCGGTCAAAGGAACCCCGACCAGACTGCCACCATGATAAACAATGACCATATGTGGGTCACCGAGGTAAGTGTCAATGCAGACTGTACGAAAGGTGCTCCACAACAACTCTCTGTATTCTAGAAGACCATGGAGTGGCCCGGTCCTTGAAATCGGACACCGCGCTGCACGTGGACTCAAATTCACCAAGAATGGACTGTGGAGAATTGGAGCAAAATTCTCTTCACAGACGAGTGCTGCATACGTTTGACATCAGATGAGCGTCGTCGACGTGAGTGGCTGGAACCTGGAAATGCTGCACGCTAGAGGCATACCGTGAATGGAGTATCATCTATCTATCGTGGCGGTTTTTCAAGATCTCATTCACCTGTATGTCAGCCCGACATGAATCCATCTGAGCATTTTGGGATAAACTTAAAGGAGAAGTATGGGCACTCAGCAGGACTGGCACTGAAGAGCGGGGAAATGAGACCAGCAGTGGTAAAATAAACTAGTGCGCGGCAAGCCACGGAGAGTACAGACGTGTAATCATGAAAGGAGCCGCGCAGTTCTTTATTGGATGATGTTGCTACGCAATGGCTTACCTGAAGAGAAGTCACTGTAGGTTCTCTCTGAATGAAAAAGAAATAATTTCTTCGGTTTTGTTGGTCAATAAATCGGTACATGTATTATTTTGTAAATACGAGGTAACCATATTATAATATACGACAGAACTTTTATTTGCTTGGCGATAAGGAACTTGTCTGATGAAGTACAAGCATCGCCCAGGTGGGGTGGTTTGATTCAGATAGCTGGAGGGGAGGGATGTCTGTACAGAGGCGAGCCAACGCGTGGTTCCTGAAGAGAGGTAGCAGCCGTTTTAGTAGTTGCAGGATCAACAGTCTGCGTGATTGATTGATCTGGCCTTGTATCCTCAGGTCACGTGGTATTGTCATACAGTTACATCAAACGGCTGACATGAAGCTCTTCTACATGAATATATGATGACTGCGTCCTTCTAGATAAATATTCTGGAGATAAAAGAATGACCCATTCGCATCTCTGGGTGGGGACATTTCAGGAGGATGTAGTCATCAAGAAAAACAACACTGGCATTCTGCAGAGCGGAGCGCGATATGTTAGATCCCTTAAATGTTGAAGTTAGATGTAGTGAGGATTAGTGAAGTGGAAAGATGAAGAAGACTTCTGGTGAGATGAGTAGAGGGTTATAAATCAACTGTGGGTAACGCAAGAGCAAGAAACATGATTTCTGAAAACAGCGATTGGGTAACTCATTATAAACAACATAGTGGTAGTATTATTATACCGAAGATAGATACGAAGCCAATACCTACCACAGCTCTGCCGATGCTGGGGAGACCGAACAAGTGTATGATGAGCTAAATGAAGGTATTAAGACAGTTACGGGAGAAGAAATCTTGATTTTATGGGGGACTGAAATTTGAAAGTAGAAAAAGGACTATAAAGATAAATAGTGGGTGAATATGGACAGGGAAAAATGAATGAAAGAGGACGTGTGGGTAAAATTTTACACAGAGCATAATAAAAACATTTCAAATAGTTGGTTTAGTAATCATGAAAAAATATATATACGTGGAAGAGATCAGTAGACGGATGGTGGCGGATCGATTTTATAATGTAAGACATTGATTTCGCAACAAGTTTTCATACTGTAAGACATATCCAGGGGAAGATATAGACTTTGGCCTATCTTATCGGTTATTAACTGTAGATTGAATCTGAAGAATGGACAGAAAGGTGGGAAAGTAGATCAGACCTGGATAAAAAGAAAGAACCTGAGGTTATGGAGGGTTATAGAGGGAGCATTAGCCATTGCATGACGAAAAAGGGGGGAGGGGAGGGGGGAGGAGAAACACAGTGGAAGAAGAATGGGTAGCTTGAGAGATGAAATAGGGAAGGTCGCAGAGACCAAATAGGAAAATAAATAAGACAAGAAAAAATCTTTCGATTCACAGGAAATAAAAAAAATTATTGATGAAAGAATAAAATATAAGAATACAACAAATGAAGCAGGTAAAATAGAGTGAGATTGATATAAAGTGTAAAATGATTAAGTAGGAGTGATTAGAGGTCAAATGCATGTCTGTAGAAGACTGTATAACTAGGGGAAAGATAGACACATATAAAAAGACATTTGGAGAAAATAAAAGCTTCTGTATCAGTTTCAAAATCTCAGGAGGGGTTCTCCAAGGGAAATAAACTGTAAGGTGGTATTGTAAAATGGGAAGAGTAAGTAGATGAATAGGTAGTGACACTGCAAATATTATTCGACAGAGCTCTGAACGAACTTAGTTGAAACAAGGCCCCTGGAGTAAACGACATTCCCCAGAGCTACTGAAGCCTGTGAGAGCCACTCTTGACAAAAGTATTCCGCCTGGTGTGCAAAACGCATGGGACAGGTGAAATGTTCTCAGCCTTCAAGAAGAATGTAAGAATTCCAATTCGAAAGAAAGCAGATGCGGGCAGATGTGAAAATTACAGAACTATCAATTTAGTAAGTCATGGCTGCAAAATACTGACATGGATTATTTACAGAAGAATGGGATAAATGGTTGAAGCCAACTTCGCGGAAGATCAGTTTGGATTTAGGAGAAATACAGGAATACACGAGGTAATAAATGACCTCACATCTCATCACAGAAGATAGAGCAAGGAAAGATAAATCTACGTTTGCTTTTCTACATCTACATAGATACTCTGGAAATCACATTTAAGTGCCTGGCAGAGGGTTCATTAACCACTTTCATAACTTTTCTCTACCGTTCCATTCTCTAATAGCGCGCGGGAAGAAAGAACACCTAAATAGTTCCGTTTTCGATCTGATTTCTCTTATTTTATTGGGATGGTCATGTCTCCCAAGGTAGGTGGGTGTTAGCAAAATATTTTCACATTCAGAAGTAAAAGTCGGTGATTGAAACTTCGCGAACAGATCACGCCGCAATGAATAACGTCTTTCTTTCAATGATTTCCATCCCAATTCTTGCTACATTTCCGTGACGCTCCCCCCCCCCCTCCCCTAATGTGATAAAACGAGCTGCCCTTCTCTGAACCTTCTCAATGTCTTCCGTCAGTCCCACCTGGTGAAGGTGCCACAAGGGGCAACAGTACTCCAGAAGAGGACGCACGAGTGCGATGTAGCTAGTCTCTTTGGTGGAGCTGGTGCATCTTCGAAGCGTTCTGCCAATGAAACGTAATATTTGGTTCGCTTTCCCCACAATATTTTCTATGTGTTCTCTCCAGTCTAAGTTGTTCGTAATTGTAACTCCTAGGTATTTAGTAGAATTTACGACCTTAAAGTTTGACTGATTTATCGCGTAATTGAAGTTCAGCGGATTTCTTTTAGTGGTCATGTGTATTACTTCACACTTTTCTTTATTTAGTGTCAATTGCCAACTTTCGCGCCATGTAGAAATTTTGTCTAAATCGCTAACCGATAAACGACAGCATCATCCGCGAACAGTTTAAGGGAACTGTTCAAATTGTCTCCTAAATCGTTTATAAACACAAGGAAGAGTAGGGGACCTATAACGCTTCCCTGTGGAACGCCAGATATCACTTCCGTTTTACTCGATGACTTACCGTCAATTACAATGAACTGTGTCCTTTCTGATAAGAAGTCGTGAATCCAATCGCACAATTGGGGAGATATTCCATAAGCACGCAATTTCATAAGAAGCCGCTTGTGGGGTACAGTGTCAAAAGCCTTCCGGAAATCCAAAAATATGGAATCGATTTTAAAACCCTTCTCGATGGCACTTATCACTTCACGTGAATAAAGGGGAAGCTGACTTAATTTGGGAAAAGCGTTTGACGGTGTTGTGTGGAATACAGCCTTTAAAATAATGGGCGTAGTAGAGGTAAAATATTGGTAAGTGAAAGCTATATAGAGCTTGTACAGACACTAGACGGAGGAGGTGCCACCTGCAACAAGGATGACGGACGCTCTCTCGGGACCAGCGCCAGCAGTGTTGAGTCTGCTCTCACGGCGGCGGTGTCAGGCTACTGGTGGCACCGCTGATGGATGTCTGCCGCCACTGCGCACATCCACACATTTATACTCCTGACTAACTGGTTTGCCCACTTAGCGGCACGTACGATGAAATACCCACTTGGTGCAATCCCTCTGCCAGGCATTCCCAGTGCCCCTGACGTAGCTTTCTCAGTCCAGCCAATGTAGATGACGGCTTCGCATTGTGGTAAGCTGGCGTAGTCAGTCTGTGGCATTTAATACTTCATATTTCCACATCATGTCTTGAAAGGAAGATATAACATTAACAAGTGTAAAACGAAGGCAATGGAATGCAATGTCAGCAAATCAAGCAATCCTGAAGGAATTAGATTAGGTAATGAGACAATAAAAGTAGTAGATGAATATAAAATCAGAATGGCTATGGGAAGAAAAGCGTTTCTAAAGAAGCTAAACTTGTAAACATCCAATATTAATTAAAATTTTAGGAAGTCCTTTCTGAAAGCATTTGTCTGGAGTGTGTCACTGTATGAGAGTGAAACGTGGACGATTAGGAATTCAGATAAAAAGATGATAGAAGCTTTTGAAATGTGGTGCTACAGACGAATGATGAAAATTAGATGGGTAGATCACGTAAGTAATGAGGTAGTGCTCATCCAAATCGGGAGGAAAGGAGCTTCTGGCTTATCTTGACTAAGAGAAGGGATAGACTGGTTGGACACATTCTGAGACATCAAGGAATTGTCATCTTAGCATTAGAAGGAAGCCTGTGGGGTAAAAATCGTAGAGGGAGACCGAGGGACGAATATAGTAAGCAGATTGAAAAGGATGTAGGTTGTCGAACGTATTCTCAGATGAAGAGACTTGCACAGGACAGGGTAGCGTGGAGAGCTGCATCAAACCAGTCTGCGGACTGAAGACCACAACAACAACAACAATTTTCACATCCAATAACTTTTGTCACTACAGTATGAAAGGGAAGCACAGGTGGACTTGTCTTGAAAGGAGGATATAAGACGAACATCAACAAGACCAAAACAAGGATAAGGGTGTATAGTCGAAATAAATTGATTTGGGAAGAAATCCGCCTGATGTAAGGTTTTATTTTTATTAACCAGACATGTTTCATGATGTTTAGTGCGCATTTTTGCTGGGAATTGGCACTGTTCTGCCAGTTTCCAACAAAAAACCCACTGAACAAGGTGAAAAATAATAACACGTCACACTAGAAGCAACAACACCACAGCTCGACTATGACAAGCTGAGAAAATTTGACATTCCTCAATTAAAGCAGATGCAAATCCTTAGAGCGACGTTATACATTAAAATAAAAGGCAAAAACCCACAGAAGATGGCATAATAAGTGCCGAAATATGTCTGAGGAATAGAAAAAATCAGAAAAGAGGTTCTTGCATAAGGCGGAATTTTTCACAAATCTATCACAGCAAACACGGAACAAACAAGAACTGCACCATCACAAGATGGTGAGAGAATTGCCTTAGGAAACAAGACAATAAAATTGGTAGATGATATTTATTACTTGGGAAGTAAAATAACTTACGATGATCGAAGTGCAGAAGATTTAAAACGCTGAATGGCAATGGGTAGAAAAAGATTTCTAAAGAAGGGATTTTTAACATGTGTTTGGAAGCCTTATCTGACGGCATTTATATCCAGTATTGCATTGTAAGGAAGTGAAATATGAAAGACAAATACTTCAGAAAGGAAGAGGATAGAAGCTTTAGAAATGTGGTGCAACAGAAGAATGCAGAAGATCAGGTGGGTAGATCGCATAACTAATGAGGAGAAAGGGAATTTAGTCGCACTGGAATGGCCGATGGGTCTACGCCACCTTGCTTAGAGCGCGCGGCTACTCCCCGTCGGAGGTTCGAGTCTCCACTCTGACATGGATGTGTTTGTTGTCCTTAGCATAAGTAAAAGTAGTTTGTAAGTCTAGGGATTGATGACCACTGCAGTTTGGCCCCGTAATTTTACAAACATTTGAATTTGAAAAGGTATTTCTGACATACACTCTTCCAAACTCTGAAGGTATCATGGGTACAATATAGGGAGCGAAGTGTTATATTCAACCTATACAAAAACCAGATGGCGGTTATTAGATTCGAAGGGCAAGAAAGGGACGCAGAGGTTGGGAAGGGAGTAAGACAGGGTTGTAGCCTTTCCGCAATGTTGTTCAATCTGTACATTGAGCAGGCAGTGAAGGAATGGAAGGAGAAATTTGGAGAGGGCATTAAAGTGCAGGGAGAAGAAATAAAAACATTGCGGTTTGCCGAGGACATAGTAATTCTGTCAGAGGCCGCAAAAGATCTTGAAGAGCAATTGAATGGAATGGACAGTGCCTTGAAAGGAAGATATAAGATGAACATTAACAAGAGTAAAACGAAGGTAATGGAATGGAATGTCAGAAAATTAGGCGATGCTGAAGGAATTAGATTAGGTAATGAGACAATAAAAGTAGTAGATGAATTTTGTTATTTGGGTAGCAAGATAACTTCTGATGGCCGAAGTAAAGAAGATATAAAATGCAGAATGGCTATGGGAAGAAAAGCGTTTCTAAAGAAGCGAAACTTGTTAACATCCAATATTAATTTAAATGTCAGGAAGTCCTTTCTGAAAGCATTTGTCTGGAGTGTAGCATTGTATGGGAGTGAAATGTGGACGATAAGGAGTTCAGATAAAAAGATGATAGAAGCTTTTGAAATGTGGTGCTACAGACAAATGATGAAAATTAGATGGGTAGATGACGTAACTATTGAGGAGTTGCTTAACCGAATCAGGGAGAAAAGGAGTTTCTGGCATATCCTGACTAACAGAAGGGATAGATTGGTTGGACACATTCTGAGACATCAAGGAATTGTCAACTTAGCATTAGAAGGAAGCGTGTGGGGTAAAAATCGTAGAGGGAGACCGAGGGACGAATATAGTAAGCAGATTCAAAAGGATGTAGGTTGCCGAACGTTTTCTCAGATGAAGTGACTTGCACAGGACAGGGTACCGTGGAGAGCTGCATCAAACCACAACAACAACATAGTCATTTTAATGTTAGAGAGTTGTGTGTGTGTGTGGGGGGGGGGGGGGGTGCAGACAGAGACCAGGATACGAAAGCAGTAAGCCAAGTTGGAATGGATCGCCGGCCGCGGTGGCCGCGGGGACTGAGACGCTCCAGTCACGGTCTGCACGGCCTCTACGGTCGGGGGTTCGAATCCCCCTCGGGCATGGATATTTGTGGCGTCCTTAGTATAAGGTAGTTCGTAAGTAGTTTGTAAGTTTAGGGACTGATGACCCCGTAGTTAAGTCCCATAAGCTTAAAAATCATTTGAACATCTTGAACAATGGATCAGGGTTTCCGTTCTTATTCGGAGAGGAAGAGTCTTGTACAGGACAGGGTAAGCTGCATCAATTCAGGATCATGACTGAAGAGTACCACCACAGCAAAAACATCTTCGTTTCAAACTTAAAAGTGATGATTTAGTGTGACATTTTTGGCCGTTACATCCCAGCTGGGATCGTGTTCGGTTATGCGGTGGTTGGTTCGGTTTGTCCTTGGTCGTTCGGTGATCATTTGGCTCAGCTTTTTTATTACAGAGACAGAGGACGTTGAGCCACCTGACCGGACGCGCTGAGCCACGGCACCCGGTATCTACTTGCCTACGGATGCGGACACCTAAAAGCAAAAGACGTGCCCAGTGTACAGTGCCTGTAGCCCAGGAATTGAGTTGCAGCGATGACGTAGTGGGCTCGGCTGCAGCAGCCGCGCGTGCGCCACGAGGCGGACGTGCCGCAGATCTGCGCGCGCGATGTGCGCAGTGCCGTATGGAAAGCGCTAACGGCAGCCTGCCGCGCGGCCTTCTGCCCAATCGCCGATAGCGCCGCCAAGGCCTGCCGTGTGGACTGCCCTCTGTCAATGGCTGCTGCTAACTGCCGCAGATGCGTATCTGGCCGCGGCAGCCGGCAGCCAGAGCCGTATGGGAAGCCCGCATCTGATACCGTTTCCGCCAGCAACACCGTAATAGTCCCCGCGCGGGACCGATTTTAGGCAATGTTCTTTCGACGACGTGTTAATGGCTTTTTTCGGTTCCACTCTAACGAGCTACCCTTTCTTCTCTTTTTTTCTTACGGAGTTACATTTATTTTTTCTGCAGCGAGGTCACCGGTGACTGAGAACCTTGTTAGATTTGGCGAGTAACCCATGCGCATTACTGAAGGAACCATCCCCAACATTCTCCCCCAAGATTTGTGGAAAAATATGGTTTTAATAAATAGAAGTTACTTCCGCAAAAGACTTGTTACATACGGAATAAGTTCTAACAGAACTACAAAAGAAACTGCATACACTACGCTTGTCCGTCCATTTTTGGAGTATTGCTGCCCAGTGTGGGATCATTATCAGGTGGGTTTAACGGAGGACATCGAAAGAGTCCAAAGAAGGGCAGCTCGTTTCGTATTGTCACGATACAGGGGAGACAGCGTTACGGAAATGATACAGGATCTGGGATGGGAATCATTACAACAACGGCGCTTACCGCTGCGGCGTGGGCTACTTACGAAACTCCAATCGCCAACATTCTCCTGCGAATGCGAAAATATATTTGTTGACTCCCACTTACATAGGTAGAAATGATCATCAGAATAAAATACGAAAAATCAGAGCTGGGACGGAGAGATTCAGGTGTTCTTTCTTCTCGCGCGCTATTCGTGAATGGAATGGGAGATAAATAGTATAATGGTGTTTCGAAGAACCCTCTGCCAGGCACTTAAATGTGATTTGCAGAGTATCCCATGTAGATGTAGATGAACACATGTCTATATGACGTGTTCTTCGTAGCGTCCATTCATAGAAATGCATTCTGACATTTGACGTAAGTAATGACGCGCGCTTTGAAGTTTACGCGGTGGTTGTTGTTGCAGTACTTGTTGGCCCGCTTTGGAAACGTGATCCTATAGTGTCTGCACAGCGTTGATTAGAGTTGTGTTGGCCAGTTTCTTAAAGTGCCCCGATAACCGAAAGCCTGAGGGACTGGAGTCTTGGGAGTGAGCAGGCCAAGTGTGACACCTTCCCAGCCAATCCCGCAGTGATGAATTGATCAAACGTTTGTAACAGTAGTATTCAAATGAAAAGGTACGTAACGCCATTGTGGATGTAATTGTAGTCTTTATTCAAAAGTAATCAGAAGACGCCTCAGCACAACTATCCCACTGTTTAACAGGCCGCAGGATTCCTTGTTCGCCGAATTCCTGTGGCTGTGACAAGAGCCAGTTCTCTGCTGTGTTCTTCAGTTCGTCGTACGAGTTGAAGCGCTTCGTCTACATCTACATACATACCGCGCAATTCACCGTAAGGTGCGTGGCGGAGGGTACACTACTACGCATTTCCTTTCCTATTCCTCACCCAAATAGAACGAGGAAAAAAAGAATGCCTATATGCCTCCGTACGATCCCTAATTTCTCTTATCTTGTCTTTGTGATCACCACGCGAAATGTAAGTAGGCGGCAGCAAGATCGTACTACACTCAGCTTCAAATTCCGGCCCTCTAAATTTCCCTCAACAGAAATTCACGAAAAGAACGTCGTCTTTCCTCCAGCGATCCCCAATGGAGTTGCCGGAGCATTTCCGTGACACTCGCGCGTTGGTCGAACCTACCGGTAACAAATCTAGCTGCTCGTCTCTGAACCGCCTCTATGTCTTCCTTTAAACTGATCTGCTGCGGGTTCCAAACACTTGAGCAATACTCAAGACGTGGTCTTACAAGCGTTTTATACGCGGTCTCCTTTACAGAAGAAATACATCATCCCAAAATGCTCCCAATAAACCGAAGTCGGCTGTCCGCCTTACTCACAACAGTCCTTACATGTTCAAAAATGGTCAAATGTTCAAATGTTTGTAAAGTCTATGGGACTTAACTACGGGGTCATCAGTCCCTAAACTTACAAACTACTTATGAACTACTTACAAACTAGGACGGCACAAATATCCATGCCCGAGGGGGGATTCGAACCCCCGACCGTAGTGGCCGTGAAGACCGTGACTGGAGCGCCTTAGTCTCCTCGGCCACCGCGGCCGGCCCTTACATGTTCATTCCATTTCATATCGCTCTGCAATGTTACGCCTAGATATTTGAACGACGCGACAGAATCAAGAAGCTCACTACTAATGCTGTATTCGAACATTATGGGATTGTTTTTCCTACCCATGCGCATTAGCTTACATTTTTCTACATTGAGAGCTAGCTGCCATTCTTCGCACCAACTAGAAATTTTGTCTAAGTCATCCTGTATGCTATTACAGTCACTTAAAGACGACACCCTTCCATACACCACAGCATCATCAGCAGACAGCCGCAAATTACAAGTTATTCTGTCCATCACATCATTTATATAGATAGAAAATAATAGCGGTCCTATTACACTCCCCTGGGGCACGCCTGACGATACACTACTCTCTGATGAACACTCGCCGCCGAGAACAGCGTACTGCGTTCTATTACTTAGGAAGTCCTTCAGCCAGTCACAAATCTGGGGACCTATTTCATAACCTCGTATCTTTTGAGATTTTTTTTTTTTTTTTTTTTTTTTTTTTTTTTTTTTTTTTTTTTTTTTTTTTTGCGGATCAAAGAGATTGCTGTCACTGGGCGACATGCCCGGGATGTAGGTCGGATGCTCAAGCTGCTCCCACTTGAACTTGACCAGTACGCTTTGTGTGACTGGAGGCGTGTGTTATCTTGGAGCCGAATCACTCCCTCCGTGAACAGCCCAGGCCGTTTGCTCTTGATGTACTTGGGTAGGCTACGGAGTGTCTCACAGTACACGTCACTGTTTGTGATTTTCCATACTCGAGCAATTCGATGAGTGTCGGAGCTCGGACGTCGAAAAAGACGGTAAGTATCACCTTGCCTGCTGACAACACAGCCTTGAATTTTTTAGGGGGAGGTGACAACGAACGTTTCATGTCGCACTACGTTATCTCAAAGCGATATAATCAAATTTCAAGTCGTTTGGTTCAGAACATGTTTCGTACCCTATCATTTCAACACCCAACGAATACCTGTGTGACCATATGTCCCCAATGTCCCTAAACTTACAAACCATTTAAATAACTTACACTAACGACAACACACACCCATGCCCAAGGGACGTCACGAACCACCGGTGGCAGCGGCCGCGTGATCCGTAACTTGGCGCCTTACACCGCTCTGCCATTCCCGCGCGGCACTCCCGAATTGACTGCGAAATATTTTCCTGCACATTGTGATGAAGCTGTGCTGGTGCGACGTCCCGCATGATGCACGTCTGTAAGCGTTGCTGACATGGCGCGTCCTCCAGATAATGCGCCCCATTTAACCTTTATGGTAGCACTTGTGACCTTATTAATCAATCGCCAAGTATACTAATATCCGCAACGAAGCGTCGAGAAGCCCTTGATATACCCACGTGTTTGTCCCACAAAACATGGGTTTTTGGACCCATGTTTATTAGCCTTATTTTTCGTCTTTCGATTAGTACACCACTTGTCAAGGTATTCCACCATTTTGTTTCAACACCCTGTGTAGTCAACAACAATACATCATTAGAGTAATCGCCTGAACAAGGCGAAGAAAGTACGATTAAAATTTAATGCCCAGTCGGTGTCATAACAGACGGTGAAGGTGACGAACAGCTGTCTCTTTGAAACATCGTGCACTCTTCACAACACTATCCGGCGGGACGCCCGTGAACGATGAAAGCAATTAATTCGTTGGGAAAGGTTTCAATCGTACAAGTTCTGGGATATATGAGTGACTCGGAACTTTTTTAAGTGATAATACGCAATGCGTGGTCCTTGGTGGCGAGCGTTGCAATAATAATAATAATAATCATCATCATCATTAGAGACTGATTACGTCTTTCAGCGTTCAGCGTGGAGCATAGTACATTTAATAAAATTCTCCATGATCCCCTATTCAATGCTAACTTTGATGCCTCGTCTGATGTTGTGCCTTTTACTTCAAAATCATTCTGCACTGAAGAAGTACTTTCTTCTTGGTCTACTTCGACTCCTCTTACCCTCCGCTGCCGAGCTCATGTGTCTCTTAGGTAACCTTGCTTCTACCATGCGTGTAACATGACCCCACCATCTCTGTCTGTTCCCTCTAACTGCTTCATCTATGGTGTTCATTCCCTGTTTTTCTTTGATTTCCTCATTATGGACACCCTCCTGCCATTGTTCCCATCTATTAGTACCTGCAATCGTTCTTGCTACTATCATATCTGAACCTCTACCTTATGAATAAGATAACCTGTATCCACCCAACTTTCACTCCCATACAACAAAGTTGGTCGAAAGATAGAGCGGTGCACTGCTAACTTAGTCTTGGTACTTACTTCCTTATTGCAGAAGAGAGTAGATCGTAGCTGAGCACTCACTGCATTAGCTTTGCTGCACCTCTATTCCAGTTCTTTAACTATGTTGCCATCTTGTGAGAAAATACATCCCAGGTACTTGAAAACTGTCTATCTGTTCTAACTTTGTTCCTCCTATTTGGCACTCAATCTGTTTAAATCTCTTTCCAACATACATTACTTTTGTTTTGGAGATGCTGTTCTTCTTGTCATAATCCTTGCACCTCTGATCGGGCTCTGAAATATTAGTTTGCAACCTTTCAATCGAATCGGCCATTACAACTAAGTCATCCGCATATGCGAGACTGCTTATTTTGTTTTCACCTATTTTAATCCCGTCCTGCTAGTCTACTGTTTTCAACATATGATCCATGAATAGTATGGACAACAGTGGTGACAGGTATAATAATAATAATGCTAAGAATATGGAACATAGATTTTAACAGAAGAACCTGATAAGTGATAATTAAGATGCAAGCTTCAATGCTTGACTCCGCCTGTCTCACGGCCGCTGATTGCGAATCGTGTATACAATATGCGACACAGTCACGTACCAGCACCAGAAAACACCCCAAACGCCAGTTGGAACAAGTGTCGCAAAAAAGCCAGTAAGCCTAACCTCAAAACAGTGCGGATTGGCCATGTGGTCTAAGGTATCATGCTACGAGCTGGGCGGCAGTTCCCGTCTGCGGTTAGAGAACTCCCTCGGGCATGTGTGTGTTTGTGTGTGTGTTTTATCCTTAGGGTAAGTTAGTTCAAGTAGTTAAGTCTAGAGACATGATCATAGCAGTTTCGTCCAGTAGGTTTACAAACATTACCTCCCTAGCCTGCTATCCTAATATTTATCTCCTACGGAAGATACCTGAGAAACCTCAGCTGAACCCTGTCGCTGAGTCAACACTTAGCACGAATGCTAAATGTTGGACCCAGCTTTAAAATTCCCTCATCGAGTTACGGCAGACTGATAGGACTTACTATTTTTGCCCATCTTAAAGTTGCAAATCTTCGCTCAAAGTTATAATTATATAAACGATCTGTCGGTTACAGTTGTGGTGGACTGTGGAGATTAGATGAGTGCCTGTACGAGAATAGAGGACGACTTGAAGGAAGGTCAGGGTTTAACTACCCGTCGACGTCGTGAACGGGAACAACTTTGCTAATTACTGCACAACCAGAGTCGATAGCATGGCTTAAACATAATTATTCGCAACAAATGAAACTAATCTTCTTTTTAGGGGAATTTGGGATGACTAGATATGGCATCTTTGGACAGGATATGTTTCCTTTACCGTAACTGACATTTTCAAACTGTTTACTACTAATTTGTAGAATAATTTATTAATGGAATTTTCTAATTACTATTTTTCCTTTAACTTGATATAACATTTTGAAAGTCTTTCTGCATGTACTCAAACTTAGACATGAAGCAACAATACATATTTTGTCAATGCATCTTACAGGCTAATGATCTCTGCTTCCTCCAAGTAATCATACCCAACCTAACCACAATGAATTTTTGAAAGTCCTGCAGTGTTGTTTATAAGCTTTGGACAGTTCTTTCGGATTAGAGGAACAGATAAAGATGACGATGCCATATGGCATCACTGGATTGATGAGCCGACAAACTAGATATTATACTACAGCCACTTAACTGTCGGCCACAACTATCCTAACTGAGCGTGCCCAAGCACTGACATGTTCCAACAAGTGGATGTTTCACATGTAACGTACACAACTAATCACGGTGTACCAGTATACATTTATGAGTAGGAATCCTGTGCTGGTTTGCACAGGAATCTTCACCTCCATCTCAGCCTTTTCCCACATCACTTTATTGTTACTGTGATTGTGACATAGTTGGTACGGGTGACCGGATGTTCTTCCTGCAGTCAGTATGTTTTGCCAGCTGTCAGCATATAAAGTTACACCTGCTGGGGCTGAAAGGTGTGTTCCCAGCTTTAGGTCAGGACGAGGCGTGGAACCTTGTGGAGCGCCAAGGGACGCTAGTGAAACAGAATTATAGTTGACACATTTTATTCCGTAACATACTTAAGTTTGATGAAGACGCTAGCTCGACAGCAGCTAGAGCAGTAGGTGGCGTCGCCTTCGAGCTGCAACCTTGGAGTTTCGTATGATGGTAGTGCCCGCGCTGCGCCGCGATGCCGGGAAGCGATGCAAAGACTGTTATTGTGAAGTGTTCTATCCCTTCACCAGGGTATGCAGCGACCAGTGGATCCACGAGGGACCCCTCTGAAGTCGGATGTCGTGCTGGTTCCGACTCGAGACACCGGCTGGCCGGATTAGCACGAGAGTGCTAACTCGACGACAGGAACACTGGCCTTTAGTAACCAACCACTGAAGACTGCGCTGGCCTCAGGCAGCCACCATAGAGGTGTGAAGTCGTCAGCACAGCGGATCACCATCTCCCCAGATGATGTTTAGTGTAAAGTATGGCCTCGACCAGAAGACTCCATCCCTTAGCTGCCTCTAGCAGTTACCCGTATGTACTGCTATCTGCGACAGAGACTGAGCACAACGATTAGGCCAGTGAATTGACGACTACCTCCTGGGCATCGTCGATTCAGATACCAATTGCTACTTCTAAATGTGGGAGTATTTATACATAAAATTGGCTGAAGCTATGATGTATGAAACGATTTTAATGTGTTCCCTTTGAAAATGCAGTGATCGCCCGATGTGTCTTTACCGCTGACGCATCCGCGGTCTTATTCACTCTTGTGACAGAGTTACCTGTAATTATGAAATGTTTACTAGCTGCGTCTCTGTCTGACAGACATTTCACTCACACACAGTTCGCTGACGGTAGGCTTTCCAACTTGCCGACGCAGCGGCTGACGTCATCGCGCAAGGCGGGTGAGCATGTTCTGCTACCGGCTGCTGACCTTATTCCGTCTTGCTAAAGTGAGCAAACCAAGATCTTTACACATTTCCCTGTCACAATGTTTGCGGCGTAACACACCTGTGCTTCTGAAAGAGTGTGCACGTATTATGAATATATCCTAAACGCAGTGGCGGCTCGTACAAAATTTGACCAGTGTGCTACAATATTACAAAAATAAACAGGAAACAAAATATACTAAAATAAAAAGTCAACCTTTGTATAATTGCCTATAATTAAATATCAATTATACTGTATTGACAGTAAGACCTTCAGGGGAATCTATAACAGCGCTTGCCAACTGCATGTATTCACTGCAGGTAGTAAATATAACGTTTAAAAATATTAATTTTATATACAGAAATTAAAAATTTAGACTCAGAGGTATTTGAATACGGCCGCGGTGGAGTATCCGAGCGCTCTAAAGCGCCTAGCTGCGAGCGCGCGGTTGCTCGCCGTGAAGGCTTGAGTCCTCCCTGGGGCATGGGTGTGTGTGTTGTCCGTAGATTAGTTTACCTAGGTTTAAGTAGTTTGTAAGCTACGGACTGATGACCACGAAGTTTGGTCCGATAGATTTACAGACAGACAGATTTGAATACGAGCCTCACACAGGAATTCAGAGACAACGCGCAAGACGCCTGAGTCAGCGCGCTTTTTGACTCTGTAAGCCGCAATATTCGTCATATACTATTCTTCCGCAGCCGTCACACGCAGCGCGAAGAGAAATATTGATGTGGTGCTGCAGTCGGTCTCAGCACACATGAGTCGCTAGGCCTGAACTCACGTGTGCGCCTGCGCACTAGCGAACAGACGACTGCTCCGCCTCTCTGCGCACGTACCAGCGCGGCTGAATCCCACTTCAGCACACGGAGCTGGTTTCCAGATATCGCGGCGAGAGCGCTCCAAAATGCGTTTTCATCCTTATTATTAGCATTCTAATACGCATTGGAAGGGAATTGGCATAATTTTATTGTTATATCTGGCTCGTATTCCAAGAGAAAGGATGTAATTTTACAGCGATTTCTCGCTTGTATTCGAAGAGAAATGGCATAATTTTAGTAACATATTGACAGTGTGCTGCAGCACATTAGCACACTATCACCAGCCGCCACTGCCTAAAGGTGTAACTTAGTCAGACGTGGGTTTCACCTTGCTACTCAGCTTGTGGGATGTGAGGAAACCGCCTAAAAACTATATCCAGGCTGGTCGACACACCGGCCCTCACCTCAATCCGCCGAGTGGGTTCGAACCTGGGCCGGCGCTCCTCGCCGTCCTGCAAGAGTGCAGCTTAACGCGCTCTGCTATCCGGCAGCGTGTTGCATTACGCCACAATAGTGTCAGTTGGTCAGGTGATGGGTGTGAGCCCCATTTCCGCCACAGTGGCTGCAGGTAGCCGAGCCGCCGACTGATAAGGTCTGTAAACCCCGCGCTGCCGTGTGTCTGCACGCCTCACGAGCTGCCAGATCTCCGATAAGCCCCACAATGAAACCACGCGCTGGCGCCCCATCGAGATACGATTCCCCATCGATGCACTTCTCGTGCCAGAATGCCTTTTATGGCGGACTTTTTGGCGTTATATGCTGACGAGCTTCTTTCCTTTCTGTCACGAGACGTACTGGCTGAAGATCCGGTTAACAGAAAAACTTCAATCAACATATAAGCTGATCACTTGTACAACACGACTTGCTCCAATCGATATATTTCAAGGGCAGTGTCCACTTCTGCTGCCTGACACGATGAAACTTGAACTAGTTTCGTGTTGTTTTGTTAAAGCGGCTAATAGAAGAATACTGATGGCGTATCTCGCTGTCCGCTTCATTCTAGATATAAAGTTAAGCAGTCTAATAAGTCTAATTACTAAAAGCTCATGATTAATGAGACAAATGCAAACCAGCAAATTCACCTCATTAATCAAATGAAAACTCATAGATTACAAGCGAGGGAACAGCAGCAAGAGTCAGCCACTGAACAGTAAACTTTTATGACAACTAGACTATCACTAAAATAACAGACAGGTTATATAAGCTACACATCATACGACTGTGTGAGCTACAGAACGACTGCTACCTGTGCTTCTTGCATGCGACACCGCTACAACGACATCGGAGTTACTACAACGTGTATGACAGAATTTTATGTGACGATACCATGCCTGAATTGACGTTTGGGGACTCCAACAATTGATGTCAACGTAGGAGTATGTGGAATGTGTACTGACAAATGCAATTTATCATTACTCTTTTGTAGACTGTACTTTTGGTCTCCTTGACATCAAACTACATGTGCAGTTGTTGGCATACATCCCGAATTCTTTCTCTGTATGCGCGAAGGGGGAACTTGAGTACATTTTCGCTTATTCCTTTTCGGAGTAGTATCTCTTTCTCAAATTGATACATTCATCTGTCCCCATTAACGAGAAATCAACCTGTACAGTTACATTTTTCACTTCTAATTTTCATCTTCCACAATGACACCACCATTACATGTCAGAACAACATATGGTGCAATTCTTAACTTAAGAAAGTGTTAGTTCCCACTGCGACTTAATTTGGTCCATCCGCTTCCGCACTAAGCGGCGATAGAAGAGTTGCTAAGGTAATAAGTTCTGGTGAGCAGAGGAGCAGTGACAAAATTTGCTGATACCATCAGTTTTCGGCGTAGGTTTTCTAGAAATCCCCCTCCCCCCCCCCCTCAACCTCCCTGTAGCATTCCCCCGCTTTCCTGTAAAAGCATTTTTTTTTTCTAGAACCCCTCCCCTTTACCCTGCAGCCAAGGCGTTAAAGGCGTTGTATTTGTACAATTACGCCACAGTTCTGTTTTGGTCCATGGGCACCGGCGTTTCCGTCAATAGCATTCAACCGTTGTCACCCTTCGAACAATTTTAATTTTTACTCTTTCATAATGTGAGCACTATAATTTGTTGCCTGTAGTTCATGTTGACAGAATGAAACGACAGTAGCTTTAGCAGCAGCGATCAGCTAGACAGAATAAGAGTAATAAAAATAAGAAACAGAAGAAAAAAGACGAAAACAAATACTGTTGTGTGTGTGTGTGTGTGTTGTTATATTACATTACTGTTATAGACCAGGAACGGATGCTGGACGAGGACACGCTGTTGTTTCACGATGCAGTCTTACCTGAACAAGCACAGACGCTGTTTGCAGCATGTCTTCCTTATACTCTGATCACAACAACTAGTCAGTTGAGCTACGTGCATTTTGAAGTATAGTCATTGTCTTTCTGTCGGTTTTACAGAGTGAGACAACAATATTACTGCAACCGAGATAACGGTAATAACAAAAAGCTGCTACAGACAGGTTTGGTGTTGACTTGCGTTTACTCTACCAGACAAATTACACAAGGATTTGTGTTCAGATAGTGCAGTGCAGTGCAACAACGAGACTTACCCGAAGCGAAGTGGATACAGCTATTGGAGTGTCCCAAAGTGTAATTTCCAGGACCTGGACGCGATTCGAGACAACAGGAACCGTTAAATGAAGGCAATGCCAAGGTGGACGAATGCAACTTACCTGCAACGCACCCTCCAGGCAGCAACAAGGATGCGCAATATCATCACAAGGTCCGAAATCGCCTTCGGGAATGTGGTCTCTACGCAGGGATGCCTATGGTGTGTCTCCCATTAAAACCACGACACCGTTTAGCCCGCAGAAACTGGAAGGAGGAACATCAGGATTGGAGTATGACTTTTGCACTATTATGGTAGCACCATGGTGCCTCACTCTAAGTAAACACAATGTAAACCTTGTAAAGAGTTGAGACAGCGTATTATCTTCATGTATCACACAAACACAAATTAAAATGGTAGCCAATATTCGAATAAAATAAGTTATATTATTACTTGTTCCGTCGATCATGAATACGCGATTTCGTAATGATGATTTTTTGTGTATGTGTATTTTACCTGTTCCTCAACTGTTTATGTATGATATCTCACCTGATTCCCTAATTGTTTTGAGCTGTGTAATCAAGTCTGTTCCACTGTACCATAGCACAGCTGCAGCAGCAGTTGGAACTCGAGTCTCAGATAACTTCCAGCAGAAAACTACTATTTACCAATAGATACTACTGCAAATGGGTCTAATTGTGTGAATATAGGCCTAGCACCGCATAGTTACTTTAATGTGTGGGGGATGTAGAGAACATTAAAGACTTGGAACTAGACTGCAGCACGTGTGTCTCGAATAAGAAGAGAAAATAATGACTAGTGAGTACAACATATCGCGTACTTCTGTTAACATTACAAGGTACATGGAAGACACTGATATCTGTGGAGCCGCAGTGCTCTAATTATAGTGTGTGGACGCGTTCATACGAGTCTCGTATTAAAAATTCGTGTTTTGGTATATTTAAATAACCAGTAAAATGCTGTAATGACTGTGAGGGACAGACAGAGCCTCTGGCATCCTGATATTACTGTTACTTTGACAGTTTGCGTGAACACAGAGTGAATATAAAACAATTATAACAATTTAAAATTGTTTTATTTATCCATCACCATGTCATTGCATCTAACAATGTACGTAATGTTGCTCCCACGTGGCAAATTATGCAATCAACAATAATAAGAGTGACCATGTAACAATTATTCGAAAGCCAAGCAACAACTCAAAATAGACAATGCAGAAATATACACACATATGTATCATACACTTTTTATAGCATACAGTTACACCAGAATAGCTGCTCGTGAATATCATTACCTAGTACTCGAATGATGTCTTCCTCACACTCAACTACAGCACCCATAAAAAACAGTACAAATTATAGAGACTATGTTTGATTAATATGTTCACATGCTTCTTCTGTCGTGTACATTCCAAATGCGACAAGACACTAGACAAAAAAATAAAATAAATATAATACTTGTTATGATCTTCAGCTCTCAGACTGGTTTAATGCAGCTGTCAACGCTGTCCTGTCCTGTCAAGCCTCTTCATCCATTTGAATCTGTTTACTACATTCTTCTCTCGGTCTCCCTCTGCGACTAGCCCCACACATTTCTCTCTAATGCTAAATTGACAATTCTTTTATGTCTGAGAATGTGTCTCACCAATCTATCCCTCCTCTTTGTAAAGATTTTCTCGCCATTTCTGTTCAGTACTTCCTCATTAGTTAAGAGAGCTACCCATCTAATCTGCCACATTGGTCTGTAGCACCACAAGAGTTTCAATCATCTAAACTTCTTAAAGATAAATGCTTTCAGAAAGGACTTCATGATATTTAAGTTTTATGCCAACACGTTTCCCTTCATAAGAAACGCTTTTCTTCCTAAAGCCATTCTGCATTTTATTTCTTATTTACTTCGAACATTAGAAGTTATTCTGCTACCCGTTGATGTTCTTGTTGCGGTCTTCAGTCCGGAGACTGGTTTGATGCAGCTCTCCACAATACCCTACCCTGAACAAGCCTCTTCAACTACACATAAGAACGGCAACACACATCCACTTGAATCTGCTTACTGTATCTATCTCTTGGTCTTCCTCTGCGGTTTTTACCCAACAAACTTCCCTCCAAGCCTAAATTCACAATTCCTTGATGTCTAAGAATGTGTCCTATCAGTCGATCCCTTCTTTTAGTTAAGTTATGCCTGAAATTCCTTTTCTCCCCAATTCTGTTCAGTACCTCCTCATTAGTTATGCGATCCACCCAACTAATCTTCAGCATTCTTCTGTAGCACCACATTTCAAAAGCCTCTATCCTCTTCCTGTCCGCACTGTTTATCGTCAATGTTTCACTCCCATACAAGGCAACATTCCACACAAATGCCTTCAGAAAGGACTTCCTCTGGCTTAAATTAATATTCGATGTTAGCAAATTTCTCTTTTTCAAGAACGCTTTTCTACCCATTGCCATTCTGCATTTTATATCCTCTGTACTGCGACCATCATTTGTTATTTTACTGCCCAAATAAGAAAACTCATCTACCTCCTTTATTGCTTCGTTTCCCAATCTAATTCCTCCAGCATCGCCTGACTGCACTCCATTACCCTAGTTTTGCTCTTGTTAATGTTCATCTTATACGCACCTTTTATCACACTGTCCATTCCGTTCAACTGTTCTTCCAAATCCTTTGCTGTCTCTGATAGAATTACTATGTCGTCGGCAAAACACAATGTTTTTAATTCTTCACCCTGAACTTTAATTCCTTCTCCTGCTTACCTTTATAGCCTGCTCAATGTACAAATTGAATAACATTGGAGAAAGGCTACAACCCTGTCTTACTCCCCAACTACTGCATCCCTTTCATGCCCTTCAACTCTGACAACCGCTGTCTGGTTTTTGTACAAGTTGTTAATATCCTTACGCTCCCTATATTTTACTCCTGCTTGCTTCAGAACTTGAAAGAGTTTATTCCAATCAACATTGTCAAAAACCTTCTCCAAATCTACAAAAGCTAGATATGTATGTTTGCCTTTTCTTAATCTACCTTCTAGGATAAGCCGTAAAGTGAGTATTGCCTCCCGTGTTCCTACATTTCTCCTGAATCCAAACTGATCTTCCCCGAGGTCGGCTTCTACCAGCTTTTCCATCCTTCTGTATATAATTCGTGTTAATATTTTGCAACCATGACTCATTAAACTGATGGTTCTGTAGTTCTCACACCTGTCTGCGCCTGATTTCTTTGGAATGGGGATTATAACATTTTTCTCAAAGTCTGAGGGTACTTCGCCTGTCTCATACATCTTACACACCAGGTGAAACAGGTTTGTCATGGCTGGTTCTCCCAGAGACTTCAGCAGCTCTGAGGGAATATCATCTACTCCAGGGGCCTTGTTTCGACTTAGGTCTTTCAGTGCTCTGTCAAATTCATCTCTAATTATAGTATCTCATATTTCATCCTCATCTACTTATTCTCCCCTTGCCTCTAAGTTCATTTCCTTCGTAGAGCCTCTATATATACTCTTTCCACCTTTCAGCTTTCCCTTCTTTGCTGAGAACTGGTTTTCCATCTGTGACCTTGATATTCATAGAGCTGTTTTTCTTATCTTCAAATATCTCTTTTATTTTCTTGTAGGCTGTATCTATTTTTCCCCTATTTATACATTCTTCTACATTCTTGCATTTGCCTTCTAGCCACTCCTGCTTAGCCATTTTGCACTTCCTGTCAATTTCATTTTTTAGTCGTCTGTACTCCATTTTGCCTGTTTCATTTACTGTATTTATATATTTTCTCCTTTCATCGATTAACCCATATAACAAAAATCATCTACTACTTTTATTGTGTCATTACCTAATCTAATTCCTTCAGAATTGGCTTATTTTCTTACACTGCACTCCATTACCCTTGTTGCCGTTGTTAACGTCTCTCTTTAGCCTCCTTTCATGACATTGTCCATTCCGTTCAATTGCTCTTCCAGGACATTTGCGTCTCTGACAGACTTACAATGTTATCGGCACACCGCAGAGTTTTTATTGTTTCTCCCTGAATTATAAATCCCTCCCCAAATTTCTCCTTGCATTGCTTCACAACTTGCTCAATGTACAGAATGAAAAACATTGGGAAAAGGCTACAACCCTGTCTTACTCGCTTCCCAACCACTGCGTCCCTTTCTTGCTCTCAGAGTCTAAAAACTGCTGTTTGCTTTTTGTACAAGTTGAATATAAACTCACGTTCCCTATATTTTACATTTGTTACCTTCAGAATTTAGAAGAGTGTATTCCAGTCAACATTGTTAAAAGCTTTCTCCAGATTTAAAACGAAGAGCCGACCGAATCCTTACGACCTTGAAGTAAAACAGAAATGACAGTACTCGTCCTTCGTAAAGATGATGCTGCTGCTGCAGATATGGTTTCACTGTGGAGGCAGCTGATGCCACAGTTTTGGAACCACCTTCATGATGGCGGCCTTTGGGTTAGCACATCTGTATATTCCTTTACGCTTTACAAAATATAGGCATAATGCCAGTAAAAACGAGAAAATAGCGTGTTTAAAAATAGTGTGGCAGTAGGATACGCCTAGGGATGTCGGTTGGACTGAAAAAGATTAACGTGTTAAAGTTTTAGAGAAAGACTTATTCGTATTTATGGCGACATGTGGGAGAATAATTATGAAAAAAATGAGAAAAGTATTTTTATCTACTTTGAACGTAATTGTGTTGATTCATTTAGCCCTTTCTGATATTAAATCCTGCAGACGTTTATGGAGGGACGATGCCACTACTTTTATACCGAAATAATACGTAAGCGCTTATGGGAATTATTGGGTGGCATTGAAAGTAAGGAGAAATTGCAAAGAGTCATTATCCTGGTTTAAACAATTGCAAACGGATTATCATCTCTCATCTGTGCTGTTGACTTACGTCTGAAGACTAGATTGATACATTAAGTCTTATCAGCCGATCCCATCTTTTACAAGGGAATGGTCAGACTTGTCATGCCGCAACATATATTGATTTTAAAACAGAAACATAGAAGGAAGTCTGTATGCAAGATGTTAGCTGCTGACATGACCTGGAAGTCACATGGAAAAACAAATGGCTGTTTTTCCTGCTTGGCGCTTGCGGTGACGGCTGGCCACCCCTGGAAATGGCGAGCTGTTGTCATGGTGAGCGTTGTGCGCATGGTCGGGAGGTGCGGCCGTCTTATCGCGGCGTTCACTAAAGAGGAATATCGTTGCACAGTTTTGGTGGAAAAGGGAAACGAATATTCGTTTCTGTGACATGCACTTCCTTTTCATTTCTGGTACGTATTTCGAAAGATACCGTCCTGAAACTGGTTAGAGACGTGAAAGATATTCTGTACATCTACATCTATACTCCGCAAGCCACTTTACGGTGTACATTCACTCTCCCGTCACAGGTGATGGCAAACCGTGTAAATGTTTTGCTGCTTGCCATGGAGATATACCACAGACGCCAAATGAAGCAATCAACAGAAAACACGCATAAACACTACGTGATGTGCGACATGGTAGTTAAACTTCTAGACGAGCATATAAATAGCGCAGACATGTGGCTAGAAACAACTGAAACACTCGATCTTGCAGACTGTGAATCTACAGACAGTGAAGAAACGGAAGAAAGTTGCACACATGAAGAATCTTCGAGTGATAGTGTCACGTACCATCATCAGTTATCTCCGAAAGCAACACCAGCAACTACAATTACATTATCAAAGAAAAAGCGGTGAAGTATTGGCTGAGCGAAGTGGTAAGAAACGCCTACGTGTCAGTACTGTTCAAAATAAGTATCGCTTTGTCTTTTCTGAACGTGAATTGTATAAGTGTTTTATCCAATAGAACTGTATAGATGGAAAACGGAAGTCGCTGGACGACGTAAGATTCGACTGGAAATTGCGACGGAGGTAAATGCGCAACTTTCTGAGCAATTTATGGATGCCAACGGCAGTCAATGAGTGTCAGCGACACAACTTTGCGTGGTTGGGCGTTAGAGATTGCCAACGCGATAGGCGCTAAAGAATTTACAGATTCTCAAAGTTGGATTAGTCGCTTCAAAAGATCACATAAAAATGTGGCACGAAAAATAAAAATAAAAATTGTATCGAGAAAGAGGTCGGATTGCAAGAAATAAGATCGCAAGTTTTAGTGAATCTTACGTTTACAATGCAGATCAGTCAGGTTTTCAAAAAGAAATGCGTGCAAAAGAACGCTGTCATTCAAACGGGAAAAACATATTGAGGCAATTGCGCTGTCCACGACTGCGCTCACCCATTCATACACTATAATGCCCATAATTTAGTCTGGATGGTTCATTGCTGCCTAAACTATATTCGTGTCTTCAAGAACCAAGTGGACGTTTTGGACAACGTGTCAAACAAACAAAGTTCTACACAGACAATTTGTGGTAGACGCATCAAGGTCTAGAAAAATGGGAAATGATAACGTCACACTTTTCATGCGTCATGCTTTTCTTCCGTTCTGTGGGCACAAGTCTCTTCTCCTTCTAGATTCGTGGTCAGGTCATAAAAGTTCTGATTCATCAAAAGCTGTATTTCAAGCTCACACTGACAAAGAAGTAGAGATACTTCAGATTCCACCCCGCGCGACGAACGTAATTCAACCGTTAGACAGAGAATTTTTCCGCCAGTGAAGGCATTTTATAGTGATTAAATATGTGTGGCTCGCCTACAAATATACTGATATTAGGCCTGATTCCTTCCTAACACCGGCCGAGTTTTGTCTACGGACGTCTAACAACGTCTGTGATTCGCAGGGCTGTCATATGTCGTCTTTGATTGTATGTCCTTGGTGCACAAAAAACCTATGTTTTGAACATTCTATCAATAGTTCACATTTTTAATTACAAGAAGTAAAGGTTTGGCGTGTTCTAAACCATATATGTATTTGTGTCTATTTCACAGCTAATTGGAAAGAATGTTGTAGATAACATATGAGCTACATTTGTCAACGAATTTATTATTATCGTATTTATTAATTATCGTATGGTCCCTTTCACTGGGCGAATCAGCTCTCTCACTACTGTGGCAGGAGAGCGGCGCGTAGCTAACGCCACCTTGTTCCTAGATGGCGTTGGTATAACGTAGCGAGAGAGGTCAGGGTTGTACAACAGGCAGTTATAAGCGCGGAAACAATGCGCCAATAATGTCATACTTCATAAAAGTTTTTACAGACTTCCAGGTCATGTCAGCAGCTAACAGTCTGTTTACAGACTTCCTTCAATGTTAACTCACAGTGGTAAAAATAGCAACACAGGTTTCGACATGACAAGCCTGACCATTCCCTTGTTAGTAGTGCACCATAATTTTATCGCCAATAAGAATCAGTACCTCATCGTTTGTGATTTAAGCTAATGAAGCAACCTTCTAAATTTTTCTGTAGCCCCACATTTCTAAAACTTCTATTACATTCTCGTCTGAACTGCTTATTGTTCACAATTTACTTCTGGTCAAGGCTACACTCCATACAAATACCTTCTGTAAAGATTTCTAAATTTTTTTTAGTTGCTGACAACGAACTGCACCCGAACTGCAATTTTTATCGTCTCTATCTTCACCATAATCATTGATTTTGCTGCTGAAATAGCCAAAGTAATCAAATACTCCTAACATCGAGTTATGTAAATCAACAACATACGATTACATATGCTTATATTTTGTTTGTGTTTAGCTTTTTACCTATTTTAAATATTGCAGAAGTCACAGCGTCTTTCTCAAGCGAGAGACGTCTTCCGACGCGTAACTAATTTTTGGTGTTCCCCAAAGGAGTGTTGTAGGACATTCACTTTTCACATTATATTAAATTTCTTCGTGGATATCATAGGAAGTTAACAAGGCACTTCGCGAATGATGTCGCATTATACAAAGAAGTTCCGTCGCAGAAAAAATTGTAGCGAAATGTAGGAGAACCTACTGCGTATCCGTACATGGCGCAGGCAGTGGCAATTAACATAAAAGAAATATAACATCCTGAGAGTACAAGCAAAGAAAGGAAGATCCTTCGCTGTATAACTAGTGTACCGTTCCACTAATTGAATCATATGTATACAGGTTATTATAATTGGATTGACATTCCAGATTTATTATCGTCACACAACATTAAGCATTACAATCTTATTAATACTAATCAGATAATATGGAAATACAAAAGCGCTTAAAAAAAACTTCAAAAGAAACTAGAGACGTTGCACAAGTGTTATAATAAGAATCACCAAAGCGAGTCCCTTGGCCGATGCAAGATTTCCCTTTCATATTCTTAATGGCAACAGTAAAATTCGAAGGCGGTGGTGTTAGGGTGTGGTCGTCTTTTTCATGGAGGGAGCTTGCAGCCCTATTTTTTTCCGTGGCACTATAATAGATGTTTGAAGCAACTTCATGCTTCCCCCTGTTGGAGACTAATTTGGGAAGGCGATTGCATCTTTACAACACGATCGAGCACCTGTTCATAACGCACGGCCTGTGGCGGAGTGGTTTGGCCTGCACAGAGTCCTGACTTGAATCCCATAGAACACCGTTGGGATGTTTTTGAACGCCATGCGCCACCGACCTACATCGATACCTCTCCTCAGAGCAGCACTCCGTGAAGAATGGGCTGCCATTCCGCAAGAAACCTCCCGGCACCTGGCTGAACGCATGCCTGAGAGATTGGAAGCTGTCATCAAGGATAAGGATGGGCCAACACCATACGGAATTCCAGCATTACCGACGGAGGGCGCCACGAACTTGTAAGTCTTTTCAGCCAGGTGTTCGGATACTTTTGATCACATTGTGTACGTGCATCAAGAGAAGAGATGTGTTTCATAGCATCGAAGATCAAGGAGAGCTCATAGCACTTAAGGTAGTTGATGCATTTTAGAGCCCACATTTTTCCTTGGTTTTATCCATAGTATCCCTTCCCAAAGTAAGCTAAGCAAAGAGCTCCCAATAAAAAATTTTGTTTCACAGTATCAACGTTGTAATAAGTGTCATAGAATGTCAAATTTTGACATCCTGCGTAAAACTTGATCCCCTATACATCCTTTCGAAGTTTGTGGTTTTATTAATGTTCACCTTGTCTTTCTCTACGCGCCATAACTGCGAAATGGTGGATGGAGCTAAGCGTCTGGGACATCCATTTCGGAAATCATTTCTAAATTCATTATCCCGAGATCCACACAGTCAAGTGTGTGTCGTAAATCTCTTTCATACCAAATCCGCTTCGGCTGTAATTAACTTTTATTTAAAAAAGCACTACCGGTTTCCGCGTCCTGTAGACGCATCATGAGGTGCTCTGCAATGAACATAAATGAAAGAGACTTACAAAGGTGTCTTTTGAAGTTAAGAGAAAATATACAATAACATTGCTGACTGTACTATAAAATTAGACAAACCGTAGAAGAGTACTCAGTAAAATTCCTTAGAACAACATATCTGCCTTTTAGTCTTCCCCAACGTTCACGTAAAATTTAAAACAATTAAAAGCTTCTTATCTTTACGTCCTCATTAAAAATATAAAACTTGAACGCTGTTGCGTTAGTCATCTTTTTAAAAATATTTTGTGGGTGGAGGGCAGGTGAAACCTATAAGAAAATGCATTATTTTTACAAAAGTGTCTTGGATTTACACCGTACTCGACGCGAAAACCGATTGCACTTTTAGTAAAGGGATAAGGTTCCTTACCGTGCCATGTGGAAGTGGTGTTGGCGCGGCTCTGGCCGAGGCAGTACTGGCCATTGAATCACGCGGCCACTGTCATCAGATTTCACCCCCTAAATATTTTAAAAAAGATGACTAATGCAACAGAGTTAAAGTTTTATATTTTAATGAGGACGTAAAGTTAAGAAGCTTTTAATTGTTTTTAATTTTACGTGAACGCTGGGAAAGGCTAATAGGCAGATATGTTTATCTAAGGAGTGTTAGTGAGTACTTTTCTACGGTTTATTTAATTTTATTTGACAGTCAGCAATGTTAATGAATATTTTCTCTTAACTTCAAAAGACGCCCTTGTAAGTCTCTTTCATTTACGTACATTGCAGAGCACCTGATGATGCGTCTAAAGGACACGAAACCGATAGTGCTTTTTTAAATAAAAGTTAATTGCAGCTGAAGCGGATTTGGTATCAAAATGAAAATATATGGCTGCGGATGCCCGAAATTCAGGATAACATGTGTCGTAAATACCATATGTCAGGCATCACCTCTCACCACGGGCATCACAGTCGCTAATGGCCTGCACATAAAGATCGAGAGCTGTGGTGTCTCTCTAGCGTTGTCAGTGGCACCAGCCAGCAACTTTAAACCAGTCTGTTGCATACTGTTGATGAAACAGTCCGTTAAATCTTTTTAACTGTCGATTAATAAAGGACTGGCGGATCTGTAATCATTAATCAAGCTAAACTGTGCTGCAAATGATGAAACTCGATGTTCGCAAACTCTAAGTTCGATGGAACGTACCTTTTTAATATGTTGTTCTGTTGTGCTGAAACCTATTATAAAGAATTAGTGATTTATTATGTGAACTGTTGTCCATCAATATGCATGTGGTGTACTGTTAGTATTACATAATTTTGAAACCCGATAAAAATAATTAATCCAAAAATTATTACTGTATCTAACCTCGTCGTATGTGTGTGGAACTTATGGGACTTAACTATTGGGTGATCAGCCCCTAAACTTACAAACTACTTATGAACTAGCTTATTATATACTAAAGACGACACAAACATCCATGCCCGAGGGGGGATTCGAACCCCCGACCGCAGTGGCCGTGCAGACCGTGACTGGCGCGCCGCAGACAGCTCGGCCACCGCGGCCAACCTAACCTAGTGGTGTTGAAACAATGTTATAGTATACTAACTAACAATGAATTATCATGTGGATGTGAAAAGAACTTCTGTGGCTATAAGAAACGTCTAGAACTAGACTGTTTTTACCGTAGTAATGATAGCATTGCCTTTAAGCATTTAAAGGCGACGTAAGACTCGACACATTAGTCCCGTGGGATGCACAAGATTCAATGAGGTCAGCGAGCTGTCATAAAATTCCACCTCCATCTGGACACGCAGTTTCGCGGCGGCGGAAATCAGTATACAGATGTCTGTTCAGATGTCTGTATATCTATCGGTCCAAACTGCGTGGTCATTAGTCCGTAGCTTATAAACTACTTAAACCTAAGGACAACACACACACACCCATGCCCCAGGGAGGACTCGAACCTCCACGGCGAGCAACCGCGCGCTCCGCAGCGAGACGCTTTAACCGCTCGGCTAGTCCACCGCGGTGAAAGTAGTATTGTCGATAGAAATACACAATGTGATATTTTACTGTCTAGCTATTACTGAGATATTTTGATATTAACATCACTCTGCGACTGATAATTATCACTGCACTTTTATGGCGGTGATTTAATAAGGAGTGTTACTAACAAAAATTTTCGGTTTTATGAAACTTCAACATTTACCTATTTACTCTTAATTAACGCGTCTGACAATCTTGAAACATAAACTCATTCTATAAATTAAATAATTTTCTCAACACCGTGATTGTTAAAAATAATGGCATCCTTTGCTGATAATAAATTCCTGCTTTCACATTAATCAAATTCTAAGATCCTTCCTGCACACGAGCCTCTGGTTATGCAACTCTGAATCGTGGAAATTTTTCAGCAATCAGTCGTAAAAATATTTATTTATTTGCAGATATAGATTTCGATCACTGTGCAGTCATAATCAGTGCTAAAATAAATACAAAAGAACCAGTTAAAATAAGATACATGTCACGTTGTAAGCCAATTGTACAAGATTCAGTTAAAGTCAGTGATAAAAAAAACATATCTTAAAAACAATTAAAATATTTAAAACATCTCCATGTTGGAGGTTGCGTTCGTACTGACGCAGCTGTTACAATTCTTACACAGCATGCGTCATTTGCGACTAAGGCACCCTCTTTGCAATTTCATATAAAGAAACACATTTATACATAGTATGTTTATGGTAGAAATAGTTACGTTTTATTATAATTTTAATAGGCACTTTTGCTTTGAACAGTTCAGTATTAATGAGTCTCGTTTACTGTTTATATATAATTGGTGGTAAAAAATGTATACTAATTGATGTCTTTATATATATATATGTTTTAATTTTTTTTTAAATTGATGACCTGTTAGTAATTTTGTTCACAAGTCAAAATCATAAAATCAAATGTTGTCAATTTTAAAGATCGCAAATGGCGCATGCTGACATCAACTGTGTAAGAATCGTAACAGCTGCGTCAGTACGAACGCAACCTCCAACATGGAGGTCGAGATGTTTTAAATATTTTAATTGTTTTTTATCACTGACTTTAACTGAATCTTGTACAATTGGCTTACAACGTGACATTTATTTTATTTTAACTGGTTCTTTTGTATTTATTTTAGCACTGATTATGACCATACAGTGGTCTAAATCCAGATCTGCAAATAAATAAATATTTTTACGACTGATTGCTGAATAATTTCCACAAGTCAAATACAGTCGTAGAGCACAAATTCCACCATGGAATCAAGTCTGATAACTCTGAATCACTCACATGTGCAAAGTCAACAGAGTTCAACACTTGTAAATCGAAGTAGGAAAAAAGACACTTTCTAACTACAATAAGACAAAAAGTTGTTAAATTATTTCATTAGATCATTAAGTAGACACAATATCTATAGTCTTGATCGCTAATGTAATAACAGTGACGACCAGTTTGAACTCATTTCTGAGTCATCTTCAGATCAGTTTACATGTTTGTCAATATTTGTATCTGCCAACAAGCAGTATAATCTTCCAGTCATCAAATTAAAACTTGTAAATGCCAAAAAATGCGGTGCAACGTTTAAAGAAAACCATACTGGATGTAGCACGTATATGACACATGTTGGTTAAACCATTTTTGACGAACAGTAGCTTAAAATCAGACATTGCTGATTAAAATTCACTGACTGTCTTGTACATGAAAAACTTGGTATTTAAAATTATGTTTTTGAATTTTAGCTCCATGAACTACTGTAGGTAAGTGAGCCACATGGCATGTACTAGACACTGTCAGTGAATTTTAACTAGCAATGCCTGATTTTAGCCACTGTTCGTCAAAAATGTTTCAACCAACACGTCATATATGTGCTACATCCAGTGTGGTTTTCTTTAAGTGTTGTACCGCATTTTTTGGCATTTATAAGGTGTAATTTGATGATCGGAAGATTATACTGCATGTTGGCAGATAACTATTGACAAACAAGTAAACTGATCCGAAGGTAACTCAGAAATGAGTTGAAACCGGTAATCCCCGTTAATAAATTTGCGGTCAAGACTATAGATTTTGCGTCTACTTAAACAAAAAAATTTAGACCACCTCCCGACAACACGTCAAATAACATACTTCATTAGATATTCAACAATCATTACATTGGCATAAAAACTTCTACATGAATGAGTCGTTTTCAAATTTCTTGACACCGTCAATTCCAAAACATTTTCTACTCTACCAAAAATACGTACTCGGCAAGTGATCGCTTCACTACCACAAATGTCACTCAGCTACAAAATTCTGGGTTTTCCCTTATTTTATAGCTGGAACAGGCGATAACATGTACACTGTCAGTTCTGACTCCATCCTCTATCTGTGTCTGCCTTGCCTGCAGTTCATACAACCTCTCTTTCGAAAGACAAACGTAGGATCTCGTGTTCCCGACCAAACAATGACGTCCAGGAGACGAGGAAGTTATATTATTAAACTGCTGTATATCTTTGGCATTTAGCATCAACATACTATCAACTAATTTTTCTACCAAAGACTTATATCTAAAGACGTGTTTCAAACTCTGTGTGAAATAACCGCAGAAGTCAACGTCGACGGCCGAGGCGGAGTGGCCGAGCTCATTGAGGCGTTATGCTCTGATGCGGGAGGCCGTTCCCCGTTGGGGGTTCGAATCCTCCCTCGGGCTTGGATGTTTGTGTCGCCTTTAGAATAAGTTAGTTTATAAGTAGTTTGTAAGTTTAGGGACTGATGACCCCGCAGTTAAGTCCCATAAGCTTAACAAACATTTGAACATCAACGTTGACGTACGATGAATGCATGTGGCAGGGCAGTGTGTCGCAGTTAGGGTTAATGGGCTAAGGCATCAGACGACCGACTGAGTGCCTTTGCTGTCAGCACGAGATCACGTGCAGCGCTTCACCTCGGATCATTACCATATAAACGAGGTCCTAGGTGGTTGAAAACCCTTGTCTTGGCCAGAGGAGTCACCATTTCTGTTGGTTAATAGCTGATGTTATGGTTAGTGTGGTGCACAGCTGACGAACAGAAGGACCCAAGGTGTCAACAAAGCACTGTGCAATCTGGTGTTCGTTTCATAGTGGAGTGGATGTTTTTACGTGGAATATAGGGCTCCTTTTGTCCAACTGAACCCAGCGTTGGGTGAAAATGTTTGTTTCGCTACCATGAGACTACTTGGTGCCATTCATTCAACAAACAACGTTATAATTTTTGTGGATGGCAAATGTCAGCGGCTCACAACTGTTAGCGGTTACATTTGAAGAACATAGTGGGCAACTATAATGAATTATTTTGCCAACCAGGTCGCCCGACATGTATTCTGTAGAACTGTAGAATATTTTGGGACACAATTGATAAGCAATTTTCTTGCACAAATCCCTTTACCGACAACACTATCGTAATTATGGACGACTTTAGAGGCAGAGTGGCTGCAGAGGACTTCCAAATACGCGTGGAGTATGTGGCAGATCCAGTTGCAATACTTCGCCAGACACTGAGGTCCGACGCGATATTTAGAAGGCATTTTTATTAGTACTAGTATTGCCTGTGGTCGAAAATCGACCAATTGTGTTTACAATGGTCACTGGGGGGTAAAATTTTACGTATCATGTCGGCGGCCTCGCGTGATTATGCTGGCAACATCAACTACACGATAGAAAATCTTTGCCCATTTGTTCGAACCACAGAGAATGACTCGATTAGTGTATCGTACAGACCATGAAGTAAACAAATAATGCTGTTCCTGCTTTATGGTTAACCGGTTCTTGTATGTACCCTCGTCCGGTCAGTAAAACTAATTGCCCTCGTAAAGAGAAGATTCCATGATAAAACTTATGCATTGTCACGCTTGGCTCAAATGAAGACTCACAGGATTCTCACTATTCAGCATCTGTTTCCAACATCATCATAGGAGGCCGCTGGGATATTTGGTAAAATTTAACCTGGACTGGTAGGTATGAGGTGGTATCTTTTATGTGTTAAGGAAAATGCCTGACACAATAACAACAAATAAAAACGGAAGTATATACTTCTCATGCCCTTTTCGAATTATATAACTTTCATTAGCCTAATATTTGAAATGCAACTACAATTTCGGTGTTCATATATTTATACAACGCCAAGAAATAATGTTATTTCGATACTGCGATATTCATAATTGCAGAGCTGACAACATGTCGACTTCGTAGTTCCACCCGAGCACCGATAGATACCTCTCCTGGCGCATCATCCTTTATATCGGCATTCATTTGAAAACATCCATTTCCTTTAACCACTCTTAATCACTTCGAAAATGAAGCATTTGAACGGCACAAAAAAGATACTTGGGAGCACTCCATGTTTCGATATTCATTTATTTTAATACGTTATTTTAATACTGCAGATGCGCTGCATTACAGCGTCTTTGGTCGAGGCGAATAGCCAATCAGTGAGCTGATTGTTGGAGAATGTAGAACTTGATCCAAGCTGTAGATAGGAAACTTTCTACTTCCTTTTACCACTTTTAATGGTTAAATGCATACATAATATTTATATTCGTGAAATCTACGAAAAACAATCTTCCGAATTATGTAACTTTCATTGGCCTTCTTGTATGAATAAATTAGTAATCTGTACCACAAGTTTCGTGTTAGCGTATTTATATAGTGATGTGTGCACGAATTCATGTGATTAGCCGTTGCGCCTTTGACATTAGTCAGGCGTTAAACGGTCGTTGCGGCAACGTGCGCCGTGACGCACTTGCATAGCGGAAGGCGGCAGGCGGCAGCGGTGACGTAAGGGCGGCGCCCTCTGGGAACGCCGATCGTAATGGAGCGAGCGATCCGTGCATTGACGCCGCGCGCCTGCATACGTAATGCGCAGCACGGGATTAGCGCGCCGCCTGTCGCAACAGGGGCGAACGAACAGCTAATGCTCTCCTCAAGCGAGTGCACTGAGCGCAAGCTACCAGGCAGGCGGCCGCTGCTGCGGTTAACATATCTGCAGAATGTCTTAGCCCCGATTGTTTGCGCTTGCTTCAACTCGAGCTGAGGCGTCGGCTTACCGAGCTTCTTTATTTCACCCTTAAAGCTGAATAATTCGTTCCTAAAAGATTGATTTGATTTGATTTGATATTTTCAGGGAAGCCAAAACAGTCTTGGTCCAACCCGCCACTGCCCGCACCGAAACTAAGTTTATTGTGCGGTATCGCTCCCTGTATATCTAGTATAGCCAACCAGTGCCCTTCAACAGTGCAAGGAGTCCCTTTACCAGTTCTTTATTAGACATAATTTCTTCGGGTCAGGTTGTCCCAAATGTTCTGTGCCTTTTACTCTCCAATGCAATGCATTCGAAGATTGGATGTGATGCAGTTTGATTACCGTCATCACAGATCCTACATTTAGGGTCCTCTTCTGTTATTCCCATTGTATGTCGGTGTTTTTTGAAATTCCCATGGCCTGTCAGCAATCCAACCATGAGTCTAATCTTTCTCCTGTTCAGGCCCAGGATTGCAGAGCTTCGTTTAGAACATGGCTTTGGCATCATTACCTTTCCATGTTTTTGTCGGCACACTTTGGTCCAATATTCTACGTGCTGTCTTCTGAGCCAGTTACGTAGCTCCAATTTGATCATTGCCTTGGTGATTGTCAGGACAGGTTCCGGTCCAATAAATGGAGTCTCTACCCCATCCTGGCTAATCTGTCAGCATGTTCGTTGCCACTGATCCCCGAGTGGCCAGGGACCCACAATAGGTTTACTCTATTGCTTTCCCCTAGCTCCACCAGAACTCTGTGACATTCTGCAACAGTTTTAGACCTTGTTGCAGGAGCTGCCAGTGATCTCAGGGCTGCCTGGCTGTCTGTATAGATATAGATGCTACGATCTTTGTAGCACCTACGCAAATTCTCCTCCAAACATGCCCTGATGGCAGCGATTTCGGCCTGGAATACAGAGGCCAGTTTCCCTAGAGAGATGACGCCCTCCAGTCTTGGCTGCACCCCGTATTACCCTAGCCCCAACGCCTTGGTCCGAATTTGACCCGTCACCCGTCAGTGAACCAGACAATATCCTCCGTACGGTGTCGAACTGTTTTCTCCCACTGCTCCCTACTTCCAATTGTTATATTGAAAGGCTTGTTGAAACAGTATGGGGTTATAATATAGTCGGCTAGCATTTCCCCAACCTTTCCTATATTTACCTCACTCACTATTTTAGTGTGTGATACTAAAAGATACTGAACGATGTTTATTTTTCTTTGATAATAAACACCAACAACATATGAAGATGTACATGAACAGTAAAACACACTAAGTAACTGATTGCACTGTTAAGTGACTGTAAGAAAATGAATTACGATGATGAGACCTTCGGGTCACGTGACACTGTAAGCAGCACCCCCTCCTAACTTTACGCATCCTAAAAGGCTGCTCTTAAAAATGTCAAATGTCTGTAAATCTATCGGACCAAACTGCGTGGTCATCAGTCCGTAGCTTACAAACTACTTAAACCTAGGTAAACTAACCTAAGGAAACACACACACCCATGCCCAAGGGAGGACACGAACCTCTACGGCGAGCAACCGCGCGCTCCGCAGCAAGGCGCTTTAGACTGTTCGGCTACTCCACCGCGGCAAGGCTGCTCTCCCCCACATCTTTTCAAACAGTTAAATATTTGTTACAACGAAGAGTATAAAAGCTATTTATCCTCAAAATCGCAATACACTTGATAAAACGTCCAACGGTATGTGGGAAGTAACAACACAAAAGTCATTGTTGTTCCCGTATCTGTTAAAATGCACACTGGACTCGCATTCGGAAGGATGGTGGTTCAAATTCACTTCCGGCCATCCAGATTTAGGTTTTCCGTGATTTTCCTAAATCACTCCAGGCAAATTCTCGGATGGTTCCTTTGAAAGGGCACGGCCGATTTCCTTCCACATCGTGACCCAAATACCCCGAGCGTAAGCTCCGTCCCTAATGACCACGTTGTCGACGGGACGTTAAACTCCAAGCTTCCTTCCTTCTGTTAAAATGATGGTTGGGTTCTTGAAAAATTGCTTCAGTCGCTCTCCAACACACTACCTTCAACAACGCAACGCGATGTCACTAACCTCACGGCTATTCTTGCAATTTAGAGAGCAGTGACTTCATTATTACTCATGATCGGAGCTTCTGAAGGCCTTTACAGATGATGCGTCTTTAATTTACTGTTATAAGATATTTTACCAAATATGACGTGCTTTTGATGAATCTCCAATGCGCCAAAAACAAATATGTAGGGCGAATATTGCTTTCAAGGAGAATTTTCTCTTGCGCAAGGCGAAATGCACAGTAGCTCAATTGTCTTGCTTCTGTACCATTCGCCCGCAACCGCCAGAGCTCGAGTAGCCACGAGCTAGTGTGTCTACCAGTTCCAACGCCAATGTTCAATCGGCGTTTCCCCTCGTCCCACCCTGCCGCGGGAGCGCCCATACGCTGCCTCCAGGAGGTTCAGAAAAGAATTTGCACCTCAGCCGCGCATACGCATTGCAACGCTGCGGCCACTGCAGCCTATATTAAGCGGCCGCGCTATGACTCGTCTACGTGCTATCACCCTTTCTCGTGCGATAAAAATACTTTTATGTGCATATAAAATGATCTGATAGAAAAACGAAACGAAGAATGATGCCTTAAAAGCACTTTTCATTTTATTAATTTACTTACTTATTTTTCAGGACGACCTTATTTCCGGGGGTTTACTGAACCAGTGAACACATAGGACGTACCACCACTGGGCGTTCCGTAGGCTGCACAGTGCGTAACGGCAGCAGTTTAGGGTTTTCCGGCACATAATACCCTAAAGTGAGGTGTGAAATTCTGTTAAAGTAAACTCAACTGCTGAGTACAATTTCAGGACGTTTCAGTTGTGAATGGTGGGAACTGGATTCAAGGCGCTGAAAACATCAATGTAGCCCTGAGCTGCAATAGTGCTACGCAAAACAATGAGTGCAAGCTCCCACCATGAAAACACGACCACACCATAACACCACCGCCTCCAAATTTTACTGTTGGCTGGCGCTAAGGACCTCTATGTCGTGCGCCCTGATACCATAACCACCACCACCTTTTACTGTTGGCATTACACACATTGGCAGATGACGTTCATCGGACATTCACCATACCCATACCCTGACACCGGATCGCCACATTATGTACCGTGATTTGTCACTACAGACAATGTTTTTCCACTGTTCAATCGTTCAACGTTTACACTCCTTACAGGAAGCGAGGCATAGTTTGGTGTTGACCTGAGTGATGTGTGGCTTATCAGCAGCCGTTCGGCGATGAAATCGAAGTTTTCTCACCTCCCGCCTAACTGTCGTAGATGGATCATGATGCTAATTCAAATGTTTGTAAAGCTTATGGAACTTAACTGCGGGGTCATCAGTACTAAACTTACAAACTAATTATGTACTACCTTATACTAAGACAGCACAAACATCCATGCCCGAGAGGGGATTCGAACCCCCGACGGGGAACGGCCTTCGCATCGTAACATAGCGCCTCAACGAGCTCGCCCGCTCCGCCGCGGCGATCACGATGCAGTTTTCAGATTCAAATGTTTGTTAAGCTTAAGGGAGTTAACTACAGGGTCATCAGTCCCTAAACTTACAAACTACTTATGAACTACCTTATACTAAAGACGTCACAAACATCCATGCCCGAAGAGGAATTCGAACCCCCGACAGTAGCGGCCGTGCAGATTGTGAATGGCGCACCGCAGTCCCCTCGGGCAACGCGGCCGGCCGCCATGCAGTTTTGAATTCCTGTGTGATGATCTGGATAGATGCCTGCCTACTTCACTGTACGACCCTCTTCAACTGTCGGCGGTCTCTGTCAGTCAACAGACGAGGTCGGCCTGTACGCTTTCGCGCTGTACGTATACCTTCACGTTCCTCCTTCGCTATCACGTCAGAAACAATGGACCTAGGGATGTTTAGGACTGTGAAAATCTCACGTACAACTTCTGACACTAGTGACGCTCAAACATCTGACCACATTCAAAGTCCTTGAGTTTTGCGCAGCACCCATTCTGCCCTCTGGCGATGTCTAATGACTACTGAGGTCGCTGATATGGAGTACTTGGAAGTAGGCGGCACCACAGTGCACCTAATATTAGAAACCATGTTTTAGGGGTGTATAGTGAAATAGTGCATAAATAAACTAAAACTCATCAGTTGAAGCGGATGATTTACGTTTATAAAAACAACCAAGTTCATCTTTCAATTTCATTGGCACCTTACAGAGCTACGATTTAGAAAAGGCAAAGGATGAAGTGATACAATTGATGAGAGGGAACAAAAGGTACATTGTATTTTTTTGAAAAAAGAAAAAAGAAAACCTCTGACAGAATGCAAGTTGTTTTCAACAATAATCGAACTGATTGGCAGGAGAGGAGATAGGAACGATATGAATGTATCCAGAATGTACCTGGGATCTTTGCCTTTTGCGGGCAAGCTATCCCGGCAAGCTTCACGGTCCGTTCTCACAATTTTACTTTTGCCAATACCTCGCCTTCTACTTTCGAAACTTCGCAGAAGTTCTCCTTCGCAGGGAGCCAGGAAGTGGCAGCTGCTCATATAGCCTCGCGCGCTCTTATCAACTCCCGGCGCGGTGGCACCGAATAACGCTCCCAGTAAAACCACGGAGCCTTGATTTGTTGCCCGTGCATCGAAGTCTCCTAGGCTACATACGACACCGTGTTGTGCTTGCGCAAGTCATGTGCCGCGGCTCACAGAGTTGCCCAGAGGTGCCTCTCACAGAGACCATCCCAGAGTGTCCCTGAGAGCTACAACACCAGGAATCGCTTCTTGGTTTCTGCCGAGATCAGTGGGTAGTTATTTTTTCTTTTTTCAAGGTGACCTCTATGATAATACGCCACTTCATTCGCGCTAGTACTCTGGATCGGTCTGCTACACAGGCAGTTGATAGCATCAGCTGCAAGATTCCTGATTCTACTAACAACAACACTGTTAAGGTGAAAGCAGTAGATCGTAGGTTATAGTTTATCTTTCTACTTTTATAGAAGCTACTCTGAATTTTTATATAGAGAAGAATGATTCTTGGTCGGCCGCGGTGGCCGAGAGGACTGAGGCGCGTCAGTCACGGTCTGCAAGGCCACTACGGTCGGGGGTTCGAATCCCCCCTCGGGCCTGGATATTTGTGCCGTCCTTAGTCTTAGCTAGTTCATAAGTAGTTTGTAAGCTTAAGGACTGATGACCCTGTAGTTAAGTCCCATAAGCTATACAAACATTTGAAACATTTGAATTTTGAATGATTCTTGAACGGTCAATAAGGCACTGGTAAACACCCAGGGAGGCGTATATCCTAATGGAGCCTTCACACGATCAGTACTTACAGTAATATTATCAATATTATATTGTCGAACCTTCAATATATTTTAGTGGTCCTCACACCATCAACAATATTGTAATTCATATTCACAGAATATATGACTTCAACTGCGAATGGGCAAAGCTGAAAATGTGTACCCAGCCGGTATTCGAACCAGGGTCTCCTGCTTTCTAGGCAGTTGCGCTGACCTCTACAGCACTGGGAACACAGTGATCAGCGCACCTGCAAGGACTACGTAAGCACGCCTCCCGTCAGATACAAATTTCCAGCCTTACCCTGCCCACAGCACTCAAACTTGTAGCCACTATGTACTAATTCCCGTAAGAGTAAGAGCTCCAAACTTGCCCACCCCTCCCCACTAACGAAAGCATCATTGCCTATCACTTGCATATTATGTATACGACGTTTATTCCGAAAGAAAAGACGTCAATTCTCATACTGCAGTTGTTATTGTTTTCATATTCACAGAATATATGACTTCAACTGCGAATGGGAAAAGCTGAAAATGTGTACCCAGCCGGGTTCGAATCCCTGCTGGGTACACATTTTTAGCTTTGTCCATTCGCAGTTGAAGTCATATATTCTGTGAAAATGAAAACAATAACAACTGGAGGATCAGAAGTGACGTCTGTTCTTTCGGAATAGACGCCACATGTATAAATATTGTAATTATTTTCTGTTGGCGATACGATTTTGCTAAGTCAGTATGGCCACATGAAAGTCATTTGAATGTTTAAAGTTCACTACAGTTGTGTCCGCTAACATGATTAGTAAAATTCTCAAAGAAAGCTCTGAAGCAATTTCATAATGCTTTTTCAACTTCTCTGTTTTTTCCTTCCGGCTGTTGCAGATGATAAATTTCAAGTAATTGCTTATAACCATTAAGATTCTATGTGTTTGAATAAAACAGCTGGTGGCGTATTTATTGCTGTCACAACTGGTTTATCTTGTAGCGTAATTAAAGTAGATAGTTCCTGTGAATTGTTATGGGTAGAAGGTATACATGACAACAGAAATAAATTAATAATTGGGTCTTTTTATCGACCGCCTGACTCGCATGATTCTATTGCACAAATGTTCATAGGAAGCCTGGACCAAATTTCAAAAACGTTCCCCAACCATTCAGTTGTAAACGGTGGCGACAAACTTACCCTCGATATGCTGACAAAAATCCATATTTAAAACTGGAGGCAAACATAAAACATCGTTCGAAATCGTACGCAATGCATTCTCCGAAAATTATCTAGAGCAATTAGTTCATGAACCCACCAGAATAGTAAATTGCTGTGAAAATATACTTGACCTTTTAGCAACCAATAATCCGGAGAAAAAAATGAGCATCAAACAGACACAGGGATTAGTGAACACAGAGTTGTTTTAGCGAAATTGAATATCGGATTTCCCCAATATACCAAAAATAAATAAAAAAATATCTATTAAAAAAAGCAGATAAAAATTCGATTATCGCTTTCCTAAGTGAGAATATCTGTCTTTCGAAACTAACAATGTTAGTGTAGATCAGATATGGCTTACTTTTAAAGAAATAATATCGACAACAATTGACAGTTTTATGTTGTTGTTATGGTCTTCAGTCCGGAGACTGGTTTGATGCAGCTCTCCACCCTACTCTATCCTGAGCAAGCCTTTTCATCTCCTCATAAGAACGACATCCACTTCAATCTGCTTACTATACGCGTATCTTGGTCTCCCTCTGCGATTTTTACCCCACACACTTCCCTCCAATGCTAAATTTACGATTCCCCGATGTCTAAGAATGTGTCCTACCAAGCGATCCCTTCTTTTAGCCAGGGTATGCCAAAAATTCCTTTTTTCACCAATTCTGTTCAGTATTTCTTCATTGGTTATGCGATCTACCCACCTAGTCTTCAGCATTCTTCTGTAACACCACATTTCAAAACCCTCTATTCTCTTCCTGTCCGCACTGCTTATCGTCCATGTTTCACTCCCGTACAAGGCAACACTCCACACAAATGCCTTCAGAAAAGACTTCCTTACACTTAAATTAATATTCGATATTAGCAAATTTCTCTTTTACAAAAATGCTTTTCTTCCCATTGCCATTCTGCATTTTATATCCTCTGTACTGCGACCATCGCATGTTATTTTACTACCCAAGTAACAAAACTCATCTACCACCTTCATTGTTTCGTTACCTAATCTAATTCCTTCAGCATCGCCTGATTTTCTAAGACCGCATTCCATTATTTTTGTTTTGCTCTTGTTAATGTTCATTTTATACGCTCGCTTCAACACACTGTCTATTCCATTCAACTGCTCTTCCAGGTCCTTTGCTGTCTCTGACAGAATTACAATGTCATCAGCAAAACGCAATGTTTTTATTTCTTCCCCCTGAACTTTAATCCATATTCCAAATTTTTCCTTGCTTTCCTTCACCGCCTGCTCGATGTACAAATTGAATAACATCGGAGAAAGGCTACAACCCTGTCTTACTCCCTTCCCAACTGATGCTTCCCTTTCATGCCCTTAGAGTCTAATAACTGCGGCGTGGCTTTGGTACAAGTTATAAATAACTCTCCTTTCCCTATATTTTACCCCTGCTGACTTCAGAATTCGAAAGAGTGTATTCCAGTCAACATTGTCAAATGCTTTCTCCAAATCTACAAAAGCTAAAAATGTAGGTTTGCCTTTCCTTAATCTATCTTCTAAGATAAGACGTAAAGTGAGTATTGCCTCCCGGGTTCCTATGTTCCTCCTGAATCCAAACTGATCTTCCCCGAGGTCAGCTTCTACCAGCTTTTCCATTCTCCTGTAGATAATTCGTGTTAAAAATTTGCAACCATGACTTATGAAACTGATGGTTCTGTAATTTTCACATCAGTCTGCGCCTGATTTCTTTGGAATGGGGATTATTAAATTTTTCTTAAAGTCTGAGGGTATTTTGCCTGTCTCATAAATCCTACACACTAGTTCAAATAGTCTTGTCGTGGCTGGCTCTCCCAGAGACATTAGTAGCTCTGAGGGTATGTCATCTACTCCTGGGGCCTTGTTCCGACCTAGGTCTTTCAAGGCTCTGTCAAATTCATCTCTCAGTATAGCATCTCCTATTTCATCTTGATCTACTTCCTCTTCCCTTCCTACAACCAACAACGACAGTTTTATACCAAACAAATTTACAAAACAGAGGTCTGACCCGCCGTGGTACACAAAACAGGTTAGATCACTTTTGCAAAAGCAAAGAAAAAAGCATGTCAAATTTAAACGGACACAAACTCCTCAAGTCTGGCAGTCTTTTACAGAGACTCGAAATTTAGCTCGAACTTCCATGCGAGAAGCGTATAATAAATTACACTACGAAACCTTGTTACATAATTTAGTAGAAAATCATAAGAAATTCTGGTCGTATGTATATTAGCGGTAAAACACAATACCTTCACTACGCGATAGTAACGGTAATGCTACTGATGACAGTTCTGGTGAAGCAGAATTGTTAACTCAGCTTTCCGAAATTCCTTCACGAAAGAAGACGAAACAAGTACTCCACAATTCGTATCAAGAACAGCTGCTAGCATGCGTAATTTAGAAGTTGATACCCCTGATGTATTAAAGCAATTTAAATCACTTAACAGGAGTAAGTCTCTCGGTCCTGATTGTACACCAATTAGTTTCCTTTCAGAGTATGCTGATGTAATAGCCCCATACCCAACTATCATTTCCAACCACTCGCTCAGAGAACGTTCCGTACCCAAAGACTGGAAAGTTGCACAGGTTACGCCAGTATTCAAGAAAGGCAACAGCAGTGATCCGCAAAATTACAGGCCTGTATTATTGACGTCGGTTTGTAGAAGTATTTGAGAACCACTTATTGACCCATAGCCAACACGGATTCAGTAAGTATCATTGTTGTGACACTCATATGATGTGATGAGTGCTATTGACAAGGGATTCAACTAGATTCCGTATTTCTAGATTTTCGGAAGGCTTTTGACACTGTACCCCACAAGCGTTATCTAATCAAACTGCGTGCTTATGGAATATCGCCACATTTGGGGTGTTGGATTTGTGATTTCCTTTCAGAAAGGACACGGTACGTTGTAATTGCCGGAAAGTCATCGAGTAGAACAGCAGTCATATCTAGCGGTTTCCTATGGATGTGTTATGGGGACCCTACTCTTTCTTAATTTTATAAATGACTTAGGAGACAAACTGAGTAGCTCCCTTAAACTGTTCGCGGATGAACAGGTAAAGCAGTCAACAATCCTAAGATTAGTTTGAACACCACAGTGCTTTATTAGGCATGGTCCTGTTCGGAGGTGGTATGCCGATGCCTTCCTCAGACCTTCGAACTGACTTACCCAGCCAGTTATAGGGGGACCTACAGTTTAACGTGGGTTCCGCACCACGGTGCTACTCGGTATTTTTCACTTGAGCAATACTGCCAGAGGTGAAAGAAGTGGAAAGTGACAGATAAAAATCCTAGGACCTGGCGGCGATCGAACCCGCGTCATTTGGTTTTGTACCTGGCACTCTACCACTGTGCAACCGAGGCGAACTTTTCACTTATCAGTTAGTAAAATCACAATGAAATCGAAAGCAACTGCAAAATGATTTAGATAAGATATCTGCATAGGTGAAGAAAATTGCAATTCACACTTAATATTGGGAATTGTGAAGCCATCCATATGATCACTAAAAGAAACTCGTTAAACTTCATTTAGACCATAATCAGCCAAAACTACAGGCCTTAAATTGAACAAAATACCTCGGAGAAACAATTACAAACAACTTCAATTGTAAAGAACACACAGAAAACATTGTAGGCAAAGCGAACAAAAGATTACGTTTCGTTGGCAGATCACTTAGAGGATGCAACAGTTCTACTAAACATCTGAACAACTAAACCGGAAAAATTTTTGTGTCCATCAATACTGCTCTGTCAATTTTATGGTATTCACAATATGTCAATACCCACGCGCATTTTCAATATATTGGTGCATTGACAATATACTGAACGCGTGAGGACCCCTTAAGACTGGAGACAGGCCAGCGTCGAAGATCCAGCGGTGTACAAACAGTCCCAATAACACACACTAAGGGAGGCTTGTTCTAATAATGTCTATAGCTCCAGACGGATCGCTAGATGCGTCTTGGAGGTTAGAATAGAGGGAGATGCACTTAACACCACAGAAGTGAAGCCATTGTCACCATATTGCGGAGCCAAGAACGTTTGTAGTGACGAAAATGTATTCATTAAGCATTCTGAGTTGAAAGTGGTACTTTATCCAAAAACAAAAAAAAGGTTACCTACATTACTATGCATGTGCAGGTCATTTGCTATTTTACACAGAAAATTTTTGTTGCTAAATTAATATTTGCGGCGTTATTTGTTTCGGTGTTTTCCCTTCAATAACTTCTACTTTTCATTTTTACGAGATACAGGTTACCTTAAAATTTGAAATACGTCGTGGTACAGAATTTTCGTATGAATATTCAATGCTGTGGAACACGCAGAAAGAATTTTCGTATGTGTTCATCATAAAAACCGTCTTTTCAGTTAATGAACTTACGAAAATGATACAGCTGTCATTATTGGAAAAATCTTGTTCTGCATTTCCTGACATTTTCAGTTCTTGTAAAGCATTGTTGTTGTGGTCTTAACTCCGGAGACTGGTTTGATGCAGCTCTCCACAGTACCCTATACTGAGCAATCCTCTTCAACTCCAGATAAGAACGGTAACCTACATCTGTCTAAATCTGCTACCTCTGCGGGTTCTACCCCACACACTTCCCTCCAAAGCTAAATTCACAATTCCTTGATGTCCAAGAATGTGTCCTACCAATCTATCCCTTCTTTT